>CM038047.1:65616022-66866022 GCA_021397845.1 Areca catechu
TTGGATTTCATCTCCATAATTTTGAGTGGAACCTAAAAAAAATTGGACTAGCCACAAAACCAAGGATTGTTAGCTTGCAACTTCTTCCTCTTGCCAATGTCCCCTTTAATTCTCCCTGGGTGAAAAAAACTCGGCCTTGACGAGTATGGATCATTTTGGCTTTGGTAGTATTCAAGTAGATTTGGATTGATCATTTGTAGTTCTTCTTGAGTGATCCATGAATCTTCAGAATTAGGTCTACCTTGCCAATGGACCAAGTATTGTTGGTAATCTTTATTTCGGGTAGTGACAATCTTGTCATCTATGACCCTTTAAATTATTTCTCCCCGTTTTGGTAGTGTGGTTGGTGGACACTCTGGGGTTGGTTCACTCTCAAGGGATGGATCAGGTTCTTAGAACTCACTGGGAATCATTGTGGGCTTCTTGTATCTTACTAGATTTGAGATATTAAAAGTAGAGATAAAGCTAAAGTCAGAAGGTAGGTCTAGTACATAAGCATTAGGTCCTATTCTTTTTATTATTTTGAAAGGACTTGCACCACGGGTGTGGAGTTTCTTTGTACTTCCTAATGAAAACTGTTCAAGTTTTTGCCTGATCATCACAAAGTCCCCTACTTGAAATTCTTTGGCCCTTCTATGAGAATCAGCCATATGCTTGTAGCTCTCATTGCTCATTTGGATTTTCTTGCTAATCTCTTTGTGTAGATCCCTAAGATGTTGTGCATATGATTCAATAGACTTATGCAAGGATGACACCAAATGACAAAACAAACTCAAATGGCAAGCTCAAATGGGCTTCATTAACTAATGACTGAAATTTATTGTTGGCTAGGAAACAAAAGTTCCTAATTTCCAATATTCTCTTTAAGAGACTTCTATGTCTCTCGCACACATCTTCAGGTAAGTGGCAGTAAATCTTAATTTGGCTTCCAACATATGCCATAGAGTCTTAAGAAAGTAACTATTGAATATCATTAGGGCCAGATCAATGGTATGGTAGATGTCCCAGCCGGATGGGATAGAAGAGTGAATGAAACATAATGATGGATCGGGATGGTGGATATTCAGAAATGGAGAATCAGGGATAGAAAAATTGTTAGGAAAAATATTTTGCAGGGTTTTCAAAGGCTCTACATCTTCTTGGAGCTGATTTATAGGGGTTTGTTCAAGGCTTTCTCTAATGGTCAACATCCCATTAGGTGATCCTTCATTAATCTCTAGATTTAAATCCTCAACATTGATTAATTTCGGGTCCTCTATTATCTCCTTGAATTGTTCTTCATGGTTTTGTCCCTGGACTTCATTTTCTTCCAATTGATTATTCCTGTTGTTGATTTCTTTAGGCTAGGTAATTATTTTATCTTTAAGCAATTGTTCTTGTTCACACTCATCCATAATGTTAGACCCAGCTTCATAAACTTCTTCCTTAAGTTCTTCATTGGGTTAAGGATCTATTCTTTCTAGCCTTTCATTTGGACAAGATTTTAATTCCACTTCATCTTTAAATTCTTTAATAGGTTTAGGAGATTTTTCCTCTAATTCTTTCATGGGTTTAGTCTCTTCTTCATCTTCCTCATACTTATTGAATTCAACAATATATTTAAACATAGTTTCATCATCTTGTCTTAATTTGTACCATTGGGTTGGAAGATTTTGCTTATAAGATTTGCACAGGTACTTTTTCCTCAGCTTACTCTTCATATCTCTCCAAGTAATTATTTTATCCCCACTATAATAACTTTTATGCTCAACATGTCCCCAATATGACTTAGCATGTCGGATTAGCTTTAATTTGGCAAATTGACACTTCCTTTCTTCCGACATTTCATCAAACTTAAAGTACTGATCCATTTTCTTCTCCAAATCGACATATATCTCAGAGTTTCCATCAAAAGTGGGTGCATAGGGTCGATTGCACCTAAAGACTCTCTCCTCCTGATCTACAAAGCCTTGACAGGGATATCTAAGTTTATACATAGGGGTGAGATCATGACAATGGACTCTTGGATCAATAGGAGGAGATTTAGGATTAGTACAGGTCAAGCAGTCTTTTTCGATGTTCCTGATTTTATTATTTACTTGCCCTAACTCTTTGTCCATTAATCCTAATTGTTTAGTTAGGGTATCAAATTTTTCAGACATGGTCCTCTTAAAGAATTCAAGATTGGGGTCCATGGGTAAACCAGACTGAGTATGGGACATTGGTATAGAGTTTATAGGACACAGTATAAGGATAAGCAATATAATGGACAAGCAAACTAGACCTAATTCTAGGGCTCCTAGACATAAAAGTTTAAAATACAAGACTTAACTAGGGACTACTTAAGAATGTAATTATCTTGTCCACTGGTCAGGTAAGAGGTGTGGTTGCGGGAGGCTCCCCTCACTTTCACCTAAAATTCGAAAGTCCGTTTAAGGTGTTTGCCATTTGACCTTTAGCCTTGACACCAATTTCAAGGAATAAGTACAAGCTCAAATAATACTTTGTCTTACTTGCACTTGAACCCGACTCGTGGATGTCCATAGTTTAGGTTCCTACTTGATTTTACTTAGGATTTAGGTTAATGCAAATATGGATAATTATCTTGGGCTAAGGAAAGGTAATGATCTCCTTTCCTTGTGTAATATTGAATGCCCTTAGGATATTTTAAAAATGGATGCAAACAATTTCAGCAAAACAATGAGCATAATCAACTATACCTAGCACAAATGCATGAATTTTTAACCCAATTTCAAAATTTCAAAAACTATAAATTTAAATTGAGTAATTAAAATATTGAAGTTTAAATCACATTTACTAAATTTAAAATTTTAAATATCAAAGTTTGATTATAAAATTCATCCTTGGAAGCAAAGTGGTTAAAATGTAAATTTCAACATCCAACTAACCTCCAGCTAACCTAAATTTGAAATTCAAAATTTAAAATTTTAAAAATCCATGAAATTCAAAATAAAGCTTATTTGGTTAGCTCTCAGATATAAAATATTAGATTTTAAATTTTGACTTCAAATTAATTCAAATTTTGGTTGAGAAGCTAGTTTGAAAATAGTTGCTAGAAGATTGCAGCAGTTTAGCTAACTCTTAACAATCTGAATTCAAATTTTGAATTTTGAGCTATAAATCTCTCTAAAATTCAAAATTCTGATGGAAAATAACAATACTCAAAGTCTGAATCTTATATATAAAATTTGAAAATAAAAAAAAAATGTTTTTGTATTTTTTTGAAAATTAAATGAAATGGAATTCTGAACATAACTTCAAAATTGACCTAAAAACTTGTATTTTTAAATCTAGAAATAAAAGGAAAATATTTTTTTTAATTTTATAAGAATCCTAACACACTAAGTCACTAGAAAAATATTTTTTTGGTTTTTGTGATTAACATAAAAATTACAAAAAATCATAGAATCTTAGAAGATAGTGAGACATGATTGCAGCAGCTTGCAAAGCTTAACCTAGAAACAAAGCTCTGATTCCAAAAAATTGTTTGGGGACGAATTTGATGAAATGGGTATGTGGAGATGTGATCTACTTACCTAGCAACAACATACTAGCATTAGAGCTCCAGATATGGCCGGATTCATGGGTGGAAGGGATGAAGAATTTTGAGCTAGGAACTAGGTGAGCAGAAAATCTGACATCCTTGTGCAAGCTACCTTTCAAAAAAATAAAAGAGAGAATCTAAGGGCATAAAAACCCTCAAACTAGGCTAAGCTAACTTTAAGAATCTCAGATCTAAGGATCAAGATGGTCTTTTTCAAACAATGAAGAGAATTCAAGGCTCAAGTGGAACAGAATCACTCACCACCCAAAGATTGAAGGCTAGAGACAAGATCTACACTCCTTTCTTGGATTCACCATTGGAGCTTTAATCCATGGCATGGAGCCTTCATCATCATCTTCAAATCACCAAGAAGAACCTACAAAGATTCAAGTTAAGGTCAGAAATTCAAAGAAATTAATGGAAAAAGGAAGGAATCAACAAGAGAAGTGAAGAGAGTTACTGAAATTTTTGGGCAGCACTTCCTCTTCTTCTTGGACTACTTGGATCTTATGTAGAAGAACTTGGAAATGGAACTATGGCTCTTCAAACTCAAAGCACTCACTCCAATTTAAGATCAAACTCAACACTCCAACTCAAAATCAAAGAAAGCACTCAAAATTCTAGGAAGAACTCAAGAGAACTTGGCAGGATGGAAGAGAACTCAAACAAGGAAACTTTCATTCACTCAAAATAATTCAATGCTTTACAAGAGGAGGCCTTGGTCCTATTTATAGGCCAAGGGCAGCTATAATGGACAGCAAAAGGGTGTATTAAGAAGCCAACTAATTCAGATTTAGTTGGTAACTAATTACATTGAGAAGCTTCTAGGTAACTAATCCTAACAAGAGAAGAAACTAGAATCTCCATGTGGAGCCATCCTATTTCACCAAGTGTCCTCATCAAAAGCCTTCCATGTGTCTTCTATGATTTAGTCTTCAAATATGCTTCATATTAGGTGAATCAAATCATAAGTTGGCCGGTCCAAATGGATTGCTTGGAATTTTGGAAAGAAAGGTCTTCATTAGTTGAATTTCTTTGGTTTGCTTGTCTCAAATGAAAATGGTCTTGACTTACTTCATGCAATAGGGTTCTTCTTCTTAAATGGGTGGAACTAGGAGCCTTCAAGATGCTTCATGAGGTTGGGCTTCATCTACATAATTTTGAGTGGAACCTAAAAAAAATTGGAATAGCTACAAAACCAGAGATTGTTAGCTTGCAACTTCTTCCTCTTGCCAATGTCCCCATTAGATTTCTTCTCTTTAGATCTCTTTAATAGTTAGATTGATTAGTCCATAAATCTAAATGGACTTAATTTATGGCTCAGTGGAAAGCTCAAGTCTTTAGACTAGTCTAATCAACTTTGATGAACCAATTGGTGTCTTGGTAAGTTTGGCATTTTGATCATGGTTCTTTGGGGCTACCTCTTACCAAGCAAACTTTGTTGGTGTCTAAGGCAAGATGGTTAATGGCAGAACCGAACCCATGATCTCACTTAACTAGCCTATATGGTCAATCATGATTGATTGGATAGCTCATTGACTCGTGTTAACCCTTATCTGAAAGGATTATGCCCTAAAGGCCAATCAAAATGTTGTATTTCGATGGGATTTTCTTTTGTATCCCAAGCCAATATATTGACATTATCAATTAATAAAGGCATTTTATTTTCATCATACGCTGTCTTAATTATTTTATTATTATACGATGAACCCCATAGATTAGGGCTATGGTTCTAGGATTATGATGAGATCATACCAGTGAGGCCTAAAGCCTTAAAACCCTAATCTAAAATATTCCTGGTCGATGGGATATTGAGTAGGGGATCAATGTTTCTGGCAAGACCAGCATATCCTATGTATACTTGGTGAAGAGGGTGACTGATCTCACAGTCACTTGTGTTTGACACTAATACATGGATGTGGGTGCTCATTAGAGAATGAGTTCACTAAATGGATCTAGCTTGAGAACATCTAATGGAACCTTATCTGTTTGTCAATAGATAGTTCTCATAGTAGGAGTAGTGCATGTGGTCCTTTGACCTGAGACTGCCATGATACCTTGTATGCATGAATCCATACTTTGGTTCATACTCAATCATGACACTGAGTCATGCATGGGGTGATACTAGGTATGGTGGATTGTATATAGAGGTTGTGAGTAGGTCAAAAAGGAATCGATCAACCCTAGTAAGAGGGAATCACATCCAGCTAATTTCGATCAAATGAAGATTCGAAAAATCTTTGATCAAAGTATGAACATTAGAAATAGTTTCTAATGGTTCATTAATGAATCATCATTATCAGATTGAGCTAGGAATGAATATGAAATTGGATTTGACAAGTATCCATGTCCATAGTAATATTCATGGTGCAAGCTGATTGAAGGACTGACTTGCCCGATAACTCACCACTGAAGGGTATTTTGGTAATGCCACCAAAATTCCACATCTTCCGGGTAGGCATGATATGTTGCTAGACATCAATCTTGTCTTGTGGGGATTTGATTGAATTATGGTAATTCAATTAGTTAATTAGAATTGGATTTTAATTGACCTAGTCGGGCTAGCTTGAGTTGACCTAAATCGGCTTAGTTGAGATCTAACCGAATTAGGTCAAATAGCACTCGGACCTACTGCTGACTAGATGTGGAACTCAATGGGTCACACACAATAGAGAGTTGATGAAGGATTTAATTTGTAATTAAATCATGTTTGCAGGACAAACACACTAGCATGTGTTGCAAACCCTAACTTCTATTCGAATCGGATTCGAATTTTGGTTCCTAATTAGGTTTAATTGGGTTCTAATTGAACCTAATTATGTTCTAATTAAGTTTTTCAGACTTTGGGCTAACCCATGGCTGAACCAACTTGAATTACAGCAATTTATTTCATCTCCCCAAGCTACAGAACTCTCCCTCACGCGCATGGATAAGAAGGAAAACTCCACGTGCGCATGGGCTCTTCATGCATGTGGAGTCTTTATCTATTTTACCGTGAAAACCAAAAAGGAGGGGGGGGGGGTGGCAGAAGTCTTCTCATTTTAGCACCTCAGAGGATGGCCATTGGATGGTCATCTGATGGTTGCAAAGTTTTAGGAAATAAGAAAGGTTTCCGATGGTTCCCGGTCACGCGTAACTCCATCTCAAAACATCGTGTCTCTTCCTAAGTTTCTTCCAAGATTTTCCTTCATCGAAAAGTCTTGAAATAAAACTAGAAAGGCGTGATAAAATAGAGGGGATGCGTGAAGGATGGAGGGACATGATCTTTGGATAGCAGAGAGTTGCATTCTTTTGTAAAGACATCTCTCTGTTGTCTATATAATGGGAGGAAAGGTCTCGGATGAAGTGTGTGGGTTTTTTAAGAAGCCTTTTTAGATTTTCTTCTTCCTTTCCAGGAGACTCCTTCCTTTTATTCTTGTTGGATATTGTTTCCTCTATAGAGGTTTCCTCTGCCGAAACTTTGGTCTTAAACAAGAATAAAGAAGAAGGTCTTGATCGGTAAAGGAAGAAAGATATATATTCTTTCTTTCCTGCATTAAGACAATACTTGTCTTAATTCATCTCCCATTTTAAGACAAGGCTTAAAACCTTTAGGACAACCTTAGTTCTTCAAGACAAGAGGGTCCTACAAGGATTAAAGTCAGGGAGAAGTTCAAGAAGAGGCAAGAAGGAAGAAAAGGAGTTTTGGAGTAGACAAAACTCAGCCATAGTCCAAGTTTTGAGTTCTTAGAAGAAGAATTCAAGTAAAGGAGCCACTAAAGAAGAGGTTATGGTCTTTGTCACATCTTTGTGTAGATCATCGTTGGAGGGCGAACGTTTGGACGCCTGCTAGAGAAGAAGGCTGAATCAGGGTTTTCTTCATCGGATTGGATACTAGCGATTCTGGTTGGTGCCTAAACTCTAGTTTATATTATATATGCATGTTTATATGTTTTAATTCCTAGTAAGGAGGTCTTGGGTTAAGGGTTTGGTAGTGGTTTCATAATAAATTTTTGAAATCCAAACCCCTACATTATCACCTAAGGTTAATCAGTCTTGACTGATTTTAGGTGCCCATGGATCATTAGTTATGTGTAACCCTCCTTGTTTACTAATTTGGTCAGTGGGAGGTTGATCCATATCTTCTCATCACCTCATCTATCACATTAAAATTAAACCCTCTAAATTATTAGGTCCTTAAAAGGATAAAGTTATAGAGATAACCTAGTCCTGGTCTCCCATTAAGTGGGATGGTAATGGGTCCAGTAGTTCAGTGTTCATCGACAAATCCAAAGATTGGGTGTTCATCGGGCTATTGGAATTTCTATTCCTAATATGATGTCTCAGTGCAACTCTTTTAATGGTGGTTAGGTGGGCCGACCATAGCCATGCTTGACTATTTGTTAGTTAGAAGCACTGAATTTTGTCATGTTAATGGTTGGACCAAACTGGGTCCTTCAATCGGAGGCCCAAAGGCTGATTGAAGTGCACCTTCGGGCAAAACCCAAATACTAGAGGTTGCATGAAGAAGTAATCGATTGAAGAACCTACCTTTACACATGCATAGGTAGCCCGGCCAAAGTCGGGTTCATGTGTTGTCTATATGAATCTGGTACCCACTAGTAAATTAAAGTAATTCCTCGGATTGGAGGTAGAGGCTACTAATCTAAGCAAAATAGTGAGAGGGACCTTTAGACTAAAGTCCATGTCTTTAGGTTAATAATTTATATACACTAATTAGCTTTGGTTTTCCTTTCAGATGTCTTCTAACCTGTCGCTCTGGTCTCTTCTCGATAACGAGAAGCTCAATGGACCCAACATTGATAGCTGGTATCGAAGGCTCAAGATTGTCTTGGAGCATGAACGGATCTTGTATATGATATCGAATCTAGCACCTGAAACCCCTGCTACCAATGCTCGGGTTTGGTCAGAGACACTTATTAGAAGTGGCTCTCTGACAGGACCACTGTCTGATGCATAATGTTGGCAGCGATGAACTATGAGTTTAGTCACAAGTTCTAGGAAGCCCAGCCGGAGGAAATCCTTTAAATGTTGAAGGAGTCCTTTGGGACACCTGATGACGTTGAGAGTTACAAGGTCTCCTGTGCCATCTACAACGCGTGGATGCCTGATGGAGCCTCGATCACTGACCATATATTGTACATGATCGAGATGATTGAGCGCCTGGGAAAGCTTGGATGTCCCTTGCATGAATAGCTTGGGAAGGATGCGATTCTAAATTCCCTCCCCTCTTCCTATCTAGATTTTCTCGATCATTATAGAATGAATAAGCTTGCAGTTAACTACCATGGTTTGTTGGGGTTGCTACAGACTTTTGAGAAAGACCACCAACTAAACAAAGGGGTGATGAATCTTGTGAGAGGATCTACAGGAGGGCACCGTCCCTTTAAGAAAGGGAAAAAAAATAAAGGGAAAAAGGTACTGAATTCTTCTGGGCCCAGTCAAGCCAAGAAAGTAAAGGCTGATCAAAGCCAAGGAAGTGAAGGTTGATTAGAAATATTTTGAAAACAATTTCAAAGGAAATTTAGGCTCAATGATATAGAATGAATTCAAGAGGTTCTCTAGATAATGTTTCCTTAATTTGAAGGAATTAGGTTAGCGAATTTAGAAAGGATTACAAAGTCCTAATTCACTCCTAATTTGCTCAAATCTATCTTGATTGAGAGGCTTAGTAAATATGTCAGCTAATTGTTCTTCAGTAGGAACATAATCAAGCACTATATTACCATTTGAAATATGATCTCTAATAAAATGATGTCTAATTTCAATGTACTTCTTTTTAGAGTGTTGAATTAGATTCTTTGTCAAATTGATAACACTTATGTTATCACATTTAATTGGAATTTTAGATTGTGATACACCAAATCTTCTAGTTGTTGTTTAATCCATAACACTTGAGCACCACAACTACCAGCAGCCACGTACTCAGCCTCAGCTATGGACAAGGCTACGGAGTTTTGCTTCTTACAGTGCCATGAAATTAAATTCAACCCTAGAAATTGGCATGTACCACTAGTGCTTTTTCTATCTATTTTACAACCAGCATAATCAGCATCAAAAAATTCAATCAAATTTAGAGTAGACTATTTAGAATACCAAATTCCTAAATTACTTGTTACTTTCAAATATTTAATTATTCTTTTAATAGCAAGCATATGTATTTCTTTTGATGATGACTGAAATGTAGCACATACATATACACTATATAAAATGTCAGGTCTACTTGCAGTCAAATATAATAAGGATCCGATCATACTTCTATATAGATTTTGGTCAACATTGGATCCATTCTCATCTTTGTCCAATCTGCAAGCTAGGCTTATGGGTGTGCTCATTGATTTGCAACTCTCCATACCAAACTTTTTGATGATTTCCTTGATGTATTTGGCTTGGTTGATGAAGATGCCTTCCTTTGTTTGTTTTACTTGAAGTCCAGGGAAGTAGTTCAGCTCGCCCATTAAGCTCATTTCAAATTCTCCCTGCATAAGCTTAGCAAATTCTTTACATAGAGATTCGTTAGTTGCACCAAAAATGATATCATCAACATATATTTGTACAACCAAAATGTCATTATTCTTCTTTTTGATAAATATAGTTTTGTCTACATTTCCTCTTGAAAAATCATTTTCAATTAAGAAAGTGCTAAGTCTATCATACCAGGCTCTAGGTGTTTGTTTCAAACCATACAATGCTTTATTTAATTTGAATACATGGTTTGGAAAAGAGTGATTTTCAAAACCTGGTGGTTGTTCCACAAAAAATTGTTCAGAGATAAAACCATTAAGAAATGCACTTTTTACATCCATTTGAAAAAGTTTAAAGTTCACGCAGCAAGAAAATGCAAGTAGTAATCTAATGGCTTCTAGTCTTGCTACGAGTGCATAAGTTTCATCAAAATCAATACCCTCTTGTTGGTTATATCCCTTAGCCACTAATCAAGCTTTGTTTCTTATTATTTTTTATTGCTCATCTAATTTATTCCTATAGACCCATTTGGTTCCTATTATTGGATGGTCAGTAGGTTTATCTACAAGTGTCCATACCTTATTCCTTTCAAACTAGTTTAATTCTTCATGCATAGCCATCATCCAGTTTGGGTCAATCTTAGCCTCTTCTAAGCTATGGGGTTCTATTTGTGACACAAAGGCTAGGTAATCATGTGCATCCTTATGTGCAGCCCTAGTCCTAACACCATGTGAAGGATCTCCTATAATTAATTCTTTAGGATGAGATGTAATATACCTCCAGTCCCTCGGTAGATCGGTGTGATCCTTACTTACCATTTCTTCTCCATCTTGAGTGTCTTTGTCTTGAATGCTCAAGTTATCCATTCCTTTTTACAATGTCCTGCATCATTGTCTATGCATCTTCTTGTCTAGAAGGTGTAGGGTTAGTTTCAATAAATACAATATGAATTGACTCTTCAACAGTATGAGTCCTTTTATTAAAAACCCGATATGCTTTTCTATGTAATGAATAACCTAGGAAAATTGCATCATCAACTTTAGAATCAAATTTTCCTAAATTATCTTTTCCATTTTCATGCACAAAGCATTTGCATCCAAACACATGAAAATAACTAATATTTGGTTTTCTATCATTCCAAAGCTCATAGGGGATTTTCTTTAAGATAGGATGGATCAAAACACGGTTTAAAATATAACATGCAGTGTTCACCGCTTCTGCCCAAAAGTACTTTGGAAGATTGCCTTCACACAATATTGTGCGAACCATTTCTTCCAATATCCAATTTTTCCTCTCTACAACACCATTTTGTTGAGGTGGTCTAGGAGTGGAGAAGTTGTGATCAATGGCAAATTCATTACAATAATCTTCAAAAAATTGATTTTCAAATTTGGTTCCATGATCACTTCTAATTGAAATCAAAGATAAGTTCTTTTGATTTGAAACCTTTTTATGAAATTTTCTGAAAACATGAAAAGTTTCATCTTTCGAAGTAATAAACAAAACCCAAGTAAATCTTGAAAAATCATCTACTATCACAAGAGCATATTTCATACCTCCTAGGCTTGTGGTCCTAGTAGGTCCAAAAAGAACCATGTGAAGTAGTTCAATTGGTCTTGTTGTAGAAACTATATTCTTTGATTTAAAACTCCCCCTAGTTTGTTTACCCATTTGACATGCATCACAAACATGATTTAAATCAACTTTAAACTTAGGCATGCCTCTAACAAGATCTTTAAAAGTTAGTCTAGCAATAGTATGCATGCTAGCATGACCTAATCATCTATGCCATAGTAAACCTGACTCTTTGGTCTTAGCATTTATTGCAACTAGACTAGGGCTACTTGACATGGCATGATCATTAAGATCTACCATATAGATATTCCCAAGTCTATGTCCAATGAACTTATTGCCAGAATCTAAAGAGTTAGTTACTATACACATAGAAGATTCAAAGACAACCTTGAATCCTTTATCACATAATTAACTTATACTTAAGAGATTATGCTTCAACTTATCTACTAGCAAAACATTTTGAATAAAAGTGAAGGGAGTATTTTGATCTTACCAATATAGATTATTCTTCCTTTGCCATTGTCTCCAAAGGTGACCATTCCTCCTTCTTTTATTTCAAGGATGATAAATTGGTCCTTGTCACCCGTTATATGTCTTGAGCAGTCACTGTCTAAGTACCACCTTTTCTTCAATTTTTGGGCTGCAAGACATTCCTGCAAAACAGTCAATGAATTCTTTTAGGTACCCAAGCTACCTTGGGTCCTTGCAGGTCAGTAGAGATGGTTCCATTGGGAATCCAAATCTTTCTTACTTTCTTAAGGACATTTCTAGAATTATTGCATTCAAAAGCTTTATGTCCTATTCTTCTACAAACATAGCAAATAACTTTAGAATTTTTAATAGAAGCAAAATTTGATGTTCTAACAGTTGATGCACTTGATGCAGATTTTGAACTTTTTGAGATGTATGCATTTTTGCTCAAATTCTTAAGAACATATAACAATGACTTTAAAGTAGAAATAGTTTTTGGTGTAGCTAGAACCTTTTGAGATAAACTATTTTGAATAGGTGTTTTGGATTTCACAAAAGTAGTTGCTGAAATTCTATTCATAAAAGAAGTTTTAAAACCAATTCCAGCTTTGTTTCCTGAAATCCGTTGTTCTTTTAAAATTAACTCAAGCTTATTTGAAGATAAAGTGAGTTTTTCAACTAAAGGCTTGAGTTTTGTAACCTCCTTTTACAATTCATTATTTTCATAAAGTAAAGTACTGTTTTTCTTTTCACAAAAAAGATTTTCATTTTTCAGCTTTTCAAATTTTTCAGAAAAGTCATGCAATTCTTTTTGTAATAAAAGGTTCTTTTCTGAAATTTCATCTTTTTGTTTGAGTAAAGAATCATTCATATTTTTCAATGATTTTATCTTTACTCTAGCTTTCTTAAATTCAGATAGTAAATCATGAAAAGCATAATTTAATTCATCAAATATAAATTCAGTGGAATTATTAGGGGATGTTACCTCGTCTTCGAGACCCATTAACCATAAATTTGTAGTCTTGGTGGTCTCTTCTTCCTCAGATGAAGATGATTCTTCACTATCGACCATGTGGCAATCATGGCTTTCTTTTTCTTCTTCTGTTTGAAAGATTTCTTTAATAGTGGACAGTCTGGACGTATGTACCCCGGCTTCTTGCATTCGTAGCATGTGGGGACTACTTTATCTTTCTCTCTGTCCTTCTCTTTTTCCTTTCCATAATCCTTCTTATGAAATTTTCGGTTGTATCTTCCTTTCTTTCTTCCCATAAATTTTCTGAATCTCCTCACAACCATTGTAATGTCCTCATCTTCTACGTCATCATTGGAGGAGGTGCTTTCTTCTTCAGATTCTTCATCATCCCTCTTTGATTCAGAAGCAGCTTTGAAGGCTATTGTCTTTTTTTCTTTTGTTCGTCTTCCGTTCTGTGCTGCATCATCAGCTCGTGGGTGATGAGTGATCCTAGAAGTTCATCCAGTAGAAGTGTGTTGAGATCTTTGGCCTGCTAGATTGCAGTCACTTTGGGATCCCATTTGTCAGGTAAAGAACGAAGTATCTTCTGAACTAAATCTGCATTTGAGTATACCCTCCCAAGACTCTTTAAACCATTAATAATATCTATAAATCTAGAGAACATGGCAGAAATTGTTTCAGAAGGTTTCATTTTAAATAATTCATAATTATGAACTAAAAGATTTATCTTTGAGGTTTTCACTTGAGAAGTACCCTCATGGGTCGCTTCGAGTTTATCCCAGATTTTCTTCGCTGAAAAGCAAGTGAAAATTCAGTTGAACTCGTTTGCATCCAAAGCACAATATAATAAATTCATTGCTTTGGCGTTCAATTCCCCCATCTTCATGTCATGATCATTCCAGTCCTCTTCAGGCTTAGGGATATACATGCCATCAACTTTAATTATGGGAATGTGTGGCCTTTTTAAGATGACCTTCCACAATTGAAAATCTACAGCTTGTATGTAAATTTTCATTTGTGCTTTCTAATATGAATAATTAGTGCCTGTGAATAGTGAAGGTCTATTTGTCGACTGGCCTTCGGCCAAGGATGTACTCATGGGATGAACCATCAATCTTTACTCAAGTAATCAGAGACACTGCTCTAATACCAGCTATTGCCCAGGTGGTTTTTTGCAAGAGGGGGATGAATTGGGAATTACAAAATTTTTGCAAGTATGTGCACAAGTAATTCCTTTTAGTGGAAGGGTGCTGTGTTAATCAAAAAATAAATGCAGAAGCTAAAAGTAAATCAAGCACAACACAAATAAGGCAGGTTTATAGTGGTTCGGAGCAACCCAGCTCCTACGTCCACTACCCAAGTTCACCACTCGAGATTTCCACTATATCCCCCAAACTAGAATACAGTCAGATTGTTTTACAGGCTCACAATCCCAACCTCTACACTTTGGTTTTTGAACCGGGCTCACCAAAGAAACCCACACTAGGTTTTTACAGGCTCACCTAGAACCTCTACACTTTGGTTTTGAAAAAGGCTCACCAAAGAAACCTATTTGGTTTTTACAACCGGGCTCACCAATATCCCAAATATTCTAAAAATAGAATAAAGAAGCAACAAAAAAATGACAAACTCTGTTGTCTGGTGGTTGCTGATACAGCTCGAGTGAAGCTCAATTGAATGCTCTTCAATGCACTTCAATGGCTTCCTTGCTTTCCTCAAAAGGTGCTTCAAGCTTCTGGTAAGAGTTGGTGAAGGCTTGAAGGCAGACTTGAAAGCTCAAGTGTTGTCTCTCTTCTAACTTCAATAAGTGTTCAATAAATATTCATTAACTCATTAGTCTCTCCAAAGATGTTCTTATACCTTATTTATAGAGACTTTAACTACCTTCCCTTGATTTTGAACGTTATAGACCATTGGGAGGTGACAGGTTACTGTTAGAGCACTTTTGGAATTCAAAAACTGAAAACTGGAACAAGCCGTTGGAGGTGACCCCGTCATTCCAGTCGGCTCGGACAATCTTCGAGTCGGCTCGGATCAAGTTTGGGTCGGCTGGGCTGAACGCCAGTCGGCTGGGTTCCACAGTCGAGATAATGGGTCACTCTGGATGAGTCGGCTAGACTGAATTCTAGTCGGCTCGAATCTCAGAGGCTCTTAGAGCATTCTCAACCAAGTTCTAGACGAGTCGGCTGGGCTGATTTCCAGTCGGCTCGGATCTCTAAGAATCTCAGAACTTTTTCAACTATGTTCTGGACGAGTCGGCTGGGCCTTGATGCCAGTCGGCTGGATCTGTGTGCCAGAGAACTTCTTTCCTGTGCCAGTGCTAAAGTTGGCTGGTTCCTCCATCCAGTCGGCTCGAAATTTGTTCTTCAGCCAGATCAAATTCAATCTTCCAGAACTTCTTGTGCCATGCTTTGAAGACATCTTCAAGGTCTTCTTACAATAAAATCAAGAAAAATTTAAGCTTGAAAACTACTAGATGTAACCCTTTATCTTTATTTAAGTAGAAAATTTTTGTAGGGTTTTTCTTTACAAGATTCTAAATACTTTACAACTCAACACAAAGCAATAAAGATTGTAGGGATTAGAAAGTGTGTCAATGTAGTTGTCCTACAAAAACTTGTCAATCATTTGAAGAGTTGTTAGATAACTAAATGTATGCTCCAATATTTTTTTATCATCAAAATCACTTTAGGAGTCAACAAGAGCCGACTCTACTTCATGGCACGCAACAAGGATTCTGGTACATAGCAATCCGAGCCGACTCGAAGGTAACCAAGCCAACTCCAGTGAATCCGAGTCGACTAGAATTTGTCTGAGCCGACTCCTTTAGAGTCCAATTTTTGAACATTTCTGAGAATAGCTAGGCGAGCCGACCCGAACCAAAAAGAGCCGACTCTGCCAGACCTAATTTGAAGACCGAAGAAAGCAAGCCGACCTGAACTTCATCGAGCCGACTCTTCTAAAGTGATGATTTCAGAACCTGAGAAGAAGAGCCGACCCAAGATAAAAAGAGCTGACTCCTCGTGTTCAACTTTTTCAAAGATATGAGTTCTAGCCGACCCGAGCTATCAAGAGCCGACTCGTCCAGAGTGAAGTTTGGCACCCTAAGACAAAGAGCCGACTCCACAGAAGATTTGGTGACTCGACCTATCGACTTGAAGGATTTGAGCCGACTCGAAGGAATCCGAGCCGAATCGAACATAGCTTTCAGGTATCCAATGGCTAGTTCCAGAATTTATTTTTGAATGCCAAAAAGTGCTATAACAGTCACAAACAACTTCCCAATGATCTACAATGGCTAGAATTTCCTTGAAGTGATGGAAGACCTTATATTGGAAGGATTTGAACTTCTTTGAAGCAAGGAAATTAAAAAAGTTCTTCAAAGTTTTGATAGCTACATTGAATATCCCTCCAACCAAAAATAAAAAGAGCACAAGAGCATTCAAGCAAGCCTTCAAGTCTTCACCAACTCTCATCTGAAGATTGAAGCAATTTTGGAAGAAGCCATTGAAGCAATTAAAGCTCATTTTAGATCATTCAAGTGGACTTTTATCAAGCTACACTGGCAACTATCCGACAAATTAAGTTTGTCATTTATTGTTTCATTTACTTCAATTCATTTTCTGAATTGTTGTTGGGTTATTGGTGAGCCCAGTTGAAAAACCAAATAGGTTCTTGGTGAGCATTGATAAAAACCAACTGTTGGGTTCTTGGTGATCCTGGTAAAACCATGTTAGGTTTCTTTGCTGAGCCTATTCAAAACCAAAGGGTGTTGGGTTTTCTTTGGTGATCCCTCTAAAACCAAAGTGTAGAGATTTTGGATTGTGATCTTGCAAAACAATCCGACTGTATTCGGGTATGAATATAGTGAAAATCTTAAGCGGTACCTTGGATAGTCGACGTAGGAGCTGGGTTGCTCTAAACCACTATAAATTTTGAGTGTTTGTGTTGTGCTCACTTGACTCTATTTAGCTTCTGTAATTTAATACTCTATCACAACACCTACCACTTATAAAGGATTTTTAATTGCATATTATCTGCTTTAAATTTTTTAAATTTCCAATTCACCTCCCTCTTGGGTAGCCACCTGGGCAACACTAATCCAGTGATAGATGGTTTCTGGGTGTAGCAAGTACTTGCAAAATCGATGTATGTGTCAAGATGGGATTGACCACTCCAAGTTGTTGGAAAAAATACTTGGTTATGTTTCAATTTAGTAGGACCTTGGCTAGGCCAATCCTTTTGAGAAGTCATAGATTTATTAGATTGAGACACATTTAGATACACTACTTGAGAGTTGGCAATTGATTCTCAAGTTATCCTAAACATTAGGTCAAAGGGATGAATTGTATAGAAACTATATACTTAAGTTCTTAAATGTTGCTTCATGAAAATTCAACCTATCCGGATGTTGGGCACCATTACTAGATGGTCACATCAATTAGTTCAGGAATTGATTCCTGAGCTAGTGGCTTAGTGTTTGAATGTATAGAGTTATACATATTAGAAATTTTTGATCCATCATGATGGCTGATTAACGATTAAGAATTATTCAGGGGCAAAATTATAAATATGATTAATAATTAACCCTATGCAAATATTATAAATTAATTATTAATTAATTATAGAAAGATAAATTAGTAATTAAATTATAAATTGGCTCAATTTTATTAAGCAAAGAGAATTAGGTTAAGTCTAATTAAAATTGGTACAATTAGATCTTACTTAATTAGGTTATATGATGACCTAATTGCTAAGAGATTTTAATATTTGGTTTGATTCAGACTTGGGCTCAATTAATTTTTTATTTAATTAGAATTTAATTAAACCTAATTAGGACCTAATTAGATTTAGTTCAAGTTTGTTAAATTGTTATAATTAAATTAGATTTGATTCCAAACTAATTTCAGTCAAATCTTGGTCTAAACCTAACCTTGCCCAACTAGTTTTCTTTTCTAAAAATTCTTCATGCCTTCCAAAACTATTTTCTGAATTATCCATAAAAAATATCATTTTTTTGTCCTCCCTCATTTTTTTTAGATCCGGATTAGTTTGAATTAAATTAGGATTTATTTGAATTCAATTTGGAGGAATCCTATTGGAAATAGAACTCCTAGTTCAAGTAAAACTCTATCCTTTATCCAAACCAATCTCCATGCCAATTTTAATGTAGCTTTTGCTCTCATGTGCAACGTTAAGAGGCCCTATTTACCATGAAATATAAAGTGAAATTACCATGGAAAACTATTTGAGAGGGGGCATGAATTTCAAGATAGGCATCAAGGGTTTCTTGGGTTCTAGCACTAAGTCTTCTAAGGAGAGAGAAAAGAAAATAAAAAGAGTCTTTTAGATTTTATTTTCCTACAATATTGATCCTCTTAACTGTTCTCCTCTTGATTTTCTTGGAGGGTTCAAAAAGATCTAAGAAATATTTTTTTATTTGAGTAATCTAGTGTTAGATGTATACCCTAAAAGCCAAGTTAGCTTGATACATTATAATTTTTAGGGCATGAACTATGACTTAATTTTTCTAATTAATAAAAAGGGCATTAGTTTCATTCATATTTATGTGTCTATGAATCATCCATGGAGTTAATAGAGATACATATTCTCAAGAGTTGAGAATCTAAGGCATGTGTCTTTATAGATTAACTCCTAAAAGCTCTCGATTGTTGGAATATCACAAGAACGGTGATTGATCTAGTAAAATCGGTTCACATATCACTTCCCTTTCTTTGGTAGATGAGTCTCTAACCTACAGTGTGGTGACACTAGAGTGAGAGTGTAGGTAGTTGATAGAGATCAATGGTACTGAGCATGACCAAGTACATGAAGTTATATGGATGACTACTCACTCCTCAATAATTTTCTGATGCTGTTGTTGTGTGAATAGTTCTTTGACCTAGAGTGTCTCAGCACTCATAATAAGGTTGTTGTAGTTTGATAGCACAAATACATGGTTCCTATCTATTCGGGATATTGCGGTATTTATTGCCTACAGTAAGTTTATTGTAGGAGTAGGGTGTTCACTTGTAAGGATCTATCGGCCTTAGTAATAAGGAATAATCCTATGCAGCGTAATGAGCTAAGTCTAGAAGTCTATGACCAGAGCAAGGTGATAATGAAAAGGATGTTTTCATTAGTATCATAATTGGACTTGAGTTGATTAAGTTAAGCATATGACTAATAGGTTTGATGAGTATCCGTAACCAACATCATGTCAAGATTTTTGACAGAGGAACCGAATCACATGGAACTATACTTAAGGGTTCCAATCTTATTCTGCTGGGTTGCCACTACATACTGCTAGGTGTCACTGGTGGACTGTGAGAGCCCATTAGGATCATTCTCGGATCGATGATCCTAATTAGGGTTGAGCAAAATTTATTTCTTTATATCGAAAGGAATTTTGATGATGTATAATAGAGATTATAGCATGTCTCATTACCATATAGGATAGGACCTGAGGGGTCACTTATATTAGGACCTTAAGTAACAAATCAGCAAATCAAATTGTTACTAAAATTGGCAAATTTAGTACATTCGAACCTAATTATAAATGTTACAATTAATAAATTATGGATTAGTTATTGATTGAATTAAATTAGATTTAATTTAATTGAGTTAGACTCAGTTAATTGATCTTAATTGAGTTGGGTTAATAGCCCTTCGAAATGGTTCGATCGGATTTAAAATTGGCTTATATTTGACTATCAAATCAATTAATTTGGACCATCACTTAGAGTTTAGTTGGACTGGGACTCTCTCTCCTTGTCTCCCCTTGTCTCCACATGCCAACAAGTGGGCCCCATGTATTTTGTGAGACAAAAGGAGTGGGGCATGAAAAGCAAGAGGGCGCAAAGAGTTTGGCATGAAGAATTATGAGAGAGGGAGGAGTCCTCTTTTACTCCTCTTAATTTTTGACCAGCTGAAATTAAACACCGGTCTTTTGGCTTTATGGGATGAGAAAATTAAATTATAAAAGGAGAGAGGGGTTGGCCAAACAATTGACTTCTACTTTTTGGCATGAATATTTCTCTTAGGCATCAATAGCAAACAATTTCTCTCCTGGGTGCCAAGTTCTCCTCTCCCTTTTATTTGTTTTCTCCTTCCTTGTATGAGATCTAGAGAGATATTCTACAGGAGAAAGAAGAATGAAAGAGATCCTACATCTTGCAAATCTCAGTTTGCAAGATACAAGCCAGTTCAAGAAAAGCTGGTCCAAATTCAGATCAGCATAGTTTTTAAAGCAGCTGATTTGCTGAAAGAAGAGAGGGCTGCAAGGATCTAGCAGTCCAGTGCTCTCTACAACTTGGTTATGTGAGCTTTGTGTGGATACAAGCTGAGGCCAGGCGTTTGTGCAACTCCGGTAGAATCCCGGTTTTAAAAGCGGATCGGTACATTTTTCAGAGCAGGCTAGGATAGCGATCCAAGTAAGTTTTTTGTTAAAAATAATTTTATTTTTAGATCTGATATTTTTTTAATGTATTACAGCATGTTAGGAATTTATGATGAATAAATTAGATTTATTTATAAATTGTATCATTAGATATAAAATAGTTTTTCTATCTACTTCCACTACGTTAGGATTTTGATGCCTGATCGATTGCAATATACTGTTCCTGGGAGAAATCCAATAGTGGTATTAGAGCCATGGTTCTCATTTCTTTGACATGCATGGATGAGAATCAGATCTGAAACATATTCAGATTAGATAGATAGATTATGATTGTATCAAATCTATGCTCAATATGAGATTGTTCTAGCTTAGAATTGTTATATTTTGAAAATTATTTTCAAATTTAAAATCAAAATTATTAGATCTGAAATTAAAAATTATAGTCTAAAAACTAATTGTTCAAAGGTTATACAAAGTGATTATAAGGTTGTCCTGCTATAGGGTTTACCCCCTATAGTGTAAAGGTTATCCTACTTTGATGTATACCTGTTTTTGAAAAAGGGTCTTCAAAAGGGTTTTGATCGATTTATGATTACATATGTGATGTGTTGTTAAGCATGTTTTAGATCTATTTAATTGCATTAGATGTAGTTTAATTATATGATCTATAATGTTGATATATGTGATACACCAAATTAGGTTTAGATCTTAAATTTGATTCATGATTATAAGCCATTAAAGTCATGCACTTGAACCTATTTTAAAATTGATTTGATCCAAAAAATCAAATTATGTGCATGAGGGTTTGGGTTGAACAAATTAGGTCTAGTCAACTTAAAATTGTTTTTAGATGATGTCTGGTCAGATTGATTCATTTGATTATGAATCGATAAGTTAAGACCTAATTTGTCTCAGTGATGAGCCTAGATCACTAGATTGATCTAATTGAATCTTATCAATCAGTTGGTGTCTAAGGAAGGTTTTGATCATGGTTTTTAATTGGGGCTAACTCTTTCTTAAACAACTAGTTTGGCGAAAAGAGGGTATATGGCTGAACCCTCCCATGTATCAAACTAACCTGGCCAATTTGGTTGATTAAGTTTTCAATAGGATCACTTTTGATTTGAGTTCACCCATGCTAGCTATTTTAAGTCAGACATGAGATTATGCTGACTTAATATAATTGGTCAGACATGATTTGACTAATCAATTTAGAAGAGACTTGAACATGAGCTCCCCATAAATATTAAGTCTTAGGTTTTCCACCATTGTAGGTGTGTGGGTGTCCTATTGATGTTGGTTATTCTTAGCTAGTTACAGTGATCTAGTTGCATCGGGAAGACACAACCACCCTATTAAGCATGAGATGTTGCTAGGCACTGATGGGGTTGGGCCCAATAAATGGGCACATTGAGGGACTCAATGACGGCTTTGTCTAGTAGGAATGTTGGGTCTGATTTAACTAATATTGGACCAATAAACGGGCATGTTAAGGTTCCATGATTTAGAGGCCAAGATGCTACAATTTGTATTAGATACATTGGACAAGAGTGGCCACCTATTGGTGTAGCATGTTACCAATAACCGGGCATGATGAGGTGCCGCACATCGATGGGACCGTCGCACCCACTAGAAACCTAAAGTTGTAGGGTTTTCGCATCTCCACGGGGAGTGTGAGAGATCCGAGAAAATAGTGGGAGTTCTAAATTTTTTTTTTAAAGACCCTAGAATAATTTTATAATTAAGTATAAACATCTAATTTGAATCTTCTACTCTTGCAGTTAACCATGTCTGCTTCAAATCCCTTAGCTCATATTCTAGAGACAAATTGACTGTAGGCCTTAATTTCAAAGATTAGTTAAGAAATATCAAAATTATTTTGAGTTCTGAGAAGTTGTGCTATGTGCTTGACCAGGAACCCCCGGTCTTACCTGACCATCCAAATGCTCGTCAAATGACTGCATATGAGAAATGGATGGAAGATGATAATAAGGTTAAGTGTTACATGTTGGCCTCAATGTCAAATGAATTACAAAGCCAACATAAGGATATGCCAATTGCTAATAAATTTTGATTCACCTACAAGAGTTATTGGTGAACAAAGATGAATTGTGCGCTTCGAGGTGTCAAAAAAGCTTTTCAACAACAAGATGCATGGAGGGCAGTCAATCCATGATCATTGTTTGTCAATGATCAAGGACATCGAACAGCTTGAGAAGCTGGGCATTCCTATTCACAAGGAGCTATAGGTGGATTTGATCCTCCAATCTTTGACTAGTTCATATGCTCAGTTCGTTATGAACTATAATATGAACAAGTTGAATTACACTTTACCTAAATTATTGAACATGTTGGTAAGCAATGATGGGACCCTGAAGAGTTCAAGGGGCTCTATTTCCTTTATGGAGCAGTCTTCCTCCAAAAGAAAGTCTACTTGGAAGAAGAAAAAACCTACAAAGAAGCAGAAGAAGGAGAACAAATAGAAGGACACTCCCAAGAAAGCCAAGGTTAGCAAAGAAAAATGTTTCCACTACAATATAGATGGCCATTACAAAAGAAATTGTCCTCTCTACCTAGATAGCTTAAAGAAACAGAAGGAGGATTCACCTTCTGAACGTAAGTCTATACTCGTAATTGAATTTAACCTAACGGTTTCATCTACTTCCAATTGGAATTTAGACTCTGGCTCAAGTGCTCATACATGCATTTCAATGCAGGGTCTAGAAAGAAGTAGAATGCTGAGAGAAGGTGAGATGGTCCTACGTGTCAAAATGGAGCAGAAGTTGCTGCACAAGCTGTTAGATCATATTCTCTGGTGTTACCTTTAGGATTTAGATTAGTACTTAGTAACTGCTATTTTCTGCTTGGAGCTAATAGAAATTTGATTTTTGTCTCTGTGCTAGCATAGGAAGGATTTGAATTTACATTCAATAAAGACTTTTGTAATATTTATTTGAGAAATAAATTGGTTGCAAAAGCTATTTTAATTGACAGTCTCTATTATTTGCATGTCAATGCATCTTTGAATATTAATGAGAAAATTAAAGTGAATGCCATATGACATAAACGTCCTAAAGATGACCTAAATGATAAATATATGTGGCATTTAAAGCTCGGTCATATCGGTGAGGATAGAATTAACAAACTAGAAAGGGATGGGATCCTAGATTCAGTTAATTATGAATAATATCCACCTTGTGAGTCATGTCTTCAAGAAAAAATGACCAAGTTATCCTTTGTAGGACATTGGGAGAGGGCCACAGAATTGCTTGCCCTAGTACACATTGATGTGTGTCATCCATTTGATGTGCAAGCCAGGATTGAATTTTACTACTTCATAACCTTTACTGATGATTGTTCATGGTATGGTTATGTATTTCTTATAAGATATAAATCTGAAGCTTTTGAAAGGTTCAAGGAATTCAGACATGAGGTAGAAAAATAAATAGGTAAAACCCTTAAGGTTCTTCAATCAGATCGGGGAGGTGAATACCTTAGTAAGGAATTCTTAGGTTATCTTAAGGATAATGGCATAGTCTCATAATGGACTCCACCAGGTACGCCTCAGCTCAACGGGGTGTTTGAGAGGAGAAACAGGACACTATTAGTTATGGTTCGATCCATGATGTGCTTCACTGACTTGCCTTTATTTTTTTGGGGATATGTCCTACAAACTACAATCTATATTCTAAATAGAGTTCTATCTAAATCTGTTCCTACCACACCATATAAGATTTGGCATGGTAAGAAACCAAGTCTTGCTCATTCCAAGATTTGGGGATGTCCAGCCTATGTTAAAAGACTAATGGCGGATAAGTTGGAATATAGAGCTATGAAAGCTTGGTTTACAGGATATCCTAAAGAAACTTTAGGATATTACTTTTACCTTCCGAAAGATCACAATGTGATTGTGAGCAAATATGCCACATTTCTTGAAAAATAGTTTATTTAGGAAGGTGGTCATGGGAGGCTAATTGAGCTCGATGAGAAAGTCTCTGAAGAGTAGCTAGCTAGAGATCAGATCGAACATAATTAACCAGTTCACATAAATGCTCTACCACGTCATAGGCCTACAAGAGTCTCCAAACCTCTTGAAAGGTACATAGGTATGCTTACAGAGGATAAAAAAGAAATATTTCTAGTTGGGTGATGTGGAAGAAAAAACCAAAATTAAATTACTAATATTAATAACTAATTAGAAAAAAAAATAAAAATTATTTTTTTTATTATTTTCAAATTTTTAAAGAAGACTTCAAAGGAGACAGAAAAGGAAACTAGTCTAGTTATGTACCCGCAAGTAAACTTACAAATTAATTATGGAAAATAGGACTTGGTGGTTGAGAAACCACCGTAAACTAGGGTTTACCTTATCAACGAATCAGAGAATAACGAGAAAGGAATAAATTTCAATTTTACCAATGAAGAAATGCTCCTATGAATCTGATCTGACAGAACTCTCAAGATCTCGAAGGTAGGGTTTCAAGAACTCGATCCTGGGCTCCAATCTTCTGCGCGAAGCTGATTTTGAGGCAAGAACACCTGATCTTAATTCCTGTTCACCTGTAACACTCAACAAAAAAAGATTCATGAATTGAAAATAGCAAAGGAAAGGAAAGAATGAAAGAAAGGAAGGTTTAGAAATGGTGGATTTGGATTTCTTGATGGTTGGATAAGTAGGGCCTCACACCCAGTGATGTTCCATAAAACAAAGGAAGGGCCTCATACCCTGCGATGCACATGGCAAAGAAAGAAAATTTGACAGAATTTTGTTGTATATTGATGAATAATTGATGAATTACAAGGAGGGGTTGGTGGGGTATTTATAGACTCCCAACTAGTGATGTAAGGGACACAAACACTAGTCTTGTGCTCCCTTGGACTACAACTCCTAGAATTCTGCTTTTGGGTGTCTTGGACTCTGCTTGCTTGGTTGATCTGGACTCCATTCAAAGTGGGCAAAATCTTGAGGCTTCTTATCTCATTTAGGTGCCCAAGTGTTGGATTGATGAAGTGGCTTGATGTAAGGTCAAGATGCTCCATCACTTGGCCTTTGATGCTGGACTCTAGAGTCTGGATGATGTGGTTGTCTGCAGGTGAGGGACTCCTTAGTCTGGTTTGAAGAAGACTCGAGAGTTTTGGTGAAACTCTTGAGTTCAGGAGACTTAAGCAGCTTCCATCCTGATTGCTTGAAACTCTTGAAGTAGAAGAACATTGAACCTTCTTTCATCAAGTGATTAAAATTTATAGAACTCTTAAAGTTGGCATGAAAGAGGGTGCTCGGCCAATTTCCTTATAGTTGGCATGGAATATTTTGAGGGGGTCGCCAACTTGGGGAGTCCTTCTCCTTTACTTATCTTAACATTAAGTGGCGCCAATCTTGCTTTCATTTGGCCGACCAAAAATAAAAGAACATGGCATGTGGGATGTCCAAACAAAAGTGACATGGCATGTGTTCTTGTCCTGGATGACGTACCAAGTAGTGTTGTCCTAATGACATGTCCAAATATGACATGTGTTGATATCCAAATCCTTGAAAAGGTGGCGCCAAGAAGAGGTTGTTACTTGGGCTAGCACATGGGTTGTCTTGAGTCTTCAAATGGGTGCACATGGAATGCTGTCTGGGGTCCCCTCTTGTAATATAGGACTCAATGACTCAACTAATTACATGGACTCAATGAATAACTAACCACATGATTTAACCAACAAATAACTAATTGAACCAACCATACTTAATTAGTCTTTCAAATAAAAACCCAACTAAAGTTGGTAAAAAGGGCAAATTTAATTGGATCATTAAGATCCCAATTGGGTAAATAGGGTTTGACTCAATTAGAGTTTCGACTCAACTTGGTAAAAAGGATTTTACCCCAAAATAAACAATACCCTAATTATAGTTAGTAAAAAGGGTTTACCCTAACTAAACCAAAATAACAAAATTTAAAATAAATATTGACATGATAAATATGGTTTGGGTTCAGGGTTTTACTCACATGTGATCCATAGGGTTGTGGGTTCAACCTGCCGATTTCTTTTAGCCCTGGTGCCTGCACCAATTCTCTCCAAGTGGGAGGAACTTGACACTGTCGAGTATGGGTCCACTCCACTGGTATAATACTCTAGTAAGTCGGGGCAACTCTCTACAAGTCCTCTCTAGTAATCCAAGAATCATCAGACTCAGGTCATCCTTGTCAACGAACCAGATATCGCTGGTAATCTTTGCTCCGGGTAGTGATGATCTTGTCATCCATGATCCGTTCAATCTTGTCTCTCCAGGCTGGTGGTATGGCAAGTGGACACACTTGGGTTGGTTCACTCTCAAGGACTGGATTAGGCCCAAATGGCTCACTAGGAATCAACATTGGCTCCCTATACTTGATAAGGTCTAAAATGTTGAAAGTATAGCTAATGCCTAGTTCAGGTGGCAATTCAAGCACGTAGACATTAGATCCTATTTTCTTAATTACTTTATATGGTCCACTACTACGGGCATGCAATTTTTTCATGATTCCAGGTGGGAACCATTCAGGTCATAATCGAACCATAACAAAGTCTCCTTCTTTGTACTCCTTGAGTCTTCTCTTAAATTAGCCATATGATTCTTATACAATTTTTTTTTAATGTATTGTGCATATGACTCTGCAAATATCTAATAGACTCAAATATGCATTTATAATAAAAAAAATTATTTATTATTATTATTATTATTTTTGTCTATTTAAGTCCTTAATTTTAATTCTGTGCTTGACCCTTGGTTGGTGGGTGATATGTAGATGAAAACTTGACATGCACTCCAAATAAATTTCATAGGGTCTGCCATAAATAGGTTGTAAACCTAACATGCTCAATGGGCTTATGCAACATGCTAACTTTGATAAAATACAAACTAATGGTCCTAGAAATGCTGGAAGCTTCAGGAAAAGGTAAAAGTAAGAAATGGGTTCGAGAATGACTTGGTAGGGTAGGAAATAAGAAAAGGGTTCAGGGATTGGTCCTAGACTAATGGGGTTGACCTTAAAGGTTTATGGTATTTCTACAGTGTCTACCCTATAGAAAAATGGATCAGTAATTTTTGGAAAAAGATCGTCAATTGGGACTGATGGAGTGAATTCTTCCTGAGGTTGCTGGTTTGGAAAAATCAAGTCCTTAATAAGCGCTTCTGGTTCCTGAATTTTAGTACTAGGCTCTATAACTTGACTCTTTTCTAGGGTTTTCCTAGGTAAGGTCTCAGTAGTAGGGTTAGGTTCCTCATTGATTTCTTTTCTAAAGATCTTACTAGTACAATTTCAGTCTGGGAACGGTCATGATCAACTAACTCTAGGCTGGTTTCAATCTGGGTATGGTCATGATCGACTAACTCTAGGTTGGTTTCAGTCTAGGTATGGTTGGAGTTAGCTATCTCTGGGTTGGATTTTGTTTGGGTACCTATCGGGTCAGCTAATTCTAGGTCAGCTATAGGTATCTTGTCTTCTTCTTTATACTCATCTACTAAGCTCACATCAGCTTCATAAACTTCCACTACAATGGCAGCTTGGTGAACCAAGGGGGTAGTAGAGGTGGGTCGATTAAGGGGAGGTGGACTGATTTCGAGGTTCTAACTAGGTATACTAATCCTAGTGGGTTTGGGTTGACTAAGTGGAACCTGACTAATACTTGGCTAGTACCTAGGGGTACTAATCCTATGGGGTTCAGGTTGATACACTATGGGTTCCTCCTGCCCATAGGATATGGATTTGTAGGTTCTGGGTTCGTAAGACAGAGGTATATACTCAGATACAGGCTTGGGTCCGTAACTGGGCCTTTGCCATTGCTCTAGAGGTCTCTTCGAACTAAGAACCCAGCTTGGGTCATGACAAGGGGCTATCCTAGGGTTGGGTGGTGTGGGTAAGGGTGTCTCAAGTTTAGGCTTAGTACGGGTGTTTTAGATCTTTTCTAGGTTTCCTAAATGATCATCTAGTCGGTCAAACATATTATTCACTAGGGCAAATTGTTCGGTCATGAACCTCAAAATGGTTTCATGGCTGTAATCCATGGTTAAGCTGGGTTGGTTTGGGTGAGACAATTGGTATTGGGCTCCTAATCTTGAAGTCATGCAATGCAAACACAAGACTCGGACTAGGGTTACATAGACCTAGAGCTTAAACAAAATGAGTCGACTGAATCACAGCCAAGACAACAATTATGATGTCCACTGGCTAGGTAAGAGGTGGGGTCGTGGGAGGCTCCCCCTACTCTCACAGGGTCCTAATTAAAAACCATGAAACTGCTTAGGATGTTTGCCTCTGGATCTCTAGCCTAGATACTAGCTTCAAGACATAAATGCCGAATTGAGTGTAACTAGTTTTCCCAAAAAGGTTGAACCCAACCTGTTGGTGTCCCTAGCTCACTAGAGCAAATTAAGTCTAATCAATTTTAATTAAGGTTAGGTTCGGATGCACTAGGTAGTTGTTGTGGGCTCAGGATAGGTGATAAAATCTTGCCCCGATCTAGATGTTTAAGTGCCCTTAAGATTAGGTTATTTGATGATGCACACACAAAATGAAACCATAATATGCAAATAAGCAAAAATAAAAGAAAATGAAAATTAATTATTTTTTTTTAAAACAAGGATATATTCTACAGATAAGTACCTAATATGTAGGAAATATTAAAATATGCATACTTTTTTACCAAAAGAATCCTAAACTTGCTAAAATTAGCTTTGCTGAAAAATAGGGCCAAACTATTCTCATGTAGTATTTCGACTGGCAAAAAATCTACAGACCGAAATAATTGATTACAAAATTCTAGAAAATACTTTCAATTATAAAGAATCCAGCAAAATAAAAATTAGATTTCTATGAGTTACTTACAGATAGAAACAATTAAAATAATAGATTATGTACTAAGATGGCCGAGATGCAGAAATTAAAACCTAAAGATGCCTATCTCTTGGTTTTCTTCTTCAAGGGTCAATTCACAGCGACACCCCTATATGCCATACAAAATCTTGTTTGAATGGGTTGTGAGGATCTTGCAGCCCTATTTTTTCCTATGGTCGGACGGTCATGGTGAAGCACCTGATCCGAGTACTTAAAGAGAACTAAGCCGATACAAGAGAGATTAAACCCTAGTTTAACTTGCTATGATACCAAAACTGATGCATGACAAAAAACCAAAATTAAATTGCTGATATTAATAACTAATTAGCAGATAAAAAAACTAATTTTTTTTATTATTTTTGGATTTTTAAAAATGACTTAAAAGGAGACAAAAAAGAAAACTAGTCTAGTTATCTACGCGCAAGTAAACCTACAAATTAATAAGAGAAAATGGGACTTGGTGGTTGAGAAACCACCATAAACTAGGGTTTACCTTATCAACGAATCAGAGAATAATGAGAAAGGAATAAATTTCAATTTTATCAACGAAGAAATTTGGATGCGGCACGGGATCGGGGTAGGATCGTCGGTGAGCTGAGAAGTCACCGAGATTAGGGTACCTTTTTTTTATTTTTTGTAAGAAAGTGATGAAGGAAATAATGGGGATGAAGAACAGGGATCTGGATCTCATGGACTTTGGACTCACTTTAACGAAGAGACCTCTCACCTCTAGGGCATCTCACCCACCTCACTAATGGAGCAGTTAGGATGAATCTCAAAGGACATGAGGGTGGTAAGAAAGATGGAATCAAGGAAGGGGATAACTAGACATGACCTCACATCATGTCCTGAGGTTGGGCCTCATACCCTCACCTCATGGAGCAAAAGAAGAATCACTCTTCTCTAAAAAAAATTTCATTCATCACATCTTCTTTTACAAAAAGATTAGGGGTATATTTATAGCCTTCTAAGCCCTATTTGAAATTAAAATTTTACATGGAAAGAGGGGGAAGGTGGTTTTGAATTTCAAGTTTCATGAAAAGTGGTGGCAAAATGCATGGGTGCCAAGTGTCTCCTTATAGTTGCCAAGTATCTAAATCTGAAAATCTGCATGTATGGCTCCACTTGGTAGTCATGTGGGCATTCTTGTGTCTTCATGTGTTGGGTGCCACTTGGCATTCATGTGGGGACCTTCTTATGTGGAGGATGAAATGATCTTCAAATCTAAATTTATTTGCATCGAAATTCATACTGCATCGTGATTCATGCTACTTTGGAATTCATGCTGCTTCGAGATTCATGCAACTTCAGGACTCGTGCTTGCTTCGGGATCCATGTTGGTGATGTCCCCATCATTGGTATCAGAGCAGCATGGGATCGGGAGTAGGATCTGATACCAAAATTGATGCAGCACGGGATCGGGGTAGGATCATCGACGAGCTGAGAAGTCACCGAGATCAAGGTACCTTTTTTTTATTATTTTTTGTAAGGGAGTGATGAATGAAATAATGGGGATGAAGAATAGGTATCTGGATCTCATGGACATTGGACTCACTCTAACGAAGAGACCTCTCACCTCTAGGGCATCTCACCCATGTCACTAATGGAGCCATTAGGATGAATTTCAAAGGACATAAGGGTGGTAAGGAAGATGGAATCAAGGAAGGGGATAACTAGACATGACCTCACATCATGTCCTGGGGTTAGGCCTCACACCCTCTCCTCACGGAGTAAAAGAAAAATCACTCTTCTCAAAAAAATTTCATTCATCACATCCTCTTTTACAAAAAGATTAGGGGCATATTTATAGCCTTCTAAGCCCCGTTTGAAATTCAAATTTTACATGGAAAGAGGGAGAAGGTAGTTTTGAATTTCAAGTTTAATGAAAAGGGGTTGCAAAATGCATGGGTGCCAAGTGTCTCCTTGTGGTTGCCAAGTATCTAAATCTAAAAATCAGCATGCATAGATGCCACTTGGTAGTCATGTGGGCATTCTTAAGTCTTCATGTGTTGGGTGCCACTTGGTATTCATGTGGGGACCTTCTTATGTGGAGGATGAAATGATCTTCAAATCTAAATTTATTTGCATTGAAATTAATACTGCATTATGATTCATGCTGCTCCAAAATTCATGATGCTCCAAGATTCATGCAACTTTAGGATTCGTGCTTGCTCAGGGATCCGTGTTGGTGATGTCCCCCTCAAATGCTCCTTTGAATTGGATCTGACAGAACTCTCAAGATCTCCATGGCAGGGTTTCGAGAACTCGATCCCGTGCTCCAATCTTCCATGCGAAGCTGGTTTCAAAGCAAGAACACCTGATCTTGATTCCTGTTCACCTGTAATACTCAACAAAGAAAGATTCATGAATTAAAAATAGTAAAGGAAAGGAAATAATTAAAGAAAAGAAAGGTTTAGAAATGGTGGATTTGGATTTCTTGATGGCTGGATAAGTTGGGCCTCACACCCCGCGATGTTCTGTAGATCAAAGAAAGGGCCTCACATCCCATGATGCACACAGCAAAGGAAGAAAATTCGATAGAATTTCATTGTATATTGATGAATAATTGATGAATTACAAGGAGGGGTTGGTGGCGTATTTATAGACTCCCAACCAGTGATGTAAGGGACACAAATACTAGTCTTGTGCTCCCTTGGACTACAACTCCTAGAATTCTGCTTTTGGGTCTCTTGGACTCTGCTTGCTGGGCTAATATGGACTCCATTCAAAGTGGGCGAAATCTTGAGGCTTCTTATCTCATTTGGATGCCCAAGTGTTGGATTGATGATGTGGCTTGATGTAAGGTCAAGATGCTCCATCACTTGGCCTTTGTGCTGGACTCTAGAGTTTGGATGATGTGGTTGTCTGCAGGTGAGGGACTCCTCAGTCTAAATTGAAAAAGGCTCATGAGTTTTAGTGAAACTCTTGAGTTCAGGAGACTTAAACAGCTTCCATCCTGATTGCTTGAAACTCTTGAAGTAGAAGACCATTGAACCTTCTTCCCTTAAGTGATTAAAATTCATAGAACTCATGAAGTTGGCATGAAACAGGGTGCATGGCCGATTTCCTTATAGTTAGCATGGAATATTTTGAGGGGGGTGCCAACTTGGGGAGTCCTTCTACTTTACTTATCTTAACATTAAGTGATGCCAATCTTGCTTTCATTTGGCCGACCAAAAATAAAAGAACATGGCATGTGGGATGTCCAAACAAAAGTGACATGGCATGTATTCTTGTCCTGGATGACGTACCAAGTAGTGTTGTCCTAATGACATGTCCAAACATGACATGTATTGATATCCAAATACTTGAAAAGGTGGTGCCAAGAAGAGGTTGTGACTTGGGCTAGCACATGGGACTCAACTAATTACATGGACTCAATGAATATCTAACCACATGATTTAACCAACTAATAACTAATTGAACCAACCATACTTAATTAGGCTTTCAAATAAAAATCCAATTAAAGTTGGTAAAAAGGGCTAATTTAATTGGACCATTAAGATCCCAATTTGGTAAATAGAGTTTGACTCAATTGGGGTTTCGACTTAACTTGGTAAAAAGGGTTTTATCCCAAAATAAACAAAACATAAATTATAGTTGGTAAAAAGGGTTTACCCTAACTAAACCAAAATAACAGAATTTAAAATAAATATTTATATGATAAATAGGGTTTGGGTTCAGGGTTTTACTCATAAATGATCCATAGGGATGTGAGTTCAACTTGTCAATTTCTTTTAGCCCTGGTGCCCGTATCATTGGGGACAAAGATCAATTAATTGATCCTAAGACTTATGATGAGGCGATGTCATACATCGACTTCGAGAAATGGTTGAATGCTATGAGGTCAGAAATTGAATCAATACATTCTAACCAAGTATGGTCCTTAGTGGATCCACCAGAGGGTATTGTACCTATTGGTTGTAAATGGATCTACAAAAAGAAAATAGGTGCAAATGGTAAGGTAGAGACCTTTAAAGCTAGGTTAGTGACAAAAGAGTATAGTCAACGTGAAGGCATTGACTATCATGATAACTTTTCACCAATAGCTATGCTGAAATCCATCTATACATTACTTGCAATTACAACATATCATGATTATGAGATATGGCAGATGGATGTGAAAACTGCATTCTTGAATGGATATCTTGAGGAAGATATCTATATGGAGCAGCCTTTGGGTTTCACTTCCAATGATGAAGATCAAAAGGTCTGCAAGCTGCATAGATCAGTCTATGGGTTAAAGTAAGCTTCTCATAGTTGGAATTCTCGTTTTGATGATGCAATCAAATTGTTTGATTTTATCAAGAATGAGGATGAGCCATGCGTTCATAGGAAGGCCAGTGGAAGGGTGGTGACATTCCTCATATTGTACATGGATGACATCCTTTTTATTAGGAATGATATTCCCATGTTGACTTTGGTCAAAAGTTGGTTATCTAAGAAATTCTCTATAAAAGATTTAGGTGAAGCATCTTATATTTTGGAAATTAAGGTCTATAGAAATAGATCTAATTGGATGCTTGGCCTTTCACAAAATTATACATAGAGGAAGTACTATTAAGGTTCAACATGGAAAACTCTAAAAAAGGATTGTTACCTCTTCGGTATGGCATTAATCTCTCCAAGAAAATGTATCCTAACATACCTGAAGAGATTCAACGCATGAGCAAGATTCCATATGCTTCAGCAATTGGAAGCCTTTTGTATGTCATGTTGTGTACTCGACTTGATATAGCTCTTGCTATGAGTGTCACGAGCAGATATCAGTCGAATCCAGGTGAAGAACACTGGATAGCTATGAAGAACATTCTTAAGTACCTGAGAAGGACTAAAGATTTGTTCTCAGTCTTTGGAGGTAGTTCAGAATTAGGGATAAAGGGATATACAGACTCAGACTTTATGTCTGATTTTGATGATAGAAAGTCTACATCAGGGTCTGTATTTTTGTGCAATGGTGGGGCAACTAGTTGGAAAAGTTCCAAGCAGTCTATCATAGCAGATTCAACAATGGAAGCAGAGTACATCACTGCCTCTGAAGCTATAAAAGAAGTCTTCTAGTACAAAAAGTTCATTGCGAAGCTTGGAGTGATGCCATCTGATGCCATCCTCATGTATTGTGACAATAATGGTGTAAAAGATCTTGCTAAAGAGCACAGGTCTCACCTTAAGTTTAAGCATATTGATTGGTGATTTCATATCATACGCAACTAACTCGAAAAAAAGTATGTTGAGGTGCGAAGAGTCTCCATGGACAATATAGCAGACCCACTGATCAAGACTCTGAGCCAACAGAAGGTTGAAGTCCACCTTGAGAAGATGGATTTAGATATGTAGCCAATTTGCTTTAGTGCAAGTGCGAGATTGTTAGATTATGCCCTAAAAGCCAAGTTGGCTTGACACATTATAATTTTTAGGGCATAAACATTGTACTTAATTTTTATAATTAATAAAAAGGGCATTAGTTTCATTCATATTTATTTGTCTATGAATTGTCCATGGAGTTAATGGACAATGACACATATTCTCAAGAGTTAAGAATCTGAGGCATGTGTTTTTATAAATTAACTCCAAAAAGGTCCTGATTATTAGAATATCACGAGGACGATGATTGATCCAGTAAAATCGGTGCACATATCACTTCTCTTTCTAGGTAGATGAGTCTTTGACGTAAAGTGTGGTGACACTGGAGTGAGAGTGTAGGTAGTTGATAGAGATCAATGGTACTGAGCATGACCAAGTATAGGAAATTATACAGATGACTACTCACTCATCAATAACTTCCTGATGCTGTAGTTGTGTGAATAGTTCTTTGACCTAGAGTGTCTTAGCTACTCACAATAAGGTTGCTGTTGTTTGATAGTACAAACACATGATTTCTATCCATTCGAGATCTTGCAGTATTTGTTGGCTGCAGTAAGTTTATTATAGGAGTAGGGTGTTCACTTGTAGGGATCTATCAGCCTTAGTAGTAAAGAATAATCATATGTAGTTTAATGAGACTAAGTCTAGAAGTCTATGGCCTTAACATGGTGATAATGAAATTGATGTTTTCATTAGTATCATAATTGGACTTGAGTCGATTAAGTTAAGCATATGACTGATGGGTTTGATGAGTATCCGTAACCAACATCATGTTGGGATTTTTGATAGAGGAACTGAATCACATGGTAACTATACCTAGGCGATCCAATCTTATTCTGCTGGGTTGCTACTACATACTACTAGGTATCACTGGTTGATTGTGAGAGCCCATTAGGATCATTCTTGGATCGATGATCCTAATTAGGGTTGAGCAGAAATTATTTATGTCCATCGAAAGGAGTTACGACGATGTATAATAGAGATTATAGCATGTCTCGTTACTAGACAGGATAGGACCTAAGGGGTCACACACATTAAAAGCTTAAGTAACCAATCAGCAAATCAAAATGTTACTAAAATCGGCAATTTTAATACATTTGAACCTAATTATAAATGTTACAATTAATAAATTATGGATTAATTATTAATTGAAATAAATTAGATTTAATTTAATTGAGTTAGACTCAGTTAATTGATCCTAATTGAGTTGGGTCAATAGCCTTTTCGAAATGGTTCGATCGAATTTAAAATTGGCTTTGATTTGACTATCAAATCAATTAATTTGGACCATCACTTAGAGTCCAGTTGGACTAGGACTTGGTATCAAAATGATGGATTTTTATAACATGATATGTAGATGTAGAATCATGCATGTTAGATGTAATTTTAATCTAAGTAACTGCTTTAAATTGGGTTGATCACCTTGGCTATCCAGTCATAGAAGAATAGTATGGTTTAAAGGCCCTTTCTTCCCATTCCATGTGATCTTTTATGGCATGTAGGAGTGCCATTGTTGTTTTATCCCATGAACAAGTGAGATGAAAAATTATTTATTAAAATTATTTCAATTATTTGATCTAGTTTTCATAATTTAATCTTGATTAATTTACTATTTTTGATCTGAAATAATATTGTTATGATTTGGTTTTATGTTTAGAATATGAAACATAACATAAATTTTAGCATATGACTATACCATATAGTTTAGATCTAAAAGTATTTAATATATATGAGATGCATGAAAATTGTTTAGATCTAAATTTAAAAAATTAATCTTGATTAATTACTATAATTAAGAGGTCTAAGATTAGATCTTGAATTGTGAATCAAAGATCTAATCATATTTCATAAATCATAAGCTTTGGGTTACCTTGAATCAGGTCAATTAACCTGGTTAGACCTTAGGTTAGGAATTTTGAATAATATGGACTAATAAAGAATTAGATTTAACCTAACCAAAAGTTGATTAGGATTAGGTCAAGATTTTTCTAGATCAAATCTATGGTGATAGTTTGATCATGTGCATATTTATCAAATGAACCTGATTATGGCTCAAAGGTTAGACCTGAGTCATTAAGCTTAAATCTAATAAATCAATTGGTGTCTAAGGTAAGTTTGGTATTTGATCATGGTCATTAATTAGGGCTATCTCTTATCTGGCCAACTTGGTTGGTGTCTAAGAAAAGAGGTAAATGACATAACTCTCCCATTGATCATACTTACCTGGCTAATATTTTCAATCATTTTTGGATTAGAGAGCCTATTGATTCGAGTTAACCCATGCCATTAAGGATGATTAGCATGACTGATCTAGGTACCCTTGGACCAATTATGTCTTTGATCCTAGTTACAAACATGGTGAAGTCAGTGGAAGAATTGGTCCATGTCTTCTTGTGTCTTTTAAACCATTAATAAAAATCTCTAAATTATTAAATCCCTAAAATGACTAAGTTATGGAAATAATCGAGTCATAGCCTTCGATTAAGAGGATGGTAATGGGTTCAATAGTTAAAATGATGATTGGAGATCCCAAGACTTGTTGCTCATCTGGCTATTAGAATTATCATTCATATTATGATCATTCAGGTGTAACTCTCGTAATGATGGTCAGGTGAGCCGACCAAAGTCAGGCTTGGCCATTTGTTGGTTAGAAGCACTGAGTCTGGTCATATTAATGATTGGACTTAACCAGGACTTTTAGTGGACATCTAAAGCTTGCTAAAGAGGTGCTTGAGGTAAAATCAATACAAGAAATTATTTAGAAAAATAATAGGTTAGGAACCTGCCTTTGGATGTGCATGGATGGGTTGACCAATGTTAGGCTCATGTATAGTCTATTGATTCTAGTACCTGCTAAGTAATTAATATAATTCCTTGAACAAGATAGTGGGAAGATGTTTAGACTAAAGTTAAAGTCTTTAGGATTAAATGATTCATCTACTAATAGGTCTTCTTCTCTTTTCTTTTTAGCTAGAAATGACCAATACATTGTCACTCCATTCATTGTTAGATAACGAAAAGATGATGGGACCCAATTTTAATAGCTAGTATCAAAAAATGAAAATAGTCTTGGAGTACATACGGATCTTGTACATGCTGAAAGATCTAGCAACTGATAAGCCCGCTCTAAATGCTCAAGGTCTGATCCAAGATACTAGAAGTGGCTCAATGACCAAACTACGGTTCGATGCATTATGCAAGCATCCATGAATGATGTGTTCAGTTGCATATTCGAGGATACTTAGCCATGGGATATGCTTCAAGTACTGAAAGAATCCTTTGGCACTCCTGACAATGTTGAAAGGTACAAAACTTCTATGATATCTTCAATGCCAAGATGAGGGATGGGGCATTAGTCATTCATCATGCATTATACATGATCGAACTGATCGATCACCTTAGCAAAATTGGGTTTCCCTTACTTGAGCAGCTAGGAAAAGATGTAATTTTGAATTCCTAGTCAATGTCCTACCTCAACTTCCTTAGTCATTATAAAATAACTAAGCCTGCAATCAACTACCATGGTCTGCTGGGATTACTGTAGACTTATTAGAAGGATCATCACTCCATAAGGGGCTAGTAAATGTAATGGGAGGATCTACTTGATAGGGTAGTATCCTTTTAAGAAAGGAAAAAAACAAAAGGAAGTTGCAACGTGCTCAGCTATGTCAGACCAAAAAGATGAAATTCAACTAAAGTTAGGTAGAGTGCTTCTTCTATAAGAAGCAAGAAAACTGGAAGAGGAATTATCCTCTATACATTGCTTTGCTAGACCCAAATAGGCCAAGGAAGAAAAAAAGCCATCAAGTAGTTACTAGACAAGATACTTATATGATAACACTTTATATTTTTTTCGTTTGTGATACTACTACCTATGTATTAGATACCAGAAGCCCTATTAATATTTACAGTTTATTGCAAGAACTTTAAGTTAGTAGAAGATTTGAAGATGATGAGAGATTCCTAAATGTTGGAGATGGAAGAGTAGTTCCCGTTCTAGCTTTAGAAATTATCAAGCTTATTTCAAATGATAATATCGTTAGTTTAAGATGATTATCATTATTGTCCTAGTTTTTTTATGAATGTTATTTATGTAGACCTTTTGGCAAAGAATAATTTTCATTTATCAATAAAAGATGATATTATGACATCATTTTGATTGGTGTTACTATGATGCATGGATAATTAAAAATTGATATTTATATTTTATCATAGCCAGTTAGTATAGTATACATATCTAGTAAATTCCTTAGATTAGAGAATGTGTCTGATTTATCTTTGGCACTTCAGGCTAAGTCATATTATGAAAAAAAATAGGTTAATTAAAGAGGATTTCCTTGAGCTCAATGATTTTGAATCATTGCTGACCTATGAATCCTATCTTCTTGGTAAGATAACTAGGTCACCTTTTACTAGAAAATGTAAAAGAGCTACTAAGATTTTGACTCTAGTATATAGTGATGTATATGGACCTATAAACACTTCATTCATAGGTAAATATCATTACTCATCACATTCACAGATGACCTATCAAGGTATGGGTATGTATACCTTATGAAGCATAAGTCTAATTCATTTGAAATGTTCAAACAATCCATAATGCAATAAAAAAATAGACTAGGAAGAGTACTAAAACTCTTCACTCTAATTAAAGATGTGAATATCTCACAAGTAAGTTGACATATTTGGAAGAGAATAGGATTCTTTTGTAATAGACATCTCCTAGGATACCTCAACATAATTGAGTGTTCAAAAGGAAGAGTTGAATCCTATTAAATATGGCTCGATCCATCATAGGGTTTGTGAATCTGCTGATCTCCTTTTGGAGATACACTTGAGTCAACATGTTATGTTCTTAATAGAGTTCCTAGCTTGTCTATTAACAAATCACCGTATAAGCCAGTGCTCTTACTCCTTAGGGTCTAGGATAGTCCAACTTATGTCAAACATTTAAAAAAACCAAGCTCAGACCTAGGTCAGATAGGTATATTTTCATAAGGTACTTGAAAGAGAGAAAGTTTTATTTCTTCTACAATACTGATGAACAAAATGCATTCATCAATAATAGGAGAGCCTTTTCAGAAAAGGAGTTCCTTGGAGAAGGAACTAATGTCACTAAGGTTGAACTTGAAGAAGTTCGGTAGGTAGAAAAATTGACACCATTAACTGAACCCACAGTACCAGATTTGTTTGGATCAAACACAGAGCTTATTATAGATGCACCATTAAGGAGATCTGGTAGAGTAACATGTCAGCCGGATCTATACTATAGTTTCTTGGTCTGGAATGGTGATTTTGTTGAACTTGATGAGAATAATGAGGATCCAATCTCCTATATGGATGCAATACAAAGTGCTGACTCCGATAAATGGCTTGATGCCATAAAATTCAAAATGGAGTCCATGAAATTCAATGATGTATGGATGCTCATTGACCAACCTGAAGGAATAAAATGCATATGTTGCAAGTGGATTTTCAAAAAAAAAAGAGGTGCAGATGGGAAGGTGGAGACCTATAGAGCCTATCTAGTTGCCAAGGAATGCCATCAACATTATGGTATTGACTATGACAAGATGTTTTAACTTATGGCAATGCTCAAGTCCATTCAGATCATGCTTGTGATAGTAGTACATTGTGATTTTATGATCTAGTAAATGGAATGAAAGTTGCTTTCTTAAATTGAGAGCTGGAAGAAAATATGTATATGATACAACTTAAAGGATTCATATCCATAGGTGAATCAAAGGTGTGCAAACTTCAAAGACCCATTTATGGATTGTTGCCCAGGTGGCCAACCCAACAGGGGGTGTGAATTGGATAATTAAACATTTTCTCAAGTATGTGCTCTTTTTAGAATTGTTAGTGTGGTGAGTGATATAAGTTAAGAATCAAATGTGGAAGCAAATAAAGATCACAAATAACACAAGCAAATTATAGTGGTTTGGAGCAACCCAACTCCTATGTCCACTACCCAAGATACCACTAAGGATTTTCACTATATTCACCACAGAATACAACTAGTTTGTTTTTCACCGGGATCACAAACCATAACCCAAAATTGATTTTACACCAGGATCACCAAGAATCCAATACACTGTTAGTTTTCCCGGGCTCACTAACAACCCATACTTGGTTTTCAAAGGCTCACCAAAAACCTAAACAAACCCCCAGGTTACAGCTCCTGCTATACATGGAACAACTTAAATTAAAGAGTTAAAAATAGAGCAACACTAATAACAAACCTATCATTATCAGGTGGTTGCAGTTGTAGCTCTTGAGAAGCCTTCTTGATTCCTTCCTTGAATTCTCTTTAAGGCTTCATATCTTCCTCAACAAATGACTCAAGATCTGATGGGAGTTGGTGAAGTCTTGAATTCTTCTCTTGAAAGCTCTCTTGAATGTTCTCTTAAAAAATCATTAAAAGTTCATTAACTTGTTCAAAAGTTATTCAAATCCCTTACATATAGTGTCTTGAACTAATTCCAAGTGGATATAACTGTTGTAGGCCATTGGGATTCAAAAAATGACCGTTGGAGCACTTTTTAGATTCAAAAGATAGTTCTGGAACTAGTCGTTATGCACCTGGAACAGGGATTCGAGTCGACTCGAATGGGTCAAGTCGGCTCGGATTCTCAGTCCTTCCGAAATTGAACTCTGGCCGAGTGGGCTCTTCACTCTCGAGTCAGCTCGCCTGACTAATTTTCTTAGAACTAAATTTTCCAAACTCTGGAGCAGTCGGCTTAGATTCTTCGAGTCAGCTCAAATTCTCAGTACTTCAGAAATTGAACTTTGCCTAAGTCGGCTCTTCACTCTCAAGTCGGCCTGGTTATCTGCATGCCAAAAAACTCTATGCCATGCCAGGACATTGAGTCGTCTCTTCTGCTTTGAGTTGGCTCGAGTGACTGGTTTTGCCAAAAACCTTCCAAACTTCTCCAAAATTCTTCCAAAAGCTTCCAACCAACTTCAAAGGTTTACAAATTCCTTCAAAGCCTAAACTAAGTAATTTAAACTTGAAAAATTACATTGAATTGGCCCATTTTCATGAATATACAAGTAAGTTTTCTTTGGCCTCTACACTACATCATACTTTTTCAAAAGAATAATCTTGGCATATATCAATAATTTCATAACTGTAGGAAGAGTGGTTGTTCATTCAAATCATCCTACAGAAACTTATAAAACACTTGAAAGTAGTTAGTACCAAATTCATGCTCCAATATTTTGTTATCATCAAAATCATTCCAGGGGTCAACAATCTCTCCCTTTTGATGATGACAAAATACTAGGCATGGAAAAAAAAGACTTTACAATTATGAGTATATGAACGCTTAAATGTATCAAGGTAACTTATGTATGATTTTGAATTGATGTATATCCATATGTATCAACAAGTGTTAAGAATGTATTAGAAAGTATCAGAGCTTATCAAAAATTATCAGAGCTTTTGTAATAGATCCAATATGTATCAGAGTTAATATTTATCAAAGGCTATTTTTGCTTAAAATGTAAGGAAGTCAATAATGTATCAAGGTGAATTGGGTAACAGAATGCATCAGAGCTAGCAAAAAGTATCATAGCTATTAGAGGCTAATGAAGATGTATCAAAGCAAACCTTGAATTGGGATAACTCCCCCTGTTTCATGTTCTTTGAGTTTTCCATGTACATCATTAATATCACTCCCCCTTTTTGTCATCAACAAAAGAGGTTAAATAAGCATTCAATGAAGTTTGAAATAGAATAAGAATATGAATATGATTTGAGATAATTTCACCTTCTCATTATAATCTTAAAATTCTTATTAAATTTTTTTTTTCTTTTTCAGTGAAAGTTGTTTGATATTTTCTGTTTGAGTTCAAGTTATAAGCATCACAAAGCATTTAAAAGAATAGAAAGTGCACACTGTTGACCCCAAAAGTGATTTTGATGATAACCAAATATTGGTGTATGCATTTATTTTACTAACAACTATTCAAGTGGTTTACAAGTTTTTGTATGACGAATCTTTGTTCAAATTTCAACTCCTACATTTTCATTTATTATTTTGAATTGTGTTGTAATTAAATATTGTAAAGAAGAACCCAAAGGAAAAATTAAGAAAGATCATTAAATTGGGTTACTTCTAAATGTGTTTAAAGCTGAGTTTCTTAGAAACTTGTTCGAATTGAAGACTTCTTGAAGCTTGAAGACTTGTTGGATGAAATCTAAAGAAAGACTGAGAAAAATCATTGAAACTTTCATCCAAGCTGACTCAAGGAGAAGAGAGTCAACACTGGTACATGGCATGCATGAGACTTCTGGCACGCAGATATCCAAGCCGACTTTAAAAGACCTGAGCCAACTCATCCAGAGTGCTATTTCTTGAATCAGACAGGCGAGTCGACCCAAAGGAAGTTCGAGCTGACTCTATCACATGGTTAGACATTCAAGTCGACTCTTCAGAAGATCAAGCCAACTCCTCTAGAGTTCAGAAAATGGTTTCTGAGAAGAACAGCCATCCAAGTCGACTAGAATGGAAGTTAGCCGACTCAACTAGACTAACATGTTGAAGGTCTGAGGATCCGAGTTGACCCGAATCAAGGCGAGCTGACTCTTACAGAGTGAAGAATCAAGACACTGTGCAAGCGAGCTGACTGGATTGAAGAGAGTCGACTCAACCATAACTCCTCTGAGGATCCGAGCCGACTCAAGTGATCAGAGTCGACTCGAAGGTCGATTTCATATTTGCAATGGCTTGTTCCAGAACTCAGAATTTGAATCCAAAAAGTGCTCCAATGGTCAAAAGTCATATCCCAACGGTCTACAACAACGTAAACTGCATTGGAATGATAGAAGGCCATATATTTGAGGGATTTGAACTTCTTTAAAAAAAAAGAGTTAGAAAGATTTTCAAAGAGTTAATGCTTTATTTAATATCAAACCTACCAATAAGGAGAAGAGAACTAAGAGCATTCAAGATAGCCTTCAAGTCTTCACCAACTCTCATCTGAAGCTTGAAGCACTTAGTAAAGAAGCAAAAGAAGCCTTTAAAGTGCATTGAAGTGCATTCAAGTGGGCTTCTCTCGAGCTGCATAGGCAACCACTCAACAAAAATGTGTTTGTCATTCTGTTGCTTTTTTTTCAATTCATTTTTGAATTGTTGGGTTATTGGTATGCCCGGTTGAAAAACCAAATAGGTTCTTGGTGAGCCTTTGATAAAAACCAAGTGTTGGGTTCTTGGTGATCTTGGTAAAACCAAGTTTGGTTTCTTTGGTGATCCTGGTAAAACCAAAGTGCAGATGTTTGGATTATAAGCCTGTGAAAATAATCCAACTGTATTCCAATGGGGGATATAGTGGAAATTCCAAGTGATAATATTGGGTAGTGGACATAAGAGCTGGGTTGCTCCGAACCACTATAATTGTTATGTGTTTGTTTTATGCTCCTTTGATTTGATTTAGCTTCCATAGTTAATTATTTTATCACAGTGCTTAACACCTTAAAAGAGATTTCAAATAGCAAATAATTGCTTAAAATCATTAATTCCTAATTCACCCCCCTCTTGGAAAAACCACCTGGGCAACAATTGGTATCAGAGTAGTGTCTTTGAACACATTTAGAGTAAAGATTGATGGCTCATCCCATGAGTACTTCCTTGGCCGAAGGACAATCCACTAATAAACCTCCACTCTTCACTGGCACTAATTATTCTTACTGGAAAGTTAGAATGAAAATCTACATACAAGATGTCAATTTTTAATTATGGAAGGTCATTCTAAAAGGGCCACAAATTCCTATGATTAAAATTAATGGCGTGGATGTCCCTAAGCCTGAAGAGGACTGGGATGAACACGACATGAAGATGGAGAAATTAAATGCCAAAGCAATGAATCTATTATACTGTGCTTTGGATGCCAACGAGTTTAATCGAATTTCTACTTGCTCTTCAGCAAAGGAAATTTGGAAAAACTCAAACTTAGCCACGAAGGAGCTTCCTAAGTGAAGACTTCAAAAATAAATCTTCTTGTACACAGTTATGAATTATTTAAAATGGAATCTATTGAAACTATCTTTGCCATGTTTACTAGATTTACAGATATTATTAATGGCTTAAAAAGTCTTGGCAGGGTTTACTCAAATGCTGACTTAGTATAGAAGATCCTCGATCACTTCCAGATAAATGGGACCCCAAAGTGATAGCCATCCAAAAAGTGAATGATCTGAACACCCTCTCTTTGGATGAATTAGTGGGTTCTCTCATCACTTATGAATTGGCCATGCAGCATAGAACTGATGATGATCAAAAGAAGAAGAAGATGATTGCCTTCAAAGCTGCATTAGACTCAAAGAAAGATGAGGAATCGGAAGATGACTCTATCTCCTCTGAAGATGATCTAGAAGATGAAGATATCGCAATGGTCGTGAAGAGATTTAGAAGGTTTATGGGAAAGAAGAAAGAAAGATTCAATAAAAAATTCCATAAACAAGAAGAGCATTCCAAGGACAAGGACAAGGATAAAGAAAAAGAAAAAGAACAAGTGCCCACATGCTACGAATGTAAGAAACCCAGGCATATTTGTCTAGATTGTCCACTACTAAAAAGATTCTTCAAGAAAAAGAAGTAAAAGGCGATGGTTGCCACATGGAGTGATAGTGAGGAATCCACCTCAATTGAAGAGGAAGAGATCACAAAAATAGCTAATTTATGTCTAATGGGTCTTGAAGATGAGGTAAAATCCCCCGATGCTTAAATAGAATTTACATTTGATGAATTAAATTATGCTTTTCATGACTTATTACCTGAATTTAAAAAGGCTAGAGTGAAGATTAGATCATTAAAGAATATCAATGATTCTTTACTAAAAGAAAAAGAAGGGATTTCAAAAATGAATATTTTATTACAAAAATAATTACATGTCTTTTCTAAAAATTATAAAGCTTTGAAAATTGAGAATAGTTAGTGCATATCTTGACAAAAACAAAGCTCTGATGAATAAAAATAATGAATTGAAAAAGGAGGTTGAAAAACTCAAGCCACTTATTGAAAAACTTATATTATCTTCTAACAAGCTTGAGTTGATTCTTAAAGAACAAAAGACTTCTGGTAATAAAGCTAGAATCGGTTTTAATTCTTCAATTTCAAATAGTATTTCAGCAACTACTTTTATAAAATCAAAAGCTTATATTCCAATATTTATATCTTAAAAGGCTTTTATAATAAATGGTTCTGCTTCTACTTCTAAAACTACTTTGTATGTTCCTAAGAACTCAAATAGAAAATTTGTTATTTCTGCATCTCATGCATCAACATTTAGAGCTTCAAAATCTACATCTTTTTAGAATTCTAGAATCAAATGTTTTGCTTGCAAAGGATTAGGACATAAAGCTTTTGAATGCAATATTATTAGAAATGCCCAAAGTAAAATAAGAAAGATTTGGGTTCCCAAAGGAACCACCTTCGCTAACCTGGAAGGACCCAAGTTAGTTTGGGTATCTAAAAGAACTTCTTGATTGTCTTGTAGGAATGTCTTGTAGCCCAAAATTTGAAGAAAAGATGGTATCTCAATAGTGGCTATTCAAGGTATATGATGGGTGACAAGGATCAATTTATCATCCTAGAAATAAAAGAAGGAGGTATGGTTACTTTTGGAGATAATGGCAAGGAGAAAATAATCGAAATTGGTAAGATCAAGAAAAACCCCTGTACTTTTATTGAAAATGTATTGCAAGTAGATAAATTGAAGCACAATTTGTTAAGTATTAATCAATTATGTGATAAAGGCTTCAAAGTTATCTTTGAATCATTTATGTGTATTGTAACAAACTCTCTTGATTTTAGCAATAAGTTCATTGGAAATAAACTTGGAAATATTTATATGGTAGATCTTAATGATCTTGCCATGTCAAGTAGTTCCAGTCTAGTTACAATAAATGCTAAGACCAAGGAGTCTTGCTTACTTTGGCATAGATGATTAGGTCATGCTAGCATGCATACTATTGCCAAGTTAATATCCAAAAACCTAGCTAGAGGCATGCCTAAGTTTAAAGTAAACTTTGATCATGTTTGTGATGCATGCCAAATGGGTAAACAAACTAGGGGAAGTCTTAAATCCAAAAATAAGATTTCAACTACTAGACCTCTAGAGCTACTTCACATGGACTTATTTGGACCAACTAGGACTACAAGCCTAGGAAGTATGAAATATGCCCTTGTGATTATAGACGATTTCTCTAGATTTACATGGGTTTTGTTTATTGCTCACAAAGATGAAACCTTTAAAGTATTTCAAAAATTTCATAAAAAGGTTTCAAATCAAGAAAATCTTTCAATAATTTTAATTAGGAGTGATCATGGCACTGAATTTGAAAATCAATTTTTTGATAATTATTGCACAGAAAATAACATTGATCACAACTTCTCCACTCCTAGGACACCACAACAAAATGGTATTGTAGAAAGGAAAAATAGGACTTTAAAAGAGATGGCCTGAACGATGTTATATGAAGGCAATCTTTCGAGATACTTTTGGGCATAAGTGGTGAACACTGCTTGTTACATTTTAAACCGCATTTTGATCCATCCTATTTTGAAGAAAAATTCCTACGAGTTTTTGAATGATAAGAAACCCAATGTTAATTACTTCTAGCATTTGCTTGCTACATGAATTCTAAACTTTTTTCAAATGGATGTAAAAAGTATATTTTTAAATGGTTTTATTTCTGAACAAGTTTTTATAGAACAACCACAAAGTTTTGAAGATCATAATTTTCCAAACCATGTGTTTAAATTAAATAAAGCTTTGTATGGTTTGAAACAAGCTCCTAGAGCTTGGTATGATAGACTTAGCACTTTCTTGGTTGAAAATGATTTTTCAAGAGAAAACGTTGATAAAACTCTTTTCATTAAGAATAAAAATAATGATATATTAGTTGTACAAATTTATATTGATGATATTATATTTGGTGCAACTAACGAAACTCTTTGTAGATAATTTGCTAAGTTAATACAGGAAGAATTTGAAATGAGCCTAATGGGTGAATTTAACTACTTCCTTGGACTTTAAGTAAAGCAAACAAAGGAAGGAATCTTCATCAACTAAGCCAAGTACACCAAGGAAATAATCAAAAAGTTTGGTATGGAGACAACCAAACAAATGAACACATCCATGAGCCCATCTTGCAGATTGGACAAAGATAAAAATGGATCCAATATTGATCAAAAGCTTTATAGAAGTATGATCAGATCCTTGTTATATTTGACTACAAATAGACCTGATATCTTGTATAGCGTATGTGTATATGCTAGAATCCAATCTAATCCAAAAGAATCACATATGCTTGCTGTTAAAAGAATTATCAGATATTTGAAAGGTACAAGTAATCTTGGTCTTTAGTTTTCAAAACATTCTTCATTAGATTTAATTGGATTTTCTGATGCTAATTATGCTGGTTGTAGAATTGATAGAAAAAGCACTAGCGACATATGCCAATTTCTAGGGTTGAATTTAATCTTATGGCACTGTAAAAAACAAAACTTGGTAGCACTTTCTACTGCCGAGGCAAAGTATGTTGCTGTAGGGAGTTACTGTGCACAAGTGTTATGGATTAAATAACAACTAGAAGACTTTGGTGTTACACAATCTAAAATTCCAATCAAGTGTGGTAACACAAGTGCTATAAATTTGACAAAAAATCTCATTCAGCATTCTAAAAGTAAGCATATAGAGATTAGACACCATTTTATTAGAAATCATGTTTTGAATAGTGACATTGAACTAGAATTTATCCCAACTGAGAACCAATTAGCTGACATTTTTACTAAGCCACTAAATCAGGATAGATTTGAATTCCTTAGAGGAGAATTAGGTCTTTGTGATCCTTTATAGATTTTCCTAATCTAATTTTCTTCAAAATTAAGGAAATTTTTTTTAAAAAACCTCCTACAACTATTCAAGCATTTTGAACAACATTCCTTGAAATTTCACCGAGTTAATTCCAATTTTTGAATCATTTTAACTCTTATGGAAAGTTTCTGTTCAAGTCAACTCGAGAAATTTTGCTCTGGTCGAGCTGGCTCAAATCTGTGATTTTTCTACTTTCGCTCTGGTCGAGCCGACTTGGATGATTTTAAGGCAAAGTGAGCCGACTTGGATGTCGGGAAAATGCTTTTTTATTAGAGCCAAGTAAACTTTTTCTCACTTCTTGTGCTTTCATTTTCACTCTAAACTCTGTCATTCCACTTAGAACTTTCACCAATCTACCAATAAACCTTTCCCCGAAGCCTTGATTTTAGTTTTCTTGCAAATTGCTGCAATGGCTCCAAAAATGGCTGTGTGAAAGAGAGATAAATGGATGGCACCCTCTGCTAAGAAAGAAAGAAGAACAAAGAGTCAGCAGGAAGAGCCGACTCGGGCAGTAGAAGAAGAAGAAGAAGAAAGAGAACAAATGGCCGAAGCTCCATCCCTGAGATAGGTAGTCTCTTTGTCAAACAAACCTGTAACTAGCGATGGAAGAATTCTATTTAACTTTCTAGAAGAGATTTGGTTGAAAATTGGAAATTTGATTGAAACACAAGGTTGGGTTTATTTTTGTTCATTAAATGTTTCCACCTATCCAACACTTGTTAAGACTTTCTATGAAAATCTCATATTGGAGCCTAATCACATTGAATCAACTGTGAAAGGAAAGAAGGTTATAGTAACTAAAGAGAGGCTGTGCAGTTTACTGGAAATGCATGCTAATGGAGTCAAGCATTTAGTTTTAAAAGATAGAGAAAAGGCTCTATAGACAATTCTTGGTAGAGAAGATGTTGATGGAATTGTACTGTATTAGCCAACACATTGTCATTGGAAATGAGGTTATTACATAATTTTATAAGTAGAATATTTCTCCCAAGAACAGGGAGATTTGATTGGGTCAGTGAGAGGGATCTGATTTTTATGGAGCTTATCATTCAAGGAGAATCAATCAACTTACCATTTATTATGATCATGCAAATGAAAGAGGCAGTCCGAAAGGTAAAAGCCTGTCTTCCTTATGGAATGGTATTAACTTTGATATTTCAAGCCTCAAGAATAAGCCTTGAAGGAGAACTTGGTAAGCCCTTGCACCATACAGATACATACACCTCCAAGTCACTATGAAGAATGGGCTATGTATGTAATGAGAAAGTATGAAGGAAAAAGGGAACATATGAAAGAGCAGTTGCAGGCAGCAGCAACAGCAGTTCAAAAGACAGCAGTGAAGAAATTCCCATGGAGATCTCCACTACAAGTCCACCTGAGGAGATTATTCCCAGCTTAGAGCAGATATTTGACACTCCCATTACTGAGTTTGGCACTCTTGAGCCAGTTGGAGCTGAGTTCACTATTGAGGAGACTGAGCATGCTAATCTACCAATGTCTCCACCATTACCTAACTCCATAGATGTTCTTCCTGATACATCAGTTTTACAGGACTTTATCTCTTAGCAATTAAGCACTCTATTTAATACATTGACTTCCACTTTATCTAAAATGTTTGGCGAGCTTCACCAGTCTGTAAAGACAAGGCTAGACTAGTTTGGAAGAGAAATAAGAGACCTGTGCAGTAGAGTGGATATTCTTGAGACCTCCAAAAGTGTATCATAGCCTGACCTTCAACCCATTGTTGATATGGTTTCTTCAGGTTCTGAATCTATTAAAAACTCTGTCAGTCATACACTTGAAGAATTCAGAACTGAACTAAATAATCTTAGATTCAAAATGGGTTCTTTGGAAGAAGGTAAAAAAATGGAAGAAGACTATACTAAAGGGATCGGTATCTTGAGAGCAGAATTTGGAAGGTTACGGGGATCAGCAGAGGCATTTGCAAATGCACAGGCATCTGATCAAATTCAAATGCACAAGGATATAAAGAAATTGGATGAAGAAATTGATTCTATGCAATTCAAGTTAGACCAGCTGTCAAACAGAGTGATTACAGCATTTGCAGCTCAATAGCATAAACCTGCTCCACAGTCTGCACCTAGCCCTCAGTCCACTTCCTTTGCTGGTTTGTCTGCACACCCCGATAGCTAGCTCCACACCTTAGACCTCAGGGATCTCATCCTTCTCCTATACCTTCTGATGTTTTAGATGCTAATCCTATAGCTTCTATGCCTCCTAGCATTCAGATACCTGGACATTCCACTAGCACTAAATTAGACATAGATAGTGATTGATTATACTTTCTTTCATATTTTGTAACTTGTACTTATCATTTTAAATGAAATAAAAGTTACTTTGGTATAAATTAGCACTCTCTTGCATCAATTTGAGCTTATGCAATGTTTACAATACCAATGTATTGAATTTTAATTAGAATATCAAAATGAATTTGAGAAAGTGAAATTATCTCAAACAAATATTAAAAACTTTCTCATTCTATTTCAAAATTAAGATTTATTATACACACCTTTTTGAATGTTTGACAAAAAGGGGGAGAACGTTGAGCTATCATGAAAAATCTGAGCTAACAAGAGAATTTTGAGCTTCCTTGAAATTATTTATTTACAACTGATTTCATGCATTGGAAAATTATTCATAAAGTGCATAAAAAGAATGAAAAAGGGGGAGCATATAAGTGATTGTGAAGTGATTGTGATTAAATGAGCCTAATTGTTTCAAAATTTAAAAACCTATAGAAAGCGGGAGAAATTTTATTGAAATCAAATGGCTTTAGCCCTAAACCTATCTTTTGCTCTAATTGCTCTAAATTTCAGCTCTAAAACTAGCTTTAATTCTTTCAATTTTAAACTCTGATACATGTTTGTGCTATTTCTGATACTCTGAAGCAGACAAAGCTTAATACTTTGATACACACTAAAGCTCTAACATTGACACTGTATAGTTTCCTGGTAAGAGCTCTGAGATTTATTTACAGATATAATTAGATCTGATACATGTACATACTTATTTTCAAATACTGTTATACATGTAATTATGAAGAATTTTTCATGTCCAATGTTTTGTCATCATCAAAAAGGGAGAGATTGTTGACCCCATAAGTGATTTTGATGATAACCAAAATTGGTGCATGCATTTGTTTTACTAATAACTCTTCAAGTGGTTTACAAGTTTTTGTAGGATGAATTCTTTGTTCAAATTTCAACTCCTACATTTTCATTTCTTATTTTGAGTTGTGTTATAATTAAATATTGTAAAGAAGAACGCAAAGGAAAAATTAAGAAAGATCATTAAATTGGGTTACTTCTAAATATGTTTCAAGCTTTGAGTTTCTTAGAAACTTGTTCGAATTGAAGACTTCTTGAAGCTTGAAGACTTGCTGGATGAAATCTATAGAAAGACTGAGAAAAATCATTGAAACTTTCATCCGTGCCTACTCGAGGAGAAGAGAGCCGACTCTAACACATGGCACGCATAAGACTTCTGGCATGCAGATATCTGAGCTGACTCTAAGGGACTCGAGCTGACTCGTCTAGAGTGCTGTTTCTTGAATCAGACAGGTGAGCCGACCCAAAGGAAGTCCAATCCGACTCTATCACATGGTCAGACATCCAAGCTTACTCTTCAGAAGATCGAGCTGACTCCTCCATAGTTCAAAAAATGGTTTCCAAGAAGAACAGCCATCCGAGTCGACTAAAATGGAAGTTATCTGACTCAACCAAACTAACATGTTGAAGGCCTGAGAATTCGAGTTGACCCGAATCAAGGCGAGGCGACTCTTACAGAGTGAAAAATCAAGACACTGTGCAAGTGAGCCGACTGGATTGAAGAGAGTCAAATCAACTAGAACTCCTTTGAGGATCCGAGCCAACTCGAGTGATCCAAGTCGACTCGAAGGTCGATTTTAGATTTGCAACGGCTAGTTCCAGAACTCAGAATTTGAATCCAAAAAGTGCTCCAACGGTCAAAAGTCACATCCCGAAGGTCCACAATGACTTAAACTGCCTTGGAATGATGGAAGGCCATATATTTAAGGGATTTGAACTTCTTTAAAAAAAAGAGTTAGAAAGTTTTTCAAAGAGTTAATGCTTTATTGAATATCAAACCTACCAACAAGGAGAAGAGCACTAAGAGCATTCAAGATAGCCTTCAAGTCTTCACCAACTCTCATCTGAAGCTTGAAGCACTTAGTAAAGAAGCAAAAGAAGCCATTAAAGTGCATTCTAGTGCATTCAAGTGGGCTTCTCTCAAGCTGCATCGGCAACCACTCGACAAAAATTTGTTTGTCATTCTGTTGCTTTTCTTTTCAATTCATTTTTGAATTGTTGGGTTATTGGTGAGCCCGGTTAAGAAACCAAATAGGTTCTTGGTGAGCTTTTGATAAAATCCAAGTGTTAGGTTCTTGGTGATCCTGGAAAAACCAAGTTGGGTTTCTTTGGCAATCCCAGTAAAACCAAAGTGTAGAGATTTGGATTATGAGCCTGTGAAAATAATCCGACTGTATTTCGGTGGGAGATATAGTGGAAATCCCAAGTGATAATCTTGGATAGTGGACATAGGAGCTGGGTTGCTCTGAACCACTATAATTATTATATGTTTGTGTTGTGCTCCTTTTATTTAATTTAGTTTTTGCAGTTAATTATTTTGTCAGAGTGCTTAACACCTTAAAAAAGATTTCAAATAGCACATAATTGCTTAAATTTTTTAATTTCCAATTCACCCCCCTCTCGGGAAAGCCACCTAGGCAACACACACACAGAGAAAGAACCATGTAATCAAATATATATAATTAAGTCTTTGATACAACCATCAAAAAGATACAACCATCAAAAAGATATAAGATACAACCAACAAAAAGATACAAGAACTAATCTTCTTCCTCACTAGAGGAAGAACCTATCTCTAAAATAGTGGAAGAGACCTTGGTTTTTAAAGGTTTAAACCTAAGATCTCTAAATCTGGTTCTTGTAGGAGCCTTAGGTGCTTTAGATTTTGCTTTAGGTCTAGATTTAGGTTTAGCACTAATAGGTGTAGGCTCATCTTTGATGTCAACAGAAGGCATAGGGTCAGTCTAAGTAAGAGGTGGTGGGTGTGTGGCAAGAGGTGATGGCTGCCTAACGAGTGAAGATCTCGGACTGGGAGTAGACTAAGAAGTTGGGTATCCTGAAGTGGAGCACCTGAGAGATGAAAAAGAATAGCACTCATCCCGGACTGTATCCTCTGAACTCCATCTCAAATACTCTGAAGAGTAGCAGTCTGCTGAGTGATAAATGACTCTGAGGCTCCTCGAAGTCATCCAAAATCTGAACATAGGTCCCGGAGATCTACGTTGTACTCATCTTGCATCTGTTATCGCATCTCAACTGACTCCACCCTCATAGTAAGCTCTCTCATCTCTGCTCTGAACTCCTGAAGTCCATGGTACACTGTCTGACGAAGCTCATCAAACATGGAACTAAATGAAGCCGTCAGAGTGTTAGTAAAGTGACTGAGCTGCTCAGTGAAATCTATCTAAGTGGAAGTCGGTGGTGTTGAAGTTGATGGTCCAAAAGGTGCAGGTGCAGCTGATGGAATAGGAGGTGTCCTGGGGCTATCTATCTGTCTAGCCTATCCCTGGATCCTATCATCACTAGAATCCTCATCAAAATCATCAAAGCTACCACTATCAGACTCAGCATCTCTAATTGTCTCTCCATCAACAGTCTTAGTAAGCTCGATAGCCTCAGCCACATCATCGAAATCAGAGTGATGTGCCACTGTCTGTCTAGATGTCTTCTTCATCCAAACACCCTCAACTTGGTGATATCCCATTCTGTGGTGGGATTTTACTGAGTATCGGTCAGTATGGTGAAGTGGCCATCCATCCTCCCCTATCGAATCAATGCCTGACTCCTAAAATAACAGAGTGAATACCATACCATAAGGTAGGCAGGCCTTCGCTCTCCTTACAGCCGCTCTAATCTGTACTAACATAATAAATGGAAGATTAAGAGCCTCCCCCTCAATCAAATGTCTCATAAATACCATGTCACGCTCACTAACCCAGTCAAAGTGGCCGATCCTGGGTAGAAAAATTCTGCTAATCATATTGTGTAAGAGCCTCATCTCCAAGGATAACATATTTGCCTGTACATTACTTATCCCATCCTCATTTCTTCTTTCCAATATTGTTCTAAGGATCTTCTGCTTATCTTTCAAAACTAAGTGGTGCAGTCCATCATTAGGCATTTGTAATACTCTGATAATCAACTCTTCATCAATTACCATTCTAACTCCTTTAACTGTTAATTCAACAAATTTCTCCTCAAGAGACAAATTTTCAAAGAAGTTTCTAACAAGATTGGGATAGGTGAGTGTATACAAAGAACAAAAATATCCCCAACCTTGATTTTCTATCCACTCATCGATTCTCAGTCCCAAACTTTCAAGGAATGTAAAAACTACTTTTCTCCCACTAGTAACAGGATGATTGGTCATAGAAATCACTTGCCTTGGTGGTGGTGGAGACACATTTCTCTGCTTTTCTTGTTCTTCGGCTCGGGTTGACTCATCTTCATGCCGCTTGGTTCTTCTTTTCCTTTGGGAGCTTAATTCTTCATGTCTAGGCCTTTTAGCAACTACCTTTTTCAGTGCCATTTGGAGGGAATCCAAGGTGGGAGAAGGTGGATTTGAGTGAATCTAAGGATTGGAAGGGAAGTGGTCCCCTAGGGTTTGGCTCAAAATAGTGAAAGGAAAGAAATGAGGTTTTCTAGGTCACACGGGTTTTAGGTGAACCCGACACTCGAGTCGACTCGACTGAGACTTTCTTGCTCAAGTCGGCTCAACCTAAATTCAAGAAAATGGTTCAAAATCTTAGCAAAAAGGTTTTTCATGCCTATAAGCACACTAGATGTGGTGGTTGGTAACCTTAAATTGGTTAAGGAGGTTTTCTAGATAATTTTCTTTAATTTTGAAGAAATTAGGTCAAAAATTTTTAAAATGGGTCACACAAACCTAATTCTCGTCTAATCATTTGAAATCTATCTTTATTAAGTAGTTTAGCAAAAATGTCAGCTAATTGATTTTCTATTGGAATGAATTCAAGATCAATATTTTTTTTTTGTATATGATCCCTAATAAAGTGATGTCTAATTTCTATATGTTTTGTCCTAGAATGCTGAATTGGGTTCTTGGTCAAATTAATAGCACTTGTGTTATCATATTTGATAAGAATTTTTGTTTGAAAAACATCAAATCTTCTAGTTGTTGCTTAATCCATAACACTTGTGCACAATAACTCCCTACAGCTATGTACTCTGTCTTAGCAGTAGACAGTGCTACGGAGTTTTGTTTCTTACAATGCCATGAAATTAAGTTCAATCCTAGAAATTGATAAGTACTGCTAGTACTTTTTCTATCAATTTTACATCCACCATAATCAGCATTAGATAATCCAATTAAATTCAATGAAGATTACTTAGAATACCATAGACCTAGATTACTTGTTCCTTTAAGATGTTTTATGATTCTTTTTACAGCAAGTATATGTGATTTTTTAGAATTTGATTGAAATCTAGCATATATACATAACTAAACAACATATCTGGTATACTAGCAGTTAAATACAACAGTGATCCAATTATACCTCGATAAAGCTTTTGATCAATGTTGTGTCCATCTTCATCTATATCAAGTCTGCAGGAGGGGCTTATGGGTGTGCTCATTTCTTTGACTGACTATATACCAAACTTCTTAATGATTTCCTTGATGTACTTTGCTTAGTTGATAAAATTCCTTCCTGTTGACTCCATAAGTGATTTTGATGATAACAAAACATTGGAGCATGCATTTATTTCACTAACAGCTCTTCAAGTATTTTACAAATTTTTGTAGGATGATTCTAATGCTCAATTACAACTCCTACATCCTTAGTTTTTGAAATGAGTTGTGTTGTAAGTGATTTATTTAAAGAAGAATCCAAAGAAAAAGTTAAGTAAAAATCATGAATAATTTGTTACTTCTAGGTTATTTCAAGCTTAAAATTTCCTAGAAAAGAATGCTAGGAGAGTTGGAAAGACTCTTGAATGGTTAAAGTCTTGCTGGATGAATTCTATAGAAGAACTGAGATTTACTGAAGAACTCATCCGAGCTGACTCGAAGCAAAAGAGCTGACTCTAGCACATGGCATGCATGAAGATTTCTAGCATGCAGATATCTGAGCTGACTCTAATGGACCCAAGTCAACTCATCCAGAATAAGACTTTCTGAATCAGAAAATCGAGCCTACCCGAAGGAAGTCTGAGCCGACTACATTATTCTGTTAGACATTCGAGGTGACTCTTCAGAGATTTGAGCCGACTCCAGAGTCTAGAAAAAAAGTTCTGAGTGAACAGTCAACTGAGCCGACTCTAATAAGAAAGAGCCGACTCTTCCATACTGGATTTCTGAATGCCTATGAATCCGAGCTGACTCGAAGTAAGGTGAGCTGACTCTTCTAGAGTAAGGATTCAAGCTACTGAGGAACCTAGTCGACTCGAATGAAGGGAGTCGACTGGACTTGAACTACTCTATGGATTCGAGCCAACTCAAAAGGATCCGAGACGACTCGAAGGTCGATTTCAGGCTTATAACGACTAGTTCCAGAACTTGAAATTTGAATCCAAAAAGTGCTTCAATAGACAAATGTCACATCCCAATGGTCTACAATGACTAAAATCATCTGAGAAGAGTACAAGACTCTATAAAAGTGAGATTGGGATAACTTTTGAGAAGGTTAATGAATGATTAATTCTTACTTGAGCTTGTGAGCTAGAGAGCACTGCAAGAGCATTCAAGATAGTCTTCATGTATTTACCAACTCACATCTGAAGCTTGAAGCAATTATTGAGAAAGTTGAAGAAGCCATTAAAGTGCATTGAAGTATAATCAAGAAGGCTTCTCTTGAGATGCATCGGCAACCATCCGACAAAATTAGTTTATCATTCTATTGCTTTCTCTTTATAATTTCTTTTGAATTGTTGGGTTGTTGGTGAGCTCGGTCTAAAAACCAAGTCGATTGTTAGTGATCCTGTTAAAAACTAACTGTAAGGGTTCTTGGTGATCCTAGTAAAACAAAGTTGGGTTCTTGGTGATCCTATTTAAAACCAAGCATTGGGTTTCTTTGGTGAGCCCAATTTATAAACCAAAGGAAGTTAGGTTTGGATTGTGAGCCTGTTAAAACAATTCGACTGTATTCTGGTGGGGGATATAGGAGAAATCCTAAGTGGTAATCTTGGATAGTGGATGTAGGAGCGGGTTGCTCGGAACCACTATAATTTCTATGTGTTTGTGTTGTGCTTTTCTATCTACTTTCGCTTCTACTTTTATTTCTATACCATAGCACTTAACACTTTAAAGTAGTTTTCAAAGAGCACTTAATTACTTTAATTTTTTAAATTTCCAATTCGCCGCCCTCTTGAGAAAGCCACCTGGGCAACAACTGGTATCAAAGAAGTGTATCTAAATACATTTAGAGTAAAGATTGATGGCTCATCCCATGAGTACATATTTGGCTGAAGGCCAATCTACTAATAGACCTCCACTCTTCACGGGCACAAATTATTCCGATTGAAAAGCTAGAATGAAAATCAATATTCAAGCTATTTTTTTTCAGTTATGGAAGGTCATTCTGAAAGGGCCACATATTCTCATGATCAAAATTAATGGTATAGATATCCGAAAGCCTAAAGAGGACCGGAATGAACATGACATGAAGATGGAGAAATTAAATGCCAAAGCCATGAATCTATTATACTGTGCTTTGGATGCTAACGAGTTCAATCAAATTTCTGCTTGCTCTTCTGTAAAGAAAATTTGGGACAAACTCGAAGTGACCCATGAAGGAACTTCCCAAGTGAAGACTTCAAAGATTAATCTTCTTATACATAGTTATGAACTTTTCAAAATGGAACAAAATGAAACTATATCTACCATGTTTACTCACTTTACAGATATTATTAATGATTTAAAATGTCTTGGCAGGGTTTATTCAAATGCTGACTTAGTACAAAAGATTCTCAGATCACTTCCAGACAAGTGGGACCCCAAAGTGACTGCCATCCAGGAAGCTAAAGATCTAAACACTTTACCTCTGGATAAATTGATGGGTTCTCTCATTGCACATGAGCTAGCCATGCAACATAGGACTGATGATGATCAGAAGAAGAAGAAAATAATAGCCTTCAAAGCTGCATCGAATTCAAAGAAAGATGAGGAATCGGAAAATGAATGCTCCTCCTCTGAAGATGACTTGGAAGATGAAGATATTGCTATGGTCGGGAGAAGATTTAGAAGGTTTATTGAAAGAAGAAAGGAAGATACTATAGAAAATTCCATAAACAAGGTGAGCACTCCAAGGACAAGGACAAGGATAAGGAAAAAAATAAAGAATAGATGCCCACATGCTATGAATGCAAGAAGCCCGGGCACATCCATCTAGATTATCCTCTATTGAAAAAGATGTTAAAGAAAAAGAAAAAGAATGCGATGGTTGCTACAGGGAGTGACAGTGAGGAGTCGACTTCATCTAAAGAAGAAGAGATCATGAAAACTGCTAACCTTGTTGCCTAGTGGCTACCCAAGAGGGGGGTGAATTGGGATTTAAAAAAATAATTACTGCTGCAGATATACGCTTTTAGAATTTAACTTCTCTTAGTGAAAGGTGCTATGATTATGAATGTAAAGCACAAGATAAAGAGAAAGAGAAAGGCAACAATAAAAACATCAAAGATTATAGTGGTTCAGAGCAAACCCGCTCCTATGTCCACTATCCAAAATACCACTTGGGGTTTCCACTATATCCACACCCGAATACAGTAGGATTGTTTTACAGGCTCACAATCTAAACCTACACTAGGTTTTGAGTAGGATCACCTAGATCCCAAGTCCCTTCGGTTTTAAAACAGGAGCACCAAAGAAACCCAACTCTTGGTTTTAACACAGGATCACCAAGAACCTATTTGGTTTTAAATCGGGCTCACCAATAACCCAACTCTTGGTTTTAACACAAGATCACCAAGAACCTATTTAGTATTAAATTGGGCTCACCAATAACCCAACTCTTGGTTTTAACATAGGATCACCAAGAACCTATTTGGTTTTAAATCGGGCTCACCAATAACCCAAACAACTCACAAGGTAGTTCAAATAAATTGCAATAATAAATGACAAACTCTCATTGTCGGATAGTTGCCGCTGTTGCGCTAATGAAGCCTTCTTTAACTTTTCTTTAATGCACTTGAGAGGCTTCCTTTCTTCCTTCAATGAATGCTTCAATCTTCATATGGGAGTTGGTGAAGAATGAAGACTATCTTGAATGCTCACTATGCTCACAAATTCCTTTTCTTCTTTTTTGTATTCAATTAAGCATCCTCTCTTTTTCACTATTTCTAAATCCCTTTATATGGTCTCTTGTACTTATCTCTAAAGGATATAGCCGTTGTAGTTCATTGAGATTCGAAAACTAGCCGTTGGAGTACCTTTTTGCATTCAAAAAAGAATTCTGGAACTAGCCGTGGTGTACCAAGAATCAACACTCGAGTCAGCTCGGATCCTTCCAGTCGACTCGGATCCTTCGAGTCGTATGGTCAAGTCACCACTTCTTTAGCTGGGTCGGCTCTTTGTTTTAGGGTGCAAAAACCACACTCTGGATGAGTTGGCTCAGATCCATTTGGGTCAGCTCGAACTGTCATTGTTGAAATCATTATATTGGAGGAGTCGACTTGCTTCTACTTGGGTCAACTCGAAATTTCAAAATCAGAATTCTTCACTTTGGAGGAGTTGGCTCGTTGTAGTTCAGGTCGGCTCGCTTTCACAGGTCTTCAAAATTTATCCTGGCAGAGTCAGCTCATTCTTGTTGGGAACGACTCGCCTGGCTTGTTCTTAGAAAACTTCAAAACTAGACTCTGGAAGAGTCGGCTTGGATTTACTTGAGTCAGCTTGGATATACTCGAGTCAGCTCGGATTTCCTTGAGTTAGATTGAATTGCTGCATGCCAGAATCCTCTGTGCGTGCCATGAGATAGAGTCGGCTCTTCTTATGGTTGGGTCGGCTTGAGTGAGTTCCTAAGGAATTTTATAATTAGACTTGAGAACACTCTCACCAAAACTCTCAAACATTCGATACAAACCAACTCAAATTAAATCTAGAGCACAACACTCATAGAAGTAACCCAGCTTCATGATTTTACAAAGGTTTTTCAAGGGGTTCTTCTTTACATAACTCTCATATAATATTACTTAACACACTCAACAGAATAAAGTAAGAGCAATTGATAATCAATAAGAATCACCCTACAAAACTTGTGAAATACTAGAGAGTAGTTAGTAATATATGTGTATGCTCCAATATTTTATTATCATCAAAATCACTCAAGGGGTCAACAAACCTATGTCTAATGGGTTTCGAAGATGAGATAACATCCCCCGAACATCAATTAGAATTTACTTTTGATGAATTGAATTCTACTTTTCTTGATTTATTATCTAAATATAAAAAGGCTGGAATAAGGATAAGAGCTCTAAAGAATACAAATGATTCTTTACAAAAAGAGGAAGAAATTTTAGAAAAAAATAACTTATTGAAAAGAGATTTACATGCCTTTTCTATTGAAAAAAATGAAGCTTTGACTATTGAAAACAATGATTTGAAAAGGGAGGTTGAAAAACTCAAGCCACTAATTGAAAAACTTACTTTATCTTCAAACAAGCTTGAGTTAATTTTAAAAGACCAAAGAATTTCTGGAAACAAAGCTGGAATTAGTTTCAATTCTTCTAATTCAAATGAGATTTCAGCTACTAAATTCATATCTTCAAAAGCTTATGTTCCAAAATCAATATCTCAAGAAGCTTTTGAATCTACTCCATCTGCATCCATTTCTAAAGCTAAAATGTATGTACCTAAGAATTTAAATAGTAAAACTTTTATAAGAAAAAGTTTTACATCTGCATCTACTTCTAGAACTTTAAAGCATACATCTTTTCAGAATTCTAGAATTACATGTTATGCATGTCATAGGGTTGGACATAAATTCTTTCAATGTAATTCATTAAAGAAAAATGCATATTCTAAGAATAGAATTAAAAGAATTTGGGTTCCCAAAGGAAGCACCTCTGCTAACATGCAAGGACTCAAGTTAGCTTGGGTACTTAAAAAAACATCTTGATTGTCTTGCAGGAATGTCTTGCAGCCCAAAAATTAAAAAAAAGATGGTAGCTCGACAGTGGCTGCTCAAGGCATATGACGGGTGATAAGGATCAATTTATCATCCTAGAGATGAAAGAAGGAGGTATGGTTACTTTTGGAGATAATTGCAAGGAAAAAATAATCAGAATCGGTAAGATCAAAATAACCCCCTATACTTTTATTGAAAATTTATTGCTAGTAGACAAGTTGAAGCATAATTTATTAAGTATTAGTCAATTATGTGATAAAGGCTTCAAGGTTGTGTTTGAATCATCTATGTGTATTGTAACAAACTATTTTGATTCTAGCAGTAAGTTCATTGGACATAGACTTAGAAATATTTATGTTGTAGACCTTAATGATCTAGCCATGTCTAGTAGTTCTAGTCTAGTTGCAATGAATGCTAAGACCAAAGAGCCTTGTTTACTTTGGTATAGATGATTAGGTCATGCTAGTATGCATACTATTGCCAAGCTAATTTCCAAGAATCTAATTAGAGGCATGCCTAAATTTAAAATAGATCTTAATCATGTTTGCGATGCATGCCAATTAAGTAAACAAACTAGGAGAAGTTTTAAATCCAAAAATATGATTTTAACTACTATACCCCTTGAGCTACTTCACATGGACTTATTTGGACCAACTAGGACCACAAGCCTAGGTGGTATGAAATATGCACTTGTGATAATAGATGATTTCTCTATATTTACTTGGATTTTGTTTATCACTCATAAAGATGAAACTTTTTAAGTATTTCAAAAATTTCACAAAAAAAATTCTAATCAAAAAAATCTTTCAATAATTTCAATTAGGAGTGATCACCGCACGAAATTTGAAAATCAATTTTTTGATGATTATTGCACAGAAAATGGCATTGATCACAACTTCTTCACTCCTAGGATACCACAACAAAATGGTGTTGTAGAGAGTAAAAATAGGAATTTGGAAGTGATGGACTGAATAATGTTATGTGACGGCAATCTTCCAAGGTACTTTTGGACAGAAGCGGTGAACACTGCTTGTTATATCTTGAACCACATTTTGATACATCCTATTTTGAAGAAAACCCCCTATGAGCTTTGGAATGAAAAGAAACCCAACATTAATTACTTTCATGTATTTGGTTGTAAATGCTTTGTGCTAAATAATGATAAAGATAATCTAGAAAAATTTGATGCTAAATCTAATGAAGCAATTTTCCTTAGTTATTTATTACATAGCAAAGCATATATAGTATTTAACAAATGAATTCTAATTGTAGAAGAATCTATGCATGTTATCTTTTATAAATCTAACCTTTCACCTTCTAAGAAAGAAGAGTACATAGACAATGATGCAGGTATACTTCAAAAAGAAATGGAAGACATGAGCATACAAGAAAGACCAACTCAAGAAGGAGAAGAAACGGTTAGCAAGGATCATGCTGATCTACCAAAGGAATGGAGGTATGTAACTTCTCATCCAAGAGATTTAATTATTGGTGATCCTTCACAAGATATTAGGACTAGGTCATCACATAGAGATACACATGACTACCTAGCCTTTGTGTCACAAATAGAACCTCATAGCCTAGAAGAAGTTGAATCTGATCCAAACTGGATGATAGCCATGCATGAAAAACTAAACCAGTTTGAAAGAAATAAGGTATGGACTTTAGTTGATAGACCATCAAACCATCCCATCATAGGAACCAAATGGATCTAAAATAAGCAAGTTAGATGAACAAGGCAACGTAATTAAAAACAAAGCTAGATTAGTAGCTAAGGGATATAACCAAGAAGAAGGTATAGATTTTGATAAAACATATGCACCTATAGCAAGAATAGAAGCCATTAGATTACTTCTTGCATTTGCTTGCTACATGAATTTCAAACTCTTTCAAATAGAAATGAAAAGTGCATTCTTGAATGGTTTTAAATCCAAACAAGTTTTTGTAGGACAGGCACCAGGTTTTGAAAGTCATGCTTTTCCAAATCATGTTTTTAAACTCAATAAAGTATTGTATGGTTTGAAACAAGGACTTAGAGCCTGGTATGATAGACTTAGCACTTCTTGCTTGAAAATGATTTTATGAGAGAAAGTGTTGATAAAACTCTTATCATCAAGAAGAAGGATAATAATTTATTAGCTGTACAGATTTATTTTGATGATATTATATTTGGTGCAACTAATAAAACTTTTTGTAGATAATTTGCTAAGTTAATGCAAGGAGAATTTAAAATGAGCCTAATGGGTGAACTTAACTATTTCCTTAGACTTCAAGTGAAACAAACAAAGGAAGGAATCTTCATTAACCAAGCCGAATACACCAAAGAAATTATCAAGAAGTTTGGTTTGGAGTCCAGCAAACAAATGAGTACACCCATCAGCCCAACCTGTAGATTGGATAAAGATGAAGATGGATCCAAGATTGATCAAAAACTCTATCGAGGTATGATTGGATCATTACTGTACTTGACTGCAAGTAGACCTGATATCTTGTTTAGCGTATGTGTATGTGCTAGATTCCAATCTAATCCTAAAGAATCACATATGCTGCTGTTAAAAGGATTATATGATATTTGAAAGGAACAAGTAATCTAGGTCTATGGTTTTCAAAGAATTCTTCATTGAATTTGATTGGATTTTTGGATGTTGATTATGCTGGTTGTAAAATTAATAGAAAAAATACTAGCGGCACATGCCAATTTCTAGGAGTGAATTTATCTTATGGAACTATAAGAAACAAAACTCGGTAGCACTAAATATTGCTGAGGTAGAGTATGTTGCTGCAGGGAGTTGTTGTGCACAAGTGTTATGGATTAAACAACAACTAGAAGACTTTGGTGTTACACAGCTAAAATTTCTATCAAATGTGATAACACAAGTGCTATAAATTTATAAAAAAATCTAATTCAGTACTCAAGATCTAAGCGCATAGAGATTAAACACTATTTTATTAGAGATCATGTTTTAAATGCTGACATTGAACTAGAATTCATTTCTACTGAAAACTAACTTGCTGACATTTTCACTAAGCCACTCAATCAGGATATATTTGAAATGATTAGAGGAGAATTAGATCTTTTTGATCCTTTTTAAAAAAAAATTCCTAACCTAATTTCTTCAAAATTAAGAAAAAATTATCTAAAAAGCCTCCTACATCAATTCAATATATTTGAACACCTTTCCATGTAATTTTCTAGACTTAATTTTCATTTCCAAACATTCTTTTAACTTTTGTGAAAAGTTTTTGCTCAAGTTGACTCAAGAAATTATGTTCAGGTGAGCCAACTCGAATCACTGTGTAATTATATTTTTGCTCTGATCGAGCCGACTCGGTCAATTTAGGGTTAGCCAAGCAAACTCAGATATCAGGCAAATTATTTTTGAATAAAGTCGAGTAACCTATTCCAAGCTTTCATGCTTTCCTTTCTCACTCTAAACCCTAGCATTCCACTCAATATCTCTCCCATTCCTCCAAAATTCTCTCTCCTAAGCTCCAATTCCTTCTTTATTCCCAAATCAAAGCAGTGGCACCCAAAATGGCCAAGGGAAAAAGATCTAAAAGTGTCATTCCCTCAGCTAGAATTGAAAGAAGATCTAAGCATCGGCAAGAGGAGCCGACTCGAGCAGTGGAAAGAGAAGAACAGAGGGAAGAGGAAGAAAGAGAACTAGCAGCTGCCACCACCTCTCCAAGACAAGTCATTTCCATGACCAATCAGCCCATAACCAGTGGTAGGAGAATTATCTTTTCTTTTTTCAAAGAAATTGGGTTACGGATAGGCGATTCCATTGAAGAACTGGGGTGGGGGTTTTTCTGTTCTTTAAATGTGCCTACTTACCCCACACTTGTAAGAACATTCTATGAAAATTTGAGGTTAGAAGCAAACCATATAGAATCTACTATCAAAGAGAAGAGAGTTATAGTTACTGAAGAAAGATTAAGCAACTTACTGGAAATGCCTAACGAGGGTTCAAAACATTTAGTACTGAAAGATAGAGAAAAGAACCTCAAAACTGTGTTGAATAGGGAAGATGTCAGTGGTGTTGGCACTGTAATGGTCAACACCTTATCACTTGAGATGAGGCTGCTTCATAATTTCATTGGCCGAATTTTTCTCCCAAGAACCGGAAGATTCGACTAGGCCAGTGAAAGGAATTTGTGCTTTATGGAGCATATAATTAAGGGGGAGGCCCTCAATTTACCAAATATAATGATATGCAGATGAGGGAGGCAGTTAGGAAGGTTAAAGCTTGTTTACCATATGGCATGGTACTAACATTACTATTCCAAGCCTCCAGAGTCAACCTTGAAGGGGAAGATGGAAGCCCTCTGGTGTGGGCACCAGGATCCGACAGAGGCTCCTCAACCCTCTGTGGATCTCAAATTAGGGTTCTATTTTTATCGAGTCCTGTAATAAGGCTATAAGCCACAAACCTATTCCTTTTTGTTTTGAGTTATGTCTGACCCATTATGTCAAACTGAGTCCTGTATCGAGTCGAGTCTCAGTCTGAGTCTCAGTATGAGTCCTTTGTAAGCCTGGGTCTCAATTTTGTGTCTTTTTGGAGCCAAACCTGGAAGGAAGCCCAGTCAGCTCAGGGCCCACCTTATCTGTTTATGTGGCGCACTAAGGTGATGACATGTGGTTTGTTTTGGGCGCCCAAGAGGGGGGACCACTCACATGATCCATGCCACCTTCCCCTCCCCTCTTCAAGCTCTCTTCCAATCTAGGATGGGAGATCATGGAAAGAAGTTTCAAATCCCTTGATGCATGCCTCCACTCAAGACTCCTTCCATAAAGAAGTCAAGCAAGAAAGGCATCCTCCATTCTCCAAGTGGAAAGAAGTTTCAAATCCCTTGATGCATGCCTCCACTCAAGCCTCCTTCCATAAAGAAGTTAAGCAAGAAAGGCATGGTGAAGACATCAAGCCTCCATTCATGCCTTCTACCAAAACCAAGAAACCCAAAGAGGGAAGTCAAGGTGCAACGCCCCACTCCAAGCCAAGATTCATGCCAATCCAAGCTGGTCGGCCAAAGAAGTCCTCCTCTAAATTTTGGGCGCCGAGTGTAATGGGGTAGTTTAAATTTCAAAGTGCTCTTGGGTGCCTATTTAAAGGACCCAAACCCCTCTTGTAAAGGATAATTGATGATTAATGAAAGAAAGCTTGTGTGTTCCATCCTCTTCTTCAATCCTTGTCTCTTAGGCTAGGTTGAGTGAGAGCTTCCTTCGTCCTCCGGGACATCTCGTGGTGAGAGGCCACATTCCTTCTCCTGAGGGCGTCGCGTGGTGAGAGGCCACATTCCTTCGCCTGAGGGCGTCGTGTGGTGAGAGGCCACATTCCTTCGCCTGATGGCATCGCATGGTGAGAGGCCACATTCCTTCATCCTCCGGGATGTCGCGGGGTGCGAGGCCCCAAGTTATCCTTTCAACTTCAGATCCCTCCAGGCACCGGGCTCGAAACCTTCCCTAACCCTAACCCTACTTCTACTTCACTACTCCTCAACTCTCCATTGATTCTGTCATGGATTTGTTTTCAGGTCTTTCCAGGTACCACGGGCATTGGATATGGTTCACTTCACCTTCACGATCACGTAACCTGGAGGCTGGCGCCATCGCGGGTACCAACTGCTCGGGCATCCAGGCCGCATTCGCCAAGTGAGAGCAATCTCGTCATCGGGTGCAACAAGCATGGAGGTTCGTGCCTATTTCTCCCAGGTAAGGTATTGTTTGGCGAGCTAGCCCTACCGGGATTTCTCAATCCCGGGATCCTGTTCTCCATCCCTACTCTCAAGAGATTCTACCTGCTGGCATTGGTTTCGTTGTTACAATTTATCCTAGGTTTGCCCCTTTGTTCGTCTTCGGGAATCAAGATAAAACCCTAAAAGAAAACAAGATATAAGCACCTTAGCATCATCCTCATCTTTTTTTTCTGCATCAACCTCCACATCACACCAACACTTTTTCCCCCAAATCTTTGCTTTGAATGGGCTATGAATTTAAAGAAGGAACATGGAGGAAGAAAGGAACAAACATCAGAGCTATAGGATCTAGCAGCAGTGAGGTTGACAGTGAAAGTGAGGAAATAGCTAGAGAGATCACTTCTGACACTGTTGCACCCTCTACACTTGAGAATTCAGTGCCTCTAGTTGATATACCTGTTGCTGCTGTTGCTAAGGCTACTGTTGAGGAGACTGCTTCTGAGCACATTAGCTTTGACACTGTGGAGACTATGCCTACTGAGGAGGGGAGTCCTAGGATCTTTCCTTGACCTACTTCTCCACGTGATGTGCCTTCATCACCATTGGTTCCACCTGCTCCATCAGTTTCAAAATCTATTCCGCAATCTTCTACTATTTCAGTGACTCAAGAATTCATTGCCAAGCAGATGAGAGGACTTGCAAACACATTGACCAGATCCATGACCTCTATGTTTGGTGAGCTCTGCCAGACAGTTAACACGAGATTAGATCAGATCAGTGACGAGGTCAGAGATCTACGCTCTAGGGTTGATACACTTGAGTCCACTAGACTTTCATCCCAAGTTGACATGCAGCCCTTGTCAGATACTATCAGGTCAGCTACTAAAGCTATTAAAAATTCAGTTGACAAAAGTATAGAAGAGTTCAGAGCTGAGCTAAAAGAAGTAAACTTCAAAATGGGTGGGATGGAAGAAGGAAAAAGAATGAAACAAGATTACACCAGAGGCATTGGGATACTCAGATCAGAGTTTTGTAGACTGTGAGGTTCAGCTGAAGCTTTTGCTAAGGCCCAGGATGGTGAGCTAATTGCTTTGAATATAGGGGTTAAGAAATTGGAAAAAGAACTAGAAAGTGTTTGGACGAGCTTTGCCAACTATTCTTCACTATCATTTCAGCATTTGGCCCTCCTAGACCTCGACATGTACCTAGACCTCAACCTGCACCTGCACTTGTACCTACACCTACTCAACCCCTCTGCACATCCTTTGCACCTCATCTTAGGCCCCAGGATTCTGAACCACAATATGTGGACCCTATAGCCTCAATGCCATCTTTTGGACCATTTCTTTGAAAGTATACTGATGCAGGTGGTTTGACAAGATCCTACACTATGCATGCAAACATCTGCAGGAGCAGATTGGATTTTAAAATAATTTTTAAAATTCACGCAGCAGGTATCTGCTCCGCCAGGAACTAATCTAAATCTAGTTGCATTTAGGCATGCATAATCATATAAAATATTTATAAAATATTAAACAATTTAATATATCCATGCATGATAAAAAAATAAAATTTTCCATACCTTTATTCAACCTGGAATAACACTGGAATAAACCTGGAATAGACTGGAATAACTGGAATAAACTTATTCCAGTCGTCTTCCTCCTTGGGACCCTTTTTTTGGCTTGCAAAATGTTGTCGGAACACCGCCATCCGGACCTCCGTTTCCTCCCAAATTTTAGCAGCGGCTTCTTGGACAAGTCTTCTTAGATTTGCCACCGATTTCTACAATCAAATCTAAGCCAAAAAAATTAAATAAATCACCAAAGTCTGCAGCCAGATTTTTGAAGCAGAACTGGATAGCAGACTTTGGCCTTCATTTCGGAGCAATTGGGACGATCCCAGCTCACGTGGTTTGCTCTTAGGAGTAAAGTGGTAGTCCCTCTAGAGGGGGACACGCCCGGGACTCTCGGATCCGCATCCACGCATGGTGCTAGCCGCCGAAAGAGGGCTTCACGGTCACAGAATTCTGCAGCAGAACTGGGCAGAATTTGAGCTTGAAACAATGGGATTTTCTCTCCCTCTAAGGCTTCTAAACCCATCCCAAAACCCTCTCCTTAAGCATCTCAAAGAAGAGGAATGCCCAGATCTTTTTCTTGCTTTCCTTTGGATCTCACACGGTGGATAAATTCAACTCACGGTGAAACCTCTCGTTGAAACTCAATTCCAAAAAAAAAATAGGGGAGGCTGGTTTGGTTTTATAAGCTAGCTGGGAGGGAGAGGGAGGTGGAGCGACGGAAGGCCAAGTGAGGCAGCAGCAAGTAAACCATTTAATTAGCCTTAATCCAGGATTAAAGCCTTCAATGGAGGGAGAAGAAGAGACGTGTGCGTGGATGATTGGCTTTCGGTCGCTAGGAGTTTTTTTTCCCTTCCATTTGGCCTTCCATTAAAATACCGTGTAAAACGGTCACGGGAGAAAAACCATGGAACCAAAACCGGTCCATGGTAAATTTGGTTCAAACCATTTAATCCAACCCATTTTGGTTCAATCTCATTGAACCAAACGGTTCAATCCAATTGAACCTGGTTCAGGGAATAAAATTGGTTCACAACCAATTGGAGGCCGAAAAGAACTCCGAATCAGTTCAAAACTGATTCAGAAAAATCGTGGTGCAGTGCTGGTCAACCCGGAACATTTTTCGGTCGACACAGACAAGGGCAAGATGGGGAAAAGAGTGCTCAAAAATACTGTGACCATAAAATCGAGACGATTCCCAATCGTAATCGGTATCCGGATCAGAGAGTTATCCTCTGTAGCGTGTGACCTCATAGGTTCGAACCTAAACGGTAGCACTAGAACAATTTCTAGTACCAGCACAGGAAACCATCTAGCAATGGGTCCCGGTATCAGGATAGGTCGAAGATGCGGGAGCAAACTATCAAACTTTTGGCATATAGTTACCGTATAATTCATCCCTTTGACCTCTAATGCTCATCACGACTGAGATTGGGCTGCCAACCCAGACAGAGTCAGTCGACTACGTGTCTCAACCTTGCAAGCCCAGTGACTCTTCACTAGGACTACCCCGGTCAAGGATTTGCTAAATTGAGATACTGCGAGACATTCAATCCAAACTGTTTAGACAGGTCAATTCCATCTTGGTCCATCACTGCTCCACAAGTACTTGCCTGTACCCAGAAACCTTCCGTCACCAGATTAAAAATCCGGGTAGTCCGGCACCAAAGCACAGGGAGTTGCTTGCAAGCTACCGTGATGACCTCAGGTCAGAGGGACACATATACCCATATCCAATCGTGAGTTTCCCTTTGGCAGAAAGGGGCTGCACGAAGTCACGTTCAATGAGATACCACATATCCAACTTGTAGATCACATCAGTGTCACCACACTCATTTGGTCAAGAAGACAACCAAACGATGTGAACTGCAACAACCTATACTTGATATATTTCTGTCCAGTACAATATATCCTTTGGTTGTGAACTGGGTTTTAGAACAACTCGATACATCCTCTCTGTATCGAAGTCAGTGTAGTCCTAAGGACTTCATCACATGGAAAGAGTTCATTTCAGGAAAATTAATATGTGATGAGCTGCCAAAAGTATTATTTTATTATTTCATAAAATGAGTACAATATTGAGCACAACCGCCTACAACCCAGGCGATTGGCTTTGGGACATAATTTCCAACACTCTTGTACCACCTTTTGGGCCATCCACTAGTACTAAGGTAGATATTCCTAGTGATAGTGAATAGACTTTTAATTTCAATCTTTTATACTTTGTATTCAAAATTTTATGAATGAAATGAATACATCTTTTGGTATCTTACTTCTATGTTTGGATTATGATTGTACAATGCTTTGCACTCATATTTTTACTTATATAATACTGATCAAAATGAATTTATATTAGAGTATCAAACTTAATATGAGAAAGTGAAATTATCTCAAACAAATCTTAAACAACTTTCTCATTCTATTTCAAATGAATACCTTTTTGATTATTGACAAAAAAGGGGAGATGTGAGAAAGCTTGAAAAATATATGAGAAAGGGGGAGAATGTATATGACTGTGCATGATAACATGTGTTGTACCATGACGGCTCACCCTCAGCCAGAACCGGCCCAGTCTCGCGGTCCGACTCGGCCGCCCTTTTCAAGGCTCCAACTAAGAGAGGTCCGACCCACAGGAGTAGAGGTTTGACCCACCGGAGCTGAGGTCCGAACAACCCTCTCCTGCTGGGGTCTGGCCCACCGCACTCCTTCAGAGGTCCGACCCACCGGAGCTGAGGTCCGAACGACCCTCTCCTGCTGGGGTCCGGCCCACCGCTCTCCTCCAGAGGTCCGACCCACCAGAGCTGAGGTCCGAACGACCCTCTCCTGCTGGGGTCTGACCCACCACCCTCATTCGGAGGTTTGGCCTTTGGTCCGACCGACCGACTTTCCCACGGTCGACATCCGATAGGCGAGCCTTAGCATCCAGGGTATTCCAGAAGCACCTTTCTATTACTACGGGATCATGCTATCCCAACAGCCCTACTCCACTACTTCCACGATGCCACCATCTCTGCGCACCACGTGGCCACTCTCCAGATTCTTCTAAGGGCAGATCGGTCTTTCTTAGCCTCTTCCCTAATGGATTTTGGACTGTTCCGTGCCTATATAAGGAACTCAGGGGACCCCGTTCGAAGGGAGGAGAATCCTTCCCTCTCCATATTCTATTCATCCTTTGATTCCTCCATTATGTTGCCTTCAATCTCCTACTAACTTAAGCATTGGAGGGTCCCCCGCCAAAACACCACCAGTGCCCTTGGGGACTTTGTGCAGGTTCGCCCAAGAGAGAAGTGTTCCAGCCTATCAAGCCACCCTCAGTCACCGATCCAGGAGTTGACGTTGCAACAGATTGGTGCTAGAGGAAGGGCCTTTCTTCTAAAAGGAGGAATCCATCATCCCGGCAACAAAATGGCTAAGGGAAGAGCTCCAAATACCACTGCTAGAAGGGGTATCTCTCCTTCCAGGTCTGAGGAGCCTCTTAGGGAGAATGATATCACTTCCACCGCTCCTACCACTGCAGAACCCACCATCACGTTGGGGTTTCAACAGTTCCAAACTTTGGTGAATCGCATTGAAACACTTATTGCTATAGTCCAGCATTTCCATGAAGCAACCGACAATCGTTAGCAGCCACCAGCTGTTTCCTACACCAATCCTCTAACTGCTGCTGAGGGAAGCCGACGGCCGGAGGTCCCTCAACACTATTCTCATGCCGCCGTGGAGCCCCGGAGGTCCTTGGGTGACCACGCCGACTGCAAGAGGGCAGGTCTGCTTCACCTTCCTACACTGAATCTGTCCCGATCGGTGGTTGGCCTGCTGCTGAGCCTCCGAAAGACTATGCCAGCAAGATCATGCACATGGAGGAGCACATTGCTGAGATCGCCCTCCAGTAGAAGGCCAAAGGGGGACAGGTTTATGACTCCCGTCCCCCATTCTCTGATGAGATTCTAGCAGAGATGATTCCCCGCCACTTCAAGATCCCACAAGTAGACCCCTATGATGGTACCACTGACCCCTTGGACCATCTGGGCACATACAAAGCCCATATGATGGTCCAAGGCACCTCCGACGCTCTCCACTACATCGCCTTCTCTGCTACCCATAAGAAGACCACCCGGATGTGGTTCTCCGCCATTCGGCCAGGTACCATCCACTCCTTCTCTCATCTTGAATCACTTTTCCTTTCCCATTTCAGGACTTGCGGTCAGATCCCGAGGAATACCGACTGCCTCTTCCTCGTGCTGCAAAAAGTGGGAGAGACCCTTCGAGATTTCATGGCACGTTTCAACTCAGCGGCCATGGAAGTCCCGGATTTGAATGAGGCTGTAGCAATGTCAACCTTCAAGCGAGGGCTTCGCTTATCCAGGCTAACCTTCTCCCTGGACAAGAAACATTCGACAAGCTACAGTGAACTCCTGGCCAGAGCACTGAAGTACGCCTTGGCAGAAGAACAAGCGGCCAGCCGACATCAAGCTGAAGGACGGTCGGCCCCGAAGAAGCAGAGCGATAAAGCTCCTAAAGTCCGACCTCTGAGTTATAGTCGACGGTTGGCCCAACACTGAAGTCCGAAGCCGAGGGACTTCCCCCGAAGGTTTGAGACTTATGCACCCCTGTCCCTGCCAAGAGAGAAGATCCTGATGGAGATCGAGAATGAGACCTTTTTGCAAAGGCCTCAGCCGATGAGGGGCCCTCCTGCCCAAAGAAATAAAGACAATTTCTATCGGTTCCATAGGGATCATGGGCACAGTATCGAAGAGTGCCTACAGCTGAAGGACATCATTAAAGACCTTATCCGGAGGGGATACCTGTGCAAGTACGTCCGACCCCATTGGGACCGGGCCGAAGCATAAATGCCTTAAACCCTTTGGAGGAGATGGAGCTCCCCAATCAGAGGCCGACTGGTGGGGATGTCAGCATGCTGCATCGACGATCCGAAGGAAGTTATGAGGACAGGACCGATATTGCTAAAAGGTCCAGGGGCTCCAATGCAATCACCTTCTCCAATGAAGATCTTCTGGAGACTCATGTTTTTGAGAACGATCCTGTAGTCATGTCGGCAGTGATTGCCAATTATGATGTAAGGAGAATACTTATTGATAATGGAAGCTAGACAGAGGTATTGCTGTATGACGCTTTTGTGAGAATGAATCTATCCAGGTCCATGCTGCGGGAATCCCCCGCGTCACTGACAGGCTTCGAGGGCAACTCCGTCGGAGTGGAAGGAGAAATAGTTCTTCCTGTGACTATTGGAATGGAGCCTTTCCAGAAAACCCTTCCCATCAATTTTGTGGTAGTTCGGACGACCTCACCTTATAATGCTATTTTGGGCCGATCGGCCCTTAACAAATTCAGAGCTATAGTGTCAACTTACCATCTGTTGGCAAAATTTCCAACCAGGAGCGTGGTCGGAGTGATGAGGGGAGACCGTCGGATGGCCAGGTAGTGTCTGACCATTATGAATCAACAGTCAGAAGGCCATTCCACTATGGAGCAACTTGACCTAAGAGCTGAGGCCGATGGCCTTGGTCAACCAGGGGAAAGAATTCTGTTTGTTCCCCTTCGAGAGGATGATCCCACCAAAGTCCTTCAAATTAGAGGCTCTCTCAGAGAGGACATTAAGTCAGAACTGATCAGCTTTCTTAGGAGTAATGCCGACGTCTTTGCTTGGTTGACATCGGATATGTCTGGAACACCGTCGGAGGTCATCACTCACCAGCTCAAGGTCGATCCGACCTACCGACCTGTCCGACAGAAGAAGAGAAGCTTTGCTGCCAAAAGATAGAAAGCCATTGATGAGGAAGTAAAGAAGCTCTATGATGCTGGCTTCATCAGGGAAGTCCACTACCCTGAGTGGCTGGCGATGTGGTTATGGTGAAGAAGGCCAACGGGAAGTGGACGATCTATGTAGATTACACAGACCTCAACAAAGCATGTCCAAAGGAGAGCTTCCTAGTACCCAAAATTGATCAGCTGGTGGATGCCATGACCGGCCACCAACTTCTCAGCTTTATGGATGCCTTCTCCGGCTACAATCAAATAAAGATGCATCTGGAAGATGAGGAGAAGACCGCCTTTGTCACTGACAAGGGTCTGTACTATTATCGGATGATGACTTTCAGCTTAAAGAACGTCGGCATCACCTTTCAAATGCTGATCAACCGAGTGCTCGAAGGTCAGTTGGGCAGGAACATGGAGGCTAATGTGGACAACAAGATAGTGAAGAGCCTCCATAAGGATGACTACATCAAGAACTTGCAAGAATCCTTTGATGCACTTACGCACCATCGGATGAGGCTGAACCCCACGAAATGTACCTTTAGGGTAACCTCTAGCAAATTTCTTGGTTTTCTGGTTACACAGAGAAGAATTGAGGTAAATCTCGACAAGATAAAGGCTGTCATGAAGATGGCACACCCAACCAATAAAAAGCAGGTGCAAGAGCTTACCGGCCTAATCACCTCTCTCAGTCGTTCTATCTCCCGTTCGGCTGAGAAGTCCCTACCATTCTTCAAGACCCTGCATCGGTCGGAGGGTTTTGTTTGGACTAACGAGTGTCGGTCGGCTTTCAAAATATTGAAGGAGTACTTAAAGAACCCTTTATTGCTGGCCAAGCCGATGGAGGGGGAGCCTTTATACCTCTATCTTTCGGCGTCAAACGAAGTGATCTGCATCATCCTTGTGCGAGTTGCAGAGGACGGACAGTAAAAGCCTATCTATTATATCAGCAAAGTCCTCCACGATGCCGAAACAAGGTATCCCAAGATGCAAAAGTTGATATACTCTTTGGTCACATCCGTCAAGCGGCTCTGACCATAATTTTAGGTGCATCCGATTATGGTGATGACGACCAATCCCTCAAGGAAATCCTTCGGAGCCAAGATACAACCAGTCAGCTCACCAAGTGGGCCATCAGGCTAGGCGAATTCAACATCTCTTTCCAGCCACGATCTGCCTTGAAGGCCCAGGTAATTGCTGACTTCATTGCGGAGTGTACGTGGAGACAAAAGATGCCTCCTCGAATGGTTGAAGTACCTGAAGCCGATGTTGTCTATGAAGTCGAACCAGCCTGGACTCTCCATGTGAACGGAGCGTCCAACCTCTCTGGGTGTGGGGCCGGAATGATCCTGGCCGACCCGGATGGGGAGAACCTGGAATATGCATTACATTTTTTATTTCAGGTGTCAAACAATCAAGCAGAGTAAGAGCCCTCCTCGTGGGGCTACGAATCGCCAACGAATTGGGCATCAGCCAACTAAGAGTCTTCTCCAACTCCCAACTGGTGGTTATTCAAGTGAAGGGAAAATTTGAAGCAAGAGATCCGACCCTGGAAAAATATTTAAACAAGAACTCTTGGGTGGATGCCCTGTCAAGGTTGGCTATGGCCGCCAGCGAGACTTCTAACCGAACTTTTGTGGAGTATCTGCGGCACCCTAGCATTGTCGAAGAGCCGACCGAGGTCCACCAGGTGGAACATGAAGCTTCTTGGATGGATCCAATCCTTACTTTCCTAGCCAAAGGAACTCTTCCAGAAGATCCGGCTGAGGCCAAGCAGGTGCATTTGATGGCATCTAAGTATGTCATCCTTGACGGTGTCCTTTATAAGCGGTCATTCTCACAGCCATTGCTAAAGTGCTTGGGGCCAGCAGACGCCAACTACGCCCTCAGAGAAGTCCATGAAGGCATATGTGGTGACCACCTCGGAGGGAGATCCTTAGCTTACAAGATCATCTGGCAGGGATATTACTGGCCCACCATTCAGAAGGATGCGTCGGACTTCGTCCGGAAGTGCGACGCGTGTAAGAGGTACTCCATCATTCAAAGGAGACCCGCCAGCGAGCTGACTTCGATCACCGCCCCATGGCCATTCGCATAGTGGGGGATGGATATCCTGGGACCCTTTCCCCCGGCCTTCGGGCAACAAAATTTTTTGCTTGTGGCCATCGACTATTTCACCAAGTGGGTGGAGGCTGAACCACTAGCGCAGATAATGGAGGCCAAGGTCAAGAACTTCATCCGGAACAATATCATCTTTCGATTCGTTATTCCCCGAACGATTATTACTGATAATGGAAGACAATTTGATAACTCCAAATTTCAAGATTTTTGTCAGCAATATCATGTCTCTCACTGACTTACCTCGATCGGTCACCCTCAGTGCAATGGAGAGGCTGAAGTCACCAACCGAACAATCTTGCACGGGCTGAAGACCCGGCTCAATGAGGCAAAGGGACTTTGGACGGAGGAACTCCATTCAGTATTATGGACGTATCAAATGACTGCCAGAGTGTCGACCGGTGAAACCCTGTTCAACCACACTTATGGAAGTGAAGCTGTCATCCCTATTGAAACCTCTCTTCAATCTCCATGGATTGACCACTATGCCGAACCGGCCAACTCTGAGCGGCGAAGGGCTGACATGGACTTGCTTGAAAAGACTAGACTTCGGGCAAGCATGAAGAAGGTGGTATGCCGTCAGAAGATGGCGAAATATTAAAACTCGTGAGTCAAAGTGCGAGCTTTTCGAGTTGGAGACCTAGTCCTGTGGAGAACCGAAGTTTCGAGGCCGACCGAACAAGGCAAGCTTTCCCCAAATTGGGAGGGACTTTCTCGGGTCATTGAAGAGGTTCGAGCTGGCACCTATCAACTTAAATTTTTGGATGAACGATAGATGGGACATCCATGAAATGTAGACAACCTCCGCAAGTATTATCAATGAAGTTTACATTCCTTCTACTAATCACTTCGATCCGGAGAGCTGACGGACCAACACTTAGGTTAAATTTCCTAAGCTCGTTGCTCCGGCCTGAGCTGAAATCTGATCGCTGCCTCAACTACTTCTGGGTCTGGAAAGCTAACGGACCAACACTTAGGATAAATTTCCTAAGCTCGTTACTCCGGCCTGAGCTGAAATCTGACCATTGCCTCAACTACCTTTTGGTTTGGAAAGCCGACGGACCCATATTTAAAGTGGAAATCCTAAGGGAGTCTAGTTCGACCTGGGCCACTATTCGACATTTGCCTTGGAGGTCCGACCGTCTGCTCAGATCAGCCGATTAATCTACACTTGGTGAAATTTCAAAGGGAAAAAGTCAAGATATTAATAAAGAGGTTTTTCATTACTTCAAAAAGGTGTCTTTACAAAGACTGAAGGTCAGACCTTTACAAGCAACTAGGTCTGACCCTTGGGAAGTACAACATTAGCGGCCACTTCTGCCCCCTCAGCAACGACAGCCGCTCCGGCCTCCTCGGCCCCTTCGGCTGCCTCTGCCTCGACTCCAACTGGGGCATCCATTTCGGCTACTTCCACGATAGCCTCCACCAGAGCTTCGGCCACTTGGGTAGTCGAATCCACCCCATCCAGCACTTCTGCTTTCGCTGACTTCGGTGGCTGGAGGAATGATAGATCAAGTTCTGGGAATGCCACACTGACCATTCCCAGGCACTTGTCGTATCCGTAGTCGAAGCCGACCATCCCAGCTTCGTTCATCTCCTCCGTGAAGTCCTCGGAGGCTTTATACTCTGCTATGCTTTCTCATCGACCATCTTCAGCAGATCTTGGGTCGTCTTCAGTAATCTCTTGTATCTCTCCGTCGATGCCTAAAAACCCTTTGTGCGGATATCATACTCGGCCAGACGACCCTCCTCGACGGTCAGTCGAGGGGTCAGGGTCTTGATCTTCTTTTTTTTATTTTTTAGCCTTGCCTCCCGATCTACCTTTTGGGCAAGCAAGTCCTCCAGCTGTTTCTTCTGGGCCTCCAGTTCAGCCCTCAGGGGGGACACTTCTGCCGCTACAGCCCTCAAGTAGAGCACCTCTTCTCTGGAAGCCGTCAGCACCTCCCAGGCTGTGTCCCTCTCCAGCTTGGCCGCTTCAGCCCTCTAGGTTAACTTCTCTTTTAGATAAAGCAGCTCACCCAGTCCCTCGTGCATCAGAAGGTTGTCTTTGACAAGCTGCCGACAGACGCTCATGTTTAGAGAATCGCCAATCATGAATTTGAAGTGAAGATAGGAAGAGTGAAACTTACGCCAAGAAGATAATGATGGTAACTTTTTGTGGCCTCATTCACCGACCACTCATCGTTGTCAGGAGCAGCCCTCTAGAGTAGCTCCTTAGCCTCCTCGGCGTCGCGCCACTTTCGGCGCTCCTCCTCCTCTTTGGCACCGCTGGCCCTCTCATCAACGACCGATGGCCACTCCCTTGTAGGGGTTCCCCGGATCATTGAGGGAATCACCACGGTCGGCTCCAATGGTGGGGACGAAGGGGCCGCTTCCGCCCCGGTCGACATCGAGAGCCTCTCTTCTCTCTAGGTGACCAGTCAACCGATCGAAGATGATTGCTCGAATGCAATCACCCTTCGACGTTCGGTCAGATGCATATCATCCCCTGACTCGACCGACACCATCATGACGGACGGTTCTGCCGTTCGTCTTTCTTTGGCCTTTCAGGTGCCAATTCTGCCGCTCGCTTTTTTGGCTCTTGTGGTGTCGGCTCTATAATCCGAACGGGCCTCCGTTGTGCTAACCGTGCCAAAAGGACTGCCCGATCTGGCTTCATTTTCTCGCCTGTCAATAACCAAAGTTAAAGTTAGATGCAGTCGCCAAGCCGACAGAGGATAAAAACTTGATCTCCCTCTATGACTCTTGTCCTAACTAACATCGGGTGCCGGTTGTGTCCGGCTTGGTGAAGGCTCCCCTCGAGAAGCATAAATCTGACAAACTTTGGATCCTCATCCTATAATTTGTTGAAGTCAGCCTCGTCGGCCCTCGAGACTTTCCTTTCATTCAGAGAATTTGGCCTCGGCTCCCTCAAGGCTACCTCAAAGCCCCATGGCTTCAGGCTATCTATGAAGAATTATTGGGACTTCCAGCCATGAATTACGGATGAAAGCCCCCCTAAAATCTTCTGGCCAGGGCATGGACTGAACATCCACCACTCCTGACTTCGGAAGTCCTACTTCAGCAGGAAAAAGTTCAAAAATAGGGACAACCTAGGCTCAATGTTAGCTTCCCGACACAGGACTACGAAGCCGCAAATAATCCTAATGCTATTCGGTATCAACTGAGAAGGTGTAACTCTCTAGGTATTTAAAATCTGAACAAAGAAGCTATGAATTGGGAAACGAAGACCAGCTTTTAGGTGGACTTCGTACATGGGGAGAGCTCCTAAGTTCAAAGGCCCGTTCAACCTACTCTCATGGCTAGGGACGGTCAGGTGTAAAGTAGAAGGAATGTTATAGATAATCCTAAGGTTTTCAACACTCTCTCGGGTCATGGCTGATGGAATGTCAAAAGGACCAGGTTCCCTATGACAGCGAGCCAAAGCCATTCTAAGATGGATTGCAGAAAAGGAAGGAGGTGGGGGAAGACGAAGACAGGACTGGCCTGGTTCCTTGGATCACTAAAAGAGGCTAAAAGCAGTGCAGGGAGGGAAGAGGCAACCTTCTCTTCAAGCACAAGCACGTTAAAAGGTCCCTCTGGGCACTGCTCCCCTCCTTTTATAGGCATCCGGGGGCCACTTCCCAATGCATCCCTGCATGTGCCGAGATCCGACGGCTGGCGCTTCAGTTCTCGGGTTGGATAGGAATCCGAGGGGATGCGCCGGATCGTATCCGGCAGCGATCCGCATGACAGTCGAAGCAACGGCGGATGGGCCATTTTGGCAAGTGCTCCAACTGCCCTGATGGGGCCACGTGTCCCTTATCGCATCAAGAATCCAAACGGGCAGCTGCCACGCACCGTACCGGCCATAACTGCTCCCCCTATCCTCGCCAACCAGGCACTGACACCTGTCCTAGGACAAAAATCAAAGCAGGAGGCGGTCGGACACAGCACGCCTAACTGAATTCGCTATCATTTGAAAGGCTGGTGCATTTACTGCCATTTAACGCCCTCGCCCTTCGAGCCTACAGACTCACTCGAAGCATAAGGACAAGGGGGACAACTGTTGTACCTTGACGGCTCACCCTCAGCTAGAACCGGCACAGTCCTGCAGTCTGACCCGGCAGCCCTTTTCAAGGTTCCAACTAAGAGAGGTCCAACCCACCGGAGCTGAGGTCCGACCCACAGGAGCTGAGGTCCGAACCACCCTCTCATGCTGGGGTCCAGCCCACCACTCTTTTTCAGAAGTCCGACCCACCGGAGCTGAGGTCCGAACGACCCTCTCCTGGGGTCCGGCCCACCGCTCTCCTCCAGAGGTCCAACCCACCAGAGCTGAGGTCCGAACGACCCTCTCCTGCTGGGGTCCGGCCCACCGCTCTCCTTCAGAGGTTTGGCCTTTGGTCCGACCGACCGACTTTCCTACAGCCGACGTCCGACAGGCGAGCCTTAGCATCCACGGTATTCTAGAAGCACCTTTCTATTACTGCGGGATCCTACTATCAAACGGCCCTGCTCCACTACTTCCATGATGCCACCATATCTGCGCGCCACGTGGCCACTCTCTAGAGATTCTCATAGGGTAGATCGGTCTTTCTCAGCCTCTCCCCTAATGGATTTTGGACTGTTTCGTGCCTATATAAGGTACTCAGGGGACCCCGTTCGAAGGGAGGAGAATCCTTCTCTCTCCATACGCCGTTCATCCTTTGAATCCTCCATTCTGTTGCCTTCAATCTCCTGCTAACTTAAGCATCGGAGGGTCCCCCACCGGAACACCACCGGCTCCATTGGGGACTTTGTGCAAGTTTGACCTGGAGAGGAGTGTTCCAGCCTATCTAGTCGCCCTCGATCCCCGGTCCAGGAGTTGACGCCGCAACAACATGCAAATGTTTCAAAATTTTAAAATCATACAAAAAAAAGGGAGAAAACTTGTTGAACTAAATGGCTTTAGTTTAAAACTTGCAATTTGCTCTGATTGCTTCAAAAAAATTAGCTCAAGAAAATAGTTTTGATACACTACAAACTTGAGCTCTGATACTTTGTGTTTGTGCTAGTTTTGATACTTTGAAACAAACAAGATCTGATACTCTGATATGTATAAAAACACTAACACTGATACTATATAGTTTTTCTTATATAAAAGCTCTGATACTTACTTGCAAATACAGTTAACTCTGATACATGTTAATGCTCACTCTCAAATACAATAGCACATGTAATTACAAAGAGTTTTTCATGCCCAGTGTTTTGTCATCACCAAAAAGGGGAAGATTGTTGACCCTATAAGTGATTTTGATGATAACAAAATATTGAAGCATGCATTTATTTCACTAACAACTCTTCAAGTGTTTTACAAGTTTATGTAGGATGATTCTAATGCTCAATTACAACTACTACATCCTTAGTTTTTGAAATGAGTTGTGTTGTAAGTGACTCATGTTGTAAAGAAGAACCCAAAGAAAAAGTTAAGTAAAAAACATGAAAATGGGTTACTTCTGGGTTGTTTCAAGCTTAAAATTTCATAGAAAAGATTGTTAGGAGAGTTGGAAAGACACTTGAATGGTTAAAGTCTTGCTGGATGAATTCTAGAGAAGAACTGAGATTTTACTGAAGAACTCATCCGAGCCGACTCAAAGCAAAAGAGCCAATCTGGCACATGACAAGTATGAAGATTTTTGGCATGCAGATATCTGAGCTGACTATAAGGGACCCAAGCCGACTCGTCTAGAATAAGACTTTCTGAATTAGACAATCGAGCCGACCCGAAGGAAGTTCGAGCCGACTATATTATTCTATCAGACATCCGAGGTGACTCTTCAGAGATTTGAGCTAATTCCTCTAGAGTCTAGAAAATGAGTTCTGAGTGAACAGCCAACCGAGCCGACTCTAATGAGAAAGAGCCAACTCTTTTAGACTGGATTTCTGAATGCCTGTGAATCCAAGCCGACTCGAAGTAAGGTGAGCCAACTCTTCGAGAGTAAGGAATCAAGCTATTGAGGAACCTAGCTGACTTGAATGAAGGGAGCCGACTGGACCAGAACAACTCTAAGGATCCAAGCTGACTCGAAAGGATCCGAGCTGACTCGAAGGTCGATTTCAGGCTTATAACGACTAGTTCCAGAACTTAAAATTTGAATCCAAAAAGTGCTCCAATGGACAAATGTCACATCCCAATAGTCTACAATGACTAAAATCATCTGAGAAGAGTACAAGACTCTATAAAAGAGAGATTGGGATAACTTTTGAGAAGGTTAATGAATGAATAATGCTTACTTGAGCTTGTGAGCTAGAGAGCACTGCAAGAGCATTCAAGATAGTCTTCAAGTCTTCACCAACTCACATCTAAAGCTTGAAGCAATTATTGAGGATGTTGAAGAAGCCATTAAAGTGCATTGAAGTGCAATCAAGAAGGATTCTCTTGAGCTGCATCGGCAACCATCCGATAAAATTTGTTAGTCATTATGTTGCTTTCTCTTTATAATTCCTTTTCAATTTTAGGTTGTTGGTGAGCCTGGTCTAAAAACCAAGTGGGTTGTTAGTGATCCTGTTGAAAACTAATTGTAAGGATTCTTAGTGATCCTGGTAAAACCAAGTTGGGTTCTTCGTGATCCTGTTTAAAACAAAGAGTTGGGTTTCTTTGGTAAGCCCAGTTTAAAAAGCAAAGGGAGTTAGGTTTGGATTGTGAGCCTGTTAAAATAATTCGACTGTATTCCGGTAGGGGATATAGTGGAAATCCCAAGTGATAATCTTGGGTAGTGGACGTTGGAGCTGGTTGCTCCGAACCACTATAATTTTTGTGTATTTATGTTGTGCTTTTCTATCTACTTTCACTTCTGCTTTTAATTATCTATACCACAGCACTTAACACTTTAAAGTAGTTTTCAAAGAGCACTTAATTGCTTTAATTTTTTAAATTTCCAATTCACCCCCCTCTTGGGAAAGCCACCTGGGCAACACTTCCTTTGTTTGCTTAATTTGGAGTCCAAGGAAGTAGGTCAGTTCATCTATCAGGCTTATTTCAAATTCACCCTACATAAGCTCAACAAATTCTCTGCACAAATTTTCATTTGTTACACAAAAAATAATATCATCTACATAGATTTGTTCAACTAACATGTCATTTGCTTTTCCTTTAATGAACAAAGTAGTGTCTACATTTCCTCTAACAAAATCATTTTCAAGTAAGAACTTACTCAATCTATCATACCATGCTCTAGGTGCTTGTTTTAAACCATACAATGCTTTATTATGTTTGAAAACATGATTTGGAAAGCATGATTTTCAAATCCTGGTTGTTGTTCTACAAAAACTTCTTCTGAAATAAAAATATTTAAAAATTTGCTTTTTACATCCATTTGAAATAATTTGAAATCCATGTAGCAAGCAAATGCAAGCAATAATCTAATACCTTCTAATCTTGCTAAATGTGCATAAGTTTCATCAAAATATATTCCTTCTTCTTGATTATATCCTTTAGCCACTAATCTAGCTCTATTTATAATTACTTGGCCTTTTTCATCTAGTTTATTTCTATAAACCCATTTAGTGCCAATAACAGGATGATCAGAGGGTCTATTTACCAAGGTCCATACATTATTTCCTTCAAATTGGTTAAGTTCTTCATGCATTGATATCATCCAATTAGGATCATTTTCAGCTTCTTCTATACTATGTGGTTCTACTTATGAAACAAATGCTAGGTAATGATATGCATCTCTAAGTGATGACCTAGTCCTAATATCTTGTGAGATATCACCAATAATTAAATCTTTAGGGTGTGAAATTACATACCTCCATTCCCTTAGTAAATCACCATGATATTTATTTACCATTTCTTCTCCTTCTTGTATTTGTTTGTCCTTTAGGCTCATGTCCTCCATAACTTTATCGATTGTACCTACACCATTATCAATGTACTCTTCTTTTCTAGAAGGTGAGGGATTAGATTCATCAAAGATAACATGAACAGATTCTTCAACAGTCAATGTTATTTTATTAAATACTCTATAAGCTTTGCTAGATGTTGAATAACCAAGAAAAATTGCTTCATCAGATTTAGCATCAAATATTTTTAGGTTTTCCTTTCCATTGTTCAACATAAAGCATTTACAACCAAAAACAAGAAAATAATGAATGCTAGGTTTTCTATCATTCCAAAGTTCATAGGGGGTTTTCTTTAAAATTGGTCTTATCAAAACATGGTTCAAAATATAACAGACGGTATTCACAGCTTCTGCCCAAAAGTACCTTGGAAGATTGCCTTCACATAATATAGTTTGGGCCATCTCTTCCAATGTCCTATTCTTTCTCTCTACAACATCATTTTTCTATGATGTTCTAGGTGTGGAGAAGTTGTGATCAATGCCATGCTCAATGCAATATTCATTAAAATATTGATTTTCAAATTATGTGCCATGATCACTTCTAATTGAAATAACTAAAAGATTTTCTAGTTTGAAACTTTCTTATGAAATTTTTGAAATACTTTAAAAGCTTCATCTTTGTGTGCGATAAATAAGACCCAAGTAAATCTTGAAAAATCATCTATTGTCACAAGTCCATATTTCATACCACCTAGGCTTGTAGTCTTAGTTGGTCCAAATAGATCCATGTATAGTAGCTCTAAAGATCTAGAAGTAGAATCCATTTTTTTTGATTTAAAACTCTTCCTAGTTTGTTTACCAAATTGGCATGCATCACAAACATGTTTAAAATCAACTTTAAATTTTGGTAAACCTCTAACTAGATATTTGGAAATTAATTTAGCTATTGTATGCATGCTAGCATGACCTAATCTCCTATGCCAAAGTAAGCTAGACTCCTTTGTTTTAGCATTCATTGCCACAAAACTTGTACTACTAGACATGGCTACATCATTTAAGTCTATCACATATATGTTTCCAAGTCTATGACCAATAAGCTTACTGCTAGAATCAAGTGAGTTAGTGACAATGCAAGTTGAAGATTCAAAGACAACCTTGAAGCCTCTATCACACAATTAACTTATACTTAATAAATAATGCTTCAATTTGTCAACTAGCAATACATTTTCAATAAACGTAGAAGGGATAATTCTGATCTTATCGATGCCAATGATCTTCCCCCTACCATTGTCACCAAAAGTGGTGCGGGCACCAGACTTAGAAGAAGACTTCAGAGCTCCATCTGGATCTCTGATTAACCTTGCCCGAAGAATTAGGGTCTTTTTGGCTTGTAATAAGGGTTGACTGGATCAACTCAATTTTAGCTTGAGTATATATTACCTGCATTTTATTTTGTTTAGTCATGTTGACTCAGTAGTGGACTCGGGCTTCAACCTGGGGTGTTACATTTTCTCCCAAGGCCAAGCAAGTGGGCGCCACACTCCCAGCCACACTCCCAGCCATACGCCTGAGTCCAGGGGGTGCCACATCTACATCCAGCAGCCTTTGGTCCCCACACCACAGAGAGCAGCTCCCCTCTTTCATGCGCCAATTGAAGAGAAATCCACCAGGGGTCCACAAATCAAGGGGGCGGCCCAAGACTTCCCAAAAGAACCAAACTATGAAAGGGAAGAAATTCTCTTGGAGAGAAATTCAAGGAGGCGCCCATTACCTGCCAGAAATACTCAAAACAAAGTTAGAAAAAGCCATAACTTGGGGAGAAAGAAAAGGAGGTATCCAAAAAGGGTTGAGCCATGGAAGGAAGGAGATTTCTCTTGAAAAGCAAGGTTAGGAGGCGCCCTAATCATTCCAACTAAAGCCAGATATAAAAGGCAACAAATTTTCTCTTGGAGGGCAAGGTTAAGAGGCGCCCAAACACTTCCAGATAAGGCCAAGCATAGAAGGAAAAAAAATATTTTCTTGGAGGTCAAGACAAGGAGGCGCCACCCACTTTTCTTTTTGAAGCTTCAATCAACTTTGGAATTAATTGGCCGACCATATGAGTAGGGATTGATATCCTAATTTGAAGATCCCCTCCTTTAGTCCCACATGGGAAGATGTAAAACCCTACTCTCTTGTAAAGTCCTATAAATTAAACCCCTCTTATAAGTTTAAAGGAAAGATGAATGAAACCAAATTTTTTGTGAGCAAACTTTGTCTTTTCTCTCTTCCGCACTTGCATCCAGGTGTTGAGCTCCATGAGGGAGTAAATCCGTGTTCCCCAGGAACCTTGAGGAGGTGTGAGATCTCCAAAACCCCAACCCTAGGTTAGCCACTTCACTCCCAAACCCTAGCCGCCCATCACCCTTCTCTTTCCACCAAGCCCTAGCATATCCCACCTGTCACAGCCATTCTCCCCAAGTCCAGGCCGACTACCAGCATCCAGCTACAGTCCGGATACTTCAGATCCAAAGCTCTTTCCAGAGGGAGTCGAATCAGCCTTCAAGAGAATCCGGATCTCAGCGACATCAGCCTTCAAGTTCTTCGAACTGGTAAATCCTTCCCTGAGTCTCTGAATCCATCACTTGTTTTTCTTCTTCCCAGATCTTGAGTTCAGGAGAAGCCGACCCAGCCACGAGACCAGTATTGGAGGATCCATTATGAAGATTGCCGACTTCGAGGATCCAACAATATGCTCGAGAGAGTTCTTCCACCCAAATTCTGTGAAGATCACTGTCTGGTTGGCAAACCGTCTCTTCTCTTTATTTCTGTCCTGTTGAAAGTTCAGAGCGAAACCCTAAGTCTGGGAGTTTCTCAACCCCCAGCGATCCGTTACTTCTGAACTACTCTGATAACTTAGCTTCTTCTAAATTGTGCTTTCAATCTTTACCTTGTTTCCATCAACTTAGTTTAACTTTACTTTGAGTTGAAGCCAATTTCTAAAATATAAAATAAATAAATAAATAAATAAATAATCTTAATTTTACTTCCGCATACGTTTTTTGTTCTTTGTTCTGCATCATTTTTGGTATCAGAGCTTCCGTTCTGCATCATTTTTGGTATCAGAGCCCTGTCTAGGGTTTCTATTTTGATTGCTTGTTTGAGTCTCTCTCTTTTTACTTTGTCTGCTCGAAGTAGACTCCACAGGATGTCCGGTCCTAGGAATGAAGCGAGGTGCAAACCTCCTCTTCCCATTCCACGGGTTGTTCCTAGGGCATGTAGGGGATCCGTTGGGTTACAACTTTGTAGCAGGAATTGTAAACGGGGAAGTACTCTATTTTCAGCCCGTAATTACCCTGTTGAAGGAATTATTTCTCACTACAAGTAACTCCAAATTTGGTGATTTTTATTTTGCGGAAACCAGTATAATTGAAGCTATTTTTCATAATTTTACTGTGATTTATTGGTTTCCGTGAGATTTCTGAGAATTAAATTACTGTAACTCTATTTTTGTGTTTCTGCAATTCAATTATTTTTGAATGTTCAACACTTAATTCATCTTAAGGGCATTTGAGCATCTAAGATAAGGGGAGGAGTTGATAACCTCTCCTTAGCCCAAAATCACCACCCACTCATTCGAACCTAAGCCTTTAATCTTAAAATTAATTAGACCTAATTTGCCCTAGTGGGCTAGGGACATCAACAAGTCGGGTCAAGACTAGTGTTGAGTCAGTTTATCTAGTTACTCTGTGTGTGCTTTGTACTCAGTGTCTAGAACGGTGGTTCAGGGATTCCATCCCGAAGGGCTTGTGTGCTGGTCCGCCTACCTGGCCAATCTTTGATTGGTGTCTAGGATTGGCATCTAGGGACCTAACACTCCCTTTACACCTGCCTGGCTGAGTCCTGAGTTACTACAGGCTAGCTTGCCACTCTGATTGGGCATCTAGTTTGGGCTCTAGGTCTAGTTAGCCCGTAGTCGTTCAGTTGAGTCTCATTTTGTATGTTTGCTTGCATCATGTCTACCTGGAATGGAGTGCCCTGCCAACCTGGTCAAACCCAACCTGATTTAGAGGCCATGGTTAGAAATCTTACCGAAAGTATGACCAAATTGAGTCAGGACATGAATGAGGGTTTTTTCCAGTTTAGGGATCGAGTCCAAGTACTTGAGAAACGTAGACATCAAAATTGGACCCCTGATCCAAAATTTAATAGGCCCCCAACCTCACCCATGCCAGGAACCTAGGAGGACCTTATATTGTGATCCCGAGCATAACCTTAGGAAGCCTAACCATGATATCTATAGTGTGGATCGTGTCTATGAGAGGTCCTTACAATATTCTAGACCAGTCACTTAACAACCCAAGTCTTCTAGATCAAACCATTTAGATCCACACCCATGCCCAAGTAAGGTCTCTACTAGCTTGAAACCCAGTGTGACCCAGGTTCCTATATCTCAAGAATGTTTGTTTTGTGGAGAAAGAGGCCATAAATCTAGTCAGTGCCCATGCATAGGACTGGCTTGTGCACAGCTAAGTGGTAAGAATCCTAAGGATGACATTAATGAGGGAGAACCCAAGCCTACTAATGAGGAAGAACGGTTAGGTATGACAAGCCTAGAACTAGTTGACCCGATTACCACTAACCCGAAACACATTGAAGATGGCATCGAGGAAGTATATGATGCTGGCTTGAGTCTAGTTGATGAATATGAGGGGGAAGAACTTGAAGAATGTGACATTGATACTATTGGTTCCTTACCTGAGGAGACCTTGGAAAACAACCAACTGGTAGGACCTAGTTCAGAAATTCAAGAGATTTGTGAGAACCAGGTTCCTTTAGTCAAATACCCCCAGGAAGAACTCATAGTGTTAGCCCGAGCTATTAGTTCGTACCCTCTAATGACAGTCATTCCCCAAGTACCAATTGAAGATCTTTGCACTGAACTGTTTAAGTTTGCCCACCCTATAGTAGATCCTCTCCTTAGGATGACTGAATCAAGCCACTTATAATTGGACCTTGTCCCATGCTCAGCCACTAAGGTCTCTCCCGTAATCTCAGTTGGACATCCTTTTCTTGAGCGGATTGATTCACCCAGTCCTATAGAAGTCCTCCTTATGATCCCAGACCCCTTCCTTCGCATGACTGACCTACCCTTCTATAGAGTATACCTTTCCTCACCCATAGGTCAAATTTCAAGTCTGGTCATCATCCATAGGCCCTTCCATGAATCATTCTCTAATCCATTTCTTGAGAAAGTGGATCATTATTTGCTTAGAGAACAAACCTTAACTGTTGCAATCACATGTCTTAGGCTACTCCCCGAACCATCTCTTGATCCATTCCTGGGAGTAGCAAACTTTTCCTTTCGTAAGGATGACCAGTTGATATTCATAGATCACCATTCAAACCTTCAGGTCACCACCTTTAGCCAGCAGGTAATTCGAGACTCCACCTCATATTTCCTCCCTTTCTCTAGGACTTCCAATGCTTCTTACAGCATCCAAGTATACTTTGTCAAAGTCTTTAGAGTGAATCACGAGTCAGAATCTATTAGGTTTGCCACCTACTTCTGGAAGAACTTATGGCACCTACTAGGCACCCATGATAAGTTTTCATGCTCTGCATGCCATCCTCCGACCCAAGGTCAAACCTAGAGAGCCATAGTTTGTTAGGTTTAGACCTAGGGTTCCTTTGAATAAAGTCCATTTTTTAGGAATGCATCGTCAGTCGAGTTTAGAACATTGACTCAGATTTTGGTTGAGTGAGAATACCATGAATTGGGATTTATATTTTGTTCAGGGCTGAAATTGCATTCAATGTTTCGATCAACAGGTCTATAGGCTAGAGTCCCTTTGAAATTGTTCATGGATACAAGCCTCACACACCACTTGATCTGATTTCACTATTAGCCCACACACACAAGTCTCTTGATGCACTTGCATAGCATGTAAAGGACTTGCATAAAGAAATTCATGCCAAAATAACTTTAAGTAATGAAACTTATAAGAACTTGGTGATTCTCAAAGGCGAGTCAAAACTTTTAATGAGGGAGACTATGTAATGATTAGGTTAAGGCCTGAACGGTTTTCTCCCGGAACCGTTAGAAAGTTACATGCTAGAGGAGCTGGACCATTTAGAGTGGTGAAGAGAGTAGGATCCAATGCCTATGTGCTCGAGTTACCTCCAGAACTAGGCATTAGCTCCACTTTCAACATTACAGACCTAGTAGAGTATAGGGAGCCAGCTGTGATTCCCAGTGAGGCTTTTGAACCTAATCCTGCTCTTGAGAGTGAACCTGACCCTGTGTGTCCACCAACAAACTGGCCTGTGAGGAAAGAGCAGATTGAAAAGATCCTGGATGATCAGGTTATCTCTACTCGTAATCGAGGATACCAAAGATACCTGGTTCGCTGGCTAAGAAGGCCAGATTCTGATGACTCTTGGATCTCCCGAGAAGAATTACAAGAGTTGGACCCAGACCTCTGGGAGAGATACCAGAGCCAACTTGATCCATACTCGACAGGGTCGAGTTCCTCCCACCCTGGGAGAATTGGTGCGGGCACCAGACTCAGAAGAAGACTTCAGAGCTCCACCTGGATCTCTGATTAACCTTGCCCAAAGAATTAGGATTTTCTTGGCTTGTAATAAGGGTTGACTGGATCAACTCAATTTTAGCTTGAGTCTATATTACCTGCATTTTATTTTGTTGAGTCATGTTGACTCAGTAGTGGACTCGGGCTTCAACCTGGGGTGTTACATTTTCTCCCAAGGCCAAGCAAGTGGGCGCCACACTCCCAGCCACACTCCCAGCCATACGCCTGAGTCCAGGGGGTGCCACATCTACATCCAGCAGCCTTTGGTCCCCACAACACAGATAGCAGCTCCCCTCTTTCATGCGCCAATTGAAGAGAAATCCACCAGGGGTCCACAAATCAAGGGGGCGGCCCAAGACTTCCCAAAAGAACCAAACTATGAAAGGGAAGAAATTCTCTTGGAGAGAAATTCAAGGAGGCGCCCATTACCTGCCAGAAATACTCAAAACAAAGTTAGAAAAAGCCATAACTTGGGGAGAAAGAAAAGGAGGTATCCAAAAAGGGTTGAGCCATGGAAGGAAGGAGATTTCTCTTGAAAAGCAAGGTTAGGAAGCGCCCTAATCATTCCAACTAAAGCCAGATATAAAAGGCAACAAATTTTCTCTTGGAGGGCAAGGTTAAGAGGCGCCCAAACACTTCTAGATAAGGCCAAGCATAGAAGGAAAAAAAATATTTTCTTGGAGGTCAACACAAGGAGGTGCCACCCACTTTCCTTTTTGAAGCTTCAATCAACTTTGGAATTAATTGGCCGACCATATGAGTAGGGATTGATATCCTAATTTGAAGATCCCCTCCTTTAGTCCCACATGGGAAGATGTAAAACCCTACTCTCTTGTAAAGTCCTATAAATTAAACCCCTCTTGTAAGTTTAAAGGAAAGATGAATGAAACCAAATTTTTTTGTGAGCAAACTTTGTGTTTTCTCTCTTCCGCACTTGCATCCAGGTGTTGAGCTCCGTGAGGGAGTAATCCGGGTTCCCCAGGAACCTTGAGGAGGTGTGAGATCTCCAAAACCCCAACCCTAGGTTAGCCACTTCACTCCCAAACCCTAGCCGCCCATCACCCTTCTCTTTCCACCAAGCCCTAGCATATCCCACCTGTCACGGCCATTCTCCCCAAGTCCAGGCCGACCACCAGCATCCAGCTACACTCCGGATACTTCAGATCCAAAGCTCTTTCCAGAGGGAGTCGAATCAGCCTTCAAGAGAATCCGGATCTCAGATACATCAGCCTTCAAGTTATTCGAACTGGTAAATCCTTCCCTGAGTCTCTGAATCCATCACTTGTTTTTCTTCTTCCCAGATCTTGAGTTCAGGAGAAGCTGACCCAGCCACGAGACCAGTATTGGAGGATCCATTGCGAAGATTGCCGACTCCGAGGATCCAACAATCTGCTCGAGAGAGTTCTTCCACCCAAATTCTGTGAAGATCACTGTCTGGTTGGCAAACCGTCTCTTCTCTTTATTTCTGTCCTGTTGAAAGTTCAGAGCGAAATCCTAGGTCTGGGAGTTTCTCAACCCCCAGCGATCCGTTACTTCTGAACTACTCTGATAACTTAGCTTCTTTTAAATTGTGCGTTCAATCTTTACCTAGTTTCCATCAACTTAGTTTAACTTTACTTTGAGTCGAAGCCAATTTCTGAAATATATATAAAAAAAAAAAAGAATTAATCTTAATTTTACTTCCGCATACATTTTTTTGTTCTTTGTTCTGCATCATTTTTGGTATCAGAGCTTCCGTTCTGCATCATTTTTGGTATCAGAGCTTCCGTTCTGCATCAAAAAGTGACCATTCCTCCATCCTTCATTTCTAGGGTGATGAATTGTTCTTTGTCTCCCATCATATGTCTTGAACATCCGCTATCTAGATACCATCTTTTCTTTGTATTCTGGGTTGCAAGCATTCCTGCAAGACAATCAAGTAGTTCTTTAAGGTACCCAAGCTTTCTTAGGTCCTTGCAAGTTAGTAGGAGTGGTTCCTTTGAGAACCCAAATCTTTCTAATTTTACTTCTATTTTTCTTTTTCATGTAGCATTCAAAAGCTTTATGACCAACCCCATTGCATGAATAACAAACAAGTATTGATTTTTGAAAGGATGCAAATGATGAAACTCTAGATGTAATAGATTTTTGAGTTAACAACTTTTGTACATATGATTTTGAAGCTATAAACTTTGTAGCTGAAATTCTATTTGTATGCAAAGGATTATAACCAATTCTAGCTTTATTATTTGAATCCCTTTGGTTTTTCAAAATTAGCTCAAGCTTATTTGAACTCAAAGTTAATTTTTCAACTAATGGCTTGAGTTTTTCAACTTTTTTTTGCAAGCCTATGTTTTTTTCATGCAAAGCCTTATTCTTTTCAAAATAGTCATTCTTTTCAACTTGCAAAACTTTATATTTTTCAGAAATTCTATTTAGTTCTTTTTGCAAAATTTTGTTCATTTCTATAAATTCATCTTTTTCTTTCATTAAAGTATCATTGTTATTTTTCAAAGACTTTATTTTCAAATCAGCCTTTTTGTATTTAGATAATAGCTCATGAAATGCATTGTTCAATTCTTCAAATGTAAATTCGTAATTAGATTCGAGAAACGTTACCTCATCCTCAAGACCCATCAAACATATGTTAGAAATTTTTGTGGTCTCTTCTTCATCATTTGATGTAGACTCCTCGCTATCACTCCAAGTTACAACCATCACTTTCTTCTTCTTTTCATATGCTTTCTTCAATATTGGACAGTCTGATCGAAAATTCCCTAGTTTCTTGCATTCATAGTAGATGGGATGTTGCCCTTTATCTTTATCTTTATCTTTTTCCTTTTCTTTGCTTTGTTCCCCCTTTCTATAGTGTTTTCTCCAATGTCTTGCTTTTCTTCTGCCCATAAATTTCTTAAATCTTGTCACAACTAGTGCAATATCTTCATCATCAAGATCATCTTCGGAGGAGGGGCTTTCTTCTTCTAATTTTTCTTCTTGCTTCTTTAATTTTGCTACAGCTTTAAAGGCTATAGATTTTTTCTTCTTGATATTATCCTCACTTCTATGATGCATTGTTAGCTCGTGAGTGATCAAAATTCCTAATAGCTCATCCAGTGGTAGAGTATTCAAGTCCTTCACTTCCTGGATAGCGGTGACCTTTGGATCCCATTTGTCCGGTAGAGATCTTAAAATTTTTTGCACGAGGTCTGCATTGGAATATGACTTGCCAAGACTCTTTAGACCGTTAATAATATCTATAAACCTTGAGAACATGACAGATATAGTCTCATTTGGTTCCATTTAAATAATTCATAACTATGTACAAGAAGATTAATCTTAGAAGTTTTCACTTGGGAGGTTCCTTCATGGGTTACTTCAAGCGTATCCCAAATTTCTTTTGTAAACATGCAAGTAGAAATCTGGTTAAACTCATTAGTGTCCAAAGCATAATATAAGAGATTCATGGCTTTGGCATTCAACTCATCCATTTTTATGTCATGTTCATCCCATTCTTCTTCAGGTTTTGGGATGTCCACACCATCAACCTTCTTTGTGGGTGTGTGAGGTCCTTTTAAGATAGTTTTCCACAACTAAAAATCTACTACTTATATGTAAATTTTCATTCGTGCCTTCCAGTAGGTATAATTAGTGCTTGTGAAAAGTGGATGTCTATTTGTGTACTGGCCTTCGGCCAAAGAGGTACTCATAGGGTTTGCCATTTATCTTTACTCTAAGTAAATTTTAGAGACACTGCTCTAATACCAATTATTGCCCAAGTGGCCAACCCAAGAGGAGGGGTGAATAGGATAATTAAAAACTTTCTCAAGTATGTGCTCTTTTTAGAATTCTTAGTGTGGTGAGTGATATAAGTTAAGAATCAAATGCGGAAGCAAATAAAGATCACAAATAACACAAGCACGAGTACAAGCAAATTATAGTGGTTCGGAGCAACCTAGCTCCTACGTTCACTATCCAAGATACCACCTCAGATTTTTACTATATTCACCTTAGAATACGATCGGTTTGTTTTTCACCGGGATCACAAACCACAACCCAAACTTGGTTTTACACCGGGATCACCAAGAACCCAATGCACTGTTAGTTTTTCCGGGCTCACTAACAGCCCATACTTGGTTTTCAAAGGCTCACCAAAAACCTAAACAAACCCTAAGTTATAGCCCCTACTATACTTGGAACAACTCAAATTAAAGACTTAAAAATAGAGCAACACTAATGACAAACCGATCATTGTCGGGAGGTTGCAGTTGTAGCTTTTGAGAAGCCTTCTTGATTCCTTCCTTGAATGCTCTTTAAAGCTTCTTATCTTCTTCAATAAATGATACAAGAATCTGATGGGAGTTGGTGAAGTCTTGAGTTCTTCTCTTGAATGTTCTCTCAAAAATTCATTAAAAGTTCATTAACTTGTTCAAAAGTTATTCAAATCCCTTATATATAGTGTCTTGAACTGAATCAAAGTGGATATAACTATTGTAGATTGTTGGGATTCGAAAAATGGTCATTGGAGCACTTTTTGGATTTAAAAAGATAGTTCTAGAACTAGACGTTATGCACCTAGAACAGGAATTCGAGTCGACTCGGATGGGTCGAGTCAGCTCAGATTCTCAGTCCTTTATAAATTGAACTCTGGCCGAGTTGACTCTTCACTCTCGAGTCGACTTGCCTGAATGATTTTCATAGAACTGATTTTTCTAAACTCTGGAGGAGTCGGCTCAGATCTTCGAGTCAGCTCGGATTCTCAATACTTCAAAAATAAAACTCTACCTGAGTCGGCTCTTCACTCTTGAGTCGGCTTGGTTGTCTACGTGCCAGAAAACTCTATGCCATGCCAGAACATTGAGTCAGCTCTTCTGCTTTAAGTCGGTTCGAGTGATTGGTTTTGCCAAAAATCTTCCAAACTTCTCCATAATTCTTCCAAAAGCTTCCAACCAACTTCAAAGGTTTTCAAACTCCTTCAAAGCCTAAACTAAGTAATTTAAATTTGAAAAATTACATTGAATTGGCCCATTTTCATAAATACACAAGTAATTTTTCTTTGGGCTCTACACTACATGATACTTTTTCAAAAGAATAATCTTGACATACATCAATAATTTCAGAACTATAGGAAGAGTGGTTGTTTATTCAAATCATCCTACAAAAACTTATAAAACACTTGAAAGTAGTTAGTACCAAATGCATGCTCCAATATTTTGTTATCATTAAAATCATTCCAGTGTCAACATGGATTGAAGTAGGCATTTCAAAGTTGGAACATGTGTTTTGATAAAGTGATCAGAGCATATGGCTTCATTGGGAAGGGAGAAGAGCATTGCTTATACAAATAAGCTAATGTTTAGTAATAGTATTTCTTGTTTTGTATGTGGTTGATAATTTTTTAATTAGGAATGATATTCCTACATTGCAAGGAATAAAAGTATGGCTATCTTCCAATTCACCAGGATGAACTTACAAGAAGTATCCTACATCCTAGGGATGAAGATCTATAGAGATAGATCTAAAAAATTATTAGGGTTAACCCAATCCATATACATTGAGACTGTGCTGAAGTAGTTCAGCATGTTGAATTCAAAAAAGGCTATCTTTTGATAGGCCATGGAATTAATCTATCAAAGAAGAATTGTCCGACAAGTTTTTAAGAGAGAGTATATGATTAGGATTCTATATACCTCAGCAAAGAGATTATTATGTACACTATGACATGTATAAGACCGAATGTGGCATACTCACTAGGAGTAGTGATTAGATACCATTCTGATCCAGGTGAGAACCATTAAAAGATCATAAAAGCCATCCTTAAGTATTTGAGAAATACTAAGGACCAGTGGCTCATTTACAAAAATTCTAACTTAAAACTAGTTGGTTATATTGACTCAAGTTTTTAATCAGACAAAAATGATAGTAAGAGTGTGTCAGTTATGTATTTATCTTGAATAGAGGAGCAATCTATTGAAAAATTTTTAAGTAGCAAACTATAGCCTATTTTATATTCAAGGTGGTGTATATTGAGATATCCAGTGCTGCAAAGAAAGCTATTTGGCTATGAAAGTTCATCATCGAGCTTGGAGTAGAAACTTCTATTGATGGCCCATTTCTCTTATATTGTGATAGCACTATGGCCATAGCTCAAGCAAATGAACCAAAGGCTCATTAATGGACCAAGCACATTCTACATCGCTACTAACTTATATGAGAGATAGTGGATTGGGATGAAGTTGATCTTCAGAAGATTGATGAAAAGGAAAACTTGGTTGACCAATTTACTATGGCCTTTGGAATCAAAGAGTACGATAATCACAAGTAAAAGTTGGGTATACAATATGGTCGGACACCAGGACTAGAAGAAATTGATAGGTCGAACCCACATCCTTGTGGATCACCTGTGAATAAAGCCCTAAGCCCATCCCCAGATCACTTGTAAATATTTATCTATTATTTTAGTCCAGTTGAGTCAAATCATATTTTTCCAATTGAGTTGTAAATGGTCCAGTGTTACTTAGCCCTTTTACCAACTTTAATTAGTGTTTTTATATAAGCCCTATTTAAAGCCTTTAAGGATAAACCCTTTTTACCAAGTTGAAATATTTGTTTACATGTCTATGCCTTTTAATCAAATTAGGTTCCAATTGATCATGTGGGACTTTAGTTATTTGGTTGTTTTAATTAGTTATTGAGTCCTGTAATACAAGAGGGGACCCAAATCCAGATACTATGTGCAGTCAAGTCAAGACACATGTGATCCCATGGACAATCCAACACACCATGTGCTAGCTCAAGACAAGTCAAGTATTGGTGCCACATGTCATCCACTTCTTGGTGCCATCTCATCATATGCCACCTTATCAAGTCAAGGATGCCCATGCCACCTTATTAGCCTATATGACATGCCACTTCATTGGGACAACACACTTGCCATGTCACAATCTTGGTCGGCCAAATAAATGCAAGTGTTTTAGCACCCCTTCTTTTTAAGATGAGTAAATGAGAAGGAGTCTTCAAGTTAGCAACATCCCTCTCAAATAATTCATGCCAAATTAAAAGGAGTCGGCCAAGCTTTCCATCCTCTCTTTGACACCAACTTCCAAGGAGATTCAAGCTTATTGGATCACTCAAAGTGAAAAAGATTCAATGGTTTTCTACTTCAAGTATTTTAGTCGATCAAGTTTCAAGAACTCAAGAATCCTACAAGAACTCTTGAGTTTTCTTCTATCCAGACTGGAGAGTCAACTATCCTGTAGGAGCCCACATCATCCAAACTCCAGAGTCCACCTCTCATGGCCACTCAAGAACCCATCTTAGCCACTCATCATTACACATCACCTATCCTCATCTTGGCCCCCAAATGGGATGAGGATCTCTTGTTGTCGCCCAACTTAAAGAGAGCTCCAGATCAGCCCAAAGATAAGAGTCCAAGAACCAAAAGCAAGGATTTAAGGAGTTGTTGCCTAAGAAAAAACAATACTAGTCTTTGTAACCCTTACTCTTCTGGTTGATGGTCTATAAATATCCCATCAACCCCCCTTGAAATAAAGCTGACATTCTATCAAAGTTTTCTTTGCTGTGTGCATCGCAGGGTGTGAGGCCCTTTTTTTGTTCTTTGGAGCATCGCGAGGTGTGAGGCCCTACATATCCAGCCACCAAGAAACCCTAGCCGCCCACCTCCATCCCTTCCCTTCCCTTTTTTCCATCTTCTTCCTTCCATTACTACTTTCTAACTGAGTGATTTTCTTTATTAAGTGATTATAGGTGATTGAGGATTCAAAGTCAGGGTGTTCTTGCCTTGGAACCAAAATCGCAGAAGACCAGAGGCTGAAGATCGAGATTTTGAAGCCTTACCGCAAGATCCTTGAGAGTCCAGCCAGATCTACTCTAGAGGGTTATAATTTTTTGTTGGTAAATCTTAAAACCCATCCCTCCTCTTTGATTTTGATTCTTTGATAAGTAGACCCTAGTTTATGGTGGTTTCTCAGCCTCCAAATCTTGTTTTTCTAGTTTACTTTGTTATATTTACTGTACGGATTGTTAACTAGTTCAATAGTTTCTTTAATTGTCTCCTTTGAGTCTTTTAAACTGAAAATCTTTAAAAATTTAATCTCTAATAAACTTTATAATTAAGATTAAAATCAGTAATTTAATTTATCAAAATTTGTGCCGCATCACAATATTATTCTGATTAGCTCTAGCCCAAGTGAAAGTTGTTAGGAAATGTGTCCTAAACCAATTATCTAGCTTGTAGATGATTAAGTTCCTTATAATTTGTACATAAATCATTAATAAAATAAAAATTATTTTTGGTAGTTCATCAATATGTGTTTATCTTCCTACATGAACTCTTCTATGATGAAGTCTTTATAACTACTGCTGATCGATAAAGGAGGATTTGTTATGTAGTTTTTAAACCTGTTTGTGATCAAATGATATGTTATTACTTGGGACAACAATGTTTATCGAGAATAAGTCATTATGTACCATATGGGTTAGTTGTCCTCGTAACCAAGGAGTATGGAGATACTAGTATAGCATGTAGATGAGTGTAAGTGTACATTGCACTGAATGTGACCAATTCTATTGAGTACTTTACTATCGAGAGTATCTGATAGAAGGATATGGATATAAGTATCCTTCAGACTTGAGATCACCATGGTGATTAGCAAGCACCTCATTATACTTTGGTGCTAGACTACCTGGATTTCTAATCTAGTGACAGAAGGTTTCTAGGTATAGTCAAGTACTTGCAAAGTTGGTGTGTGAGTCAAGTTAGGATTAACCACTCCTATTTATTGGAGAAAAACCTCGGTTGCATTTCAATTTAGCAAGACCTTGGTCAGGGCAATCCTTGTGAGGAGTCACAAGATTTATTAGGTTGAGACACATTTAGATAAACTATTTGAGAGTTGGTAGTTGACTCCTAAGTCATCCTGAACATTAGGTCAAAGGGATAAATTATACAAAAATCATATGCTTAAATTCTTGAATGTTTTCTCGTGAACATTCGACCTATCCAGATGTTGGGCACCATTGCTTAGATGGTCACATCGATTAGTTTAAAAATGGTTCCTAGACTACTAGCTTAGTGTTCAAACCTATGGGGTCACATACATTAAAAGTTTCTGACCAATCATGGTAGCTAATTACGATTAAGAATCATTTAGGAAGAAAATTATAAATATGATTAATAATTAACCCTATATAAATATTATAAATTAATTATTAATTAATTATTAATTAATTATAGGAGGATTAATTAGTAATTGATTATTAATTAACTTAATTTGATTAAGCAAAAAGGATTAGGTTAAGTCAAATTGAAATTGGTTCAATTAGTCTCACCCGATTAGGTTATACGATGACCTAATCGCTAAAAGATTTTAATTTCGATTTGATTCGGACTTGGGCTTAATCAATTCTAAATTTAATTAAGATTTAATTTAGCCTAATTATGGTCTAATTGGATTGACTTCTAGTTGGTTAAATTAGTAATAAACAAATTAGTTTTGGTTCCAAAATAATTTTGCTCAATTCTTGGTTAAACCCAAACATAGCCCAACTAGTTTTCTTTCCGGGAAATTCTCCATGCCTTCCAAGAATTTTTTAATTAATTTTCCATAAAAAAATTAGTTTTTTTAATCCTCCCTCATTTTCTTTTAGATTAGGACTAGTTTGAATTAAATCAAAATTTATTTAAATTTAATTTGGAGAAATCCTATTGGGAATATAACTTCTAGTCCAAGTGAAACTCTATCCTTTATCCAAACCAATCTCCATGCAAATTTCAATTCAGCTTTTACATTGATGTGTGACATTAAGAGATCCTATTTACCATGAAATCTGAAGTAAAACTACTATGGAAAACTATTTGTGAGGGGGCATGAATTTCAAGATATGCATGAAGGGTTTCTTGGGTTCTAGCACAGGTCTTCTAAGGAGAATGAAAAGAAAATAAACAGAGAGTCTTTTAGATTTTATCTTTCCTCCATGCTTGATCCTCTTAATACTCCTCTTGATTTTCTTGGAGGGTTCAATAAGATCCAAGAAATTTTTTTTTTCAGCTATCCAGTGGCCTTCACACGGATCTTGCAGTCCGAGAAGTTTGATTGCATCGAGGCTTCCTATGGACGATTCATAGAGACTGAACACCCTATGTAGCTATGAAGTAACATGGAGAGCCCTTACCATATGCCATCAATAATGGTGATCATCTTGTTGGGTTACGGTTGCATAGTGGATGACCGGATTTTTAAATTTTAATCCTTGAAATCCTAGACAAACGAAATCCTAGACCCAGGACTTCTTTGATTTTATCAATGAACAGTACAAAATATTAAAAAATAAAAAAAATACTTGTAATGATAATATCCTTTATTCCACTAGGTACATAAGTGTATGCCCTTCAAAGATGATCCCCACAGGAACTGGATCAAGGAAGCACTCCTCTTTCTTGCTCGACTCTTTCCAGCAGCCTTTCTTCCTTTAGCAACCTTTCTTCTCTTCTAAAACCTTTTTCCTTCTGAAGGGTATCTCAAAACCTCTTCAAAAACTTTTTTACTATCCTATTATCCTTTCTAATTCTTTTCCTAAGCCCTTGTCTTAAAATGGTAGACATGTTTTAAAAAAAAGACTTGTCCTAACAAGGGAAGGAAGAGAGTTGTCAGGACAAACATCGGATGCTTTGGTTTCAATCATCGAAGATTTTAAATAAGAAGAGAGGAGGCATCTAAAACACCCTTTCATCGATCCCTAATATAATATTTAACATATCAGATAAGACCCTTCAAGTAGGAGTCTTTAAGTAGAAAGGTGCAAAGTGAAATGTTGTAAAGAGACATATCCAGAAAAAGGTGATTAAAAAGCGGAAGGACTCTAGCCCATCCCATATGCCATATATTCTAAGTATCGCATCCCTTCATGAACTCATGCCCATAATTACTTAATTTGACCTATCAAATCCAGTCCAAATGGACATGTATTAAAGATTATAAGGGTTAATGATGGGAGACTAATTAGCATGCAAGGAAATTTTCATGGATTTAACGTTAAGTTAAGATTTTAATTCCCAAATTTTGAGTCAAATAGATAAAAGGATGATCCTATAGAAATTCTAGATCGCAAGCATGCAAAAAAGACCCTCAAAAGAGAAAAACAGGACAGCCAGGGCTATGAAATCCTGGTAGGGCTAGCTTTTCTATAATATCAAGATCTAGAGGGCTAGGGGGTGTGTACCTGGCAATGTTTGCTGTCGCTTCCATGAAGAGATCACTCCACGCTCCCTGATGCGGCCTGGAAGATCAAGCTGAAGACCCACGGATCCATCAACTTTCTATCTGCTGGCCCGAAAGTTAGGCAAACAGACTCCGATTCACATGAAACTTGAGGGATCTGCAAAACACCTAAAGAGGGTTAGAAAATGATATAAAAGATGGCTAGATAACTGAAGGAAACATAAAAGAGAGAGGAAGCAGGTGGCAGCAAGGATGGGTTGATGATGGGCATCTTTGTGCTAGAAGAAACAGGGCCGCTAGGGTTTGATAACTAGTGCCTCACACCCCTCGATGCTCAAAGAACAAAGTTAGTTTACTCCCTCACGAAGCTCGATGCATAAAGGCAAAGGACAATTGAGAAGGGACTCAAGAATTTTTTTCCATTAATCATAACATCGTCCTCAAAATACATGAGAGGGGTCCTTTATATAGATGTTCATTACTTAGGACCCAAGTAATGCAATACATGGAAAACCTTCATGATAAGGCGCACCCAACACCTTCCTATTGTGCCTCTAGAATACATGGTAGAGTTCAAATATATTCCAAAACAAAATCCATCCAATTATGGTACATATGGTGCAGCCAAAAGGGGGAACCATGGGGTGCCAACATATTCCATCTTGGGCTTGGGGAGGCCCATATCATTCCAAGACAAGCCTCCATGATTTACGGGGTTGAAGTATATCTGTTTGACCTTCCTTCCTAGCTTGATAGCATGCGGAGTTGACATGCCTAGAGGGTGGAAGGGTGTCCTGGCACGTGGACACCAAATCTTTATGCATGGGTCGACTTCATGTGATCCTCCATGTAATCCTAGTGTGGCACAATCCAAGGTGTAGCTGGGACTCCATGCAGCTACTAAAGTGGCACACTGGCTGGGGTCCTTCACTGGCTTGAGTCTTCTCTTGCTAAATTGGAGTTGACTCAAAAAAATTAAAAGTATAGGACTCAACTGACTTAAGGCTCAAAATGAGCTGACTTGACCAACTAGGCTCACTGAGCCGAACATGTCCCAAAAACTGATCCTAAATCCTAATGGCATGAATCAAACTCTGAATACAAGACTCAATTATATCAAGGGCTAAAGTAGGACTCAAAAGAACTAACTAGGGCCTAAATGGGCCAAGCCCTCATTACAAGACTCAAAGTGAATGAAAAACCTAATCACAGGACACAACCGGATTTTCATGACTTAACCCTTATTATAGGACTCTAGATGATTTCAATGACTCAAGCCCTACTTACAAGACTCAAAGGGCTAATAGGACTTGATTATTTGACTCAAAGACAAAATTTGAAAAATGGCTAAGGGACTTAAAATTCATGGACCCATAATGAACTAGGATTGACCTAATGTCCCCATCAGTTAAAGTTTATCACTAAAAAGGTGATTTAATTATAGAATAACTCTTGGTCCTTCTATGCCTTTTAATGTTTGCACATGCCAATATTGGTGCCAAGAGTCCCAAGCCCTAGGGACTCTTGGTTTAAAATATGGATAAAGGCTATAAAATTAGGATAAATCCTAATTTCGCTATCCCACTTAAGGCTCAATCCAATTTAAGTCCCACTCAAATTAGTTAGCTCAAATAGCAGGGATTTAAACCTAATCTATTTAGGTTAGGATTTAGGCTAGCCTACATATGATAGCATGTTAATTAGCTAGCTAATTAGAATCCTTTGACCCTAATAAAAATATAAATAACTTCCTTGATCAATTCCTTAATGTATGTGACCATTTGGACTCCTAATTTAGCTAGAAGTAAGTCTAGGTTCATGTCAATTTTGTTCGATTAGAAATCAACTAATCAAATTATATCAAATAGAGCTAACCTTAGCTAGCAATTTGAACCATCTTTCAAATTGACTTATAAATCTAATCAATTTAATTTATGATAACCTACAAGACATGATTGACATCTAGCAACGTGTCATGCTTACCTAGAAGATGAAGAATTTAGTAAAAGTTATAAAAATATTCTTTAGTAGCAAGATACCATGCAATTCAATCCTTCAATCTTTCTTTATCTCGAATAAGTGATGGGTAAGGAAAATTATCAAACCCTCACACTTTATTCATGTGAACCTCAAATCACTAATAAAGACTCGATCGATAAAAGATTAGAAATCCTTTTCTAATTTCATCATACTTTGATCAAAGACTTCCTAAGTCAACATTTGATGAGATTACATGGAATAAATACTCCTCTTACGAGGAGTGATCAATTCCTTATTGAGCAACTCATAACTTTTATACATAATTCACCATATCCATGAACATCCCGTACATGACTAAGTCATGAATGAGTATGAACTAAAATATGGATTCATGTGTATAAGATACCTTGGTGATCTCAGGTCTAAGGATCACTTGCACAACTTTTACTAAGAGAATAGTCAAAATATGGATTCATGTGTACAAGATACCTTGGTGATCTCAGGTCTAAGGATCACGTGCACAACTTTTACTTAGAGAATCATCATTTGACGAGTAAGTAAGACTTCCATAAGATATTCAAATGATAGATCAATTCAGTGAACCCATACCCTGATGAGCACCCATATCCTTGTATTAGTACCCCTACACAAGTGGTTATGAGACCAACCACTCCCTCAATCGAGCATACATAAGATGTGCTAGTCTCTTTGAAAATATCGATCCCCAACTTGATGATCCTATACTAGGAATATTTTTTATTATGATTTATAAGATCTTAGGTCTCACTATTATTAACTTTATCATAACCTTAAAACCATCACCCTAATTTATAGTGTTCATCATAATCTTATAACAATAAAGTGTAAGACACAATATATGCTGAAACAAAATACCTTTTATTAATATCATATATGAGTTGGGAGAAATTTATAGATAAGTGACGGGGATCCAGTCGTCGTCTGGTCGCCACAACCTCTGGCCCCAGATCCAGGCCACCCAACCCCCGGCCGCCCCCGCCGGACTGCAGCCAATGCTCACCGGTCCCCGCCCTCGTCGAAGAAGCCGCCGCCCATGCCCGTGGGAAGACGAAAGGACACGGAGGCACCACCCACCACGACCCATGGCCACCGCTACTGCCGCCACCGCTGGCCTGCTACCCGTAGCCGTTCCCACCGCCTGCCGCCCTCGCCCGGCCATCGATGGGGTCCACCGTCGCCCACGCCCGTGGGAAGATGAACGGATGTGGAAGGCATGGTTCCCTCCTTGTCCATCGGTCATGAGAGATGAGTTTGCATGGATTTCAAAGCATCCCAGTATTTAGAGCAGCACGCATTCTGGAGTAGATCATCAAGTCGACACACTTCTTAGAGCAGATCAGCACCAATATTGATGCATCACAGTTTTTGATATAATTTATTTTCTTTTTTTGGGTTTCCTGTAGGCTAGGTAACTGAGGGTTTTGGTTTTTCTATATAAAGGGGCCCCCTCCCCCCTTGTAATAAGAGTTGAATGAATTTTTGGTTTAGCCACTAGCTCTGGTTCTGGGCTGAGGCCCGTCTTTCCTTCACCTGTGGGTGTCGAGGGGTATGAGACCCCACTTCTTTCGCTCGCATGCGAGCGTCGAGGGGCGCGAGGCCCTAGTTATCCCCCTTTTCCATCGAGTCCCCCTCTAGGTCTAGGAATTTTTCTTTACGGCCCCAGGTAGCGATTTGGGTGGGATGCCCTAGGCTCTACGTGTAGTGAGATGGGTGGGACACCCTAGACTACATGTAGTGGGATGGGTGAGATGCCCTAGAGGTGCGATGTCTCTCCGTGAAGGTGAGTCCCCAGTCCTAGAGTGTCCATGTTTCCTATCCTCCATCCCATGTTTCTCCACCAAGAAAACTGAAAACCAAAAGAGTTCAGCTATTTTAGGTTTTAGTGTTAGCTCGCCCTAGTCCCGGGAGGCTTCTTAGCCCTCCCACAGTCCAAGTTTGTTTAGGTTTTCCCCTGTTTTTCTAATAAATCAGGTTACGTTTCAGCCATCCCGTATCATTTTGGTATCAGAGCGAGTTGTGGATTAGGGTGTGCTCCATTTTTCAAACTCGATGGAGTCGAGTTCCTCGTGGTCGAGGAGAATTATGTGGATCTAGTCTGTTGGGGATTCCGGTGCACCGCAGTGGAAGTGTAATTTCAAAATGATGAAATTGGCACCAAAATCCCTTAGCCAAGATCTCCTTATTCAGAATTAAAACATACAAACTAACAATGTTAGAATTAGGGCACCAACCTTTTAACGCTAAGTCCAATTTTGATGTAGAATCAGAACTTGGTGTTGAATGCTTCTTTTGATTTCACCAGACGTCCAAATGTCCACCCTCCAATGGTGATCCACAAGATGATTGATCAAGATGCAAGCTTCTTCAAAATTCCTTCACTTGAATTCTTATCCTAGAACTCAAGAGGACTATGGCTTTAAAAATGCAGGGTAGGGGCTCCTTACTTCCTTTCTTTCTTCTTCCTCTCCCTTTCTTAAGACCTTGTCCTAAGAATAAAACTCTTGTCTTGAAGGAGGAGATGGATTTAAGACACTAATGTCTTAAAGTAAAGGAAATAGTAACAGAGTAGGAGTTCCTTTCTTTAACCGATCAAGAGATTCTTCCTATCTCTTGTTTTGGACTTGAGTTTCAACAGAGAAGAGAACTCTGTAAGAGGGAAACTCTCTGTGTCCTAAACAAGCTAAGGAGGAATCAGTTTCCTGGAAAGAAAAGACAATAAATAAACTCTGTCGTTCATTAGTTCAAACACCCTAGACCTCTGTTGTTTAAATAGATCACAGAGAGATGTCTTCTCAAAAGAACACAACTCTCCGTAAAACCCCATTCCACTTTGTCTCACGCCCCTTCCCTTTTTCTCACGCCCTATCCTCCCATCTCACGGCCTTCCAGATTAAATCCCATGGCTTTTCTTAAAGGAAAAATCGCGGTGTTTTAAAAGGAAGAAAGTCACGACTTTTCATCTCCGAAGAGATGTTATTTCGCGCGCCGGGGAAGAGTTAGCGCATTCCTTCTTTCTCAAAATCCCATCAGCCATTGGATTTTCATCCAAGGGGGGAGAGATGGTGTGCTAATTGCTTAAGAAGGAGGCCGCCCCAAATAAAATCATCGGAGAAATATTTGGGGCGCGCCAAGAGTCCATGCGCCATGGACTCTTCCATATGGCGCGCCAAGAGTCCATATGCGCATGGACTCTTGGCATTTGGCGTGAAATGGCAAGGGGGTGGGTTGGGAGGCTAGCCAAGTTACATGGCTAGCCAATAGGGTTAGCCATAATCCTATTTTTCATAATTAAGGTCTAATTAGGTCCAATTAGAACCCAATTTGAACCAATCCGGAACCCTAATTTGAATCCGATCCGAATAGAAGCTAGGGTTTGCAACACCTGCTAGAGTGTTATCTTGCAAAGATGATTTAATTCTAAATTAAACTCTTGATCAATCCTCTTAAGTGTGTGACCCATTGGGTTCCACATCTTGCCAGCAGTGAGTTCGAATACAAGTTGACCTAATTTGATTAGAACTCTTTCTAATTGATTTAGGTCAAACAGGGCTTACCCGATTCGATCAATTAGGATTCTTCCTAACATGTGATCTTTGAACTTGATCAACCCACAAGACAAGATTAATGTCTAGCAACGTGTCATGTCTACCTGGAAGATATGGAAATTCTGGTGAAATACCAAAATTATCCTTCAGTAGAGAGTTACCGTACAATTAAATCTTTCGATCAGCCTGCACCCAAAATATAACTATGGATATGGATATAGGTCAAATCCAATATTATATTTATTTCTAGCTCAATCTTATAATGATGATTCAATTATCTTGATATTAGAAACCATCTCTAATATCTTCACTTTGATCAAAGATTCCCTGAATCATCATGCGATTGTTGACTAGCTAGATGCAATCTCCTCTTACTAAGAGTGATCGATTCCTTGTTGACCTACTCATTACCTTCACATCCAATTCACCATTCCCAGTATCAATCCTGTGCATGTCTCAATGTCATGATTAGGATTGAACCAAAGAATGGGTTCATGTACATAAGGTACTTATGGCAGTCTCAGGTCAAAAGATTACTTGTACCACTCCCACTATGAGAACCTTCTATTGACATGTAGCTAAGACTCCATTAGATGTTCTCAAGTTGGATCATATCAGTGAACTCATTCTCCAATGAGCACCCACATCCCAGTATTAGTGTCATACACAAGTGACTGTGAGAGCAGTCACCCTTTCCAGTATACCCTGGATGTGCTAGTCTTATCGGAAAAACCTGATCCCCTACTCAGGGTTCCTTTGACTAGGAATACTTTAGATTAAGGTTTTAAGATTTTAGGTCTCACTGGTATGATCTCATCATAACCCTAAAGTCATAGCCCTAATCTATGGGGTTCATATAATATAAACACAGCGTATGATGAAAAATAATGCCTTTATTTAGAAAATTGTCAATTACAATGGTTTGGGAGATACAACATAGATTGGATTGTAGGGCATATCCCTTTCAATCTCCCACTTGCACTAAAGCCAATCGCCTTTGAATCTTAATCCCATACATTTGAGGTGGCGATCAAAATCTCGCTGTGGTAGAGCCTTAGTGAACGGGTCTGCTACATTGTTCTTTGTATCAACTCTATCTATGTAGACATCTTGTCTCTCTACTATTTCTCGGACGAGATGGAAGCGTCTCAGAATGTGCTTGGACTTATGATGAGCTCTTGGTTCCTTAGCTTGAGCAACAGCCCCAGTGTTGTCACAGTAAAGTGGCACTGGGTTTTCAATTTGAGGAACAACACCCAACTCTGTGATGAACTTCTTCATCGAGACTGCTTCCTTGGCGGCTTCACTAACAGCTATGTATTCTGCCTCTGTGGTTGAGTCAGCTACAGTCTGCTGCTTGGTACTCTTCCAACTCACTGCTCCACCAATTAGGGTAAAAACATATCCCGAAATGGATTTGCTATCATCAGGGTCCGATTGAAAACTAGAATCAGAATAAGCTTCTAGTTTAAGATCAGAACCACCATAAACCAGAAATATATCCTTAGTCCTTCTTAGGTACTTAAGAATATTTTTAACTGTTTCAAATGATCCTCTCCTGGATCAGCCTGAAACCTACTGACAATGCCTAAAGCATATGCCACATCAGGCCTGGTACATAACATGGCATACATTATGGACCCTATTGCCGAAGCATAGGGTATAGAATTCATTCTATTTCCTTCTTCAGGTGTCTTAGGAGACATCCTTTTAGAAAGATGTATGCCTTGACTCATAGGAAGATAACCTCTTTTACTTCCTTCCATGCTGAATCTTTTCAGCACTAAGTCAATGTACCTAGATTGGGATAAACCTAGCATCCTTTTAGATCTATCTCTATAGATCTTAATACCTAGTATATAGGATGCTTCTTCCAAATCTTTCATGGAAAACTGGTTTGATAGCCAAACCTTGACTGATTGCAACATTGGGATATCATTCCCAATGAGGAGTATGTCATCTACATACAGAACCAAGAAGACTATGGCACTCCCACTAGTCTTCTTATAAACACAGGGTTCATCCACATTTTTGATAAAACCAAACCTTTTAATAGTTTCATCAAAGCGGATGTTCCAACTCCTGGAAGCTTGCTTTAATCCATAAATGGATTTCTTTAGCTTGCATACTTGATTAGGTTTATTCTTTGAAATAAAACCTTCTGGTTGTGACATGTAGACTTCTTCCTCAAGGAAACCATTGAGGAATGCAGTCTTTACATCCATCTGCCATATCTCATAATCGTGGTATGCTGCTATAGCAAGTAAAATCTGAATTGATTTCAGCATGGTAACAGGTGAAAATGTTTCATCATAATCAATTCCCTGTTTTTGTCTAAAACCTTTAGCCACTAATCTGGCTTTATAGGTTTCAACTTGGCCATCAGCCCCAATCTTTTTCTTATAGACCCATTTACACCCAATAGGATTAACACCCTCTGGTGCATCAACCAAAGACCATACTTGGTTTACATACATAGAGTCTACTTCGGATTCCATGGCTTCTTGCCATTTATCTGAGTCAGTACTCAAGATAGCTTTCGTGTAGGTCAGAGGTTCATCATTTTGAATGACTTGAGCTTCATTATTTTCAATAATAAACCCATACCTCTCAGGTGCCCGTGGCACTCTGTCAGACCTACGAGGAGGAGTTTTGTTTTCTGGTTTTGTCCTAACTATATGTTCTAATGGTTGAGAATTGTCTATCTGTATTTCTTGTACTTCTCCAAGTTCAATAGTTCTACCATTGCCCTTTTCTAAAATGAACTCTTTTTCTAGAAAAGTGGCATGCCTGCTGACAAAAATCTTTTGTTCAGTAGGATGGTAGAATAGATATCCTCTATCTTCTTTAGGATATCCTACAAATAGACATTTATCCGCTCTAGGTTCCAACTTATGTCCAAAATTTCTTTTAACATAAGCTGGACATCCCCATACCTTGAAATATTTAAGATATGGTTTCTTTCCACTCCAAATTTCAAATGGAGTACTAACAACGGATTTAGAAGGTACCTTGTTCAGAATGTAAACAGCAGTTTCTAGGGCATGACCCCAGAAGGAAATGGGTAAATTTGTGAAGCACATCATGGATCGTACCATATCTAATAAGGTACGATTCCTCCTTTCAGCTATACCATTTAGCTGTGGTGTATAAGGAGGGGTCCATTCAGAAAGGATTCCATTAACTTTAAGATAGTCTAAAAACTCCGTGGATAAGTATTCTCCTCCTCGATCAGAACGAAGAACTTTAATACTTTTCCCGGTTTGTTTTTCGACCATACTTTGATACTCCTTAAATTTATCAAAGGCTTCAGATTTGTGTTTCATAAGATACACATATCCGAACCTAGATAAATCATCTGTAAAAGTGATAAAATATGAGTATCCTCCTCTGGCCTGAGTTGTCATTGGACCACATACATCAGTATGTATAAGTCCTAATAACTCAGTTGACCTTTCCCCATGTCCAGTGAAAGGAGTTTTTTGTCATCTTACCCATGAGACATGATTCGCGAGTTCCTAATGATTCATACTCATAAGGATCAAGGAAGTTTTCCTTGTATAACTTGCTAATCCTAGACTCATTAACATGACCAAGTCTATGATGCCAAAGTAAAGTATCATTAAAGTCTTTTCTTTTCCTTTTAGTATTGACATGAAAAATACTATTATTGGAAGAAAGAGTTAAGAGCCCATTGCTAAAAATGCCAGAACAAATAATTTTATTAGATAACATTATCGAGCAACCAGTGCTCGTTACATCCATTACATATCCTTGTTTTAATAACAAAGGAATAGATATAATGTTCCTAATAATCTTTGGCATATAGTAACAATTTTCTAACTCCAAGATCTTCCCTGAAGGCAACTTCAGAATATACGTTCCTACAGCTTCTGCTTGGATGATATCACCACCAGCACCATAGAGATTGAAGTCACCTTCCTTTAATACTTTAATCTTGTGGAGGTCCTGCAAAGATTTGCATATATGGTAACCACAAGCGGTATCCAATACCCAAGTATTTGATATAGACGAATTTAATGTCAATATAGTATGTATCTCATACATACCTTTTGGTGCGTCTGCCGCACCAGGCTTCACAGTTGCAAGGTAAGCCTTGCAATTCCTTTTCCAATGTCCCGCTTTGCCACAAAAGAAGCAGGTTGACTGTTTTGAGGCCTTCTTTCCTTTCTTGTTCTTATTGATGCCACCCTTAGGGTTTAGCCTCCTACTAAAACCCTTTTTGCCCGATTTCTTCTTATTGGTCTTATCAACAAGAAGAAGTGGAGCCTTTTCTTTCTTAACGTGGCTCTCTGCTATTTTTAACATATTTAACAGCTCAGGCAAGGAAGTGTTTAGTTTGTTCATGTGATAATTCAAGACAAACTGAGAAAATGACTCCGGGAATGATTGCAGGATTAAATCCTGATTCAGCTCCCCATCCATAATAAACCCTAATTGACCCAATCTGGTGATTAAGTCAATTACCTTCAGGACATGATCCTGAACAGATGTACCCTCTGTCATCCTAGCACGGAATAACTGCTTAGATATTTCGTATCTAGCAGTTCTGCTTTGTTCTCCATAAAGCTCTTTTAAATTGAGCATTATGGATTGAGTATCCATGATTTCATGCTGCCTCTGTAACTCATTGGTCATAGAGGCCAGTATGATACACTTGACAGTGAGGGAGTCATTCTGCCACATTTTGTATGTGGCCATATCTTCCTGTGTGGCATCATCCCCTGGTGGATTAAGACTAGGGGTATCAAGAATATAAGAAAGTTTTTCTGAACTCAGTACAATCTTTAAGTTTCTCAACCAGTCCACATAGTTTAGACCAGTCAATTAGTTGGTATCTAAGATGCTTCTCAGTGATAATGAAGATGCCATTTATCTACATTTAATTAAGAACAATACATAAGCAAACAACCATGAAATGACTTACATAATTAAATTAGGTCTTCAATTTAATTATGTCTCCCACTATTTTATCAAAAATCATAGCCCTCACTATGATAATCGAGAAGAACCCTGATCGGTTTTCTTAGTGAGATCGAGATCCTTATAATTTATAAAAGATCTTGCAGATAACACAACAAATCTTTTATAAGTTCAAAGGTAGGAAACTCTTCCAATTATATCTCATATAATTCTCAAAAATAACTTGGCCTCTAGAACATTATAAGTCTTGCAGAAAACACAACAAACCATAATGTTCTAGTTAAGTCAAGACCCTTTCATTTCTATACAGTCATTATTCAAATATAATGCCCTTGCAGATAACACAACAAGGCATTATACTGAATATACTGTAAGCATATTTTGCACTAGACCAATATTATGTCAATCACCCTATTAGGTCTTGCAGATAACACAACAAACCTAATGTGGTTCATAACACAATAATGATCCAGCATGAAGGAAGGCCAACATATAGCATTTTTTAACACTAAGCATATAAGTCAAGATTTAAATATAATCAAATCGGCCAGGCAAGTGGAAGAGATGTGGGAGTCCCCCCGTTGCTTTCCTAGATACCAATAAAAATTGGCCAGGTCAGTCAACGGAACCAATTAAAAATCACGATTCTCTTTACTTTCCCAGAACCACCTTTCTAGACACCGAATGATCAATTGTTCATCATGACTAGTGATGCTTATTAGTTAAATATACTATGACTTAATATAATTTTAAGAAGAGGGCTTTATAAAATTGCCAGCATATTCTTATAAAAAACATATCACAATGATATCACTCTGATAAACATATATGTGCCAAGTGTGTCATCATACTAGGACAACCATTTACCACATGATGGATCCACCATTATGCCAGGGCAACCTTATTTCAGTATGATGACTTCAAAACTAATCAGATCTCTATAATAATTAGGGTTTGAGTGAAAAACCCTAACTAGTGGCATACATCAAAACATTAATTATCATATATGCATCCCTTAAATTATTCTAAGTGTATCAGCATTCAAGGGTTTAAAACCCTAATTGTGATACTTCAACAAAAATGCATATAAATAATTTTCATATGTTTTAACTATAATAAGGATGGCTCTGATACCACTGTTGGGGATTCCGGTGCACCGCAGCGGAAGTGTAATTTCAAAATGATGAAATTGGCACCAAAATCCCTTAGCCAAGATCTCCTTATTCAGAATTAAAACATACAAACTAACAATGTTAGAATTAGGGCACCAACCTTTTAACGCTAAGTCCAATTTTGATGTAGAATCAGAACATGGTGTTGAATGCTTCTTTTGATTTCACCAGGCGTCCAAATGTCCACCCTCCAATGGTGATCCACAAGTTGATTGATCAAGATGAAAGCTTCTTCAAAATTCCTTCACTTGAATTCTTATCCTAGAACTCAAGAGGACTATGGCTTTAAAAACGCAGGGTAGGGGCTCCTTACTTCCTTTCTTTCTTCTTCCTCTCCCTTTCTTAAGACCTTGTCCTAAGAATAAAACTCTTGTCTTGAAGGAGGAGATGGATTTAAGACACTAATGTCTTAAAGTAAAGGAAATAGTAACAGAGTAGGAGTTCCTTTCTTTTACCGATCAAGAGATTCTTCCTATCTCTTGTTTTGGACTTGAGTTTCAACAGAGAAGAGAACTCTGTAAGAGAGAAACTCTCTGTGTCCTAAACAAGCTAAGGAGGAATCAGTTTCCTGGAAAGAAAAGACAATAAATAAACTCTGTCGTTCATTAGTTCAAACACCCGAGACCTCTGTTGTTTAAATAGATCACAGAGAGATGTCTTCTCAAAAGAACACAACTCTCCGTAAAACCCCATTCCACTTTGTCTCACGCCCCTTCCCTTTTTCTCACGCCCTATCCTCCCATCTCACGGCCTTCCAGATTAAATCCCATGGCTTTTCTTAAAGGAAAAACTGTAGTGTTTTAAAAGGAAGAAAGTCGCGACTTTTCATCTCCGAAGAGATGTTATTTCGCACGCCCGGGAAGAGTTAGCGCATTCCTTCTTTCTCAAAATCCCATCAGCCATTGGGTTTTCATCCAAGGGGGAGAGAAGGTGCACTAATTGCTTAAGAAAAAGGCCGCCCCAAATAAAACCATCGGAGAAATATTTGGGGCGCGCCAAGAGTCCATGCGCCATGGACTCTTCCATATGGCGCGCCAAGAGTCCATATGCGCATGGACTCTTGGCATTTGGCATGAAATGGCAAGGGGGCGGGTTGGGAGGCTAGCCAAGTTACATGGCTAGCCAATAGGGTTAGCCATAATCCTATTTTTCACAATTAAGGTCTAATTAGGTCCAATTATAACCCAATTTGAACCAATCCGGAACCCTAATTTGAATCCGATCTGAATAGAAGCTAGGGTTTGCAACACCTGCTAGAGTGTTATCTTGCAAAGATAATTTAATTCCAAATTAAACTCTTGATCAGTCCTCTTAAGTGTGTGACCCATTGGGTTCCACATCTAGCCAGCAGTGAGTTCGAATACAAGTTGACCTAATTTGATTAGAACTCTTTCTAATCGATTTAGGTCAAACCGGGCTTACCCGATTCGATCAATTAGGATTCTTCCTAACATGTGATCTTTGAACTTGATCAACCCATAAGACAAGATTGACGTCTAGCAACGTGTCATGTCTACTCGTAAGATATGGAAATTCTGGTGAAATACCAAAATTACCCTTCAGCAGAGAGTTACCGTACAATTAAATCTTTCGATCAGCCTGCACCCAAAATATAACTATGGATATGGATATATGTCAAATCCAATATTATATTTATTTCTAGCTCAATCTTATAATGATGATTCGATTATCTTGATATTAGAAACCATCTTTAATATCTTCACTTTGATCAAAGATTCCCTGAATCATCATGCGATTGTTGACTAGCTAGATGCAATCTCCTCTTACTAAGAGTGATTGATTCCTTGTTGACCTACTCATTACCTTCACATCCAATTCACCATTCTTAATATCAATCCTGTGCATGTCTCAATGTCATGATTAGGATTGAACCAAAGAATGGGTTCATGTACATAAGGTACTTATGGCAGTCTCAGGTCAAAAGATAACTTGTACCACTTCCACTATGAGAACCTTCTATTGACATGTAGCTATGACTCCATTAGATGTTCTCAAGTTGGATCATGTCAGTGAACTCATTCTCCAATGAGCACCCATATCCTAGTATTAGTGTCATACACAAGTGACCGTGAGAGCAGTCACCCTTTCCAATATACCCTGGATGTGCTAGTCTTATCGGAAAAACCCTGATCCCCTACTCAGGGTTCCTTTGACTAGGAATACTTTAGATTAAGGTTTTAAGATTTTAGGTCTCACTGGTATGATCTCATCATAACCCTAAAGTCATAGCCCTAATCTATGGGGTTCATCAGATAATATAAACACAGCGTATGATGAAAAATAATGCCTTTATTTAGAAAATTGTCAATTACAATGGTTTGGGAGATACAACATAGATTGGCTTGTAGGGCATATCCCTTTCACAGTCGTCATCCAGCCACTGCCCGCTCTGGCCCCAGATCCGATCGCCCGACCCCCGGCCGCCCCCGCCAGACCGCCGATGATGCTCGCCGGCCCCCACCCTCACCGGAAAAGCCACCGCCAATGCCCGTAGGAAGACGAACGGACACAGAAGCATCCGCCCGCCTTGACCCACGGCCGCCGCTGCCATCGCCGGCCTACTACCCATCTCCGTTCCCGCCTCCTGCCGGCCCTCGCCCGGCCGACGGTAGGGTCCGCCGCCGCCCATGCCATGGGAAGACGAACGGACGTAGGAGCCGTCCGTCCACCCACGTGCGGCCGTGTGATGCCACCGCCCGTCACCTGACGCCGCTGCCCGCCTGCCGCCGTCCTGCCGCCCCGCCGTCCGCCGGCCACAACCCAGCCGCTGGAGCCCTCACCGACGTCCAGGAGATCCCACTCCAAGGGAAGACCAAACAACATGCACAGGGCGTGCCGTTCCCCCCTGTGCTGCCTCGCCTGCAGCCCGCCGCCAACACTCCAACGCTCACTGTCCGCCGGCCCCATCCACCGCCCGCTTTCCGGCCATCTGTTGGTGCCCCGCTGGAGTGGTTCCCTCCCTATCCACGGTCATGAGATGAGTTTGCATGGATTTCAGAGCATTGCAGTATTCATAGTAGCATGCTTTCTGGAGCAAATCATCAAGCTGACACGCTTCTCAGAGCAGATCAGCACCAATATTGATGCAGCACAGTTTTTGATATAATTTATTTTCCTTTTTTGGGTTTCTTGTAAGCTAAGTAACTAAGGGTTTTGGTTTTTCTATATAAAGGGGCCCCCTCCCCCCTTATAATAAGAGTTGAATGAATTTTTGGTTTAGCCACTAGTTCTGGTTCTGGGCTGAGGCCCGTCTTTCCTTCACCTACGGGTGTCGAGGGGTGTGAGATTCCACTTCCTTCGCTCGCATGCGAGCGTCGAGAGGTGCGAGGCCCTAGTTATCCCCCTTTTCCATCGAGTCCCCCCTCTAGGTCTAGGAATTTTTCTTTACGGCCCCAGGTAGCGATTTGGGTGGGATGCCCTAGGCTCCGCATGTAGTGAGATGGGTAGGATGCCCTAGACTACATGTAGTGGGGTGGGTGAGATGCCCTAGAGGTGCAACGTCTCTCCGTGAAGGTGAGTCCCCAGTCCTAGAGTGTCCATGTTTCCTATCCTCCATCCCATGCTTCTCCACCAAGAAAACTGAAAAACAAAAGAGTTCAGCTATTTTAGGTTTTAGTGTCAGCTCACCCTAGTCCCGGGAGGCTTCTTAGCCCTCGCACGGATCTAGTTTGTTTAGGTTTTCCCCTGTTTTTCTAATAAATCAAGTTACGTTTTAGCCGTCCCGCATCAATAAGTCCCTATTTCATAAGAAATATGATTAACTTTTTGGGCACTATTCTTTCAATATCTCACTTGCACTAAATTCAATTGCCCTTGTATTTAATTTTCATATAATCTAAATGGTGATTAAATTATTGTTGATGAAGGGCCTTAGTGAATGGGTCTGTTTGGTTGTTCTTTGTATCTACTCATTCTAAAATCACATCTTGTCTTTTAATAATTTCACGAATGAGATGAAAGTGGCTTAAGATGTGCTTGGATTTTTCATGAGACCTTGGTTCCTTAGCTTGTGCAATAGCTCCAGTGTTATCATAATAAAGTGGCACCAGTTATTGTATCTCAGAAACTACAACCAACTCTAAGATGAACTTTTCATCCAGATAGCTTTCTTAGTGGCTTCAATAGCAACTATGTATTTTATCTCAGTAACTGAGTTAGCTATAGTTTACTGCTTGGTACTTTTTCTACTCATTGCACCTCTATATAGAGTAAAGACATACCCTGATATGAATTTACTACCACTTGGATCTGATTGAAAACTAGAGTCAGCATAGTCTTCTAGTTTCAAATCTGATCCTCCATATATTAGAAAAATATCTTTAGTCATTCTAAGGTATTTAAGAATATTTTTCATATCTTTTCAATGATCCTTCCCTGGATCAGCCTGGAATCTTCTTGCTATGCCTAAGGCATAAGCAACATTAGGCCTAGTACATAACATGGCATCATGATTGATCCTACAGCTGAAGCATAAAAAATCTTACTCCTCCTTTGTCTTGCTTCAGATGTCTTAGGAGACATCTTCTTAGAAAGATATTTGCCTTGACTCATGGGCAAGTAGCCCATTTTACTTCCCTCCATATTGAATCTTTTCAATACTAAGTCAATGTACCTGGATTGAGATAAGCCGAGCATTCTCATAGATTTATCTCCATAGATCTTTATACCTAGTATATAGGATACTTCTCTAAAATCCTTCATGGAAAATTGTTTAGATAGCCAAGCTTTGACTGATTGCAACATTGGAATATCATTCCCAATGATAAGTATGTCATCAACATACAATATTAAGAAAATAATGGCACTCTTATTTATCTTCTTGCACACACATGGTTCATCCACATGTTTGATTAAACAAAATTTCTTGATGGTTTCATCAAATTAGATGTTCCAACTCCTCGATGCTTGCTTTAACCCATAAATGGATTTCTTAAGCTTGCATACTTGGTTTGATTTCCAACTTGAGACAAAACCTTCTAGCTATGATATATAGACTTTTGCCTCAAGATACCCATTGAGGAAGATGGTTTTTACATCCATTTGTCATATTTTATAATCATAGTATGCAGCTATAGCAAGCAAGATTTTAATGGACTTGCACATAGCTACTGATAAAAATATTTCATCATAGTAAATTCCATGTCTTTGTTTGAAAGTTTTTTTCACTAGCATAGCCTTGTAGGTTTCTACTTGGCCATCTGCTCCAATCTTCCTTTTGAAGACCCATTTGCATCCTATTAGATTTACTCCTTCAGTGGATCACCCAAGGTCCAAACCTAATTGGTATTCATGGAGTTCATTTTAGATTTCATGGCATCAAGCCATTTATCATAGTCTTTACTCTTAAAAGCTTCCATATAGGTCAAAGGATCATCATCTTGAATGATGCTGGCTTCATTGTCATTATTAATGACAAAGCTAAATCTGAGAGGTGCATCCCAGACTCTCTCTGACTTATAGAAAGGAGGTGTGTATTGTGGTGGTACCTGATTGATAGGTATTTATAGTTAAGGAATTTGAGGTTAATTATCTATAGGAGTAGGTGTTGATCTTGTACTTCATTAAGTTCAAGTATCCTTCCACTACCTCCTTGGACAAATTTCTTTTCCAAGAAAGTGGCATGACTACTAACAAAAACCTTTTATTTAGTAGGATGATAAAAGAGGTATCCAATACCTTCTTCACGATAATCTATAAACCTACATTATCAGCCCTAGCACTCAGCTTATATCCAAATACATTTCTAACATAAGCTAGGATGCTCCAAATCTTAAAATATTTAAGACTTGATCTTTTGCCTCTCCATAATTTATATGAAGTGCTGCTACTGATTTTGACGATACTTTATTTAGTATATAAGTAGCAACCTCTAGGGCATACCCTTAGAAGGATACAAGAAGATCGGTGAAGCTCATCATGGACCTTGCCATGTCTAACAAGGTAAGATCTCCTTTCTGCTACACCATTTAATGATGGTGTATATGGAGATGCCCATTCTGAGAGAATGTCTTTGTCCTTAAGATGATCAAGAAATTCACTAGATAAGTATTCTCCTTCTCAATCTGATCAAAAGATTTTAATACACTTTCCAATTTGTTTTTCTACCATGCTTTGATACTTTTTAAATTTATCAAAGGCTTCTATTTATGTTTCATAAGATACACATATCCAACCTAGATAAATCATCAGCGAAGGTGATGAAATAAGAGTATCTTCCTCTGGCTTGAGTTGATATGAGTCCACATACATCTATATATATTAATCCTAATAACTTAGTTGTCCTATCTCCATGATCAATAAATAGATATTTGGTCATTTTATTTATGAGACAGGACTCACAAGTTCCAAGTGATTGATAATCATAAGGATCAAAGAATTTATCTTTGTATAACTTGTTTATCCTAGACTAGCTGATATGACCTAATTAGCAATGCTAGAGAAAAGTGACATCGATATCTTCTCTTTCTTTTCTTATTTTTAACACATAAAATATTATCATTGAGTGAAAGAACTAAAAGATCATTAACAAATAAACCAATTCCAAAAAACATATTAGAATGAGAAATAGAGCATCCACTGCTCTTTATATTAATTTCAAAATCTTGTTATAATAATAAGGTTATAGAAATAATATTTTTAATAATATTTGGGATATACTAAGAATCTTTCAATTCTAAAATTCTTCTTAAAGGTAATAACAATAGATAGGTGCCCATAGCTTCTGCTTGAATGGCTTTACCACTCGTACCATAAAGCTTGAAGTCACCCTTTTTCAAGCTCTTAATTCTATGAAGTCCATACAAATACTTGCATATATAAGACCCACATGTGGTATCCAATACCAATGAATTAGAAGCTAAGGTACTCAATAACAAGTTAATTTGTATCATGTACAAACCTTTTGATGCTCACCGGCATCAAGTTTCAGACTAGTAAGATATGACTTGCAATTCTTCTTCCAGTGTCACTGCTTGCCACAGTGAAAACAAGTTCCATCGATAGAGAACTTCTTTGCCTTCTTCTCCTCTGGATGCTTTTCTTAAGATTCCACTTTCTCTTTGAACCCTTCTTCATCATTGCTTTTTTCTTCCCATCAATTAAAAGAAGATAAGCCTTGTTCCCTTTAAAATAGCTCTTAGCTATCTTAAGCATGTTAAGTAGCTCTGGTAACAAAAGGTTCAGTTTGTTCATGTGATAATCACGACAATCTGAGTGAAGGAATCAGGGAGTGATTATAGGATCAAGTCCTGATTAAGCTCTCAATCCATAACAAATCCTAATTGACCTAATTGAGTGGTTAAGTCAATCATCTTTAGTACATGGACTTGAATAGATGAGCCCTCACTCATACATGCTCGAAACAACTACTTCGATATTTCATATCGAGCAACCCTACTTTGCTCTTCATAAAGCTCTTTAAGATTGAGCAATATGGACTGAGATTCCATTTCTTCGTGTTGCCTCTATAATTCATTTCTCGTAGATGCTAACATAATATACTTGATAGTTAAACTATCATTCTATCACATTTTATATGTGGCCCTTTCCTCCAAAGCATCATCTCCAATTGGATTTGGATCAAGAGAATCGAGGATTAGGATACCTTCTACCGAGTTAAGATAATTTTCAAGTTCCTTAACCAATCCACATAATTAGGACTAGTCAACTTATTAGCATCTAAAATATCCCATAATAATAAAGTAGAAGCCATAGTATTAATTTACATAAATAAAGAACAATATATAAGCAGACCACTCAGATGAAATGCATAACTAGATAAGGACTTCTCAATCTAATTATGTTTCCCACTATTTTTCTACAAATACCATAACCCTCATCTATGCTAAGCGAGAAACCCTAATAAAGTTTCTTTAGTAGGGTTGAGATCCCAATTCCTTATAAATTCCTTGTATTATACAATAAACGTTTATGAGTTAAAGGATAGCAAATTCCCGTTTCCAATTGTAACCCATGCAACTCTCAACAAGATAGCTGCCTCTAAGACATTTACAACCTTCTGTTATATAACAAACTATAATATTTTAGTTTAGTCAGACCCTTCATTTCCATATAGTCATATTTAAATAATGTTGCCCTTGTGTTATACAACAAAGAAACACCATCAATCATGCTATAAAGTATTAGATGCATCAAGACAGTTTTTACATCAAACCCTAGAGTAGGCTTTATGTTTCACAACAAACCTACTATAATTTTTGATATAAATTTGGCTTAACATGAAGGAAGGCAATTAATAGTGTTTTAATCAATTAGCATTTCCAAATCAGGGTCTAAATCAATCGAATTGGCTAGATAAGTGGGAGAGAGGTGGGAGGCCCCCCATGCTTGCCTTAGACACCAAAAATTTTGGCCAGGTAAGCAATAGTCCAATTAAAAACCATATTCTCTTTACCTTCCTAGAACCACTTTCTTAGACACCAATTGATCAATAAAATTCTAAATGGATTTGCATTATGATTTTATAACACTATGACTAAATATTATTTTTAAGGAGGGTTTTCATGACTCACACTCATCCTAATACTACAAACTATCTAACAGGCATGCCACAACATTGTATGTGCCAAGTGTGTCATCATTTTAGGATAACCTTATAACATAGCAGACATCCATCACTATCTTAGGATAACCTTATTTCAGAATTATGACTAAATAATCTAAACATATCTTTATGTCGATTAGGGTTTAAGTGAAATCCTAATTAGTGGCATACATCAATCAACATATGCTACAACAATTATGCAAGACATAATCATTCAAACATTTAATTGACTATTAATTAAATGAATCAAGGTAGTTTTGATATGCCGTTAGGTTACAGTTGCATAGCAAAAGACCAGATTTCAAAATTTTAATCCTTGAAACCTTAGTCAACTAAAACCCTAGACCCAGGGCTCACTTGATTATATCAATTAATAAGAAAAAATATTAGGAAATAGAAGAATATAAGTAATGCTAATAATCTTTATTCCACTAGGCACATAAGTGTATGCCCTCCAGAGATGATCCACACAAGAACTGGATCAAGGAAGCACTCCTCTTTCTTGCCGACTCCTTCTGGAACCTTTCTTCCTTCAGTAGCCTTTCTTCTATTTTAGGACATTTTTTCTTTCAAAGAGTATCTCAAAACCTCTTTAAAAACTCTCATACTATCTTATTATCCTTTCTAATTCTCTTTCTAAGCTCTTATCTTAAAATGGCAGACTTGTCTAAAAATAAAAGACTTGTCCTAACAAGAAAATGAAGAGAGTTATCAGGATAAACTTCGGATGCTTTGATTTCAATCACCGAAGCCTTCAAATAGGAAGAGAGGAGGTGCCTAAAACACACTTTTATCAGTTTCTAATATGATATTTAATATATTAGATAAGATCCTTCAAGCAGCAATAGTCTTTAGGCAGAAAGGTGCAAAGAAAAATATTGTTTCATTAATATTTTATACCAAGAGTTGCTTATCACAACTCTTCAAAAAAAATTTGATAATTACTCATTAATTTTAGAATTAAAGACTTGGTTCAACATCCCAATAGTCATATAAACTAGAGAGGCTTATTTGAAAAAAGATGATTGTTAAGTAAAAGGACTCTAGTCCATACCATGCACCATATATTCCAAGTAGACATGTATTAGAGAGGATAAGGGCTAAAGTTTATCACCAAAAAGGTGATTTAATCGTAGAAAGACTCTTGGTCCTTCTGCACCCCTTAATGTGTGCGCACGCCAATATTGGAGCCAATAGTCCTAAGCCCTTGGACTCTTGGTTTAAAACATGGATAATGGCTATAAAATTATGATAAAATCCTAATTTGGCTACCCCACTTAAGGATCAACTCAATTTAAGTCCCATTCAAATTAGCTAGCTCAAATAGCAAGCATTTAAACCCAATCTAATAAGGTTAGGAGTTAGGCTAGCCTACATATGCAAGTATGTTAATTAGCTATCCAATTAGGATCCTATGACCCTAATAAAAATATAAATGACTTCCTTGATCAATTTCTTAATATGTGTGACCCTTTGGGCTCCTTATCTAGCCAGCAGTAGATCTAGGTTTATGTCAATTTAGTTCAATTAAAAATTAACTAATCAAATTAGGTCAAATCGAGCTAACCTTAGCTGCTAATTTGAACCATATTTCAAATTGACTCATGAATTTAATCAATTTAATTCATGATAACCTAGAAGATATGATTGATATCTTGCAATATGTCATGCCTATCTAAAAGATGAGAAATTTGGTGAAAAATTGTTAAACCCTCACACTTTATTCATTCGAATCTTAAATTACTAATGAAGACTCGATCGATAAAAGATTAGAACCCCTTTTCTAATTTCATCCTTCTTTGATCAAAGACTTTTTGAGTCATCATTTGATGAGATTACATGAGATAAATACCCTTTTACTAAGAGTAATCGATTTCTTGTTGACCTACTCAACTTTCATACACAATTCACCATATCCATGAACATCCCATTCGTAACTATGTCATGAATGAGTATAGACCAAAACATGGATTCATATGTATAAGATACCATGGTGATCTCAAATCTAAGGATAACTTGCACAACTTTCACTAAGATAATTATCTTTTGACAAGTAAGACTTCTATAAGATATTCGCATAATAGATCAATTCAATGAACTCATACCCTGATGAGCAGCCACATGCTTGTATTAGTATCCCTATAAGAGGTCATGAGACCTACCACTCTCTTCATCAAGCATATATAGGATGGGACAGTCTCTCCAGAAATATCAATCCCCAATACGATGATCCTATAACTAGGAATATTTTAGATTAGGATTTATAAGATATTATGTCTCATTGTTATGAACTCCATCATAACCCTAAAACCATTATCCTAATTTATGGGATTCATCATAATCTTAAAACAACAAGGTATAAGACACAGCATATGATGAAATAGAATACCTTTTATTAATATCATTCATGAGTTGGGAGAATTTTACAGATAAGTTCCAATTTTATAAGAAATATGATTGGCTTTTAGGGCATTATTCTTTCACATCAACCCATGATCATGTATAAAATTAGATTTTATATTATATGTAGATTTGATCTATACCATGTATCAGTTAGATTGATGCATGTTAATTTTATTTTCTATATTGTATATTATTTTATAATCCTTATAAGGTTTGTTAGATTTAATCTATATGCATGATTTTTCATTTAAAATAGATTTAAATTAGATTAGCTTTCGTTGTAAAGTAAAAACAAATCATGCATGAAACCCTAGGTATTTTTTTAATAAATAAAACACCATATGAGATATGGACAGGGAATAAGCCGGTGCTCTCACACTTAAGGGTCTAGGGGTGTCCAACTTATGTCAAACATTTGTAGATAGATAAACTTGAACCTAAGTTTGATAAGTGTCTATTTGTTGGATATCCCAAAAAAACCAAAAGGTATTATTTCTACCATTCTGAAGAACAAAAGTTATTCTTCAGTCTTAGGGCTACTTTTTTTAAAAGAGAATTCCTTGGAAAGGAACTAAAGCCACTAAGACTGAACTTGGTGAAGTTCAATTGGTAGAAGGAGCGACACATTTAAGGGACATTATAGAAGTGGTTTTAATTAGATCAAACCTAGAGCCCATGAGGAACTATTAAGGAGATCCGATAGAGTATCATGTCAACAGGCAGATACTACAATTTCTTGGTCCAGGAAAGTGATCCCATTGAACTCGATGAGAACAATGAGGATTCGGTCACCTATATGGATGTCATGTAGTGGTCCAACTCTGATTAGTAGCTTGGAGCCATGAAATCAAAAGTGGAGTCCATGGAAATCAATAGTATATGGGCACTTATTGATCTACCTGAAGGGATAAAACTCATTAGGTGCAAGTGGATTTTCAAAAGAAAATAGGGTGCAGACGGGCAGGTGGAGAACTATAAAGCTCATTTGTTTTCCAAGGGATATCATCAACATTATGGTATTAACTATGACGAGCTAATTTTTCCTGTGGCAATGCTCAAGTCTATTTGGATTATGCTTACTTTAGCTGCATACTTTGACTATGAAATCTAGCAAATAGATTTCTGAATAGCTTTTCTAAATGGAGAGCTAGATGAGAAGGTGTATATGGTGCAACCTAAAGGATTCACATCCATAGATGAGTCAAAGGTATGCAAGCTTCAAAATTCCATTAATGGACTAAAGCAGGCATCTCAAAGTTAGAATATGCATTTTGATAAGACAATCAAAATATATGGGTTCATTAAGAATGGGGAGAAATCCTGATGTACAAGTGGGCTAATGGTTTTGTGGTAGTATGACTTGTGCTGTATGTTGATGACATTCTGGTGCAGATACCAGTTAGCAAGCCACAATCTGGCTTGACTAAGCTAGACCCATCTATCTTATGATTTGTTAGTAGGAGTTTTTAATTTCAGCAAGTTATTATTTTTCCAATGTATTAGTTTTAGCAACTATTTTGTTATTTTGGATCATCACATGTGCCACATGGATACCACCTCAACACTACATCACCTTCTAAGTTGGAGCCCCAATGAACTTTTGATGTCGCCCAAAGACAGTACTAGAAGATCAGCCTAAGAAGTCCACATGGCTACCATTGATTAGTATGATGACATGGTTCAAGTTTATCAGAAGATGACACTATCCATAGTCCAAGTAGAATTCACTTATTCAAGTTTGGATTGTTTTAAATTGTTAGTGATTGGATTGTTTTAGATTTTTATTATTTTGTTTATAAATACCTATACATTGAAACTTTTGGAATAAAATGAAATTTAAGAAAAAAATAAAGCTATTGCTTTCATCCCTAATCTAGAATAGGTCTACTATGTTGTTCTTTGTATCTACTCATTCTAAAATCACATCTTGTCTATCAATGATTTTACGAATGAGATGGAAACACCTAAGATGTGCTTGAACTTTTAATGAGACCTTGGTTCCTTAGCTTATGCAACAACTCTAGTGTAATCATAATAAAGTGGTACCAATTATTGTATCATAGGAACTACACCTAACTCTGAGATAAACATTTTCATCCAAAGAGCTTCCCTATTGGCTTCACTTGCAGCTATGTATTCTACTATAGTAATTAAGTCAACTATAGTTAGCTGCTTGATATTTTTCAAACTCACTGCATCTCCATCAGAGTAAAAACAACCATAATATGGATTTACTATCATCTAGACCTAATTGAAAACTATAGTCAGTATAGCCTTCTAGTTTTAAATCTGATCCTTCATATATCAGAAAAATATCTTTAGTCCTTTCAAAGTACTTAAGAATGTTTTTCATAACTTTCCAATGATCCTTCCCTGGATCAGCCAAGAATCTGCTTGCTATGCCTAAGGCATAAGCAACATCAGGCCTGGTACATAACATGGCATACATAATTGATCCTACAATCAAGCATAAGGAATCTTATTCATCCTTTGTCTCTTTTCAGGTGTCTTAGGAGACATCGTTTTAGAATAATGTATGCCTTGACTCATGGATAAGTAATCCCATTTACTCTCCTCTATATTGAATCTTTTCAATATTAAGTCAATATATCTAGATTGGGATAAGCCAAGCATCCTCTTAGATCTATCTCTATAGATCTTTATACATAGTATATAGGATGCTTCTTCCAAATCTTTCATGAAAAACTGTTTAGATAGCCAAGCTTTGACTGATTGCAACATTCGAATATCATTCCCAATGATAAGTATGTCATCAACATACAATATTAAGAAGACAATGGTACTCCCACTTGTCTTCTTATACACATATGGTTCATCCACATTTTTTATGAAACAAATTTTCTTGATTGTTTTATCAAAGCAAATGTTCCAACTCCTCGATACTTGCTTTAATCCATAAATGGATTTCTTGAGCTTGCATATTTAGTTTGGTCTCCCACTTAAGATAAACCCTTCTAGCTATGATATATGGACTTCTTCCTCAAAATACCCATTAATGAAGGTAGGTTTACATCTATTTCCCATATTTCTTAATCATAGTATGCAGCTATAGTAAGCAAAATTCTAATGGACTTAAGCATAGCTACTGGCAAAAACATTTCATCATAGTCAACTCCATATCTTTATTTGAAACTTTTTTCCACTAGCCTAGCCTTGTAGGTTTTTACTTAGCCATCTACTCCAATCTTCCTTTTGAAGATCCATTTGCACCCTATTAGGTTTACTTCCTCAGGTGGATCAACTAAGGTCCAAACCTAGTTGGAATACATAAAGTCCATTTTAGATTTTATGGCATCAAGCTATTTGCCAGAATCTTTACTCTTGACTACTTCTGTATAGGTCAAAGGATCATCATCTTGAATGATGCTTCCTTCATTGTCATATCCAATGACAAAGCCAAATCTGAGAAGCAAATTCTGCACTCCTCCGACCTATGGAGAGAAGGTGTATGTTGTGGTTGTACCTGATTAATAGGTACTTGTAGTTGAGGAATTTGAGGTTAATTGACTATAGGAGTAGGTTGTTGATCTTGAATTTCACTAAGGTCAATTATCCTCCCACTGCCTCTTTCTTGGATAAATTCCTTTTCCAAGAAAATGTCATGCTTACTAATAAAATCTTTTTATTCAATAGGATGATAAAAGAGGTATCCAATACCATCTCGGGGATAACCTGACCTATATTTATCAGCCCTAGCACTCAACTTATGTCCAAACACATTTCTAACATAAGCCAGGCCATCCCAAATCTTAAGATATTGAAGACTTGGTCTTTTGCCTTTCCATAATTCATATGGAGTTCTAGTTACTGATTCAATGGTACTCTATTTAGTATAAAAGCAATAGTTTCTAAGGATAACCCCAAAAGAATACAGGAAGATCAGTGAAACTCATCATGGACCTTACCATGTCTAGCAAGGTATGATTCCTCCTTTCTACTACTACACCATTTAATTATGGTATATATGGAGATGTCCATTCTGAGAGAATGCCTTTGTCCTTAAGATGATCAAGAAATTTACTAGATAAGTATTATCCTCCTCGATCTAACTTGTTGGCTCTCCTAATGATTTTGATAAATACCAAAACCTTGAGTACATATTGTATACTAATGTTTACTTTCAGTTATGAGTTTTCAGGAAGCAAGCACCTAAAATTCTCAAAAAATTAAGCATCATGGCACGCCGTGGCATGGAATATTTTTTGCAACTTAAGACATCTTGTTCATGCAAAAAGGGCTTTTATATGTTCAATTATTGGTTATTTATGTTTCATTTAAGTTTTAAATATGATGCTTGTGTTTTGGGCTTAATTTGCACTTGATTATGAATTTTTCAGAACCAAGTGTCGACACCTGGAAAGTCAAGTGTCGACACTTCAGCATTTGGCACACAGAAAAACTCCTTGGCATGCCAAGTGTCGACACCCAGGACTCAAGTGTCAACACCTGAAACTTAAGTGTCGACACTTAAGTTTCCAAGTGTCGACTCAAGGCCTGAGACTTTTTGAAAATCTAGAACTTGGCCAATGGAGTATTTTAGTGTCAAGTGTCGACACCTGTGAATCAAGTGTCGACACTTAAAAGTTCAAGTATCGACACCTGACAGCAAGTGTCGATACCTAACAGCCAAGTATCGACACTCGGGTTCTGACAGCCCTAACGGATCTATTTTTTTGACTTGTAGAAACATCTTTTCAAGCTCCCAATGGCTAAATTCGATGCTCAAACGGTCACAAACCATTTTTTAGAAGTTTTTATCTGTATTTAAGCTTCACCTACTTCATTCTAAAGGCATTGAAGTCCATTGAAAGCCAAAAAATCAAGATTCTCTCAAGAACTTCACTTCAAGAGCCATTTAAAGTTTGATTCCCTGAAAAAGCTTATAAGCCCATCCTTACATCATTCCAAAAGAAGAGTTTGAAGAATATTCCAAGGAGGAGACAAAACAAAGCATCAACTTGAGCTTCAAAGCTTCTATTCTACTTTTGAAGAGAGTTTGTCTTATTTACGAAATTGTATATCTGAATTTATCTTGTGATTTGACCTTGCTTTCAAGGGTATCTTGAAAGAAGATTGTTGTGGTTTGTTGGTAAGCCAAAGGGATAAAACCAACTAGGGTTAACTTGTAAGCCCGAAGATAAAACAAGTGTAAAAGTTTGTTGGTGAACCTAGGTGATAAAACCAACATAGGTTGTGACTTATGAGCCTTTTGAAAAACAAGACGGCTGTAATCTTGGTTGGATTATAGTGGAATTCCCAAGGGTGGCTTCGGGAGTGGATGTAGGTGCTAGGTTTGCACCGATCCACTATAAACTTTATGTTTGTGTGTGATTGCCTTCTCTCTTTCTTGCTCTTTGTTTATTGCAATCCATTTATTGCTTTCTGCTGCATTTAATCTAGTGCATTGAATTTCATAACTCACAAACATAACAAGGCCTGCACATTATTGCTTTAAATTTTTAAATGATCCAATTTACCCCCCTTTCTTGGGCTTCATTTCTGGGCAACAAGTGGTATTAGAGCACCGGTACTCTCTTGTAGGTCCAAGGATCTTGAGTAAAAGATCATGGTAGCCCCAATAGGAATGGGTGTTGTTGAAGGTCAAGCTTCTCCCCTACTCTTTAATGGCACAAATTACATGTATTGGAAAACACGCATGTGAATATTCATTCAAGCTATTGATTATAATCTTTGGAGGACAATCGTAAAAGGTCCTCATCAGCCTACTATGTTGGTTAATGGCATTCTCACTCCAAAAATGGAAGATGATTGGGATGAAAATGACATTAAGCAAATAGAGCATAATGCTAAGGCTATGAATTTGTTATTTTACTCTCTTGATCCAAGTAAATTCGATAGAATATCTAATTGTCTCTCTGCTAAGGAGATTTGGGACACACTTGAGGTTACCTATAAGGGTACACACCAAGTGAAAACAACTAAGGTTAACATGCTCATTCATACTTACGAAATGTTTAAAATGGAACCTAATGAGTCTATTAGTGAGATGTATACTAGGATCACAAATATTGTAAATGGCATGAGAAGCCTAGGAAAACTTATTTCTAATGGTGAACTTGTAAACAAACTTCTCAGGTCTCTACCGGCTTCTTGAGATGCAAAGGTGACAGCTATTGAAGAAGCCAAGGATGTCAACACTCTTCCACTTGAGCAATTGTTGGGCTCACTAATGACTTATGAGCTCTCCCTCAAGCAAAAGAATGTGGAAGTTGACAAAAATAAGAAAGTAATCGCTTTCAAATCCACTGCAAGAGAAGAATCAAGCGATGACTCTAAAGAAGATGATGAAGAAGATGAGACGGCTCTAATGGCAAAAAAATTCAGAAGGTTCATGAGGAAGAAGAAGTTCAACTTCAAAAAGAAATCCCTGAAAGGTGATCCAAGTAAAGACAAAGAAAAAAAGAAAGACAAGAAGCAGCCCACGTGCTTTGAATGCAAAAAATCGGGCCACTTCAAGGTAGACTACCCCTTACTTAAGAAAAGTAGGAGAAAATTAAGAAAGAAGGCCATGATGGCAACCTAGAGTGACAGTTAGGACTCCAGCTCTGAAGAAGAATAGCAAGAAGTTGCAAACTTCTGTCTGATGGTGGATCATGATGAGGTACAATCTGAAACTGAAAATGAATTTACATTTGATGAGTTACATGAAGTTTTTGATGAGTTAGTTATAGAATTTCAAAAACTAAAGTCAAAACATAAATATTTGAAAAAGCAAAATTTGGATTTAGTCAAAGCAAATAATAAGTTTTTAAATGAAAATGATTGTCTACTTCTTCAAAACAAAAAATTAAATGATAAGATTTCTATTCTTGAAAAGGAGAAAGACATTTTGAAAAAGAAATGCTTTTCAGCTTCAAATGAAAATCTTTCAAAACAACACAAAGAAATTTTGGAAGAAAACAAAAAATATAAAGAAGAAATTGAAAAGTTAAAACCTTTTGTAGATAAATTTACATACAGTTCTGAAAAGTTAAACATGCTTTTGAATAACCAAAGGGTTGTTTTTGATAGAGCAGGTTTAGGGTTTAGAACTCAGAAGAAGCAAAAACTTTTCAAAAATTTCTTTATGCCTGTATCTTCATCCATTACCTGTTATGCATATGGTACTATAGGGCATAAATCTTACATGTGCAATAAGAGAAGATTGTGTAATTTTAAAAAAATTTGGGTTCCAAAAGGAACCAATGCCACTAACCTAAAAGGACCCAAGATGACTTGGGTACCTAAAGTCTCCACTTGATTTATATTGCAGGTATGCCTTGCAACCAATAAGAAAAGAATGTGATACCTCGATAACGGTTGCTCAAGGCATATGATCGGAGATGTGGAGCAGTTCTCATCACTCAAGTATCAAAATGGTGGCAATGTGACATTTGGTGATAATGGAAAGGGCAAAATTGTTGGTATTGGTAAAGTCCATATCACCCCTTCTACTTACATTGATAATGTGTTATATGTTCATGGTTTAAAACATAACTTGCTTTGTATTAGTCAATTTTGTGACAAAGATTTTAATATTATTTTTGAATCTTCTATGTGCATTGTTTCTAGTTTAGATGACAATGGCATCAAGTTCATTGGTCATAGGCATGGCAACATCTATATGCTTGATCTTGATGATCTTCCTGCTAAAAATGGTCAATGCTTGTGGCAATGGAAGCCAAGATCAATAAAACTAGTTGGCTTTGGCATCGTACACTAGGACATGCTAAAATGCATTTGATTTCAAAACTTAGCAAAAGAATTTGATAAAAGATTTGCCAAAACTCAATTTTGAAAAAGACAAGATTTGTAGTGCATATCAGCATGGAAAACAAACTAAATCCTCTTTCAAACCAAAAGGAGTAATCTCTACATCTAGACCCTTAGAGTTGCTTCACATGGACCTCTTTGGGCTAACTAGAACATCTAGTTTGGGAGGTAAGAAGTACGGTCTAGTTATTGTAGAAAATTTCTCACGATTTACATGGGTCATGTTTTTAGCACACAAAGATGAAACGTTTTCAGAATTCATTAGATTGCATAAACGTGTTTCAAATGAAAAAGGTGTTTCAATCATATCTTTGAGAAGTGATAATGGAATCGAATTTGAAAATGCTGATTTTGATAAATTTTGTATTGAAAATGGCATCCATCACAATTTTTCAGCACCTAGGACACCTCAACAAAATAGGATGGTAAAAAAGAAAAATAGAACTCTTAAAGAAATGTCACGCACCATGCTTTGTGAAAATGACCTACCTAGATATTTTTGGATGGAAGACATAAATATTGCATGCTATGTTTTAAATCGAGTTTTAATCTGACTGATTTTAAAGAAAACACCATATGAGCTTTGGAAGGGTTGAAAACCTTCAATTCGTTATTTTCATGTTTTTGGATGCCGTTGTTTTATCTTAAACAATGATAAAGATAATTTGAGTAAATTTGATACCAAGCCAGATGAGGGTGTCTTTCTAGGCTACTCTACATCTAGCAAGGCATACAAGATCTTCAACAAAAGAACACTTATTGTTGAAGAATCCATACATATAGTATTTGATGAATCTGACCAGAAATCTTCTAGAAAAGAAGATGTGCTTTCTGATGAAACAGGTACTAAAAGAACTGAAGAAATGAAAACAAATGAAGAGCCTATCAAGGAACAAGAAGATGATCAAAACCCTAAAGGAGATCAAGTACAAGGTGATGAAAATACATCTACTATTGATCCACTACCAAAAGAATGGATGTATGCTCATGGACACCCAAATGAACTAATTATTGGTGATCCATTTAAAGGTGTAAGTACTCGATTATCCCTAAGAAATATTTGTGATTATTTAGTATTTGTTTCTTAAATTGAACCTAAAACTATTGAGAAAGCTGAAAGTAATAGTAATTGGATAAATGCTATGCAAGATGAACTTAACCAATTTAAAAGGAATAATGTTTGGACATTAGTAGATAGGCCTTCAAATACTTCAATTATTGGCACAAAATGGGTTTTCATAAATAAACTTGATGAAAATAGTATTGTTAAAAGAAATAAGGCTAGACTAGTTGCCAAGGGATACAATCAGGAGGAAGTGATCGATTTTGATGAAACCTTTGCTCTTGTAGCTAGACTTGAGGCAATTAGGCTATTGTTGGCTTTTGCTTGCTTTATGAATTTTAAATTATTTCAAATGGATGTTAAAAGTGCCTTTTTAAATGGTTTTATTAAAGAAGAGGTTTATGTTGAACAACCGCCTGGTTTTGAAATTTCTGAATTTCCAAATCATGTTTTCAAACTTCATAAAGCTTTGTATGGTTTGAAATAAGCTCCTAGAGCTTCGTATGATCGTTTAAGTTCTTTCCTGCTCAAAAATAATTTTGCTAGATATAATGTAGACAAAACTTTATTTTTGAAGAAAAAGAATGATGATCTCTTAGTAATGCAAATCTATGTAGATGATATCATATTTGGTACTACTAACGAATCTCTTTGTCAAGAATTTGCAAAGTTAATTCAGGGTGAGTTCGAGATGAGCATGATGGGAGAACTGAATTTCTTCCTCAGACTCCAAATAAAGCAAACCAAAGAGGTGATCTTCATCAACCAATCGAAGTACACAAAAGAAATACTCAAGAAGTTTGGGATGGAGAACACCAAGCCTTTAGGTACCCCTATGAGCTCCTCTTGTAGACTTGACAAGGATGAATCAAGTAAATCTATTGACCAAAAATTATATCATGGTATGATAAGTTCATTGCTATATCTTACTGCCAGTAAGCCAGATATCATGTTTAGAGTATGTATGTGTGCTAAATATCAGTCTAATCCTAAAGAGTCTCATCTTTTGGCTGTTAAACGCATACTTAGATATCTATCTGGATCAATTGAAATTGGTTTGTGGTACTCTAGAGATTCTTTATTTGAATTGATTGCTTATTCTGATGCTGACTTTGTTGGGTGCAAACTTGATCGTAAAAGTACTAGTGGAACCTGTCAATTTCTTGGAGTAAATTTGATCTCTCGGAGTAGCAAGAAACAGAATTCAGTTGCTCTATCTATGGTGGAAGCCGAATATGTAGCAGTTGGAAGCTATTGTGCTCAAATCCTTTGGATCAAACAACAACTCGAAGATTTTGGCATTAAGCTAATTAAGACACCCATCAGATGTGACAATATTAGTGTAATCAATCTAACTAAGAATCATGTGCAACATTCAAGAAGTAAACACATTGAAATAAGACATCATTTCATAAGAGATCATGTACAAAATTTTAATGTAATACTTGAATTTGTGTGTACTGATCATCAATTAGCCGATGTCTTTACCAAACCATTGAGTGAAGAGAGATTTTGTCTGATTAGAAGAGAGTTAGGTATCATTGATCCATTCTCCTAGAACTCTCTCAAATTTCATCTTATCCAAGGTATTTTACTCAAAAATTACTTGTGTTTAGACCCAAAAGCATTTAGAGACTTTCTTAATTTTTTTAAAAATTTTTCAGATGTTTTTTGGATTTTCTTGGCCTAGTGTTGACACTTGTGTTTTGCGAAGTGTCGACACCTGACCAAGTGTCGACACTTGACAAATCCCAAGTGTCGACACTCGTGGAATTTTTTCTATTTTTTTTAGGGAAAACTGAATAGTTTTTTGTCTCATTTTCCCCTGTCTCTCTCAAGCTTCAGTGGTCCCTCAAGCTCCACCAACTTCTGAATCTTCCCATTTTCCATTTTCCTCAACAAAATCAGGTATTTTTCCCTCTCATTTTTGCTATTTTCAAACCGTGAAACCCTAGGTTTAGGTTTTTTCGAACTCTTTAAGTGTTTTAATCAGTTTTTTATAGGTTTTGATGCATTTCAAAGACTCCATTTAGGAGGAATCTAGTTTGAATGCATTTCTCTTGGATTTCTTTTGGATTTTTGGCCGATTTCTCTCTATTTTCGTCCATTTTTGGGAAAATCACTGTTATTTCGATTTTTTGGCCAAAATTTCTATGGGTTTTCATCTAAATTCAGATTTTCTAATCTATTTATAGCATTTTTACTATTTTGGGAGGAATTTTGGTGATGTTTTACCCTCTTTTCTTTCACCTAGTTGTTTAAACTAAAAGCCTAAATTGTTTTAATCTAAATCCTATCTTCTTTTAAACCTAGTTCACTAAGTTTTATGAAATATGTTTTATATATAACCTTCAACCTAATTACACTTAAAGTCTTTTAACCTAAATATGTTTTGTCACACTTTTAGAACTTATTAAAAGTTTTTTTTTCAAACCTAAATTCATTTTTTAATCCCAGTTTTTCAAAATGAATGATTTGAAAGACATAGTTTCCTTCAACCTATCTAGTTCTAAGCCTAGTTAAATCTGTCCCCACTAGTTTACACTTCTTCAACCTTTCTTAGTCAGTTGCTGTGATGGGTCCAAGGAAAAGACTTTCAGTTAGAGAAAGACCTAGTCAGGGTACAGAGAGGAGATCCAAGGCTCGACAGGATACTAGGCAGGCTAGCAGTTCAGCGGCACCAGTTTTGCCCCCTGCAGAGAGGATGGCAGGGAAGGCAGTGGCTTCTGGGAGGAGAGTCGACCTTGCTTTCTTTGATCGGCCCCATTTTCCTATCTGTCAGGTACTCACAGATGCAAGTCTTGTACCCTTCTGCACCATGCAAGAGAAGTACTACCCTCATCTTGTGAGGGAGTTTTATGGTGCCATGGATTGTCGACGACTTCTTTGGACCACTACACTTAGAGGTGTTGAGATTTCTCTATCAATGGAGTTGCTGAGCAGGATCTGGGAGACCCCCATCAGGGAGTCAGTGTATTTGCTGTAGAGGACAGAGAGGCTGTGATCAGGTGTATCCTCAAGCGGGAGGATGTTCGCGGTGTGACAGTAGTCACCGCGAACCAGTTATCATTGGAGATGAGCCTGTTACACCACATCACTGCACGCATTCTTCTATCAAAGTTAGGGAGATTCGATTTTATTATAAAGAGAGAGTTGATGGCGATGACCAGCCTGATAGAGAAGAGATAGATTGATTTGCCATCCTTGATGATTGTACAGATGCATGCGCTGCGACCCAGAAGTGTCATTGTCTGCCACACGGTTGGGGGTTGACCCGACTCTTTGGAGCGTGTGGATTATCCTTGGAGGGGGAGATCCCCAAGGAGATCTTGCACACGGATGTGTATGACGAGAGGTCAATTCATCGCATGGGTTACAGACTGGTGGCTGGCCGATGGGTACGGAGGGAGTCTGGCCAGGAGCCAGATAGGAGGATGAGATTCGAGAGGCAAAGGCCGGGCCATCTGGGCCAGCTAGCACACCTCCTCAAGATGCTCCAACATCTGTAGCAGAGCCGGTGACACCTTCTACTACTCCTTCAGCACCTCCTCCTTCATCAACTAGTTTATCTTTTAAGGAGCACATCAGAGAGTAGCTCGCAGAGGTACGGAGCGAGATGATTGGTCTTGGAGTTTGGTCGACTCAGATGCGGATCGAGCTAAAGGGCCTTAGAGCCCACACTACTTCTGAGCTCACTAAGCTACGACGACTAGTGGAGACTAGGTTTGCATGCATGGAGGAGCTATTCAGATCTTTTACAGCCCTTGCAGCTCCACCAGCTGATGATGATGGCGGTGATGACAGACATGATTGTCATGATAACGATGATGATGGACATGATGATGGTGGTGATGGTACTGAAGATGGTCATGACCATGCTGAAGGGAATCAGGGTAGAGCCACTGATATTATTGACAGAGACAGTGACAGTGACAGTGATGATGGCACTGACAAATATGAGGTTGTCAACCGTGATCCTCCAGCTACCCATGCAGATCTTCCACCAGCTAACTTGGTTGATTCCATGCTGGACATTATCACACCTGCCGATCTTCTTTCACCCCCTTCCACAGATCATCTAGGGTTGTACCCTCTATAGGACCTTCAGGCCGCACTAGGAGTAGCCGGGCTTTATCCCAGGGACCTCCTAAGGCTTTAGCTACTAAATCTAGGATTAGTACCCCTTTGACTCTAGAGATTCCATCTGATGAGGACTAGCCTCATAGATGATTTATGATGTTTGGTATCTTGATTTTTGTTCTATTATGACTGTTGATGTATCTTGGTATCATTGTGTGTTTCAGTATTGCTGATAAGTCAGCAAATCTTGTAACTAAAAACTTCATATCATATATATATGTGTGACTCTTTGATACTTATATTGTTTTCCTGATTGTTTCACTATGATTGATATGCTTGAATTGATATGATACTCTTATCATTTTGGCTCTGATACTTGATAATGTTAACTATAAAATCTTACTCTAATGCTCTTGAGCTTTGATAAGTTCAGCTGTGATTGAATTTAACTCCATTACTTTTTGTCTCCATGCTTGTTTTGAGGGGAAGTTTACTCCCTTTTCTAATGACTGACAAAAAGGGGGATTATGGTATTAATTGTTTGTGTTTGTAATTTTCCAATTTGATCTAATACCTGATTAATTAAGGGGGAGATTTATTTTTCCTAACTATGCAAATTATGGCTTATATGAACTTAAAATCATATTCATGAAATATCATATCTGAAATTTGAAAATTGATGTTGATTTACTAAGATTTTGTCATCATCAAAAGGGGAAGATTGTTGGCTCTCCTAGTGATTTTGATAAATACCAAAACCTTGAGTACATATTGTTTACTAATGTTTACTTTCAGTTATGAGTTTTCAGGAAGCAAGCACCTCCAATTCTCAAAAATTTAAGCATCATGGCACGTCATGGAATGGAATATTTTTCGCAACTTAAGACATCTTCTTCGTACAAAAAGGGCTTTTATATGTTCAATTATTGGTTATTTATGTTCTATTTAAGTTTAAAATTTGATGCTTACGTTTTGGGCTTAATTTGCACTTGATTATGAATTTTTCAGAACCAAGTGTCGACACCTGGAAAGTCAAGTGTCGTCACTTCAGCATTTGGCACATAGAAAAACTCCTTGGCATGCCAGGTGCCGACACCCAGGACTCAAGTGTCGTCACCTGAAACTCAAGTGTCGATACTTAAGTTCCCAAGTGTCGACTCAAGGCCTGAGACTTTTTGATAATCCAGTACTTGGCTAATGGAGTGTTTTTGTGTCAAGTATCAATACCTGTGAATCAAGTGTCGACACTTGAAAGTTCAAGTGTCGATACCTGGAAGTCAAGTATCGACACCTGACAGCCAAGGTCGACACCTGACAACCAAGTGTCGACACTCAGGTTCTAACAGCCCTAACGGATCTATTTTTTTAACTTACAGAAACATCTTTTCAAGCTCCCAACGGCTAGATTCAATGCTCAAATGGTCACAAACTATTTTTTGGAAGTTTTTATCTATATTTAAGCTTCACCTACTTCATTCTAAAGGCATTGAAGTCCATTGAAAGCCAAAAAGCCAAGATTCTCTTAAGAACTTCACTTCAAGAGCCATTTAAAGTTTGATTCCCTGAAAAAGCTTACAAGCCCATCCTCACATCATTCCAAATGAAGAGTTTGAAGAATATTCAAAGGAGGAGACAAGACAAAGCATCAACTTGAGCTTCAAAGCTTCTATTCTACTCTTGAAGAGAGTTTGTCTTATTTTTGAAATTGTATATCTGATTTTATCTTGTGATTTGACCTTACTTTCAAGGGTATCTTGAAAGAAGATTGTTGTGGTTTGCTGGTAAGCCAAAGGGATAAAACCAACTAGGGTTAACTTGTGAGCCCGAAGACAAAACAAGTGTAAAGGTTTGTTGGTGAACCTAGGTGATAAAACCAACATAGGTTTTGACTTGTGAGCCTTTTGAAAAACAAGTCAGCTGTAATCTTGGTTGGATTAAAGTGGAATTCCCAAGGATGGCTTGGGGAGTGGATGTAGGTGCTAGGTTTGCATCGAACCACTATAAACTTTGTATTTGTGTGTGATTGCCTTCTCTCTTTCTTGCTCTTTGTTTATTGCAATCCATTTATTGCTTTCTGCTGCATTTAATCTAGTACATTGAATTTCATAACTCACAAACACAACAAGGCCTGCACATTATTGCTTTAAATTTTTAAAAGATCCTATTCACCCCCCCACTTGGGCTCCATTTCTGGGCAACAAGAAATTAATACTCTTTTTTGTTTATTTCGTAACCATACTTTAATAATATTTAAATTTATCAAAGGTTTCAAATTTATGTTTTATAAGATACATATATCCAAACCTAGATAAATCATCAATAGAGGTGATGAAATAAGAGTATCCTCCTCTTGCTTGAGTTGACATAAGTGAAGGAAAAACATGCTAGGCAGAAAGAAAGTATTTTAAAACAATTTTAAAATATACAGCGAATGGCTTGGTAGATCGATCAAAATGATCTACCAATCTGCTAGCAACAGGATCTAGTAAGAAATGAAGCATGCAATATACATCAAGAGCAAGAAAAATAATCAAAGATATAAAAGTACCTTACCATTATACCTTTGAAATGCTGTGGAAAAGGGTAAAGTGCTCTAGCCACACACATGTCTGGCCTCTATAGGTAATCCACACCGGGGCTCGACTCTGATCAACTCCCTCGGAGTGCTAGCTCCTTAGGATCCTTCGAGCCGATTTTCTTCTTCTCGGAAGACAAGGAGGAGAGGTGGAACCCTTCCTAACTTTCTCTCTTCTCAAGACCTAGCTTGAATGCTAGGTATTCTCACACCCAATCTTGAGTCCTCAAAAAAGCCCTTTTTCCTTCTAGTTCTTCAACCAACCAGCAGCCCCTAAAACAACCTTTATTTATAGAGGCAGCAATGAGAGGGAAAAAGAGGAAGGAGGAGTGATTGGGGGTGAAGGTCAAGTGATGCGGCACGCATATGATTAATGTTTTGAATATGGGGTTTGTAGAGCAATGAAACCTAATTATACTTAGCATTGTACTCATCTTAATAAGATTTAAGGATTATATGAAAAGGGACTATTACATGATTAGACACAACTCTAAAACTAAGAAGGAAGAAGATCTAGACAATAGGGGCTAATGATTGAGGACTTACCTTGATGAGTTTTCCAACCTTCCTATGATTCAAAACTTGAAACTACTGATGCTCTGGACTGGAGAACTTAGATAACAGTGATAAGAACCCTGGACTTGGGCTTCAGCTTGTTGGTTCATTGTCAAGGGGAACCCTGTTCACAACTCAAGGACTTCGAAGGACCCTGCAATGAAGATCAAAGTTAAGGTTGAAGGATGCAAACATAAAGAAGGGATGGGAGAACTTGTGAACAAAGAAAAGATAATTGAGAAGATCTGGCCAACTCCAATGCCTTTGCCTTGAGCTTGGATGATGAATTGCTAGGGAAGAGAGTGGCTTTGGGCGTGGAAAAAGAAGATAGGAAAAATTTCACACATAAAACTCAAAACAACTTCACTTCAAACTTCATTCATTTCCAAAATCAATCTCTTTTACAATGGGCATCCAAGGCTTTTAATAGCCTCACAAAGCTAGCTTTTAAAATTTAAAAACTCCCCAAATCGAGAAGGATTACAAGGGGGGTTGGAGGATTTGGTGGAGAGTTTGGAGGGATGTAGAGGGGGGGGTTGGAGGATTTGGTGGAGGACTTGGAGGGATGTGGCCAACCTCCTTGAATTTGAATCTCCCTTGTTGGCGCCCAAAGGGTGATGAGGTGGCTGGTGAAGTTGCACCTGATGACGTGGCATGGTGAGGTGGCTTCTACTTGGATAAGAATGACATGTGGCGCCCAGTGGTCCTAGTTGATGGTCCTTTTCTCTTGCTTGGTTGATGTGTCTTCTCTTCTTCATGTGGTCAAATTCTAGGGTCTAGAATTTGAGTCTTGTTGCTGGCTTTCATGGCTTTAAGACTTGATTAGACTTAACTCAACTGAATTAGACTTAACTCAACTGAGCTGACTTGACTGACCTAGACTTTAAACTTGAAATGGACTTACAAGAAATGAAATTTTAAAAGTAATTACAGGACTTAATAAACACTCTTGATTTGAAACTCAAAATTAATTACAGGACTCTTGAAAAGGAAATGACTCTTGAAAATAAAATATTTTTGAACTAAAGGATACAAGGTAACCTAATTATCTTCGATCCAAATTGGGATAAGGCTAACCTTGTTGGAGTGAAGTTTCTTTCGGCTTCTGGTGTCCACACCAATTCTCCTGGGGTGGGCAGAACTCGACCCAGTCGAGTATGGTTCAGTTTTGCCCTGGTAATGCTCGAACAAGTCTGGGTTAAGTCTTTGCAGGTCCTCTCGAGTAATCCAAGAGTTGTCGGACTCAGGTCGACCTTGCCATTGAACCAGGTATCGCTGATAGTCCTTATTCCTGGTAGTAATGATCTTGTCATCCAGGATTCTCTCAATCCTCTCTCTCTGCTCAAGTAAGGTTGGTGGTGGACACTCGGAAATATGTTAACTCTCAATGAAAGTTTCTGGCTCAAAAGGCTCACTAGGTATTAGTAGTGGTTCTTTGTATTATACTAGGTCTGAAACATTGAAGGTTGTACTAATACCCATATCAGGTGGAAGTTCCAAAACATATGCATTAGGCCCTATTTTCTTTAAGATGTTAAAAGGTCCCGCTCCGCGGGCATGCAGCTTCTTTATGGTTCCAGGGGGAAACCATTCAGGGTTGAGCCTAATCATCGCATAATCCCCTTCACAGAATTCTTTAGCCCTCTTATATGAGTCAGCTAAGTGTTTATAAGTTTCATTGCTCAGGTTGATCTTATTACTGATTTCTTTATGCAGATTTGTGACATTCTGTGCAAAAGACTTAGCAGACTCAGAAACTTACACAAGCACTTACGAAATGCAGACTGAACTAGGCATCTTTATTGAGAAGAATTTTATTGGACTCTCTAGGGCCTAAACCTAACAGATTAATGACTCTCTAGGTTTGACCCTGGTCTAGTATGCACATGAGAATTTACCATGGGTTCCTAGCAAATGCCATAAGGTTTTCCAAAAGTAGGTAGCAAAAGGAATAGGCTTTAAAGGCTCATGCAACCTAGTAATCTCATCAAAATGAAACTTAATGGCTCTAAAATTAGGATAAGACTTAAGGAAAGGCAGGAAATAGGAATCCGAGTCTTGGGATAATTTAGGAGAATCTTGAAACAGACCTTGGTTACTCATGATGACCTTAAGATTTGAATATTGATCTACAAGCGGGATGCTTCTAGGTATTTGAAGGTCATCAGGAAAGTCTTCTAAAATAATGAATGGGATCTTCTCAAGTACCTGAAGGAGTTCTTGTGTCGAAACTAAAGTATTGGGTTCTTCCTGAGGGCATTGTCTTACGGGAACCAAGTCCTCACTAAATTTTGGTTGTTCTGATGTTTCAGGACTAGGCTCAATAATCTTTTCTTTACCAAAGGTTTCCTCAGGTAAGGTATTAAAGTTGTTCTCTTCACAGTCTTCCCCTTCATATTCATCTATTAAACTTATGATAGTCTCATACACATATTTACTAGGCTCAGACTTGCCTTCTTCCTTCCCTAGCCCTTCAGTTTGAGGATACCCTAAGTCTTGAGTATTCATGAACTCAACTTGTACTTCAGGGTTCTTACTCCTATCATTCATATGAGCTAATGGGAAAGTAAGAGTTGGTTGGTCTAAGGAAAATTGTTTAGCCAGCATTTGGTTCAATTGGACCATTAGATCATTTAGGCCTTTCAGCATGGTTTCAAGATTCGGGTCCATGGCTACACTGGACTGGGCTTGGATTGGTGAATATGGTGTCCCTGCTCTACTTGTCATGCATACAAATAGACTCAAGCTCGAGCTAAGGTTTCCTAGACCTAGAGCACAAATTAGAGGTCTAATTAAGTGAACCAACTAGCTAGTAGTACTTATGGGACTTAGCCAGGTAGGTGGTGGGGAGTGAAGGTCCCTGATTGCCAACCTTAGACACCAATCTGAGATTGGCCAGGTAGGCAGACCAAATCACAAGCCCTGATGCCCCAATCCTAGACACCAAGCCAGTAAGCACACACCAATTAGCTGACACAGTTAACTTGACCCTAACCTGAACCCAATTTGTTGGTGTCCCTAACCCACTAGGGCAATTAACGTTCTACTCAATTTTAATTAATGGGCTGGGATCGATATGCTGGTTGGTGATTTTTGGGCCAGGGACAGGTGATGAAATCCTGACCCTATGTCAAATTGATGCCCTTAATTTGATTTCTCATGAGATGAATGAAATGCAAAGGTGCTGTAGAAGTGTGTTGCAGTTTGAAAGTGGTGTGGAAAACGTGATGAAAAAAATGTCCAAGAATTCTGAAAGATTCACAGAGGATTCCTAACTTATATGTTTCAATGCAGGTGAAAGGAATTTTAAAAATAAAATCTGTACTACTCTAAGCAGATCCTACAATTGAAGATAAATAAAAAGGACAGAACAGAACCCTAATGATAGTGTCGAACTGCAGAAATTCTCATTTTTTTTATTATTTTTTTCTGATGATGAAATTTAATATGGTGATAACTGACTTAAAAAGGAACAAGAAAAAAAATATTTTAATAAAAAATTAGTGAATTTTCTTTGGAGCTGCAGACGGATTACAGTAAATAGATGCAAATTTTCAGAAAACAAAACCTAATCAAACAAGTGCAATGGCTTACCCAAACTTCAATCTAAAAAACTCACGTCCGGCCAGGGGCTCATTATTCCCATGGGTCGTGATAGTGTACTAGAGTACACCCACTCAGGAGGCGTGAATTTTAGATCTTGCTTGGATTTAAAGAAAACTATTCTACCCTAATGCAACCATGCTCTGATACCAATTTGATGCGGCACGCATATGATTAATGTTTTGAATATGGGGTTTGTAGAGCAATGAAACCTAATTATACTTAGCATTATACTCATCTTAATAAGATTTAAGGATTATATGAAAAGGGACTATTACATGATTAGACACAACTCTAAAACTAAGAAGGAAGAAGATCTAGACAATAGGGGCTAATGATTGAGGACTTACCTTGATGAGTTTTCCAACCTTCCTATGATTCAAAACTTGAAACTACTGATGCTCTGGACTGGAGAACTTGGATAACAGTGATCAGAACCCTGGACTTGGGCTTCAGCTTGTTGGTTCATTGTCAAGGAGAACCCTGTTCACAACTCAAGGACTTCGAAGGACCCTGCAATGAAGATCAAAGTTAAGGTTGAAGGATGCAAACATAAAGAAGGGATGGGAGAACTTGTGAACAAAGAAAAGATAATTGAGAAGATCTGGCCGACTCCAATGCCTTTGCCTTGAGCTTGGATGATGAATTGCTAGGGAAGAGAGTGGCTTTGGGCGTGGAAAAAGAAGATAGGAAAAATTTCACACATAAAACTCAAGACAACTTCACTTCAAACTTCATTCATTTCCAAAATCAATCTCTTTTACAATCGGCATCCAAGGCTTTTAATAGCCTCACAAAGCTAGCTTTTGAAATTTAAAAACTCCCCAAATCGAGGAGGATTACAAGGGGGGTTGGAGGATTTGGTGGAGAGTTTGGAGGGATGTGGGGGGGGTTGGAGGATTTGGTGGAGGACTTGGAGGGATGTGGCCAACCTCCTTGAATTTGAATCTCCCTTGTTGGCGCCCAAAGGGTGATGAGGTGGCTGGTGAAGTTGCACCTGATGACGTGGCATGGTGAGGTGGCTTCTACTTGGATAAGAATGACATGTGGCGCCCAGTGGTCCTAGTTGATGGTCCTTTTCTCTTGCTTGGTTGATGTGTCTTCTCTTCTTCATGTGGTCAAATTTTTGAAAGGATTATGCCCTATAAGCCAATATTTGTATCTCCCAGACCATTGTAAATTGACAAGTTAATAAAGGCAATATTTTTTCATCATTCGCTGTGTCATTATATGATGAACCCCATAGATTAGGGCTATGGTCCTAGGGCTATGATGAGATCATACCAGTGAGATCTAAGGCCTTAAAACCCTAATCTAGAATATTCCTAGTCATAGGAACCCTGAGTTGGGGATCAAGGTTTCCGGTTAGACTGGCACATCCTATGTATGCTGAAAAGGGTGACTGCTCTCACAGTCACTTGTGTGGGACACTAATACAAGGATGTGGGTGCTCATTAGCGAATGAGTTCACTGAATAGATCCAGTTTGAGAACATCTAATGGAGCCTTAGCTGCATGTCAATAGATGTTTCTCATAGTGGGAGTTCTACAAGTAGTCCTATGACCTGAGACTGCCATAATACCTTATGTACATGAACCCATGTTTTGGTTCAATCTCCATCATGATACTGGGTCATGCACGAGGTTGATGCTGGGTATGGTGAATTGTATATGAAGGTAATGAGTAGGTCAACAAGGAATTGATCACTCCTAGTAGGAGGAGATTGCATCCAGCCAAATTAGGTCAGATGATGATTCAGGAAATCTTTGATCAAAGTACAGATATTAGAAATGATTTCTAATATCGAATTAATTGAATCATTAGTGTATGACTGAGCTGGGAATGAGTATAAGCTGGTTTTGACATGTTTCCATATCCATAGTTATATTCGGGATGCAAGATGATTGAAGGATCGAATTGTACGGGAACTTTCCACTGAAGGGTAGTTTTGGAATTTCACCAGAATTTCCATATCTTCCAGGTAGACATGACACATTGCTAGACGTCAATCTTATCTTGTGGGTTGATCAAATTAAATGGTTTAATTGGATCACTAATTAGGAGGAGTCCTTATTGACTAACTCGAGTTAGCTCGATTTGACCTAAATCGATTAGAATGAGTTCTGATCAAATTAGGTCAACTTGCACTCGGACCCACTGCTGGCTAGGTATGGAACCCAATGGGTCACACACTTAGGACAGATAATCAAGGATTTAATTTGGAATTAAATCTCGTTTGCAGATGAACACACTAGCATTTGTTGCAAACCATGGCTTCTACTTGAATCGGATTCGAGTTAGGGTTCCGATTTGGTCTTTTTTAGATCCAAATTCATTCCAGTTTGAATCTAATTGAAGATTCAAGACATTGGGATAATAGTAGGCTAGCAATTGGGCTAACCTAAGAGGCTAAACCCCTTTCCCACATCGCCTAAGCCCCTTCCCCTCTCTTCCCACGCGCGCGCGCAAGGAGAAGAGTCCACGCGCGCGTGGACTCTGTCCAAGGGGCATTTTTGCATGAGAAAAGAAAAGGGGATCGGTGTTTTGGCTGAAGGGGTGTGGAAGAGAGTCCACCTAGGCGTGGACTCTTCAAAAAAAAAGGGATTACCATGAAAAAAAAAAAAAAAACACCGAAGGGGCGCGACTCTTCTCTTCTGCACGCGCCCTTCTGTGTTTTTTCGCGACTCTTTCTTGCGTCTTCCCATCCCAAAGGCCGTGAGATTAATTCAAGGGCCGTGAGATGAAGGGAAAGGATGTGAGAAGGGAGAGAGGGGCGTGAGAGGGTGATTACAGATGGGTAGGCGCCTCTCTGTCGCCTATTTAAGGAGAAGACTTCACCATAAAAATAAAAAAAAACTATTCCAGATTTTCTACAGCGAAGCCTTGCTTCTATTTTCCCTCTCCCTCTCCAGAAGATTGTTTCCTCCTCCTCTCTTTCCTCTTTGATTCCTTTATAGAGCCTTGGCTCTGTCGAATCTCAGAACAGAAGGAGAGTCATAGAGAAACTCTACGATGGTAAAGGAAGAAGGTGCCTCTCCTTTCTTTCTTACATTATGTCAATCTTGTCTTAATTTTCTTCTCCCTCCAAGACAAGCCTTGTCTCACTTTAGGACAAGGGCTTATTCTTAAGACAAGAGTGTCTTAAGGGGCCAAAGTTGCTAGAAGACAAGGAGAAGGGTAAGAGAGAAGGTTTAGTCCCAGTTTGGCTAGAGGAGTCCTAGCCAATAGCCCATATATCAAGTTCTTGGGGTAGAACTTGATTGGAAGGAACCCAATTAAGGAGTCAGTGTCTTGATCATCTGCCCGTGTGGATCACCATCGGAGGGCGGACAAGTGGATGCCTGGTGTGTTCAAGAGGCTACTCAATTTGGAGTTCATTTCTGCATCAGACTGGTAATAGCAATCTGAGGTTAGTATTTAAACAATGTTTAAATTTGGACATGCATGTAGTCATAGTTTTTAATTGCTAATAAGGAGATTTGGGATTAGGGTTCGGACCTGGTTTCATAAATTTTTGAAATCCACGCTTCCGCACTGGTTCACGAACCCAACAGTGGTATCAGAGCCTCCTTATTAGGATTAAAACTTATGCAGTTCAATTCATGTTTTATTAAATGATGTAGTATCATGTTAAAGTTTTTATATTGATGCACAATGCATGTCTTTGATTGAACATGAGTTTGATGATTGCCACCAGTTAGGGTTTTCCACTGAAACCCTAATTGTCTTAGAGATATGATTAGCCCTGGAGCCATCATACTGAAATAAGGTTGCCCTGGCATAATGGTGTATCCATTATGTGGTAAATGGTTGTCCTAGTATGAAGGCACGCATTTCACATATTTGCTTAGTTTAAAGCATGTATTAATATATGTGATAGCTTTTAATTGAATGTGCTGGCATTGCATAAATCCCTCTTAAAATTATATTAAGTGGTAGTATAGTTAACCGATAAGCATTATTAGTCATGATGGATAATTAGTCATTTCGGTGTCTAGAAAGGTGGTTCTAGGAGGGTAAGGGGAATCGTGGTTTTTTAATTGGTTCCGTTGTCTGACCTGGCCAATTTTAAATTGGTGTCTAGGAAAGCAACGAAGGGACCCCCACATCTCTTCCACTAGCCTGGCCGATCTGATTGATTTAATTCTTGACTAACATGCTTGGTGTTAAAATACTATTATTGGCCTTCCTTCATGATAGGTCATTATTGTGTTACGATCTATACTAGGTTTGTTGTGTACACACAAGACCTAATATGGTGACTAACACAATTTTTGGCCTAATACAATTATTTGTTTATGGCATGATTTAATGTAATATTTTGTTGTATACACACAAGGGTATTACTATTAAAGTCATGACTATATGGCTATGGAGGGTCTTACTTAACTGAAATATTATAGTTTGTTGTGTATACACAAGGCTATTAATATTTTAGAGGCCGGGATAAGTTGAGAATTGTACGGGTTACAATTGGAGAGAGTTTTCCTACCTATGAACTTATATAAGATTTGTTGTGTACACACAAGGTCCTTTTTAAGGGATTGGGATCTCAACCCCACTAAGAAAAACTAATTAGGGTTTTCTCGATCATCATATAGAGGGTTATGATGCTCGATAAAATAGTGGGAGACATAATTAAATTAAAGTCCTAATTTAATTATGTATTGTCATTTCATGGTTGTTTGCTTATGTATTGTTCTTTGTTTAAATGTAGATAAATGGCCTCTTCACTCTCACTCCGTAGTATTTTAGATGCCAATAAATTGACTGGGCCTAATTATGTTGATTGGCTGAGAAATTTAAAAATAGTACTCAGTCAAGAAAGAATTTCCTATATTCTTGATACCCCAATTTTGGAACCACCAAGGGAAGATGCCTCGCAAGAGGAGAAGACCACATATAATATGTGGCAAAATGACTCACTTACTGTCAAGTGTGTTATGCTTGCCTCTATGACTAATGAGTTGCAGAGGCAGCATGATAGCATGGATACTAACTCCATACTGCTCAATTTAAAAGAGCTTTATGGAGAACACAGTAGAACTGCTAGATATGAAATATCTAAGCAGTTGTTCCGTGCAAGGATGACAGAAGGTACATCAGTACAAGACCATGTATTAAAGGTAATTGATCTAATCACTCGATTAGGTCAATTAGGTTTTGTAATGGATGGGGAGTTGAATCAAGACTTGATCTTGCAATCACTCCCAGAGTCATTTTCACAGTTTGTTCTTAATTACCATATGAACAAACTTAATTCTTCCTTGCCTGAGCTGTTGAATATGTTGAAGACAGCAGAGAGCCATGTAAAGAAAAATAAGGCTCCAGTTCTTCTTGTGGATAAGAAGAAGACAGGCAAAAAGGGTTCCAGAAAGAGGATGAATCCCAAAGGGGGCATTAAGAAGAAGAAAGGAAAGAAGGCCTCCGGACAGATGACCTGCTTTCATTATGGCAAGCCGGGTCATTGGAAAAGGAACTGCAAGGTTTACCTTGCAAGTGTGAAGCCTGGTGCATCAGAGGCACCAAAAGGTATGAAAGAAGTTCATACTATTTTGTCATTGGATTCTTCCATTTCAAATACTTGGGTGTTGGATACCGCCTGTGGTCATAACATCTGCAAATCATTGCAAGGACTTCAGGGGCTTAAAGTATTGAAGGATGGTAACTTTGAGCTCTACGGTGCTAGAGGGGACCCCATCCAAGCAGAAGCTGTAGGGACTTATATTTTGAAGTTACCTTCAGGGAAGATCTTGGAGCTAAGGAATTGTTACTATATGCCAAAAATCATTAGAAATATCATATCTGTACCCTTGTTACTTAAACAAGGATATACTATGAATGTAATGAGCAGTGGCTGCTCAATTTCTTTATCTAATGAAATTATATGTTATGGCATATTCTGCAATGGTCTATTAACTCTTTCCACTAATGACAATATTTTTCATGTTTCTAACAAACGGAAAAGAGATGATGTAAACAATACTTTACTTTGGCATTGTCGACTTGGACATATTAGTGAGACTAGGATTAACAAGTTATACAAAGAAAATTTCTTTGATCCTTATGACTATGAGTCATTAGGAACTTGTGAATCATGTCTCATGGGTAAGATGACCAAGACTCCATTTAGTGGACATGGAGAAAGGACAAAAGAGTTATTGGGACTCATACACACAGATGTATGTGGGCCTATGACAACTCAAGCCTATGGTGGATACTCATACTTCATCACATTTACTGATGATTTTTCAAGGTATGGATTTGTGTATCTAATGAAACATAAGTCCGAGGCTTTTGAAAAATTTTTAGAGTATCAAAGTATGGTAGAGAAACAGACAGGAAAAAGTATAAAGATCCTCCGATCAGATAGAGGAGGTGAGTACTTATCCACTGAGTTTCTTGATCACCTTAAAGATAAGGGGATCATCTCTGAATGGACTCCTCCTTACACACCACAATTAAATGGTGTTGCTGAAAGGAGGAATCGTACTTTATTGGATATGGTACGGTCCATGATGTGCTTCACGGAGTTACCTTTTTCTTTCTGGGGATATGCTTTGGAAACAGCAACTTATATCTTGAATAGAGTACCATCTAAAACTGTCTCTAGCACTCCATATGAATTATGGAGAGGTAAGAAGCCCAATCTTAAGTATATTAAGATATGGGGATGTCCAGCCTATGTAAAAAGAAATTTTGGACATAAACTAGATGCTATAGCAGACAAATGTCTATTTATGGGATATCCTAGAGATAGTATAGGATATATGTTCTACCACCCTACTGAACAAAAGGTTTTGGTCAGTAGGCATGCCACTTTTATGGAAAAAGAATTCATCCTACAAAAGGGCACTGGTAGAAATATCGAACTTAATGAAATTCAACAAATAGACACTTCTCAGTCAAGTAACAACATAGTTAATATAGAACCTGAACACACTCCTATCCGTAGGTCTGATAGGGTGCGACAGGCACCTGAGAGGTATGGGTTCATAATTGAAAATAATGAAGCCCAAATCATTCAAAATGATGAGCCTCTAATCTATACGGAAGCAGTCATGAGTAGAGACTCAGACAGATGGCTGGAAGCCATGAGATCCGAGATGGACTCCATGTATGTCAACCAAGTATGGTCTTTGGTTGATGCACCAGAGGGTATTAACCCTATTGGGTGTAAATGGGTCTATAAAAAGAAGATTGGGGCAGATGGCCAAGTTGAAACTTATAAAGCCAGATTGGTGGCTAAGGGTTTCAGACAAAAACAGGGAATAGATTATGATGAAACATTTTCTCCTGTTGCCATGCTCAAATCTATTCGGATTATGCTTGCTATAGCAGCATACCATGATTATGAGATCTAGCAAATGGATGTAAAAACTGCATTCCTCAATGGTTTCCTTGAGGAAGAGGTTTATATGTCACAGCTAGAAGGTTTTGTCTTGGAGACTAAACCTAATCAGGTATATGGCTAAAGAAATCCATTTATGGATTAAAGCAAGCATCCAGGAGTTGGAACATCCGATTTGATAAAACAGTCAAAGAATTTGATTTTTTCAAAAATGAGGATGAACCTTGTGTGTACAAGAAGACTAGTGGGAGTGCCATAGTTTTCTTAGTTCTATATGTTGATGATATACTTCTTATTGGGAATGATATCCCAATGTTACAATCAGTTAAAGTGTGGTTATCGAAACAGTTTTCCATGAAAGACTTGGGAGAAGCATCCTATATACTGGGTATAAAGATCTATAGAGAAAGATCAAGAAGGATGCTAGGCTTATCCCAGTCTAGGTACATTGACCAAGTGCTAAAGAGATTTAGCATGGAGGAAAGTAAAAGAGGTTACTTACCTATTGGTCATGGCATACGTTTTTCTAAGAGGATGTCTCCTAAGACACCTGAAGAAAGAAATAGAATGAGTTCTATACCTTATGCTTCGGCTATAGGGTCGATTATGTATGCTATGTTATGTACCAGGCCTGATGTGGCATATGCCTTGGGTGTAGCCAGTAGATTTCAGGCTGATCCAGGAGAGGATCACTGCAAGGCTGTGAAAAATATTCTTAAGTACCTGAGAAGGACTAAGGATATTTTTCTTATATACGGAGGGTCTGATCTTAAACTAGAAGCCTATTCAGACTCTAGTTTTCAATCAGACCCAGTTGATAGTAAATCCATTTCAGGGTATGTCTTTACCTTGAATGGTGGAGCAGTAAGTTGGAAGAGCACTAAACAGCAGACTGTAGCTGACTCAACTACCGAGGCAGAGTACATAGCTGTCAGTGAAGCCGCCAAGGAAGCTGTCTGGATGAAGAAATTCATCACAGAGTTGGGAGTAGTTCCTGAGATTGAGAGCCCGGTGCCACTCTATTGTGATAACACTGGAGCAGTTGCTCAAGCTAAGGAACCGAGAGCCCATCACAAGTCCAAGCACATTCTGAGATGCTTCCATCTTGTCCGAGAGATAATCGAGAGATAAGAAGTCTGCATCAATAGAGTGGATACAAAGAACAACATAGTAGACCCGTTCACTAAGGCTTTACCACAGCGGGAGTTTGATCGCCACCTCGATTGTATGGGGTTAAAGAATAAGAGCGATTGGCTTTAGTGTAAGTGGGAGATTGAAAGGATTATGCCCTATAAGCCAATATTTGTATCTCCCAGACCATTGTAAATTGACAAGTTAATAAAGGCAATATTTTTTCATCATTCGCTGTGTCATTATATGATGAACCCCATAGATTAGGGCTATGGTCCTAGGGCTATGATGAGATCATACCAGTGAGATCTAAGGCCTTAAAACCCTAATCTAGAATATTCCTAGTCATAGGAACCCTGAGTTGGGGATCAAGGTTTCCGGTTAGACTGGCACATCCTATGTATGCTGAAAAGGGTGACTGCTCTCACAGTCACTTGTGTGGGACACTAATACAAGGATGTGGGTGCTCATTAGCGAATGAGTTCACTGAATAGATCCAGTTTGAGAACATCTAATGGAGCCTTAGCTGCATGTCAATAGATGTTTCTCATAGTGGGAGTTGTACAAGTAGTCCTATGACCTGAGACTGCCATAATACCTTATGTACATGAACCCATGCTTTGGTTCAATCTCCATCATGACACTGGGTCATGCACGAGGTTGATGCTGGGTATGGTGAATTGTATATGAAGGTAATGAGTAGGTCAACAAGAAATTGATCACTCCTAGTAGGAGGAGATTGCATCCAGCCAAATTAGGTCAGATGATGATTCAGGAAATCTTTGATCAAAGTACAGATATTAGAAATGATTTCTAATATCGAATTAATTGAATCATTAGTGTATGACAAAGCTGGGAATGAGTATAAGCTGGTTTTGACATGTTTCCATATCCATAGTTATATTCGGGATGCAAGATGATTGAAGGATCGAATTGTACGGGAACTTTCTACTGAAGGGTAGTTTTGGAATTTCACCAGAATTTCCATATCTTCCGGGTAGACATGACACATTGCTAGACGTCAATCTTGTCTTGTGGGTTGATCAAATTAAATGGTTTAATTGGATCACTAATTAGGAGGAGTCCTAATTGACTAACTCGAGTTAGCTCGATTTGACCTAAATCGATTAGAATGAGTTCTGATCAAATTAGGTCAACTTGCACTCGGACCCACTGCTGGCTAGGTATGGAACCCAATGGGTCACACACTTAGGACAGATAATCAAGGATTTAATTTGGAATTAAATCTCGTTTGCAGATGAACACACTAGCATGTGTTGCAAACCATGGCTTCTACTTGAATCGGATTCGAGTTAGGGTTCCGATTTGGTCTTTTTTAGATCCAAATTCATTCCGGTTTGAATCTAATTGAAGATTCAAGACATTGGGCTAATAGTAGGCTAGCAATTGGGCTAACCTAAGAGGCTAAACCCCTTTCCCACATCGCCTAAGCCCCTTCCCCTCTCTTCCCACGCGCGCGCGCAAGGAGAAGAGTCCACGCGTGCGTGGACTCTCTCCAAGGGGCGTTTTTGCATGAGAAAAGAAAAGGGGATCGGCGTTTTGGCTGAAGGGGCGTGGAAGAGAGTCCACCTAGGTGTGGACTCTTCAAAAAAAATGGGGTTACCGTGAAAAAAAAAAAAAAACACCGAAGGGGCGCGACTCTTCTCTTCTGCGCGCGCCCTTCTGTGTTTTTTCGCGACTCTTTCTTGCGTCTTCCCATCCCAAAGGCCGTGAGATTAATTCAAGGGCCGTGAGATGAAGGGAAAGGACGTGAGAAGGGAGAGAGGGGTGTGAGAGGGTGATTACACTTGGGTAGGCGCCTCTCTGTCGCCTATTTAAGGAGAAGACTTCACCATAAAAAAAAAAAAAAACTATTCCAGATTTTCTACAGCGAAGCCTTGCTTCTATTTTCCCTCTCCCTCTCCAGAAGATTGTTTCCCCCTCCTCTCTTTCCTCTTTGATTCCTTTACAGAGCCTTGGCTCTGTCGAATCTCAGAACAGAAGGAGAGTCATAGAGAAACTCTCCGACGGTAAAGGAAGAAGGCGCCTCTCCTTTCTTTCTTACATTAAGACAATCTTGTCTTAATTTTCTTCTCCCTCCAAGACAAGCCTTGTCTCATTTTAGGACAAGGGCTTATTCTTAAGACAAGAGTGTCTTAAGGGGCCAAAGTTGCTAGAAGACAAGGAGAAGGGTAAGAGAGAAGGTTTAGTCCCAGTTTGGCTAGAGGAGTCCTAGCCAATAGCCCATATATCAAGTTCTTGGGGTAGAACTTGATTGGAAGGAACCCAATTAAGGAGTCAGTGTCTTGATCATCTGCCCGTGTGGATCACCATCGGAGGGCGGACAAGTGGATGCCTGGTGTGTTCAAGGGGCTACTCAATTTGGAGTTCATTTCTGCATCAGACTGGTAATAGCAATCTGAGGTTAGTATTTAAACAATGTTTAAATTTGGACATGCATGTAGTCATAGTTTTTAATTGCTAATAAGGAGATTTGGGATTAGGGTTCAGACCTGGTTTCATAAATTTTTGAAATCCACGCTTCCGCACTGGTTCACGAACCCAACAATTCTGGGGTCTAGAATTTGAGTCTTGTTGCTGGCTTTCATGGCTTTAAGACTTGATTAGACTTAACTCAACTGAATTAGACTTAACTCAACTGAACTGACTTGACTCACCTAGACTTTAAAACTTGAAATGGACTTACAAGAAATGAAATTTTAAAAGTAATTACAGGACTTAATAAACACTCTTGATTTGAAACTCAAAATTAATTACAGGACTCTTGAAAAGGAAATGACTCTTGAAAATAAAATATTTTTGAACTAAAGGATACAAGGTAACCTAATTATCTTCGATCCAAATTGGGATAAGGCTAACCTTGTTGGAGTGAAGTTTCTTTCGGCTTCTGGTGTCCACACCATCAAGGGCATACCAATTTGGCTCTAACCATATTAGGAAGGAATGACAATCATTCTATGAAAGTTTAGAGCCAAAACAACTTGAATTCGAAATTCAAACCAAGTCAAAACTTTCTCAAAAAGCTTCCTATATAATTCATTCAGGATTTTCTGGTCGAACAGAGATGAGTTGACTCGAGCAAGGGTCGAGTCAGCTCATCTAGAACACAGAACAGTCAGACTGTTCTTTTTGTAGGAATTAGTCAGCTCGAGCAGGGGTCAAGCCGGCTATTCCAGAACATAGAACGAGTTGGCTCGAGATAAGATCAAGTTGACTCGTACAGAACATAGAACAAGTCAGCTCGAGTAGGAGTCAAGTCAGCTCATCCAGAAAAGACTTTCAAAAATACTTCTTATCACAGCCAAGTGTCGACCCCTCAAGTTTCAACACATGGTCAATCATATTGACCACCAGTGATAGCAAACAATTCTTAATTGCCGTTCAGCCTTTAGATCAGATAGAAACCCTTATGGTGTGTAACCCCATAGATTCAAACACTAAGCTGGTAGCACTGGAACACTTCCAGTACAAGTCAAAGTCCTCATCTAGCAATGATACCCAATATCTGGACAGGTCAAAGATTGTAGAGCAACTTTCAAGAACTTCTGGCAAATGGTTACTGCATAATTTATCCCTTTGACCTCATAATGCTCAAGATGATCTAGGATTTGACTGCCAACCCTAATTTAGTTTATCCAGATCATATCTCAACTTTACAAGTTCTGTGACTCCTCACAAGAACTATCCTGGCCAAGGTTTTGCTAAATTGAGACACAGCGAGTCAATCAATCCAAACTATTTGGAGGGGTCAATTCCATCTTGATCCACCACCACTTCACAAGTACTTGACTGCACCCAGAAACCTTTCATCACTGGATTAGAAATCCAGGTAGTCCGGTATCAAAGTACAGTGAGTTTCTTGCAAGATACCATGGTGACCTCAGGTCTGAGGGACACATATACCCATATCCCTTCGCGAGCAACCCTTTGGCACAAGGGAGCTCCGTAGATGGTCATGTTCAGTGAGATGTCACACATTTCACTTGCATGTCACACTAGCATCTCCATAATCCTTGCTTAAGAGGACAACCAAAAATGTGACATACAATAACCTATACTTGATACATTGTCATTCTATAATAATGTATCATTTGGTTGTGAACTAGTTTAAGAACTACTTGATATATCCTCTTTATATCAAGTATAATGTAGTTCTAAGGACTACATCATACAAGAGTTTAATTTAGAAAAATGTAAATATGATGAACAGTCAAAAGAATAACTTTTATTAAAAAATTCATATACAATTACAAAATAAGCACAACTGTCTATAGCCTAAATGATTGGCTTTGGGATAAAATTTCCAACAACTCCCACTTGGACTAAAGCCAATCAGTACAAAATCTTATTCCCATTTTTCATTTATAACTGTCGAATTCTTCAACTCCGATAGCTTTAGTGAAGGGGTCAGCCAAGTTTTCCTTTTCATCAATATTCTGAAGGTCAATGTCATCTCGTTCCATGATCTCTCATATAAGGTGATAGCGCCATAAAATGTGCTTTGTGTGGTGATGAGACTTTGGCTCTTTGGCTTGAGCAATGGCTCTAATGATGTCACAATAAATTGGAATAGGACCATCTAGGGAAGGTGCCACTCCTAGCTCACCAAGGAACTTCTGCAACCACACAGCTTCCTTCACTGCATCTGATGCTGCAATGTATTCTGCTTCCCATACTTAGTCCGCCATTGTAGGCTGCTTGAAAATTTTCCAGCATATTGCTCCTCCATTTAGGGTAAAGATAAATCCTAACACACTCTTGCTGTCATCCTTATCTGACTGGAAACTAGAGTCAGTATGCCCCACAAGTTTCAAGTCAAGTTCTCCATAAATCAACCATTGATCCTTAGTATTTTGCAAATACTTAAGGATGGTTTTTACCACCTTCAAATGAGCTTCACCTGGGTCAGACTGGTATCTACTCACTATGCCTAGTGAGTATGCCACGTCTGGTCTAGTACATGTCATAGCATATATGATAGATCCCACTGCCCAATTATATGAGATTCTACTCATACGCTCTCTCTCCTCGGGAGTTGTCGCATAATCCTTCTTGGAGAGATCAATTTCGGTACCTATCGAGAGATACCCTTTCTTGGAATTTTTCATGCTAAACCGCTTCAACATAGTGTCGATGTACATAGACTAGGATAGTCCCAAAAGCCTCTTAGACCTATCTCTATAGATCTTCATAGAGAACTGAGGTGACAACCAGACTTTATTCTTTGCAGTACTGAGATGTCATTCCCAATTAAGAGAATGTCATCCATATAAACACAAGGAATACAATCACAGAACCATTAACCCATTTGTAAATGCAAGGTTCTTATTCGTTCCTAACAAAGCCATATGACTTGATACACTTATCAAATCACATGTTCCAACTCCTTGATGCTTGCTTCATTCCATAGATGGACTTTTGAAGCTTGCACACCTTTGACTCATCTGTGGATGTGAACCCTTCAGGTTGTATCATATACACCTCCTCTTCTAGCTCACCATTCTAGAAAGCTGTTCAGACATCCATTTGCCAGATTTCATTATTAAAGTGTATCACTAAAGCAAGCATGATCCGAATGGATTTGAGCATTGCCACAAGAGAGAACATCTCATCATAGTTAATACCATAACGTTATCGATACCCCTTGGCAACTAGACGGGCTTTATAGGTCACCACCTGCCCGTCTGCACCCCTTTTCCTCTTGAAAATCTATTTACACCTAATGGTTTTTATCCCTTCAAGCGAATCAACCAATGTCCATACATTGTTGATTTCCATAGATTTCATTTTGGATTTTATGGCTCCTAGCCATTTCTCAGAGTCGGACCTCTGCATCACATCCATATAGGTGATTGAATCCTCATTATTCTCATCGAGTTCAATGGGATCACCATCCCGGACCAAGAAACCGTAGTAACTATCCAGTCAACTCGGTACACTACTAGATCTCCTTAATGGTTCCTGTGTGGGCTCTGGGTGTGATCTAATCACAACCGATTCTATATTGTCCCTTAAGTGTATCGGTTCTTCTACTTGTTAAACTTCAGTAAGTTTAATCTTAGCGGCTATAGTTCCTTCACCAAGGAACTCCTTTTGCAAAAAGATAGCCCTAAGACTAACGAACAACTTTTGTTCCTCATCCAAGTAAAAGTAATATCCCTTAGACTCTTTTGGATACCCAACAAATAGGCATCGTCAGACCTAGGTCAAAGTTTGTCCGTTTCCAAACATTTTACATAAGCCGTGCAACCCAGACCCGAAGGTGTGAGAGTGTTGGCTTACGTCCAGTCTATATCTTATAGGAGGTTTTTTTAATGGATTTACTCGGGGCCCTATTCAAAAGGTAATAGGTTGATTCCAGAGCATATCCCCAAAAGGATAGCGGTAGAGAAGCAAAGCCAATCATCGATCGAACCATGTCTAACAGTGTTCGATTTCTCCTTTTAAATACTCCATTTAACTAAGGTATTCCTAGAGGTGTCCACTGAGAGAGAATCGCATTCTCCTCGAGATATATCAGAAACTCCTTCGAAAGATATTCGCCGCCTCGAACTGATCGAAGGGTTTTGATACATCTTCCGATTTATTTTTCTACTTCATTACGATATCGTTTGAACATTTCAAATGACTCAGACTTATATCTCATCAAGAAAACATAACCGTACCTCGAAAGGTCATCTGTAAATGTAATAAAATAACTATACCCACCTCTAGCACTAATATTCATGGTGAAGGTGAAAAACACCTACACCTAGCATACAATATGCAAGAAAACAGGATAGAAAGATATGCATTTTAAAATAATTTTAAATCATGCACAACGGAAGGCTCGGTAGATAGATCTAAACGATCTATCGATCTGCCCACAACAGGATCTAGCATAATGACCTAGCATGCATAAAACATCAAAGCAAAAGAAATAACAAATATAAAAGTACCATACCTTTATACCAAGAGAGAAGCAGTGGAAGTGCTGTAAGAAGGAGAAGGGTGCTCGAGCCACACACGTGTCTGGCCTCTACAAGATATCTACACCTGGGCTCGACTCTAATCAACTCCCTCAGAGTGCTAGCTCTTTAGGATCCTTGGCCGATCTTCTTCTTCTAGGAAGACTAGAAGGAGAGCATGAACCCTTTCCCAAAACCTCTCTTCTCAAGACCTAGCTTGACTACTAGGTTGCTCACACCCAATCCCTAGAACTCTCACAATCCTTCTCTATCTTCTCTTTAGTAGTGTTATAACTTGTAACCTCTACAGCCTATACAATGATCCTCATTTATAGGTGCAACACAGAGAAGGAGAAAGAGGAAGGAGGAGAGATGAGGAGAGAGAATGGGGGAGAGGATCAAGGCCAAACCAAATGCATCTAACCAATTAAGGTAAGTATGACTTTCAAACCATATAACGTTGGAGCCAAAACTGGTTTGAATTCGAAATTCAAACTAGGTCAAAACCTGCCCAAAAAACCTTCCATGAAATCCTTCCAAAATTTATGTTCATCATAGGAAGTGTCGACTCACGAAAAATGCCAAGTGTCGTCACCTGTAAAATTCCAAGTGTCGACACTTGGAACAAAGTCAATCATATTGACTTCTGGTGAAGACAAACGATTTCCAATAATCAATTAGCCACAAGATCAGATAGAAATCCTCTATGGTGTATGACCCCACAGGTTTGAACACTAAGCCAATAGCACTGGAACATTTCTAGTACAAGTCAAAGTCCTCATCTAGCAATGATACCCGACGTCCGGATAGGTCGAAGATGCAGATCACCTCACAAGAACCTCTGGCATATGGTTGCCGCATAATTCATCCCTTTGAACTCATAATGCTCAGGATGACTTAGGGTTTGACTGCCAACCCTAATTTGGATTATCCATATCATGTCTCAACCTCACAAGTTCTGTGACTCCTCACAAGAACTATCCTGGCCAAGGTTTTGCTGAATTGAGACATAGTGAGTCATTCACTCCAAACTATTTGTAGAGGTCAATTCCATCTTGATCCACCATCGCTCCTCAAGTACTTGACTATACCCAGAAACCTTCTGTCACTGGATTAGAAATCTAGGTAGTCCGGCACTAAAGTATAGTGAGTTGCTTGCAAGCTACCATGGTGACCTCAGGTTTATGGGACACAAATACCCATATCCCTTCATGAGCAACTCTTTGGCAAAAGGGAGCTCCGTAGATGATCACGTTCAGTGAAATGTTATACATTTCACTTGCATGTCACACCAGTGTCTCCACACTCCTTGGTTAAGAGGACAACCAACAAATGTGCCATACAACAACCTATACTTGATACATCGTCATCCTATAACAATGTATCCTTTGGTTGTGAACCAGTTTAAGAACTGTTTGATATATCATCTATATATCAAACAATGTAGTTCTAAGGACTCCATCACACAAGAGTTCTTTACAGGAAAAGTAAATATGATGGACAACCTAAATAAATAACTTTTATTTATTAAAAGAGAATTCATATACAAATACAAAGATAGCATAACCGTCTATAGCCTAGACGATTAGCTTTGGGACATAATTCCCAACAACTCCCACTTGAACTAAAGCTAATCATTACAAATTTCATTTCCATTTTCTTTTTACAACAGTCAAACTCTTGAACTCTGACGGCTTTAGTGATGGGGTTAGCCAGGTTCTCCTTTTCATTAATCTTCTGAAGGTCAATGTCACCTCGTTCCATGATCTCTCAAACAAGGTGATAGCACTGCAAAATATGCTTTATGTGGTGATAAGACTTCGGCTCTTTGGCTTGAGCAATGGCTCTAATGTTGTCATAGTACACTAGAACAGGACCATCAAGGGAAGGTGCAACTCCTAGCTCGCCAAGGAACTTCCGCAACCACACAGCTTCCTTCACTGCGTCTGATGTTGTAATGTACTCTGCTTCGCATATTAAGTCTACCACAGTAGGCTGCTTGGAACTTTTCTAGCAAATAGCTCCTCCATTCAGGGTAAAGATAAATCCTAACACACTCTTGCTATCATCTTTATCTGACTGGAAACTGGAGTCAGTGTACCCCACAAGTTTCAAATCAGATTCTTCATAAATTAACCATTGGTCCTTAGTATTTCGTAAATACTTAAGGATGGTTTGTACCACTTTCCAATGAGCTTCACCTGGGTCAGACTGGTATTTTCTCAGTACACCTAGTGTGTATGCCACGTCTGGTCTAGTACATGTCATGGCATACATGATAGAACCCACTGCCGAAGCATATGGGATTCTACTCATGCGCTCTCTCCTCAGGAGTTATCGCACAATTCCTTTTGGAGAGATCAATTCCGATGCCTATCGGGAGATAGCCCTTCTTGGAATTTTCCATGTTGAAACGATGTACGTAGACTGGGATAGTCCCAGAAGCCTCTTAGATCTATCTTTATAGATCTTCATACCCAGTATGTAAGAGGCTTCACCCAAGTCCTTCATAGAGAACTAAGATGATAACCAGACCTTTATTCCTTGTAGTGCTGCGATGTCATTCCCGATTAAGAGAATGTCATCCATATACAGCACAAGGAATACAATCACAGAACCATTAGCCTATCTATAAATGCAAGGTTCTTCTCCATTCCTAACGAAGCCATACGACTTGATACACTTATCAAATCACATGTTCCAACTCCTTGATACTTGCTTCAGTCCATAGATGAACTTTTGAAGCCTACACACCTTTGACTTATCTGTGGATGTGAACCCTTAAGGTTGTATCATATACACCTCCTTTTCTAGCTCACGATTCAGGAAAGCTATTCGGACATCCATTTCCCAGATTTCATAGTCAAAGTGCACTGCTAAAGCAAGCATAATCTGAATGGATTTTAGCATTGCCACAGGAGAGAACGTCTCATCATAGTCAATACCATAACGTTGACGATTCCTCTTGGCAACCAGACAGGCTTTATAGGTCTCCACCTTTCCATCTGTGCCCCTTTTCCTTTTGAAAATTCATTTGCACCCAATGAGTTTTATCACTTCAGGTGGATCAACCAATGTCCATACATTGTTGATCTTCATGGACTCCATTTCGGATTTCATGGCTCCTAGCCATTTCATAGAGTCGGACCTCTACATCGCATCCATATAGGTGATCGGATTCTCATTATTCTCATCGAGTTCAATGGATCACCATCCCAGACCAAGAAATCATAGTATCTGTCCGATCGGCTCGGTACTCTACCGGATCTCCTTAATAGTTCTGGAGTGGGCTCTGGGTGTGATCAATCATAGCCGGTTCTATGTTGTCCTTTAAGTGTGTCGGTTCTTCTACTTGTTGAACTTCACTAAGTTCAATCTTACCAGCTACAATCCCTTCACCAAGGAACTCTTTTTTTAAAAAGATAGCCCTAAGACTAACGAACAACTTTTGTTCCTCAGCTAAGTAGAAGTAATACCCCTTAGACTCTTTTGGATGCCCAACAAATAGGCACCGGTCAGACCTAGATCCAAGTTTGTCCATTTCCAAATGTTTTACATAAGCCAAGCACCCCCAAACCCGAAGGTGTGAAAGTGTTGACTTACGTCCAGTCCATATCTCATATGGTGTTTTACTAACAGACTTACTTGGAGCCCTATTCAAAAGGTAACAGGCTGATTCTAGAGCATATCCCCAAAAGGATATCGGTAAAGAAGCAAAGCCCGTCATGGACCGAACCATGTCTAACAAGGTTCGATTCCTCATCTTAGATACTCCATTTAATTGAGGTGTCCCTAGAGGTGTCCATTGTGAGAGAATCCCATTCTTCTCAAGATATATCAGAAACTCTTCCGAAAGGTATTCACCGCCTTGATTGGAATGAAGGGTTTTGTACACTTTTCAATTTGTTTTTCTACTTCATTATGATATTGTTTGAACATTTCAAACGATTCAGATTTATGTTTCATCAAGAAGACATAACCATACCTCGAAAGGTCATCTGTAAAAGTAATTAAATAACCATACCCACCTCTGGCACTAACATTCATAGGTCCGCATACATCAGTATATATCAGACTTAGAATTTTATTGGCTCGTTCACCTTTTCTGGTAAAAGGTGACTTTGTCAATTTTCCAAGAAGACAGGACTCACATGTTAGAAGTGAACTATCTTCACTAAAATCGAGGAGATCCTTGGTTTTCATCCTATTTATCCTATTCCTGTTAATATGACCTAGCCTAAAAAGCCATAGGTATGCTTCGCTAACATTATCAATCATAGGGCATTTGCTAGACGTGTACATTACATTAACAGGTTATGATAGTACATAAATGCCATCATGGATTTGTCCATTCAAAATTATAGAACCATTCAACATGATTTTACAAATGTCATTCTTTATTAATAGTTCATAACCATACATGGCTAACTGGCCTACAGAAATGACATTCAAAATAAAAGAAGGACAAAAATGACACTCATTCAAAATGATAGTACAGGACTCGGAAACAAGTTTAAGGACTCCCAATGCCAGAACTGGAACTTGGCTTCAATTTTCCACATTCAAGAACCTCTCACCGTCCTCGAATCTTCTACTAACTTGAAGTCCCTACAAATACTTGCAAATATGAATTGGACTTCCTGTATCCAATACCCAATTAGAAGTATTGCAAACAGAGAAACTACAAGGTGTTATCATATAAATACCTTGTCCAGGACCATCCTGCAGCTTTCTCTTCTTGGACCTATTTGGATCAAGGGACGCAATGTAAAGAGGACAGTTCCTTTTCCAATGACCCCGCTTCTTGCAAAAGAAGCACTCTGCCTAGCTTTGATTAGCCTTCACTTTCTTGGCCTGACTGGGCCCAGAAGCACTAAGCACCTTTTTCCCTTTATTATTTTTTTTCTTCCCTTTCTTAAAGGGATGACGCCCTCCCGAAGAACCTCCCACTAGATTCATCACTCCTTTATTCAACTGGTGGTCTTTCTCAAAAGTCTGTAGCAACCCCAACAGACCATGGTAGTTGACTGTCAGCTTATTCATTCTGTAATGATCGAGAAAGTCTATATAGGAGGAGGAGAGAGAATTTAAAATCGCATCATTCCCAAGCTGTTCATGCAAGGGACATCCAAGCTTCCCTAGGTGCTCAATCATCTTGATCATGTACAATACATGATCAGTGACTGAGGCCGCATCATGCATCCATGCATTGTAGATGGCATAGGAGACCCTGTACCTCTCAACATCATCTTATGTCCCAAAAAACTCTTTAAACCTTTGAAGGATTTCTTCCGGCTGGGCTTCCTCGAGTTTGTGATTGAACTCATCGTTCATTGTAGCCAACATAATGCATCGGACAGTGGTCCTGCCAGAGAGCCACTTCTGATAAGTGTCTCTGACCGAACCCCGAGCATTGGCAGGAGGGATCTCAGGTGTCGGATCCGATATCACATACAGGATTCGTTCATGCTCCAGGACAATCCTGAGCCTTCAATACCAGCTATCGAAGTTGGATCCATTGAGTTTCCTGTTATCGAGAAGAGACAGGAGTGATAGGTTGGAAGACATCTGAAAAGAAAATCAAAACTAATTAGTGTATATGAATTATTAACCTAAAGACATGGACTTTAGTCTAAAGGTCCCTCCCACTATTTTGCTCAGATTGGTAGCCTCTACCTCCAATCCGAAAAATTATTTTAATTCCCTAGTGGGTACCAGAATCCAATAGACAAAACATGAGCCCGACATTGGCCAGCCCACCCATGCGTGGCTAAAGGTAGGTTCTTTAATCGATTACTTCTCCAAGTAACCTCAAGTATTTGGGTTTTGCCCGAAGGAGCACTTCAATCGACCTTTGGGCCTCCTATTGAAGGCCCAGTTTGGTCCAACCATTAACATGACGAAATTCAATGCTTCTAACTAATGAATGGTCAAGCCCGACTTTGGCCAGCCCACCTAACCACCGTTAAGAGAGTCGCACTAAGCCATCATATTAGGAACAGCAATTCCAATAGCCTAATGAACACCCAATCTTTGGATCTGCCGATGAACACCCAACTATTGGACACATTACTATCATACTTAATGGGAGACTAGGACTTGGTTATCCCTATAACTTTGTCCTTTTAAGGACCTAATAATTTAGAGGGTTTTTAAATAATATGACAGATGAAGAGATGAGAAGACATGGATTAACCTCCCATTGACAAAAATAGCAATCTAGGAGGGTTACACATAACTAAGGATCCATGGGCACCTAAAATCAGTCACGACTTATTAACCTTTGTGACAAGGGCTAACACGAGTCAATGAGCTATCTAATCAATCCTAATTGACCATATTGGCCAGGTAAGTGAGATCAAGGGTTGGGTTCCACCATTAACCATCTTGCCTTAGACACCAACAGAGATGGCCAGGTAAGAGGTAGCCCCAAAGAACCATGATCACAATGCCAAACTTACATCGACACCATTAGTTCATCAGACTCGAATAGACTAGCCTAAAGACTCGGGCTTTCAACTGAGCCATAAATTAGATCCATTTAGATTATGGACTAATCAATCTAACTATTATATAGATCTAGATAAGAAATCCTAACTCAACTTTTGATTAGATCATATCTCTAATTAGTCTAATGCATCTAAACTTAGGTCTAACCCAATTAAGGACCTAATAGAAGCTAATCCATGACCCTTAAGGCTTATTGAAATGACTTAAAATCTTTTGAATCATATTCTTAGAGTTTTTAGTCATTATTAATTCTTAATTAAGTTCAATAATCTCAAATAAATTAAAACAATTTTAATTTATAAATGTAAAACAATTTTACAACAAATCAAAATTTGAATTCACTATATTTTAAAATTTTCATCCCAAGTGTCGACACTTCAGCAGCAAGTGTCGACTCAAGGCCTGAGACAGGGAAAAATAATAGAACGATCTGTTTTCAGGACACGCTCATGTGTCAACACTTCGAAGGTCAAATGTCGACACTTCAAGGTCAAGTGTAGACACTTCAGGGGCAAGTGTCGACACTTCAACCTGTCTCAAAAGAAAAACAGAAACCTAATCTCAGGAAATTTTTCCATGAGTCAACACTTCAAAGGCCAAGTGTCAACTCACAGCTGAGATAATGAAAAAATAGTGATTTCAAATCTAATGTTTCTCCAAACATTCAATCAAAATAAATCAAAAAAATTATTTTTAGATCTTATCTAAACTTGTTTTATGATCATGTCATTAGATTAAAACATTTTTAACTTACAATTTTCTTCTTATTTTCCTTCTCATGAGTCAATCCATAGGAGATCCTATTAAATGGGAAGAGAGGGTCTTAAAGCCGTACATCTCTCCTATGACCGGACGGCCATGGTGAAGCACTCAATCCAAGTACTTAAGAAATAAAAGAGATGTTATTAGCATGCTAGCATCATTATACTACAAAAAGGAACCCGTCGCTCTGATACCATTGAATATGAAAAACACCTACACCTAGCATACAATATACAAGAAAATAGGGCAGAAAGATATGCATTTTAAAATAATTTTAAATCATGCACAGCGGAAGGCTCAGTAGATAGATCTAAATGATCTACCGATCTATCCACAACAGGATCTAGCATAATGACCTAGCATGAATATAATATCAAAGCAAGAGAAATAGCAAATATAAAAGTACCATACCTTTATACCAAGAGAGAAGCAGTGGAAGTGCTGTAAGAAGGAGGAGGGTGCTCGAGCCATATATGTGTCTGGCCTCTATAGGATATCCACACCTGGGCTCGACTCTGATCACTCCCTCAGAGTGCTAGCTCTTTGGGATCCTTGGTCGATCTTCTTCTTCCAGGAAGACTAAGACGAGAGCAGGAACCCTTTCCCAAAACCTCTCTTCCCAAGATCTAGCTTGATTGCTAGGTTGCTCACACCCAATCCCTAGAACTCTCACAACCCTTCTCTATCTTCTCTCTAGTAGTGTTGTAACTTGTAACCTCTGCAGCCAATACAATGACCCTCATTTATAGGTGCAGCCAGGAGTAGAAGAAAGAGGAAGGAGGAGAGATGAGGGGAGAGAATGGGAGAGAGGATCAAGGCCATACCAAATGGGTTTAACCCATTAAGGTAAGTATGACTTTCATACCATATAACCTTTGGAGCCAAAACTGGTTTGAATTCGAAATTCAAACCAGGTCAAAACCTACACAAAAAACCTTTCATGAAATCCTCCCAAAATTTTTGTTCGTCATAGGAAGTGTCGACTCACGAAAAATGCCAAGTGTCGATGCTTCACCAAGTGTCGACACATACAAAATTCCAAGTGTCGACACTTGGAACAAAGTCAATCATATTGACTTCTGGTGACAAAAAACAATTCCCAATCATCGATTAGCCACAAGATCAGATAGAAATCCTTTATGGTGTGTGACCCCAAAGGTTCAAACACTAAGCCGGTAGCACTGGAACATTTCCAGTATCAGTCAAAGTCCTCATCTTGTAATGATACCCGATGCCCAAATATGTTGAAAATGCAGAGCACCTCACAAGAACCTTTGGCATATGGTGCCGCATAATTCATCCCTTTGACCTCATAATGCTCAGGATGACTTAGGGTTCGACTGCCAACCCTAATTTGGTTTATCCAGATAATGTCTCAACCTCACAAGTTCTATGACTCTTCACAAGAACTATCCTGGCCAAGATTTTGCTGAATTGAGATAGTGAGTCATTCACTCCAAACTATTTGGAGAGGTCAATTCCATCTTGATCCACCACCGCTCTTCAAGTTGTTGACTATACCCAGAAACCTTTCATCACTGGATTAGAAAACCAGGTAGTCCGGCACCAAAGTATAGTGAGTTGCTTGCAAGCTGCCATGGTGACCATAGGTCAGAGGGACACAAATACCCATATCCCTTTGCGAGCAACCCTTTGGAAAAAGGGAGCTCCGCAGATGGTCACGTTCAGTGAAATGTCATACATTTCACTTACATGTCACACCAGTGTCTCCACACTCCTTGGTTAAGAGGACAACCAACAAATTTGACATACAACAACCTATACTTGATACATCGTCATCCTTTAACAATGTATCCTTTTGTTGTAAACCAGTTTAAGAACTACTTGATATATCCTCTCTATATCAAACGATATAGTTTTAAGGACTCCATCATGCAAGAGTTATTTACCGAAAAAGTAAATATGATGGATAGCCAAAATAAATAACTTTTATTTATTAAAAGAGAATTCATATACAAATACAAAGATAGCACAACTGTCTACAGCCTAAATGATTGGCTTTGGGACATAATTCCCAACACATGGGTCCACATACATCAGATGTACCAGACTTAGAATTTCTTTGGATCATTCACCTTTTCCAGTAAAAGGTGATTTTGTCATCTTTCCATAAAGACAGGACTCATAGGTTGAAAGTGAACCACTTTCACTAAAGTGGAGAGACCCTCGCATTTCAACATGTTTATCCTACTTTTGTTAATATGACATAGCCTACAATGCCATAGGTACGCATCACTGACATTATCTATCCTTGGATGTGTACATTATACTAACAGGTTATGATAGTATATAAATGCCATTATTCATATATCCATTCATTACAACAGAACCATTCCAAATGATTTTACAAATGTCATTCTTTATTGATAGTTCATAACCATACATAGCCAATTGGCCTACAGAAGTGATATTTAAAATAAAATATGGATAATAATGACACTCATTCAAAAGATTGTACAAGACTCAAAAACTAGTTTGAGGACTCCTAATGCCAGGACTGGAACTTGGCTTCCATTTTTCATATTCAAGACTCTTGCCATCCTCGAATCTTCTACTAACTTGAAGTCCCTGCAATGAATTGCAAATGTGAATGGGACTTCCAGTATCCAATACCCAGTTAGTAGTATTGTAGATAGAGAAACTACAAGGTGTTATCATATAAATACCTTGTCCAGCATCTTCTGGCTGCTTCCTCTTCTTGGACCTGTTCAGGTCAAGGGACCCAATATAAAGAGGACAATTCCTCTTCCAATGTCCCCGCTTCTTGTAGAAGAAGCACTCCGCTTGGCTCTTATCAGCCTTCTCCTTCTTTGCCTGACCTGGCCTACAAGCATTCTACACCTGTTTCCCTTTATTTTTTTTTCCCTTTCTTAAAGGGATGATGCCCTACCGAAGATCCTCCTATTAGATTTACCATCCTTTTGTTCAGATGGTGGTCTTTCTCATAAGTCTGTAGCAACCCCAACACATCGTGGTAGTTAACTGTAGGCTTATTCATTTTATAATGATCGAGAAAATCTAGATAGGAAGAGGACAAGGAATTCAGAATCACATCCTTCCTAAGCTGTTCTTGCAAGGAACATCCGAGCTTGCCCAGGTACTCAATCATCTCGATCATGTACAATACATGATCATTGATTGAGGCCCCATCACGTATCCACACGTTGTGGATAGCATAGGAGGCCCTGTACCTCTCAACATCATCTGTTGTGCCAAAGGACTCCTTCGACCTTTGAAGGATTCCCTCTAGCTAGGCTTCCTCGAACTTGTGACTGAACTCGTCATTCATCGCTGCCAACATTATGCATCGGACAGTGGTCCTATCAGAGAGCCACTTCTGATAAGTATCTCTAACTGAACCCTGATCATTGGGAGCAGGGGTTTCAGGTATCGGATCTGATATCACATGCAAGATCCGTTCATGCTCCAGGACAATCCTGAGTCTTTGATACCAGCTATCGAAGTTAGGACCCTTAAGCTTCTCGTTATCGAGAAGAGACTGGAGCAACAGGTTAGAAGACATCTGAAAGGAAAACCAAAGCTAATTAGTGTATATGAATTATTATCCTACATACATGGACTTTAGTCTAAAGGCCCTCCCACTATTTTGTTCAGACTGGTAGCCTTTATCTCCAATTTGAGGAATCACTTTGATTCTGAAGTAGGTACTAGAGTCCAATAGACAACACATGAGCGCGACTTTGGTTGGCCCACCCATGCATGTCTAAAGGTAGGTTCTTCAACCGATTACTTCTCCATGTAACCTCTAGTATTTAGGTTTTTGCCCCAAGGTGCACTTCAATCGACCTTTGGGCCTCCTATTAAGGTCCCAGTTAGATCTAACTATTAGCATGACAAAATTCAATGCTTCTAGCGAATGAATAGTCAAGCCAGACTTTGACCGGCTCACCTGATCACCGTTAAGAGAGTCGCACTGAGCCATCATATTAGGAACAGCAATTCCAATAGCCCGATGAACACCCGATCTTTGGATCTGTCGATGAACATCCAATTATTGGACCCATTACCATCCCACTTAATGGAAGGCTAGGACTTGGTTATCCCTATAACTTCATCCTTTTATGGACCTAATAATTTAGAGGATTTAATTTTAATGTGATAGAAAAAGAGATAAGAAGACATGGATCAACCTCCAACTAACCAAATCAGCAATCAAGGACGGTTACACATAACTAATGATCCATGGGCACCTAAAATCAGTTAGGACTGATTAACCTAGGGTGACATGGGTTAACACGAGTCAATGAGCTATCCAATCAATTTTGATCAACCACATTGGCCTGGTATGTGAGATTATGGGTTGGGTTCTGCCATTAACCGTCTTACCTTAGACACCAACCGAGTTGGCCAGGTAAGAGGTAGCCCCAAAGAACCATGATCAAATTGCCAAACTTACCTAGACACCAATTGGTTCATCAAAGTCGATTAAACTAGCCTAAAGACTCGGGCAGACCACTGAGCCACAAAATTAGGTCCATGTAGATTTATGGACTAATCAATCTAACTATTAGAGAGATCTATAGAGAAGAAATCCTAACTCAACATCTGATTAGATTAGTTCTCTATTTAGTCCAATGCATCTAAACATAGGTCTTACCCAATTAAGGATCCAAAAGATGCTAACCATGACCCTTAAGGCTTATTGAAATGACTTAAAATCTTTGAATCATATTCCTAGAGTTTTTGTCATTCAATATAACTTAAGTCTCAATTAAGTCAAATAGCCTTAATTAATCGAAACAATTTCAATTAAGAATGTAAAATAATTTTACAAGCAAATTTGAATTCACTGTTTCTGTGCTTTCTGGTCGAGTCGACTCATGTAGAATGTAAGTTGGCTTGTCCAGAACCAACAACTGACAGATTCATCTGTTAGCAAAGATGAGTCAGCTCGAGCAGGGGTCGAGTCGGCTCATCCAGAACCAGAACAAATAGACTATTATGTATTGCATAAACGAGTCGGCTCGAGCAAGATTCGAGTCGGCTTGTCTGCGGGGGCAAAAAATAGTGACTTCAAATTCATGCATCTTACTTGAACTATTCAAAGTTAGAGATTAAACATGATCAAAACAAAACTCTTAGATCTTATCTAAATTTGTTTATGATCATAATATTGGATTAAAACATTTTTAATCTACATTTTCTCTTTTTTTTCATGAGTCAATCATATGCAGCACCCCTACACGCCATAGGAGACCCTATTGAATGGGAAGAGAGGGTCTTGCATCCCTACTTCTCTCTCATGACCGAACGGCCATGGTGAAGCACTCAATCTAAGTACTTAAGAGAAAACAATGATATTATATCATGCTAGCATTGTAATACAACGAAGAAAACCTATGCTTTGATACCATTTGAAGGGTAAACATGCTAGGCAGAAAGAAAGTATTTTAAAATAATTCTAAAATAAATAGCAGAAGGCTTGGTAGATCGATCAAAATGATCTACCAATCTGCCAGCAACAAGATCTAGTAAGATAACGCAGCATGAAATATACATCAAGAGCAAGAAAAATAATCAAAGATATAAAAGTACCTTACCATTATACCTTTGAAATGCTGTAGAAAAGGGTAAAGGGCTCAAGCCACACATGTATATGGCCTCTACAAGTAATCCACACTGGGGCTCGACTATAATCAACTCCCTCGAAGTGCTAGCTCCTTAGGATTCTTCGAGCCGATCTTCTTCTTCTCGAAAGGCAAGGAGAGGTGGAACCCTTCCCAACTTTCTCTCTTCCCAAGATCTAGCTTGAATGCTAGGTATTCTCACACCCAATCCCAAGTCCTCACAAAATCCCTTTTTCCTTCTAGTTGTTCAACCAACCAACAGCCCCTAAAATAACCTTTATTTATAGAGACAGCCATGAGAGGGAGAAAGAGGAAGGAGGAGTGATTGGGGGAGAAGGTCAAGGGCATACTAATTTGGCTCTAAACATATTAGGAAGGAATGTCATTCATTCCATTAAAGTTTGGAGCCAAAATAGCTTGAATTTGAAATTCAAACCAAGTCAAAACCTTCTCAAAAAGCTTCCCAAAAAATTCATTCAGGGCTTTCTGGTCAAGCAGAGACGAGTCAACTTGAGCAAGGATCAAGTCGGCTCATCCAGAACATAGAACGGTTAGACTGTTCTTTCAATAGGAATGAGTTGACTCGAGCAGGGGTCGAGTCGGCTCATCCAGAACACAGAACGAGTCGGCTAGAGCAGATATCAAGTCGGCTCGTCCAGAACATAGAACGAATCGGCTTGAGCTTGGATCGAGTCGGCTCGAGCAGGGGTCGAGTCGGCTCATCCAGAAAAGACTTACGAAATTTTTTCTTGTCATAGCCAAGTGTCAACCCCTCAAGTGTGGACACATGGTCAATCATATTGATCGCCAATGACAGCAAATGATTCTTAATCATCAATCAGCCTTTAGATCAGATAGAAACCCCTATGGTGTATGACCCCATAGGTTCGAACACTAAGCCAGTAGCACAGAAACACTTCCAGTACCAGTCAAAGTCCATATCTAGCAATGATACCCGATATCTGGATAGGTCAAAGATTGCAGAGCAACTTTCAAGAACCTCTGGCATATGGTTACCGCATAATTTATCCCTTTGACCTCATAATGCTCAGGATGACCTAGGATTTGACTACCAACCCTAATTTGGTTCATCCAGATCATGTCTTAACTTTACAAGTTCTGTGACTTCTCACAAAAACTACCCTGGCCAAGGTTTTGCTAAATTGAGATACAGTTAGTCATTCACTCCAAACTATTTGGAGGGGTCAATTCCATCTTGATCCACCACTGCTCTACAAGTACTTGACTGCACCCAAAAACCTTCCATCACTAGATTAGAAATCTAGGTAGTCTGGTACCAAAGTACAGTAAGTTGTTTGCAAGCTACCATGGTGATCTTAGGTTTGAGGGACATACATATCCATATCCCTTCATGAGCAACCCTTTGGTAGAAGGGAGCTCCGTAAATGGTCACATTCAGTGAGATATCACACATTTCACTTGCATGTCACACCAACATCTCCACACTCCTTGGTTAAGAGGACAACCAACAAATGTGACATACAACAACCAACACTTGATACCTTGTTGTCCTATAATAATGTATCATTTGGTTGTGAACCAGTTTAAGAACTACTTGATATATCCTCTCTATATCAAATATAATGTAGTTTTAAGGACTCCATCATACAAGAGTTCATTTTAGAAAAATGTAAATATGATGAACAACAAAAAGAATAACTTTTATTAAAAAACTTATATACAATTATAAAATAAGCACAACCGCCTACAGCCTAGATGATTGGCTTTGAGATACAATTTCTAATAATAAGTTCATATACATCTGTATGTATTAGCCCTAATAACTTAGTTGCCCTATATCCATGACCAGCAAATGGATATTTGGTCATTTAATCCACAATACAAGAGTCACAAGTTCCTAATGATTGATATCATAAGGATTAAAAAATTTATCTTTGTCTAACTTGTTTATCCTAGACTATGGTCGGGACACCAAGATCAGACACAGATCACTAGATCCCATATGGTTCATTGATTAGGATTTAAATTTTAGAACCTTAGTCATGTGTCACAATTTTGTAATCAATTAAGATTGAGTCTTGTAATAAGTTGAGGTTAGTTGATTTGTCTCAACCCTCAACCCTAGTTAGTATATTGAGTCCTATACTTCAGTTATGAGTCCAGTAAGAGTTTAATTTTGTATAAGAGAAGAGGATATCCTATTGTGGAGTTCCACCAGGCCTCATCCAGGAGCCAAAAGACACCACATCAACCAATTGGACTTTGTATGCCATCCCAAGGCCAAAAATTCTTGCATGATACCTAGATTCCCTCCAGATGCCAGAGAATATTCCCAGAACAGGGCCTCATTTGATTCCAGAGATTCATCTATGCCCTAGTCCAAAGAAGATTCAAGGCCCAAGTCCATAAGAACCAAGATGCCATTTTATTCCAAGAATATTCTTTTTCGGGCGCCCCAAATTCTATGAGGCCCAAGCCCATGCACCCAAGCCATTCAAGGCCACCGAAGCCCATGAGGAGCCGACCCATTGCTGCCCCCTTGAAGCCCACATGCCAATCAAAGCAAGAGTAGGTGTCCTCACATGTTGACCAAGTCAAAGCATGAAGGGAGAAGGAGAAGACTAGTCAAAGTTCCTAACCTAGTTGGGATTTTTTTTCCTAATTATTTTAAGACTTGTAATTCTAACCTAGCTAGGAGATTGACATGTAATCTAACTAGGAGAAGACTTGTAATACCTTAAGGAGAGGTTAGTCCTAACCTAAGTGCAACCCTAGTTAGGAGAGTGCATGGGAACTCTTAAAATATCCCACCCCTCTTCCTCTTGGAATAATTTTCTCTTATGAATACAACTTTGCTGAAATTTTAAGTCATTGCCTTATGTTGGTGTTCTTGTATTGGATTTTTATTTTGAGTGCTCTCCTTGTATACCCTAGCCGAATCCTTGCTGCCCTAGCACCCTTCTGCATCCTTAGAGATCAGCCACACCCAAGGAAAGGAAGCCCTAACTGTCATCCAAGACAAAGAGCTTCTTCTTCCCCAAGCCACCCACTCCTAACCCTATATCCCCAAGGTGTTTCACCTTCCTAGAAGAGGCTTTCCTTGCCTCTAGGACCACCCAGATCAGCCATCAGATTCAAGAGAACCAAGGCTTCTTTATCCAGGCTCCAATCAGAGCATGAGTGATCTTTTTAATTACTGAATTTACAATCTCTGACTGGTAAGAAACATTTCCCACTCTTAATTTCTGATTTGATTGAAGATAACTATCCTAAACTAAGAGTTTCTCAATTTCCAGGTCCTGACTTTCATTATCTTGCATGAGTATGCCTGTGATCATGGTGATTCTTTGCATTGTTACTCTTTCTGCTAGTTCTTAATTTTAGAAATCTAGACTGCAAATTAAATTATAAAAAAATATAAAAAATTAGTTTACTATTTTTTCTACATGTTTATCAATCTTAGAGTCATCCTACATTAGTTTGGTATCAGAGCAGGTTTAGGATAGTTTTTATCTACATTAGAATCATAAACCTAATTTTTGTATCCTATCACCTACATTAGAGGTCTAGGTTTTGATCAATTTTAGTATCTTAAACATTTTATTTTTCTATAAAACTTGCACGTCATGTCCTTTGTTTTGTTCTGATAATTTTCATATTTTTTAATTAATTTTATAGAAAACTTAATTTACTAAAATTTGGTATATTAGAAACCCTAACTAAAATCTTAATAATTCTGCTTCAGTCTGAAAACCCTAGGATTTGCATCATCATCTGATTTTTTTTTGCATCAAATTTGGGAGAGTTCATCATCACTATCCATCCTCTGTTTTATAATTTTTTAGATTTTTTTTTGCATCAGTAACTATGTCAAAACCTGTACCATCTGAAACCTTAATTTTTTGAATTCTGCTATTTCTGCACCTTGACTCAACATAACCTAATCAACTTCCACACACCCCAATCCCAAGCCCAATTTTTTTGCTAACCTAATCAACCTAAACTTAACTTGCCACCTCATAAAATACACATAAAATATTTTTATTTTTCTAATTATTTTAGATTGCATCAGGACCATCAATTGCCATCATCTGTATTAAATCAATCTTAAGGGCAACTCAATATTTCAGAACAGGGCAGGAGGTCTTAACCTATCCTGGGCCCAAAATAACCATCCAGCATTTTCACCCAAGCCTTAATTAAAATTGATTAGACTTAATTTGCCCTAGAGGGCTACATGACATCAACAGGTCAGGTTTGAGCTGCGTGGGCTAACTAGTACATTTAATCCTGTGGCTATTACTGAAATTTGGTGTCTAAGGCTGAGGGTCCAAAGTCAAACAACCTAAGTGGTGTTGTGATTTTTAATTTGATCCCTATGAAAGTAGGGGGGCCTCCCACATTCTCACCCTCTACTGGCTAGAGGAAGGATTAGCTACTGGGTTAAGTGTAAGTTGAGCTAACCCACCCAATTTTGGCTCTAGGTGTAGGAAACCCTAGATTAAATAAATCCTTTTCCTTTTGCATTCTTGGCTACACCATCTCATTCTGATTGCTTAATTAAGTGTATGACCCACTAGACTAGGAACCCATTACTAGAAGTCTAAATCCCAACCCAGCTCAACCATGGAGTCCAATTTAAAAGCCCTCATAAAAGCACTGAGTGAAAAGATAGACTTCAAATTTGACCAAACCAATACCCAATTGAGTTAAAAGCTTGACCAAACCCAAACCCAGCTTGCCCAATTGACCACTCAGATTAACCAGATAACCCAATCTAATAACCAAACGATCATAGGATTGATCCATTAGATGACCAAATAAGAACCCTAAACAAGGCCCATAGAGATGAATCCTTGCCCTATAATCCCTAGGAACCCATAGTCCCTAGATATGAACCCAGTAGTAACCCACTATCACTCAGTCTACCTGAACCCTATAGGATTAGTATCCCTAGCTGTGAGCCTAGTATTGGTCCATTTTTCCTTAGTCAACCCCCTCTTACCACCCCATTGGTTCACCAGGATGACCTTGAAGAGGAAATATATGAAGCTGATAAGAGCCTAGTGAATGAGTATTAGGATGAAGAGGAGTTCCCCATAGATGACCTAGGATTAGTTGACCCTGACCATACTCAGGTAGAAACCAACCAAGAATTAGTTGACCAAGTAGAGAACCAAGTAGAAGACCACCCAACATTAGTTGAACCTGACCAAACCCAAGCTGAACCGGTAGTAGAAGACCAGTTAGAGGAAGAGAATCCAATTGTAGAACCTAGTCTTGAATTTCCAGAGCCAAAAGAATTTATTAAGGACTTGATTTCTTATCAGTACTCTCAGGATAAATTCACTCTTTTGACTCCTATTGATCTTTTCCCCGAAATTAGTGATCCATTTTTCTATCATCCCAACCCAGTAGATATACCTCAACCTCGTAAGGTCAACCTCATTAGTATAGGACTCATCCCTGAAACACCTTCTTGTCTCTTAGTCTATCCGATCAATTCCAACCCCTTTTCTTACTTTCTACCTTACTAGACTAACCCTGAATTGACCTCATATTTTCTGCCTTTTCTTGGATCTTCTTATGATTCTTTAATTATTCACCTGCATCATGTAGAGGTTTGCATGTTGTATTCATTCATTACACATGTTAGGTTTGCATTTTACTTTTGGTATACTTTGTGGCATTTGCTAGGAGTACATTGTAAATTCTCCTGTGCATGCCAATCTAGGATTAAACCTAGAGAGTCTATAGTCTATTAGGTTAGACCCAAAGAGTCTAATAAATTTTCTTTGATAAGGAAGTCTAGTCGAGTCTATTAGGTGTAAGTTGAGTCCAATAAATCTTCTTTGATAAGGAAGTCTAGTCGAGTCTATTAGGTGTAAGTTGAGTCCAATAAATCCACAACCTTGAATCTATCTGTCTGCACCTACACTAGCCTCTACACAGCATATACATCAAGAACTTAGTTAAGAGCTGAACACAAGTAATGAACTAAATAATAGCTTGGCTAATTCCCAAAGGAAAGATAAAAAATTTTATGCAAAGGAATATATGATGGTAAAGGAATTTTTTGCTCGCAAAGCTGGCCCATCCAAAATAATGAACAGTAGTAGACCCAATGCCTATGTGCCTGAGATATCACCTGATTTAGGTATTAGTTCCACCTTCAGCATCTCAGGCTTTATAAAGTTTAGGGAGTTAGCAGTGATACCCAACGAGCCCCTTGAGCCACTCCCTTTTTTTGTGAGTGAACCCACCCTAGAGCGACCACATACAATTTGGCCTTTTAGTGAGGAAGAGATTGAAGGAACCCTGGATGATCAAGCCATCAGTATCCAAAATAGAGACTGTCAGCATTATTTGGTCCAGTGGCAAGGTCGGCCAGAATCTGTGGACTTGTGGAACGCTGGTGTGGATCTGCAACGCAACAACCTAGACCCTCCTTGAGCCAAATTGACCCTCACTCGACGGGGTCGAGTTCCTCCCATTTGGGAAGAATTGGTGGGGACACCAAGATCAGACACAGATCACTAGATCCCATATGGTTTATTGATTAGGGTTTTAATTTTAGATACTTAGTCATGTGTCATAATTTTGTAATCAATTAAGATTGAGTCCTGTAATAAGTTGAGGTTAGTTGATTTGTCTCAACCTTCAATCCTAGTCAGTATATTGAGTCTTGTACTTCAGTTATGAGTCTAGTAAGAGTTCAATTTTGTACAAGAGAAGAGGATGCCCTACTGTGAAGTTCCACCAGGCCTCATCCAGGAGCCAGAAGACCCCACTTCAGCTAATTGGACTATTTATGCCATCCTAGGGTCCAAGATTCCTTAATGATGCCTAGATTTCTTCTAGATGCCAGAGAATATTCCCAAAATAAAACCTCACTTGATTCCAAAGATCCATCTGTGCCCCAGCCCAAAGAAGATTCAAGGCCCAGGTCCATAAAAACCAAGATGCCATTTTATTCTAGGAATATTCCCTCTAGGGAGCCCCAAATTCCAGGAGGCCCAAGCCCATGCACCCAAGCCATTCAAGGCTACCCAAGCCCATGAAGAGCCGGCCCATTGCTGCCCCCTTGAAGCCCACATGCCAATCAAAGCAAGAGTAGGCATCCTCACATGTTGACCAAGTCAAAGCATGAAAGGAGAAGGAGAAGACTAGTCAAAGTTCCTAACCTAGTTGGGATTTGTTTTCCTAATTGTTTTAAGACTTGTAATTCTAACCTAGCTAGGAGAAGGACTTGTAATCCAACTAGGAGAAGACTTGTAATACCTTAAGGAGAGGTTAATCCTAACCTATATGTAACCCTAGTTAGGAGAGGGCATGGGAACTCTATAAATACCCCACCCCTCTTGCTCCTGGAATAACTTTTCTCTTTTGAATACAACTTTGCTGAAATTTTTAGTCATTGCCTTGTTTTGGTGTTCTTGTATTGGTTTTTTTATTTTGAGTGCTCTATTTGTGTACCCTAGCCGAATCTCTGCTGCCCTAGCACTCTTCTGCATCCTTGGAGATTAGCCAATCCCAAGGAAAGGAAGCCCTAGCTACCATCTAAGATAAAGAGCTTCTTCTTCCCCAAGCCGCCCACTCCTAACCCTAGATCCCCGAGGTGTTTCACCTCCCCAGAGGAGGCTTTCCTTGCCTTTAGGACCGCCCAGATCAGCCATCAAATTCAAGGAAACCAAGACTTCTTCATCCAGGCTCCAATAGAGCATGAGTGATCTCTTCAATTACTGAATTTACAGTCTCTGACTGGTGAGAAACCTTCCCCACTCTTAATTTCTGATTTGATTGAAGATAACTATCCTAAACTGGGAGTTTCTCAATTTCCAGGTCCTGACTTTCATTATCTTGCATGAGTATGCCTGCGATCATGGTGATTCTTTGCATTGCTACTCTTTTTGCTAGTTCTTACTTAATTTTGGCAATCTAGCCTGTAAATTAAATTATAAAAAAATATAAAAAATTAGTTTACTATTTTTCCTGTATATTTAGCAATCTTAGAGTCATCTCACATCATACTCACTAATATGATCTAATCAACAATGCTAGAGAAAAGTGATACTGACATCTTCTCTCTTTCTTTTCTTATTTTCAAAGAGTAAAACTTCATCATGGAGTGAAAGAACTAAAAGACCATTAATAAATAAACTAGTTCCAAAGAAATTATTAGAATGATAAATGGAGCATCCACTACTCTTTTTATTCATTTCAAAATCTTGTTGTAATAACAAGGGTACAAAAATAATATTTCTACTAATATTTGGAATATAGTGATAGTCTTTCAATTCTAAAGTTTTGCCTAAGATAACAATAACAGATAGGTGCCCATAGCTTATGCTTGAATAGCTTCACCACTCATACCATAAAGCTCAAAGTCACCCTTCTCCAACCTCCTAATTCTATAAAATCCCTGCAAAGACTTGCATATATGAGACCCACACGCGATATCTAATATCCATGAATTAGAAGTTGAAGTACTCAAGTTAGTTTGTATCATGTAAAAACCTTTTGATGCTCCACTAGCATCAGGCTTCAAACTAAAAACATATGACTTACAATCTTCTAGTGTCCCTGCTTTCTACAATAAAAATAGGTTCCATCAGTAAAAGGTTTCTTTGCCTTCTTCCTCTTCTTGATGCTTTTCTTAAAGTTCCCTTTTTCCTTTGAACCCTTCTTCATTACCATTTTTTTCTTCCCATAAATTAGAAAAGGATGAGCCTTGTCCCCTTTAATATGGCTCTCAGTTGTCTTAAGCATGTTAAGTAGCTCAAGTAGTGAAAGGTTCAATTTATTCATGTGATGGTTCATGATAAACTGAGAGAAGAAATTTGGAAGTGATTATAGGATCAAGTCCTGATTAATCTTTCTATCAATAATAAACCCTAATTGACCTAATCAAGTGATTAAGTCAATCAACATTAGTATATGGATTTAAATGGATGATCCCTCACTCACATACGTGCTCGAAATAACTGCTTCAATATTTTATATCGGGCAACCCTACTTTGCTCTCCATAAAGCTCTTTGAGATTGAGCAATACAAACTGAGGTTCCATTTCTTCATGTTGCCTCTACAATTCATTGCTCATAGAGGCCAACATAATATACTTGATAATTAAACTATCATTTTACCATATTTTACATATGACCCATTCCTCTTTCGAAGCATCATCTTCGATCGGATTTGGATCAGGAGAATCAAGGATTTAGGATACCTTCTACTAAGCTAAGATAATTCTCAGGTTCCTTAACCAAACCAAGTAATTGGGACCGATCAACTTATTGACATTTAAAATATCCCGCAGTGATAAAGTTGAAGTCATAATATTAATCTACATAAAATAAATAATAATGTATAAGCAGACCACTCAAGATGATATACACAACCAGATAAGACTTATTAATCTAATGGTGTCTCCAACTATTTTTCTATGAAAACCATAGCCCTCACCTATGGTGATGCGGGATAAAAGATGCAAAATTTAATTTAACAATCCTAAGTTTAATTATCCTTAATCAAGAAGAGAATAATTTCTAAAATTTTTTGGAAATAAGACTCAAAGTATTTTGATGAACTTAACTAGTCAACTAGTTACGATACCCGTAATGTAAATTAACAAAACTAATTAAGAAATCAGGATTTGATGATTGAGAAATCAGCTAAACTAGGGTTCTTATTTTCAAAGAATCAGAACTAAAGAGTTAAGGATGGGTTCTATTTACCAACAAAGATTCGTAGCGCTCTTGATGCAGATTGATTTCAGCACTCTAGGATTCGCGGCAGAACTTCAAGATTATCGTTCTTCGGGCTCCGATTTTCAACTTGGTTGGTTCCAAAGCAAGAATACCTTTATTTCAAATCTTGATCACCTGAAATCACTCACAAGAAAATTAGTTAGATGGCATGGAGAAAAGAAGAAGATTGGAAGGAAAAAGATAAGAGAAGGATGGAGGTAGATTAGGGTTTTTTGGATGGCTGGAAGTTGGATAGTTGGGCCTCACACCCTCTCCCTCACAGAGTTTGATGCCCTCATGACAAAGGAATTGAAGAGAAAACTTTCACTTTATTTCATAAAATTAAGATACCATACAAGGGGGTTTGAGAGTAGTATTTATAGATTACAAGCAAGTGAAGTATGGGTTACAAATTCTTGAGTTCTTGTTGAAAGAGCAAGAATCTCCTTGGAATTGGCTTCCTTTGGGCGTCAATCACCATTTGAACCTCCCTTCAGCATCTTGAATACTTGGTGTTTGATCCCTTTTGGCTTCATTCACTTGGGCGACAACATTTGAATGAAGGTGGGCAGCCAAGATGAATTGTTTGTTGGAAATTCTTGATGGAGTCTTGAATTTGAATAGCAAAGAACTCTTGATCTTGGAGGACTTCTTGGATTCTTGAAGTATGAAACTCCCTTGCAACTTGAACACCTAACTTCTTGAATTGGCACCCATGTGAATCTCTTTGTGGCCGACCAAGATAATGCCATGGTATGTGGTGACGTGGCATGATGTGGCATGTGACTTGGCATGGTGACATGGCATGTGACACGGCATGGTGATGGGGCATCCAAGATGTTGATGAGGCATGTGATGATGTGGCAAGATGTTATGGCGCCATGAATTGGATCCCCTCTTGACTTGCAATCTTGAATTGAACTTGATCCCTTAACTAATTACAGGACTCGATTGAAACTAACTTTGCCCAACTTGATCAAATTGAATCCAATCTAGCCAAATTACTAAGGCATAATAATAAATTAAAATTGACTAGGTTTATATATATATACTGGTCTCAATTTGGTTTGTTGCAGCTTTTCCTTCTGGACCGGGCTCGGTGGGTATGCCGGAGAGCTCCTCGACCAGTTGACCTGCAGAAAGTCCCTAGGCACAGGAGGGGCTTCGGCGGGGGACACTCCGATGGTAATGTTAGTGGAGGAATCAGAGCAATAGAATAGAAAGAACTCAGGGAAAGTAGTTCACGGTAGGGAAGAAAAGAGTTATCTTTCTTGCGGAGATCCCCCGGATGCCTTTTATATGCATAGAGTGCCGCCAAATTCTGTTAGGTAGCAAGTTAAGAAAACTCAGATTTGCCCCCAGGAGAATCGACATGGTGGCGAGATCGTGGGTTGGTGGCGTGGCAGGAGCGTCAGAGTGATGGCCTAGCAGCAAGAGTCATGGCTATGCAGTAGAGTCCATTACAACTGAATGTCGAACTTGTCAGAGAGAAAGGCTCCTGGAACCTTCTCGCAGCCCCTTCAACAGCAGATCATCCTCGGCTGAAGGGAGTCATCCGGTCGACCATGGCGCCCGTCAAGGCCCCAAAGAAGCCAACGCGCACACGGGGAGGCGCCCGTCGACCCTGGAAGCTCCCCAGGTCAGCCCTTCAGGAAAGGGTCCGCGGGGTCCTCTCCAAGAACGAAGGAGTAAGACCCTCGCGTGGTTCAGCCGACCAGATGCCTGGGGCTGGTCCGACCCAGGACTAGCCGAATGGAAACAACAGTTGTCCCCCTACTCCTGGACCTTAAGGGGTCACGTGGCTTTAAAGGGAAGGAGCATGATTGTGTGCACCTACGGAAGATTCCGGGTCGAGGCGTTGGCTCGCTTCGAATCCCCCTCGAATGGCTCCCTAGACAGCTCTCAGCCACTCGGAGCGCAAGCGAGGCAGTTAATGCGAGTCAGGCACCATAAGGAAGGCTAGGCTATCCTGCATTGATCTAGGGGGGAGTAGAGCATCATGCCATGCGACGGCATCTAGTCGGTTGGCGTTGGCCCCCGAGGCTGGTCCTGCACCGCTGATTCAGCGCTCACGTGGATCGCCACCTGCACAACGGGATGCTTCGGATGCTTCAAACTCTGAAATGCTACCGCTCGAGTCTCCTGATGGGACAGCTGGGATGCACACGGGACGGGCAGCTGCTGACCCTCCTTCTTTCTCCCCCTTCCCTCCGAGTCCTATAAAAGGAGGGGGCAACAACATGAGAGGATTTTTCCTGCTATGCCTGCGCTCCGCGAGATAGAGTCCGCTCCTTCTTCCATGAAACCGGGCTTCTAAGAGTCCAGTCCCAGGTTAGTCCCAGCCTTCCTTCCTCCTTTTAAGCCCCCATGGCATCTGGTAGTAGGGGTCCGATCCATAGGCCTAGGGACCCAGGACCAAGCGAGATACCTTCGACCATGACCAGGGAATGAGTCGAGAAACTTAGGGCAGTGTACGGCATCCCCTCCACCCTGCATCTTACGCTCTCGGGCCGAGAGGGGAGAGCGAACAACCCTTTAGGACCAGAGACCCTCCCCATGTATGAGTCCCACCTTATGGCTAGGTTGAGATTTTCTCTGCACCCTTTGTTCGTAGAAATTTTCAACTTTTACAGGGTAACCCCAGTCCAGCTGACCCCAAACAACATTCGGCCAATATGCTGCTTCATTGTATTATGCCACAAGGCTAGGTCCGAACCTAGTCTGTCCCTCTTCGATAACTTCTGCTTCCTGAAGAGGGACTTTAGGAGTCAAGAATGGGTTTCGTTTGTCCCTCGCCAAAGCCGAAAAATCCTAAAGTGCCTCCCGTCGGCCATCCAAGGGTGGAAGTCCCGGTTCTTCTTTGTCAGCAGTCTCGAACCTTAGGGGTTTGAGCCATTATGGAGAGAGCCACTGGTGAGAGTCCATGAAGGGAGGTCAGTTTTGGTGGCCAACTAGGGCACATTAAATGAGATCAATAGAGCCGACCCGGCAGTAGCATTCGAGCTGTTGGGGGAGGGAACCCTTCACCAAGCGGGGATCAGCTCCCAAGGAGTCCTAGGCAAGGGCTGACCTCCCATCTTGTAGATCCTTTAGCTTTTTTTCCTTCTCCCTCACAAACTCTGAATTTCCTGCGACAGGAGGAAGGATGCAGAGGATTAACAAGTCCAAAGTCATTCGACGGGCAGTGCGGAAGCGGGCCATCCCAGAATCGGCCCACACGCTGGCCGTCGAATAACAGAAAAAGAGACAGGAGGAGGAGTGACCTGTCTCCATCATCGAGGTCGAGTCAGATGAAGATGGCATCCCCCTTACTGAGCTCATGGCAATGAGGGCGGTGAGAGCGCCAGCTCCACCGGGGGGGCCAACCATCCGGCCGGAGCAGGAGCAGCTGGGGACATCCGATGCAGGTGCAGCATCAACCCCTACACCCACCGGTTCGGAGGAGGTAGTCCCCCTGACCGACAAGGGCAAAGGGATGGTCGTAGATGGGGCGACCGATAGTGAGTCTGAGTAGTCGGACGAGGAAGTCCGCCAAGAAGAATTCCAGCACTGGCATGCACTTGAAAACCCTAGGAGAGCACGGAGCTTGCTGAAGGTGGCCATGATAGACGCCGACTAGGAGGTGTCGATCTAGAGGAATCTGATCGATGTAGCCATGGAGTCTTACCGTGACTTCATGAGGGTAAGGGCTTTAACTTGTCTCTTTACTTTTTTATTTTTCTTCCTTCAGGCATGGTACTGATCTGGCCTTATGTTTGCAGCTCCTCCATGACATTTTCCTAATGGATGATGGCATCTGTTGAGTGGTGCATGCTGCCAAGACTTTCGTGAAGAGGGTCCAAGAGCTAGAGATGACCCAGGAGGCCGCAATGGCATCTCTGAAATCCTCTGAAGAAAACCTGGAGGCAGCCCAAGTGGAGACAGAGTCAGTGAGTGCGGCTCTGAGAGAGGCCAAGAGCCGGCTGGCCGACCATGAGGCCAAGTTGAAGAAGTGGAAGGCGAAGGTTGACTCCCTTGCCCGTCGGCTTGGAGAGGAAGAGAAACGATTCATGGAGGATGACCAGAGGGCCCAGACCGAATGGGCGGCGGTGGTACGGTTAGTAACTCAGCTCGAGGAAGCCAAGAAACTGGCTACAAGGAAAGCCCAAGAAGCCGTGGTGGCATACAAAGCCTCCGATGGCTTCACTGAGGATATGGAGGAGGCGGCATCAGACTTCTACAAGGTAGGCTACGACAACTGCCTGAAGAAGGTGGGCACACTCTTCCCGGGACTGGACCTATCGGGCACCGAGTTGCAGGACCCGACAGAGGGAGAGGAACCCCAGGCAAAACCTCCAAAGGAAGGTAGGGCAAGAGTGGCCAGGGCCGAAACCCCAACGCCAGCCAACATGGAAGCGGTGGCCTCCACAGTGGAATCTCCAGCTGCTGCGGTCTTGGCAGATCCCCCCGTTGTAGTCAATGGGGCCAGGGTTGTGGCCCTTAACGCATCTTCCGTGGGTCGGGCCTAAGGAGTGTGTAAAGGCCCAACCCACCTTTTGTAAGCACTTTCTTTTGAAATGAATGAGAAGACCTTCCTTTTGAAAATTTTCTAATGTATGTGGGCGTGAAACAAGTATCTTTTCTCTGAGATTTTTCTAAGTACCCCCGGTCGGCTCCGTGGTATTGCAGGGTCACGAGCTCCTTCGAAATGGCCGACGGGCATGAAATAAGTATCTTTCTTCCAAAATTTTTCTAAGTACCCCCAGTCGGCCCACCAGAGCCAGAAGCCAGTAGGGTAATTGAGAATGATAGTTTAATTCAAGTAGGGCATTTGAACATCTGCTTCCGATCCCCGTCTGCGAGTTAGCCCATGTTGTGGTCTGTCTTCCCCGCGGTCCCACGGGGATTGTTTTAGGATGATCGCTGGCTTAAAGTCAAACTTTCGGAGTGGGCTGCCCTAGAGCCTCTACTGACTGGAGTCAGACTTTTGGAGTGGGCTGCCCTAGAGCATCTACCGACCGAGGTCAGACTTTCAGAGTGGGCTGCCCTAGAGCCTCTACCGATCGGAGATGGACTTTCGGAGTGGGGTGCCCTAGAGCCTCTACCGATCGGAGTCAGACTTTCAGAGTGAGCTGCCCTAGAGCCTCTACCGACCAGAGTGGGACTTTCAGAGTGGGGTGCCCTAGAGCCTCTGTCGATCGGAGTCGGACTTTCGAAGTGGGCTGCCCTAGAGCCTCTGCCGATCGAAGTCGGACTATCAGAGTGGGCTGCCCTAGAGCCTTTGCCTACCGAAGTCGAACTTTCGGAGTGGGCTGCTGTAGAGCCTCTACCGACCGGAGTTGGACTTTCGAAGTGGGCTGCCTTGGAGCCTCTGCCGATCGGAGTCGAAGTTTCGGAGTGGGCTGGATGGAGTTGAAGAAGTTGTATACTTTATTTATAGTACTTGCAAAGGTTGTCTGCATTCCACGGGTGCGCTATCAGCCGTCCGTCCAAGTGGGCGAGTCGGTAGGTTCCAGCTCGAACTACTTCAGTGACCCGATAAGGGCCTTCCCAATTGGGAGAAAGTTTTCTCTATTCAGTTGGCCTCGAAACCTCCTCCTTTCGCAGGACCAGATCTCCAACTTGGAAAGTCCGCATCTTAACCTGCGAATTATAATATCTGGCCATCTTTTGATGATAGGTCACCATCTTCATACTCGCTCGGAGTCGGGTCTCGTCCAATAGATCCAGGTCAGCCCTCCGTTGCTCCTAGTTGGCCGGCTCGGTGAACCGGTCAATCCGCAGGGACTGTGGAGAGACCTCCACAGGGATGACAGCCTCACTCCCGTAGGTTAGGTTGAATAGGGTTTCCCCCGTTGCCGCCCGGGCAGTTGTCCGATATGCCCAAAGCACAAAATGAAGTTTTTCCACCTAAAGCCCCTTGGCTTCATTCAGCCGGGTCTTTAACCCATGCAGGATTGTCCTATTAGTAACCTCAGCCTCTCCATTGGACTGAGGATGGGCGACTGAAGTAAGGCGATGGGCGATGTGGTATTGTTGACAGAAACCCCGGAACAAAGAGTTGTCAAACTATCTTCCATTATCGGTGATGATCATCCTCGGGATGCCGAACCGGAAGATAATGCAGTTCCGGACAAAGTTCTCCACTTTGGCCTCCGTTATCTGTGCCAATGCTTCTGCCTCTACCCATTTAGTGAAGTAATCAATGGCTATGAGAAGGAACTTTCACTGACTGGAGGCTAGGGGGAAAGGTCCCAGGATGTCCATGCCCTACTGTTCAAATGGCCAATGCACCATGAGTGGGACCAGCTGGCTGGCGGGCCTTCTTTGGATGCCGGAGTACCTCTGGCATGCATCGCACTTTCGTACGAAGTCCAAGGCATCCTTCTAGATTGCAGGCCAGTAATACCCCTACCTGATGATTTTGTAAGATAGGGACCTCCCTCTAAGATGATCGCCACATATACCTTCGTGCACCTCCCGGAGTACGTAGTCCGCATCGATCGGCCCCAAGCATTTCAGCAATAGTTGCGAGAATGAACGCTTGTAGAGGGCCCCATCAAGAATGATGTATTTAGAGGCCGTTGAGCGGACACGCCTGGCTTCCGCCGGGCCATCCAGAAGGGTCCCTTGCATCAGGAATGCACGGATCAGGTCCATCCATGAAGCTTCTTGCTCAACCTGGTGGACCTCTGTCGGCTCTTCGATAATGCTCGGGTGCTGCAGATGTTCCATGAAGGTCTAGTCGGAGGTACCAACCGTAGCGGTGGCCAACTGCGATAAGGCATCCGCCCGGGAGTTCTGTTACCGAGGTATATGAAGAATCTCAAAAAATTTAAGTTGTGATACCAGGTCCCGTACCTTGTCCAAGTACTTGACCACAGAAGGGTCCCTCGCTTCAAATTCACCCTTCACCTGATTGACTACCAACTGGGAGTCGGGGAAGGCACGGACCCTACCAATTCCCAATTCATTCGCTATTTTCAACCTTGCAAGCAGAGCTTCATACTCTTCCTAGTTGTTCAACACCTGGAACGCAAAATGCAGGGCGTACTCCAAACATTGCCCATCAGGGTCAGCTAGGATCAAGCCTGCACCGCACCCCGAGAGATTGGAAGCTCCATCTACGTGCAGGGTCCAAACAGGCTCGGCTTCTCCCGCGGGCTCGGCTTCTCTCGTGGGGTCAGCCACAGGCATCTCAACCATTGTCGGGGTTGTCTCCGTCCCCCAGGTGCATTCTGTAATGAAATCAGCTATTACTTGGGCTTTTAAGGATGACCGTGGCTGGAAGGAGATGTCAAACTCGCCCAGCCTGATGGCCCATTTGGCGAGCCGTCCGAAGGTGTCAAGGCTTCGGAGGATCGTCTTGAGGGGCTGGTCCGTCAGTACGACAATCGAATATGCCTGGAAGTAGGGCCGGAGGTGCTTTGCTGCTATAACCAATGAGTAGACCAGCTTTTGCACCTTAGGATACCTGACCTCGGCATCATGGAGGACCTTTCTGATGTAGTAGATAGGTTTCTGCTGGCCGCCTTTCACCACCCGCACGAGGACAGCGCTGATGGCCTTGCTAATGGCTGACAGGTACAAATATAGCACTTCCCCCTCCGTTGGTTTGGCCAAGAGTGGAGGATTCCTTAAGTAATCCCTCAAGGCTTCAAAGGTCGACCGGCACTCATCAGTCCATTGGAAGCGGTCCGACCGGTGCAAGGTCTTGAAGAATGGGAGGGATCTTTCAGCCGACTGAGAGATGAAGTGGCTGAGGGAAGCAATGCGACCTGTAAGCTCTTGCACCTGCTTTTTAGTGATCGAATGAGTCATGTCGATGATGGCTTTGTTCTTTTTGGGGTTGACCTCAATACCTCTTTGAGTGACAAGGAAGCCAAGAAACTTCCCAGAGGTCACCACGAAGATACACTTGGTGGGGTTTAGCTTCATCCTGTGGTACCTCAATGCATCAAAGGACTCCTGCATGTCCCTGATGTGGTCGACCTTATAGAGGCTTTTGACAATCATATCATCGACGTACGCCTCCATGTTCCTTCCAAGCTGAGCTTCAAAGACTCGGTTGATCAGCCTTTGGAAGGTGGCGCCCGCATTCTTCAGGCCAAAAGGCATCATCTTATAACAATACATGCACCTGTCTGTGACAAAGGCCGTCTTCTCCTAATCTTTAGGATGCATCCTGATCTGGTTATACCCAGAGAAAGCATCCATAAAGCTTAAGAGTTGGTGGTCGGCTATTGCATCTACCAATTGGTCAATTTTCGGCAAGGGGAAGCTATCCTTGGGGCACACCTTGATGAGGTTTGTGTAATCCACGCAGATCCTCCACTTCCCACTAGCCTTTTTTACCATGATGATATTGGCCAGCCACTCTGGGTAATGAGACTCCCTGATGAAGCCAGCATCAAAGAGCTTCCTCACTTCCTCTTCGATGGCCCTCTACCTTTCGGCAGCGAAGCTCCTCTTCTTTTGCCGAATGGGCCTATAAGTAGGATCTACCCTGAGCTGATGGGTGATGATATCCACCGGAGTGCCTGGCATGTCCGACACCGACCAGGCAAAGATGTCTGCATTGCTTCTTTAGAAGCCGACTAGCTCCCTCCTAGCCCCCTCTTTCAGGGCACTTCCTATTTGGAGGACTCTCGTGAGATCATCCTCTTTAAGGGGTACAAATACAATCATTTCGACGGGCTGACCATGACTGTCGACTTCATCTCTGGGATCGAGCTGCTCAAGTGTGGGGCGCCCGTCCAGCTGCTGGTCATGAATAACTGTGCACTGCTTGGCTACTCTGCGGTCTCCCCTCAGCTCCCCAACTCTGTCACGGGTCAGAAACTTCGCCAGCAGATGGTAAGTGATACAATGATCCGGAACTTGTTGAGGGCCGGCCACAAAGTTGACGGAGAAGGTTCGCTCATAAGGTTCCATCTCGAGGGTCATGGGTAAGGCAATCTCCCCCTCAAGCCCGATGAAGTTCCCTCCGAAGCCAGTGAGCAGCACCATGGACTCCCGCAGTCTACACCTGGACAGGTTCATCCGGACGAAAGCATCATACAGTAAAACCTCCGCGCAACTCCATTATCAATAAAGACATGTTTTACATCATAGTTGGCGATGATAGTTGACACAACCACAGGGTCATCGCCCAGGAGAGGGGGCTCCAAGAGGTCCTTATCAGAGAAACTGATTACACTAGATCACCAGGGCCTTTTTACAATGTCCTAGTCCTCTTTCTGCTCCCAGGCAGATCGTCGGTACAGCATGCCAATGCCACCATCTGTTGGGCGCTGATTGGGGAGCTCAGCCTCCTTCGGGGGATCTCTGATAGTTGAAGTCCTGGCCCGATCTCGACGAGATCAGACGTACTTGTTCAGATACCCTCTCCTAATGAGGTCCTCGATGGCGTCTTTCAGCTGGAGGCACTCTTCTATGTCATGCCCATGGTCCCTGTGGAACCGGCAGTATTTGTTTTTATTCCTGGAGGCAGGAGGACCTCTCATCGGTCAAGGCCTTTAGAAGAAGGCCTCGTTCTCGATCTCCATCAGGATTTTCTTCCGTGGCAGAGAGAGGGGTGCATAGTTGTTGAACCGCTTGAGGTAGTCCCTCTACTTGGGGCTCTGGCACCGGGTGGATCGGTTGTCATCGCCGGGAGGTCAGATTGTGGTGGCCTTATTGCCCCGCTTCTTCGGGGCTGACCTCCCCTTAGCCTGGCATCGGTTCGTCGATTGTTCTTCCGCTAGGGCATATTTATGCGCCTTGGCCAGCAGGTCGGTGTTGCTCGTCGGAAGCTTCTTGTCCAGGAAGAATGTAAGCATGGACGAGTGGAGTTCCCTCTTAAAGGCTGACATGGCCACCGCTTCATTCAAGTCGGGGACCTCCATAGCGGTCGAGTTGAAGCGGGCCATGTAGTCCCGGAGGGTCTCTCCCTCTGCTTGTTGGATGAGGAAGAGGCAGTCGGTGTCCTTCGAAGTCCGGCTGCAAGTCCTGAAATGAGAAAGAAAAAGGGTTTCGAGCTAAGAAAAAGAAGGATCGTACCTGGGTGGATGGTGGAGAACCACATCCACGCGGCCTTCTTCAGAGTCACCGGAAAGGCAATGTAGTGGAGGGCGTCGGACACGCCCTGCACCATCATGTGGGCTTTATAGATACCCAGGTGGTCCAAGGGATCGGTGGTACCGTCTAGGGGTCCACCTGTGGGATCTTGAAATATCGGGGGTTAGACTCCCCCAGGATCTCGGCGAAGAAAGGCGGGTGAGTGTCATGCACCCGCCTTCCCTCAGCACTCTGTCGCTCAACAATCTTGACAATGTGCTCCTCCATGCGCATGATTGTGTTGCCATAGTTGTGCGGGTCTACAGTAGGGCGTTGACCGTCAAGAGGGGCAAAGTCAGCAAAAGAGGGGGAAGCTGACCTCGCCCTCTTTCCTTCAGCATGGGCCCTTAAGGACCCCTAGGGTTCCAGAACAGTGAGGGACAAGGGCGGAGGCGCCTCTAGCCAGTGGCTGATGTCGGCAACAGGCTGATTGTTGATGCAGGAAGCCACCGGCGGCTGCTATTGATGGTCTGACATTTCCTGGAAGTGCTGGACCACTGAGGTAAGCATCTCAATGCGGTTTACCAGCATCTGAAATTGTTGTAACCCTAGGGTGATAGTGGGCTCAGCAGTGGCAGCGGCATTGCTTTCCGTGCGGGGCGTGTTGGGCCCCTGATGAGAACGCCCTCTCCTCACGAAAATACTCCGGGCTCTTCCTCTTGCCATGGCTGGAACTCTCCCATCAATCTTTTTTTTTAAAACAAGGAGCACAACAAAGACACTTCCTCTAGCGCCAATCTGTTGCCGCTTTTCCTTCTGGACCGAGCTCGGTGGGTGCGCCGGAGAGCTCCTCGACCGGTCGACCTGCAGAAAGTCCCTAGGCGCTAGAGGGCCTCCGATGGGGGACACTCCGATGGTTAAGTTAATGGAGGAATCAGAGCAACAGAATGGAATGAATTCAGAAAAAGGAGTTCACGGTAGGGAAGAAAAGAGTTACCTTCCTCGTGGAGATCCCCAGGGTGCCTTTTATAGGCATAGAGTACCGCCAAATTCTGTTGGAGAATAAGTTAGGAAAACTCGGATTTGCCCCCAGGAGAATCGGTGTGGTGGTGAGATCGTGGGTTGGCGGTGTGGCAGGAGCGTCAGAGTGATGGCCTGGCAGCGAGAGTCATGGCTATGCATTGGAGTCCGTTATAACTAAATGTCAGAACTTGTCAGGGATAAAGGCTCCTGGAACCTTCGAGCGACCCCTTCAACAACAGATCAGCCTCGGCTGAAGGGAGTCGTCCGGCCGACCGTGGCACCCGTCAAGGCCTCAAAGAAGCCAATGCGTGCGCGGGGAGGCGCCCATCAACCCTGGAAGCTCCCCAGGTCAACCCTTCAGGAAAGGGGCCGTGGGGTCCTCTCCAAGAACCGGGGAGTCGGACCCTCGTGTGAGTCAGCCGACCGGACGCCTGGTGCCGGACTGACCCGGGACTAGCCGAATGGGCACAATAGGGTTCATGGGTTTATTCACAGGTTTGGGCTTGTAAAGGACTCAACTGAAATTGGGTTTAGGGCTTAGTCACAGGTGATCCACAGGGATATGGGATTGACCTGTCATCCTTTCATGACCCTGGTGTCCGCACAAATTCTCCTCGGGTGGGAGGAACTCGACCCTGTCGAGTATGGGTCAACTTTGCTTTGGTAATGTTCTAGTAGGTCAGGATTAATCCTTTGCCAATCCTATATAGTGATCCAAGAATCTTCAGCTCGGGTCATCCTTGCCAACAAACCAAATATCGTTGATAATCTTTACTTTGAGTGGCGATAATCTTGTTATCCAAGATTCGCTCAATCCTATCTCTCTATTCTGGTATTTTGGCTGGTGGACACTCATAGGTTGGCTCACTCTCAAGGATGGGATTAGGCCCAAAAGGCTCACTAGGTATCATCGTTGGTTTCTTATACTCTACAATGTCTGAAATGTTGAAAGTTGAACTAATACCTAGCTCAGGTGGTAACTCAAGCACATAGGAATTAGGTCCAATTTTCTTAATTATTTTGTATGGTCCTGCACTACGGGCATGTAATTTCTTCATGGTTCCTAGTGAGAACCATTCAGGTCGAAGCCTAATCATGACAAAGTCTCCTTTCTTGAATCAGCCATATGTTTAAATGATTCATTGCTTTCTTTGATTTTTTCACTTATTTTCTTATGCAATTCTCTAATATGTTGTGCATATGACTCTGCAGATTCAGAAATGCATTCATGCATAGGTAAAGGAATAAGATCTAAATGCTTTCTTGGCTTGTACCCATGGATAATTTCAAATAGGCTTTTTCCAGTGGATCTATTAACTGAGCTATTGTATGCAAATTTATCTTTAGACAGTAATAGATCCCAATTTGCAGTATTCTCACCCACTATACATCTAAGTAAGTTTCCTAAAGTTTGATTCATGAGTTCAATCTTGCCATCTGTTTGAGGGTGATAAGATGCAAAAAATTTAAGTTTTGTCCCTAACAAGTGCTAGAGGATTTTTCAGAAATAACTAGTGAATCGTGCATCTCTATCAGATACTATGGTTCTAGGTAAATCATGTAGTCTAACTATTTCATTCAGAAAAAGCTTTGCTACCTTAGAGGCATCATAGGTTTGGAAACATGGTAAAAAATATGCCATCTTTGAAAAACTATCAACCACGATAAAAATAGAATCATGTTTCCTTATGGTTTTAGGTAATCCAAGAACAAAATCCATGCTAAAATCTTGCCATGGATAATCCGGTACAGGAATTGGGGTATATAGGCCAGTGTTTTGCTTTTGCTATTTGGCAACATCACAAGTTCGACATCTAGCCATAACTTGGGCAACATTGCTCTTAAGATTTGGCAAATAAAATTGGTCCTCAAGTGATAAAATAGTCTTATTTCTATCGAAATGTCCAGCTAAACCTCCAACATGTGTTTCCCAAATTAGGAAGTCTCTAAGGAAAGTATTAAGAAACATAGTTTACTTTCCCTAAAAAGATAACCATCTTGAATAGAATATTCACTATATGAACTAGACGGTCCTTGTTTAACTGTTTCATAAATTTTTCTAAAGTCAATGCAATTCTCATATTCATCCTTTAACTTTTCAAACCCTACAACTCTAGTATTAACACAGTTCAAAAGCATAAAGCGTCTACTAAGCGCATCAACGACTCGATTCTCAGTACATGCATGGTGTTTCAGTACAAAAGTATAAGCCTGGATATACTCTACCCATTTACCAAGCCTTGGGTTCAATTTCTTTTGCGAGTTAAAGAATTGGAGTATTTCATGGTCTGAATAAAGAACAAACTCCTACAGTAGCAAATAGTGTCTCCAATATCTTAGGACTTGGACCACCGCATATAACTCTTTATCATAAGTTGAATACTTCAATTTAGCATCATTCAACTTCTCGCTAAAGAAAGCAACTGGATGACTCTCCTGACTCAAGACTCCTCCTTTTCCTACACCTGAGGCATCACAAGCTACTTCAAAAACTTTTGAAAAGTCAAGTAGCCTTAAAATTAGAGCTGGGTCATCTTGTCCTTGATTTCTAGGAAGGCTTTATTAGCATTCTGGGTCCACTCAAAAGCTCCCTTCCTCATGCAATCAGTAATAGGTGCTACAATTGTACTAAACCCTCGAATAAATCTTCTATAGAAGGTGGCCAATCCATGAAAACTATGAATATCATGTACATTTTTGGGTATGGGCCACTCGACTATAGACTTGATCTTCTCAGGGTCAGCAAACATGCTTTCAGTAGTTACTACGAAGCCTAGAAAAATAATCCTTGGGATCATGAAACTACACTTCTTCAAGTTTGCATAAAGACTATTTTTTCTAAAGGCTTGGCACACTTGTCGAAGACGATCTAGATGAGCCTTCTTAGTTTTATTATATATGAGGATGTCATCAAAATAAACTACTATGAATTTTTCAATAAAAGCTTTCAAAACTTGAGTCATGATCCTCATAAAAGTACTAGGTGTGTTTGATAGGCCAAAAGGCATCACTAACCATTCATATAAGCCATCCTTAGTCTTAAATATGGTTTTTCATTCATCCACGGGCCTAATTCTAACCTGATGATAGCCATTTTTCATGTCAATCTTTGAAAAGATGGTAGCATCGGCCATCATATCTAACATGTCATCAAGTTGGGATATAGGAAATCGATTTTTCACTATTATCTTATTGATGGCTCTACTATTGACACACATTCTTCGAGTGCCATCTTTCTTAGGGATCAAAAGAGCTAGAACAGCACATGGGCTTAAACTTTCTCTAATAAATCTTTTTCTAAAAAGATCCTTAACTTGCCTCTGTAATTCCTTATGTTTAGTAGGGTTCATCCTATAGTGTGGTAAATTTGGCAAGGTCGCTCCTGGGACTAGGTCAATAGCGTGTTGTATGTCCCTTAATGGTGGTAAGCAATCAGGGAGGTCTTCAGGGAACACATCCTTATACTCCTTCAGAAACTCTAAAATCTTCTTAGGGTATTTCTTATGGGGTTCATCATGAACTTCCTTAGTGGTCAAAATCCAGACTATTGAACCTTCAATAATTTTGTGTTCTAATTCTTTGGCAGTAATACGGTTCAATCATGGTTCCTTCTCTCTCAAATGACTAGACCCTCTTTTGATATTATCCTTAGGTTAGGTCGAGTTGATAATAATTCTTTTTCCAAGATGGTTAAAGGAACATGAGTTGGTTCGGCCAAAAAGGATAGCATCATGGTCATACAACCAGGGTCTGCCTAATATAATACTACTAACTTCCATTGGAATCACATCAAACCATATTTTCTCTTGATAGGATTGAATTTGGACTGTGACCTGGCATTGTAATCTAATAGGAATAGATGTTGTATCAATCCAGGATACCTTATATGGGCTAGGATGTGGTGCTATAGGTAAGCCTAAATTCTTAACAACATTTGTAGATATAGCGTTGACACAACTTTCACTATCTATAATAATCTTGCAAACTTTGTCCCCTAGCTTAATAAAGGTTTGTAGGATATTCGTCCTATACCAGTCTTCATTCTTCTTGGTCTGACCTAGAATGCATCTAACTACTCCTAGTAGATTAGATGACTCTATGGGTTCTTCATCACCTTCATATTCTTCTAATAAATCTTTCTTAGCTTCATAAACTTCTTCACATTCTTCAATATTTTCTAGATTTTCTTCTTCACACTCTCCTATATGTAGAGCTCGTACAGGGCATTGAGCAGCAAAATGGCCTAGTTTATGATACCTAAAATATTCTGCAATTTGGTCCCTATCTCTTTGTACTTCAGGTGCCTTACCTTTGTTATCCCTACGAGCTAGTTAAGAGATAGGATTGGGTCGGCTAGTTGGAAATTAGCTCGTGTTTGGTCTACTTCTAAGGGCACTAAACCTACTAGGCTTAGGTTGGCGGATAATGGGTTTTCTCTGGAATCATTCATAATTCCCAGCAATCTTGTAGGCTTATTCTAAATCATGAACTTCTCTCAAGAATAGTTCCCTCTGGATATCGTCATGTAGGCCTGCTCTAAACCTAAATAATGTGATAGCTTTCAACTTGACTACACTACACCTCATAACAAATTCGTCAAATTTTGCTATATATTCAACCACTGATTTGTTCCCTTGGGTCAACTTTTGCCACTAATCTAGCAATTTTTGCTCATAGGACAAGGGTAGGTATTTCTCCCTAAGTCTAATCTTCATAGCTCCCCATGTGACTATGGGCAAATCTCCTCTTTATGGGTTCAGTCATTCCATATTTTTTCAATACAATCTAGCTTGTTGGACTAGCCTAAGCTTAGCAAATTTATATTTTCTCCTCCGACATCTCATACCATTCAAAGTACCAGTCCATGCCACTCTCCCAATCAGTATAAACCTTAGGATCTAAACTTCAATCAAAGGTAGGTGCATCAAGTTGTATATTTCTAAGGATCCTTTCTTCCTGGTCATTCACAACAGGGGTTTGGTAACTAGGAATAGGATCAAGTGTAACTTCACTATATTGGGCTGTTAGACCTAGAGGAGTGGGTCTAGGTGTCTCAGAATCTGAATAGGTCGCATGGGATTCCTCAAGGTTACCTAGTCTCTCATCCATCTAGAAAACTTAGCATTGAGTTGCCTAAATTGCTCAGTCATAGATCTCATTAACGCCTCAATATTAGGGTCCATGGTGAGATTTGGTTGGGTTTGAGTATGCTGATATGGTGTTCCTGTTCTAGTGGCCATGCATTGCAATCACACAAAATCGAACTAGGGTTTCCTAGACCTAGAGCTCAAGAAAAATGGGTCAGCTCAATTTACAACCAATTCAGCAATTATCCTATCCACTGGCCAAGTAAGAGGTGGGGCCATGGGAGGCTCCCCCTACTTTCACAGGGTCCTAATTAAAAATCATGAAACCACTTAGGGTGTTTGCCTCTGGACCTCTAGCCTTAGACACCAGATTCAAGAGATAATCAAAGAATTGGGTGCACTAGCTTCCACACAATACTTAGAACCTGACCTTGTTGGTGTCCCTAAGCTAATTTAAATTTCTAATTGATTTTAATTAGGCTTGGGATCGATGCAAAGGTGGTTGTATTGGACCCAGGAAAGGATATGAAATCCTTCCCTGATCTAACTAAGTAAGAGTGCCCTTAAGTTGATTTCAGTTATGATGCATGCACATGAAATCCTAATGCGCAATGAAACTAAAACAGAAATTAAAAGAAAATAATAAAAATTTCTCTCTATTTTTTTCTGTAATTAGATGGCAAGTTAGAAGAGGATTAACAAAAAATTTTTTGTATTTTTTTATGATGATTTTATGTAATTTAATTTCAGCCTAAAACTAGGTATGCAGAAATTTCAGCAACTAGTAATTAAACACTAGTTTAACCTGCTCTGATACCAAAGATGATGCGAGATGAAGGATGCAAAACTAAATTTAACAATCCTAAGATTAATTATTTTTAATTAAGATGAGAATAATTTCTGTAATTTTCTGGAAATATGACTCAAAGTATTTTGATGAACTTAACTAGTCAACTAGTTATGATACCCGCAATGTAAATCAACAAAACTAACTAAGAAATCAGGATTTGATGATTAAGAAATTACCTAAACTAGGGTTCTTACTTACAAAGAATCATAGCAAAAGAGTTGAGGAGGGGTTTTATTTACCAACGAAGATTTGCAGCACTCTTGATGTAGATTGATTTCAGCACTCTGGGATTCGTCGCAAAACTTCAAGATTATCATTCTTCAGGCTTCGATTTTCAACTCGGTTGGTTCCAAGCAAGAACCCCTTTACTTCAAATCATGATCACCTGAAATCACTCACAAGAAAATAAGTTAGATGGCATGGAGAAAAGAAAAATATTGGAAGGCAAAAGATAAGAGAATGATGGAGGCGGATTAGGGTTTTTTGGATGGCTGGAACTTGGATAGTTGGGCCTCGCGCCCTAGGACCTCACGCCATCTCCCTTACAGAGTTTGATGCCCTCATGGCAAAGTAATTGAAGATAAAACTCTCACTTTATTTCATAAAAATAAGATACCATACAAGGGGGTTTGAGAGTGGTATTTATAGATTACAAGCAAGAGAAGTGTGGGTTACAAATTCTTGAGTTCTTGTTGGAAGAGCAAGAAACTCCTTGGAATTGGCTTCCTTTAGGCATCAATCACCATTTGAACCTTCTTTTGGCATCTTGAATACTTGGTGTTTGATCCCTTTTGGCTTCATTCACTTGGGCGACAAATCTAGGAATAGGGTGGGCGACAACATTTGAATGAAGGTGGGCGGCCAAGATGAATTGTTGGTTGGAAATTCTTGATGGAGTCTTGAATTTGAATAGCAAAGAACTCTTGATCTTGGAGGACTTCTTGCATTCTTGAAGTGTGAAACTGCCTTGCAACTTGAACACCTAACTTCTTGAAATGGCGCCCATGTGAATCTCCTTGTGGCCGACCAAGATGATGCCATGGTATGTGGTGACATGGCATGACATGGCATGTGACTTGGCATGGTGATGTGGCATGTGATGGGGCATCCAAGATGTTGATGTGGCATGTGATGATGTGGCAAGATGTTGTGGTGCCATGAATTGGTTCCCCTCTTGACTTGCAATCTTGAATTGGGCTTGCAATCTTGAATTGAACTTGATCCCTTAACTAATTACAAGACTCGATTGAAACTAACTTTGCCCAACTGGATCAAATTGGGCTTGCAATCTTGAATTGAACTTGATCCCTTAACTAATTACAAGACTCGATTGAAACTAACTTTGCCCAACTGGATCAAATTGAATCCAATCCGGCCAAATTACTGAGGCATAACAATAAATTAAAATTGACTAGGTTTATATATATATACAGGTCTCAATTGGGTTCAAGGATTTATTCACAGGTTTAGGCTTGTACAGGACTTAACTGAAATTGGGGTTTAGGGCTTAGTCATAGGTGATCCACAGGGATGTGGGATTGACCTGTCGTCTTTTTCTGACACTAGTATCCGCACCATATGGAAAGCAAGAAACCCTAACAGGGTTTGTTTAGTGGGGTTGAGATCCCAATTTCTCATAAATGTATTGTATTACATAATAAATATTTATAAATTTAAGGATAAGAAATTTTTTTTTTCAGTTACAAACCATGCCTCTCAACATGACAGCTACCTCTAAGACACTTACAACCTTATGTTATATAACAAACTATAATGTCTTAGTTTAGTCAGATCTTTCATTTCCATATAGTCATGTTTGAATAATATTGCTTTTATGTTATACAACAAAGCAACACCATCAATCATTCTATAAAGTATTAGATGCACCAAGATAAATTTCACATCAAATCCTAGAGCAAGTCTTGTATTACACAATAAACATACTATAATTTTTTGACATGAATTTGGCTTAACATGCAGGAATGCAATTAGTAGTGTTTTAATCAATTATCATATTTCAATATAAGGTCAAAATCAATCAAATTAGCTAGGAAAGTGGGAGAGAGGTGGGAGGCCCTCCGTGCTTGCCTTAAACATCAAAAATTTGGCTAGGTAAGCAATGGATCCAATTAAAAATCACGTTCTCTTTACCTTTCCAGAACTACTTTCCTATATACCAATTGATCATCAAATCCTAAATGGATTTGCATTATGATTTTATAATACTACAACTAAATATAATTTTTAAAGAGGGCTTTCATGGTCTCATGCATACCCTAATACTACAAACTATCTAATAGGCATATAACACCGTAACATTATATATGCCAAGTGTGTCATCATTCTAGGATAACCTTACAACATAGTAGACATCCACCGCTATCTTAGAACAACCTTATTTTAGAGTGATGACTAAATAATCTAAACATATCTCTATGTTAATTAGGATTTAAGTAAAAACCTAATCAGAGGCATACATCAACCAACATATGCTACAACTTCAATGCTGGATATAATTAGATATCATATAATCATTCAAACATTAATTGACTATTAATTGAATGAATCAAGGTGCCTTTGATACCACTACTAGGTTATAATTATACAGTGGAAGAACGGATTTCAAAATTTTAATTCTTGAAATCCTAGTCAATCAAAATCCTAGACCTAGGATCCCCTTGATCATATCAATTAATAAGGTAAAATATTAGGAAATAGAATAATACTTGTAATGTTAATATCCTTTATTCCACTAGGCACACAAGCGTATGCCTTCCAGAGATGATCCTCACAAGAACTAGATCAAGGAAGCACTCCTCTTGCTTGCTTGACTAGAAACTCTTCCCGATAGCCTTTCTTTTTTTAGCAACCTTTTTTCTCTTCTAGGACCTTTTTCCTTTTAAAGAGTATCTCAAAAACACTCCAAAAACTATCTTACTATCCTATTATCCTTTTTAATTCTCTTCCTAAGCCCTTGTCTTAAAATGACATACTTGTTTTAAAATAAAAGACTTATCCTAACAAGGGAAGGAAGAAAGTTGTCAGGACAAACTTCGAATGATTTGGTTTCAATCACCAAAGCCTTTAAATAGGAAGAGAGGAGGTGTTTAAAACATCCTATCATTAGCCCCTAATCTAATATTTAACATATCAGATAAGACCCTTCAAGCAGAAGGAGTCTTTAGGCAGAAAGGTTCTAAGTGAAATGTACATTGTTTTATAATTTTTTTATACCAAGAGTTGCTTATCACAATTCCTTGAGAAAAATCTAATAATTAGACCTTAATTTAAGAATTAAAAACATGGTCCAACACCCCAATAGGCATATAAACTAGAAAGGCTTATCTAGAAAAGATGATTAATAAGCAGAAGGACTCTAGTCCATCCTATGTGCCATATATCCCAAGCATTGCATCCCTTCATGCGCCCACATGAAATCATGCCCATATTTCTCAATTTGACCAATCAAATCTAATTTAATTGGGCATGGATAAGAGAGGATAGGGAATAAAGTTTAACACCAAAAAAGTAATTTAATTATAGAAGGACTCTTGATCCTTATACACCCTTTAATATGTGTGCATGACAATATTGGCACCAAGAGTCCCAAGCCCTTGGGACTCTTGGTTTAATACATGGATAAAGGCTATAAAAACAAGATAAGTTCTAATTTAGCTATCCCACTTAAAGTTCAACCCAATTTAAGGTTCACTCAAATTATTTAGTCCAAATAGTAAGCATTTAAATCCAATCTAATTAGGTTAGAGTTAGGCTAGCCAACATATGCTAGTATGTTAATTAGCTAGCCAATTAGGATCCTATGACCCTAATGAAAATATAAATAACTTATTTGATCAGTTTTTTAATTTGTGTGACCCTTTGGACTTCTCATCTAGCTACCAATAGGTCTAGGATCATATCAATTTAGTTTGATTTGAAATCAACAATCAAATTAGGTCAAATTGAGCTAATCCTAGTTGCCAATTTGAACCATCTTTCAAATTGTCTTATAAATTCAATCAATTTAATTTATGAAAACCTACAAGATATGATTAATGTCTAGCAACATGTCATGTCTACCTAGAAGATGAAAGATTTGGTGGAAAATATCAAAATACCCTTCAATGGTAAGTTACCATGCTATTCAATCCTTTGATCTTTTCTCATCCAGAATAAGTGATGGGTATGGAAAATTATTAAATACTTACACTTTATTCATTGAAATTTTAAATCACTAATGAAGACTTGATTGATAAGATTAGAAATCCTTTTCTAATTTTATCTTCCTTTGATCAAAGACTTCTTGAGTCATTATTTGATGAGATTACATAGGATAAATACTTCTCTTACTAGGAGTGATCGATTCCTTATTGACCTACTCATAACCCTTATACACAATTCACCATATCCATAAACATCTCATACATGACTAAGTCATGAATGAGTATGAACCAAAACATGGATTCATATGTACAAGATACCATAGTGATCTCAGGTCTAAGGATCACTTGTATAACTCCCACTAAGAGAATCATCTTTTGACAAGTAATACTTTCATAAGATGTTCTTATGATAGATCGATTCAGTAAACTCAAAACTTGATGAGCACCCACATCCTTGTATTAGTATCCCTGCACAAGTGGTCATGAGACCTACCACTATCTCCATCAAGCACACATAGATGTGCTAGTCTCTTTGAAAATATTGATCCCCAACTTGATGATCCTTCGATTGAAAATATTTTAGATTAGGATTTATAAAATCTTACGTCTCACTATTATGAACTCCATCATAACCCTAAAATCATTATCCTAATCTATGAGATTCATCATAATCTTTAAAATAACAAAGTATAAGATACAACATTTGATGAAACAAAATGCCTTTTATGAATATTATACATAAGTTGGGAGAATTTTATATACTTACCCCTGATATATAAGAAATATGATTGGCTTTTAGGATACTATTTTTTCAAGGATGATAGCAAGAGTATGTCAAGCTTTGTCTTTACCCTAAACAGTAGAGTGATCTATTGAAAAAGTTCAAAGTAGCATACCATGGCAGACTCAATTTACGAGATTGAATATTACAGCATCAGATGCTGTAAAGAAAACTGTATGGTTACTGAAGTTCCTCGGTGAGCTGGGAGTGGCACCATCCCTTGATAGTCAGTTCTCCCATATTATGATAGCATTGGGCCATTACTCAGCCAAAGAGTCAAAGTCCTATCAGTGTACCAAGCATATTCTACATCGCTTTTATCTTGTATGAGAGATCATAGAATGAGATGATGTTGAGCTTCAAAAGATTGATGGAAAGGAGAACCTAGCCAACCCATTTACTAAAGCCATTGGGATCAAAGAGTTCAATGATTATAAATGGAAGATGGGTATTAGATACTATTTTAATTGACTTTAGTCCAAGTGAAAGTTGTTGAGAATTGTATCCTAATGCCAATTATCTAACTCATGCCAATTGTCTAACTTATAGATAGTTGATTTTTTATATAAATTATTATGAATTAAAGTTATTTTTTTGATAGTTTATCATATTGCATCTTTTATAATGAGCTCTTGTGTGATAGAGTTCTTAGAACTATATTTTATATGATAAAGATAGGATTTATCATATGATTCTTAAAATTTATTTACGATCAAATGATACATTATTATAAGACGATGGTGTATCGAGTGTCGGTCATTGTATGCTATATGGGTTGGTTGTCCTCTTAATCAAGGAGTGTGGAGACACTAGTATGGCATGCAGGTAAAGTTTATGACATTTCACTAAACATGACCTACCTATGGATTACTCTTCTACCAAGTGTTGCTCATAAAGGGATATGGATATAAATATCTCTTAGACCTAAGAACACCATAGTGATTTGCAAGCAACTCACTATACTTTATACTGGATTATCTAAATTTCTAATCTAATAATGGAATATTTCTAGGTACATCAAGCACTTATGGAGTCGATGTGTACTTGATGGAATTGACCCTTCCAAATGTTGGAGTGAATATCTCATTGTGTTTTAATATAGAAAAGTCTTGGCCAGAATAGTTCTTGTAAGGAGTCACAAGACTTGTGAGTTTGAGATATACTATTAATGTAATATTTAAGGATTGGAAATTAAATCCTAAAGTTGTCCAGAGCATTAAGGGTCAAAATTGATGGGGACATCTCAAGCACGGATCTTGGAGCAAGCATAATTCTTGGAGTGGCACAGATCTTGAAGCATTTTTGGAATAAATTTATTTAGGATTTATCTTTTGTTTAAAATTTGAATTAGGATTTGGTTGGTTAAGATTGATATATGGATAGGCTTATCTTATCCTATCTTATATTTGAATTTGATTTGTTCTTATCTTTTTATCTTGTATTCAAATTCAAATGAGGGTTGGAAAATCTATAAATACCACCCTCAGCCTTTTGTAATAGGAGGATGGATGAATAAAATTTCTATTGTTCTGTGTGAAGGATCTGTGTGATCCTAGGATAGCTGTATGATCCCTTCTCCATCTTCCCAGGGTTTCTGTGTGATCCCTGATTTTGGGCATCTATGTGAGCCCAGGGCATCTATGTGAGCCCCTTTGCTATGTGCTTGTTCTTCTAGGGCATCTGTGTGAGCCCCTTTGCTATGTGCTTGTTCTTCTTGGGGAATCTATGTGAACCCTAGTATTTTTTTTCTTAACCCTGCACTCTCTTCTTTCCTCCTTCTTTGCAAATCCTAATCTCTAGTGACTTTCATGCTCACCAGCGATCCAGTCCAATCTCTGTCTCGCATCAAAAATGAGTAATTATATGGTAACCATATGCCAAAAGTTCTTGAATATTGCTCTATAACTTTTGACCTATCCATACATTGGTGTCATTACTAAATGACAACTTTGATTGATACAGAAATTATTCTTGTTGTTGGAAAAAGTATCATAAAGCCAATCATCTAAGTTATAAATGATTAATAAAATAAATAATATTTTGAGTAGCTCAACACTATTTTTCATCTTTCTATGAACTCTAATATGTTGAAGTCCTTAGAACAGCATAGATTTGATAAAGGAAAATTTATCGAGTAGTTCTTAAATTGGTTTACGACCAAATTATACGTTATTATCTAGGATGACAATGTTTATCAAGAATAGATCATTGTGTGCCATAAATATTGGTTGTCCTTTTAACCAAGGAGTATAGAGACATTGGTGTAGCATGCAGATAAGTGTAAGAGTATATCTCATTAAATAGTGACCAACTTTATGGAGTACTCTACTGTCAAGAGTATCTCGTAGAAAGGTTATGGGCATAAGTGTCCCTTCAATCTAACACTATCATGGTGACTTGGCAAGCAACTCACTATACTTTGGTGCGAGACTACCTAGATTTTTTAATCCAATGATAGAAGGTTTCTGGGTATAGTCAAGTACTTGTTAAATCGATGTTGAGTCAAGAAGGGATTGACCACTCTATGTTATTGGAGTAGATGCTTCATAGTGTTTCAATTTAGCAAAGTCTTGGTCAAGATAATTCTTGCGAGGAGTCACAGGATTTAGTAGGCTGAGACATATTTGGATGCATTATTCGAAGCTGGCAATTAACTCTAAATTCATCTTCAAGCATTATGTCAAAGGAATGAATTATACGATAACCATAGCTTAGGTTCTTGATGTTGCTTTGCCATCATTCGACCTATCCGAATGTTCGGAACCACTACTAAATAATCACATTGATTAGTTTAGAAAATGATTCTTGAGCTACCGGCTTAGGGTTTAAACCTACAAGGTCAATCATATAAGAAATTCTTGATCGATCATGATGGATGATTAATGATTAAGAATCATTTAGTGGCAAAATTATAAATATGATTGATAATTAATCCTATACAAATGTTATAAATTATTTATTAATTAATTATAAATAGATTAACTAGTAATTGGATTTATTTGATTGAGTAAAAAGGGTTAGGTCAAGTCGAATTAAATTTGGTTCAATTAGATTTCACTCGTTTAGGTCATACGATGACCTAATTGCTATAGAGTTTTATTCTTGATTTGATTCAGACATAGGCTCAGTTAATTCTAAATTTTATTGAGATTTAATTAATCCTAATTGGTATTTAATTAGATTGGGTTCAAGTTGGTTAAATTAGTTATAACTAAATTAGTTTTAGTTCCTAACTAATTTTGGTCAACCTAGTCTAACTTGTTTTCTTCCCTAAAAATTCTCCATAGCTTTCTAGAATGTTTTTCATGAATTTTCTATGAAAAAAATAATTTTTTTCATCTTCCCTCATTTTCATTTAGATTAGGATTAGTTTGAGTTAAATCTAAATTTATTTAAACTTAATTAGAGGAGTTTTGTTGTAAATAGAACTCCTAGTCCTATTCAAACTACATACCTTATCCTAATCTAAATCCTCCTCTAATCAACAAAATTTTACTTCAATTTTTTGTCATATGTGAAGCATTAAGAGATCAATTATCCTGCAAATTCTAAAGTAAAATTACCATGCAAAATAAGAGGAGAAAGGGGTGTGAACTTAGATTGGTATGAGGAGATCTAGATCTAGAACTAGGGCTGAAGGGAGAGAGAAAAAGAAAAGAAAAAAAAAGAAGGTTTTCTTGATTTTATTTTTCTTCTTATATCTAATCACCTCTTGTTCCACTTCTTGATCTTCTTGGAGGGTCCAAGAAGATTTTAAAATAATTTTATTTCAGCCATCTATTGGCCTTCGCATAGATCTAGTAGTCTGAGAAGGTTGATCGCATCGAGACTTCGTGTGGACGATTCATAGAGGCTAGATACCCTATGTAGCTTTGAAATGATGTAGAGAGTCCTTACCATTTATCATCAACAGTGTCAATCATTGATCCATGATCAGGTATAGGATTCAATCTCATAGTTGTTTATAAATTAGATCTATAGTGTGCATCGACTAGATTGATGCATGCTGATTTTATTTTTTATGTTGCATATCATGTCATATCCTTGTAGGATTTATTATATATAATCTATATGAATGTTTTCTACTTAAAATAATTTTATAATATATTATCTTCCAATGTAAATTATAAAAAGATTATACATGAAACTCTAGGTGATTTCTAATAATGGTATCAAAGCAAATGATTTTTATAACATGATATGTAGATGTCGAACCTTATATGTCGGATGTAATCTTAATTCAAGTAACTACTTTAGATTGAGTTGATCATTATGGCCATCCAGTCATAGAAGAAAGGTAGAGTTTAAAGGACCTCTCTTCCCATTCCATGGGGTCTTCTTTGGCATGTAGGGGTGTCACTTGTAGTTATATCTCATGAACAAGAAACGTGAAAAGATAATTTTATTGAGATTATTTGGATAATTTAGATCTAGTTTATAGAAGTTTAATCTTGATTGTTTTACTATTATTGATATGAAATTAAGTTATTTACATTAGGTTTTTTATTTAGAATATAAATTATAAATTTAATTTCTGCAATTGTACCATAGCATGTAGTCTAGATCTAAAATTATTTTATTTGTATATGATGCATATAAAAATGTTTAGATATGATTTTTAGTAAAATAAATCTTGGTTAATTACTGGAAAGAAGAGTTGATTAGACCTATAATTGTGAATTAAAGATATAAAGTCAAATCATAAAAGTTGGATTTTGGGTTAGCTAGAATTAGGTTAAATAACCGGGTTAGACCTAGGATTAGAATTTGATTAATATAGACCTTAGAGAAGTTAATTTAACCTAACCAAAAGTTAATTAGGATTAGGTTAAAGAGTCTCTGAATCAATTCTATAGTGATAGGTTGATCAAGTCCATATTATCAAATGGACCTAATTCTGGCTCAGTGGTCAGACCTGAAAGAATTGTGCCCTGAAAGTCAATCACAGTTATTGTATCAGTGGTATTTTTATATCCTTCCAACTCAAGATTGATATTAATAAAGGCAATTTCTTGATTCATCATATGATGTATCTTGTGATTATGATGAACCCCATAGATTAGGACAATTATTTTAGGATTACAGGGATAATAGTGAGACCTAAAACCTATAAACCCTAATCTAGAATATTCCTAGTTATAGAATCATCGATTCGGGGATTGATAAATCCGGATAGACTAGCACATCCTATGTATGCTCGATAGAGATGGTGGTTGGTCTCACGACCACTTGTATAGTGATACTAATACCAGGACGTGGGTGTTCATTAGGTTACGAGTTCACTGAATTGATCCGATCAGAGAATATCTAATAGAAGTCTTACTTACTTGTCAAAAAGAATGTTCTATTAGTGGGAGTTCTGCATGTGATCCTTAGACCTGAGACTACCATAGTATTTTGTGCACATGAACCTATATTTTGGTGCATACTCATTTGTAGCAATTAAGTCATGTAAGGGGTGCTTTTGGATATGGTGGATTGTATATAAAGGTAATGAGTAGGTCAACAAGGAATCGATCACTCCTAGTAAGAGGACTTATTCCATGAATCTCTTTGATTATTGACTTAGGAAGTCTTTGATCAAAGCAGGATGAGATTAGATAGGGTTTCTAATCTCTCATCCATCAAGTCTTCATTATTGAATTGAGATTAAAAAGGATTAAGTGCTAAGGTTTGATTTTTATCCATGCCCATGTTGAGATTAGATAAAGTCTTCATTATCGAACTGAGATTCGAAGGATTGAATTACATGGTAACTTTCTACTGAAGGGTATTTTGATAATTTTTATCAAATTTCTCATCTTCCAGTTAGGCATGATATGTTGCTAGATATCAATCATGTCTTGTAGATTTTCATGAATCAAATTGGATGGATTAATGAGATAATTTGGAAATTGGTTCCAATTAGCAACTTGGTTCAGCTCGATTTGACCTAATTGGGTCAATCGATTTTGATGTGGCATAACTGCTGACATGGAGCCTGTGTTTGATCCAGCTGGCAGTCGAGTTGGAGAAAGGCACCACCAGAATATTGCCACCAGATAAGTTTGGTAGTCGAGCTCCTGGCCGAGGTCGAGCTCCTATTTGAGGTCGAGTGATGGGGACATCCATAATAAGAATATATACTTTGATCAACAAACATTATTTTTTTTTGCAGCTATAGTCAATAAAGTTTTTGAACTTCGAAGCAAGTCACAAATTTTTCTTGAAGCATAAGACAACACATTCTATTCATGATTTGGCTCATAAGCTAACACATGATAAAAGCCCATTCGGCTCAAGCTCAAAGCCTAATGGAGGGCCTCCTCCTCAAGTCCAAGCCAACGACCCTCTTCTTCAAGTTCAAGCATGATGCAGGGCCACCTCTTCAAAGCCTAATTCAAGCCATTCAAGCCCAATCCAAGCCAAGACTTAAAGCCAAATTTTCTCACATGGGGAACACCACATCAAGCAACCTTGGGGGAGAAGGAATTACACTACATCAAGAGTTTTATGTGGAACATAAAGATTCCTTCCACTACCCCAACAATATTTGACATGTGGGACACCATAACTTATGACACCTAAGCCTCCACATCAGCACTTGGAAGCCATATTAGGACCTTCTAGATGCCACATGTCAAAGTGGTTGTAATTTTCTACCTATAATTTGTTTCTAGTTAGAAACCACTTATCTAAGAGTTGTTGGAGCCAACTAAGCCATCCTTATCCCCTCCCGTCCACCCATGGCCAAAATTTCCAAGCTTAGGAGCCTATAAAAAGGGTCCCAAAGCTCTCATTTGTTTTCATGCTATGCTATGATGATTAATGAAAGGATTATTTCTCTTGTGTTCTAGTTCTCTTGTATTTTTGTTTAGAGTGAAAGTGTTCTTGCTAGTTTGAGTGTATAGATCCTTATCCAAGGAAAGAGTGAGAGCTTTTAAGTTTTTATTTGAGAGAGAAGAGTGCCATTGCAAAGAGTGAAGAGTGGAATGCCCCATAGTTTGGTCCAAGCTCAAGTTCCAAGCACCAAGGCCACCGGCCACTTTCTTCTTCTTCCCTTTTCCTTGTTTGCATTCCAACCCCAATTCTTCTTCAATGCCTAATCCCAAGTTTATTTATAGGTTCTCTTAGGTTCCTAAGTCAAGATGAAGGTCTCCATGCCATGGATCAAGGCCAAGGCAAGTCTCAAAGTAGGGAGTGCTAATATTAACTTCTAGACCTCAATCCTTGAGTGTTGAGAGCTTCTTCTTCCACCAAATAATTAGTCATCATTGATGGTAGAAAACCTTCTTCTTGGCTCTTTAGATCTAACCATTTGAAGGAGATTTGACCTAGTAGGAATGGTTTACTAGCCATGAGATCCATCTCCTATCATTTTGGAAGTGATTAGCATGGGGTGTTTAATTTTTCATGAACTAGTCTCCTACTTGAATGAAATTCTTCTCCCTTGTGATTAATTTTTGCTTTAAATTTCATAGCTCTTAATGGATTGTTAATCTCTGGAATAACATCATCATCCTTGCATTTCATCCATTCCTATGTCCCGCATCAATTTTTGGTATCAGAGCTTTAGGTTCTACTTGGTCAAGCTGTTGAATCTCGGTTCTAGTTTTTCATCTGACGTTACACAAATTTTAGTATTTTTTTCACAATGAGAAAAAATCCAAAAAATTATTTTACTGTATATACGAATGTTAGGATCTAATATATAAAATTAAAAAAAAAATTCAAATTTTTTGAGTTTAGAATTCGTCATCTCACATTGCTCCTTTAGTTAACTAGTTTTACTTCAATTCTAATTCATGCCATTTAGATGTTCCATTAAATTTTAGAAAAATTAAAAAAATGTTTTTCCTCTGAATTTTAGTTTTTTATCTGAGATCTCCATTCAAGAAATTCAAATTTTGAGATTTTTGAATTTAAATTTAAAATTTTAGGTATTTTATGGTTGAGGGTTTGATAGCTAGAAGTTTCTTGTAACAACTTCTACAACAAGCTTTCAACAAAACGAAATTCTCAGCTAAAATTCGAAAAATAAATTCAAAATTTTGAGATCTGAAATCCTAATTCTAAGATCCAACAATTAAAATTTCAATTTTAATTTTTTTGAAATTATAAATTTTCAATTTCGAGTTTTTAAAACTAGTCAGTTGAAAGTTGTTCCCTGCTAAAATTTTCTTTTAACAACTTTAACAATAAGCTTTTAAAACGAATTTTTTAACTAAATTTCATGAATTAAAATTCAAAATTTAGAATCTAGAATCTTCACTGAGATATTTAACAATTTAAATTTTAATTTTAATTTTTTTGAGAATTTTAAAATTTTAATTTTAGATTTTAAAACTAGTTGACTAGAAGTTGTTAGGGCTGAAACTATCTTGCAACAACTCTAACTTCTAGATTAAATTTTTAACTCTAATTCAAGATTTAAATTTTAAAATTTGATTTCTGAAATTTGGACTTCAAAATCTAAATTTTCCAACTTAAATTTTTAGTTTTAAAATTTTTGTTTTAAATTTCGGGTTTGAATCACATGTTTGTGCTATTACTAGTTGTTGTGTTATCTAGTTGGTGAATTATTTATGCATCCATTCTTAAATCCAATTAAGTGCATTCAATCATAATATAAGGGAAGGAGGTCATTATATTTCCTTAGCCCAAAACAACCATCTATCATTGTGCATTGACCTAATCTTAATTAAAATTGAGTATGAACCTAAACTAGGGACACCCACTGTTGGGTTTGGTGACCAGGGCAGAAGCGTGGATTTCAAAAATTTATTATGAAACCACTACCAAACCCTTAACCCAAGACCTCCTTACTAGGAATTAAAACATATAAACATGCATATATGATATAAACTAGAGTTTAGGCACCAACCTGAACCGCTAGTATCCAATCCGATGAAGAAAACCCTGATTCAACCTTCTTCTCCACCGGGCGCCCAAACGTTCTCCCTCCAATGGTGATCCACACAGGGCTTGACCAAGACACCAGCACCTTCAAAGAACTTGGTTCCACCAACTAGACTTTCAAACTTAAGCCTAATAGGATTTGGGCAAATTCCAATCCAATTGGACTAACTCTTCTTTAAATCAGCCTTTCTACTCCTTCCCTTCTTCTTCCTCTTCTTCTCTTCTTTACATTTCCCTAATTCCTCTCCTAATTTGGACACTCCTAGGCCTTCCAAAGTCCTTGTCTTAAAAGGGCTAGAGTGTTTAGGACAAGAGGATAGGATGTAATAAAAATAAGAAAGAAAGAAGTTTTCTGGATCAAATCTATTTTACACCCCGAGAGGCTATGCTATTTATAGCGCACCAAGGGGCTTCTGAGATATCCATTCATGCCAGAAGACATGACTCATCTATTAGGACAAGAAGCTTGGCAAGTATTGCGATCCTTGGATTCAAAACTTCCAAGAAAAAGAAGCAGAGTGACTCTTTAAATCAAGAGTCGCTTCTCTTCTTAAATCCAAACGCCATACTTTAAACCAAGCGACTTCTGGATTTTTAATCTACGCCCAAGAGGTGTTAGGACACGCACCAGAGGAGTCCATGCCATTTATCTTTCTCAAAATGTGCGTGAAAAAGAGGGGACGCCACTCTTAGCGCCAAGAGTCCCAAGGGGCGTGGACTCTTCTTCTTTTGGCATGAAGATGTGTCCAAAAGGGCGTGGAAGACTCCAAGAGGCGTGAAAGTGTGTTTGACTTGGTCCTCTGCTTAATGCAGAAGGACTCTTGGCCAGGGGGTGCCTCTGGATTATTTTCTCATGCAATTTCTACGTAGAAAACATGTTGGCGCCCAAGAGTCCCACTTAGTCCAAACATTTCACATGCCTAACTTAGCCCAATTGCTAAATGGATAATCTTAGGTTAATTAATCCAAATTGGCTGACTTAAACCTTTTTCTTCTAGCCAAGGACTGACCCAACACTTGAGCCAAATTTAATTTGACTTTAATTAATCCAAATTAGCCCAAATCGGAACCAATTCGAAACCGATTCGAATCTAGGTGCTAGGGTTTGCAACACATGCTAGCATGTTCACCTGCAAACATGGTTTAATCCAATTAAACCCTTGATCAGAACCCTTTGTGTGTGACCCATTGGGTTCCACATCTAGCCAGCAATGAGTCCGGGTGTAACTTGACCTGATTCGATTGGATCACATCCAAACTGATTTAGGCCCGACTAGGTCAATTAGAATCCAATTCTAATTAACTGATTGAATTACCATAATTCAATCAAATCCCCACAAGACAAGATTGACATCTAGCAACGTATTATGCCTACCCGGAAGATGTGAAATTTTGGTGGCATTACCAAAATACCCTTCAGTGGTGAGTTACCAGGCAATTCAGTCCTTCGATCAGCTTGCACCCTGAATATTACTATGGATATGGATACTTGTCAAATCCAATTTCATATTCATTCCTTGCTCAATATGATAATGATGATTCATTAATGAACCATTAGAAACTATTTCTAATGTTCATACTTTGATCAAAGATTTCCCGAATCTTCATTTGATCGAAATCAACTGGATGCGATTCCCTCTTACTAGGGTTGATCGATTCCTTTTTGACCTACTCACAACCTCCATATGCAATCCACCATACCCAGTATCACCCCATGCATGACTCAGTGTCATGATTGAGTGTAAACCAAAGTATGGATTCATGCATACAAGGTACCATGGCAGTCTCAGGTCAAAGGACCACATGCACTACTCCCAATATGAGAACTATCTATTGACAAACAGATAAGGTTCCATTAGATGTTCTCAAGCTGGATCCATTCAGTGAACTCATTCTCTAATGAGCACCCTCATCCTAGTATTAGTGTCAAACACAAGTGACTTTGAGATCAGTCACCCTCTTCACCAAGTATACATAGGATGTGCTGGTCTTGCCAGAAATACTGATCCCCTACTCAACATCTCATCGACCAGGAATATTTTACATTAGGGTTTGAAGGCTTTAGGTCTCACTAGGTATGATCTCATCATAACCCTAGAACCATAGCCCTAATCTATGGGGTTAATCATATAATAATAAAATAATTAAGACACAGCGTATGATGAAAATAAAATGTCTTTATTAATTGATAATGTCAATACATTGGTTTGGGATACAAAGGAAAATCCCATCGAAATACAACATTTCAATTGGCCTTTAGGGCTAATCCTTTCAATCTCCCACTTGCACTAAAGTCAATCGCCTTTAAATTTTAACCCCATATAATCGAGGTGGCGATCAAACTCCCGCAGTGGTAGAGTCTTAATGAATGGGTCTGCTATGTTGTTCTTCGTTTCAACTCTTTTAATGCAGACTTCTTGTCTTTCGACAATCTCTCTAACGAGATGGAAGCGTCTCAAAATGTGCTTTGATTTGTGATGAGCTCTTGGTTCCTTAGCTTGAGCGATGGATCCAGTATTATCACATTAAAAGTGGTACTGGACCTTCAATCTCTAGAACAACATCCAACTCTGAGATGAACTTCTTCATCCAGACAGCTTCCTTGGCAGCTTCACTAACGGCAATGTATTCTTCCTCAGTTGTTGAGTCAGCTATAGTCTGTGTTTAGAACTCTTCCAACTTACAGCTCCTCCATTTAGGGTAAAAACATACCCTGAAATAGATTTGCTATCTTCTAGATCTGATTGAAAACTAGAATCTGAATAAGCTTCCAATTTAAGATCAGATCCTCCGTATATTAGAAAAATATCCTTAGTCCTTCTCAAGTACTTAAGAATATTTTTCACAGCCTTCCAGTGATCCTCTCCAGGATCAGCCTGAAACCTGCTGGCATACCTAAGGCATATGCCACATCAAGCCTGGTACATAACATAGCATACATTATAGACCCTACTGTCAAAGCATAAGGTATAGAACTCATTCTATTTCTCTCTTCAGGTGTCTTAGGAGACATCTTCTTAGAAAGATGTATGCCATGACCTATGGGTAAGTAACCTCTTTTAGTTCCCTCTATGCTAAATTTCTTTAGCACTTGGTCAATGTACCTAGACTGGGATAAGCCTAGCATCCTCCTAGATCTATCTCTATAGATCTTGATACCCAGTATATAGGATGCTTCTCCCAAGTCTTTCGTGAAAAACTGTTTAGATAACCATACCTTGATTGATTGTAACATTGGGATATCATTCCCAATGAGGAGTATGTCATCCACATACAGAACCAAGAAAACTATGGCACTCCCACTAGTCTTCTTGTACACACAAGGTTCATCCTCATTTTTGATAAAGTCAAACTCTTTGACTGTCTTATCAAATTAGATGTTCCAACTCCTGGATGCTTGCTTTAATCCATAAATGGATTTCTTCAGCTACATACCTGATTAGGTTTAGTCTCCAAGACAAAACCTTTTGGCTGTGACATGTAGACCTCTTCCTCAAGGAAACCATTAAGGAATGCGGTTTTCACATCCATCTGTCAGATTTCATAATCATGATATGCTGCTATAGCAAGCATGATCCGAATATATTTAAGCATAGCAACAGGAGAAAATGTTTCATCATAATATATTCCCTGTTTTTGTCTGAAACCCTTAGCCACTAATCTGGCTTTATAAGTTTCGACTTGGCCATCTGCCCCAATCTTTTTCTTATAGACCCATTTGCATCCAATAGGGTTAACACCCTCTGGTGCATCAACCAAAGTCCATACTTGGTTGACATACATGGAGTCCATTTCAGATCTCATGGCTTCCAGCCATCTGTTTGAGTCCCTACTCATGACAGCATCCATATAGGTCAGAGGCTCATCATTTTCAATGATCCGGGCTTCATTATTCTCAATAATGAACCCATACCTCTCAGGTGCATGACGCACCCTATCAGACCTACGGATAAGAGTAGTGTGTTCTGGTTCTATACTAACTATGTTATCATTTGGTTGAGGTGTATCTATTTGTTGAACTTCTTTAAGTTCAATATTTCTCCCACTACCCTTTTGTAGGATGAACTCATTCTCCAGAAAAGTGGCATGCCTATTGACAAAAACTTTTTGTTCAGTAGGGTGGTAGAATATATATCCTATACTATCTTTAGGATATCCTACAAATAGACACTTATATGCTCTAGCATCCAGCTTATGTCCAAAATTTCTTTTGACATAGGCTAGACATCCCCATATCTTAAGATACCTAAGATTGGGTTTCTTATCCCTCCATATCTCATATGGAGTGCTAGAGACAGATTTAGATGGTACTCTATTTAAGATATTAGCCGCGGTTTCCAAGGCATATCCCCAAAAGGAAACAGGTAACTCTGTGAAGCATATCATGGATCATACCATATCTAATAAGGTACGATTCCTCCTTTCAGCAATACCATTTAATTGTGGTGTATAAGGAGGGGTCATTCAGAGATAATCCCCTTTTCTTTAAGGTGATCGAGAAACTCGGTGGATAAGTATTCACCTCCTTGATCTGATTGAAGGATTTTAATACTTTTCTCCATTTGTTTCTCTACCATACTTTGATACTCTAAAATTTTATCAAAGGCTTCGGACTTATGTTTCATAAGATACACAAATCCGTTCCTTGAAAAATCATCAGTAAACATGATGAAATAAGAGTATCCATCCTTGGCCTGAGTTGTCATAGGCCCACATACATCTGTATATATGAGTCCTAATAACTCAGTTGTCCTTTCTCTATATCCACTAAATGGATTCTTGGTCATTTTACCCATGAGACATGATTCACAAGTTCCTAATGATTAATAATCATAAGGATTAAGAAAATTTTCCTTGTATAACTTGCTAATCCTAGTCTCACTAATATGTCCAAGCCGACAGTGCCAGAGTAAAGTATTGTATACATCATCTCTCTTTCGTTTGTTACTTACATGAAGTATATTGTCATTAGTAGATAGAGTTAAAAGACCATTGCAAAATATGCCACAACATATAATTTCATTAGAAAAGCTGATTGAGCAACCATTGCACATTACATTCATAGTATAGCCTTGTCTAAGTAACAAGGGTATAGATATGATATTTCTAATGACCTTATGCATATAGTAACAATCTCTCAGCTCTAAGATCTTCCCTGAAGGTAACTTCAAGATATAAGTCCCTACGGCCTCTGCTTGGATGGACTCTCCTCCAGCACCGTAGAGCTCGAAGTCTCCTTCCTTCAATGCTCTAAGTCTTTACAGCCCCTGCAATGATTTACAGATATTATGACCACATGAGGTATCCAATACCCAAGTATTTAAAATGGAAGAATCCAATGACAAAATAGTATGAACTTCTTTCATACCTTTTGGCGCATCCGATGCACGAGGCTTCACACCTACAAGGTAAGCCTTGCAGTTCCTCTTCCAATGACCCGGCTTGCCACAATGAAAGCAAGTCATCTGTCCAGAGGCCTTCTTTCCTTTCTTCTTCTTGATGCCCCTTTTTGGGTTCAATCTCCTCTTGGAACCCTTTCTGCCTGACTTCTTCTTGTTGATCCCATCCACAAGAAGAAGTGGAGCCTTATTTTTCTATAAATGGCTCTCTGCTGTTTTTAATATGTTTAACAACTCAGGCAATGAAGTGTTAAGTTTGTTCATATGATAATTAAGAACAAACTATGAAAATGACTCCGAAAGTGACTACAGGATCAAATCCTGATTCAACTCCCCATCCATAACAAAATCCAATTGACCTAATCGAGTGATCAAATCAATAACCATCAGTACGTGGTCTTGTACGAATGTACCTTCTATCATTCTCGCACGGAACAACTGCTTAGATATCTTATATCTAGCAGTTCGACTATGTTCTCCATATAGCTCTTTTAGATTGAGCAATATAGAGTTAGTGTCCATGCTATCATGTTGCCTCTGCAACTCATTGGTCATAGAGGCAAGCATGATACATTTGACAGTGAGTGAGTCATTTTGCCACATCTTGTATGTGGTCTTTTTCTCTTGCGAGGCATCTTCCCCTAAAGGTTCTAAGGTAGGGGTATCAAGAATGTAAGAAAGTTTTTCCTGGCTGAGTACTATCTTTAGGTTTCTCAACCAGTCAACATAGTTCGGTCCAGTCAATTAATTGGCATCAACTATACTACGGAGTGAGAGTGAAGAGGCCATTTAATCTACATTAACAAAGAACATAACATAAGCAAACAACCAATATTGACAAAATATAATTAAATTAGGACTTTAACTTAATTATGTCTCCCACTATTTTATCAAGCATCATAACCCTCTATATGATGATCGAGAAACCCTAATTGGTTTTCTTAGTGGGGTTGAGATCTTAATTCCTTATAAAGACCTTGTGTGTTCACAACAAATCTTATATAAGTTCAAAGGTAGGAAAACTCTTTCCAATTGTAACTCATACAATTCTCAACATATCTTGGCCTCTAAAATATCAATAGCCTTGTGTGTGCACAACAAACTATAATATTTTAGCTAAGTAAGACCCTTCATTCCTTTATAGTCATGATTGTAATAATAATAGCCTTGTGTGTACACAACAAAGTATTATATTAAATCATGCCATAAGCATCAAATGCACCAGGCCAAAATTGTGTTAGTCACCATAATAGGCCTTGTGTGTACACAACAAACCTAATACGGATCATAACATAATAATGACCTAGCATGAAGGAAGGCCTAATGTAGTGAATATTACACTAAGCATATCAATCAAGAATTAAGTTAATCTTATCGGCCAGGTAAGTGGGAGAGTAGTGGGAGTCCCCCCGTTGCTTTTGTAGACACCAATAAAAATTGGCCAAGTCAGTCAATGGAACCAATTAAAAACTACGTCCTCCTTACCGATCATGAACCACTTTTCCTAGACACCGAATGATCAACTAATCATCTTGATTATTTTGCTTTTGGTATATGACACTACAACTTAATATAATTTTAATAGAGGGTAATTCAAAAAGAAGCACATTCTAATATTACCATTCAATCAACCATGCATCATATATCATTTTATAATATGCCAAGTGTGTCATAATACTAGGACAACCATCTACCATATAATGGATCCACCATTATGCCAGGGCAACCTTATTTCAGTATGATGACTAGAAAGCTAAACATATCTCTATATCAGTTAAGGTTTAAGTGAAAACCCTAACCAGTGACATACATATATGCATAAACATATCAATCATATGTAACTTTAAACTTTTGTAGAGTCCTACAAAATTGGGCAACTTCAAATTTTGTAGAGTCCTACAAAATAGGCAATCTCAAGAGTCCTACAAAATTGAACAACTTCAATTTTGTAAAGTTCTACCAAAATGGACAACCTCAAGAGTTCTACAAAATTGGGCAACTTCAATTTTGTAGAGTCCTACCAAAATGGGCAACCCCAAATTTTGTATGATTTAGCCCTAATAAGGTTGCTCTGATACCACTTGTTGGGTTTGGTGACCAGGGCGAAAGCGTGGATTTCAAAAATTTATTATGAAACCACTACCAAATCCTTAACCCAAGACCTCCTTACTAGGAATTAAAACATATCAACATGCATATATGATATAAACTAGAGTTTAGGCACCAACCTGAACCGCTAGTATCCAATTCAATGAAGAAAACCCTGATTCAGCCTTCTTCTCCACCAGGCGCCCAAACGTTCGCCCTCCAACGGTGATCCACATGGGGCTTGACCAAGACACCAGCACCTTCGAAGAACTTGGTTCCACCAACTAGACTTTCAAACTTAAGCCTAATAGGATTTGGGCAAATTCCAATCCAATTGGACTAACTCTTCTTTAAATCAGCCTTTCTACTCCTTCCCTTTTCTTCTTCCTCTTCTTCTTTTCTTTAATTTTCCCTAATTCCTCTCCTGATTTGAACACTCCTAGGCCTTCCAAAGACCTTGTCCTAAAAGGGCTAGAGTGTTTAGGACAAGAGGATAGGATGTAATAAAAATAAGAAAGAAAGAAGTCTTCGAGATCAAATCTATTTTACACCCCGAGAGGCTACGCTATTTATAGCGCACCAAGAGGCTTCTGAGATATCCATTCACTCCAGAAGACATGACTCTTCTGTTAGGACATGAAGCTTGGCATGTATTGCGATCCTTGGATTCAAAACTTCCATGAAAAAGAAGCAGAGTGACTCTTTAAATCAATAGTCGCTTCTCTTCTTAAATCCAAACGCCATACTTTAAACCAAGCGACTTCTGGATTTTTAATCTACACCCAAGAGGTGTTAGGACATGCACCAGAGGAGTCCACGCCATTTATCTTTCTCAAAATGTGCGTGAAAAGGAGGAGACGCCACTCTTAGCACCAAGAGTCCCAAGGGGCGTGGACTCTTCTTCTTTCGGCATGAAGATGTGTCCAAAGGGGCGTGGAAGACTCCAAGAGGCGTGAAAGTGTGTTTGACTTGGTCCTCTGCTTAATGCAGAAGGATTCTTGGCCAGGGGGTGCCTCTGGATTATTTTCTCATGCAATTTCTACGTAGAAAACATGTTGGCGCCCAAGAGTCCCACTTAGTCCAAACATTTCACACGCCCAACTTAGCCCAATTGCTAAATAGATAATCTCAAGTTAATTAATCCAAATTGGGTGACTTAAACCTTGGTCTTCTAGCCAAGGACTGACCCAACACTTGAGCCAAATTTAATTTAACTTTAATTAATCCAAATTGGCCCAAATTGAAACCTGATTCGAAACCGATTCGAATCTAGGTGCTAAGGTTTGCAACACGTGCTAGCATGTTCACCTGCAAACATGGTTTAATCCAATTAAACCCTTGATCAAAACCCTTTGTGTGTGACCCATTGGGTTCCACATCTAGCCAACAGTGGGTCCGAGTGTAACTTGACTTGATTCGATTGGATCACATCCAAACCGATTTAGGCCCGACTAGGTCAATTAGAATCCAATTCTAATTAACTGATTGAATTACCACAATTCAATCAAATCCCAACAAGACAAGATTGATGTCTAGCAATGTATCATGCCTACCCAGAAGATATGGAATTTTGGAGGCATTACCAAAATACCCTTCAGTGGTTAGTTACAGGGCAATTCAGTCCTTCGATCAGCTTGCACCCTGAATATTACTATGGATATGGATACTTGTCAAATCCAATTTCATATTCATTCCTAGCTCAATCTGATAATGATGATTCATTAATGAACCATTAGAAACTATTTCTAATATTCATACTTTGATCAAAGATTTTTCGAATCTTCATTTAATCGAAATCAACTGGATGCGATTCCCTCTTACTAGGATTGATCGATTCCTTTTTGACCTACTCACAACCTCAATATGCAATCCACCATACCCAGTATCATCCCATGCATGACTCAGTGTCATGATTGAGTGTGAACCAAAGTATGGACTCTTGCATACAAGGTACCATGGCAGTCTCAGGTCAAAGGACCACATGCACTACTCCCACTATGAGAACTATCTATTGACAAATAGATAAGGTTCCATTAGATATTCTCAAGCTAGATCCATTCAGTGAACTCATTCTCTAATGAGCACCCTCATCCTAGTATTAGTGTCAAACACAAGTGACTGTGAGATCAGTCACCCTCTTCACCAAGTATACATAGGATATGCTGGTCTTGCCAGAAACATTGATCCCCTACTCAACATCTCATCGACCAGGAATATTTTAGATTATGATTTTAAGGCTTTAGATCTCACTGGTATGATCTCATCATAACCCTAGAACCATAGCCCTAATCTATGGGGTTCATCATATAATAATAAAATAATTATGACACGGCGTATGATAAAAATAAAATGCCTTTATTAATTGATAATGTCAATACATTGGTTTGGGATACAAAAGAAAATCCCATCGAAATATAACATTTTGATTGGCCTTTAGGGCATAATCCTTTCACCCACAAGTCGGGTTCAAGTGCAAGATTAGGCAAAGTGCTATTTGAGTTTGTACTTACCTCTTGAAATTGGTGTCTAAGGCTACAAGTCCAATGGCATACGCCTTAAGCGGACTTGCAATTTTTAATTAGGATCTTGTGAAAGTGAGGGGATCCTCCCGCAGCCCCATCTCTTACCTGGCCAGTGGACAGGGTAATTGCATCCTTAATTAGCACCTAGTTAAATCCTGTATTTTGAACTTCTAGGTCTAGGAATCCTAGAAGCTAGCTTTGTATTTCTTGTTTATTAGGTCAAGAGCCTTAAACCAACAATCCTACACTTAGTCTGGTTTACCCATGGACCCCAATCTTGAATCCTTTATGAGGTCCATGACTAAAAAATTTGATACCCTAACTAAATAATTAGGATCAATGAACAAAGAGTTAAGACAAATGGACAATCAAATCAAGACCATAATAAGCCCAAATCACCTAGTCCACCTTTCCTTGGTCCAAGAGCCCAATGTCATGATCTCACCACTGAGTATAATCCTAGATACCACTGCCAAAACTTTGTAGATCAGGATGAGAGAGTCTTTAGGAGCAATCGACCCTATGCACCCACTTTTAATAGAAACCCTGAGGTGTACGTCGATTGAGAGAAGAAAATGGATCAATATTTTGAGTTTGATAAAATGTCAGAAGTAAGGAAGTGTCAATTTGCCAAATTAAAGTTAGTCAGACATGCTAAAATATATTGGAGAGAAGTTGAGCATAAAAGTTATAATAGTGGGGATAAAATAATTACTTGGAGAGATATGAAGAGTAAACTGAGAAAAAAGTACCTAAGTAGATATTATGAGCAAAGACTTTTAGACCAATGGTATAGATTGAGACAAGATGATGCAACTGTATTTGAGTATATTGCCAAATTCAATGAGTTTGTCGGGAGATGCAGTACAGCCGAATTTGAGACAATGATCATATCTAGATTTCGAGCTGGTCTACCTAAGGACATCCAGTGGGAATTATTTCAATGGAAAATTCACTATCTAGAAGAAGCTTATCAACTTGCTAGGAAATTCGATACATATCAGAAGGAACTCTTGATCAGTCAATCTAAGTCCAATAGGGATAATACATCTGGACATAGGCCAAGTTCTAATCAGATTCCTTCAAGCAAGCCAACTCCTATTATCATAGTAGTTTATAAGGAAGAAGTTTTTAAACCCATTGAAGAGCTAAAGGAAGAAATATATGAAGCTGAGCAAGTTTAAGTGATGAATATGAAGAAGATAAAGAAGAGGCTAAACCCACTAAAAATCTAAAGGAAAAATCTCCTGAACCTACTGAAGAATTTAAAAATGAAATAGAATCAAAGTCTTGTCCAAATGAAGGGCTAGAAAGAGAAGATCCTAAACCCATTGAAGAACTTAAGAAAGAAGCTTATGAAGATGGGTCTAACCTTATGGACGAGTATAAACAAGAACAATTGCTTGATGATAAAATAATTATCCAGCCTAAAGAAATCAACAACGGGAATAATCAACTTGGAGAAAATGAAGTCCAGGGACAAAACCATGAAGAGCAATCCGAGGAGATAATAAAGGACCTAGAATTAATCAATGTGAAGGATTTAAATCTAGAGATTAATAAAGGATCACATATTGAGATATTGACCATCAAGAAAATTCAAGAACAAATCCCTACAGATCAGCCCCAAGAAGCTATAAAGCCCTTGAAGAACCTGCGATATGTATCCCCTAACAGTTTTCCTGTCCCCGATCCATCATTTTTGAACATCCATCCTGATCCACCACTACGTATCATTCACTTTTCTATTCCATTTGGTTGGGAAATCCACCATATCATTGATCTGGTCCCAGTGATATTCAATAGTTACTTTCCTAAGACTATATGGCATATGTTGGAGCCAAATTAAGATTTACTACCACTTACCTAAAGATATGTGCAAGAGTCTTAGAAGCCTCTTAAGGGAAATATTAGAAATTAGGAACATTTATTTTCTAGCTTAACAATAAAATTAAGTCCTTAGATAATAAAACCTATTTGAAGCTTACTTTGTTTTTGTGTCATTTATGTTTGTCCCATGTCATTTGACCTCTCCATGCATAAGTGTCCATGATTGCAAGAATCATATGCATAGCATGATTAGTAAGAAAATTTGAGTAATGAAATTAACAAGCATATGATTAAGAGAGCCAAAGAATTTCAGGAAGGAGACTATGTCATGGTAAGGCTCAAACTTGAATGGTTACATGCCCATGGTGCAGGTCCTTTCAAAATATCAAGAAGATTTGGACCTAATATGTGCTAGATTTACCATCCGACTTTGGTACCAGTTCCACTTTCAACATTTCAGATCTAGTAGAGTACAAGGAACCGACAATGATACCTAGTGACCTGTTCGAGCTTGATTCTACTCTTGAGAGTGAACCCACCCTTGAGTGTCCACCAGCCATATTTCCAAAGTGACGAGATAGGATTGAGCGAATCTTAGATGACAAGATTGTCACTACTCGAAATAAAGACTATCAGCGCTACTTAGTTCACTAGCAAGGATGTCCTGATTCTGAAAACTCATGGATCACTCGAGAGGACTTACAAAGAATCGATCCTGACCTCCTAGAGTATTACCAAAGCCAGATGAATTCCTACTCGACAGAGTTGAGCTCTTTCCATCACGGGAGAACTGATGGGGACATCCATAATAAGAATATATACTTTAATTAACTCACTTTGTTTTTCTTTTGCAGCTATAGTCAATAAAGTTTTTGAACTTCGAAGCAATTTACAATTTTTTCTTGAAGCATAAGACAACACATTCTATTCATTATTTGGCTCATAAGCCAACACATGAAAGAAGCCCACTCAGCTAAAGCTCAAAGCCTAATGGAAGGCCTCCTTTTCAAGTCCAAGCCAACAGCCCTCCTCTTCAAGTTCAAGCATGATGTAGGGCCATCTCTTCAAAGCCCAATTCAAGCCATTCAAGCCCAATCCAAACCAAGACTTGAAGCCAAATTTTTTCACATAGGGAACACCATATCAAGCAACCTTGGGGGAGAAGGAATTATACTACATCAAGAGTTTTATGGGGAACATAAAGATTCCTTCTACTACCCCAACAATATTTGACATGTAGAACACCATAACTTATGACACCTAAGCCTCCACATCAGTACTTGAAAGCCACATTAGGACCTTTTAGATGCCACATGTCAAAGTGGTTGTAACTTTCTACCTACAATTTATTTCTAGTTAGAAATCACTTACCTAAGAGTTGTTGGAGCCAACTAAGCCATCCTTATCCCCTCCCCTCCATCCTTGGCCGAAATTCCCTAGATTAGGAGCCTATAAATAGGGCCCCAAAGCTCTCATTTATTTTCATGCTATGCTATGATGATTAATGAAAGGATTATTTCTCTTATGTTCTAGTTCTTTTGTATTTTTATTTGGAGTGAGAGTGTTCTTGCTAGTTTGAGTGTGTAGATCCTTATCCAAGAAAAGAGTGAGAATTTTTAAGGTTGTGTTTGAGAGAAAAGAGTGCCATTGCAAGGAGTGAAGAGTGAAATGCCCCATAGTTTGGTCCAAGCTCAAGTTCCAAGCACCAAGGCCATCAGCCACTTTCTTCTTCTTCCCTTTTCCTTATTTCCATTCCAACCCCAATTTTTCTTCCATGCCTAATCCCAAGTTTATTTGTAGGTTCTCTCAGGTTCCTAAGTCAAGGATGAAGGTCTCCATGCCATGGATCAAGGCCAAGGTAAATCTCAAAGTAGGAAGTGCTAATCTTAACTTCTAGACCTCAATCCTTGAGTATTGAGAGCTTCTTCTTCCACCAAATAATTAGTCATCATTGTTGATAGAAAACCTTCTTCTTGGCTCTTTAGATCTAACCATTTGAAGGAGATTTGACCTAGTAGGAATGGTTTACTAGCCATGAGATCCATCTCCTATCATTTTGGAAGTGGTAACCATGCGGGTGTTTAATTTTTCATGAACTAGTCTCCTACTTGAATGAAATTCTTCTCCCATGTGATTAATTTTTGCTTTAAATTTCATTGCTCTTAATGGATTGTTAATCTCTAGAAGAACATCATCATCCTTGCATTTCATCCATTCCCATGTCTCGTATTATTGACCCCATAAGTGATTTTGATGATAACCAAACATTGGAAAATATATATTTATTTTTAACAACTCTTCAAGTGTTTGAAAAGTTTTTGTAGGATGAATAACATGTTCAAACTTCAATTCCTACACTTCTATTTTCTTGGTTGAGTTGTGCTGTAAATGTTTTTGTAAAGAAGAACCCAATCAAAAATGCTAAGAAAAATCAATTAAAAGGGTTACCTCTATGAGTGTGTGTGCCATGAATTTTAGTTTGAGTTGGTTTGAGTGAAATTATAAAAGAGTTGGTGAAAGTTTTCTTTAAGTTCAATTATAAAAAATTCTGAAGAAGACACTCGAGCCGACTCCAAGTGATGAAGAGCCGACTTTGCTTACTGGCACGCAGCAAGGATTCTGGAATGCAGCAATCTGAGCCGACTAAATGGAAAGCGAGCCGACTCCTATGAATTCGAATTGACTGGAATCAGTTTGAGCCGACTCCTCTAGAGTCCATTTCCTGAAGATTTTTAAGAACAGCCACGCGAGTCGACCCGAACCAAAAAGAGCCGACTCTGCCAGACCTAATTCTGAAAGCCTGAGAAAGCAAGCCGACCCGAACTGCATTGAGCTGACTCTTCCAGAATAAGGTTTTTCGAACCTGAGAAGAAGAGCCAATCCAAGCTGAAAAGAGCTGACTCCTCGAGTTCAAGATTTTCAAGATTCAAGTTCGAGCTGACCTGAGCTATAAAGAGCCAACTTGTCTAGAATGATGTTTTGCACCCTGAGACAAAGAGCCAACTGTATTGAAGATTTGGTGACTCAACCTATCAACTCGAAGGATCCGAGCAGACTCGATGGAATCATAGCCGACTCGAATGACACTTTCAGGTATCCAACGGCTAGTTCCAGAATTTGTTTTTGAATGCTAAAAGGTGCTCCAACGGTCACAAATCATTCTCCAACAGTCTACAATGGCTAGAACTACCTTGGGATGATGGAAGACTTTAAATTTGAAGGATTTGAACTTTCTTAAAGTGATATTATTAGTGAGTTCTTCAAAGAGAGAGATTCATTGAATATTCTACCTACCAACAGCAAAAGATCACAAGAGCATTTAAGTCAAGCTTTCAAGTCTTCACCAGCTCCAATCTGAAGCTTGAAGCAACTTTAGGAAGAAGCCACTAAAGTCATTAAAGCTTATTCAAGTGCATTCAAGTGGACTTCCAACAAGCTGCACCGGCAACTATCCGAGAAATTGAGTTTGTCATTTTTGTTGCATTTATTTTCAATTCAATCTTTGAATTGTTAGGTTCTTGATGAGCCTTGTTAAAACCAAGGGTTAGGTTCTTGGTGATCCTGTGAAAACCAATATGGGTTTCTTTGGTGAGCCTGTTAAAACCAAAGGGTGTTGGGTTTTCTTTGGTGATCCCGTAAAACCAAAGTGTAGAGATTTTGGATTGTGATCATGTAAAATAATCCTATTGTATTCGGATGTGAATATAGTGGAAATCCCAAGCAGTATCTTGGATAGTGGACATAGGAGCTGGGTTGCTCTGAACCACTATAAATTTAATGTGTTTGTGTTGTGCCTTCTTGACTCTGTTTAGCTTCTGCATTTTATAATTCTATCACAGCACCTACCCCTTACAAAGGATTTTGAATTGCATATTACTTGCCTTTAATTTTTTCTTTAAAAGAAAAAAACTCAATTCACCTCCCTCTTGGGTAGCCACCTGAGTACAACTGGTATCAGAGCAGTATATTTGATTATCTTGGAGTAAAGATTGATGGCTCATTCCATGAGTACATCTTTGGTCGAAGGCCAGTCAACTAATAGGCCTCCACTTTTCACAGGCACAAATTATTCTTATTGGAAAGCATGAATGAAATTCTATATTCAAGCTGTTGATTTTTAATTGTGGAAGGTCATTCTTAAAGGGCCACATGTTCCCATGACTAAAATTGATGGCGTGGATGTCCCTAAGCCTGAAGAGGAATGGTATGAACATGACATGAAATTAGGGGAATTGAATGCCAAAGCAATGAACTTGCTTTGATGTGCTTTGGATTCAAACGAGTTTAATCGAATTTCCATCTGCTCTTCAGTGAAGGAAATTTAGGAACTTGAAGTGACCCATGAAGGAACTTCATAAGTAAAAACTTCAAAAATAAATCTTTTAGTGCATAACTATGAATTGTTCAAAATGGAGCCTAATGAAAATATTTCTGCCATGTATACTAGATTTACAGATATTATTAATGATTTGAAAAGTCTTGGTAGGGTATACTCAAATGCTGATTTAGTACAGAAGATTTTGAGATCACTTCCTGATAAATGGGATCCTAAAATCACTGCCATCCAGGAAGCTAAAGACTTAAACATTCTATCAATGGATGAATTAATGGGATCTCTCATCACACACGAACAAACCATGCAACATAGAACGGATGATGATCAGAAAAAGAAGAAAACAATTACATTCAAAGCTGCATCAGAATCAAAAGATGATGAAGAGATGGAAGATGACTCTACCTCCTCCGAAGACGATCTTGAAGATGAAGACATTGCAATGGTTGTGAGGAGATTCAGAAAGTTTATGGAAAAGAAGAAAAGAAGATATAATAAAAAATTTCATAAATGAGGAGAACAATCAAGAGAAAAGGACAAGGACAAAGATAAGGATAAGGAACAAGTCCCCACCTGCTATGAATGTAAGAAACCGGGACACATTCGTCCAGACTATCCTTAATTAAAGAAACTTTTCAGAAGGAAGAAAAAGAAAGTGATGGTTGCCACATGGAGCGATAGTGAAAACTCCACTTCAATTGAAGAAGAAGAGACCACGAAAATAGCAAATTTATGTCTAATGGATCTCGAGGATAAGGTAAATTCTCCTGACACACACATTGAATTTATTTTTGAGGAATTAAATTCTGCATTCCATGATCTATTATCTAAATTTAAAAAGGCAGGAGTAAAGATTAGATCATTAAAGCATATCATAATTCTTTACACAAAGAAAAAGATGAGATTTTAGAAAAGAATAATTTATTGCAAAAAGAAACTCATATTTTTTTTGAAAAATGTAATGCCTTGAAAACTGAGAATAGAAAATTTCATGACAAAAACAAAATTTTGATGAAAGAAAATAATGAACTGAAAAAGGAAGTTGAAAAACTCAAGCCACTTGTTAAAAAATTAACTTTATCTTCTAATATGCTTGAGTTAATTCTTAAAGATCAAAGAATTTCTAGAAATAAAGATGGAATAGGTTTTAATGCTTCAAATTCAAATTACGTTTCAACTACTACATTTGTAAAACAAAAAGATTTTGTTCCCAAGTTTACTTCTCATAAAACCTTTATTACAAAAGACTCTATTTCTATTTCAAAATCTGCTTTATATGTTCCTAAGAATTTAAATACAAAACCTGCTATTTCTGCATTTCATGCATATAGAACTTCAAAGTCTAAATTATTTCAAAATTCTAGAATCAAATATTTTGTTTGCAAAAAACCAGGACATAAAGCTTTCAATTGTAATATTATTAATGTCCATAGTATATCAAGAAAAATTTGGGTTCCCAAAGGGACCACCTCAGCTAACCTGAAAGGACCCAAGTTAGCTTGGGTACCTAAAAGAACTCCTTGATTTTCTCGCAGGAATGTCTTACAGCCCAAAAATCAAAGAAAAGATGGTATATCGATAGTGGCTGTTCAAGGCATAAGATGGCTGACAAGGATCAATTTATCACACTGGAAATAAAAGAAGGAGGTATACTTTTGGAGACAATGGTAAAGGAAAAATAATCGGAATTGGTAAGATCAAAATAATCTCCTGTACTTTTATTGAAAATGTATTGCTACTGTTCAAGGCATAAGATGGCTGATAAGGATCAATTTATCACCCTAGAAATAAAAGGAGGAGGTATGGTTACTTTTGGAGACAATGATAAAGAAAAAATAATCGGAATTGGTAAGATCAAAATAATCTCTTGTACTTTTATTGAAAATGTATTGCTAGTAGATAAGTAGAAGCACAATCTATTGAGTATTAGTCAATTGTGTGATAAAAGCTTCAAAGTTATCTTCGAATCATCTATGTGTATAGTAACAAACTCTCTTGACTCTAGTAGCAAATTCATTGGACATAGACTAGGAAATATTTATGTGGTAGATCTAAATGATCTTGCCATGTCAAGTAACTCCAGTTTGGTTGCAATGAATGCTAAGACCAAGGAGTCTTGCTTATTATGGCATAGAAGATTAGGTCATGCTAGCATGCATACAATTGCCAAGTTGATTTCCAAAAATCTTATTAGAGGCATGCCTAAGTTTAAAGTTGATTTTGATCATATTTGTGATGCATGCTAAATGGGTAAACAAACTAGGGAGAGATTTAAATCCAAGAATCTAATTTTAACTTCTAGACCTTTAGAACTACTTCACATGGTTTATTTGGACCAACTAGAACCACAAGCCTAGGAGGTATGAAATATGCCCTTGTGATTGTAAATGATTTTTTCATATTTACATGGGTTTTGTTTATTGCACACAAACATGAAACTTTCAAAATGTTTAGAAAGTTTTACAAAAAGGTTTCAAATCAGAAAAATCTTTCAATAAGTTCAATTAGGAGTGATCACGGGACTGAATTTGAAAATCAATTTTTTGATGATTATTGTATTGAAAATGGCATTGATAACAACTTCTCCACTCCTAGAACACCATAACAAAATGGTGTTGTAGAGAGAAAAAATAAAACTTTGAAAGAAATAGCCTGAACAATGTTGTGTGAAGGTAATCTTTCAAGGTACTTTTGGGTAGAATCGGTGAACACTGCATGTTATATTTTAAACCGCGTTTTGATTCATCCTATTTTGAAGAAAACACCCTATGAACTTTGGAATGAAAAGAAACTCAATATAAATTATTTTCATGTGTTTGGATGCAAATGCTTTATACTTAACAATGGTAAGGATAATCTAGGAAAGTTTGATGCTAAATATGATGAAGCTATTTTCATTAGTTATTCACTACATAGCAAAACATATAGGGTTTTTAATAAGGACTCTTATTGTTGAAGAGTCGATGCATGTCATTTTTGATGAAACTAACCCATCACCATCTAGAAAAGATTAGTGTATTGATAATAATGCAGGTATCATTCAAAAGGAGATGGAAGACATAAGTATTCAAGAAAGACCAGTTGAAGAAGGAGAAGAAATGATAAGTAAGGATCATACCGATCTACCAACTGAATGGAGGTACGCTACTTCCCATCCTAAAGAATTAATTATTGGTGATCCTTTTCTAGGTATAAGGACTAGGTCTGCATATAGGACTGCACAAGATTACCTAGCCTTTGTATCTTAAATAGAGCCTCACACCTTAGAAGAAGTAGAAAATGACCCAAACTGGATGTTAGCCATGCATGAAGAACTGAACCAATTTGAAAGAAACAAGATTTGGACACTAGTTGATAGACCTAAAGACCACCCAATTATAGGAACCAAATGGGTCTATAGGAACAAATTAGATGAACAAGAGAATTTCATTAGAGACAAAGCTAGATTAGTGGCTAAGGGATATAGTCAAGAAGAAGGTATAGATTTTGATGAAACTTATGCACCTGTAGCAAGATTAGAAGCCATTAGATTTCTTCTTACATTTGCTTGCTACATGAATTTCAAACTTTTTCAAATGGATGTAAAAAGTGCATATTTAAATGATTTTATCGTCGAACAAGTTTTTGTAGAACAACCACTGGGTTTTGAAAATTATGCTTTTCCAAACCATGTGTTTAAACTCAATAAAGCTTTATATGGTTTGAAACAAGCTCCTAGAGCCCGGTAAGATAGACTTAGCACTTTCTTAATTGAAAATAATTTTTCAAGAGAAAATATTGATAAAACTCTTTTCATTAAAAAGAAAAACAATGATATATTAGTTGTATAAATTTATGTTGATGATATTATGTTTGGTGCAACTAAAGAAAGTTTTTGTGAAAAATTTGCTAAGCTAATATAGGGAGAATTTGAAATGAGCCTAATGGGTGAACTGAATTACTTCCTCGAACTTCAAGTAAAATAGTCTAAGGAAGGGATCTTCATTAACCAATCCAAATACACCAAAGAAATCATCAAGTTTGGTATGGAGATGAGCAAACAAATGAACACACCCATGAGCCCAACCTGCAAATTGGACAAAGATGAAAGTTGATACAATGTTAATCAAAAACTATATCGAGGTATGATCGGATCCTTATTATATTTAACTGCAAGTAGACCAGATATCTTATATAGTATATGTGTATGTGCTAGATTTCAATGTAATCCCAAAGAAACATGTATGCTTTCTATTAAAAGAATATTAAAATACTTGAAAGGTACGAGTAATCTGGGTCTTTGGTTTTCAAAAGAATCATCTTTAAATTTAATCAGATTTTCTGATGCTGATTATGCTGGTTGTAAAGTAGATAGAAAAAGCACTAGTAGTACTTGTCAATTTCTAGGGTTGAATTTAATCTCATGGCACTACAAGAAATAAAACTCGGTAGCACTTTCCACTACTAAGGTAAAGTATGTTGCTGCAGGGAGTTGTTGTGCGCAAGTATTGTGGATTAAACAACAACTAGAAGATTGTGGTGTTTCTTAATGCAAAATTTCTATTAAGTGTGATAACACAAGTGCTATAAATTTATCTAAAAATCCTATTCAGCATTCTAGGACTAAGCATATAGAAATTAGACACCATTTCATTAGAGACCATGTTTTGAATGGTGACATAGAACTAGAATTTATTCCAACAGAAAAACAACTAGCTGACATCTTTACTAAGCCACTAAATCATGATAGATTTGAGTTGCTTAGAGGAGAATTAGGGCTATGTTATCCTTTCTAGACTTAGTAAACCTAATTTCTTTCAAGAACTAAGGACAAATTATCTAGAAAACCTCCTATAATTACTCATGATTTATTGAATAACTTTCCTTGAATTATTTAGTATATCGAATTCAACTTCTAAATCATTTGATTTCATGTGGAAAGTTTCTGTTCGAGTCGACTTGAGTAATTTTGCTCTGGTTGAGCTGGCTCGAATATTTGAGTCTCGTACTCTTACTCTGGTTGAGCCGACTAAGTCTTTACTTAGCTGACTCGATGTTTTGGTTGTTCTGGGTTCGCTCTGGTTGAGCCAACTCGGATATTTTTAGGGCTGAGCGAGCCGACTCGAAAGTCAAGAAATCACTATTTAGGAAGTTCTGAACTATCTTTTCTATGTACTTCATCTTTTACTTTGAACACACTCCACTTCCCTCGGATGCTTTACCATTCTCCCAAAACTCATTCCCTAGAGCCTAAAATTCCTTAATCCCTCTACAATGGCTCCTCAAAGATCTGCGAAGAAGGTTCTTCAAATCGGTGAATCAAGTGCTCGCAGTACAGATGCAAAAGGAAGAAGGGAAAAGAGAAAAAGGTCTGCTTCAGTCCAGCAAGATGAAGAAACTCCTTCTCCTCCCGGACAGCATGTCTCAATGATCAATCATCATGTCACTTGCAGAAGAAGGATCGACTTTGCATTCCTAGAAGAAATGGGAATGAAAATCAGAAACTGGATAGAGAGTCAAGGGTAGAAGCATTTCTGTTCTTTGGATACATTGACCTACCCTTCATTGGTGCGAATGTTTTATGAAAACATTATCATTAAAGAATTTCATTTAGAATCTACAGTCAAGGAAAAGATAGTTATAGTAGATGAAGAAAGATTGGGCAGATTACTGCAAATGCCAATGAACGGTGCTACTGAGCTTCTTCTACCGGACAAGGAACACATTCTAAAATTAATTTTGGAAAAAGAAGATGTGAGCACAGTCCAACATGTACAAGCCAATCTACTATCGAAGGAAATGAGGCTGCTCCACAATATGATCAGCAGGATATTTCTTTCACGAACTGGCCACTTTGATTGGATTAGTGAGAAAGATATGACAGTTATGAGACATTTGATGGAAGAAAGGCCTCTCAACTTTCCCTACATAATGATAATCAAAATGACTGAAGCAGCAAGAAAGGTCAAGCCTGTCTACCCTACGGTATGGTCTTCACTTTGTTATTTGAAGAAGCAGGAGTTGACTTATCAAATGAAGTAGGCAAGCCATTACACCACTTTGATATCTACTCCTTCAATTCACTAAAAAGAATGGGATACAAATTACAAGAAGGAGAATGGATAAAGAAGATGCCTAGTCAGGTTGCTGCTACCATTTCTGAAGAAGATGAAGCTGCTGATGAAGAAGAGACTGAAGAAACAATGGTTACTCCATCTGGCCTAAAAAATCTGATATTTCAAAAGATGAAAACTATCTCCAATTCTTTGACTGATCATATGAATTCTGCAATTGAGGAAATCAGAAAGTCAGTTGACATTAGATTGCAGAAATTAAGATCTGAACAAGAGCTTCACCAGCAAAAAGTGGAAAAGGAAATAAAGGACTTCAAGGAAGAGATCAGAAGCATCATACTGCAATCACAAAAGGAAATTGTTCCTACCAAAGATGCTCCTGAACAGATCATCAAGGAATCACTTGCATTCCTGCTCCTGCTCCTATTCCACCTAAACTTACTAAGACCAAAAAAGAACCCAAAACCAAGAAGACTAAAGTTCTTAGAGCCCTCGTTAGAACTAGATTCAGGGATTTAAGGTTTAAATCCCTGAAAACTAAGACTTCTGATACAATTATAGAAGTAGGCTCTTCTTCTTCTAATGACGAAGAAGAAGAATAGATCTTTTAGTTAGTCTTTTAGTTGTTTCTGAATTTATCAATGATATACTTTTTATATTCTGCAATATGAATGTACTTCCATTTTGAACTTGAATGAAAATCTTATCAATGAAGTATCTTTTGATTTTCTTTACTGTCGTGTACAACGATTCAATCTTTGCACTTGTTATAGTACAACTAATAAAATTTTAATTAGAATTTCAAAGTTAAGAATGTAAAATTATCTCAAACAAATATTAAAAAATTTCTCAATCTATTTTAAAATCTAAGCATTATTTGACATCACCTTTTTGATTGATTGACAAAAAGGGGGAGAATTATGAAAAATGAAAGTTATGAAAAATATGAAAAGAATGGGAAATTAGTATATATATGAGCTTCCTACCAATTACTCTTAAAGTGCATAAAAATAGAGAAAAAATGGTGGGGACACCAAGATCAGACACAGATCCCTAGATCTCATATGGTTTACTTAGTCATGTGTCAAAGTTTTGAAAATTTTGTAATCAATTAAGATTGAGTCCTGTAATAAGTTGAGGTTAGTTGATTTGTCTCAACCTTCAACCTAGTCAGTATTTTGAATCCTGTACATCAATTATGAGTCCAATATGAGCCCAATTTTTGTACAAGAGAGAACGTCACCCTATTTAGGAGTTTCACCAGGCCACATCCAGGAGTCAAAGGCCGTTACATTAGTCTATTGGATCTTGTGTGACAACCCAGGATCCAAGATGCTTCCAGAAACCCTGATTCTTTCCATATGTCCTCCAGATGCCTAGATTCCAGTCCAGATGATAGAGCATATTCCCAAACCAAGGCATCCATGATTCCAAAGGTCCTTCTACATCCTATCCCAAAGAATTCAAGTCCAAGTGCCAAGCCGAAGCCCTAAAGAAGCAAGATTCTATGGAATATTCCTGCTACCAGGCTACAAGGCCACCCCAGCTTCTAGAGGCTCAAACCCATGCACTCAAGCCCCTTTGGGCCGCCCCTTTCTGCCCCTAGAAGCCTAACACACCCTCCTAGGAATCCTTGAAGTGTTGACCAAGTCCAAGAGGTGTCCTTGAGTGGAATAGTCAAAGCATGAAGGAAAAAGGAGAAGACTAAGTCAATTCCTAACCTAATGGGGATTTGTTTTTCTAACCTAGCTAGGAAAGGACTTGTATTTCAATTTGGAAGAGGACTTGTAACTCAAGTGTAACCATGGTTAGTGTGGGTATGGGAACTCTTTAAATACCCCATCCCTCCTTTTCTTGTAATCAACTTTTATTCATGATATCAAAATCCTGGTGAATTTATTTTGAGCTTGCGAGCTTATGTTACTTTGTTTTTTTGTTTCTTTGGTTTGTGTTTGTGTTTCCTTGCTGCCCTAGCATCCTTCCACACCCTAACTCACTGCCATCCAAGCCTTCACACATACAAGAAGGAGTGCCTTAGGCCACCAAGCAAGGAGATCTTCATCAAGCTTCGAGCCGTCCCACTTATAAACCCTAACCTGATTCCTTCTAAACCTAATCCCCTTTCTTTTTCTTACTAACCCTTGACATTTTGTAGGTTCCCTGAGGTATTTCACCTTCCCAGAGGAGGCTTTCCTTCATCCGGAACCATCCAAATCAGCCATCTAATCAAGGGAACCGAACTTCATCATCCAGACTCCAATCAGAGTGCTGTGTGATCTCTTCATCGGAAGTCCTTCAAATCACTGATTGGTAACATCCTTCTCTTCTTTTAATTTCTGATTTGATGAAGATGAGCTATCCTAATCGAGGAGTCTCTCAATTCTCAGGTCCTGGAATTTATTATTTTGCACGAGCTTGCCTGTGATACGATGATTCTATGCATTGCTCTTCTTCTTGCTAGTTCTTACTTTTATTTGGAAATTTAGCTTACAAACTAAATTATAAAAATCATAAAAAAATTATTTTACTATTTTTCCTGCATGTTTAGCAATCTTAGAGTTGTCCTGCATTAGTTTGGTATCAAAGCATGTTTAGGATAGTTTTGATCTACATTGCAATCACAAACCCTAATTTTAGCATTCTATCCACTGTATTAGGTATCAGTTTTGCATCTATTTTTGATCATCTAAAAATTTTATTTTTTTTTGAAGTTTGCATGAATTGTTCTCTATTGAGTCCTCTATTTTTAAAAAATTTTAATTAATTTTACAGAAATCCTAAATTATAAAACTTTGGCATATTAGAAACCCTAATAGAATCTTGATAATTTCTGCAGTAGTCCAAATGAATCCTAGGTTTGCATCATCATATGATTTTTGTTCTACATAAAATTTAGTAGGTAGAATCAACACCATCCATACTCTATTCTAGAATTTTTTTTATTTTTTTTGCATTGAAATATGTGTCAAATTTTGCATCGGTTGAAACCCTAATATCATGAGTTCTGCTATTTCTGCATTTTGACTCAACCTAACCTAATCAACTTCCAGACCCCCCAATCCTAAGCCAAATTTTGTTTGCTAACCCTAGTAAACTTAAACTTAACTTGACATCTCATAAATTAATTAAAAATCATTTTATTTTCTGATTGTTTTATATTGCATCAGGATCATTGAATGTTCATCATCTTTTAAACTAATCTTAAGGGCAATCAATATAACATCAGGGCAGGAGGTCATAACTTATCCTAGGCCCAAAACAACCACCCAGCATTTCCACCCAAGCCTTAATTAAAATTGATTAGACTTAATTTGCCCTAGAGGGCTAGGTGACATCAATAGGTCAGGTCTGAGCTATGTGGGTCAACTAGTGCATTTAATCTTGTGGCTATTACTGAAAGCTGGTGTCTAAGGCTGAGGGTCCAGAGTCAAATGGCCTAAGTGGACTGGTGGTTTATAATTAGGACCCTGTGATAAGCAGGGGGAGCCTCCCACCACCCCACCCCCTACCTGGCCAGTAGAAGGATTAGCTGCTGGGTTAAGTATAAATTGAGCTGACCCATTTAGTTTTGACTCTAGGTCTAGCAAGCCCTAGATTGTACTAACTTTTTTCTTTTGCATGCTTGGCTGCATCATTCCACTTTGATTGTTTGATTTATTGCATGACCACTAGATTAGGAATCCAATACCATAAGTCTACACCCTAACCTAACTCAACCATGGATCCCAATTTTGAGGCTTTCATAAAAGCCGTGAATGAACAGATGGTTGCCCAATTAACCACCCAGATCCACCAATCCAATATCCAAACCCAAAATCAGTTAGCTCAGATGGACCTCAAACATGATCAAACACAAAATTAGCTTGTCCAGTTGACCACTCAACCAACCAGATAACCCAATTGACCCAATCACAAAACCAAATGAACCATAGACTCAACCAAGTAGACCAACGATTTGACCAGGCAACCACTAGGATCAACCAGCTAACCACTAGTTTTGACCAAGTAGGAGATCGGTTAGGAACCCTAGACAAGACCCATAGGACTGAACCCATAACCTATAAACCCATAACCCTTAGTCAGCCTGAGCCTAATAAGATTGGTACCCTTAGATATGAACCTAGTGTTAGTCAGGAGCACCTTAGCCAACCTACCCTTGTCACCCTAGTCATTAGTTAGTTTTTCCTCAGTCTACCCCCTCTTACCACCTTATTGGTTCACCCAAATGACCTTGAAGAGGAGATATATGAGGCTGACCCAAGTTTAATGGAACAGTATGAGGTGGAAGAAGAGGAGTTCCCCATAGAAGACTTAGAGTTAGTTGAATCAATAGATACCCAGGTAGAAGACCACCCAACAATAGTTGACCCTGACCATACCCAAGTAGGAGCCGAACTAGATTTAGCAAACCCTAGCCATACCCAAACATTAATAGACATAGAGTTAGCTGACCAAGTAGTGGAAGAGTTGTTAGAGGAAGAGAACCCTGATACTGTTACTAGAGTTTTACCTGAGGAGACACTAACAGCAAGTCCAACTATAGAGCCCAGTCCTTTGATTTATGAGCCAGAAGAATTCATTAAGGACCTGATCTCTTTGAATTAGTACCCTCAGGATGAAGTCACCTCTTTAACTTCACTTGATCTCTTCCCTGAAATTAATGACCTTTTCTTCCATAATGCAAACCCTTTACATAAACATCAACCCCATAAGGTTAACCTCATTAGCCTAGGATTAATCCCTGATACCCCTTCTTATATCCTACTTTATCCAACTATCCCTGAACTATCTTCTTATTTCTTACCCTACCCAGCTGACCCTGAACCTACCCCTTATTTTCTACCCTTTCTTGGATCTTCTTATGTTTCTTTAGTCATTCATATGCATTTTATAGAGGTTTGCATGTTGCATTCATTCATTAAGTCTATCATTTTTGCTTCCTACTTATGGAAGACCCTTTGGCATCTATTAGGAGCTCGTGTCACATTTTCATGTGCATACCAAACAAGAGTTAAACCTAGAGAGCCTATAGACTGTTAAAGTTTAGGCCCTTAGAGTCCAATAAAATTTCTTTTGATAGGAAAGTCTAGTCGAGTCTATTAGGTGTTAGTTAAGTCTAGTAAATCCCTAGCCCCGAATTATCTGTCCACCCATGCACTAACCTCTGCACAGCATTTGCATCCAAAAATTAGTCAAGAGCTGAACATAATTAATGAACTAAATAATAACTTGCCTAATTCCCAAAAGAAAGATAAAGAATTTTATGCAGAGGAATATGTGACTGTTAAAGAATTTTCTGCTCGTGAAGCTAGCCCATTTAAAATAATGAATAGTAATGGACCCAATGCCTATGTTCCTGAGATATCACTTGATTTAGGTATTAGCTCCACTTTCATCATCCTAGACTTTGTAATGTCTAGGGAGCCAGCAGTGATACCCAGCGAGCCTCTTGAGCCACTCCCGTTCTTTGAGAGAGAACCCACCCCAGAGCGACCACATATAATTTGGCCTTATGGTGAGGAAATGATTGAAAGAGCTCTGGATGATCAAGCTATCGGTACCCAGGATAGAGACTGTCATGGTATTTGGTCCGCTGGCAAGGTCAACCAGAATCTGAGGACTTGTGGAACGCTGGTGCGGATCTGCAGTGCCTCAACCCAGACCCTCCTTGAGCTAAATTGACCCATACTCGATGGGAAAGAGTTCCTCCCGCCCCGGGAGAATTGGTGGGGACACCAAGATTAGACACAAATCCCTGGATCCCATATAGTTTACTTGGTCATGTGTCAAAGTTTTGAAAATTTTATAATCAATTAAGATTGAGTCTTGTAATAAGTTGAGGTTAGTTGATTTGTCTCAACCCTCAACCTAGTCAGTATTTTAAGTCCTGTACATCAATTATGAGTCCAGCATGAGCCCAATTTTTGTACAAGAGAGGAGGTCACCCTATTTTGGAGTTCCACCAGGCCACATCCAGGAGTCAGAGGCTGCTACATCAGTCCATTGGATCTTGTGTGACAACCTAGGATCCAAGATGCTTCTAGAAATCCTGATTCTTTCCAGATGTCTTCTAAATGCCTAGATTCCAGTCCAAATGCCAGAGCATATTCCCAAACCAGGGAATCCATGATTCCAAAGGTCCCTCTACATCGTATCCCAAAGAAATCAAGTCCAAGTGCCAAGCCCAAGCCCTAAAGAAGAAAGATTCTATGGAATATTCCTGCTACCATGCTACCAGGCCATCCCAGCTTCCAGAGGCCCAAACCCATGCACCTAGGCCCCTTTGGGCCAACCCCTTACTGCCCCTAGAAGCCCAACATGCCCTCCTAGGCATCCGTGAAGTGTTGACCAAGTCCAAGAGGTGTCCTTGAGTGGAATAGTCAAAGCATTAAGAAAAAAGGAGAAGACTAGGTCAATTCCTAACCTAATGGGGATTATTTTTTCTAACCTACATAGGAAAGGACTTGTATTCCAATTTGGAAGAGGACTTGTAACCCAAGTGTAACCATGGTTAGTGAGGGCATGGGAACTCTATAAATACCCCATCCCTCCCCCTCTTGTAATCAACTTTTATTCATGATATCAAAACCCTAGTGAATTTATTTTGAGCTTGCGAGCTTGTGTTACTTTGTTTTTTTGGTTCTTTGGTTTGTGTTTGTATTTCCTTGCTACCCTAGCATCCTTCCACACCCTAACTCACTTCCATCCAAGCCTTCACACATCCAAGAAGGAGTGCCCTAGGCCACCAAGCAAGGAGATCTTCATCAAGCTTCAAGCCGCCCCACTTCTAAACCCTAACCTGATTCCTTCTAAACCTAATCCCCTTTCTTTTTCTTACTGACCCTTGACATTTTGCAGGATCCCTGAGGTGTTTCACCTTCTTAGAGGAGGCTTTCCTTGCATCTGGAACCATCCAAACCAGCCATCTAATCAAGGGAACCGAACTTCATCATCTAGACTCCAATCAGAGTGCTGTGTGATCTCTTCATCGAAAGTCCTTCAAATCACTGATTAGTAACATCCTTCCCTTCTTTTAATTTCTGATTTGATGAAGATAAGCTATCCTAATCTTGTAGTTTCTCAATTCTCGAGTCCTGGAATTTATTATTTTGCATGAACTTGCCTGCGATACGATGATTCTATGCATTACTCTTCTTCTTGCTAGTTCTTACTTTTATTTGAGAATTTAGCTTACAAACTAAATTATAAAAATCATAAAAAAATTATTTTACTATTTTTCCTGCATGTTTAGCAATCTTAGAGTCATCCCGCATCAAAAAGGGGGAGCACAAAAATCATAGCACTGCTTAAACTACTTTAAAATCTAGAGAAAGGGGAAGATTCTCTCGACATGATCTTGCTCTAATTATTATCTTAATGCTCTAATTACTATTACATGCTCTGATTTAAAAATTGATGATAATTCTATCAATTTCTTTTTGGAACTCTTATACTCCATGTTTTGTGCTAATTATAATATCATAAAGCATGAGAAGTTCAATACTTTGATGATATACTATGATATCATCTCTTGAGCTCTGATACTTATTTACTAATTCCATTAGCTCTGATATATGTGAATATTTAATTTTCAAATACTATTATACATATAAAGTGGGAAGAATTTTTCATGCCCAGTGTTTTGTCATCATCAAAAAGGGAGAGATTGTTGACCCTATAAGTGATTTTGATGATAACCAAACATTGGAGCATGTACATTTATTTCTGACAACTCTTCAAGTGTTTGACAAGTTTTTGTAGGATGAATAACATGTTCAATCTTCAACTCCTACAATTCTATTTTCTTGGTTGACTTATGTTGTAAATATTTTTGTAAAGAAGAACCCAATCAAAAATGCTAAGAAAAATGAATTAAAAGGGTTACTTCTATGAGTGTGTGTGCCATGAGTTTTAGTTTGAGTTGGTTTGAGTGAAATTGTAAAAGAGTTGGTGAGAGTTTTTTTTAAATTCAATTGTAAAAAATTCTGAAGAAGACACTCGAGCCGACTCCAAGTGATGAAAAGCTGACTCTGCTTACTAGCATGCAGCAAGGATTCTGGAATGCAGCAATCCAAGCCAACTCGATGGAAAGCAAGCCGACTCCTGTGAATCCAAGTCGACTAGAATCAGTCCGAGCCGACTCCTCCAGAGTCCATTTCCTGAAGATTTCTGAGAACAGCCAGGCGAGCCGACCCGAACCAAAAAAAGCCGACTCTACCAGACCTAATTCTGAAAGCCTAAGAAAGCAAGCCGACCCGAATTGCATCGAGCCGACTCTTCTAGAGTAAGGTTTTTCGAACCTAAGAAGAAGAGCCGACCCAAGCTGAAAAGAGTCGACTCCTCGAGTTCAAGATTTTCAAGATTGAAGTTCGAGCTGAGTCGAGCTATAAAGAGCCGACTCATCTAGAGTGATGTTTTGCACCCTGAGACAAAAAGCCGACTGCATTGAAGATTTGGTGACTCGACCTATCGACTCGAAGGATCGGAGCCAACTCGATGGAATCTGAGCCGACTCGAATGACGCTTTCAGGTATCCAACGTCTAGTTCCAGATTTATTTTTGAATGCTAAAAGGAGCTCCAACGGTCACAAATCATTCCCTAATGCTCTACAACGGCTAGAACTGCCTTGGGATGATGGAAGAATTTAAATTTGAAGGATTTGAACTTTCTTGAAGTGATATTATTAGTGAGTTCCTCAAAGAGAGAGAGCTTCATTGAATATTCTACCTACCAACAGCAAAAGAGCATAAGAGCATTCAAGTTAAGCTTTCAAGTCTTTGAAAGAGAAACGGTGCAGGTGGTTTGACATGATCCTACACTAGGCATGCAAACAACTGCGGGAGCATAATGGATTTTAAAAATATTTTTAAAAATCTGCGCAGCGGAAATCTGCTCCGCCCAGGAACTAATCTAATTCTAGTTGCAAATAGGCATGTAAGATGATATAAAATATTTATAAAATATTTGAATCAAAAATTCAATTCATGCATGATTAAAAAAATAAATTTTTCATACCTTATTCTGGCTGGAATAACTCTGGGATAAAGCTGGAATAGGCTGGAATACCTGGAATAAATCTATTCCAGCCTTCTTCCTCCTTGGACTGAGAAGAGCTCTATTTTTGGCTTTAAAAATGGTGTCGGAACACCGCCTTCCAGACCTCCGTTTGCTCCCAAATTTCAGCAGCGGCAACTTGGACAAGTGGTCTTCGATCTACAATTGAAAGCTGCAAAAAAATGTTAGCCAAAAAAATATAAAAATTCACCAAAGTCTGCAGCCAGATTTTTTGCAGCAGAACTGGGCAGCAGGCTTTGGCCTTCGATTTGGAGCAGCTGGAGCAATCCCGGCTCGCGTGGCTTGTTCCTAGGAGTAGATGGGTACTCCCTCTAGAGGGGAGATGTGCCCGGAGCTCTCGGATCCCTCTCCACACGCGGTGCTAGCCGCTGGAAGAAGATTCGGCCACAATGAACGGCAGCAACTGGGCTTGTTGCAGTCCTGGGTTTGAGCACTCAATTGGACAAGGAAAAGGGCCTTGAAACTCTTCCTCACAAACTCCAAATCCCAGCCTATAAGAGCATAGACTAAGCTCTCAACCAGGGGGTCTCTCAACCTCTCAAAGAAGAACACCCAGGTGTTGTATTCACGGTGTTTTCATGGCTGAAAGCATCATATGAAACAGGGGACTTGAAATGGTTTATATAGGACAGCAGGGAGAGGGAGGTGGAGAGACGGGGAGGCCAAGAGGCAGCAGCTGCCATTCCATTTAACCAGCAAATAAACAGGAGTAAATCAACCGGTGGAGGAGAGGAAGAGCGTCGCCCAAGAAAAGAACTTCGGTCGTTTCGCCTCCTCCAGTGCAAGGAATTACCGTGTAAAACGGTCAAGAGGAAAACACACCGGTTCAAAAGAAACCGGTCCAAAAAACTTTAAACCAAATAGGTTCAAACCCATTGGTTCAATTAACCAACGGTGGTTCAATCCAATTGAACCGGTCCGAGCCCAATAAAATTGGTTCAATTAGTTCACAACCAATTGGAGGCCGAAACAAACTCTGAATCAGTTCAAAACTAATTCAGAAAAATCCCGGCGCAGTCCTAGTCAGCCCGAAACAATTTCCGGTTGACATAGACAAGGGCAAGACAGGGAAAAGGGTGCTCAAAAAATACTATGATCATAAAACCGAGACGATTCCCAATCATAATCGGTATCCGGATCAGAGTTATCCTCTATGGCGTGTGACCTCATAGGTTCGAACCTAAACGGTAGCACTAGAACAATTCTAGTACCAGCACAGGAAACCATCTAGCAATGGGTCCCGGCGTCCGGATAGGTCAAAGATGTGGGAGCAAACTATCGAACCTCTGGAATATGGTTACCGTATAATTCATCCCTTTGACCTCTAATGCTCAGGACGACTGAGATTGGGCTGCCAACCCAGATAGAGTCAGTCCACTACGTGTCTCAACCTCGCAAGCCCAGTGACTCTTCACTAGGGCTACCGCGGCCGAGGATTTGCTAAATTGAGATACTGCGAGACATTCAATCCAAACTGTTTGGACAGGTCAATTCCATCTTGGTCCATCACTGCTCCATAAGTACTTGCCTGTACCCAGAAACCTTCCGTCACTAGATTAAAAATTTGGGTAGTCCGACACCAAAGCAAAGGGAGTTGCTTGCAAGCTATCATGATGACCTCAGGTCAGAGGGACACATATACCCATATCCAATCGTGAGTATCCCTTTGGTAGAAAAGGGCTACACGGAGTCACGTTCAATAAGATATCACATATTTCACTTGCAGATCACATCAGTGTCACCACACTCATTTGGTCAAGAGGACAACCAAACGATGTGAACTGCAACAACCTATACTTGATATATTGCCATCCAGTACAATATATCCTTTGGTTGTGAATAGGGTTTAAGGACCACTCGATACATCCTCTCTGTATCGAAGTAAGTGTAGTCCTAAGGACTTCATCACAAGGAAAGAGTTCATTTCAGGAAAATACAATATGTGATGAGCTACCAAAAATAATATTTTATTAATTCATAAAAAGAATACAATACTGAGCTCAACCACCTACAACCCAGGCGATTGGCTTTGGGACACAATTCCCAACAGTCTTCACCAACTCCAATCTGAAGCTTGAAGCAACTTTAGGAAGAAGCCACTAAAGTCATTAAAGCTTATTCAAGTGGACTTCCAACAAGCTATACCGGCAACTATCCGACAAATTGAGTTTGTCATTTTTGTTGCATTTATTTTTAATTCAATCTTTGAATTGTTAGGCTGTTGGTGAGCCTTGTTAAAACCAAGGGTTAGGTTCTTGGTGAGCCTTGTTAAAACGAAAACCAAGTTTGGTTTCTTCGATGAGCCTATTAAAACCAAAGGGTGTTGGGTTTTCTTTGGTGATCCCGTAAAACCAAAGTGTAGAGATTTTGGATTGTGATCCTGTAAAACAATCCTACTGTATTTAGGTGTGAACATAGTGAAAATCCCAAGTGGTATCTTGGATAGTGCACGTAGGAGATGGGTTGCTCCGAACCACTATAAATTTGGTATGTTTGTGTTGTGCCTTCTTGACTCTGTTTAGCTTCTACAATTTATAATTCTATCACAGCACCTACCACTTGCAAAGGATTTTGAATTGTACATTACTTGCCTTTATTTTTTTTAAAAAAAAAACCTAATTCACCCCCTCTAGGGTAGCCAACTGGGCAACAAATATCATCAAGCTCCCAGTCGAGGTTGAGCTCCCGTCTAAGGTCGAGCTCCCATCCGAGGTTGAGCTCCCATCAGAGGTTGAGCTCCCTACCGAGGTCTAGCTCTCATCCGAGGTTGAGCTCCCGTCGAGGTCAAGATCCCATCCGAGGTCGAGCTCCTGATCGAAGTCAAGCTCCCATCCAAGGTCGAACTCCCATTCGAGGTCGAGCTCCCATCCTAGGTTGAGCTCCCATCCAAGATCGAGCTCCCATCCGAGGTCGAGCTCCTAGTCGAGGCCGAGCACCCATTCGAGGTCGAGCTCCCAGCTAAGGTTGAGCTCCCACCCGTGGTCGAGCTCTGGGTCAAAGTCAGGCTCCCCACTTAAAGTCAAACCTAAATAAAGATGGGGGGGTCTGGTCTCCCCTCGGGCGACCATGGTAGCAACTAGGATGGCAACCCTAGCAGGTTGTGTCACCATCCCCGACGGAGCCCCCACATTACTCAAAAAAGCAGCACCTCCTATGGAGGGACGCTCCACTAGGGCACGCTGCCTGGACCTCCTACAGAGGGATGCTCTACCAAGGCACGCTGCTTGAACCCTCTATGGAGAGACACTCTGCCAGGTTATGAGCCTGCATTCCCTATGGAGAAGCATCTGCCAAAGCACCAGGCCCTGCAGTACACTATCCATGCCTTCTTTGGAAAGGTGCTCTACCTAGGGCATCGCACTTTGCAACCCACTACCTGCACCGCTTGGAAGAGGAATGTTCACCAGGAGTCTTAGATCTTGTAGCATCTCCCGCAAGGCTAGTGCTTCGCCTGGTCCCCAAGCATGGCAGCACGATGCCCGTAAGAGAAAGTATCCTGTCGGGGTGTTAGGCCCCATGATACGCCACTCGCACTCACCATGGTGAGAACATGCACTTCACAGTACTTTGCCTACACTCATGGTAGAAGCTTCCTTTGAAGATTTCGGACCTTATCCCCCTCCTCTAAAAGAGGCAAGGAGAAACCTGTGCTTCACCCATAAGAGCCACACCAAGAGAGCATCAAACCAGGGCTTTAAGCCCCATCAGATGAAACACACTTCTGTAAGAAGCCCAAAGGGGCCTCCGGCGAAGGTAAGGACAAGCATGAGCAAACAAAGAAGAGCTGAGACAAGGGCAGGAGGAACATCCGAAGACTCCCCCAAGAAATCCCACTGCTCTAGCTTCTACTCTATCTTTTCAACATCGTTTGAATGTAGAGGTCATACTGAGCTCTGCTAAGGAGGATCTATTCCCCTTGAACACCCATTGACTTGATCATCTGAGTGCCCCCATCGGGATCCCTGGCTCAGGTCTCTTCTTTATTGCAGGACCAACCATACTCAAAAGTCTCCAAGTGGGAAGTTCACTTAACCGAGCCACGTCGAGCTACAAGCCATGGCAATCTAAGTGGCAATAGATTGGCACACCAGGTAGGGGCAGTGGAAGACTGCAGAAAGACCAACGACCAGGTTGAACCAGCCCCCCATGCTAAAGAAGCACTAGTGAAAATCTACAGCCCCATGGGGCGATGCACACACAGGAAGCTTCCATCAGCTACATGGGGGTCCCGCATCAGGTGGCTTGGCTGATGGAAGAAAGACTCCTGACGACCTAGGATTTTGGAAGAATGCTGGTGGCCTAGGGTTTTGGAGGAAGGAAGGGGTTGGCAGTTTGGGCTTGGGTTTGGATGCTTGGACTGGTGTTGGGCCTCTCACCCTCTCCCTCATGGAGTGTCAATGCTCAAAGCAAAGGAAACTAAAAGAAAAAGAACTCTTTCATTCATTAATCATTCATTAAATTTTTATAAGGGGGAGGAGGGGTATTTATAGATCACCCAGTCCTCTTAACTCCCAGTCAATGTTGGAGTACAAAGTTAGAGTGAGATAAGAAGGCTTGATTCCTTGTTGGACTGGGAAGCTTGATTCCTTGTTGGACTGGGAGGCTTGACTCCTTGTTGGACTGGGAGGCACCAATTCCCCTTGGGCTTGGGATGCCACTTTCTCTTGGGCTTGGGAATGCCACTTCCTCTTGGGCTTGGGATGCCAATTCTCTAGTGGGCTTGGGCCCCAATTCTTTGTGGGCTTGGGCGGCCTGAGTGGGGACCAGAGGTTTGGCGCATAAGGTCCTCATTCCTTGCTTCAATGGGGCCTGGTGACTCTCCTCTTAGACTTGACTTGAATGAAAGAAGTCATAATTACAGGACTCAAATTAACTCACTTGACTGGACTAAAATAAATGGACTCAATTGACTTAACTTTATTACATGACTCAATTGACTTAATGAACTCAATTAACTCACTTTATTACAAGACTCAAGTTACTTAGGATTGATGGACTCTACAATACTCAAAAGTCTAAACAGAAATCCATAATGGGCCCAGTAATCTCTATCTGATCCTGATGCCTGCACCAATTCTCTCGGGATAGGAGGAACTCGACCCTGTCAAGTAAGGGTCAATCCGGCTTTGGTACTACTCTAATAGGTCTATGTCAAGGTGTTGCAGATCCTCTCATGTGATCCATGAATCCTCAGATTCTGGTCAACCTTGCCAACGAACCAAATAACATTAGTAGCCTTTGTTCCAGGTACTAATAGCTTGGTCATCTAGGATACGCTCAATCTTTTCTCCTTTCCCAGGAAAATTTATTGGTGGACACTCAAGTATGGGTTCGCTATCAAGAAAAGGGTTAGGTCCAAAAGGCTCACTAGGTATCATTACTGGCTCCCTATACTCAACTAGGTCTGTGATATTGAAGGTTGATCTAATGCCAAATTCGGGTGGTAACTCAAGCACATAGGCATTAGGTCCAACTTTTTTTATCACTTTGAAGGGTCCAGCTCCATGGGCATGTAACTTCATGATCCCCGGAGGAAACTGCTCAGGCCTAAGCCTAATCATCACATAATCCCCCTCAATAATTTTTTTTAACTTTTTTTTGAGAATTAGCCATGTTTTTATAAGTATCATTGCTCAAATTAATTTTATTGCTAATTTCTTTATGCAGATCTCTAACATGCTATGCAAATGATTCAGCTCACTTAGAGACTCGTGCATGTATGGGAAAGGAGATTAGGTCTATGGGTTTCTTAGGCTTATAACCATGGACAATCTCAAATGGACTCTTGCCTGTAGACCTATTGACTGAACTGTTATAGGCGAATTCAACTCTAGATAACAAAAGGTCCTAATTTTTAGTGTTCTCACCTACAAGACATCTCAACAAATTTCTAAGGCTTTGGTTCACTACTTTAGTCTGGCCATCTGTTTGAGGGTGGTAGGAGGTAAAAAATTTGAGCTTGGTTCCTAACATATGCCAGAGGGTCTTTCAAAAGTAACTGGTGAATTAGACATCCCTATCAGACACAATGGTTTTAGGAAGGCCATGTAACCTAACCACGTTTCAAGAAAAAGTTTGGCCACCTTGGAGACATCAAAGGTTTGGGAACATGATATGAAGTGAGCCATCTTGGAAAACCTATCGACCACAACATAGATTGAATCATGTATCCCTCTAGGTCTTAGGCAATCCTAGTATAAAATCCATACTAAGGTCTTGCCAAGGACTTTCGGGCACAGGTAACGGGGTGTAAAGGCCAGTGTTTTGCTTTTAGTATTTGGCAACAGCATAAGTTCGACATCTAGCCATAATCTGAGCAACATTCCTTTTAAAACTTGGCTAATAGAACTGGTCTTCAACTACTAGAATGGTCTTATTCCTACCGAAATGACCAGCTAGACCTCCTACATGGGTTTCCCAAACTAGAAATTCTCTAAGAAAAGTCTTGGGAATACACAACTTGTTGTCCTTAAAGAGGTAGCTATCCTAAAAGATATACTCACTATGCGAACTAGATGGTCCTTATCTCACAGATTTATAGATCTCACTAAAGTCAGGATAGGTCTCATATTCCTCTTTTAGTTTATCAAATCCTATGACTTCAGTTCTAACAGAATTCAAGAGTAGGGATCGATGGCTAAGGGCATCGCAACCTTATTTTTAGTACCAGCACAGTGTTTCAGAATAAAGGTGTAAGATTGAATGTACTCTACCCATTTACTATGCCTAGGATTTAGTTTCTTCTAGGAATTAAGAAATCGAAGTGCTTCATTATCAGAGTATAAAACAAACTCCTGGAGCAGTAGGTAATGTCTCCAATATCTTAGAGCTTGAACTATCACATAAAATTCCTTATTATAGGTTGAGTACCTAAGCTTAGTCTCATTCAATTTCTCACTAAAGAAGGCTATGGGATGACCCTCTTGACTTAGGACTCCTCCTATACCAATTCCAGAAGCATCACAAGCAACCTCAAAAACTTTGGAGGAATCGGGTAACCTCAAAATGGGTACTTGGATCATCTTTTTCTTAATGTCTAGGAAGGCTGATCTATAGCTTTGGTCCACTCAAAGTTTCTCTTCCTAATGCAGTCAGTGATGGTGCAATAATTGAGCTAAATCCCTGAATAAATCATCTATAGAAGGTAGCAAGGCCATGAAAGCTATGCACGTCATGCACACTAGTAGGTACTGGTCACTCAACTATGGACTTAATCTTTTCCGGATCAGCTGATACTCCTTTGGGGGTCACAACAAATCCTAACAAGATGACTATATGGGTCAAGAACTCGCATTTCTTTAAATTGGCATAGAGTCTATCTTTCCTAAGGGCTTGACAAACTTGTCGGATATGGCTTAGGTAGTCTTCCTTAGTCCTACTGTAGATCAAAATATTATCAAAATAAACCACAACAAATTTTTCAATGAACACTCTTAGGACTTGGGTCATGATCCTTATGAAGGTACTAGGAGCATTGGACAATCCAAAAGGTATCACTACCCACTCATAGAGACCATCCTTAGTCTTGAAAGCTATTTTTCACTCAACCCCAGGTCTGATCCTAACTTGGTGATAGCCGCTCTTAAGGTCAATCTTAGAGAAAATGGTGGCTTCGGCCATCATATCTAGCATGTCATCCAAACAGAAAATGGAAAGTCTATACTTAACTGTTATCTTGTTTATGGCACGATTATCGATACACATTTGCTAAGTGCCATCTTTCTTAGGGGTTAAAAGGGTAGGTATTGTACATGGACTTAGACTCACCCTAATAAATCCTTTTCTTAGGAGTTCTCCAACCTATTTTTGCAATTTTAAGTGCTTAGTGGGATTCATCCTATAATGTGTGAGGTTCGGCAAAGTGGCTCCTAGGACTAGCTCTATGGCGTGTTGATGTCTCTTAAAGGTGGTAGGTGGTCAGGAAGATCTTCGGAAAATACATCTTGAAACTCCTTCAAAAACTCCCTAACTTCTTGAGGGTGCTCCTCTTGGGAGTGGTCATGAACTTCCTTAGCGATCAAAATCCAAACTGGTGAACCCTCATTGATCTCACACTCCAGTTCTTTAGCATTGATCAAATTTAATCCTGGTTTCTTCTCTTTCAGGTTGCTAGATCCTCTCTTGATATTATCCTTAGGTGGGGTTGGGTTTATCACAATCTTTTTCCCATGGTAGTTAAAAGAGTAGATATTGGATCAACCATACAGGATAGCATCATGGTCATATAGCCAAGGTCATCCTAAGATGATACTGCTAACTCCCATAGGAAGGACATCACACCACACCTTTTCTTAATAGGATTGAAGTTGGATCATGATTTGGCATCTATGTTTGATGGGGATGGAAGTTGAGTCTATCCAGCACATCTTATAGGGATTGGGATGGGGAACAGGAGATAAACCTAGGGTTTTAATAGCACTGGTTGAGATAGCATTCATGCAGCTCCCAATATCTATGATGATCTTACATACCTTATCCCCTAACTTCACAAAGGTCTATAAAATGTTGGTCCTACGCCAATCCTCTTGTTCTTTAGTTTAAGCTAAGATACACCTAACAACTCCTAATAGATCAGATGACTCAAAGATTTCCTCATCTCCATCATATTCATCCATTAGGTTTTTTCCAGCTTCATACACTTCCTCCTCAACTTCTTCAGTGGGTTCAGGGTCTTCTTCCTCTAGTTCTCCATGTGTAGGGATCGGGTTAGGCATTGACTAGCATAGTGTCCCAATTTATGACATTTAAAATAGTCAATATTAGGGTTGGGATTTCTCTGAACTTCAGGTGCCTTACCCTTCTCATCCTTATGGTTCACTGGGGTGCTAGGATTGGGCTAGCTTGGGTGTACTTGGCTAGATCCTGGTTTTTGACTAGGGGTACTAGTCCTAATGGATTCAGGTCGATGGATTATGGGTCTCCTCTAGAATCTCTCATAGTCTCTAGCTATCTAATAATCTTGCTTAAGATCATGGGCCTCTCTCAGAAATAATTCTCTTTGAATGTCCTCACATAGTCAAGCTCGAAACCTAGATAGGGTCACAGCTTCAGACTCATCTATACTACATCTCATGATAAATTCCTCAAATTTGGCTATATACTTAGATACAGTCTTGTTTCCCTGACTCAGCCTCTGCCATTGATCTAAAAGTCTCTGATGGTAGGATATGGGGAGGTACTTCTCTCTGAGATTAAGTTTCATGGCTCTCCAGGTAGCTATGGGTATGTCTCCTCTTTGTCAGTCATCCTTTCAACATTCCCCCAATATAGTCTAGCCTGGCAAACTAACCTGGGTTTAGCAAACTTAAACTTCTTGTCTTCAGACATTTCATACCACTCGAAGTACTGGTCCATATCTCTTTCCCAATCAGTGTATACCTTAAGGTCAAGGCTGCCATCAAATGTAGGTGCTTCTAACCTGATGTTCCTAATGGCTCTCTCATCTTGGTCAAAGAAAATTATGATTAGGTCTCCTCTGATTATGCTTTAAGATTGGGTCATGGCATGGGGCTCTTCTAGAGTTGGGACATATGACAAGCTGTCTCAAGTGCATATCCCCAAAAGGATAGCGACAGAGTTGCAAAGCCCATCATGGATCGAACCATGTCCAACAGGGTTCGATTCCTCCTTTCTGACACACCATTCAACTGTGGTGTTCCTGGAGGAGTCCATTGAGAGAGAATCCCATTCTCCTCAAGGTATGTCAAAAACTCACCAGATAGGTATTCACCACCTCGATCAGATCAAAGAGTTTTAATACTTTTTCCCGTTTGTTTCTCTACTTCATTACGATATCGTTTGAACATTTCAAATGACTCAAATTTATGTCTCATCAAAAAGGCATAACCGAACCTCAAAAGGTCATTTATAAATGTAATGAAATATTTGTATCCACCTCTGGCACTAACTATCATGGATCCGCATATATCAGTATGTATGAGACTCAGAAGTTCTGTAGCACATTCACCTTTTCCAGTAAAAGGTGACTTGGTCATTTTACCAAGTAAACATGATTCACAAGTAGGCAGTGATTCAGAATCACTGACCTTGAAGAGGCCTTCTCCTCGCAACTTGTTTATCATACTCTAGTTTACATAACCTAGCCTACAGTACCAAAGATACAGATCACTAACATTTTCTAACCTTGGGCATTTGCTAGATGTGTACATTACACTAACAGGCCGTGACAGTACATAAATGCCATTATTTAACTTAGCTTTCATTATCATAGAGTTATTCAAAATAACTTGGCAAATATCTCCTTTTATTGATAGTTCAAAACCATAATTGGCCAAAAGGCCTACAGAGATTATGCACATAATGAAACTATGACAGTAATGGCAGTCGACTAACTCGACAGTACAGGAATCAAAGACAAGACTCAGAACACCAATAGCCAGTACTGGAAAATGATTTCCATTCTCGATGCTCAGGAACTATTCCCCATCCTCGAATCTCTTGCTAACCTGCAGTCCTTGTAACAAATTACAAACATGAATAGGACTATCGATATCCAATACCCAGTTAGCAGTATCACAAATAGAGAAATTACAATGTTTTATCATATAAATACCTTGTCTAGCACTTTGTTGTTTTCCTTTCCTAGGCCTGTTCAGATCTAGGGACGCTTAGTAAAGAGGACAGTTCCTCTTCCAGTGTTCCTGCATCTTGTAGTAGAAGCACTCTGCATTAGACTGGTCAACTTTCACTTTCCTGGTCTGACTCGGGCCAGGAGCATTCAGCACCTTCTTTCCCTTCCTTTTATTCTTCCCCTTCTTAAAAGGGACGACAACCTTTAGAACCTCCTACTAAATTCACCACCCCCTTATTCAATTGGTGGTCTTTCTCATAAGTCTGCAGTAATCCCATCAAACCATGGTAATTGACTGCAGGCTTATTCATTCTGTAATGATCAAGAAAGTCAAGATAGGAGGAGGGCAAAGAATTCAAGATCGCATCCTTGCCGAGCTGTTTGTGAAAGGAACATCTGAGCTTGCCCAACTTTTCAATCAGCTTGATCATGTACAATACATTATTAATACATGATCAGTGACAATATCACCATTCGGCATCTTGGTGTTGTAGATGGCACAAGACACTTTGTACCGCTCTACATCGTCCGGCGTGCTGAAAGATTCCTTCAACTTTTGAAGAATCTCATCAGGTTGGGCCTCCTCGAACTTGCGATTGAACTCGTCGTTCATCACTGCTAACATGATGCATCGGACAGTAGTCCAATCAAAAACCCACTTCTGATAAGTGTCCTTGACTGAATTTCGAGCATTAGCAAAGGGAATTTCAGGTGCCAGATCCGTTATCACATAAAGGATCCGTTCATGCTCCAAGACAATCCTCAACTTTCGATACCAGCTATCGAAGTTGTAACCCTTCAACTTCTCGTTATCGAGAAGTGACCAAAGTGAAAGATTTGAAGACATCTGAAAGGAAAAACAAGACCATATTACAATATGAATTAATTAATTAACCAAAAGACTTGGACTTTAGTCTAAAGGTCTCTCCCACTAATTTTTCAGATTGGGAGCCTCTAACTTCAATTCATGAAATCACTATTTCATAGTGGGTACCGAAATCCAATAGACCATGTATGAGCCCGACTATGGCCAACTCACCCATACGCGCCTAAAGGTAGGTTCACTAACCAATTGCTTCCCTAAGTAACTTCCAGTAATTTATTTTGCCCCAGAGAACACCCCAATCGGCCTAGGGGCCTCCTATTGCGGGTCTCCGGTTAGGTCCAACCATTAACATGATAAATCCAATACTTCCAACCAACGAATGACCAAGCTCGACTATGGCCGGCTCACATGATCATCGTTAAGAAGGTTACACTGAACCATCATCTATGAGAAAGTAATTCAAATAACCGGATGCACACCCGTTCTATGGAACTGCCGATGAACACCAAGTTAAAGGACACATTACTAACTCACTTAATAGAAGGCTAAGACACCATCAACTCTTTGACTTAGTCTTTTTCAGGACCTAATAATTTTAGAGGATTTTAGGTTGTGATTGAAGAATAAGACAAGAACATGGATCATCCACCCACTAAACAAATCAATTTTTAGGAGGGTTGAACCAATTCAACAATTGATCCATGGGCACCTACCGATCAGTCAGACTGATCAACTTGGGTGACATGGATTAACTCGAGTCAATGAGCTTTTCTAATCAATTATGGTCAACACGACTGGGCAGGTAGGTGAGATCATGGGTGAGTATCCGTCATTAACCATCTTTCCTATCTTTCCTAGACACCAACCAAGTTGGCAAGGAAAGAGGTAGCCTCATGCAACCATGATCACAAATGCCAAACCTACCTCGACACCAATCGGTTTACCAAACTCGATCAGACTAGCCTAAAGACTCGGCCTTCCACGGAGCCACTAATTAGATCCATTTTAGATGAATGGACTAACTTATCTAACTATTAGATAGTTCTAAAAGAAGGACCTTAATCAACTTTTGATTAGTCTTTTTATTATCCAATTCAACTAAACATATGTCTAACCCAATTAACCCAATTGGCTTATTTAAATGACATTAGGCATTATAAACCCTAAGATAAATTGTCATTTAATTTAATCATATAATTCAAAATTGTTTGAATATAAGCCAATATTTTAATTAAAATAATTTTAATTAAAACGTGTAAAACTCCTTTTACATATCAAATCATGCATCATATCTAGTTTAATTCTTTTATAAATATTACATTACCCAATGCAAAATTTTATAAGACATGCCAAAAATGTATCTGAATTAAAATAATTTTAATTCCTTTGATTTCCTTAAAGGATCCTTCTGAAGAGGACAACACAGACAAACCGCATCGTGCCAAAGACACATAGTCATGGTGAAGGTCTCAACTAGGTTCCTAAAAATACTCCCTAATCATATCCTATGATCAAATATAGATACATATCAAAAGATTAAACAATTTAATCTACTATACATGCAATCAAGATATGTTACACCTGAACCTGGCTCTGATACCACTGAAAGTAAAACAGGGTTGTGATTGCCTACACTAAGCATGCAACAGCATAGAGAGCAGGTATGTATTTTAAAATATTTTTAAAATAACAGTGGAAATAACCTACTCCGCACAGGGTCTAACATATACAAGATGCATGTACAGGCATAACAAGGCATGAAATAGGCATGTAATATTTATAAACAATTTTATAAAACTAGATCAAGGCATGCATGAAAAATAAAACCAGAAATCTTACCTTATTCCCCTTTGGAATAAAGCAGGAATAACGCTGGAATAGCTGGAATACCTGGAATAAAGTTATTTCAGTCTTCTTCTTCTCTCAGCAGCCTTTTGGAAAACTCTTCACGTCTTCTCCAATAGCAGCTAACCCAAACCACAAATGGGCTACACTTTGATCTCTGCACCAGCAGCAACAACAAGGGAACGGGCTTCAATGGATTCCAGCAATCGATTGGAGCATTCTCTTCCTCTCTTCCAAGTGCAGCAACACAAAACCTGCAACTCAAAAATAGGGGAGACACAACCAGCAGCAAGGGAGGTAGATCCGGCTCTCAGGTGCTCATGGGAACACCCTCTAGAGGGGGCACATGCCTGGGGCTCCTCAGATCCGGCTCTCATGCGATGCTAGTCGCCAGGAACACTTGAAATGGTGAGGGGAGGAAGGGAAAAAGAGAACACCAAGTTCTGCTGTAGTTTTCTCCAAAACAGAATTATCTTCCTCCGGTTGAGCACCAATCAACAGGGAATCGAAATAGTCTTTCACTCCCAATCTCACACAAGAACTCAGGCCCAAACACCGGTGGAAAAATGGATGGAAGCTCTCAAAGGGGAGAACAAACTCAGCAGTTTTCTGCCATTGGCTTTATCACCGCCCAGAATTTTATAACAGTGTGAAAACAAGCAGCCGGTGCTATAGGGAGCTGAAGAGACGATCTGGGAATAAGAGAGGGCAGCAGGTTTCAAGACGAATCAAATTCGTCATCAATGAAACAATCAAGAGCCATAAATTGGTGAAATAATTCCAGCCAAAAGGAGAGAAACGGGAGAAGAAAACTTCTTGTATTCCCTGTTCGCCCAAGCCCTATATTACCGTGTGGATTGGTTAAACCAGGTTCACAACCAGTTCAAAATTCCCAAACCAGTTCTAAACTTGTTCACATGTTAATTAGATCAAAATCTAATTAATAAGTCTCGGTCATCCAGAAACAATTCCTGGTGAACCCGAACAAATCTGGTCAAGTCTCGGTCATCCAGAAACAATTCCTGGTGAACCCGAACAAATCTGATGGGTCAGTTCAAACTGTGCTCAATCAAACTGTTACCAAAATGATTCCTAATCATAAATCGGTACCTGGATCAAGGAGAGATCCTTTATGGCGTGTAACCTCATAGGTTCGAACCTAGGCGGTAGCACTGGAACAATTCCAGTACCAGCATAAGATACCATCTAGCAATGGGTCCTGGCATCCGGATAGGTCGAAGATGCGAGAGCAATCAATCAAACCTCTGGTATATGGTTACCGTATAATTCATCCCTTTGACTTCCAATGCTCAAGATGACTTAGGGTTAGACTGCCAACCCTAACTGAGTCAATCCACAACATGTCTCAACCTCGCAAATCCAGTGACTCCTCACTAGGACTACCCTAGCCGAGGATTTGCTAAATTGGGACACTGCGAGACATTCAATCCAAACTATTTGGACAAGTCAATTCCATCTTGGTCCACCACTGCTCCATAAGTACTTGCCTGTACCCAGAAACCTTCCATCACCGGATTAGAAATCCGGGTAGTCCGGCACCAAAGCACAGGGAGTTGCTTGCAAGCTACCATGATTATCTCAGGTCGGAGGGACACATATACCCATATCCAATCGTGAGTATCCCTTTGGCAGAAAGGGGCTACATGGAGTCACATTCAATAAGATATCATATATCCCACTTGCCGATCACATCAGTGTCACCACACTCCTTTGGTTAAGAGGACAGCCAAACGATGTGAACCACAACAACCTACACTTGATACATTGCCATCCAATACAATGGATCCTTTGGTCATGAACCTGGTTTAAGGACCACTCGATATATCCTCTCCATATCGAAGTCAGTGTAGTTCTAAGGACTTCATTACATGAAAAAGAGTTCATTACAGGGAAATGTAAGAATGTGATGAGCTGCCAAAATAATATTTATTAATTCATACAAAGAGTATAATACTCAGCTCAACCGCCTATAGCCTAGGCGATTGGCTTTGGGACATAATTTTCAACATGAGAAACCACTAATTTAGAACATGCTCGGTTATCAATAAAACAAAAGTAAAGAGAAGGGATGGGTTTGATTACCTAGAATGATTTCTTTCTCGTTGTGGAAGGGATCACACACTCTCAAGATTGATACCTGGAAGAAGAAGCTTCTTTCCCGCGGATGCACCGGCTTTTCTTCAGATGGTCTCGAAAGCAAAGAATACCTCCTCCAAGGACTGTGGCACTAGAGGAATCTTGCAAACACTGAGGGTTAAGGATTCGAAAGATAGGAAAAATATGAAATCAAAAGTTGGAAGAGGAGAGAAGGCAGGAGGGGCGATGGAAGATGGTTGGTGGCCTGGCAGTGGGAGGATGCCTGGACTCTAGAGCGGGCGGCCTAGAGATATGGTGGATGCCTGGGGGCTTTGGGGTTGGCAGCTAGGAAGCCTAATAGGGGTGGCCTAGAGACTGGATGGTGGTGGTGATGGAGGACAACTCGATCAGAAATTATTCTGAGGTTGAATCGTTGGTCGTTAAGAAATTACCCCTAGGCTAGGTCAAACAAACCCAAGTTATTTTCTTTTCTTCTAATTTTTTAACAAACCCAAGTTATTATTTTTTTCTTCTATTTTTTTCTATTTTTTCTCATTATTTTTCTCTTTTTTTTCTTTGATTTTTTTTTCTCTTTTTTTTCCACTTTTTTTCCTATATTTAAACTAAAGTCAGCATTAGGGGGCCAGAATGGCTTTGAGAAGCATGCAGAGGGAGAAGTCAGCTCCGAATGTAGCCTTTGCGTTCACATTCATGCGAGGCTTTTCTTCCTCACATGACCGCAACAATGAGGAACAAGGGAGGGAAATCCGGTAGGGAAGTCACCGATATTCTTGAGGGATCAACGTCAGAGAGGGAGCAACATGGCCGACGGCTGGCGACGAGAAGGGGGAATGGCTCCGATGGTGTGAAGGCATCAGAGATTCATCATCGACTTCGGGCGATGCAGTGGTGAGCTCAGCCTAGGCGGGCATCCAAAGGAGTCTGGCAGGGTGGCGGTGGTCATGACGGAGTCAGCAATGGCTAGCAATGGTGGAAGGGAGGAGATCTGATGGGGCGTCGAGTGGATCTGGGCACCATAGCCGATGGGGTTGGATGGATGGTTCGGATGGCATGGGATCTTCGGTCGAGAGGTTGAAGTACTCCAGGGAAGATGGCACAATAGCGGATTACATGATCTCAAGCGACTCCAGTGAGATCGACAATTGGAGTGGAGGAAGGGGGCTTTGGGTAGGAGCCTCGGCCACGACTCGGAGGGGATGCTAGCATGGTTCTGATCTGATGGGTGTCAGGCATCGCGATAGCAGGTCGGTGGCACGGTCGGCTCGGTGGTCACTGGCATAAATGTGGGCCAAAGAGGTGGGCAGTGGAGCAAGAATAGGGGAGAGAGAGAGAACGACGGAGCTGGTGAGGGGGACCTGGGGGTGGGATTCAGGAAGTAGGGACTTAGATGATGGTGGCGCGCAGGAAGATGGGGCACCGACACAAAGATGCTCAGCGATGGGATCGATAGGATGAATGGGTTGGGCCTCACACCCTCTCCCTCACGGAGTGACAAATAAACTGGTTAGGCCACACACCCCCTCCCTCATGGAGTGACAATGCAAAAGAGAATCAAAAGAAGAAGAGAAATTCTCAAAATTTTTATTCCATCCTTTTTTTTCATGGAGGCTTACAAATCTTTAAGTAAGCTTAAACAATTGAAACTAATCTAAGATATCTCAGTCCTAACAAACTCAGATAACCCAATCCTAACAAATAAGGTATAAACAAACTTATTCTTAAAAAATAAACTTATCCTAAAACTCTGATCCTAAAAACTCCGAGATATCACAAACCCCCGTACACCCATAAAAATTTTTAAAAAATATTATATTTATCTTCATTAGGATTCATGCTGGGTGTGCATCAGGATTCAAGCTGGGTGTGCATCAAGATTCATGCTTGGTGTGCATCAGGATTCGAGTTGGGTGTGCATCAAAATTAGTGCTACATCGAAATCTATACTGCATTAAAAATTATGCTGCATCAAAAATTGTGCTACATCAAGATTTGTGCTAGTTGATGTCCCCATCATTCTCTTGAGGTGGGGAGAACTCGACTCCGTCGAGTCAATCTTCATGCTAGTCTTGAAAATCCCCACTTGAAAGTCTCTAGTCTTCAGCAATCTTCTGGCTCTAGGATGCGCAAGGCTGCAGACTTTTTTTTTAATGCAAACAATTTGAATGCAAATAAAATATAATTGATCTAACCTAACCTAAACCTATTGCTCTGATACCTAAGAAAAAAATGGGGTTTGTTTGACCTAGCCTATAGTCTTTTCTTAATGACCAACCAACGATCCCACGATCCTCTAGAATAAATATTGATTGGGTAGTCCTGCATCAGGTAGCTTGGTTGATGGAAGAAAGACTCCTAGCGGCCTAGGGTTTTGGAAGCATGCTAGCAGCCTAGGGTTTTGGAGGAAGGAAGGGGTTGGTGGTTTGGGCTAGGGTTTGGATGCTTGGACTAGTGTTGGGCCTCTCACCCTCTCTCTCATGGAGTGTCAATGCTCAAAGCAAAGGAAACTAGAAGAAAAAGAACTCTTTCATCCATTGATCATTCATTGAGTTTTTACAAGAGGGAGGAGGGGTATTTATAGATCACCCAGTCCTTTTAACTCCCTGTCAAAGTTGGAGTACAAAATTTGAGTGGGATAAGGAGGCATGATTCCTTGTTGGACCGCGAAGCTTGATTCCTTGTTGGACTGGGAGGCTTGACTCCTTGTTGGACTAGGATGTTGGACTAGGATGCTTGACTCCTTGTTGAACTAGGAGGTGCCAGTTTCTCTTGGGCTTTGGATGCCACTTCCTCTTGGGCTTTGGAATGCCACTTCCTTTTGGGCTTGGGATGCCAATTCCCTGGTGGGCTTGGGCACCAATTCTTTGTGGGCTTGGGCGGCTTGAGTGGGGACCAAGGGTTTGGTGCATAATGGCATGTGCCAAGAATAAGGTGCACAGAAGGACCAAGAGTCCTTCTGCCACTTAATCACAAATTTTAAATAAACATTAAGACCCTCTCCCTTATCTCCATGCCCAATTGGATGGGTGTTGACCAGTCAAAAGAAGAAGGAATCAGCATGGAATTGTGGCATGCACAATGAAGGGACGCGTCCCTTCATTTTGGCACAGATTTAAAATGTAGGAGTCCTTTTGTTTGAAGGCTTATGTTTCCTTTGATACCTCTTAGGATCCCATGCCTCATAGCCTTTATCTAACCGATAACTTGCCACAAGGCAAGTGGGGAAAATGGCTAGAAAAATAAAAAGACACTTATATATCTCTTAGCGCATGAAATGATATATCATGATAAGCCTTTTCATCCAAAAAACTCCTGGTTGAAGGGTCTTATCAAGGACTAAGAAAAAGACTTATCAGGGCCCCCCTCTCTCATTATAAATAGGCATCGATAATTTGATGCCAATGGAATTGAATTCTGATCCGAAAGAAGTCACTTTCTATTTTCTCTTCCTTGTCCTTTTAAGACAAGGCTTGTCCTTTTAAGACAAGACTTATCATTTTAAGATAAGATCCTAGGAAGAGATGTGGGAGGGATAATCAGATTCTGAGAGAGAATTCAAAAAGGTCTCTGAGTGCCCTATAGGAGGGTAGGGGTTCTAGCAAAGGAAAAGGAAGAAAGGCTGCCGGGAAAAGTACTAGTAAAAATAAGCAAGCTTGGTGGGAGTGCTTTCTTGGTCCAGTTCTTATGTGGATTATATCTGGAGGGCATACACTTGTGTGCCTTATAGAAATTGAGTATAGCACTCCAGGTATTTCTCTATAATCCTAAAGTTATGATTTATTAGTTGTTATGGTCAAGTGGTCCTAGGGCTTTGGGTTCTGGCTGATTAGGGTTTTAATAATGAAAATATTGAAACCTAGCCTTTCATTGTGCCTACCAAGAATCCAACAGTGGTATCCGAGCCATCTTGATGCATGCAATTAGTGGTCATCTTAGTATTAATTACTTGCTTTGCTATGACTCTAGCATGATTAGTTCATATTTCATATGTGATATATTATGTTCCTAGTAATTACTTCAGATTGGGTTAGTCACCATGGCCATCCAGTCATAGGAGCTAAGTAGGGTTTAAAGGCCCTCTCTTTCCATTCAATGGGATCTCCTATGGTGTGTTGGGATGCCACTATGGCCGTATCCCATGAAAAAGTAAGGTGAATAAATTATTGTTTGAATCATGCTATGGTTATGCATATTAGGGTTTATATGCTTATTTGATGAAATATATGTCATGTTGGCATGGTTAATCAGGATGTGTTCAAGACTATCAAAGCCCTCATAAAAATTATATTTAGTAGTAGTGTAAGTTAATCATGAAACAAATCTAATTAGGGTTTGATTAGCCAATTAGTGACTAGGCAAGTGGTTCTGGGAAGGTAAAGGGAATGAGATTTTTAATTGGTTCCGTTGTCTGACCTAGCAATTCATTTGGTGTCTAAGGAAAGCAACGGGGGGATACCCTCATCTCTTCCACTTACCTGGCCAATTTGGTTATATATAGATCTTAAAATTGGATATGCTAATTGATTATGCACACTACAAATTGCCTTCCTTTATGCCAAGCCAAATTTGTATAAAAACTATAGTAGGTTTGTTGAGAAAGCTCAAGGCTTATATTAGGGTTTGATATATAATTTGGTATGGTTCATTTTATACTTTATAGGTTGTTTGATAATGTTACTTTGTTCAGCAAACTCAAGGATGACATTATTCAATCATAACTATATAAAATGAAGGGTCAAACTAAACTAAGACATTATGGTTTGTTGTGCAAACACAAGTCTATAAGTGTCTTAGAGGAAAGTGTTATGTTAAGAATTACAAGGGATGCAATTGGAAAAGAAATTTCCTACCCTTGAACTTATAAATGTTTGTTGTGCAAACACAAGGTATTTATAAGGAATTAGGATCTCAACCCCACTAAAGAAACTGGATATTGGTTTCTTGTTTACCATAGTAGAAGGTTATGATATTTGTAAAAAATAATTGGAGACATAATTAGATATAAAGTTCTTATCTAATTGTGATTATCATCTTGAGTGGTCTGCTTATATATTATTCTTATTTGATTATAGTTTTAAATTAATGGCTTCTACTCTTTCACTATGGGGTATATTAGATGCCAATAAACTGACCGGACCAAACTATGTAGACTAGTTAAAGAATCTAAGAACAGTACTTGCCTAGAAAAAAATATCCTACATCCTTGATTCTCTAGATCCAAATCTGATTAGAGATGATGTGATAGAGGAGGAAAAGGCCACTTATAGAATGTGGCAGAATGACAGCTTGACTGTCAAGTGCATCATGTTACTTCGAAGAGCAACGAGCTACAGAGGCAATTTGAAGATATGGAACCTCAATCCATACTGCTCAATCTTAAAGAGCTGTATGGAGAGCATAGTAGGACTGCTGATATGAAACATCAAAGCGATTGTTTCGGGCACATATGAGTGAGGGCTCGCCCGTATAGGTCCATGTTCTGAAGATGATTGACTTAATCACCGGATTAGGTCAATTAGGCTTTATCATGGATGGGGAGCTCAATCAGGATTTGATCCTACAATCACTCCTAGATTCTATCTCTCAGTTTATCATGAACTACCACATGAACAAACAAAACCTTTCATTACCATAGCTGCTTAACATACTTAAGATAGCTGAGAGCCACTTCAAAGGTGATAAGGCTTATCATCTTCTTCAGTTGATGGGAAGAAGAAAGGGGTAATGAAGAAGGGTATAAAGCAAAAGCTGAATCCAAAAAAAAGCATTAAAAAGAGGAAGAAGGCAAAGAAGCCTTCAAATGATGGATCATGTTTCTTTTGTGGCAAGAAGAGATATTGGAAGAAGAACTGCAAGATGTATCTTGCAAGTCTAAAGCAAGATGTCAGTGGAGCATCAAGAAGTTTGTTTATGATACAAACAAACTTATCATTGAGTTCTTCAACTTTTGATTCATGGATATTGGATACCGCATGTAGGCCTCATATTTGCAAGTCATTGCAGGGGTTACAGAGACCTAGAAGTTTGAAGAAAAGTGAATTCAAGCTTTATGGCATGAGTGGAGAGGCCATTCATGCCGAAGCTGTTGGAACCTACATGTTATTGTTGCCTTCGGGCAAGATATTGGAATTAAAAGATTATTATTATATTCCAAATATTGTTGAAATATTATTTCTGTACCTTTATTTTTAAGACAAGGTTATGAAATAAAAGTTGAGAGAAATGGTTGCTCCATTTTTCATTCTAATGACTATTTGGATTAGGCAAATTTGTTAATGGTCATTTAATTCTATCACTTAATGATGAAGTATTGCTTGTAGAAAATAAAAAGAGAAAGAGAGATGATACCAATGAAACATTCCTTTGGCATTGTCGATTAGGTCACATAAGTAAGTCAAGGATTAACAAGTTATACAAAGATGATTTCTTTAGCCCTTTGATGTGGGACTAAGATGCTAAGATGAGGTGGATGATGCAAATGATTTTTCTTGTTAATTTTTTTTTAAGTTTTAGTGGATTTAAGGATTCCCGATGATAAGCAAAGAGCAAATCTAGAGATTCTAAAATGATAAGAACTTCCTAGCTTGCAAGATAGCCCCTAAACAAAGATAAGGAGAGGACCCTGGGACTGAGAAACCCTGTAGGACTTAGCTCTAGATCAATATCTACTTAGGAGATTAGGGATGCAAACCTTGAAAAACTCTGATGCGCTCGATGTCGAGTTCACTCACTCTCGTGGATTGGCCTGGAGGATCAAGCCTTCAACCTGCGAATTCGTTGGCTTTCCGTCCGATGGTCACGAAGGCAAGGGAGACTGACTCCGTTGTCTAAGGCACCTGGAGGACCTCCGAGCACCCAAGTGAAGGGTTAGAAATCATTAAGAAACAAGTATGAAAGAATGGAACAAAAGTTGAGAATGGTGGTCGAGGAGGTTCTTCTTGATAGGCATCCAGGTGGATCTTCTAGATGGACTCCAAACTTGAAGGTGGGAAGGTGGCTTGCACAGAAGGATGGTAACTCAGGGCCTCTCACCCCTAGATGTCCCGAAAGACAAAGGCGCTCCCTCCGGAGTTCCTAGTCCAGAAGACAAGGGCTAGAAGAATAACTTCTCAAACTTTTTTTTTCATTTCATCAACATTGAAATTACAAGAGGTTAGTGCTCCTTTTATAAGCACCTAAGTCTCATTTGAATTCAAATGAGAGGAGTTACGAAATATTCAGCAAGGGGTGCCCAAAAATCTACATTCAATCCCTTGGAATTTGAAATCCAAGATGCTAGGCCGACCATGCTTTGGTGGAGAAGCTTGATTGGGGGAATGTTGTCTTCATGATTCAAGTTGGCACCCTTTGGACTTGGATTTTCTTCCATGGCCGACCAAGACATTTTGGGAAGAAGGCATGATGTGGGGGCTTGAAGCAAGGAACATGTCTTCGTAAATCAAGGGATGCTTCATTGCTCTTTGACCTTCCTTGGCCGCCTACCCTTCTTTAGAGAGAAACTTGATAGGGGTAGGGAAGGGAGGAATGTTGTCTCCCTTTTGAAATTTACTTCCTTGGTCGCCCATGGTTCCTTTGGAAAGAGACTTGATAGGGGGAGGGAAGGTTGGCTTAAATCAAGGGATGGCGTCCACATGGTTTGATGGCATCCAAAAATTTTGCATTTCCCTCTTGCCTTGGTCGCCCACTTGTCCTAGTGATGTGGCACTTCCTTACGCCACATGGCACAGGTGAGGTGGCGCTCCAAGAGCCGAAGTGGAATCCTTCAAGGCATGGGAAAGATGGCTTGATCCATCAACTAGGCTTGACTCAAATGTCCACTTCAACTTGAGCTCAATCATCAAGTAGACTTAGGCTTAGACCAATACAGCTAAATACAGGACCCTTTGACCTAGCTTGACCAAATTGGCCAAGGTACAAGGCTAAAACAAAAATTGGAACTAAGTACATGACTCAAAATTAAAATGCTCAGGCTTGAAGCCTTATTACAGGACCCAACAAATTAAACTCTAATCAGAGATCCACAAAGGGTTAAGGAGCCTCTGTCTGATTCTGGTGCCCACACTAGTTCTCCCGGGGTGGGAGGAACTCGACACTGTCGAGTAAGGGTTGATTTGGCTTTGATACTTTTCAAGAAGGTCGGGGTCGAGGCGCTGCATGTCCTCCCGGGTAATCCATGATTCATTGGACTCCTGTTGGCCTTGCCATCTGATGTGGGATAGGTGGAGGGGGAGGTAAGATCGTCAATGAGCCTAGAAGTCACCTAGATTAGGGTACTTATTTTTTTTTGATTTTTTTTTTATAATGGGTGGTGAAGGAATAATGGAGGTAGAAGACAGGGATCGGGGCTTTCATGTACTTTGGGACTCACACTCATGGAGAATCTCACAGCACTAGGGTATCCCACCTCACTAATGGAGCCATACAAAAAGATCTCACACCTCTAGGGCATCCCACCCACCTTACTAATAGAGTCGTATGGAGAGATCTCACACCTCTAAGGCATCCTACCCACCTCACTAATGGATTCATTAAGGTGAATCATAAAGGACATGAGGGTGGTAGAGAAGGTGGAATGGGGATAACTAGAATAAAATTATAAAATAAAATAAAATAAAATCTGGGAGAAAAGAAAAATAACTCGAATGGGTTTTGATGTCCCCATCATTCCCCTGGGGTGGGAAAAACTCGACTCCGTCAAGTCAGGCTCGCTACAATTTTTTTTTTTTATTCTTTCTTTTGTTCTTGTTTTTTTCTAACCCTAATCCTCTCCCACTTTGATACCAAATTGATGTGGGACAGGTGGGGGGAGGTAAGATCATCCGTGAGCCCAGAAGTCACCTAGATTAGGGTACTTATTTTCTTTTGATTTTTTTTTTTTGTAATGGGGTGGTGAAGGAACAATGGAGGTGGAAGACAGGGGTCGGGGCTTTCATGTACTTTGGGACTCACACTCACGGAGAGATCTCACACCTCTAGGGTATCCCACCTCTCTAATGGAGCCGTATAGAGAGATCTCAAAAATAGAGGATCCATCTTTCTTTCCCCTACATATTTTTTTCGCCTTTTTGACCCTAATCACAGGAGACTTCTTAGCTCTCCAACGATCCTCCTAGCCCCCCCTTTTGTCCTGCATCACCATCAGACCAAGTAATGCTGATAGCCTTTGCCCCGGATGGTGATAGCTTGATCATCCAGGACATGCTCGATCCGCTCTCCTCTCTCGGGTAAAATTGGAGGTGGACACTCTGGGTCGGGTTCGCTCTCAAATGAAAGGTTAGGCCTAAATGGCTCGCTGGGTATGTTTGTTGGTTCCCTATACTTGACTAAGTCTGAGATATTGAAAGTCGAGCTAATATCATAATCCGGGGGTAGCTCAAGCACATAGGCATTAGGGCCAACTTTCCTTATCACTCTAAAGGGGCCAGCTCCACGAGCATGAAGTTTCCTAACGGGTCCTAGTGGAAACCATTCAGGCCTAAGCCTAATCATTACAGAATCCCCAATTTCAAACTGTTTGGCTTATTTCCGAGAATCAGCCAATCTTTTGTATGCATTATTACTTAGATTAATTTTCTGGCTAATTTCCTTATGCATGTCCCTAATATGCTGTGCAAATGATTCGGCAGACTCTGAGACACGTGCATGGATGGGTAGGGGAATCAGATCAAGAGGTTGATTAGGATTGTACCCACTGACAACCTCGAAAGGACTTTTCCCGATGGTCCTATTCACTGAACTGTTATAGGCAAACTTAGCTCGAGATAAAAGAAGATCCCAATTTCTAGTATGTTTGCCTATCAACAATCTTAATAGGTTCCCTAGGCTGCGGTTGACTACCTCGGTTTGGCCATCGGTCTGCAGGTGGTAGGCAGTAGAAAACTTGAGCTTGATTCCTAGTAAGTGCCAAAGGGTCTTCCAGAAATAACTAGTGAAGCGTACATCCCTATCGGACACTATGGTTTTGGGAAGGCCATGTAACTTAACCACATGCTCAAGGAAGAGCTTGGCTACTTTGGAAGCATCTAGGATCTGGGAGCAAGGTATGAAGTGGGCCATTTTGGAGAATCTATCAATCACTACACAGACTGAATCGTGCTTCCTTGCGGTCTTAGGCAATCCTACCACGAAGTCCATGCTAAGGTCTTGCCAAGGGTGACAAGGCACAGGCAGAGGGGTGTTTAGACTAGTATTCTACTTCTGCTATTTGGCAATAGAACAAGTTCAGCACCTGGAAACAATGTTGTCTACATCTCTCTTTAGGCTTGGCCAAAAGAACTGGTCTCTATTGCTTAGATGGTCTTTTCTCTACCAAAGTGACCAGCTAGGCCTCCTTCTTGGGTTTTCCAAACTAAGAATTTTTTAAGTGAAGTCTTGGAAATGCACAACCTATTTTCTTTGAAGAGGTAACCATCCTGAAGGGTGTACTCACTATGGGCACTAGATGGTTCTTGTTTCCTCGACTGGAAGATCTCATCGAAGTTAGGACTGGACTCGTATTGCTCTGTTAATTGATCAAATCCTATAACCTCAGTTCTAACAGTATTCAGCAATAGGGCACAATGGCTAAGGGCATCAGCTACCTTATTCTCAGTACTAGCATGATGTTTAAGCACAAAGGTATAGGCTTGGATGTATTCTACCCACTTAGCATGCCTAGGATTCAATCTTTTCTTGGAGTTTAGGTACCAAAGTGCTTCATGACCAGAATAAAGCACGAATTCTTGGGGTAGCAGGTAATGTCTCCGTACCTAAGGGCTTGAACGATTGCATAAAACTTCTTATCATAGGTTGAGTACTTAACTTTGGCCTCATTGAGTTTTTTTCTAAATAAGGCCATGGGGTGATTTTCCTAACTAAGTACTCCTCCAATGTCTACTCCCGAAGCATCACAAGTAACCTCAAAAACTTTAGAAAAATCAAGCAATCTCAGGATCGATGCTTGTATCATTTTATCCTTGATCTCTAGGAAGGCTTTGTCTGTAGCTTTGGTCCATTGAAAGTTTTCCTTCCTAATGCAGTCGGTGATAGGTTCTATGATAGAACTAAATCCTCAAATAAATCTCCTATAAAAGGTGGCTAAGCCATGAAAACTATGCACATCATGGACACTAGTAGGGACTGGCCACTCAACTATGGCTTTAACCTTCTCAGGGTTAGCTGAGACTCCTTCAGGGGTGATTACAAAACCTAGGAAGATAACCCTATTTGTCATGAACTCGCACTTCTTATGATTAGTAAAAAAGGCTATTCTCTCTAAGGGTCTAACAGACTAACTTAAGGTGGTTAAGGTGGTCCTCCTTAGTCCTGCTGTATATCAAAATATCATCGAAGTATACCACCAAGAATTTTCTAGTGAACTCTTTTAGGACTTGGGTCATGACCCTCATAAAGGTACTAGGTGCATTTGATAGTCCAAAAGGCATCACTACCCACACTACCTATTCTAAAAGGCCATCCTTAGTCTTAAACGCCATCTTCCACTCATCCCTGGGCCTAATCCTAATCTGATGGTAGCCACTCTTAAGGTCTATCTTGGAAAAGATTGTGGCACCGGCCATCATATCAAGCATGTCATCCAAATGGAGGATGGGAATCCTATATTTCACTATAATTTTGTTGATGGCTCTACTATCGACACACATTCTCCAAGTTCCATCTTTCTCGGGGTCAGTAGTGCAGGAATTGCACAGGGACTCAGGCTCTCCCTAAGGAAACCCTTCCTAAGCAACCTCCCACTTGTTTATGAAGTTCTTGGTGTTTAATGGGATTCATCCTATAGTGAGGAAGGCTTGGTAAAGTGGCTCCTGGGACCAAGTCTATAGCATGTTGGACATCCCTAAGGGGAGGTAGATGATCAGGTAATTCATCAGGGAAAACATCCTTAAACTTTCTCAGAGCCTTAACTACTTCTTGGGGGTGCTCTCTTTGGGTCGGCTCATGATTTTCTTTGGTGGCCAAAATCCAAACAGGGGCTCCCTCAGCAATCTCTTTCTCTAACTCCTTAGCCTTGATGAAGTTAACTCCAGGTTTCTTTTCCTTAAAGCTACTCGATCTTCTTTTAACCTGGTCCTTAGGCTGAGTTGGACTAATCACAAATTTCTTCCCATGATAACTAAAGGCACATGTATTGATCCGACCATAAAGGGTGGCATCATGATCGTAAAGCCAGGGTCAACCTAGGATAATGCTACTGACACCCATGGGAAGGACATCACACCAAATCTTCTCCTCATATGACTGCAATTTGATCATGACTTGGCATTTAGACTTGATGGGTATGGAAGTTGAATCTATCCATGAGACCTTATAAGAGTTGGGGTGAGGAACTGGGGTCAATCCTAGGGATTTGACGGTACTTAAAGAGATGGCGTTGACACAACTCCCACTATCCACGATGATCTTGCACACCTTATCCCCTAGTTTGACAAAGGTTTGTAGGATGTTAGTCCTACACCAACCTTCTTGCACTATGTTCTGGGTAAGGACGCACCTAACTACTCCTAAAAGGTCTTCAGACTCAAGCAGTTCTTCCTCGCCCTCATATTCTTCTAATAATTGATCTTCTACCTCATAGACTTCTCCTTCTGATTCAGCAATGGGTTCTAGCTCATTTTCACCTGGCTCTTCTATGAGTAGGGCTTTGGAGGTGCACTGGCTAGCATAATGCCCTAGTTTATGACATCTAAAGCATGTGCTTTGAGGATTGGGGTTCCTCTGGACTTCAATCGATTTAACTTTATCCTCTCTACTGAAATGGGATCGACTTAGGTCGGGTCGGCTCGGACTGGGTTGGCTCAGGTTGGGTCGACTCGGGTCGGGTCGGCTCAGACTAGGTCGACTTGGGTAGACTTGACTATACCCTTGGTTAGATCTTGGGATTCGGCTAGGGTTCCTAAAGGGTTCAGGTCTATGATTAGGGCTGGAAATGGGTTGGCTCAGAAGCCCATTGTTTAGAACTGGACTGGGCAGCTCAATAAACTTCGGGCCAGCCTGAAATTGGTTCAGGCTACGGACGAAATTTTAAGCATATTCGACTAGTCTTATGGCTGTAAAATAGAGTCCATTTAATTTCTGGATCAAAGGAATGCCCGAATTCGATCCAAAAATTTTTAAAATATAGTCTTTGGACCGGCCCAATGGGCTTTGGGCCGGCCCATTTCCAGCCCTATCTACAATAGGTGGGTGTCCTTTGGAAACACTCACAATTCCTTGCAATTTGGTAAGCATGCTCCGAATCATTGATCTCTCTAAAGTAAAGGTCCCTCTAGATATCTGGATGTAGGCCAGCCCTAAACCTAGATAGGGTCACAGATTCTGATTCATCGACATTATATCGCATGACATACTCATCAAACTTTGTGATGTACTCGGCCACACTCTTGCTCCCTTGACTCAAGTTTTGCCATTGGTCCACTAATTTCCGGGTGTAAGATAGTGGTAGGTACTTCTCTCAAAGCCTAGCTTTCGTGTCCCTCTAGGTTGCTATGGGTTCTTGTTCTCTTTGCCCTACCAACCTCTCAACACTATTCCAATATAACCTAGCCTGGCGAACCAACCTAAGTTTGGCAAATTTAAACTTCATCCTTTCTGACATAGTGTACCAATCGAAGTACTAATCCATGTCCTCCTCCTGATCTATGTATACTTTGGGATCTAGACTACCATTAAAGGTAGGTGCTTCTAGCTTAATGCTTCTGATGGCCCTTTCTTCATGGTCTATGATCTACTGATTGGGTCTCTTAGGGTGAATCTCTTGGGCTGGGTTAGGATGAGGGACTCTCCTGGGTTCAACCTCTAAGGAGGGATCACGTTGAGGGGGTTCCCTAGGGTGGGCAAGTAGCTCAGACTCAAGTTCAGTGGGTGGTCTCTTGCCCTTTTCTAGGGTTCCTAATCTGATTTCAAACTCATTAAATTTTTTGGACAACATGGCAAGATGTTCAGTGATGATCCTCAGTGAGTCCTTATGGTCGTTCTCCATGGGTTCACTTGACTGGGAGTGATGTGGGTGATAGGAATCCCTGACCTAGTCGACATGCAACACATAACGAATGCTGCTACAGGTTTGCTAGACCTAGGAGTTCAATCAGAATAGATCAGCGTAGAAAACACACAACACAACAACTAGCCTTTTCATCGGCCAGGTAAGAGATGGAAGTGTAGGAGGCCCCCCTTGCTTTTGCAAGGATCCAATTAAAGAACCACAACACCGCTTAGGTTGTTTGATGCTAAACCTCTTGCCTTGACACTAGCTTCCCGGTACTAATTGAAGGGTTGCATGCACTAGCTTCCCCAAAATGGTCAAACCCGACTCGTGGGTGTCCCTAAGCTATTAGGTTGCTACTTAATTTTAGATTAGTCATAGGTTCATAATGCAAGGGTGGTGGTTTTTGGGCTAAGGAAAGGTAATGACCTCCTTCCCTTATCTTGTGATATTGACGCCCTTCAGTTAATTATGAAAATGATGGCACACACATAACCTAATGAAATGTATCTAAGTTTTGTTTTTGGATTTTGATATACGTTAGTAGAAATAAGATGCTGGAAATTAAAAAAATATGAACCTAAATGCAAACTTAAACTATATGGGAAATTAAAGTGTGATGAAATGCACTTGCTGGAATTTCAGAACAGATTTGTTCTCAAATAGTATTCCAGCATGTAGAAATTTTATAGACTATAATAAAATTTGAGAAAATTCTAAAAATTACATTCAAATATATGGAATCCAAAAAAACAAAAATTACCAAAATCAGAGATTCCTATAAGCAGAAAAAAGTAAAATAGCAGACCATGTATTGAGTTGAAAAAAATGTAGAATTTTAAAGATGCTGAATTTTAATGATGCAAAACTTTTCTTTAGGGTTTAAAACTTATCTCCTTGTATTCCCTTTCAAGGGTCAATCACATCGGCACACCTACATGCCAGAGGAAATCCCCTTTGCATGGGATGTGAGGGTCTTGCAGCCCTACTTTTTCCTATGACCGGATGGCCATGGTGAAGCACCCAATCCAAGTACTTTAAGGAGAACTAAGTCCAAACCATGCTCCTGACTTGATGTGGGACTAAGATTCTAAGATGAGGTGGATGATGCAAATGATTTTTCTTGTTAATTTTTTATTAAGTTTTAGTGGATTTAAGGATTCCCGATGACAAGCAAAGAGTAGATGTAGAGATTCTAAAACGATAAGAACTTCCTAGCTTGCAAGATAGCCCCTAAAAAAAGATAAGGAGAGGATCCCAGGATTGAGAAACCCCATAGGACTTAGCTCTAGATCATTATCTACTTAGGAGATTAGGGATGCAAACCTTGAAAAACTCTGATGTGCCCAATGCCGAGTTCACTCACTCTCGTGGATGTAGCCTGGAAGATCAAACCTTCAACCTATGGATTCGCCAGCTTTCCATCCGCTGGTCGCGAAGGCAAGAGAGACCGACTCCATTGTCCGTGACACCTGGAGGACCTGCGAGCACCCAAGTGAAGGGTTAGAAATCATCAAGAAACAAGTAGAAAAGGACGGAATAAAAGTTGAGAATGGTGGTCGAGGAGGTTCTTCATGCTTGGCGTCCAGGTGGATCTTCAAGATGGCCTCCAAACTTGAAGGTGGGAAGGTGGCTTGCACAGAAGGATAGTAACTTAAGGCCTCTCACCCCTCGATGTCCCGAAGGACAAAGGCGCTCCCTCTCGGAGTTCCTAGTCTAGAAGATAAGGGCTAGAAGAATAACTTTTCAAACTTTTTTTTTTCATTTCATCAACATTGAAATTACAAGAGGTTAGGACTCCTTTTATAAGCACCTAAGTCTCATTTGAATCCAAATGAGAGGAGTTACAAAATATTCAGCAAGGGGTGCCCAAAAATCTGCATTCAATCCCTTGGAATTTGAAATCCAAGTTGCTAGGTCGACCAAGCTTTGGTGGAGAAGCTTGATTGGGGGAATGTTGTCTACATGATTCAAGTTGGCGCCCTTTGGACTTGGATTTTCTTCCATGGCTGACCAAGATATTTTGGGAAGAAGGCATGATGTGGGGGCTTGAAGCAAGGAACATGTCTTCACAAATCAAGGGATGCTTCATTGCTCTTTGTCCTTCCTTGGCCGCCTACCCTTCTTTGGAGAAAAACTTGACAGGGGGAGGGAAGGGAGGAATGTTGTCTCCCTTTTGAAATTTACTTCCTTGGCCGCCCATGGTTCTTTTGGAATAGAGACTTGATAGGAGGAGGGAAGGTTGGCTTGGATCATGGGATGGCATCCACATGGTTTGATGGCATCCAAAAATTTTGCATTTCTCTCTTGCCTTAGACACCCACTTGTCCTGGTGATGTGGCACTTCCTTACGCCATATGGCACAGGTGAGGTAGCACTCCAAGAGCCGAAGTGGCTTCCTTCAAGGCATGGGGAAGATGGCTTGATCCATCAACTGGACTTGACTCAAATGTCCACTCCAACTTGAGCTCAATCATCAAGTAGACTTAGGCTTGGACCAATACAGCAAAATACAGGACCCTTTGACCTAGCTTGACCAAATTGGCCAAGGTACAAGGCTAAAACAAAAATTGGAACTAAGTACATGACTTAAAATTAAACTGCTCATGCTTAAAGCCTTATTACAGGAACTAACAAATTAAACCCTAATCAGAGATCCACACAGGGTTGAGGAGCCTTTGTCTGATCTAGTGCCCACACCACACTTATGATTATAAATCATTAGAAACTTGTGAATCTTGCTTCATAGGTAAAATGACCAACTCTCCATTCACTGGACATGGAGAAAGGGCAACTAAGTTATTAGGGTTAATACATTTAGATGTATGTAGACCTATGTGAACTTAGGCTAGAAGAGGATACTCTTATTTCATCATATTTATTGATGATTTATGTAGGTTCGGATATGTGTATCTCATGAAACATAAATCCAAAATCTTTGATAAATTTGAAGAGTATCAAAATATGGTTAAGAAATAAATTAGAAAAACTATTAAGGTCCTTTGATCTGATCGATGAGAATACTTATCTAGTTAATTTCTTAATCATCTTAAGAAAAATGGTATTCTCTTTGAATGGATCCCTCTATATACACCATAATTAAATGGTGTAGTAAAAAGGAGGAATCGTACCTTGTTTGACTTGGTAAGGTCCATGATATGCTTCACAAATCTTCCAATATTTTTCTGGGGATATGCCCTAGAAATTGCTGCATATGTATTAAATAAGTTACTATCAAAATCAGTACCTAGCACTCCATATGAATTATGAAATGGCAAGAAACCAAGTCTTAAACATCTTAAGATTTGGGATTGTCCAGCTTATGTTAAAAAGGAATTTGGACATAAGCTAAGTACTAGGGCTAAGAAATATAGGTTTATTGGTTATTCTCAAAAAAGTATTGGATACCTATTTTATCATCCTACTAAACAAAAGGTTTTTATTAGTAAACATGCTATTTTCTTGGAAAATACATTTATCCAAGAAGAAGGTAATGAGAGAATAATTGAATTGAGTAAAGTTCAAAATGAACAAACTCAAGTTCTTCAACTAAAAGTACAAATTGATCCGGTACAACTACAATACACACCTCCTCTCTATAGGTTAGAGAGAGTGTGAAGTGCGCCTCTAAGATATGGTTTTATGATTAGAAACAATAATGAAACCAACATCACTGAAGATGATGATCCACTGACCTATATGGAAGCAGTCATGAGTAAGGACTCTGACAAATGGCTCAGTGCCATGAAATCCGAAATGGACTATATGTATGATAACTAGGTTTGGACCTTGGTTGACCCACCTGAGGGAGTTATCCCGATAGGGTGCAAATGGATCTTCAAGAGGAAGATTGGAGCATATGGACAAATAGAAACCTACAAGGCTGGGTTGGTTGCAAAAGGTTTCAAATAAAAGCATATTGACAATGATGAAACATTTTTGCTAGTTGCCATGCTCAAGTCCATTAGGGTTATGCTTGCCATTGCTACATGCTATGATTATGAGATCTAGTAGATGAATCTTAAGATAGCATTCTTTAATGCAAATCTTGAGGAAGAAGTTTATATGTCATAACCAGAGGGTTTTGTCTCAAGTGGGAGACCAAACCAAGTATGCAAGCTCAAGAAATTCATTTATGGATTAAAGCAAGCATCAAGGAGTTGGAACATTTGTTTCAATGAAACTATTAAGGAATTTGGTTTCATCAAGAATACGGATGAGCCGTATGTGTATAAAGAAGACAAGTGGATGTGCCATTGTCTTCTTGGTCTTGTATGTCGATGACATATTTATTATTGAAAATGATATTCCAATGATGCAGTCAATTAAAACATGGCTGTCACAATAGTTTTCCATGAAGGATTTGGGAAAAGCATCCTATATTCTAGGAATAAAGATCTATAGAGATAGATCTAAAAGGATCCTAGGGTTATCCCAATCCAAGTACATAGACTTGATATTGAAGAGTTTCAATATGAAGGGAAGTAAGAAGGGTTACTTGTCCATGAGTCAAGACATACACCTATCTAAAAAGATGTCACCTAAGACTCCAAAAGAAAGAGATAAGATGAACAAGATCCCTTATGCTTCGCAGTAGAATCGATAATGTATGCAATACCATGTACCAGGCCTGATATTGCTTATGCCTTAGGCATAGTAAGTAGGTTCTTGGTTGATCCAGGGGAGGATCATTGGAAAGCTATGAAAAATATTGTTAAGTAGCTGAGAAAGACTAAAGATATTTTTCTAATATATGGTGGATCAGAGTTGAAACTAGAAGGCTATATAGATTCTAGTTTCCAATCTGATCCAGATGATAGTAAATCCATATCAGGTTTTGTCTTTACTCTAAATGGAGGAGCAGTGGTTGGAAGAGTACCAAGTAGCCAACTATAGCTGACTCGTCATTGAGGCAGAGTACATAGCTACTAGTGAAGCCACTAAGAAAGCTATCTAGATGAAAAAGTTCATCACGGAATTAGATATGGTTCTTACTGTACAGTAACCAGTGCCATTATATTATGATAACAATGGAGCTGTTGCACAAGAAATGGAATCGAGGTCTCACCATAAGTCCAAGCATATCCTAAGACACCTCCACCTCATTCGAGAAATTATTGAAAGAAATGATGTGGTGGTAGAATGGGTAGATTCAAAGAATAACATAGTAGACCCATTCACTAAGGTGCTTCCTCTATAGCAGTTAGATCACCATCTAGATTGTATGAGTATTAAATACAAGGATGATTGGCTTTAGTGCAAGTGGGAGATTGCAAGGATTGTACCCTGAAAGTCAATCATAGTTATTATATCAGTGGCATTTTTGTATTCTCCCAACTCAAGATTGATATTAATAAAGGCAATTTCTTGATTCATCATATGCTGTGTCTTATGACTATGATGAACCCCTTAGATTAAGGCAATGGTTTTAGGGTTACAGGGATAGCAGCGAGACCTAAAACCTATAAACCCTAATCTAGAATATTTCTAGTCATAGGATCATCGATTCGGAGATTAATGAATCTGGTTAGACTAGCATATCCTATGTATACTCAATGGAGAGGGTAGTTGGTCTCACGACCACTTGTATAGTGACACTAATACCGGATATGGGTGCTCATTAGCTTATGAGTTCATTGAATTGATCCGATAAGAGAATATCTGATGGAAGTCTTACTTGTTAAAAAGAATATTCTCTTAGTGGGAGTTGTGCATGTGATCCTTAAACTTGAGACTACCATAATATCTTGTGCACATGAACCCATGTTTTGGTGTATACTCATTCATGGTAATTAAGTTATGTACAGGGTGCTTCTGGATATGGTGGATTCTCTATGAAGGTAATAAGTAGGTCAATAAAGAATCGATCACTCCTAGTAAGAGGAGGACTTAACCTATGTAATCTCTTCGATTGTTAACTCAAAAGGTCTTTAATCAAAGCAGGATGAGATTAAATAGGGTTTCTAACCTTTCATCGATCTAGACTTCATTATCGAATTGAGATTCAAAAGGATTAAGTGCTAGGGTTTGACATTTATCCATGCCCATCACTTAAGCAAGATAAAGGAAGATCGAAGGATTGAATTGCATGGTAACTTTTCATTGAAGGGTATTTTAATAATTTCTATCAAATTCCTCATCTTCCTGGTAGGCATGACATATTGCTAGACATCAATCATATCTTGTAAGTTTTCATGAATCAAATTGGATGGATTCATGAGTCAATTTGGAAATTGGTTCCAATTGGCAACTTATGTTAGCTCGATTTAATATAATTAGGTCAATCGATTTCGATTGGATCGAAATAGCTTGGACCTAGACTTATTGCTGGCTAGATGTGGAACCCAAAGGGTCACACATGTTAAGGAATTAGCCAAGGAAGTCAATTGAGTTTTAATTAGGGTCATTGGATCCTAATTGGCTAGCTAATTAACATACTAGCATATGTTGGCTAGCCCAACTCCTAACCCAATTGGATTGGGTCAATTAGCTTACTATTTGGGCTAACTAATTTTAGTAGAACTTAAGTTGGGTTAAGTCCTAATTGGGGCAGCCTTAATCAGTATTTATCTAAAATTATTTGGAGCTTTATCTTCGATTTATGATAGAGTCCAAGTAGGAAAGGACTCTTGGTGCCATATTGGTGTGCGCCAAGAATAAGTTGCGCAAAAGGACCAAGAGTTCTTCTACCACTTAATCATAAATCCCAGATAAATATTAAGACCCTCTCCCTTATCTCCATGCCCAATTGGGTGGGTGTTGACTAGTCAAAAGAAGATGGAATCGGCATGGAATTGTGGTGCACACAATGAAGGGACGCATCCCTTCATTTTGTCCAGATTTAAAATGCATGAGTCCTTCTATTTGAAAGCTTCTATTTTCTCTAATACACCTCTTGGGATCCCATGCCTCTAAGCCTTTATCTGACTGGTAACTTGCCATATGGCAAGTGGGGAAAATGGTTGAAAAAATAAAGATATACTTATATGTCTCTTGGTGCATGAAATGATATGTAATGATAAGCCTTTTCACCCAAAGAACTCCTTCTACTTGAAGGGTCTTATCAAGGGCTGAGGAAAAAATTTATCAGGCACACCCTCTCTCATTTTAAATAAGCATCGGTAATCTAATGCTAATGGAGTTGAATTCTGATCCAAAAGAGGTCAATTTCTATTTTCTCTTCCTTATCCTTTTAAGATAAGGCTTGTCCTTTTAAGACAAGGCTTGTCCTTTTAAGACAAGACTTGTCATTTTAAGACAAGATCGTAGGAAGAGATATAAGAAGGATAATCAAATTTTGAGAAAGAATTCATGATGGGGACATCACCTCACATGAATCTCGGAGCAGCATGGGTCCCGAAGTAGCATGAATCATGATGCAGTATGAATTTCGATGCAAATAAATTTAAAGATCATTTCATCCACCACATCAGAAGGTCTCCACATGAATGCCAAGTGGTACCCAATACATGAATGCCCACATGAATGCCAAGTGGCACCCAACACATGAAGACACAAGAATGCTCATATGAATGCCAAGTGGAGCCCATGCATGCAGATTTTCAGATTTAGACAGTTGGCAACCACAAGGAGACACTTGGCACCCATTTATTTTGCCACCCATTTTCATGAAACTTGAAATTCAAATTTGTAGCTACCTTCCCCCTCTTTCTATGCAAAATTTGAATTTCAAATGAGACTTAGAAGGCTATAAATAGGCCCCTAATCTTTTGTAAAAAGTAGCTAGTGATGAATGAAAGTTTTTTAGAGAAGAGTGACTCTTCTTTTGCTCCGTAAGGAGAGGGTGTGAGGCCTAACCCCAAGACATGATGTGAGGTCATGTCTAGTTATCCCCTTCCTTGATTCCATCTTCCTTACCACCCTCATGTCCTTTGAGATTCATCCTAACGGCTCCATTAGTAAGGTGGGTAAGATGCCCTAGAGGTGAGATGTCTATTCATTAGTGTGAGTCCAAAGTCCATGAGATCCAGATCTCTATCCTTCATCCCCATTATTTCCTTCGCCACTCCTTTACAAAAAAAATATAAAAAAAAAAGTACCCTAATCTCGGTGACTTCTCAGCTCGTCGACGATCCTACCCCGATCCCGTCCCGCATCAATTTTGGTATCAGAGCCTAGAGATTTAGGGTATCCATTATTTTCTTTTTATCCCATCTTATTCCTATTATTCATGCTATTCTCTACTTATCCCTGATTTATCCTAGAGTTATTCTCATCATCTCCTTCATCTGGAGCCTTCCGAATAGCTCCCCTCCGGTGTCACCCGAGAATGTGGCCTCATCATCAGGCACTGTCCCTCAGTCCTCGATGCCATCGGATGAACCAGAGCATGGGAGCAACGGTAATGCTACAGCCTCCGCCTCGGTCCATGTCCGTGCCGGCAAACCCCATGCCATCCATGCCGCTGCCATGCCATCACCCATAACCCACTGTGTCGGAGATCGACAGCGCCATCGCATCCCACCGAATCCTCCAATCGATGCCCTCCGATCCTCCAATTGAACGCCATCCATCCCGGTAGTTGATTGACACCGCTCTGCCGGTCTTCCCCACCAAAGATCTGCCTGGAGTCATCCCATGATGCCCCTTTGCCATCCAAAACCCATGAAGCTTCGCCATCCATTCTTGAAGCTTCCCATCGATCAGACACAAGAGAAGATTCATCGACGTCACCTCCCACCGGACCTCCCTTCCTCTGACGAGCAATCCAGAGTTGAGCCCCCCTCCTCTCTGCCTTCCGTGAAGCCCAACGTCGTCGTTGATTTTGCCATGCCAACATCGGACTCATCAGATTGCCATCTCTGGAACTCAGAGGCTTCCGGATCTGCCATTTGGTCTAAGCCCCTTCCCTCTCCCTTTCTTCTCTCCCATTCGCACCTTCTCCAAGCACCCTTCCATCCTTCCTGCTGCTTCCAAGCATAAAGAAGATGAAGCCGATCTCCTAGGCTCACCTTCATTGTTGTCCCTTCCATTTCCCAAGCTGACACCCCTCTGTTGGAGGCGAAAACGGAAACACCACGACTTCCTCCCTCGCCCCAACGGCCCCAGCGCCTTCTTCAACGGCACCGATCACTCCACCACCGCCTTGCACCACCGACATCGATCGGATTTCACCATCTCTCATCAGAATCCCCTGTTGCCGAGATGCCGGATGCCCTGTTCCATCTCCACCACGATGCTAACTCATTATTTCATGCTAACTCCCTACCAAGGTCGACACCCCACAACCACCATCACCATCGCCAAATCCACCAAGTTCCTCCCTCTATCACCAGTTGCTAGAACCTCGTTCATGCCGGCCATCCTCTTCCCCGTGTTGCCGTCCTCCTCCCCAGCACCATCACTGGAGAGCCCGCCAGCAAAAATCCCCCCTATTCCTGGTTCAGTCCATGAAGAAGAAGATGGGCTATTGCACGAACGTGAAAGCAACTCCCATTTTGTTTGCCAATTTCAGAGTTGCATGCTCCTCAAAGCTGCATAGATTTTGGAGCTGCACGGATTGTAGAGTTGCACAGATCTCATAGCAATGCTAAAAAATGAGAGGAAAAAAAGAGAAAAAAGAGAAAAAAAGAAAATTGGGATAGTTTTCGGAGCTGCACATTTCAGAGCTGTACGGATTTCAAAGCTACAAGATCTCAGAGCATAGTCTTTGGATGTGGTTCATCAAAGCCCCCCACTGATCTTGACCAACGGAGTCGAGTTCTCCCCAACCCAGGAGAATGATGGGGCACGAATTAACACGGATCCTGAAGCAGCACAAATCATGGTGTATTATGAATTTCGATGCAAATAAATTTAAAGATCATTTCATCCACCACATCAGAAGGTCCCCGCATGAATGCCAAGTGGCACCCAATACATGAATGCCAAGTGGCACCCAATACATGAAGACACAAGAATGCCCTATGAATGCCAAGTGGCGCCCATGCATGCAGATTTTCAGATTTAGATACTTAGCAACCATAAGGAGATACTTGGCACCCATGCATTTTGGCCCTTTTCATGAAACTTGAAATTCAAATTTGTAGCTACATTCCCCCTCTTTTCAGGTAAAATTTTAATTTCAAATGGGTCTTAGAAGGCTATAAATAGGCCCCTAATCTCTTTGTAAAAAGTAGCCAGTGATGAATGAAAGTTTTTTAGAGAAGAGTGACTCTTCTTTTGCTCCGTGAGGAGAGGGTATGAGGCCCAACCCCAGGACATGATGTGAGGTCATGTCTAGTTATCCCCTTCTTTGATTCCATCTTCCTTACCACCCTCATGTCCTTTGAGATTCATCCTAACGGCTCCATTAGTGAGGTGGGTGAGATGTCCTAGAGGTGAGATGTCTCTTTGTTAGTGTGAGTCCAAAGTCCATGAGATCTAGATCCCTGTCCTTCATCCCCATTATTTACTTCACCACTCCTTTACGAAAAATACAAAAAAAAGTACCCTAATCTTGGTGACTTCTCAGCTCGTCGACGATCCTACACCGTGCCCCATCCCGCATCAATTCAGAGAGGTCTCTAAGTGCCCTACAAGATGGTAGGGGTTCCAGTAAAGGAAAAAGAAGAAAGGCTACCGAGAAAAGTCCTAGTCAAATAAGCAAGCTTGGTGGGAGTGCTTCCTTGGTCCGGTTCCTGTGTGGATCACATCTAGAGGGTATATACTTGTGTGCCTTGTAGAAATTGAGTATAGCACTCCAATTATTCCTCTATAATCTTAAAGTTATCATTTATTAGTTGTTATGGTCAAGTGGTCTTCAGATTTTGGGTTTCGACCGATTAAGGTTCCAATAATGAAAATTCTGAAACCCAGCCTTTCGCTGTGCCTGCCAAAAATCAAACAAGACCCGAGTCCGTAGACTTATCTAATCAAAACTGATGAACCAATTAGTATCTAAGATAAGTTTTGTATTTAATCATGGTCATTAATTGGGGCTACCTCTTTCCTGGTCAACTTGTTGGTGTTTAAGGAAAGAGGTTAATTATGGAACCCTCACATCGATCTCACTTACCTGACCAATTTGGTCAATCAGATTTTGATTAGATAGCTCATCGATTCGAGCGAATCCATGCCTGTAAGGAAGATAATTTTGACTAATCTAGGTACCCTTTGACTAATGTGATTCGACCCTCATCACTGACTTGATGAAGTCAATGAAAGATTATTAATTAGTCCATGTCTTTTTCTTTTCTTGACCATCTAATTAAATTAGATCTCTAAAGTGATAAAATTATAGAGATAATTGAGTCATAGCCTTCCATTAAGAGAGTAGTAATGAGTCCAATAGTAAGATGATCATTGGAGGTCCAAAGACCTGGTGCTCATCTGGCTATTAGGATTATTATTCATATTATGATAACTTAGTCACTTTTTTCTGAATGATGATCAAGCAGGCCAGTCAAAGTCAAGCTTGGCCATCATTGGCTAGAAGCGCACAGTCCTGTTGGTTGATAGTTGGACATAACTAAGGCTTCTGGTGGTAGTCCAAAAACTTACTAATTAGTTCATGGGGCAAAATTATTGCCAAAGATTTTTTAAAAAAATAATTGATTAAGAACCTACCTTTAAATGCACATGGGAGAGCTAGCTAAAGTCGGGCTCATGTGCAGTCTATTAGATTCTGGTAGTCGCTAAGGAATTAGTGTAATTTCTTGAATTAGAGGTAGAGGCTACCAATTTAATCAAAATAGTGGGAGAACCTTTAGACTAAAGTTTAAATCTTTAGAATTAAATAATTCACATACTAATTAGGTCTTGTTCTCTTTTTAGATTAATATGGCCACCACTTTGTCACTCCATTCATTGTTAGATAATGAAAAACTAACAAGATCCAATTTTGATAGTTGGTATCGAAAGCTAAAAATAGTCCTAGAGCATGAATGGATCTTGCATGTGCTGACAGATCCGGCACCTGAGGAGCCTACTTAGAACATTCATGGTGTGGCTTGAGACATTTACCAGAAGTATCTCAATAATTGAACCATTGATACAGGATGCAAAATAGAGTTTTAACTTAGGAACTTAGCAAACTAAATTGAGCAATGACTCCTTCACATATCAGCACGATTCATGTATAAGAGGGAGTAAAAAAATTTAATGTAAGAGACTACTAGATGAAAGTTTTATTACCCATAATGTAGTTTTCATTCAATCAAAAGTAAAAAGGACCTAATGTAAAGAAACCATTCTAACTAGGACATGTACCTTCAAACAATTAGACTTAAGAGTCTAGGAAGGGTTCTCTTACCAACAATGAGCTCTTACACTTATGGTGGTGGTTTAATTTCAGCACTCCAAGGATTAGCAGTTGACTTGAAGGCTATCACTCCTTGGATGGAAGACTCCTAACATAGATGGTTTCAAAGCAAAGCAAACCTTCTCTTCAGCTTGAAATCATGGAGGATCTTGCAATGGAGGGCATTAGTGGTCGTGGAATGGATGAGAGAAAAGGAAAGTAGAAATCTAGAAGATGGAGGAGAAGAAATGATTGTTAGCATCTTGGATGAAGAGGTTGGTGACTTGGATAAAAAGGTTGGCATCTTGGATGAAGAGGGTGGCATCTTTGATGGATGGATGGTGTCTTGGATGAGGAAGGTGGTATCTTGGATGGATGATTGGGCCTCACACCCTCTCCCTCATGGAGTGTCAAATGCAACAAGCAAATGGAAGTAAAAAAGCAGCTTTCATTCATTCATCATAATAGCTTGATTGCAAGAGGGTTAGGGATATTTATAAACTTCCCTAGCCCTTTCAAATTTGAATAACAAGCTTAAAGAGTGGAGTGATAAGTGGGATTCATGCATGAAGGAGAAATAAGTGAGGCGTCCAACTAGCTTTCAAACTTGAATTCTTGGGCACTCAAATTGAGGTGATGTAGCATGGGAGGTGAGGTGTCATCCCATCTTGGCATGGAAGGTGAGGTGGCTTCCATCATGGCATGGTGATGTGGAATTCTAACTTGGCATGGTGGTTGAGGTGGTTTGCTCCATCCAATCTTCAAGCTTCATGGTCTTGATCTTGCCTAATTTGAACTCTACTTGAATCCAATTTACAAGACCAAATTGACCCCAACTTGACCAAATTAAACCCAACAAGACTAAATTGAACCTAACAAGACTAATTTAAATTGAAATTGGAATAGACTCGACTCTAATTACATGACTCATGCTAAAATTAAAACAAACTTGAAGCCAAAATTGAGTTTGACTTATTCACTTAAAATCCATAAAGAGCTCGACTTGATTAGGTTTGATTGAAGTATGTTACAAATTCTGTTGCCTGCACCAACCATGGTCCATTGCATTATGTAGGCATCCATGAATGATGAACTAAATTACAAATTTTAAGGTTACTCAGCCAAAGGATATGCTTCAAGTGTTGAAAGAATCCTTTAGCACTCCTGATGACATTGAAAGGTACAAAACATCTTATACTATTTTAAATACTGGGATGAGGGAAGGGGCTTCGATCACTGATCATATATTATGTATAATCAAACTGATCGAGCACCTGAGCAAACTTGGATTTCCCATAGAAGAATAACTAGAAAAGGATGCAATCCTCAATTCTTTATCAATGTCCTTCTTGACTTTCTTGATCATTATAGAATTACTAGGCCTGCAATCAACTACCATGGTCTATTGGGGTTGCTGTAGACCTACGAGAAGTGATGTGGGATGAGTATGCAAGGGATGAACATAAAAAAATAGCAAATTAAAGAGAGCAATTAATTTCAAATTTTATGTGACTTTGTTCCCAAAAAAAAAAAAGGTGAAGAACAAACTAAGAAACATTATGTAAGAATTGAAACTACTACCTGCAGATTAAGACTATCAAAGAGATTAAAAAAAAGGACCCTAGGGTTAAGAAACTACTAATTAGGACAAGTTCAGCTTCAATGAAACATACCTAAAGAGAGGGTTTGGTCCAAGTACCTGGCAATGATGTCTTCCTCATTGTAGAAGAGGTCTCTCAGCACTCTGGATCGGCTTATGGATGACAAAGCCCTTTTCTCGTGAATTTGTCGACTTTTTATCAACTGTGGTCAAGGGCAAGGAAGGCCTCTCCCAAGAGTCCCTTCACCTGAGGGATCTTGCAAACACCAAGGGTTAGGGTTATGGATGATGGAAAAAATATGAAACTAGGACTAGGAGGTAGAGAAAGTCAAAAATAATTGATAGAGGATGATTGGTGGCCTAAAACTTGTGGATGCCTGGCTTGAAGTGGGTAGCCTGGGACCTGATGAAGATGCCTGGAGGATGAGTATCTAGCAGCTTGGAGATTTGGGGGTGCCTGGATGAGAGGGGGATGGGGCGGCTTAAGGGAAGATGGAAGATTAGGGATAGCAGCTTGGACTTGAAGATGGGAGGTAGTTAGCTGGGTTTGTGGATGATGATGGTGGGGCAACCTAGATTGGAGCAGGGATGGATGGCCTTAGGGTTTGTAGTAGGGGTGGCTAGGGTTTGCTTTGAGGAGGAAAGAAGGGGGCGGCTAGGTTAGAAGAAAGCTAGGGTTTAGTTTGGGCCTCAAACCCTCTCCCTCACGGAGCATCAATGCTTAGAAAGTATGGAAAATAAAGAAAAACTCTCATTTTTCATTCATCAAAGTTATGAATTACAAGGGAGAGGGGGTGGGTATTTATAGATTTATTCAAGTCTCTGGACTCCCTGATAGATTGGTATTATAAAACATGAGGGCCAAGAAACCCAATTCTTTGTTGGACATGGACAGTTGACTTCTCTTGGGCTTGGTCACCTCTTCCTCTTGGGCTTGGGACACCTCCTCTTCATGGATCTGGGCGACAACTTAGATGGGCTAGGTGCCAACTTGGTGGGCTTGGACTGGGGCACTAGGTTGGGGAGGCTTGGACTGAGGTGCCAAGGCTGGGGCAGCTTGGACTAGGGCACCAACTTCATGGATTGGGGGGTGCTCCCTTGTGGGCTTGGTGGCATGAAAGAGCCCAAGCGCCTGGCTGGGGGGCTTGAGTAGGGGCCCAGGTGAATGAAGTCTAGCTCTAGTTGGGAGGGCCTAGTGAATCTCCTGGTCTGGTGACTCTCCTCTTCGATCTTGACTTGAATGAAAATCATAAGACTCATTGGACTGAAACAAGGGACTAAGGGGACTCAACTGGACTCAGTTGTCTTACTTTATTATAGGAGTCATTCTTCAATACAGGACTCAATTGGCTCACTTTAGTACAGAACTCAAGTGACCATGACTATTGGATTTTACAAGACTCAAAACCTAGTCAAAAATCCATAAAGGGCCTAGTAATCTTTGTCTAATCCTAGTGCCCGCACCAATTCTCCCAGGGTGGGAGGAACTCAACCCTGTCAAGTAAGGGTCCATCTAGCTCTGGTACTACTCCAAAAGGTCTAGGTTAAGGTGTTGCAGATCCTCATAAGTGATCCATGAATTCTCAGATTCCAGTCAACCTTGCCATCAAACCAAGTACCGTTGGTAGCCTTTGTTCCGGGTACTAATGGCTTGGTCATCCAGGATACGCTCAATCCTTTCTCCTCTCTTAGGCCAATTTATTGGTGGACCTCTGGGATGGGCTCACTCTCAAGGGAAGGGTTAGGTCCAAATGGCCCACTGGGTATCATTGCAGGCTCCTTGTACTTAACTTGGTCTAAGATATTGAAAGTTGAGCTAATGCCTAATTCGTGTAGTAACTCGAGCACATTGTCATTAGATCCCAGTTTCTTTATCACTTTGAAGGTTCCAGCTCCACAAGCATGTAATTTCTTCACGGTCCCTAGAGGAAACTGCTCAGGCCTAAGCCTAATCATTACATAATCCCCCTTAACAAATTATTTATCTCTTTTTAGGGAATTAGCCAAGTTTTTATAAATTTCATTGCTCACATTAATCTTTTAACTAATTTTCTTATGCAAATCCCTAACATGCTGTGCAAACGACTCAGCTGACTTACAAACTCATGCATATATGGGAAAGGGGATCAGGTATAAGGGTCTGTTAGGCTTATAACCATGGACAACCTCAAATGGGTTCTTGCCTATGGACCTATTAACTGAACTGTTATAGGCAAATTTGGCTCTAGGTAACAAAAGGTCCCAATTTCCATTGTTCTCACCTACAAGGCATCTCAACAAATTTCCAAGGCTATGGTTCACTACTTTGATCTGACCATCGGTTAGGAGGTGGAAAATTTAAGCATGGTTCCTAACAAGTGCAAAAGGGTCTTCCAAAAGTAACTGGTGAAGAAAGCATCCCTATCAGACACTATGGTTTTAGGAAGGCCATGTAACCTAACCACATGATCAAGAAAGAGTTTGGCCACCTTGGAAGCATCAAAGGTTTGAGAGCAGGGTATGAAATAAGACATTTTAGAAAACTTATCGATCACTACATAGATAGAATCATGTTTTCTTAGGGTCTTAGGCAATCCTAATACAAAGTCTATACTGAGGTCTTGCCAAGGGCGGTCAGGTATAGGTAAAGGGATATACAAGCCAGTGTTTTGCTTCTGCTATTTGGCAATAGCACAAGTTTGACACCTGGACACAATGTGGGCAACATCCCTTTTTAGACTTGGCCAAAAGAACTGGTCTTCTACAGCTAGAATGGTCGTGTTTCTACCAAAGTGACCAACTAGACCTCCTGCATGGGTTTCCCAAACTAGAAATTCTCTAAGTGAAATCCTTAGAATACACAAATGTTGTCTTTAAAGAGGTAACTATCTTAAAGGGTATACTCACTATGCAAACTAGATGGTCCTTGTCTCATAGATTGGTAGATTTCATTGAAGTTAGGACAGGTCTCATATTCTTCTTTTAGTCGGTCAAATCCTATGACTTCAATTCTAATAGAATTCAGGAGTAGGGCACGGTATCTAAGGGCATCAGCTACCTTATTCTCGATACCAGCACGATGTTTCAGCACAAAGGTATAGGCTTGAAGGTGTTCTATCCACTTAGCATGCCTAGGGTTCCACTTCTTCTGGGAGTTAAGGAATCAGAGTGCTTCATGATTAGAGTAAAGGACAAACTCCTGGGGTTGTAGGAAATGTCTCCAGTATCTAAGGGCTTGTACTACCGCATAAAATTCTTTATCACAGGTTGAGTACATAAGTTTAGCCTTATTAAGTTTCTCATTAAAGAAGGCTATAGGGTGACTCTCTTGGCTCAGTTCTCCTCCTATGCCAACTCCAGAAGCATCACAAGCAACCTTAATAACTTTGGAAAAATCAGGTAACCTTAGGATAGGTGCTTGGGTCATCTTCTCCTTAATGTCTAGGAAGGCTTTATCTGCAGCTTTGGTCCATTCAAAATTTTCCTTCCTAATGTAGTCAATGATGGGTGCAACTATGGAGCTAAATTCTCGAATAAATCGCCTATAGAAGTAGCAAGACCATGGAAACTATGCACATCGTGAACACTAGTAGGTACTAGCCACTCAACTATGGACATAAGCTTTTCTGCATCAGCTGAAACTCCTTCGAGGGTCACTATGAATCCTAGGAAGATGACTCTATAGGTCATGAAATCACGCTTCTTTAAATTAGCATAGAGACTCTCTTTCCTAAGGGTTTGATAGACTTGTCTGATGTGATCTAGGTGGTCTTCCTTAGTCCTACTGTAGATCAAGATATCATCAAAGTAAACCACTACAAATTTTTCAATGAATACTCGTATGACTTGGGTCATGATCCTCATGAAGGTACTAAGGCCATTGGATAATCCAAAAGGCATCACTACCCACTCATAAAGACCATCCTTAGTTTTGAATGTGGTTTTCCACTCATCCCTGGGTCTGATCCTAACATGGTGATAGCCGCTCTAAAGGTCAATCTTTGAGAAAATGGTTGCACTGGCCATCATATCTAACATGTCATCCAAATGGGGAATGGTGAATCTATACTTCACCATGATCTTATTTATTGCATGACTGTCGACACACATTCTCCAAGTGCCATCTTTCTTAGGGGTTGGCAGGATAGGTATAGCACATGGACTTAGGCTCTTTCTAATAAACCCTTTTCTTAGGAGTTCTCCTACCTGTTTTTGCAGTTCTAGTGTTTAGCAAGGTTCATCCTATAGTGTGGGAGGTTTGGTAGGGTAGCTCCTGGGACTAAATCTATGGCATGTTGGATGTCCCTTAATGGTAGTAATCGGTCAGGTAGGTCTTTGAGAAACACATCTTGGAACTCTTCTAGAATTTCCTTAACTTCCTGAGCATGCTCTTTCTAGGTCTAATCAGGGATTTCCTTAACAGCTAACACCCAAACGGTCGAACCCTCAGTGATCTCTCATTCTAATTCTTTAGCAGTGATCAGATTAACTCCTGATTTCTTTTCTTTCAAGCTACTAGATCCCCTCTTGACATTATCCTTAGGTGGGGTTGGGTTAATCACAATCTTCTTCCTATGAAAATTAAAGGAACATGAATTGGATCGGCCATACATGGTAGCATCATGGTCATATAGCCAAGGTCTTCCTAGGATAATGCTACTAACTCCCATGGGAATGACATCCACCACACCTTTTCCTGATAAGATTGAAGTTAGATTATGACTTGTCATCTAAGTTTGATGGGGATGGAGGTTGAATCTATCCAGGATACCTTATAGGGGCTGGGATAGGGAACTTGGGACAACCCTAGGCTTTTGGCAGCACTGGTTGAGATGGCATTCACATAGCTCCCACTATCTATGATGATTTTGCATACCTTATCCCCCCTAACTTCACAAAGGCTTGTAAGATGTTGGTCCTACGCCAATCCTCTTATATCTTAGTTTGGGCTAGGATGCACCTAACTACTCCCAGGAGGTCTGATGACTCAATTACTTCCTCATCTCCTTCATACTCTTCCATTAGGTTCTCACCAGCTTCATATACCTCCTCCTCAAACTCATCAGTGGGTTCAGGGGCTTCTTCCTCAAGTTCTCCTATGTGTAAGGATCGGATTGGGCATTGGCTACAATAGTGTCCCACCTTATGACATTTAAAACAAGCATTATTGGGATTAGGATTAGGGTTTCTCTAGACCTCAGGTGCCTTACCCTTGTCTTCCCTATGGGCCAATGGGGTGCTAGGACTAGGTCGAGTTGGATTAGGGTTGGGTCGGCTTGGGTAGGCTTGGCTAGATTCTGGTTTCGGGTTAGGGGCACTAGTCCTAATGGGCTCAGGTCGATGGGTTATGGGCCCCCTCTAGAATCTCTCATAATCTCTAGCTATTTGGTAAGTATGCTCAAGATCATGGACCTCTCTAAAGAATAGTTCTCTTTGGATGCCATCACAAAGTCCAGCCCTAAACCTAGATAGGGTCATGGTCCTAGACTCATCGATGCTACATCTCATGGAAAACTTATCGAATTTGGCTATGTACTCAAACACAGTCCTATTTCCTTGACTTAGCCTCTGTCACTGATCCAGGAGTCTCTGTTGGTAGGATGTAGGAAGGTACTTTTTTCTAAGCTTTAGCTTCATGGCTCGCTAGGTGACTATGGGAAGTTCTCCTTGTTGTCTTACTATACCCTCAACATTGCCCAATATAGCCTAACCTGGAGGACTAACCTGAGTTTAGCAAACTTACACTTCCTTTCCTCAGTCATCTTATACCATTCAAAATATTGATCCATGTCTCCCTCTCAATCTATGTAAACCTTAGGATCAAGACTGCCATCGAAGGTTGGTGCTTCTAGCCTAATGTTCCTAATGGCTCTTTCATCTTGGTCAAAGAAATCATGATTGGGTCTCTTATGGTTGGGCTCCAAGAATGGGTTAGGCCGTGGGGCTCTCCTAGGGTGGGGAGGTGTGGGGAGGGGTGACTTAGGTTCGGGTTCAGTATGGGACTCTTGGGTTCTCTCTAGGTTTCCTAAACGATTTTCTACTTGAGTAAATTTATTGTTCATTTAGGTAGTCAATTAGGTCAGTTGGGCAAGCTGTTCAGTAATGGCCCTCAGTTGGGTGTCAAGATTGGGGTCCATGGTTAAATTGGGTTGGGACTGAGACTGATGGTAGTGGGCTCCTGATCTAGTGGTCATGCAACAAGCACACAAGTCGGCTAGGGTTTGCTAGACCTAGCAGCATAGGTAAAATAATTCAGCTCAACTTACAACCAATTCAACAATTACCCTTTCCACTAGCCAGGTAAGAGGTGGAAGTGTCGAAGGCTCCCCCTGCTCTCGCAGGATCCTAATTAAGTAACTACAGCTCTGCTTAGGATGTTTGTCATTGGACCTCTAGCCTAAACACTAGCTTCGAGAAATAAGTGAAGGATTGGGTGCACTAGCTTTCTCACAAACCACAGACTGGACCTATTGGTGTCCCTAGATCAATTAGGTTGCTACTTGATTTTAGTTAGGCTTAGGTTCGAATGCAGGGTAGTTGTTTTGGGCTAAGGAAAGGTGATGAAATCCTTCCCTTATCTGAAAGAGTAGAATTGCCCTTAGATTAGTTTATGGATGCATGCACACACATGAAACCCTAATGGAATATGACACTAAAAATCAGGAAGATTTCAGAAAATAAATATTTTTTTGTGTGTTTTATTATGATGTCAGATTAATGAAGATTAATTTCAGTTTAATTAAGTGCAAGAAAAATTAAGTTGGAGGGTTTTAATGTACACTAATTTCAGCCCTAAACTAATGTGCAGAAAATTTCAGCAAGTAGTGTTTTTAGAGATTTTGTTTTATGCAGAATTTTTTTTTGGTTTTTTGATCTGTAAAATTAAAATAAAATTGCATAAAATAAGTAGACTAATCAGGGATTGATTGCTGGAAAAATCAGATAAAAATAGCAAGGGTTTGATGAAAAATCAGACCTAGGTTTTGACTAGTGTGCAGATTTCAGCATGCAAAATATTTTTTTTTGGTGTTTTTGTTTAAAGAAGATGCATGAAAAAGCCCTAATCCTAAGCTCTGATACCAAACTGATGCGAGATGAGTATGCAAGGGAAGAACATAAAAAATAGCAGATTAAAGAGAGCAATTAATTTCAGATTTTCTGTGACTTTGTTCCCGAAAAAAAGAGGTGAAGAACAAACTAAGAAACATTATGTAAGGATTGAAACTACTACCCGCAGATTAAGACTATCAAAGAGATAAAAAAAATAGGACCCTAGGGTTAAGAAAACACTAATTAGGACAAGTTCAACTTCAATAAAACAGACCTAAAGAGAGGGTTTGGTTCAAGTACTTGGCAATGATGTCTTCCTTGTTGTAGAAGGGGTCTCTCAGCACTCTGGATTGGTGCCTGGATGACAAAGCCCTTTTCTCGCGAATCTGCTGGCTTTTTATCAGCTATGGTTGGGGCAAGTAAGGCCTCTCCCAAGGGTCGCTTCATCTAAGGGATCCTGCAAATACCAAGGATTAGGGTTATGGATGATGGAAAAAATATGAAACTGGGACTAGGAGGTAGAGAAAATCAGGAAGAATTGATGGAGGATGATTGCTAGCCTAGAACTTATGGACACCTGGCTTGAAGTGGGTGGCCTGCAACCTGATGAAGATGCCTAGAGGATGAGTATCTGGTGGCTTGGAGATTTGGGCATGGCTGGATGAGAGGGGGATGGGACGGCTTAAGAAAAGATGGAAGATTAGGGTTGGCGGATTGGACTTGAAGATGGGATGTGGGTGGCTAGTGTTTATGGATGATGATGGTGGGGTGGCCTAGATTGAAGCAGGGATGGGTGGCCTTAGGGTTTGTAGAAGGGGTAGCTAGGGTTTGCTTCAGGATGATGGTGTATCAAGAGTAGGTTGTTGATGTTATGTCTATTGGTTGTCCTCTTAACCAAGTAGCACGGAGATGCTGGCATGATATCAGGTGTTGTGTTTGACACTTCATTGAGCGTGACTCTCATGCAAGTTTCTCTTCCTGCCAAAGAGAAGTTTTGCATTAGAATATGGTCATGAATTATTCCTTTGACTTGAGATCACTATGGTAGCTTGCAAGCAACTCACTATGTTTAGGTGCCGAACTAGCCAGATTTCTAATTCGGTGATGGAAGGTTGCTGAGTACAGTCAAGTACTTAAGTAGCGATGGTAGGATCAAGATAGGATTGACTCTCCAAATGGTTTGGATTGAATTCTTATTATGCCTCAATTGAGAAAGACCTTGGCCAGGGCATTTCTTGTAAGGAGTTACAGGGATTTTTTGTTTGAGACATATTGAGATGGACTGATTAGGGTTGGGCAGTTTAACCCTAAGCCTTCCGGAGCATTAGGAGATCAAAGGAATAAGTTCAGTGGTATTCCATGTTCGACAGGTTCTTGTTGGTTGCAACCTTCAACCTATCTAGATGTCGGGTGTCATTACTAGATGGCGACTTTGGCTGGTATTGGAAATGTTTATGTGCCACCGTCTTAGTGTTTGAACCTACGGGGTCACACGCCATGGGGTTTCTTCTTGATTTGGTGGCCTGGAAATGATTGGGAATCATTCTAGACTTGTTTGACAAGGAGTTGTCAAACTGTCACTAGAATCGACTCGAGGTAAGTCGACTCGTCTGACGTACTCTGCTGAAAAATCTAAGAATGCTTCATTGATTGCTGTAAGGGTTATGACACTTAATTTTGGCATTTTAGGATCTTAACCAGCATCAGTTGCTGAAGTCCAAGGGTTTTTAACACCCTTGAATCCTAAAAGACTCCCAATCTCCCATTTAATCTCTCATTGATCTTCCCTTTATGGCTCTAATAAAAGGGGCTATTTTAGGTGAGTAGGAAAGAGGAAGAATTGTTCACTTTTGTCAAGGTCGAGATTCTACCACTTTTGTTGGTTAGAACTCATCCTTGACCTCTGAGAGATTATGAGATCATATCTCATTCTTGGGAAGATAGTGTGAGGTTTGGGTTTTGGGATTCCTGCTGCTTACCTTCTATTGAAGGTTTGGGATAGAGTGTTCCAGGAAGGGTTCTTAGGTATTTTGTCCCATTTCATTTCAGCAACCGGATCTTCAAGGTGTTGAAGAATGAGTCCGCCATAGCCACATCATTTTCGGAGAGGCTAGCACCTTAAAGGAAGGAGGAGAATCCCCTTATCTCGATGTGAACCACCTGTAAAGGCAAAATGTCGGTGCTGCTTGCAAAGCCGGTGTTTCTTTAGGAGTGCTTTCCTTGATGGTGATCGTCACCTTGCACAAAAGGTTTGCACTTCTATCTTATGGGTCTGAAGAAATCTTCTTCAGCATCATTTTATGTGATTCATAGAATGGTTCCATGAGTCGCATAATTTGCATGTTTGATATCTTACGTGTATTATTTAATATGCATAAAGATCTGTGTAGGGCTAGTGTTAATTAGATTAACATATAAGATAAAAGTGTTTTATCTTCTTCCGTTGCATCATGCATTTAGAAAAGTTTTAAATTGCATGTTTTAAGGGCTCACCCTGGGTTTTCCCAACACTTGGCGGCATGAAAGAGCCCAGGTGCCTGGCTGGAGGGCTTGAGTATGGCCCCAGGTGCATGAAGTCCAGCTCTGGTTAGGGAGGCCTGGTGAATCTCCTGATCTGGTGACTCTCCTTTTGGATCTTGACTTGAATGAAAATCATAGGACTCATTGGACTGAAACAAGGGACTAAGGGGACTCAACTAGACTCAGTTGTCTCACTTTATCACAGGTCTAATTCTTCAATATAGGACTTAATTGGCTCACTTTAGTACAGGACTCAAGTGACTTCGGACTATTGGACTTTACAGGGCTCAAAACCTAGTCAGAAATCCATAAAGGGCCCAGTAATCTTTGTCTGATCCTGGTGCCCGCACCAAGAAGGATCATTAGCTCCATAAGAGATTGGTGAATGTAGTGGGAGGTTCAATAGGGTGTCATCCCTTTAAGAAAGGAAAGAAGAAAAATAAGAAAAAGGTTCATAATGCTCCGATGACTTGGCCAGGTCAAACCAAGAAGTTCAAGTCTGACCAGAGTCAAGCTAAATACTTCTACTATAAGGAGCAGGAATATTGGAAGAGGAATTATCTTCTTTACATTATCTCACTAGACCTAAATAGACCAAGGAAGAAGAAGAAGAACAAACAAGGGATTGCTGGACAAGGTACTTATATTATAATACATTATAATTTTTTCATTTGTGATACTACTACCTAGATATTAGATATCAAAAGCCCTATTAATGTTTGCAATACATTGCAGGGACTTCAAGTTAGTGGAAATTTTGAAGACGATGAGAGATTCTTGAATGTTAGAGATGGAAGATCAATTCTAGTTCTAGTTCTAGGAATTGTCAAGCTTGTTTTTGATTCTAGTATCATTGTTTAAGGTGATTGTCATAATTGTCCTTATCTTATGATGAATGTTGTTGGGATATGTTGGTCCAAGCATGAGCCGGCCGTAGGTTCGGACCGATCGGAGACACTTTTTCTAAACCACATACTTCAGACCCAGGTATTCGGGAAAAACCAAGCAACCCACGGGCAAACCAAAGCTCTTTATGGACCTACAACATTCAAAGGTCAGGCCTTCAGATTACATCTTCGGCCTTCATCGAAGATCGAGTCCATCAGCCCCTGAAGACAAGACCCTCAGCCTAATCTAAGGGACGACCCCCACCAACTCCCGAAGACATGATCTTCGGTTCATGACAAGACGTGGTCTCCGACCCACGACAAAGATCAAGTCCTCGATCTATGCCGAAGACAGGATCTCCGATCTGTCTCAAGAGGATCCGAGGACGAAGACATTCTCGATCTGATTATGGGAATCTCCTTAAAAAGAAAAGTCTAAAGATAGATCCACGATCTGTCTCAAATCTCTACAAGCACGATAAGCAACGGTTACCAACAGTTACTATCGACTATCCCCAGGACACAATCACGGTGCGCAACTCCAGCTGCAACACCTCCGGACTGGCCGAAACCGTTCCACGATAATCCATGATTGCGAATTATGGGAAGGATTTGACTCCCCATCGTAACCGCTGGGAGTAAGGCAGAACCGCCGGTCGGACGGCCTCTTATAAATAATGGTAAGAGGGAAGGCTCGAGGTAAGGCACAAGATACTCTTGAAATCCAAAGAGTCCCTCTCCTCTCCATCAAATTCTCTTCCCCATTCTGTGGCTGGAACCCGCCTCTGACTTAGGCATCGGAGTGTCCCCCGCCGGAGCAATCCGACCAGGGATTTGTTTTGCAGGTGAACATGGGAGCAGCCCCTGTGAACCAGAAGCTCCGTCCGGTCAAAAAAGGGTTTTACGCCAACAGATTGGCATGCCAGGAAGGGGGGCGTTCACATTTAGCCATTGTGCTCCCCTCCTTGATAAAGGGAAAGTAAGAAACTCTTGATGGCGAGAGGAAAGACTCAGATTGCCTCCACAAGTTGAAGTCGTGCTCCATCCTAAGGGAATGCACCCCCGGCGGAGAAAGACATTCCACCTCCCACCATTATTGTGGGACAGCAACAATTCGAAGCCCTCTTGAACCAGGTGACTAACCTCATGGCTACGGTTCAGGACTTCCAGAATAGAGCCTTCCCGGTTGGAAATCCACCGGCTACCTCCGGACATAGCTCACGATCCTGGAGGAAGAAAGCCCCCCGAGAGGGGTCCACATACCTTTCCCACCATCCTCGGCCCTCTCCTAAAGGCTGAAGTTCAAGAATGCCTAGGCCAACTGATTCTCCGTAAAAAGAAAAAAGGCCTAGCCAAATCTCTCCACCCTCTTCTGAAAACTCTATTCCTGTAGGGGAGATGCTGAGGCAAGCCCTTCTCGATTATGATGGAAAATTTAAGGCCATCGAATCGAAAATGACAACGATCCGAGAGCAACAGGGTCACAATGATGCAGCAGTATGTGATCTGTGCCCTCCCTACACCGACCGTATCATGACCAAGGTCATTCCTCGGCATTTTAGGGTCCCCCAAATGGAATCCTACGATGACACCTCCGATCCTTATGATCATTTGGGCAGTTTCAAGGCTTATATGATGATCCAAGGAGCCTCTGATGCGATGTACTGCCTCACATTCCAAGCCACCTTAAAGAAAGCCGCTCGGATGTGGTACTCGAGCATACGCCCAGGTACCATCAATTCCTTTTTTGAGTTAGAAAAATTATTTGTCTTGCATTTCAAGACTTGCCGTAAGATCCCCCGGAATACGGACACGTTGTTCCTCCTTGATCAGAATGAAGGAGAAAGCCCGCAAGACTACATCTCCAGGTTTAATGCGGCCACGCTCGAGATCCCCGATCTCAACGAGCATGTGGCCATGTTTGCACTGAAGAAGGGGCTTTGCACATCCAGGCTCACCTTTTTCCTAGACAAGAAGTTTCCTAAAAGCTATGCTGAGCTACTTTCAAGGGCTCAAAAATATGCCAATGCCGAAGAGCAGGTGACGAATCGATGATTGATCGAAGGGAAGCCCCCTTCAAAAATGAAAAGCAACCGGGGATAAGGTCCCCAAACTTTCAACAATGATAAGTATGCTGACCATCGAAGGAGTCCTCCCATGCCCTGAACATCGGGCGGGAGATTCGACTTCTACACCCCCCTCAACCTCTCTCGTGAAAAGATTCTCATAGAGATAGAGAAAGAAGGCTATCTCCAGCGGCCACGTCCCATGAAGGCACCCTCTTCCGTAAGGAATAGGAATAAATACTGCTGATTCCACAGGAACCATGGCCACAACACCGAAGAATGCATCCAACTAAGAGATGCGATAGAGGATCTCATCAAAAGAGGGTATTTGGGGTGGTACCTTGGTCGTCAAGGACCTCGGTCAGAAGCTACTATTCTCCAGCCACTTCCTGAAGAGGCTGAGCTGCCAAACCAAAGGCCCACCAATGGAGATGTGGGGATGATACACCGACCTATCGATTGGAGAAGAGACAAAGATGATGTGCCGAAGTGACTCAAGGACAACAATGCTATCCTCTTCTCCAATGATGACCTTGCAAGAGTTCAGCTTTCACATGATGATCCTATTGTAATCTCGGCTATTGAGGCCAACTATGATGTACAACGGATCTTAGTTGATAATGGAAGTTCGACTGATGTCTTGATTTATGATGCATTCTCTAAGATGTGTTTGCCTAGACATAAATTACGGAGATCCCCTATACCACTTACTGGTTTCGAGGGTAATCAAGTTGACACCGAGGGAGAAATAGTCTTGTCTGTAACCCTCGGGACTGAACCATGACAAAAGACACTACCTATCAATTTCACGATGGTCCGAACCCCTTTAGCCTACAACATCATTTTGGGATGGCCCATCTTGAATAAATTTTGGACTGTGGTGTCATCTTTTTATCTCCTGGTACGCTTCCCCACCAAGAATGGTGTCGGAGAAGTTACGGGAGATCAGAGAGCAGCATGACAGTGCCTGATAATTCAAGATAAGCACTCCAATAACCCTGTAACCTTGGATCAGTTAAATCCGAGGGACCCGGCTACAGATTCTGTCGAACCCATGGAGAGAACCATCTCGGAGTCCTTAACTAAAGAGGACCCCACCAAAGTTATGCAGATTGGGAGCATGCTTGATGAAAAGACCAGAATGGAGCTAATTTGTTTCCTCAGGAACAATGCTAATGTCTTCGCCTGGTCGGCTTTGGACATGCCAGGGATTCCTGCTGAGATGATCACTCATCGGCTAGAAGTTGCTCCTGGGTATAAGCCAATTCGGCAGAAAAAGCAAAGCTTCGCCCCTGAATGATAAAAGGCGATAGATGAGGAAGTAAACAAACTCCTTAAAGCTAGGTTCATTCGGGAAGCCCATTACCCCGAGTGGTTGGCCAATATGGTAATGGTAAAAAAAGCTACTAGCAAGTGGAGGATCTACATCGACTACACGGATCTCAATAAAGCTTGCCCAAAGGACAGCTTTCCTCTTCCAAAGATCGACCAACTGGTCGGTGCTACTATCGGCCACCAACTACTAAGTTTCATGGATGCTTTCTCTGGCTACAATCAGATCCGAATGGATCCCCGAGATGAGAAGAAGATGGCCTTCGTCACTGACAAAGGCCCATACTGCTATAAGATGATGCCATTTGGGCTCAAGAATGTCGGAGCAACATTTTAGAGGCTAATCAATAAGGTGTTCGAAGGATAGTTGGGGAGAAATATGGAGGCCTATGTTGACGACATGATCGTCAAAAGCCTCCTTAAGAAAGATCACATATAGGACTTGGAGGAATCCTTTAGTGCCTTGCGACATCATCGAATGAAGCTAAATTCAACAAAATGAGCCTTTGGAGTCACTTCTGGCATTTCTAGGTTTCCTCATCACTAAGCAGGGGATTGAAGCAAACCTTGAAAAGATTCAGGCTCTTAGAGATATGAGACATCCATCCTGCAAGAAGGAAGTCCAACAGCCTACAAGGAGGATCGTCTCTTTAAGCAGGTTTATCTCCCGATCAGCCAAGAAGTGCCTCCCATTCTTCAAGGTACTTCGGTAGTCCCGTAACTTTGAATAGATCGAAGACTGCCATACTGCTTTCGAAGAGTTGAAGGAGTATTCAGAGACCCCCCCTTTACTCTCTAAATCTCAAGAAGGCGAGGTACTCTACCTATACCTTTCCGCTTTGGATGAAGCGGTTAGTTCAGTCCTTGTCCGAAGAGAAGAAGATGGCTCCCACAAGCCAATCTACTACATCAGCAAAGTTTTACATGATGTCGAAACCTGATATTCAAAAATGCAGAAGCTGATTTACTCTTTGATAATTGCGGAAAAGCGACTATGGCCTTATTTCCATGCCCACGCCATTGTGGTGCTGACCGATCAGCCCCTGAAGGCCGTTCTCCGATGCCCTGATACTTCAGGGAGGATAGCCAAGTAGGATGTGAAACTAAGTAAGTTCGACATTAGTTTTCAGCTCCGATCGGCTATGAAGGCCCAGGTGCTTTTAGATTTTTTGGCTGAGTGCACCTGGAAGTCCAAAGATGAAGTACCTTCAGCAGAAAAGGGAAATTTGATGGATACGAAGTCTGTTTGGGTGCTCCATGTGGACGGAGCCTCCAATTCTACTAGGTGCGGGGCTGATCTCATATTGGCTGAACCCAACGGCCATACGGTAGAGTACGCCCTCCGTTTTTCCTTCCATGCCTCAAATAAGCAAGCCGAATACGAAGCCCTGCTTGCAGGATTTCGGTTCGCCAAGAGTTTGGGAGTCCGGAAACTCCAGGCATTTTCTAACTCCCAATTGGTTGTGAATCAAGTTAAAGGAGAATATGAGACTAGGGATCCCATCATGGTGCAATACCTGGAGAAGGAACAAATATTATCTTCTCAACTAGAACATTTCAAGATCATTCATGTCCCTCGATCAAAAAACTCTCGGGCAGACGCGTTGTCTCGACTTGCTACTACAACCCCAAAATCTCTTGGTTGCACCTTCGTCGAGCACCTTGAAGCCCCAAGTATAGCAGAAGAAGCTATAGAGGTGCACCAAATTGAGATCGAGCCAAGTTGGATGGATCCCATCATCAAGTTCTTGAATGAGGGTGTGCTACCAGAAGACAAGGTAGAGGCCAAAAGGATCCACTGGATGGCATCTTAATATGTCACCCTAGACAAAACTCTCTATAAAAGATCATTTTCTTAGCCGCTGCTGAAATGCTTGGGACCGATGGATGCTGACTACGCCCTAAGGGAAGTCCATGAAGGCATATGCGGCGATCACTTGGGAGGCCGGTCCTTAGCATATAAAATTATATGCCAAGGATACTATTAGACCTCCATCCAAAAGGACTCGACCGACTTCATGCGAAGATGTGATCAATGCCAAAAATATGCCAACATTCAGAGAAACCAGCGAGCCATTTGACCCAGCTGACAGCCCCCTGGTCTTTTACTCAGTATGGAATGGATATTCTTGGCCCATTTTAGCCTGCCTCTGGGCAGAGAAAGTTCCTCCTTGTGGTGATTGATTACTTTACAAAATGGGTCGAGGCCGAACCACTGGCTCAAATCATAGAGGGCAAGGTCGAGAGTTTTGTTTAAAATTTTATCATATTCTGGTTCGGGATTCCGCATGCAATAATCATCGACAATGGGAGGTAGTTCGATAACCTGAAGTTCAAAGACTTCTGTGCTCGATACCATGTGCAACATAGGCTGACTTCCGTTGCCCACCCACAGTCCAATGGAGAGGCTGAAGTAACTAATCGGACCATTCTCCACGGTCTGAAGACAAGGTTGAATGCCACCAAAGGACTTTGGTCGAAGAGCTGACCTCCATTCTCTGGGCATACCGAACTACCCCGAGGGCAGCCACCGACGAATCTCTGTTCAACCTGGCATAAGGTAGCGAAGCCGTTCTCTCTATCGAAGTCTCCCTTCAGTCTTTAAGGATCGACAACTATGAAGAGCCAGAAAACTCCAATCGTAGGAGAATTGATCTAGATTTGCTACCGAGCACCAGGCTTCAGGCCCAGATAAGAATGGCGATGTACCAACAAAAGGTCGCCAAATATTACAATTCTAGAGTTAAGTAGAAAATCTTTCGCATAGGGGACATGGTGCTACGAAGGGCAGAGGTATCCAAGCCAACAGAACAGGGCAAGTTTTCTCCCAACTGGGAAGGTCCATACCTAGTTGAAGAGGTCATACACCTAGGAATGTATCGACTCAAGACCTTAGAGGGGAAAATTTTGCCCCGGCCATGAAATGTACAAAACCTTCACAAATACTATCAATAAACTACCCTCTAAATTTCTTGTGCAAATTTGCCCAACTCTGAACGGCCTGTTGCGCCAACAAAATGACAACAGTATGAATGGCAGATCTAAGGAATTAGCCAATGGTGCAAAGGAGAGTCTGATCTGCTCACCTTATCGGTATGTCCGACAAGCACAACGGATGGCCCGATCGGGCCACCAAGAAGAACAAAGGCACAGGGACAAGTTCAAGTAACCTACCCTACGAAAACCCCGAAGATGTGTCGGGGCAGGCCTAATTATCCTACCTTACACTAAAGAAGGCGCAGGGATGGTTTTTATAGCCTACCCTATGGAAAGTCCGAAGACGCGCCGGGGAAGACCTGAACAACCTACCTTAATCATGACAAAAATACACAAGAATGGCATAGATGCCCCACCCTACGATTCCAAGCAATCGGGGAAGTCTACACCTTCAACATATCACAATGCGATAGAAGAGAAGGTAATAAAAGTGGAAACATTTTTTTCTAATTTGTTTACAAAAAAAAAAGAAGAAAAAGCATTACAGATAATAGGGAAAGCACATCTAGTGACCACCCGTTGGCCCTTTCCCATGCCGATGCGGGGAGTCTTGCAAAGAAGATGAGGGGGCCCCGAGGTTCCTGTCCGGACTAGAATCCGACTCCTCCTCAGAGTCAAAATCAAATTTGTGCCTGGGAAAGGGAACAGAGGGTTTGATGTTGTCAAGGCCCTTCAAGTCATAAAATTTGAAGGCCTTATCCCTGCATTCCCGGAACCCCTGGTGGTAAGAATCCAGAGCCGCCTCGGCGACCTCCTCTTTGAAAGTAGAAGCTCCTTGAAGTCCAAGATGGTGTTTGTCACCATCTTCTTGGCCTCCGCCACCTCCGCAATGGCTGCCTCGACCTGGGTCCTAGCCTTCTCCAGTTGAGCCTCTAAGACGTGGACCTTTCTCTCCAAACGGTCAATGATAGGCTCATCATCATCGCTCAACCCGAGGAACCTTGGGCCCCCCTTTTTTTCAGTGTCAATGGCTCTCCTCTTTGCTGCCCTTCGAAGCTTGGAGATACTGAACTTCATTTCGATGAGACGCTGGAGAAAGGGAGAAAGCTTCCAAAATAAGAGTTTGAAATCATGATGACCTTCAACTAGGGAAGACGGGGTCCTATTTAAAGGGATCTTCAGCCCACAAATAACTACAGGGAGACATGCTCTGTGCCCTTTCGTAGGTGAACTGGAGAGCGCCACATGTCAAAGCGATGCCTCGAAACCCCGGGGGATTACTTGGGAACAATACAATCACCAATAACTGCTCTTGGAGATAGCAACCGCCGGCGTCCCAAATCGAGTATAGTCTTCATTTACGACATTAAAGGCCCCCTCTCGGAAAGGAAGGATTTGGCGATGCCCGGGGCACACGAGGATGCGATCGTTCGGATATCGACGTACTCAATGCAGGTGACGAAAATCATACTAAATATTCCTTAATCAATGGCCAACAGGGAAGTAACACTTGTCCGCTATGTCTATTCCTAGATATACAGATTGATTATCTGACATTGGTGTAGACCAATCATGGTTAGTCATCGGCAATGCATTTCGGTCTCATTGCAGAATTCGTCTTCGGCACCAGTTGCCAACCAAACGGTCTTCAGCTTCGGCCGTTCGACCAGACAACCTTACTTATGCCATATTCAAAAGCGCGACATACCACATACAATGAAGGAGAAAGCTACATGATAATTCATTAAGAGAGTTTGCCAAATACATTTCTGAAGAAAGTAAAGAAGAGACGTAATGCCTAAAGTAATACAAATCCCTAGGCATCAAATGGAAGAGACCCTACACCACAGGATTGGAGCAGCTTGTCAATCTGCGCAGAAAGAGCTTCCTCGACTTGGGTCGAGTCCGGAGAGCCTTCAACCTGGGCCCCCTCCTCAGCCTGAACTTCCTTTTGGGCCAGGACTAGAATCACACCCGAGTATTCGTCTGTGACAGGTGCCTCTTCCACCAAGCTTGGCATCCCTTCAGCTTCTTTGACCTGGGCCAAAATTGCACCAAGGTCCTCAGCCACAACTGGGATCTCCCCCCTTTGGCTCAACATCTCCTCAGCTTCCTCTGTGGCCTCCTCTACGGCCTCGGCCTCCTCCTCTCCTTCTTCCACAATGTCGAAAGTAGGAACAGAAGAAAGATCCAGGTTAGGGAAGGTCTCATTGACCTTGGCAAGTCCATCGTTAAAGCCATGCTGGTAACTGTATAAGGTCGCCTCATTCATTTCCATCTGGAACTGCGAGGACCTCCTAAAATCTGCTACAGCCCTACCCGCCAGCTCTTTCTGGACTTCAGATTTCCTCCTGGCCACTTCGGAATCCAGGGCTGCCTCTTCAACCCTTCGGTTTACCTCCTCGACCACCCTGGTTAGGTCTCCCATCTTTTCTTGGTCCTCCTTGGTAGATTGCTCTAAGAAGTCAACATGCTTCCTATTCTTCCTTAACTCCACCCCTTGCTCAACAATTGTCAAGTGGGCACTCTTCAGCTCGCTCTTCAGGCCTCGAACTTCGGCGTCCGTTCGGACAAGACGATCCTCCATCGACTGCCTCAGCTCTTCGGCCACCTCTTTTTCGGCCCTAGCCATGCAGAGCTCCTCCTTGAGGCCATAAATGAGGCTATCGACATTTCCCAAGCCCTCCTCCATGAAAGTAATGTCATGACCAACTGCATTGGCAAAGCAAAATTATAGGCCGAACAATCTTCCAGGTGAGAACAAAAAAAAATGAAAAATGACAAGGACTTTACCTATTGCAAAGAAGAAAAGGCAGAGTCGGATATTATGGAATGGCTTCGACTTTGGATAACTGCCAGATCGTGAGGCAACAAAGTAGCCTTCAGCGCCCGCCTGGCAATGGCGGGGACCAACAGTCCCCCATGGGGGGAAAACTCTGAAGAGCCCGTGGGACAGCTCCCAACTGGAGATGCTTCCCGGGCAGGCTCCCTTTTAACTTGCACTGCCTTGCCCCTATCCATTGTTGGAGGGCAAGATAGAGGAACTTCAACCACTGGGGACGGGCTCTCCCCTATGTGGATTGGGGAGACGACCACCGGTGGAGATTCGACCAGCTGAGGCCCCATGGAGGCCTCCGTCATCGATGCTGCATCCTCCCCAGAGGTTCTCCAAGATGATGAAGTACCCCTACTCCCCTCAGGACCATCTCGATGAGCCCTCTTCCGAATCGCTGACCTCGGAGGAGGAGCCTGAGCGGCCCTCTTCCCAGAAGATTGGCGGAGCCAGCTCAAGTTGGGCTTCATTCCACCGCCTACAAACAGACAAACCCCCTGTGAGCCAATTGGACAACAACAGAGATATAGAGAAAGAGGAGAAAGTTTTTCCATTTATACCTAATACAGGGAACCCGTTGATCCCTGCGAGATGGAGATTCCTCTCCTCCAATAATTTGTGAATGGGAACAGCCTCCGAATCAATCAACAAGTTGTAATCGGACTGATCAGCCACCAAGACCTTCTTCCCATCATTGGCAACTAAACACAGCTCCTTCCACTCGCTACTGAAACCCCACGGTTCAGTAGATAGCACAAAAGTGAAGATAGGTTTCCACCCATGGATGGCGCTGGGCATATCCTTGATGATTTTGCAACTATGCCGAGGGCCAATTACCCACCATCCACGATCGTGGAAGTCCCTCTTAAGCACAAAGAGGGCGGTAAACAGATTGGTCCCGGGGTTCACATTAGCCATGTGACACTAGACCAAGAACCCGTACATATTTCGAATACTATTCGGAGTCAACTGTGCCGGCACTACCTGATACAGGCGGAAGATCTTAACAAAGAAGGGATGTAGAGAAAATCGAAGACCGGCCTTCAAGTGGTCTTCATATATAACCAGGCACCCAGCGGAGTCTTGTTCACCCGTTCCTTAGATGTTGGAAGGATTAGGGGAAAATCTTCGAGAACGTAATAGCGTTCTCGAAGGTGGGCTATCTTTCCTGGAGAAACGGAGCTAGGAACCAACTCCAGACTCACTATGTCATCGACCCCCGAGGGCCCTACATTTTCCCTTTGGCTACCTAGAGACTTGGCCATGATAGAAGAGCAAGACAAAGGAATTAAAGGAAGATTCTACCTATGAAAGGAAAGCTGGGCCAAAGCTGAAAGTTTAAGGATGAAGAAGCTTCCTTAGCCGGGCTTTCTCTCTCCTCCTCGAAAGAAAATAGAGAGTCCCAAGCAACATCATAACCTTCCATGAGCCCTCGAGATGGTTGCACAACCCCAAAATGGCCCTAGAAAAAGATTTGACACGGAATGGACCGAGAGTCATAATCCGCATAAATCAATGGCCATGGTAAAGCACGCATTTCATCCAAGGGCAGGGATGTACCACGACCGTCGCCCAGATCCTAACCAGAAGATTGGTTGAACTGCTGCACAATGAAAAAGGAGGGACAGTCCCTGGTGCACCCACTCTTTTTTATCCTTTAATTAAGGAATGACAACTGTCCAGTGCCTGATCCTCAAATCAGCCGGCAGTTATGGCAGACAGTCCAATCAGAATTTTTGTAATCATCTAGGAGGAAAACGATAAACCAGTAATACTCCCACTCTCCGAGGCAAATATTTTGCTTCGAAAATTGAGAGTAGGGGGGCTATTGTTGGGATATGTTGATCCAAGCATGAGCCGGCCGCCGGTTCAGACCGGCCGGAGACACTTTTTCTGAACCACCTACTTCAGACCCAGGTGTTCGGGAAAAACCAAGCAACCCATGGGCAAACCGAAGCTCTTCATGGACCTACAGCATCCGAAGGCCAGGCCTTCGGATTACATCTTCGACCTTCGTCGAAGACCGAGTCCATCGGCCCCCAAAGACAAGACCCTCAGCCTAATCTGAGGGACAACCCCCACCAACTCTCGAAGACATGGTCTTTGGTTCATGAAAAGATGTGGTCTCCGGCCCATGACAAAGATCAAGTCCTCGATCTATGCCGAAGATAGGATCTCTGATCTATCTCGAGAGGATCCGAGGATGAAGACATTCCCAATCTGATTACGAAAATCTTCCTAAAAAGAAAAGTCTGAAGATAGATCCACGATCTATCTCAAATCTCTACAAGCACGATAAGCAACGGTTACCAACAGTTACTATCAACTATCCTCGAGTCACAATCACGGTGCGTAACTCCAGCTGCAACACCTCCGGACTGGCCGAAACCGTTCGACGACAACCCACGATTGCAAATTATGAGAAGGATTTGACTCCCCATCATAATCGCTGGGAGGAGGGCGGAACTGTTGGCCGGACGGCCCCTTATAAATAATGGTAAGAGGGAAGGCTCAAGGTAAGGTACAAGATACTCTTAAAATCCAGAGAGTCCCTCTCCTCTCCATCGAATTCTCTTCCCCATTCTGTGGCTGGAGCCCGCCTTTGACTTAGGCATTGGAGTGTCCCCCGCTAGAGCAACTCCGGCCAGGGATTTGTTTTACAGGTGAACCCGGGAGTGGCCCCTACGAACTAGAAGCTCCGTCCAGTCGAAAAAGGGTTTTACGCCAACAAATGTAATCTTTATAGGCCTTTTGACTAAGAATAATTTTTATTTATCAATAAAAAAATTGTTGTGATATCATTATGAATGGTATTACTATAATGCATGGACCACTAAAGAATGACATTTATTTTTTATCATAGCTTGTTAGTGTAATGTGCACATCTAATAAATGTCTTAAAATAGAAAATATATCTAATGTCTACCTTTGACATTGTAGGCTAGGTTATATCAACAAGAATAGGTTGAATTGATGTAGGACAAATAATTAAAGTCTAATTAACAAAGATTAGTAGAGAGTATTTTTTTATTTTTTTTTCTAGATTTTAAGGAGACTCAAAGGAGACAGCAAAGGAAACTAGTTTAACTAACTACCCACACAAGTAAACATAACAAAATAATTAAGAAAGCAAGATCTGGTGGCTAAGAAACCACCGAAACTAGGGTCTACTTAACAACTCTTCAGAAATTAAAGAGGGAAGGGGTTTTAAGTTTACCAACGCCGAATCATCCCTCTGAAATAAATCTGGCAGGACTCTCAAGATTGTCATGACAAGGTTTCAAGATCTCGATCCTGGGCTTTGATCTTCTGTGCAATGCCAGTACCAAGGTAAGAATACCTGACTTCGATTCCTGATCACCTACAAATACTCAACAAACAAAGTTTAAATTAGGAATCAGCAAAGAAAAGGGAAAGAAGGAAAGGGAAGGGTTAGGAACGATGGTTAGAGATTCTTGTTGGCTGAATAGGTAGAATAACTAGGGCCTCGCACCCCGCGATGTTCTGAAGAACAAAGAAAAAGGGCCCCATACCCCACGATGTTTCGAAGAACAAAGGAAAAGGGCCTCACACCCCTCGATCACATAGCAAAGAAAATTTGACAGCATGTCTTTATTGATGAATAATTATATCATTACAAGGAAGGTGATGGGGTATTTATAAACCCTCAACCAGTAGTGTAAGGAATTCAAAGACTTAGAGTTAATTCTTCTTGGGCAGCAACTCTTGAATTCCTTCTTCTAGTGTCATGACTCTTGAGTTTGGATGATGAGGGCTCTTGTATAAGAGTGGACTCTTCAATTTGGATAGAAAAAAACTCATGAGTTTTAGTGGGATTCATGAGTTCTTGAAATCTTGATTTCTTGGAACTTGATTGTCTTAAACTCTTGAAGTAAGAAAATCCCTTGAAATTCTCTTTGATAGGCACCCCTTAGAGAAGGATTCTTGAATGACTTCTCTCTTGGAATTAGCGATAATTATTTGAGATGAATGGTGCTAAGAGTGAAGACTCCTTCTGCTTTACTCATCTTAAAACCATCAGGGATTTAAATAAGGCACCCTCCTTGGATAAGCTTGCATGTTGTCTAAATGTTTGGATGTCTGGATGTCTAGATGTTCGGATATCTTAATGTCTTGATAAAAAATAAAGATAACCATAAAATTGGCCAACCAAGATAAATGATATGGCATGTGAGATGTCCAAACATAAGTGACATGCCATGTATAATATCCTGGGTGATGTGACGAGGGATGTCCAAACATGTCATGTGTTGATGTCCCCAGATGATGTTGCAGATCCAAATTCTTGAAAAGGTGGTGCCAAGAACAAAACTTGGCCTAGCAATAAATTGGGGCTAAACTTCAACTGGTTTCACTTGGCCCAATAGGGTTTGACAATTGACCAAAATCGATAAATTGGTAATTTTTACACAAAATGTGGGTAAAAAGGGTTTAGCCCAAAAGGCTAAATAACAAAATCCTAATTACAGTTGGTAAAAAGGGCCAAACCCAACTACGTAAATATATATATACAGGTTTCATTTGGGTTCAGGGGTTTTTTACAGACTCAATTTGGGTCCAGGAATTTATTTTATATACTCAATTTTGGGTCCAGGGGCTAAACCCAACTAACCCTAAATAATAGAATTTAAAATAAAATATTTACAAGTAAAAAGGGTTTGGGTTCAGGACTTTATTCACAGGTGATCCACAAGGATGTGGGTTCAACCTATCGATATTTTCTAGTCCTGGTGTCCGCACCAATTCTTCCCGGGTGGGAGAAACTCGACCCTGTCTAGTATGCACCAACTTCTCTATGATAGCGCTCTAGCAAGTCTGGGTCAACTCTCTGCAAATCCTCTCTGGTGATCGAAGAATCATTAATTTCAGGTCATCCTTGCCAACGAACCAGATACCACTGGTAATCTTTGCTCCGGTTAGCGATGACCTTGTCATCCAAGATCCGCTCGATCTTGTGTCTCCGGGCTAGTGGTATGGCAGGTGGATACACTTGGATTGGTTCACTCTCAAGGACTGGATTAGGCCCAAATGGCTCACTAGGAATCAACATTGGTTCCCTATACTCAATAAGGTCTGAAACATTGAAAGTTGGACTAATACCTAGTTCAGGTGGTAACTCAAGCACGTAGGCATTAGATCCAATTTTCCTAAATACTTTGTATGGTCCACTACTATGGGCATATAACTTTTTCATGGTTCCAGGTGGGAACCGTTCAGGTCGTAGCCTAACCATGACAAAGTCTCCTTCATTAAATTTCTTGAGTCTTTTTCCTTTTTTTTTATTGACATGCATGTAAACCCTAAACTATAATTGAGTTTGACCCTTGGTTGGTGGGTGACATGCAGATGAAAATTTAACATGAACTCCTAATAGATGCCATAAAGTTCTCCAGAAATAGGTTGTAAACCTAACATGCTCAATGGGCTTATGCAACATACTGACCTCTATAAAATGCAATTGAATGGTTAGAGAAATATAAGAAGCTTCAGGAAAAGGCAGAAAATAAGAAGCAGATTCGGGGGTGACTTGGTAGGGTAGAAAATAAGAAAAAGATTCAGGGATTTGTCCTAGACTAACGGGGTTGACCTTAAGGGCTAGACATAGATTCACACCTACAGGGAATAAAGGGTTAGCCTGAAGAAAAGACAAGTCAAGAATTTCAGGAAAAAGGTCTTCAATAGGGACTGATGGAGTGAATTCTTCATGAGGTTGCTGGTTTGGAAAAATCAAGTACTCACTGATTACTTTAGGACTAAGCTCTATAGCTTGACTCTTTTCTAGGATTTTCCCAAGCAAGGTCTCAGCAGTAGGGTTAGGTTCCTCATGGGTTTCCTTTTTTAAGGATCCTACCAGTACAGTTTTAGTCCAGTCAGGGTTAATTAACTCTGCATTGGCCTTAGTTTGGGTATAGTCAAGATTATCTAACTCTAGGTCTATCTCCTGTATCTCCTCATCTACATACTCATCTACCAAGCTCACATCAGCTTCATAAACTTCTTCAAAAGCATCTTGGTGAACCAATGGGGTAGTAGGAGAAGGTTGGTTAAGGAGAAATTGGCTAGGATCTGGGCTAGTAGGGATGGGTCGACTCGAATTAAAGTTGGGTCAGCTCGGGTGAGAATTGGGTCGACTCTGCTAAGGAATTGGTCGACTCAGGTGGATTTGACTAGATCCTAATTTTTGATAAGGGCCTCACACCCCTCAATGCATATAGCAAAGGAAATTCCACAGCATGTCTTTATTGATGAATAATTATATCATTACAAGGGGGTTGATGGGGTATTTATAGACCCTCAACCAGTGGTGTAAGGGATTCAAAGACTTAGAGTTAATTCTTCTTGGGTAGCAACTCTTGAATTCCTTCTTCTGGTGTCATGACTCTTGAGTTTGGATGATGACGGCTCTTGTATGAAAGTGGACTCTTAAATTTGGATAGAAAAAAACTCATGAGTTTTAGTGGGATTCATGAGTTCTTGAAATCTTGATTTCCTGGAACATGATTGCCTTGAACTCTTGAAGTAAGAAAATCCCTTGAAATTCTCTTTGATAGGCGCCCCTTAGAGAAGGATTCTTGGCCAACTTCTCCCTTGGAATTGGGGACAATTATTTGAGATGAATGGCGCTAAGTCTCCTGTTTTACACATCTTAAAACCATCGGAGAATTTAAATGAGTCACCCTCCTTGGATAAGCTTGCATGTTGTCTAAATGTTTGGATGTCTGGATGTCCGGATGTTTTAATGTCTTGATAAAAAATAAAGACAGCTATAAAATTAGCCAACCAAGATAAATGACATGACATGTTAGATGTCCAAACATAAGTGACATGCCATGTGATAATATCCTGGATGATGTGGCAAGGGATGTCCAAACATGTCATGTGTTGATGTCCCCTGATGATGTGGCAGGTGTTGTCCAAATTCTTGAAAAGGTGGTACCAAGAACAAACTGACTTGGCCTAGCACATGGCTTATCTTGGGCTAGCACATGGCTTGTCTTGGGCTAGCACATGGGTCTTCAATTGGATGCACATGAAATCACATGGGTCTTCAATTAGGTCTCCCTTATATTACAAGACTCAATAACTAATTATAATAAGACTCAAAACCAAATAACTAAAGCCCTATTTGATCAATTGATCAAAAGGCATAACCTCATGTAACAAAAAAGAATAAATTGATAAACAAGGTTTGGCCTAATAAGGTTTGGCACAACCGATAAATGGGATTTTTACACAATGTGGTAAAAAGGGTTTAGCCCAAAAGACTAAATAAAAAACCCTAATTATAGTTGGTAAAAAGGGCTAAACCCAACTAAGTAAATATATATACATGTTTTATTTGGGTTCAGGGGTTTTTCTACAGACTCAATTTTGGATCCAGGGTTTTTTTTACAACTCAATTTTGGATCCAGGGATTTTTTTTATAGACTCAAATTTGGGTCCAGGGGCTAAACCCAACTATCCCTAAATAATAAAATTTAAAATAAAATATTTATTGGTAAAAAGGGTTTAGGTTCAAGACTTTATTCATAGGTGATCCACATGGATGTGGGTTCAACCTGTCGATATTTTCTGGTCCTAGTGTCCACACCATGAATAGGTTATCTAAAGAAGGAGTCCTCAAGGTTAGTGATATTGAGTCATTACTGACTTGTGAATCTTATCTTTTTGGAAAGATGACTAAGTCACCTTTAATTGGAAAAGGTGAAAGGCCACTAAGATCAGAGTCTAATCCATAGTGATATACGTGGATCCATGAACACTTGAGCCATAGGTGGACATAACTACTTCATCACATTACTAATAACCTATCAAGGTATGGGTATGTCTACTTAATGAGATATTGGTCTGAGTCGTTTAAAATGTTCAAACATTTCATAATGAAGTAGAGAAATAAACTAACAAGTATATCAAAATCCTTCGATCTAATCAAGAAGATGAATATCTTACTGGTTAGTTTATGACATATTTAAAAGATAATAGGATTCTCTCATAATAGACACCTCATAGGACATCTCAATATAATGGAGTGTTTGAAATGAGGAATCGAATCCTGTTAGACATGATTCGATCCATGATGGGATTTGTGAATCTAGTTATCTTCTTCTGGGGATATGTACTAGAGTCAGCTTGTTACATTCTAAATAGAGTTCGTAGCAAGTCTATAGTCAAAATGCCATATATGATATGGATAGGGCATAAGCCAGTACACTCACATCTTAGGATCCAAGAATGTCCAGCTTATGTCAAACATTTAAAAACGAACAAGCTTAGGCCTAGGTCTGATAGGTGTACATTTATAGGGTATCCGAAAGAAACTAAGAGCTATTTCTTCTATCATACTGATGAATAAAAGGTGTTCGTTAGTAATAAGATGGCCTTTTCAGAAAAGGAGTTTCTTAGAAAGGAACTAATACATCCAAGGTTGAACTTGAAGAAGTTTGATAGGTAAACGAATCAACACCATTAACAGAACCCTCAGAACCAAATTTGATTGGATCAAACCTTGAGCCCATTATAGATGCCCGACTAAGAAGATCTGGTAAAGTACGACATCGGCCAGATAGATACCATAGTTTCTTGATTCGGGATGGTGATCCTATTAAACTTGATGAAAATAATGAGGATCCAATCACCTATATAAATGCAATATAGAGTGCCGACTCTGAGAAATGGCTAGAAGCCATGAAATCTGAAATGGAGCCCATGAAAGTCTATGATGTATGGACACTCATTGATCCACGTAAAGGGATAAAATCTATAAGGTGCAAGTAGATTTTTAAAAGAAAAAGGGCATAGATGGAAAGGTGAAGATCTATAAAGCCCGCATAGTTGCCAAGGAATATCGTCAACATTATAGTATTGACTATGATGAGACATTTTCACCAGTAGCAATGCTTAAGTCCATTCAGATTATGCTTGCATTAGCGGCACATTTTGATTTTGAGATTTGTCAAATGGATATGAAAACTGCTTTTCTAAATAGAGAGATAGAAGAAGAGATGTATATGATATAATCTGAAGAGTTCACATCCATAGATGAATCAAAGGTGTGCAAGCTTCAAAGATCCATTATATAGATTTAAGCAGGTATCTCAAAGTTGAAAAATGCATTTTAATAAAGTGATCAGAACATATGGCTTCATTAGACATGAAGAAGAGCCCTGCATATACAAATAGGCTAATGGTTTAGTAGTAGTATTTTTTGTTTTGTATATGGATAACAGTCTTTTAATCGAGAATGATATTCCTGTATTGCAAAGAATAAAAGTATGGCTATCTTCTCAATTTTTCATGAAGGACTTGGAAAAAGCATCCTACATCCTAGGGATGAAAATCTATAGGGATAGATCTAAAAGTTTGCTAGGATTATCCTAGCTGACATACATTAATACTATGCTGAAATGGTTTAGAATGGTGAATTTCAAAAAAGGCTATCTTCTGATAGGCCATGAAATTACTCTCTCTAAAAAAAATTATCTTACAACTCAAAAAAGTATAGGAGTAGGATTCCATATGCCTCAGCAGTGGGATCCATTATGTATGCCTGATGCGGGATGACTATAAGATTGCTAAATATGTAGTCAAAATAGTAAACTAATTTTTTTATAACTTTTTTAATTATAATTTGTAGGCTAGATTTCCAAAATCAAGTAAAGACTAGCAGGATGAATAGCAATGCAAAGAATCATCATAATCACAGGCATACTCATGCAAAATAATAAAAGTCAGGACCTGAGAATTGAGAAATTTCCGACTTAAAATAGCTAACCTTCAATCAAAATAGAAATTAAGAGTAGGAAAGTTTGTACCAGTTAGAGATTGAAGAACTAGCCGTTGAAGAGATTACTCAACACTCAGATTGGAGCCTGGATGATGAAACTTTAGTTCCTTTGAAATAGAAGGCTGATCTAGACAGTCCTGAAGGCAAAGAAAGCCTCCTCTGGGAAGGGAAAATATCTCAGGGACCCTACAAGCTTCAAGGTTAGGCACGAAATAGGTGATCAATGAAAAGAAACAAAATATGAAAGAAAGAAAATAAAAGAAAGGGGATTAGGGATGGCAACTGGAAGAAGAAGCAGCTTTGGATCTAGGGCATCTTCAAGGCTTTTTTCTTAGATGTAGCTGATGTTTGGAAGCTAGGATGGCTGCTTGGGTGTGGAGAATACTAAGGAACAAGGTTCAGCCAGGTAGAGAAACAAAACAAGAACAACAAAGAACACCAGAACTTTGGAAGCAATTCAACAGCAATTTGATTTCATGAAAAGATTATTGATTACAAGAGGTGGAGGGGAGGGATATTTATAGAGTTTCCATGCCCTCTCCTTATAAAGACTTCAGCCCTCTCCTAGTTAGGATAGGTTTATATAATTTAAGTGGGAGAAAGATTACAAAATAAACCTAGAACTAGGATTACAAAGTTGAATGGAATAAAAACTAGCTTTCCTTCTTTCATTTGAACTCTTCCACATGCTTGGACTTGGTCAACTCATGGCGGATGCCTATCCTAGGTGTGTTGGGCTTCAAGAGGCAGCAAGGGGCTGGCCAAGAGTGGACGTTGCATGGGCTTTGGGCCTCTTGAAAGCTGGGGCACCTGGGCTGGTATATTACGGGTATCAGACTGGAATCTTAGTTCTTAAAGGCCTGGGCCTTGCTCCTGGGCTTGAATTTCTTGGACTAAGATACTGGTATCTCTTTAGAATCAAGGGGCACCCGGGGTTGAGGATATTCCATGGAATCCAGAAGGAATCTAGCATCTGGAATGGCATCTAGGAAAAATCAGGGCATTTGGAGAGCATCTGGAGGGCATCTAGAGAGCATCTAGAGGGCATCTAGGGTTCTAGGGTGTCAAATAAGGCCCAACAAACTAATGTGAGCTGATGTGAAGGCCTTAGACTCCTGGATGAGGCCTGGTGGAACTTCAAAACTGGGTAATCTTTTCTCTTATATAAAATTGGACTGATACTGGACTAGCACTTAAGTACAGGACTCTATGGACTGGACTAGGGGCTGAGACAAATCAACTAGTCTCAACTTATTATAAAACTCAATCCTACTTGCTTACAAAATTATGACACATGACTAAGGGCTCAAAAACCCTGATCAGTAAACCAAATAGGGTCTAGTAATATGTGTCTGATCCTGGTGCCCTAACCAATTCTCCTAGGACGGGAGGAACTCGAACCCATTGAGTAAGGGTCAACTCGGCTCTCGTAGTGCTCAAGAAGGTCTATGTTAAGGCGCTGCAGATCCTTACGGGTGATCCACGAGTCCTCAGATTCCAGCCGACCTTGCCATCGAACCAAATATCGCTGATAGCCTCTATCTTGGGTACTTATGGCTTGATTGTCCAGGATGCATTCAATCTTTTCCTCACCAATAGGCCGATTTGTAAGTGGACTCTCAGGGGTGGGTTCTCTCTCAAAGGGAGGGATAGGCTCAAGGTGCTCGCTAGGTATCACTGCTGACTCCCTGTGCTCCATAAGGTCTAAAATGTTGAAGGTTGGGCTAATACCTAAATCGGATGGTATCTCAAGCACATAGGCATTGGGTCCAACGCTCTTCATTATTTTGAATGGGCCAGCTTCGTGAGCATGAAATTCCTTTACAATCACACAATCCTCCAAAATTCTTTAACTTTCTTTCGAGAATTAGCCAAGTTTTTATATAGTTCATTACTTTTGTTCAGCTTTTGACTAATTTCCTGATGCAAATGCAAACATGCTGACACATGTAGACTCCTAACATATGATGCAGGGGACTCATGACATGCAGACTCGACTATGCATTCCTATTGGACTCTTTGGGCCTAAGCTTAACAGATTATAGGCTCTCTAGGTTTAACCCTGGTTTGGCATGAATGTGAAAATTTAACAGGAACTCCTAACAAATTCCAGAGAGTTTTCTAGAAGTAGGTAGCAAATAGGATAGGCTCTAAGGATTTATGTAACCTAGTAATCTCAGCAAAATGTAACCTGATGGTTCTAAGAATGCTGGAAGCTTCTAGAAAGGGCAGAAAATATGATGAGGGTTCAAGGTTAGTCGAGTAGGATAGGAAATAGAAAAAGGGTTCAGGGTTAACTGGAAAGAGTAAGATGTAAGAAAAGGTTTCTGGGATTAGATCTAGACTAAGGAGGTTAACCTTATGAGATTGGTATATGTCTACAGGGTCTGCATAATAAAAGAATGGGTCACTAATTTCAAGAAAGAGGTTCTTAATGGAAACTACAAGAGGGAATTCATTCTGAGGGTACTGGGTTATAGAGATCAAGTCCTTAATAAACTCTTCTGGCTCATGAAATTCATGAATGGGCTCTCTAATTGTGCTTTCTTCTAGTGGCTCCTCAGGTAAGACTCTAATAGTAGGATTGGGTTCCTCACGGTTTTCTTCCTTTAAGTGTCTTCCACTACAACATGGGTGTGGTTAAGGTCAGCTAATTCTAGGTTGGCTTCCACCTGGGTATCTACTAGGTCAACTAATTCTAGATCATCTATAAGTATCTCCTCCTCTTCTTCATACTCATACACCATACTTGGGTCAGCCTCATACACCTCTACTTTAGGCTCAGTAATGGATTCATAGGTTATGGGTGCAAAGGTTATGGGTTCAAAGGTTATGGGTTTATAGACTATGGGTTCAAAGGTTATGGGTTCATAGATTGTGGGCTTGGATCTATAGGTTGCTTGGTTATTGGATTGGATCAATTGGTCAAACCTATGGTTCATTTGGTTTTGGGATTGGGTCAATTGGTTCATCTAGGTATTGGTTTGGTCAAGCTTGGGTTCATTTGGGTAAACTGGTTTTGGGTTTTTGTCCTTTTTGAGGTTCATCTGGTTCATCTATTCACTCATGGCCCTTATGAGCATTCCAAGACTAGGCTCCATGGTTGAACTGGGTTGGGGTTTGGGCTTTTGGTATTGGGTTCCTAGTATAGTGGTGATGCACTCAACAAGTAGGGTGGTATGATGCAGTCAGGCATGCAAGGGTTAGTACAAGCTAGGGTTTCCTAGACCTATAGCCAAAACTGAGTGGGTCGACTCAACTTACAATTAACCCAGCAGCTAATCCTTCCACTGGCCAAGTAGGGGGTGGGGTGGTGGGAGGCTCCCCCTGTTTGTCACAGGATCCTAATTATAAACCACTAGTCCACTTAGGTCATTTGACTCTGGACTCCTAGCCTTAGACACTAGTTTTCAGTAATAGCCACAGGATTAAATGCACTAGTTAGCCCACACAGTTCGAACCCGACTTATTGGGTGTCACCTAGATCTCTAGGGAAAATTAAGTCTAATTAATTTTAATTTAGGCTTGGGTTAGTATGATGATGGTTGTTTTGGGCCCAGGACAGGTGATGAAATCCTGCCCTGATCTGAGATAGTGAATTGCCCTTAAGATTAGGTTAATCAAATGATGCACATTCAATGAGCCCTAATGCAACTAATAACAATCAGAAAAATAAAAAATATTTTATGTGTGTTTTATGAGGTGACAAGTTATGTTTAGGTTTATTAGGTTAGCAAACAAATTTGGTTTAGGATTGGGGTTTGTGGAAGTTGATTAGGTTAGGTGTAGTCAAGTGTGCAGAAATTAGGATTTCAGATATTTATGGTTTAGTTTAATGCAGGATTTGGCATAGATTACGATGCAAAAAAAAATCACAAAAATTTTAAGATAGAGGATGGACAGTGATGATGACTTACACCAAATTTGATGCAAAACAAAAATCAGGTGATGATACAAATCCTAGGGTTTTTGGACTGATGTAGAAATCTCAAGATTTTAGTTAGGGTTCCTATTATGCCAAATTTTAGGACTTTTAGTTTTCTATAAAAATAATTAAAAATTATAATAAGATAGAGGACAAAATAGAGTGCAAATTTCATAAGAAAATAAAATTTCTAGGTGGTCGAAATCAGATGAAACCTAGACACCTAATGCAGTGGATAAGATGTAGAAAATTCAGGAATTAGGGATGTGGTGATTCTGATGCAGATGCAAGCTATACTAAACCCACTCTGATACCAAACTGATGCGAGATGACTCTAAGATTGCTAAATATACAAGAAAAATAGTAAACTAATTTTTGTTTATAATTTTTTTAATTATAATTTGCAGGCTAGATTCCTAAAATCAAGTAAAGACTAGCAGGATGAATAGCAATGAAAGAATCATCATAATCACAGGCATGCTCGTACAAATAATAAAAGTCAAGACCCGAGAATTAAAAAATTTCTGGCTTAGGATAGCTAACCTTCAATCAAAATAGAAATTAAGAGTAGGAAAGTTTGTACCAGTCAGAGATTGAAGAACTAGCCATTGAAGAGATCACTCAACACTCAGATTGCAGCCTGGATGATGAAGCTTTAGTTCCCTTGAAATAGAAGGCTGATCTGGGCGATCCTGAAGGCAAAGAAAGCCTCCTCTAGGGACAGGAACACCTCGGGGATCCTGCAAGCATCAAGGTTAGGCATGAAATAGGTGATCAATGAAAAGAAACAAAATATGAAAGAAAGAAAACAAAGGAAAGGGGATTAGGGCTGGCGGCTGGAAGAAGAAGCAGCTTTGGATCTGGGGCATCTTCAAGGTTCTTCTTCTTGGATGTGGCTGATGTTTGGAAGCTAGGATGGCTGCTTGGACGTACAAAATACTAAGGAACAGGGTTTGGCCAGGTAGAGAAACAAAATAAGAACAACAAAGAACACCAGAACTCTGGAAGCAATTCAACAGCATTTTGATTTCATGAAAAGATTATTGATTATAAGAGGTGGAGGGGAGGGGTATTTATAGAGTTTCCATGCCCTCTCCCTATTAGGACTTCAGCCCTCTCCTAGTTAGGATAGGTTTATACAATTTAAGTGGGAGAAAGATTACAAAATAAACCTAGAACTAGGATTACAAAGTTGAATGAAATAAAAACTAGCTTTCCTTCTTTCATTTGAGCTCTTCCACATGCTTGGACTTGGTCAACTCATGGAGGATGCCTATCTTAGGTGTGTTGGGCTTCAAGGGGCAGTAAGGGGCCAGCCAAGAGTGGAGGGCGTATGGGCTTTGGACCACCTGGAAGCTGGGGCGCCTGGGTTGGGATATTCTGGGTATCAAACTGGAATCTTGGTTCTTAAAGGCTTGGGCCTTGCTCCTGGACTTGAATTTCTTGGACTAAGATGCTAGTATCTTTCTAGAATCAAAGGGTGCCCTGGGTTAAGGATATTCCATGGCATCCAGAAGGAATCTAGCATCTAGAATGGCATCTGGAGAGAATCAGGGCATCTAGAGAGCATCTGGAGGGCATCTAGGATTCTAGGGTGTCAAATAAGGCCCAACAAGCTGATGTGAGCTGATGTGAAGGCCTTAGACTCCTGGATGAGGCTTGGTAGAACTCCAAAATTGTGTAATCTTCTCTCTTGTACAAAATTGGACTGATACTGGACTAGTACTTAAGTACAGGACTCCATAGACTGGACTGGGGGCTGAGACAAATCAACTAGTCTCAACTTATTACAAAACTCAATCCTTCTTGCTTACAAAATTGTAACACATGACTAAGGGCTCAAAAACCTTGACCAGTAAAGCAAATAGGGTCCAGTAATTTGTGTTTGATCCTAGTGCCCCCACCAATGCCATAACATGTATGCGACCAGATATGGCATACTCACTAGGGGTAGTGAGTAGATACCAATCTAATCTATGTGAAAACTATTGGAAGGTTATAAAAAATTTTCTTAAGTATTTGAGAAATACTAAGGACCAATGGTTGGTTTATGGATATTCTAACTTAAAACTTGTCAATTATAGTGACTCCAATTTTTATTCAGATTAGGATGATAGTAAAAGTATATCAAGTTATGTCTTTACCCATAACGAAGAAGCTATCTTCTAAAAAAATTTCAAGCAGTACATTATGGTTGATTTAGTTTGCAAGGCAGAGTATATTGTGGCATCTAATGTTATAAAACAAGCTGTATAGTTACAAAAATTCATCACTAAGCTTGTAGTGGCACCCTCCATTCATGGTCTAGTTAGCATTGTAATAGCATTGGAGTCATTGCTCAAGCAAAGGAATCAAAGGCATATTAGCGTACCAAGCATGTTTTGCATCACTACTATCTTGTCTAAGAGATTCTGGAATGAGGTGACATCGACCTTCAAAAGATTGATAGAAAGGAGAACCTGACCGGTCCATTTATTAAAGCCTTCGAAATCAAAGAGTTTAATGATTACAAGTGGAAGATGGGTATGTTATACTATTCTGATTGGCTCCAGTCTAAGTGGGAGTTGTTAGAAAAGGTGTCTTAAAGCCAATCTTTTAGGTTGTAGATGGTTGAGCTATCTTATAAATAATATGAATTATTAATAAAATAAATATTATTTTTGGTAGCTAAATACTATTTGTCATCTTCTTGTGAACTCTAATTTGAAGTCCTTAAAATTGTATAGATTTGATAAATGAGGATTTATCGAGTGGTTCTTAAATCGGTTCAACACCAAATGATATGTTGTTACCTAGAATGACAACGTTTATCAAGAATAGGTCATTGTGTACCATATAGGTTGGTTGACCTCTTAACCAAGGAGTATAGAGATACTGGTATGGCATACAGATGAGTGTAGGAGTACATCTCACTAGTAGTGACTAACTTTATGGAATACTCTGCTATCAAGAGTATCTTGTAAAAAGGATATGGGTATAAGTATCTCTCTGATCTGAGACTATCACAATAACTTGGCAAGCAGCTCACTATACTTTGGTACCAAACTACCTGAATTTCTAATCTAGTGATGGAATGTTTCTAGGTACAGTCAAGTACTTGTTATGTTGATATTAAGTCAAGAAGGAATTGACCACTCCAAGTTATTAGAGTAGATTCTCGATAGTACTTCAATTTAGCAAAACCTTGGCCAAGATAATCCTTATGCGAAGTCACAGGATTTAGCAGGTTGAGATATATTTGGATGCATCATTCGAAGTTGGCAATTGACTTTGAATTCATCTTCGAGCATTAGGTCAAAGAGAAGAACTATATGGAAACCATAGCCTAGATTCTTGAATATTGCTTGCCATCATTCAACCTATCTGGATGTTGGGTACCATTGCTAGATAGTCATATTAATTAGTTCAAGAAATCATTTCTATGCTACCAGCATAGGATTTGAGCCTACAAGGTCACACACATAAGACGATTCTGATTGATCATGATGGCTGATTAATGATTAAGAATCATTTAATAGCAAAATTATAAATATGATTAATAATTAATCCTATATAAATATTATAAGTTAATAATTAATTAATAATTAATTAATTATAGAAATATTAATTAGTAATTGAATTGCTAATTGGCTCAATTTGATTGATCAAAGAAGTTTAGGTCAAATCTAATTAAATTTGGTTTAATTAGATTTTACTCAATTAGGTTAAACGATGATTTAATTGCTATAAGGTTTTGCTCTTGATTTGATTCAAACTTGGAATCAGTTAATTATAGATTTAATTATGATTTAATTAAACCTAATTAAAAACTAATTAAATTAGGTTCAAGTTGGTTAAATTAGTTATATCCAAATTAGTTTTGGTTCCTAACTAATTTTGGTCAAATCCTAACCTAGTCCAACTTATTATTTTCATGAGAAATTCTCCATGCTTTTCTAAATTTTTTTTTCATGAATTCTATATAAATAAAATTATTTTTTTCATTATCCCTAATTTTTATTTAGATTAGGATTGGTTTGAATTAAATCTAGATTTATTTGAATTTAATTAGAGGAGTTTTATTAGGAATAGAACTCCTAGTCCTATTCAAACTACATCACCTTATTCTAATCTAAATCCTTCTCTAATCAATGAAATTTATTCAGTTTTCCTTCATATGTGAAACATTAAGAGACCAATTATTGTGCAAAATCCGAAGTAAAATTATGATGAAAAATTAGAAGAGAAGGGGGCGTGAATTCGGATTGGCATGAGGAGTTCTAGATCTAGCAAACGAAAAGAAAAAAAAGAAAAGAAAAAGAAAAGAGGATTTTCTTGATTTTATTTTTCTTCTTCTATCTAATCACCTCTTGATCCACCTCTTAACTTCTTAGGGGGTCCAAAAAGATTTAAAAATAATTTTATTTCAGCCATCTAATTGCTTTTGCATGGATCTAGCAGTCTGAGAAGGTTAATCATGTTGGGGCTTCGTGTGGACAATTCGTAGAGGCCGGATATCTTGTATGGCTATGAAGTGATGTGGAGAGCCCTTACCATGTATCATCAATAGCAGCGATCATCGACCCATGATCAAGTATGGGATTCGATCACATAGTTTTTCGTAGATTAGATTACAGCATGCATAAATTAGATTGATACATGCTGATTTTATTTTCTATATATCATGTTACAATCCTTGTAGGGTTTATTCGATATAATCTATATACATTTATTTCTATTTAAAATAGTTTTCTAATAGATTATCTTTTGCCGCAAAATATAAAAAAGCATGCATGAACTCTAGGAGATTTTCAACACCTATGCTACCGGCTTAGTGTTTGAACCTATGGGATCACAAACAATAGAAGTTTTTACCTAATCTAATGGCTGATCAACATTGTGAGTCATTTTGAGGCTTAATTATTAATGTGATTGATAATTGACCATGAGTTGACACTTCCAAGTGTCAGCACTTTGATGAGTCGATATTTGAGATTTTTTCCAAATGTCGATTCATCAATGTTGTAAAAGTTGTGATAGGAACTTTTCATTAAAAGTTGATGATTATTGGAGGATTATTTAACAATTGGATTACTGGTTAACTCAATTTGATTGAGTGGTAGAATTTGGGTTAACCAAAATATGATTTGGTATGAACTCGAGTTAAGTTCAATTGGATTGGACCTAGCCCATGCACCCTAGTCCTATTTAAATTTGAATTTTGAATTCAAATTTAAATTGGTCTCAAAATTCAAATTTAAGTTTTAAATTTAGATTTGAATTTAAATTCAAACTTGAATTTTGAATTCAAGTTGGTTCTAACCTCCTAACATTCCTTCCCTTATCTCTCCCTAACTCCCTCACCCTCCTAACCACTTGGGTTCCTTTATAGATAGGTTACTAAAGGGTAGGAAGGGTTGATCAAGTACTAGTCAAGAATTTTTGGGTTAGAGGGAAAAAAGGCTAGCTAAGTTTCTATCTAAGGAAAATCTAGAGTGGGGTTGTGAGGCTACGGGATTTAGGTGTGTGCTCCCTAATACTTTTACTAGGGTCTGAAAAGGGAGAAAGGAAAAAGGGTTTTTTCATTACATCTTCTCCACCAAATCTATCCTCCACCAAGTTCTTCTTTAGCTCTAGAAGGGTCCCGGCATCCAGAAAAGGATGGAAGATTAGCCATCGAGGTTCCAAAAGAGCTATCACTTCGAGAGAGCTAGTCAGGATAGCACTCCTGTGTGGATTACCTATAGAGGTCAAAACTCTATGTGGCTAGCAGAGTCTTCAAACTTCCACCTTCCAGTAGTAGCGAGCATCGTCTACTACTCAAAGGTAATGATGTGATCATTGTACTGTAGATATAGTCTACAATAATATGTTTGTATATTTATCATTTATATTTTAGCTTAGTTTTATATACATCTTTATCATGTCATGATCCTGTATAGGCTAATGCATGAGTAGATTAAATAGTTTAATCTTGTAGTTTCCACTGCATTTATATTTCAAAATTTTTGAAATGCATGTATAAAATAGACTAGGTTAACCAATAAGGTATGTATGCCTTAGATCTTTGTTTTTGTGTGCACAGATCTTTTAGAAATTTGGAAAATGTCGGGACTTGCTTAATGGCATCAAGAAGGGATTGGATTATCTGGACTTGTTTGAATAGTTCTAACATTTCATTCATTTTTATGCCCTTCTTATCGAGAGGCAAATGGAATTCTAAAGCACTAGAAAATGGAACCTTAGTTTCAGGTGCTTTGTTACTGGGTTCCTCCCTCTTTACTAATTTCCACTTTTCTAGCTTAGCCAACATTGGATGATCTGGTTGTTAGGTTACTTTAGGTTGTTCAAGGTTTTCCTACTTCTAAGGGTCATAACTAATTTGGCATGTTTGAAAAAAATTTTCGGGCTAGTGAAACTTTCAACCATGTACTATCCTTTTGGATTACTAATGGGTTGGATGGGTAGTTTGCCCTCCTCCCTCCTACTGGGTGTTATAGCTAACTGACTTATCTAGGTCTCTAGCTTTGTAATGGACTACGTGTGGGAGTGAAGGATCTGGGTGTTTATTTCCATCCCCTTAAGTGCTTGCAATACCTTCTCCTCAAAGGCAATGTTTGGAGAAGGTTGTGATTTTGGTGCGTACTATGGATATGGAGTTGGTTTTAGGCTCCATCGGGATAACTAGGTCTTTAGACTAGGGGCCTGGCAATAGATTGTCGGGTCCAAGAAAAATTAGGATGATCTCTCCAACCCAGATTGTAGGTGTTAGAGTAAGGATTGTATCCAGGTCTAAAGTTACTCTAAGTCTGGGCTTGATTTACCTATTCATGTATGAACTCAAGATATTGTGGTGCATCTAAATACTCAATGACAGTGTGTGTAGGACTTGCACAAATGGAACAAACATCTCTTACAAGTATAACTGGGGTATGGGTGGGTCTGTAATGTAGTAGTCGATCAATCTTTTAGGATAATTCATCACTTTACTGTGGATGCTGATTGAGCTTCCTATCTCATAAATCCCACCACATTTAGTCCGTTCATGGAAGGGTCTCGCCTAGTGGCAAACAAATGGTGCAATGAATTCTCACTTAGTATTTCAAACAATTGCTAGGCTTCATGCTCATTCTTTAACATGAAGGTCCCATCACATGAAGCATCCATCATTTGCTGGTGCTTCTCTGATAAACCATCATAGAAGCACTAGACCAGTTGCCATTTGGGTTTTCCATAGTGTGGGCACTTCTTAATTAATTATTTTAACCACTCCTAAGTCTCATGAAACATCTCCCCATCTAGCTGCGAAAAACTAGTGATTACCTTATGGATTTGATTTATTTTTTCTATTGGAAAGTATTTTTGAGGAATTCCCTCTAAAATTGACCCCGAGTTGATATTGTTATAGTATCTAAAGAGTTCAACCAATATTTGACTTTGTCCTTTAATGAAAAGGGGAACAATTTCAACCATAGAGTATCATCAGAAAATACTAGATTTTAACAGTGGAACAAATTTCTAAGTATTCATCAAGATGCTTGTATGGATCCTCATTTGTAAATCCATAGAAGGACGAGAGTATTTGAATAGTACTAGATTTAATTCATATTGCATAGCCTTTACTGGAGACACTTGGTTGCAAAGAGAGTAATTATATGTAGGAGTAAAGTACTCTTTTAGTTGTCTAGGTGGATCAAACTCCTGGTCTCGATCCATGGCTCTAAGTCTGTTTACTCTAAGAGTTCATTCTATTTTTGGATTTAAAGGGTAGATTTTTTGTTGTAGTGAATGACACCCAAGCACACGCCCTTTAATGGTACTCTAAGGTAAATAGTGGTTCAAGTTCTTATAGATTCTTTTTATAGAGAACAGAGGAAAGTGAAAGAAGTCTAAAGAGAAGAGCCCAAGAATCCTTAATCTAAAAAAATAGAGAAGAATTAATATTTTTTTCTTTTTGAATTTTTTTCAAATACTCGGCAAACAAACTTCTATCCTAGGTTACCCTAGTTTTAGATAGCTCATAACTTCCAAAGCCGCCTTAGAGCCCTCCAAGTCAAGAACCATCTAGCTAACTAGCTAGGTAAGGGTAAGGTTGGTCGAGGTCCCCCTATTGCTTGTCTTAGATACCAATTAAATTAGACAGATAAGTAAACAAAACAAATTAAGTAACTACCTTCCTTCGAGATCTTGTTCTTGAATCCCTTTACTAGACACCAATCAACCAGTTAATCATGGCCCAGTCCAACTCTTCTAAGTGTCTTGTCCTGATGAGCTCGAGTTCCTTAAGGGCTGATATCTAGTTAAGTTTAGGTTAGAGACTTGGGTCAATGCAAATGCAGGATGGTGATTTATGGGCTAAGGGAGGGTGATGAAATCCCCACCTTATATTATTTATGGGTTATGTCCTTAAGATGTTTTATGAAAATATGTAATGCAAGAAAACAAAAGATGACCAAGACTGAAGTTAGTATATAACCAAAATTATTTTGTTTCTCTTTTTAGTTTTTGTAGTTAGGTCTCTATTTTTCTAAATAGCTTATGAAATATCAATATAAGGATTTTTTTATTTTATAGAAAAGTAAGTTTGCTAAGCATTAAATTAGACTAAACTAAAAAAAAAAAGTAGAGAGAAAATAAAGCAAATATATTTTTTATTTTTTTCTTTTTTGGGAAATTTTTTTTAAAGATTTTAAATCAACCCAACCCCTTCTAGCTCTCGGACAACCATGCAACATAACTACCAATTATGTTAGAGCAACCTTATGTCAGGCAATCAAGATTGATGATAAAAATAAAAATAACTTAAAACAAGATTTTTTTAAAAAAAATTACTCAAAATAACCATGCTAATAGTCCCCAACAATGGTATTAAAATTTAATCACTGTCATATGTGAACAAAGATAAATCTCTAACTCAAAACTATAGAGATAGTAATGAGTCAGGTTCGTATCCATGAGTAGGGGAGAAATAATGGTGATTGATCAAAAGAAAATAAAGCAAACTAACAATAGCAACGTAAAAGAGAAATACTAATTAATTCTTGATTTGAATATGACGAGAAAGTTCTCGGGATTTCAACTACTTTCTTGTTAGAGAGTTGGTTCCTTTCTAATATGCAAGAAGAAGATATGCAACCAATAAGATATAGCTTATCTAGGAAGAGCAAGGCTCGTACCCGTTGGATTATGGTCCATCCCCTTTGAATATAAGCCAGTCAAGATTGGATTACATAAAATAAGAGGGAAAGTGTTTAGAAAATGACTATCTCAAGACCATAGCCCATACCCATTAGATTACGGCCCATCCCAAGAGTGATAGGTTATTCCAAACACAATCTTAAGCAAAGTGATTAAAAGACACAAATATAGAGAAATAAAACTAGATCTTTATTGCTTATGAAGAAGAAAGTATGAGATATAGAAACATAAAAACACCATCTTAACTAGATTACAATGATCTTCCGAGATAGTGGGAGTTTAGCTTGCCATGGGGAAGTTCATCTTCATCATCTTCATTCTGCGATAGAGCCCAACACCACAACATGGAAAGGAGAAAAGTGGAGAAGCAGGGTTGTGAAGGGACTAAGATTTATGATGAAAGATGGTGGATGGTGTGAAGGCTAGGATTTGTGGAGGCTATGAAAAAATGGAGGGTTCAGAGCTTGATTGGGAGATGATGGAGGCTATGGATGATTTGAAGGTTATAGAGGCTAAGAAGATGGTGGAGAAGGAAGATGGTGGTAACGTGGGATCTAACTGAGGTTTGCCTGGAGAGGGTGGAAGAATGCTTAATGGATTTTTGTAGAGTTTTGGAGGCTTGATAGAGAATGCCCTCGACCATATACTAATGCCCCCTTCTACATGCAACGACATGCATCTACACCGCATGTTAGGAAGGTAATCCCTTGCCATATCTTATTCTGCCGTGAAGGAATGAAGTCCGTACCAAATCTATTTCCATTTTTACTGCTGTTGGAGACGCACTGAAATCTGATTTCCACGTAGATCATCCGAAGACTATTCAGCCTGCTGAGAATCTGAACAAGGAATTCTCTATTTGTTGCATTAAAATCTACCAGAAGAGACCCTTTCACTAAATCTGTGTGTTTCAAAATTCTGGGTGCAAAAAAATATTTTATGACTTGTTGCTACGTCCTTCCAAAAATACTGCTGACTGCCTGATCAATTATGTTTCTAAAACAGAATATCACTGAACATCGTGCGCGTTTCTTTCCAGATTTTTCTTCGTGCCAAAGAAACAAATCTGTGCTTCTTCCTTTCTTATTTAGCCTCCACGCCAACCTGAAATTTCCATGCCTCCTCAGCACCCAATCTGATCAGTGCCCCAAATCTCATTTCTGTTTTAAATCAGCACCCCACAAAATCTGATTTCCTCCTTCATCTAAATCAGCGCCTCTTCCAAATATGTTCTACATGCCAACTCCTCCTCCCTTATTTCTTCATTAAAATCAGCGCTCCAATCTTCACGTCAAATATTTTTCTAGAGTCTTCATGTTTTGGACTCTCAAATTAATGCCATATCTTGATCCTTATCTTCCTTTACGCCAAGAGCTCCTCCCTAATCCAACAACACTTCTTTCCTAATTTAAATTTGTGCTCCATATAATTCTTCACGCCATCATATCAGTGCCAAATCAGATTTAAGAGTTCTTCCCAAGTTGTTACCTTATGAGCTGCCCACTTTAGGAATTCAGCATCTCAAAGAATCACACCCCAACTTCCTTATGTTCCACCCCTTTTAAAGTCCTACTAGCTTAGGACTCCTCTCAAGAGATTTGCCACATCAATGTAAAAATATTCCATGCCAAAAATTTCCCTTGTTTCCTATTATTTTTAGTATCCAAGAGAGCTTGGACTCTCTCTCATGCCTCCTTTAATTTTCCAATCCTTTTCTTATGTGATTCGGTGCCCAACTTCCTTATATGCTCCACGCCATAATCATTACGCCTCTAGTATTTCTCTAAGAATTTTTTCATGCCACTTCCTTATTTAAGTTCCAGCCAATAATGAGATTGGGTTCTCTATTCAGTCTAACTTGGATTGACCGTAACTTAGACATAGATTCTAGCTTCTTACTTGAGTTCAGGCCAATTAGAGCTCAGGTTAATTTCATAGACCTAATCTTCCAACTACCTGCAAAACGATTAAAAAGCATCAAATTCTAATTAATAAAAGTTAATTAATAAAATATTTAATGCTTCTAGCATATAAATTATTTGTTCATTAGTGAGTTTGAGGCTTGCCTGCAAGCTTAGGATCTATCATCTCAAAGCTTTCAAGGATTCCCAATTGATAGTGGGATAGGTCCACGGAGAATTTGATACCATAATGTAAGGGTTTTGGTGACCAGGACGGAAGCGTGGATTTCAAAAATTTATTATGAAACCACTACCAAATCCTTAACCCAAGACCTCCTTACGAGGAATTAACACATACAAACATGCATATATAATATAAACTAGAGTTTAGGCACCAACCTGAACCGCTAGTATCCAATCTAATGAAGAAAACCCTGATTCAGCCTTCTTCTCCACCAGGTGCCCAAACGTTCGCCCTTCAATGATGATCCACACGAAACTCGGACCAAGGAAGAAATCCTTCTTCAAGTTGCTTAGATAAGTGGAACTCTTTCGGCAGCCTTTGGTATATTGACCACTGTAGGACACCCTGTCCTACTGTAGGGCACTAAAGACACTCTCCTAAACCACTCTTGGTTTTAGGACAACCCTCCTCTAGGACTCCTTAGGCTTATGTCCTAAAACAAAGCCTTGTCCTAGTAGAAAAGACCTTGTCTTAACAAGACAAGTCTTGTCTTAAAGAAAGGAGGAGGGAGAGAGAGACACTCAGAATAGTACTTCGGTGGAATTCTTATTTTTTTTTTTATCAGACTCATTTCATCGCCCCCTATTTATAGATACAAGAGGGGCATGTGATATGTCCTCCCATCAACTTATCAGATATGATTTTTCAAAATAGAAGAGAAGTAATCTGGCTTTAAAAATCATATCTAATAAGCCCATTCATGCACCGAAGGCCTTATTCACATCCCTTCTATTATCTGGACGAATTCTCACTTGCCACATGTCAATTACCGGTCCCTAAAAAGCCAAGAGGCGCCTCTTCAATCTCCAAATATCGGAGATTATGAAGAGTCCTAATAGCAGAAGGACTGTTTATCAAAACCGCGCGACATGAAGAGTTGCTACTCTTCATACACCGCGCGCGCCATCCTTTTTCCACGCAAATTTCAAAGAATGTTGACTAGTCAAAACATAGGCAATATGGGTGTCATTGGAAAGAGCATAAAATTTTCTTTCTGACCATATAAATCATATTCAAATCAGAGATTTATAGCTCATTCTGTGCCCTTTTGAAGTTAACGTATCATTTAGGTACCAAGAGTCCCATGCCATTGGGACTCTTCATGTATGGCGCCTAAAATGCCCTTAAATCCAAATTAAAATCAGATTTAGCTCTGATTAGGCTAGCCCCACTTAGGACTCAACCTAATTTAGGTTTCCCATAATTAGGTTAGCCCAATTAGCAAGCAACCGGACCCAATCCAATTGGGTTAGGAATTTGGTTAGCCTACATATGCTAATATGTAATCCGGCTAACCAATTAGGATCCTATGACCCAAATTAAATCATGAATGACTTCCTTGGCCAAGTCTCTATTGTGTGTGACCCATTGAATTCCACATCTAGCCAACAGTAGGTTTAGGTTTGAGCCGATTCGATCCAATTGAACCCAATTGACCTAATTAGGTCAAATTGGCTCACCTAATTGTCCAATTCGAATCACACATCGAATTGACTCATGCAACCAAATAAATTGGTTCATGAAGACCTACAAGACGAGATTGACGTCTAGCAACGTGTCATGCCTACCCAGAATATGAGAAATTTTGGTGGATTTACCAAAATACCCTTCAGTGGTGAGTTACCGGGCAATTCAGTCCTTCGATCTACTTGCACCCTAAATATGACTATGGATATGGATACTTGTCAAATCTAATTTCATATTCATTCCTTACTTAATCTAATAATGATGATTCATTAATGAACCATTAGAAACTATTTCTAATGTTCATACTTTGATCAATGATTTCCCGAATCTTCATTTGATTGAAATCATCTGGATGCGCTTCCCTTTTACTAGGGTTGATCGATTCCTTTTTGACCAACTCACAACCTCCATATGCAATCCACCATACCCAGTATCACCCCATGCATGACTCAGTGTCATGATTGAGTATGAACCAAAGTATGGATTCATGCATACAAGGTACCATGGCAGTCTCAGGTCAAAGGACCACATGCACTACGAACTATCTATTGAAAAACAAATAAGGTTCCATTAGATATTCTCAAGCTGGATCCCTTCAGTGAACTCATTCTCTAATGAGCACCTACATCCTAGTATTAGTGTCAAACACAAGTGACTGTGAGATCAGTCACCCTCTTCTCCAAGCATACATAGGATGTGCTGGTCTTACCGGAAACATTGATCCCCTACTCAATATCCCATCGACCAGGAATATTCTAGATTAGGGTTTTAAGGCTTTAGGTCTCACTGGTATGATCTTATCATAACCCTAGAACCATAGCCCTAATCTATGGGGTTTATCATATCTTAATAAAATTAATAAGACATAGCATATGATGAAAATAAAATTCCTTTATTAATTGATAATGTCAATACACTGGTTTGGGATACAAAAGAAAATCCCATCGAAATACAACATTTCGATTGGCCTTTAGGGCATAATCCTTTCAATCTCCCACTTGTACTAAAGCCAATCGCCTTTAAATTTTAACCCCATACAATCGAGGTGGCGATCAAACTCTCGCTGTGGTAGAGCCTTAGTGAACGGGTATGCTATGTTGTTCTTCGTTTCTACTCTTTTAATGTAGACTTCTTGTCTTTCAACAATCTCTCGAATGAGATGGAAGCGTCTTAGAATGTGCTTTGATTTGAAATGAGCTCTAGGTTCCTTAGCTTGAGCGACGGCTCCAGTATTATCACAGTAAAGTGGTACTGGACCTTCAATCTCCGGAACAACGCCCAACTCTGAGATGAACTTCTTCATCTAGATAGCTTCCTTGGCAGCTTCACTAACAGCAATGTATTCTGCCTCAGTTGTTGAGTCAGCTACAGTCTGCTGTTTAGAACTCTTCCAGCTTACAGCTCCTCCATTTAGGATAAAAACATACCCTGAAATAGATTTGCTATCATCTAGATCCGATTGAAAACTAGAATCTGAATAAGCTTCCAGTTTAAGATCAGATCCTCCGTATATCAGAAAAATATCCTTAGTCCTTCTCAAGTACTTAAGAATATTTTTCACAACCTTTCAGTGATCCTCACCTGGATTAGCCTGAAATCTGCTGGCTATACCTAAGGCATATGCCATATCAGGCCTGGTACATAACATAGCATACATTATAGATCCTACAGCCGAAGCATAAGGTATAGAACTCATTCTATTTCTTTCTTCAGGTGTCTTAGGAGACATCTTCTTAGAAAGATATATGCCATGACTAATGGGCAAGTAACCTCTTTTACTTTCCTCCATGCTAAATCTCTTTAGCACTTGGACAATGTACCTAGACTGGGATAAGCCTAGCATCCTCCTAGATCTATCTCTATAGATCTTGATACCCAGTATATAGGATGCTTCTCCCAAGTCTTTCATGAAAAACTGTTTAGATAACCATACATTGACTGATTATAACATTGGGATATCATTCCCAATGAGGAGTACGTCATCCACATACAGAACCAAGAAAACTATAGCACTCCCACTAGTCTTCTTGTACACACAAGGTTCATCCTCATTTTTTATAAAGTCAAACTCTTTGACTGTCTTATCAAATCGGATGTTCCACCTCCTGGATGCTTGCTTTAATCCATAAATGGATTTCTTCAACCTACATACCTGATTAGGTTTAGTCTCCAAGACAAAACCTTCTGGTTGTGACATATAGACCTCTTCCTCAAGGAAACCATTAAGGAATGTGATTTTCACATCCATCTGTCAAATTTCATAATCATGATATGCTGCTATAGCAAGCATGATCTGAATAGATTTGAGCATGGCAACAGGAGAAAATATTTCATCATAATCTATTCCCTGTTTTTTTCTGAAACCCTTAGCCACTAATTTGGCTTTATAAGTTTCGACTTGGCTATCTGCCCCAATCTTTTTCTTATAGACCCATTTGCATCCAATAGGGTTAACACCCTCTGGTGCATCAACCAAAGTCCACACTTGGTTGACATACATGGAGTCCATTTTGGATCTCATGGCTTCCTGCCATCTGTTTGAGTCCCTACTCATGACAGCATCCGTATAGGTTAGAGGCTCATCATTTTCAATGATCCGGGCTTCATTATTTTCAATAATGAACCCATACCTCTTAGGTGCATGACGTACCCTATTAGACCTACGGATAGGAGTGGTGTGTTCTGGTTCTATACTAACTATGTTATCATTTGGTTGAGATGTATCTATTTGTTGAACTTCTTCAAGTTCAATATTTCTCCCACTGCCCTTTTGTAGGATGAACTCTTTCTCCAGAAAAGTGGCATGCCTACTGACAAAAACTTTTTGTTCAGTAGGGTGGTAGAACAGATATCCTATACTATCTTTAGGATATCCTACAAATAGACACTTATCTGCTCTAGCATCCATCTTATGTCCAAAATTTCTTTTAACATAGGCTGGACATCGCCATATTTTAAGATAATTAAGATTGGGTTTCTTACCCCTCCATATCTTATATGGAGTGCTAGAGACAGATTTAGATGGTACTCTATTTAAGATATTAGCCATGGTTTCCAAGGCATATCCCCAGAAGGAAACAGGTAACTTTGTGAAGCACATCATAGACCGTACCATATCTAATAAGGTACGGTTCCTCCTTTCAGCAATACCATTTAATTGTGGTGTGTAAGGAGGGGTCCATTCAGAGATAATCCCCTTTTCTTTAAGGTGATCGAGAAACTCGGTGGATAAGTATTCACTTTCTCGATCTGATCGAAGGATTTTAATACTTTTTCCCATTTGTTTCTCTACCATACTTTGATACTCTAAAAATTTATCAAAGGCTTCAGACTTATGTTTCATAAGATACACAAATCCGTACCTTGAAAAATCATCAGTAAACGTGATGAAATAAGAGTATCCACCCTTGGCCTGAGTTATCATTGGCCCACATATATCTGTATGTTTGAGTCTTAATAACTCAGTTGTCCTTTCTCTATGTCCACTAAATGGAGTCTTGGCCATTTTACCCATGAAACATGATTCACAAGTTCCTAATGATTCATAATCATAAGGATTAAGGAAATTTTCCTTGTCTAACTTGCTAATCCTAGTCTCACTAATATGTCCATGCCGACAGTGCCAGAGTAAAGTATTGTTTACATCATCTCTCTTTCGTTTATTACTTACATGAAGTATATTGTCATTAGTGGATAGAGTTAAAAGATCATTGCAAAATACGCCACAACATATAATTTCATTAGAAAAGCTGATTGAGCAACCATTGCTCATCACATTCATAGTATAACCTTGTCTAAGTAACAAGGGTACATAAATGATATTTCTAATGACCTTAGGCATATAGTAACAATCTCTCAGCTCTAAAATCTTCCCCAAAGGTAACTTCAAGATATAAGTCCCTATGGCCTCTGCTTGGATGGACTCTCCTCTAGCACCGTAGAGCTCGAAGTCTCCTTCCTTCAATACTCTAAGCCTCTGCAGCCCCTGTAATGCTTTGCAGATATTATGACCACAGGCGGTATCCAATACCCAAGTATTTGAAATGGAAGAATCCAATGACAAAGTAGTATGAACTTCTTTCATACCTTTTGGTGCATCCGATGCACTAGGCTTCACACCTGCAAGGTAAGCCTTGCAGTTCCTCTTCCAATGACCTGGCTTGCCACAGTGAAAGCAAGTAATCTGTCCGGAGGCCTTCTTTCCTTTCTTCTTCTTGATGCCCCTTTTTGGGTTCAATCTCCTCTTGGAACCCTTTATGCCTGACTTCTTCTTGTTGATCCCATCCACAAGAAGAAGTGGAGCCTTATTTTTTTTTAAATGGCTCTCTGCTATTTTTAACATGTTTAACAGCTCAGGCAAAGAAGTGTTAAGTTTGTTCATATGATAATTAAGAACAAACTGTGAAAATGACTCCGAGAGTGACTGCAGGATCAAATCCTGATTCAACTCCCCATCCATAACAAAACCTAATTGATCTAATCGAGTGATCAGGTCAATAACCATCAGTACGTGGTCTTGTATGGATGTACCTTCTGTCATTCTCGCCCGGAACAACTACTTAGATATCTCATATCTAGCCGTTCAACTATGTTCTCCATATAGCTCTTTTAGATTGAGCAGTATGGAGTTAGTGTCCATGCTATCATGTTGCCTCTGCAACTCATTGGTCATAGAGGCAAGCATGATACATTTGACAGTGAGTGAGTCATTTTTCCACATCTTGTATGTGGCCTTTTTCTCTTGCGAGGCATCTTCCCCTAAAGGTTCCAAGGTAGGGGTATCAAGAAAATAAGAAAGGTTTTCCTGGCTGAGTACTATCTTTAGGTTTCTCAACCAGTCAACATAGCTCGGTCCAGTCAATTTATTGGCATCAAGTATACTACGGAGTGAGAGTGAAGAGGCCATTTAATATACATTAACAAAGAACATAACATAAGCAAACAACCAATGTTGACAAAACATAATTAAATTAGGACTTTAACTTAATTATGTCTCCCACTATTTTATCAAGCATCATAACCCTCTATATGATGATCGAGAAACCCTAATTGGTTTTCTTAGTGGGGTTGAGATCATAATTCCTTATAAAAGACCTTGTGTATACACAACAAATCTTTTATAAGTTCAAAGGTAGGAAAACTCTTTCCAATTATATCTCATACAATTCTCAACAAAACCTGGCCTCTAAAATATTAATAGCCTTGTGTGTGCACAACAAACTATAATATTTTTAGTTAAGTAAGACCCTTCATTCCTTTATAGTCATAATTGTAATAATAATACCCTTGTGTGTTCACAACAAAGTATTATATTAAATCATGCCATAAGCATCAAATGCACCAGGCCAAAATTGTGTTAGTTACCATAATAGGCCTTGTGTGTACACAACAAACCTAATACGGATCATAACATAATAATGACCTAGCATGAAGGAAGGCCTAATGTAATGAATATTACACTAAGCATATCAATCAAGAATTAAGTTAATCTTATCGGCCAGGTAAGTGGGAGAGTAGTGGGAGTCCCCCCGTTGCTTTCCTAGACACCAATAAAAATTGGCCAGGTCAGTCAACGGAACCAATTAAAAACCACGTCCTCTTTATCGATCATGAACCACTTTTCCTAGACACCGAATGATCAACTAATCATCTTGATTATTTTGCTTTTGGTATATGACACTACAACTTAATATAATTTTAATAGAGGGCAATTCAAACAGAAGCACATTCTAATATTACCATTCATCAACCATGCATCATATATCATTTTATAATATGCCAAGTGTGTCATCATACTAGGACAACCATCTACCACATAATGAATCCACCATTATGCCAGAGCAACCTTATTTCAGTATGATGACTAGAAAGCTAAACATATCTCTATATCGGTTAAGGTTTAAGTGAAAATCCTAACCAGTGACATACATATATGCATAAATATATCAATCATATGTAACTTTAAACTTTTGTAGAGTCCTATAAAATTGGGTAACTTCAAATTTTGTAGAGTTCTACAAAAATGGGCAACCTCAAGAGTCCTACAAAATTGGGCAACTTTAAATTTTTGTAGAGTCCTACCAAATTGGGCCACTTCAAATTTTGTATGATTTAGCCCAAATAAGGTGGCTCTGATACCACTGTAAGGATTTTGGTGACCAGGGTGGAAGCATGGATTTCAAAAATTTATTATGAAACCACTACCAAACCCTTAACCGAAGACCTCCTTACTAGGAATTAAAATATACAAACATGCATATATAATATAAACTAGAGTTTAGGCACCAACCTGAACCGCTAGTATCCAATCCGATAAAGAAAACCCTGATTCAGCCTTCTTCTCCACCAGGCACCCAAACGTTTGCCCTCCAACGGAGATCCACACGAAACTCGGACCAAGGAAGAACTCCTTCTTCAAGTTGCTTGGATAAGTGGAACTTTTTCGGTAGCCTTTAGTCTATTGACCACTGTAGGACACCCTGTCCTACTGTAGGGCACTAAAGACACTCTCCTAAACCATTCTTGGTTTTAGGACAACCCTCCTCTAGGACCCCTTAGACTTATGTCCTAAAACAAAGCCTTGTCCTAGTAGAAAAGACCTTGTCTTAACAAGACAAGTCTTGTCTTAAAGAAATAAGGGAGAGAGAGACACTCAGAATAGTACTTCGGTGGAATTCTTATTTTTTTTTTATCAGACTCATTTCACCACCCCCTATATATAGATACAAGAGGGGCGTGTGATATCTCCTCCAATCAACTTATCAGATATGATTTTTCAAGACCGAAGATAAGTTATCTGGCTTGAAAAATCATATCTAATAAGCCCATTCATGCACCGAAGGCCTTATTCACATCCCTTCTTTTATCTAGATGAATTCTCACTTGCCACATGTCAGTTACTGGTCCCTAGGAAGCCAAGAGGTGCCTCTTCAATCTCCAAACATCAAAGATTATGAAGAGTCTTGATAGCAGAAGGACTCTCCATCAGAACCGCGTGCCACATGAAGAGTTGCGACTCTTCATGCACCCCGCACGCCATCCTTCTTCCATGCAAATTTCAAAGAATGTTGACCAGTCAAAACATAGGAAATATGGGTATCATTGGAAAGAGCATATAATTTTCTTTCTGACCATATAAATTATATTCAAATCAGAGATCTATAGCTCATTCTGTGCCCTTTTGAAGTTAAGGTATCATTTAGGTACCAAGAGTCCCATGCCATTGGGACTCTTCATGTATGGCACCTAAAATGCCCTTAAATCCAAATTAAAATCAGATTTAGCTCTGATTAGGCTAGCCCAACTTAGGACTCAACCTAATTTAGGTTTCCCATAATTAGGTTAGCCCAATTAGCAAGCAACTGGACCCAATCCAATTGGGTTAGGAATTTGGTTAGCCTACATATGCTAGTATGTAATCCGGCTAACCAATTAAAATCCTATGACCATAATTAAATCATGAATGACTTCCTTGGCCAAGTCTTTATTGTGTGTGACCCATTGGGTTCTACATCTAGCCAGCAGTAGGTTTTGGTTTGAGCCGATTCGATCCGATCGAACCCGATTGACCTAATTAGGTCAAATTGGCTCACCTAATTGTCCAATTCGAATCACACATCGAATTGACTCATGAAACCAAATCAATTGGTTCATGAAGACCTACAAGACAAGATTTATGTCTAGCAACATGTCATGCCTACCTGGAAGATGAGGAATTTTGGTGGATTTACCAAAATACCCTTCAGTAGTGAGTTACCGGGCAATTCAGTCCTTCGATCTACTTGCACCCTGAATATGACTATGGATATGGATACTTGTCAAATCCAATTTCATATTCATTTCTTGCTCAATCTGATAATGATGATTCATTAATGAACCATTAGAAACTATTTCTAATGTTCATACTTTGATCAAAGATTTCCCAAATCTTCATTTGATTGAAATCATCTGGATGCGCTTCCCTCTTACTAGGGTTGATCGATTCCTTTTTGACCTACTCAGAACCTCCATATGCAATCCACCATACCCAGTATCATCCCATGCATGAGTGTGAACCAAATTATGGATTCATGCATACAAGGTACCATGGCAGTCTCAGGTCAAAGGACCACATGCACTACTCCCACTATGAGAACTATCTATTGACAAACAGATAAGATTCCATTAGATGTTCTTAAGCTGGATCCATTCAGTGAACTCATTCTCTAATGAGCACCCACATCCTAGTATTAGTGTCAAACATAAGTGACTGTGAGATCAGTCACCCTCTTCACCAAGCATACATAGGATGTGCTGGTATTACCGGAAACATTGATCCCCTACTCAATATCCCATCGACTAGGAATATTCTAGATTAGGGTTTTAAGGCTTTAGGTCTCACTGGTATGATCTTATCATAACCCCAGAACCATAGTCCTAGTCTATGGGGTTCATCATATCTTAATAAAATTAATAAGACACAGCGTATGATGAAAATAAAATGCCTTTATTAATTGATAATATCAATACATTGGTTTGGGATACAAAAGAAAATCCCATCGAAATACAACATTTCGATTGGCCTTTAGGGCATAATCCTTTCACATAACCCCCACCATAGAAAAGTATCTCAAACAAGTAAGGGAAATCATCCTATCTTTCCTTTCCTTTGAGATTGTGTAGATCCCCCGAATAGAAAATGCCCAAGCAAACCTATTATTAAGACTAGAAACCTCCGATTATGTAGATATCCCAAAAATCACCTATCTGGAGATCCTTAAGAAGCCAAGTATCGAAGAAGAGCTATCATTGGTCATGCAAGTGAGGAGTGAGCCTTGCTGAATGGATCCCATAATCCACTATCTATAGGAGGGCATGCTACTAGAGGACACGATCGAGGTAAGGAGGCTCAGATGCTAGTCCACCTTGTTCATGGTGCTTGAAAGAAAGTTATACAAGTGAGCCTTCTTGATGCCACTCCTCTATTGCCTTTGCTCCTTAGAAGCAGACTTCACCCTTCAGGAGGTTCACGAAGGGATCTATAGCAACCATATAGGAGGTCGCACCGTGGCCTATAACATCCTAAGGCAAGGATATTATTGGCCAAGCATTCTCAAGGATGCTATGGAGTACGTGCAATATTGTGATCACTACTAGAGGCATGCCTACATCTACACCAACTAGCTAGTGCGGGCACCAGGATCCGAAAAAGATTACTAAGCCCGTTATGGTTGTCTTGATTAGGGTTTTGAGTCTGGTAGTCCATTAGTCCCGAGTCACTTATATTAAAGTGAGCCAAGTATTGTAATAAAATTAGTCCATCAGTTGAGTCCTGTAATGAAGAATGAGTCCTATAATAAATTGACAAAAGAAAGTCTAGTGAGTCCATTGTCTCAAGCCTATGAGTCCTGTATTTTGGTTCAAGTCCAGTACAAGAGAGGAGAGTCACCAGATCCCATCCATGCCCCTACTGTTCATGCACTTGGGCCTTTTCTCAAGCCCATTGCCAAGCCCCTGTCATGCCTTAAGATGGCACCCCACCTAGTCCAAGATCTTTGGCGCCCCGGGCCTTCACCAGCCCAGAGTTGAAGTTGGTGCCCCGGGCCTTTCCAAGCCCACTAAGAAGATGTGCACCAAGTCCACTTGGAGGCCGCCCAATCCAAGAGATTGCCGCCCAAAGTCCTTGTGGAGAGGCGTCCTAGACCAAGCCCAAGTAAAGGAGGCATCCTAGCCCATGAGGAGGCCTTTGACCAAGTCCAAGAAGGAGAGATGTCCATATCCTACTAAGAATCAAGTTTTAATTCTATTCAAATTTTGTACTCCTCATCCTAAGTAACTTTGTAATCCAATTTTGACTGGGAGATTAGGGACCTGGGTGAGCCTATAAATACCCACCCCCTCCCTCTCTTGTAATCATCTCTTTTCATGAAATAAATCAGAGTGAATTCTTATCTAATTGTTTCCTCTAGATTGGAGTGGGTGTGAGACCCGTGTTCTTGTGTCTTGTGAGCAAACCCTAGCTGCCAGCTTTCCGTCCTTTTCCACTAAGCCCTAGCCATCCACCATCCCAGCTGAAGCCTAGGATGCCCCACCTTCCTACAAGCCAGGCATCCTCCTTCCTCAACTGGCCGCCAGCCACCCCGAAGATCCCTTCCATCTTTTCACTCTTCTTTCTTCCAGTTTATTATTTTTCTTATTATCTATGACCTTAACCCCTGACGTGTGCAGGATCCTTCTAGTGAAACCATCCAAGGAAGAGGTTCTCTTTGCCCTCGAGACTAGTTGATAAAAAGCCTACGAATCCGCAGGAAAGAGACCTGTTCATCCAGGCACCAATCTAGAGTGCTGAGAGACCCTATTTGTGATAAGGATCTCATCGTTGGCCCAGATCACTGAGCAAGAGGCTCGAAAGTTCATTTAGAGGTCGATAATATATCACTTTGGACTTTCCTATGTCATCATCACCAACAATGGTGGATAATTCGATAATGCATCCTTCAACAAGTTTTGCGAGGACCTGCAGATCACCCACCAATTCACTATAGTTGCATATTCACAAACAAATAGAGAGGCTGAAGTCACCAATCAAACAATTCTCCAAGGATTGATGACCCGACTAGATAAGGTTGGAGGACTTTGGGTGGAGGAATTGCACAGCATCCTCTAGGCCTATCATACCACCCACTAGCTCCTGATAGGCAAGACATCATTCAACCTTGCCTTTGAAATTAAGGCTATTATCCCCTTAGAAGTGGGCCTACTGTCACCCTGAGTTGAAGCCTACAACAAACAGCATAACTCGAAAGATCTCAGGGTGAACCTTAATCCCCAGGAGGAAGTCCAGGATAGAGCCCAAGTCTAAATGGCTGCATATTAGTGATGCAAGGCCTGCTGCTTTAACGCCCATATGAAGGTGAAGCAATTTCGGCCAAGAGAACATGTCCTTCAAAAGGTGGTGGCCAGCCAACCCATAGAGCATGGGAAGCTCTCCCCTAATTAGGAAGGACCCTATCGTGTCACTAAGGTGGTTTGACCTAGCATGTAATGGTTAGAATAGTTGGATAGCATGCCCATCACCCAAATATGGAACTCCAACAACCTTCGACCATACTACCAATAAGATGTACCCTTAGCTATTGTATTTGACCCCTTCAATGCAAATCATTTCTTTTTTCTATCCTAAAAAGAGAGAGCAGTTGAGGTTAGGGACATCTCTAAAAATCTTGGGGTGGAGCTATCCCAGGCGGGGTTATCACACTCCTTATTCTAAAAGTCCTAGGATGGAGCCATCCTAGGTGGGGTTTCAGCATCCCTTATTCTTAAAATCTTGATCAAGCAGTCAAACACCTAAGTTAGGTCCTAGTCCTATGATCCCTGGCTAAGTAGTTAGTCTCCTAGGCACCATGAGAGAGGATATCCCAGGAGAGATCCTGAAGCCTTGGGCGAGGTTGCCCCAAGTACCCTAGCAAGCTATCAGACTCCCGGGTTGGGTCGTAATACTCTAAGTCCCAGTTTAGTAAGTCTCCCAGATCCTAAAAGCTTGGATAGATTACCTCGAGCACTCTAGCAAGCTATCAAGCTCCCAGGCTGGGTCACCATATCCCTAAGTCCCAATTAAGTGGTAAGTCTCCTAAATCCTAAAGCCTTGGGTGTGGTTGTCCCAAGCACCCTAGCCAATTATCAGACTTTTAGGCTAGGTCACAATACTCCTAAGTCTTGGTTAAACAACAAGTCTCCCAAGTCCTAAAGCCTTGGGTGAGGTTGTTCCAAGCACCCCGGTGAGCTATCAGACTCCCGTGCTGGGTCACAATATCCTTAAGTCTCGATTAAGTAATAAGCCTCTCAGGTCCTAAAACTTGGGCAAGGTTGCCCTAAGCATCCTAGCGAGCTATCTGACTCCAGAGCTAGGCCGTGATATCCATAAGTCATTAAGCAATAAGTCTTCTAGGTCCTAAAGTCTTAGACAAGGTTGTCCCAAGCATCCTAGAGAACTATCAAACTCTTAGGTTGGGTCATGATATCCCTAAGTTGTGATTAAGTGATAAGTCTTCTAGGTCCTAAAGCCTTGGACTAGGTATTCCAAGTACACTAACGAGCTATCAGACTCCCAGGCTGGGTTGTGATATCCCTATGTTCTGGTTAAGCAGTAAGTCTCCCATATTTTGAACCCTTAGGTAAGGTAGTCCAAGCAGGGTTATGACACCCCTTGTTCCAAAGCTCTCTAGGCGAGGTCATCCCAGACAAGGTTGGAGAGTCTTTCATGCAACATATAAATACTAGCATGCGGACCAAGTTTTAAAAGAATGAAGATTCATTTCACTAATAAGGATTCGATACACGTATTTTTATCTCTACAACCAAATTATATCACACCAAGGATGCCTTGAGAGATAGATGGAGGAAAAGACAAGTAACACATGTTGTATAAAATTCCTTGAAGCTCCGAAGTGCCTTTGACACCTCGCTTGCAAGAGGAGGATCAAGACCAAGTCAAAGCTCCCTAGAGTTTCCAAGACCAATAATTAAGTGAGGGTCCTCCCAGGGAAGACTTCGACACCTTTCCTATGCTGGATCAGAAGGGCTCCTAGATCCTTCGAGAGACTCAAAAGTGATGCAGAACGATCTGATCTAGGGATGCATAGATGGGACTAATACATATATTATTATTATGTTATTATTTTTTAAAAAAATAATAAAATAATAATAATATATGTATTAGTCCCATCTTTGCATCCCTATTTCAGATTGTTCCATATTAAAATTTGGTATCAGAGCATAGTTTAGTTTAGGTTAGGTATATTTACATTATAAAAGAAAAATTTTTAGTATACCCTATGCATTTTTTAGTATTTTAGAAAGTCTTGTCCATAAAATACTTTAAAAATTATAAAATTTATTTTACTAAAAAATAGAATCATATCCAGACAATTCTATGGTTGCGGATTCCTGAAACTACTTTAAAATCCATGCCAGATTTGGAATTAAATTCTTAGCCTCTATTCTAAAATTCTTTAACCTGAAATTTTGGGCAACCTCTATTTAAACTTAAAGTCCTATTTCTAGAAAATTTGGAAAATTATAAATTAGTGTCTTTAGAAACAAGACTCAAATTAGAGAATTTCTATTTATGAAAATTTGTGAAACTACTTTAGGATTCATTCCAGTTTGATCTAGAACTTCTAATTATGCATGTAAAAATCTGCAATCTGCAAAACTGCATAGCACCTTTTCTTTTGACAATTTCTATTGATAGGATTATCAAAAAATTATAAAATTATAGATCTAAAAACTAGATTCAAAAAGGAAGATACTTGTATTTGAAAATTCTAAAATTGACTCCTAGATTGGTACCATATTTTTGGGAAAAATTAGTTACTGCATTCTAAAAAGTTAATAGAGAACTTGTAGTGATCCTTGTTTGACCACCAGGTTAGGAGCAAAATACCATCCCAAATCCTTAAAGTTAGATAGTAAGATGGATCCTAACCAAATAGCTACATCCCTTTAAACCCTTACTAAAAAAATTGATAATCTGACTATTTTTTCTCAAGAGCATGGGTTAAAACTAGAAAATTTAGAAGAAAACTAAATTAATAATGCCCAAATTAGAAATACTCTTCCTAGGCCCATAGCATAATGAGAGATCCAAAATTTTAATGGGGATAGAAATTGGGCGATTCGATATCAACAAGATTTTATTGAATAAGATGAATGAATTTTACATAGTGTTAAGGTTGAAGCCCCAGGTTTTGTGGGTCGATTAGATCCCAAAGAGTATATTGATTGGAAAGCAAACATGAACCACTATTTTGAGTGGTATGATATGTTCAAAGAAAGAAAAATTAGGTTTACTAAAATGAGATTATTAGATCAAGCTAAAATGTACTACAGTAATATTGAGTGATTAGCAGCCATGTATGGAAGACATGAACCTATTGGAACCTAGGTTGAAATGAAAGATAGATTTCGTGAAAAGTATCTACCCACATCCTACCACCAACATCTCTTTGATCAATGGCAACAACTAATCCAAGGCAATAGACCTGTGAGTGAATACATCTCTAAATTTGATGAATACCTTATGAGGTGTAATGTAACTGAAGATCCCTCTATCCCTTTATCTTGGTTTTGAGCTAGTCTAAGAGATGATATTTAGAGTATACTATTTATACAAGAGGTTTATAGTCTAGAGAAGGCTTACTAGTTGGCTCAAGATTATGAAAGATTCCATAGGACATCGATTACCTGTTGAATTAAATCTCAAAACCCTAGAATCTTAGGACCTAGACCTAATAATAATCAGACCTATACTAATCGTTCCCCACAAACAACACTACTATATAGGAAGGATGACAAAGGAAAAGCTATTTCAAGTGAGGTTCCCCAAACTAATAGTTTCAAGATTCAATATTTTAAGTGTGATGAGCTATGTCATAATGTCCCTTAAGAGCTTTATATATAGAAGAGCTTAAAGAAGAAAATATTAAGGATGAACCTGAGAAAAAGTTTTATGTTGCTGATCCAGAGTTAGTAGATACCTATGAAGAATATGATACCATCCAAGAGGAACTCACCCAGCCTAAAGCGAGTGAAGATTGGCATCGAACTTCCATTTTTCAATCCTTTATTGGTCAGGGTGATAAGGTGTCTAAAGTAATTATTAATAGTGGTAGTTGCATCAATGCATTTCCACTAATGATTTGAAATGTTTATGTTTAATACTTATAGACCACCCGAATCTATACAAAGTTACCAAGATAGACACATCATCATTTTCAGTAAGGCACAGGTGTTTGGTACCTATCAAGTTCCAATCTTATCAAGATGGAGTTTGGTGTGATATCATGCTCATGGAAGTTGGAAGTATCATACTAGGAAGACCTTGGTTGTTTAACCAAGATGAAACACTATATGGTCGATCAAACTCGTGTACTTTTGAGAATAAAGAAAAGAAGATTACTATATATCCTTGACTCCTAGAGTTATTAAAAAGAATAGAGTTAACGATAAAAAGGATGATAAGTTTAGTAAGAGCCTACACTTAATTAGTATTAAAGAAATTGAAAAGGAATTGGTTGAAGGCTCTTTGATATGGATCTTAGTGTTGGCGAACCGAGGTAGGGCTGATACATGCAATTTAAAACTTTTCTAAATAACATGACGCAGTAGAAGAAGATAAAACATTTTTATCTAAATATGTTAATCTAATTAACACTTGCCCTACACAGATCTTTATGCATATAGAATAATACTTGTATGAAATCAAGCATGCAAAGTATGTGACTAATAGAACTATTCTTAGAATCACACAAAGTGGTACTGAAGAATATTTCAACATACCCATATTAGAGGAATACAAACCTTATCTACGAGGTGACAATCACCAGGAAGGGAAGTACTCCAAGAAAAAAGAATAAGCCCTACGAGTAGCACAAATGTCCTGCCTCTATACGTAGTTCACACTGGGATAAGGTGATTCTACTCCTTCCTTCGAGGTGCTAGCCTCTCCAAAAATGATGTAGCTATGACAAACTCCTTCAACACCTTGAAGAACCAGTTACTAAACTGAGATGGACAAAGCATCGAAGAACCTTTCCCAGAACACTCTGTCCTAAACCTTAAATAGAAGGTATGCACACAGCAACACCAAAACCCAAAACCTCACTCTATTTTGTTAAAATCCTTCTAACAAAATTGAGACCAAATCTCACAATCTCTCAAAGGTCAAGACTTCTAACCAAGAGAAAAAATTGGCAGAGTCTCAACAACAACAAAGAAGGAACCATTCCTCTTCGCTAAAGGTAATCTATAATGGGGAGACAATGAGAGATTAAATTAAGAAGTTTTAAAGTCTCTTGGAATTCAAGGGTGTTACAAACCCTTGGACTTCAGTAATTGATGCTGATTAAAACCCTAAAATGCTAAGCATTAAGTGCCATAACCCTTACAGCTATTAATGAAGCATTCTCGGATTTTTCAGCAAATCCTATCAGACAGGTCGACTCGCCTCGGGTCGACTTGATTGGCAGTTTTGATAACTTCTTGTCAAATAAGTCTGGAGCGATTTCCAATCGTTCCCAAGCCAACAAATCAAGAAGAAACCCCACAGTGTTGACCCTGTAGGTTTAAATGCTAAATCGATAGCACAAAAATGTTTTCAGTACCAACCAAAGTCGCCATCTAGCAATGACACCCGGCATCCGGATAGGTCGAAGGTTGCAAAGCAACAAGAACCTGTCGAATATGGAATACCTCCGAACTTCTTTCTTTAACCTTCTAATGCTCCAGATGGCTTAGGGTTAAACTGCCCAATCCTAATCAGTCCATCTCAATATGTCTCAAGCAAAGAATCTCTGTAACTCCTTACAAGGAATGCCCTAGCCAATGTCTTTCTCAATTGAGGCATATTAAGCATTCAATCCAAACCATTTGGAGAGATCAATCCTATCTTGATCCTACTACAACTACATAAGTACTTGATGCACCCAACAACCTTCCGTCATCCTATTAGAAATCTAGGTAGTCTGATACCTAAGCACAATAAGTTGCTTGCAAGCTGCCATAGTGATCTCAAGTCAGAGGAATAATTCATGTCCACATTCTAATGCAAAACTTCTCTTTGACATAAAGAGAATCTTGCATGAGAGTCACACTCAATGAAGTGTTGAACACAACACCTGATGTCATCCAGCATCTCCATGCTACTTGGTAAAGAGGACAACCAATAGACATGACATCAATGATCTACTCTCGGTATACCATCATCTTGAAATAGCATATCCTTTGGTCATGAACGAGTTTATGAACTACACGACGCATCCTCTCTACATCGCATACAAGGCAGCTCAAAGGATATCATCACACAAGAGTTCAATTAGGAAGATGACATGTGATGAACAACCAGAATAAACTTTTTATTCAATTAAATAATTCATGTACATATACATGAGTTGCACAGCCATCTACAACTTAGACAATTGGCTTTGGGATACACATTTCCAACAACTCCCACTTGGACAAAAGCCAATCAGAACAGAATCTGATTCCCATCTTCCATTTACAGTCATCGAACTCTTGCACTCCAACGGCTTTAGTGAAGGGGTCGGCCAGGTTCTCCTTACCATCGATCTTCAGAAGTTCGATGTCACCTTATTCAACAATCTCCCAAACAAGATGATAACGATGCAGAATATGCTTGGTTCGCTGATGTGACTTCGGCTCTTTGGCTTGAGCTATGGCTCCAGTGATGTCATAATATACCGGAATAGGACCATCCAAGAAAGGTGCCACTCCCAGCTCATCTAAGAACTTCTGCAATGACATAGCCTCCTTTGCTGCATCCGATGCTGCAATATACTCTGCCTCGCAAATAGAATCAGCCACTGTGTGCTGCTTGGAGCTTTTCCAGCAGACTGCTCCACCATTAAGAGTAAACATAAAACTAGATACACTCTTACTATCATTACTATCTGACTGAAAACTGGAGTCAGTATACCTCACAAGTTTTAAGTCAGAATCTCCATAAATAAGCCATTGGTCCTCAATATATCTCAAAGATTTAAGGATGTTCTTAACAACTTTCCAATGAGCTTCACCTGGATCAAACTGGTATCTGCTCACTACCCTAGTGAGTATGCCATATCTAGTCTAGTACATAACATAGCATACATAATAGAACACACTGTTGAAGCATATGGAATCCTATTCATATGCTCTCTTTTCTCAGGAGTTGTCGCACAATCCTTCTTGGAAAGAGTAATTCCATGACCTTCAAAAGATAGCCCCTTTTAGAATACTCCATGCTGAACCACTTCAGTACAGTGTCTATGTACACAGATTGGGACAGTCCTAGAAGCCTCCTTGATCTATCTCTATAGATCTTCATACCCAGTATGTATGAGGCTTCACCCAAGTCTTTCATAAAGAATTGAAATGAAAGCCATACCTTTATTCCTTACAATGCTAGAATATTATTCCAGATTAGGAGAATGTCATCCATATACAAAACAAGAAAAACAACTACAGAACCTTTTGTCCATTTATATATACAAGGTTCCTCCCCATTCCTAACGAAGCCATATGTCTTGATACTTTATCAAAATTTTTGTTCCAACTCCGAGAAGCCTGTTTCAATCCATAAATAGACCTCTGAAGCTTGCACACTTTAGACTCATATGTGGATGTGAACTCTTCAGGTTGCATCATATACACCTCCTCTTCTAGTTTACCATTTAGGAAAGCTGTTAGGACATCTATTTGCCAGATTTCATAATCTAAATGTGCTGCTATAGCAAGCATAATCCAAATGGACTTGAATATTGCCACAGGAAAAAATGTCTCATCATAGTCAATCCCATAATGCTGACGATACCCCTCGGCAATCAGACAGGCTTTATAGATCTCCACCTGCCCATTTGCGCCCCGCTTCCTCTTGAAGATCCACTTGCACCCGATGGATTTTACCCCTTTAGGTGGACAATCAATGTCCATACATTGTTGATTTCTATGGACTCCATTTTGGATTTCATAGCTCCCAACCATGACTCAGAATCAGACCTTGACATTACATCCATATAGGTGATTGGATCCTCGTTGTTCTCATCGAGCTCAACAGGATCACCGTCTCGAACCAAGAAACTATAGTATTTGTCCGGTTGACATGGTACTCTTCCAGATCTCCTTAATGGTTGCACATGGGCTCTGGATTTGATCTAATCAAATTCGGTTCTATAATGGCCTTAGAGTGAGAAGGTTTTCTATCTGTTAAACTTTTCCAAGTTTAGCCTCAGCAACTTGAATGCTTTCACCAAGGTACTCCCTTTCTAAAAAGGTTGTCCTAAAACTAATGAACAACTTTTGTTCCTCAGGCAGATAGAAATAATATCTTTTGGATTCTTTGGGATACTCGACAAAAAGACATCTATCAGACTTAGGTCCTAGCTTATCCATCTCCAAATGTCTGACATAAGCCGGACACCTCCAAACCCGAAGGTGAGAGAGAGTTGGGTTACGTTCAGTCCATATCTCATATGGTGTTTTATTAACGGATTTACTTGAAACTCTATTCAGAAGCTAAGATGCTGACTCAAGAGCATATCCCCAAAAGTATTTAGGCAGACTTGCTAAGCCCATCATGGATCTAACCATGTCTAATAGAGTTCGATTCCTCCTTTCAGACACACCATTTAACTGAGGTATCCCCGAAAGAGTCCATTGAGGGAGAATCCCATTCTTTTCGAAATAAGTCAGAAACTCGCTGGAAAGATACTCACCACCTCGATCTGATTGAAGGGTTTTAATAAACTTCCCAATTTATTTTTTAACTTCATTACAATAATGTTTGAACATTTCAAATGAATCGGATTTATGTCTCATCAGGTAGACATAACTGTACCTCGAAAGATCGTCTATGAACGTAATGAAATAATTATACCCACCTCTTGCACTGATATTCATAGGTCCACATACATTAGTATGTACTAGACTTAGAATATCACTAGCTCTTTCACCTTTTCTAATAAAAGGTGACTTGGTCATTTTTCCAAGCAGACAAGATTCACAAGTTGGTAAAGATTCACTCTCAGTGATATCTAGGAGACCTTCTCCAACCAACTTATTTATCTTGTTCTTATTTATATGACCTAGCCTACAGTGTCAGAGATAAGTATCATTGACTTTATCTAACCTAGGGCATTTATTAGCAGTGTACAATACAGTAACAGAATATGATAGTACATATACGCCATTCTTTACTTGTCCATACATCATATTAGAACCATTCAATGTGATATTGCAAATATCATTCTTTATAGATAATTCATAACCATCTTTAGCCAACAGACCTACAGAAATGATATTCACTTAAAAGGAAGGATAAAAATGACAATCATTAAGAATGACAGTACAAGACTTGAAATACAAAGAAATAGTTCCCAATGCTAGAACTGGAGCTTGACTTCCATTCCCAACGTTCAGAAACCTTTCGCTGCTTTTGAATCTCCTACTAACTTAAAGTCCCTACAAAAAATTACAAATGTGATAAGAACTTCCGGTATCCAATACCAAGCTAGTAGTATCAAATAGAGAAACTACAAGGATTTATCATATAAATACCTTGACCAACAACAGTTTGCTGCTTTCCCTTCCTTTGCCTGTTCGGGTCTAGAGTAGCAAGGTAAGTAGAATAGTTCTGCTTCCAGTGACCTAACTTCTTATAGAAGAAGCACTCTGCCTGACTCTTGTCAGCCTTTCCCTCCTAGTCTGACTATGCCCAGCACTTTGCACCTTCTTATTTTTCTTATTCTTTCTCTTCTTCCCTTTTTCAAATGGATGATGCCCTGCTCTAGAACCTCCCACCAGATTCACCAATCCCTTATTGAGGTTTTGGTCTCTCTCATAAGTCTATAGTAACCCTAACATCTCATGGTAGTTTGCTACAGGCCTATTCATTCTAAAATTATCAAGAAAGACCTGGTAGGAAAGGGGCAGAGAATTCAATATTGCATCCTTGCCGAGTTGCTCATGCAAAGGACATCCAAGTTTGCCTAAATGCTTAAATAACTCAATCATGTACATTACACGATCAATTATCAGAGCTCCATCATGCATGTGCGTGCTATAGATGGTGGAAGAGATCCGGTATCTCTCCATATCATCCAGAGTACCAAAAGACTCCTTCAACCTTTGAATGATCTCCTCTAACTGGGCCTCCTCAAATTTGTGACTAAACTCATCGTTCATTACAGCCAAAATAATGCAACACACTGTGGTACGATCAGAGATCCACTTTTGGTAAGCATCCCTGATAATGCCACGAGCATTGGGGGCTGGGATCTCAAGTGCCGGATCCATTATCACATAAAGGGTCTGCTCGTGCTCCAGGACTATCCTGAGTCTTCGATACCAACTATCGAAGTTGGATCCAGAAAGTTTATCATTATCCAATAATGATCAGAGCGATAAAGTGGTCGACATTATCTAAAAAAGGAGAACAAGACCTATTAGTATATGAATTATTTTAAACATCCTAAAGATAGATTTTAGTCTAAAGGTTTCACCACATTAGCCAACCATGAGCCAAGTAAGTAAGATCAAGGGATGGGTTAAGCTAGGTAAGCCTCTTGCCTTAGAAACCAACCATGAGCTGGCTAGGTAAGAGTTAGCCCTAAAGAACCTTGAACACCAATGTCAAACTTACCTTAGACACCAAGTGGTTTACCTGACTCAGTTAGACTAACCTAAAGACCCGGGATCACCACGAAGCCATCAATCAAGTCCATTTAGGTGTATGGATTGATCTAACTAACTATTAGAGATATCTATAGTGGAGAGACCTAATTCCACTTTTGATTAATCTTTTCTCTAATTAATCCATTCATCTAAACCTAGTGATGGGGACATCAGATCAGGCATAGACTTCAAACTTCAATTGTTCTCAAAGTCATGTGTTGGTCAATTTTGAACCCTTAATAATATGTCAAGTTTTGTAATAAAATTGGTCCAGTTAAGTTGAGTTGAGTTATGTAATAAGTTGAGGCAAGAAATCTAATTAAGTATGGTAAATCCTTTGTCTCAACATCATGAATCCTGTACAAGTATTTGAGTCTTGTAAGAGTCCAGTAAGTTGTGTTCTTTTAGTCATATTTTGTACAAGAGAGGAGGATACCTAGTTTTGGAGTTTTATCAGGCCTCACCCAAGAGACATCAGCCATTCTGGGCCTTCCATGCCACCCCAGCCCATGATACCCGCCCAGATGCTCAAAGAATATACCAGGTCCATGGCACCACATGATACTAGGGAATATTCTTGGTTCCCCAGCCTAGGAGACCTCTCAATCCCAGGAGCCCATGGTGCCCCAGGCTTTCCCAAGTCCACATTAAGATGGAGCCCAGGATTTCCGGCCCACTAGAAGGACATGCACAAAAGCCCATGTGCCAAACCTTGAAGGCCCAAGCCCATGCGCCCATGCTTTGAAGGCCATGCCCAAGCCTATTTTTGGAGGATGCCCTTGCTGCCCTAAAGTCCAAGCCCCAACTCAAATAGGTGTCCAAGCCCAAGATGAGTATTTTGACCAAGTCAAAGAAGGAGAGAAGACCAATTCTAACAAGGAGATCTTATTTTATTTCTACTCAAATTGTGTACTCCTAGTTCTAAGCAACATTGTAATCCTTCTCCTTATCAAATTTTGTATTCCTATCCTAACTAGGAGAGGGCATGGGAACATCAATAAATACCCCACCTCTCCTCCTCTTGTAATTAACTCTTATTCATGAATCAAAACTCTATTGAAATTTTGTTAAGCTTGTGTTCTTGTGTGTTCTCTTGTTGAGGTGTGAGTGTTACTTATGTGCCCTAATTTCTCCAAGTCCTAGCCACCCAAAGCCATCTTCATCCAAGCACTAGCTGCCCAAAGCCATCTTCATCCAAGCCCTAACATGCCCCAAAGAAGGAAGCCCTAAGCCGTCCCCAGTAAGAAGCCTTCTTCCTCCAACTACCAGCATCAGCAAACCCTAACTCCATCCTTTTTCAAACCCTAGTTCCTTTTCTTTTACTTTTTTTATTTTTTTTTAGCTAACGCCAGATATTTGTAGGATCTCTCTGGTGCCATGCCCCTTGGATGACATCTTCCTTGCCTCTGAACGAAGCTGATAAAAAGCCGGTAGATTCGCGGGACAATGATCGGATCATCCATGCACCGATCTGAGTTGAGAGATCTCTTCTACAACATCAAGGCAATCATTGCAGGTATGTAGACCCCATCCCACCTCACTTTTTCTATTTTGTTAAAGACTGAACATGCACCTAGTAGGCCTTCTTAGACCTAGGATCCTAATTTTTCTTTGTCTTTGATAATTCTAGCATGTGAGTAAGAATTCTAATTGTTGCATCAAAACCCTAACCTAGTCTTGTCTAGTTTCGGGGATCAAACCATAAAAACCTAAAAATATATATTTTCTTTAATCTGATTTTCTTCATATTCATCCCTTGTATATCATCCTGCATCATGTTAGGATCCCATCCTGCATCAGTTTATTATTAGAGCTTAGGATAGGGCATGTTCTTGCATCCTAGTTTAGATTTCTACATGCTATTTTCTGCATAACCACTCAAAATATAGGACTGTTTCCCCCATCAAACAATTTTAATTTTTTCTATTTTTCATGGTAAATAGACTTTGTTTTGTCCTATATTTTCCTATTATTTTTATGTAATTTTTTAGATCCAAGAATAAACAAAAAAATAGTAAAAATGAAACCTTAACAAAAATCTACATCCTATCATCTGCATTAAGGGTCTGAATTTAGGTCTGTTTCATGAACTTAGGCATTTTATTTTTCTATAAAACATGCATCATGTTTTCTATATTGAATCCTTTGTTTTGCTGATATCAAATTTTACAGAACCTAAAATTACACAAAAATCTGCATCCTATAAACCCTAACCAGAAATCTATCTTTTCTGTACCTAGTTAGAAATTCTAGGTTTTGCATCATCATACCATTTTTGTTTTGCATGAAATTTGATAGGAATTACCCTTACATGTCATTCTTAGTTATATAAATTCTTTAGAATTTTTTTGTATTTAAATCCATGCTAACTTCTATATCAAAACAAGCCCTAATTTCAGTTTCTATGATTTCTGCATACTTGACTTAACCTAACCTAATTAACTTCCAAACCCCACCTCACCCAAGCCCAAATTTTGTTTGATAATTTAATCAACTTAAATTTAATTTGTCACCTCATAAAAAATAAAAAAATATTTTTATTCTCTGATTGTTATTAGATTGCATCAGGTGTCATGTGTGTTCATCATCTCATTAAATCAATCTTAAGAGCAATTTCCTATCTCAGATCAGGGCAGGATTTCATCACCTGTCCTGGGTCCAAAACAACCACCCAGCATCAGAACCTAAGCCTTAATTAAAATCAATTAGCAACCTAATTTGCTCTAGTGAGCTAGGGACACCAACAGGTCAGGTTCAAGTTGTGTGGGTAAACTAGTGCATTTAATTCCTCAGCTATTATTGAAAACTATGTCTAAGGCTAGAGGTCTAGAGGCAAACGTCCTAAGTGGACTGGTGGTTTTTAATTAGGACCCTGTCACAGGCAGGGAAAGCCTCCCACCACCCCATCTCTTACCTGGCCAGTGGAAGGATTAGTTGCTGAGTTAAGTGCAAGTTGAGTAGACCCATTCAATTTTAGCTCTAGGTCTAGCAAACTGTAGTCCATTTTCATCTTGTGTGCCTGACTACACATACCCCTTGATTGAATGATTGCATGACCACTAGGTTAGGAACTCAATATCAACGATCAAATCCTAACCCAGCTCAACCATGGAATCCAATCTTGAAGCTCTCATTAAGGCCATGAATGAATAATTGACTGCCGAAATAAACCAATCCAATACCCAATCCCAAAACCAGTTTGCCCAGATGAACCACAAGTTCGACCAATCCAATACCCAATTGACCACCCAAATGACCCAATTGAATCATAATTTGACCAAATGACCCAATCAAATAACCAATCAACCAATAGGCTTGACCATTTAACCAATATGTTTGACCAGGTAGGAGATTGGTCAGGAACCCTAGAGAAGAACCATAGGATCCGTGCTGAGCCCAATCCTAGGAGAACCCCACACCATGACCCACTCTAGGAGCCCAACCCTAGGAGAACCCAATGCCAGGAACCCTATCAGGAACCCAACCCTAGGAAAGCCCAATTCCAGGAACCCTATCGGGAGCCTAACCCTAGGAGAGCCCCATACCCTGAACCTAGGAGATCCCCAACCTATAGTTTGATTCCAAATCCTATAACCCTAGCTCCTATGCACCCAGATCCTCAGAATCCAGACCCTATGTGCCCATGTCCTATGAGTCCCAGGAACCCATAACCCATAGATCTGAGCCCACATCCTATGAACCTAATAAGATTAGTACCCCTAGGTATCAGCCTAGTGCCAATCTAATTTCCCTTAATCGACCTGAACCCCATTGGATTAATACCCCTAGATTTAAGCCTAGTATTAGTCGGGAACCCCTTAGCCAACCCACCCCTACCACCCCAGTCATCAATCAATTTTTCCTCAGTCAACCCCCTCTTACCACCCCTTTGGTTTACCAGGATGACCTAGAAAAGGAGATATATGAAGCTGATGTGAGCTTAGTGGAGGAGTATAAGGAAGAAGAAGAAGAGATACCTATAGATGACCTAAAATTAGTTGACCCTAACCATACCCAAGTAGAAGCCAATCCAGAATTAGTTGACCAGGTAGATACCCAGATAGAAGCCAATCCAAAATTAGTTGACCCTGACCACACCCAGACTGAACCTATAGTGGAAGAGCAGTTAGAGGATGAGGACCCAACCCTACTATTAGACTCTTACCTGAGGAGCCACTAGAAGAAAGCCCAATTATAGAGCCCAGTCTTGAGATCCAAGAACCGAAAAAATTTATTAAGGACTGCATCTCTTTAAATCAGTACCCTCAGGATGAAGTCACTCCTTTTACTCCAATTGATCTCTTCCCCGAGATTAGTGACCCATTCTTCTATAATGAAGACCCTGTAGGTATACATCAATCCCATAAGGTCAACCTCAATAGTCTAGGGCTCATCCCTGAAGCCCCTTCTTGTATTCTACTCTTTATGATTAACCCTGAACCATCTTTTTATTTTTTATCCTGCCAGACTAACCCTGAACCCACCTTTTGTTTCCTACCCTTTCCTGAAACATCTTATATGTTTCTGAATATTAGATTGCATTTTGTAGAAGTTTGCATGTTGCATTCATTCATTGAGCATGTCATGTTTGCATTTTAATTTTGGAGGACCCTTTGGCATCTGTTAGGAGTGCATGCCAAGTTCTTATTTGCATGTCACCACCTGACCAAGGGACAAACCCATAATTGTAGCTTAGGATTTTGTCGAGTCTACATATCAATAAGTGTGGCATGAGTCATTTTCCTGCATTAGGTGTTGTGAGTCTTTGCACTGCATGATTAGAGATCTGCATGAGGAATTAATCATAAGATTAATATAAGCAATATTTTTATAAACATATGGTTAATTCTCAAAAACAGTCTAAGAGTTCGATAGGGAAATCTTATGATGATTAGGCTACATACCCATAAAGCTGGATCCATCAAAGTGCTAAAGAAGATTGGAGTCTAGTGCCTGAGTTACCTAATTAGGCATTAAGCTTAACCTTCAATATCTCAAACTTAGTAGAGTATAAGGAGCCAGCAATGATACCCAGTAAGATTGAGCCTAACCCTTTCTTTGAGAGTGAACCAACCCTGAGCGTCCACCATCAAATTAGCCTGTAAGAGGATTGATTAAGCATATCCTAGATGACCAAGCCACTAGTACCCGGATCAAAAGATTTCATGTCACTTGGTTCGTTGGCAAGGTCGACCGAGATCTGAGGGTTCATGGATCACTCGAGAGAATCTACAATGCCTCAACCTAGACCTGTCAGAGCAGTACCTGAGCCAGAATGACCTTCTTACTCGACAAGGTCGAGTTCCTCCCACCCCGGGAGAATTAATGGGGATATCAAATCAGGCATAGACTTCAAACTTTAATTTGTTCTCCAAGTCATGTGTTGGTCAATTTTGAACCATTAATAATGTGTCAAGTTTTGTAATAAAATTAGTCCAGTTAACTTGAGTTGAGTCCTGTAATAAGTTAAGGCAAGAAATCTACTTGAGTCCGGTAAATCCTTTATCTCAACATCATTTATCCTATACAAGTATTTGAGTCCTGTAAGAGTCCAGTAAGTTGTGTTCTTTTGTCAAATTTTGTACAAGAGAGGAGGATACCAAGTTCTGGAGTTTTATCAGGCCTCACCCAAGAGATCATCCATTCTAGGCCTTGCATGCCACCCCAGCCCATGATACCCCCACAAATGCTCAAAGAATATACCAGGTCCATGGCACCACATGATACCAGGGAATATTCTAGGTGCCCCAGCCTAGGAGACCTCTCAATCCCAAGAGCCCATTGCACCCAGGCCTTCCCAAGTCCAAATTAAGATGGAGCCCAGGATTTCTAGCCCACCGGGAGGACATGCACCAAAGCCCATGCACCAAACCTTGGAGGCCCAAGCCCATGCACCGAAGTTTTGAAGGCCATGCCCAAGCCCATTTTTGGAGGATACCCTTGCTGCCCTAAAGTCCAAGCCCCAACTCAAATAGGCATCCAAGGCCTAGAAGAGTATTTTGACCGAGTCAAAGAAGGAGAGAAGATCAATTCTAATAAGGAGATCTTATTTTATTTCTACTCAAATTGTGTACTCCTAGTTCTAAGCAACCTTGTAATCCTTCTCCCTATCAAATTTTGTATTCCTATCCTAACTAGGAGAGGGCATGGGAACATCTATAAATACCCCACTCCTCCCCCTCTTGTAATGAACTCTTATTCATGAATCAAAACTCTGTAATTTTGTTAAGCTTGTGTTCTTATGTTTTCTCTTGTTGAGGTGTGAGTGTTACTTGTGTGCCCTAATTTCTCCATGTCCTAGCTGCCCAAAGCCATCTTCATCCAAGCCCTAACACGTCCCAAGGAAGGAAGCCCTAAGCCGTCCCTAGCAAGAATCCTTCTGATGCGGGACGGGGCACGGGATAGGATCGTCGGCGAGCTTGGAAGTCACCGAGATTAGGATACTACTATTTTTTTCATATTTTTTTAGGGATGATGAAGGAATAATGTAGATGAAAGGTAAAAATCTGGACTCTCATGGACTTTGAGACTCATACTCACAGAGAGATCTCTCACCTCTAGGGCATCTTACCCACCTCACTAATGGAGCCGTTAGGATGAATCTCAAAGGACATGAGGGTGGTAAGGAAGATGGGATCAAGGGGATAACTAGACATGACCTCACATTATACCCTGGGGTTGGGACTCACACCCTCTTCTCACGGAGCAAAAGAAGAGTCACTCTTCTCTAAAAAACTTTTATTCATCACTAGCTTCCTTTTACAAAGAGATTAGGGGCCTATTTATAGCCTTCTAAGCCCCATTTGAAATTCAAATTTTACATGGAAAGAGGGGGAAAGGTAGCTACAAATTTGAATTTCAAGTTTCATGAAAAGGGGTGGCAAAATGTATGGGTGCCAAGTGTCTCCTTGTGGTTGCCAAGTGTCCAAATCTAAAAATCTGCATGCATGGGCGCCACTTGGCATTCATATGGGCATTCTTGTGTGTTGGGTGCCACTTGGCATTCATGTAGGGACCTTCTTATGTGGAGGATGAAATGATCTTCAAATCTAAATTTATTTGCATCGAAATTCATACTGCATCATGATTCATGCTGCTCCGGAATTCATGCTGCTCTAAGATTCATGCAACTTCAGGATTCGTTCTTGCTCCGAGATTAGTGCTAGTGATGTCCCCATCATTCCCCTGAGGTGAGAAGAACTCGACTCCATCGAGTCAAGGTCAGCGTGGCTCCGATGGAACCAAATCCAAAAAAAGGCTTGCTCTAAAAACTGTGCTTCATGGATCCTTGGATTGCTTTGAAATCCACATGCTCTGAAATTTGTGTGGCTCTGAAGATCATGCAGCTTTGAAGGCGTGCAGTAGCTTTGAAGGGCGTGCAGCTCTGGAGACTATCCCAAAGTATTTTTTTTCTTTTTTTTTCATTTCTTTTCCTCTCTTTTTCTCTCTTTTTTTTTCCTTTATTTCCTGCCTAATCCTGAAGTTGGCAAATGGGTTGGCACCTTTCTTTGAGAAGCATGCAAACTTGAAATCAACAATAGAAGCCAGAATAGCTTTCACGATCGTGCTACAGCTTCTCCTTCTCCTTGGCAGGGATGGCGTGGGCCGCAACTTGAAGGAGGCCGACGGAGACTTCAAGGCCGGTCCATAGTTATCGGTGACCTGCTGCATGAGGCTGTTAACCTCGCCCATAGGGGTGGAGAGGGAGGTGGATTCGGCCATGGAGCCCTCCATAAACTCGGCCTGGACCTCCATGTTGACGAACTAGCGCTCGAACTGGTCCATGGTCTCAGACATCTTCTGGATGTTGCCGGTGGCAAGGGAGGCATCGAGGGCCTTAATGATGAAGGCCATGGACTTGCCGATGGTCTGCATCTTGGTTTGCATATTGAGGCGGGCGACGACGACGTCGAGGCAGGAGGCGAGGTGGAGGTAGTTCATCTGCTCGTTTTGCTTACGGATGAAGTTCTTGGTGTAGATGCGGTGGCTGGCAGTGGTAGCAGGGAGGAAGATGACGGCACGGGGTGGAGATGGCATCCTTCGATCTCGGACGGTGCGACGGTGAAGACAATGGTGGTTCAATAAGAGGGAGGCGTGGCCATGGGAGGGGATGGCGTTCGGTGGCAGAGGTGAGGCATTGGGCGGATCCGTGCGGTGGGCTTCACGAAGGTGGATCATCCAATGGGGCTGTTGGCCGGGAAGATTGACTGGGCAATGGATTTCTCCAGTCGAAAGGGTGATGGCGGACTCTCGGACTTGGCCGTAGCATTGAGGGACGACAGCGATGACGGGCGACCGGGCAATTGTCTCGATCGGGTGGATCCGGGGGGAAGGCTCGGTGGTTGCATGCATCACTGTAGCAGAGGCTGATTGGGGATTTTTGCAAGGATGGAGGCGGTGGTGCACTTAGTCTTGGGCGAAGATGGCACTTGTCAGGGCTATCCCGGTCGGATCGTGTCGTCGGTGATGGTGGATGGTCTAAATGGCGATCTTCCGAATGGGAGGGCACGGTGGATAGGGCGGAGAGGGCAGCGGCGGCTACGTCGGGGTCTGGAAAGATGAGGTCAGAGCAGATGCCGAAGAGGATGGTGTCCTAGAGGTCGAGAGGCATCGCGTGCGGAGATAGGGCTTAGATCTAGAAGGACGATTCGTGACGGTGGGAAGAAGAAGACAACAAAATTAATAAAGGGATAAGTCTGGGATAAGTTTGGAATAAAATGGGAATAACGTGGATAAGTGGAATTAGATGGGATAAAAAGAAAATAATGAATACCCTAAATCTCTGGGCTCTGATACAAAAATTGATGTGGGACAGGACACGGGATAGGATCGTCAATGAGCTTGGAAGTCACCGAGATTAGGGTACTACTATTTTTTTCATATTTTTTTAGGGGTAGCGAAAGAATAATGTAGATGAAGGTAGAAATCTGGACTCTCATGGACTTTGGGACTCATACTCACGGAGAGATCTCTCACCTCTACGGCATCTCACCCACCTCACTAATGGAGCCGTTAGTATGAATCTCAAAGGACATGAGGGTGGAAAGGAAGATGGGATCAAGGGGATAACTAGACATTGATGGGAATTCTCCCAAGGTGTCGGGGATCATGCAGCATGCAAAATTGACTTTCAAAATAAAATTTCATAGCATGATACCCTAACATGTATAACATGTATAGAAAACCCTAATTTCCAGGAACCCCTTGGGCAATAACAACTAATGAATCATTAAATAAAGTCAAGAAAAATACCTGGATCACTGAAATCCAACTTTTCCACAAGGCTCACAAGTGCAAGCCCTCCAACGGTAATCCACGCGAAACTCGGACCAAAGAAGAACTCCTTCAAGTTGCTTGGAGAAGTGGAACTCTTTTGGCAGCCTTTGGTCTATTGACCACTGTAGGACACCCTGTCCTACTGAAGGGCACTTAAGACACTATCCTAAACCACTGTAGGATCTAGGACTACCCTCCTCTAGGACCCTACAGGCTTATGTCCTAAAACCAAGCCTTGTCCTAGTGCAGAAGAACTTGTCTTAACAAGACAAGTCTTGTCCTAAAACAAGGAGGGAGAGAGAAAGTTGAAGAACACTCTAACTCTCAGGAAAATAAAATACACAGAGTCTCAAAAGATCAAAGAAGTATTTCTCATTTCACCGTATCCCTATTTATAATCTCAGATGGGGCATGAAATACATCCCGACAACACTTATCAGAAATGAAACAACATATCTGACAAGATTCTTCAGGAATGGAGAGTCATATTTGTGTTCTTTCACTTACCAGATCAATCCCCATCATGCCATGTGTCAAACATCAGTTTCTGAGATAGGGAGATGCCTTTTCTAATCCGAAGTAACATGAGGCTTGAAGAGTTTTAGAGGCAGAAGGACTCTGCCCTCTGTTGTGCGCGCGCATATGAAGAGGCGTGACTCTTCATGTGCGCGCCACCTTTCACACCTCTTCAAGCCATCCCTTTAAACTTTAAGCTGGCTATTAGACTTCTTAAGACCATGGGGATAAAATGAAGAGACGCCTTCCTGATAAAACTATTAGAGTCACATCTGCAGAAGGACTCTTAGTCCTTTTGCGTGCCACTTATTCTTCCGGGTGCGCCAAAGGGCGCCAATAGTCTTTCCCTTTCCATTTAGTCTGCCAAAAGCATCAAATTGACTTGTCAAACATATGCAATATGGGTGTCATTGGAAAGGGAATCAAATAAGCTTTATGACCATATCTTTTATTTTCATATCAGAGGTCTGCAGGCCCTTCTTTGCCCTTTTGAAGTTAAGGTATCATTTAGGTACCAAGAGTCCCATGCCATTGGGACTCTTCATATATGGCACCTAAAATGCCCTTAAGTCCAAATTAAAATCAGATTAAACTCTGATTAGGCTAGCCCCACTTAGGACTCAACCTAATTTAGGTTTCCCATAATTAGGTTAGCCCAATTAGCAAGCAACCGGACCCAATCCAATTGGGTTAGGAATTAGGTTAGCCTCTATATGCTAGTATGCAATCTGGCTAACCAATTAGGATCCTATGACCCTAATTAAATCATGAATGACTTCATTGGCCAAGTCTCTATTGTGTGTGATCCATTGGGTTCCACATCTAGCCAGCAGTAGGTTTAGGTTTGAGCCGATTTGATCCGATCGAACCCGATTGACCTAATTAGGTCAAATTGGCTCACATAATTGTCCAATTCGAATCACATATCGAATTGACTCATGAAACCAAATTAATTGGTTCATGAAAACTTACAAGACAAGATTGACATCTAACAATGTGTCATGCCTACCCAGAAGATGAGAAATTGATGAAAAATACCAAAATACCCTTCAGTAGTAAGTTACCGTGCAATTCAATCTTTCGATCTCCCATTATCCCGATTAAGTGATAGGTATGGATAGATATCAAACCCTAACACTTCATCATATCAAATCTTAGATCGATCATGAGGACTCAACTGATAACTGATTAGACTTCACTAATCTTATCTTGCTTTGATCAAAGGCTTATTGAGTCACTCATCGAAGAGATTGCATGGGATAACAATTCCTCTTACTACGAATGATCGATTCCTTGTTGGTCCACTCACATCCTTCGTACACCTTCCACCATACCCAGAACACCCCATACATGTCGCAATGGTATGAATGAGTATGAACCAAAATATGGCTTAGTGTGCACAAGGAACCTGGTGACCTCAGGTCTAAAGATCACATGCACAACTTCTACTCTGGGATCTATCTTTTGACAAGTAGTAAGACTTCCATAAGATAATCCCGGTGTAGATCAGTCTAGTGTACTCATACCTTGATGAGCACCCTTATCCTAGTATTAATGTCTCTACACAAGTGGTTGTGAGATCAACCACCCTCATCAACTGAGCATACATAGGATAAGCTAGTCTTTCCGGATTCATCGATCCCCAAATCGATGATCCAACGACTATGAACATTCTAGATTAGGGATTATAGGAAATTAGGTCTCACTCTTATGAATTCCATCATAACCCTAATTCCATTGCCCTACTCTATGGGGTTCATCATAATCAATAAAACCATGACACAGTAATATATGATGAATCAAATGCCTTTATTAATATGAAAGTATGTCATACATGAGCTGGAAATTTACAAAAAGGCCCTCATAATGATTGGCTCTTAGGACACTTTTCTATCAAACTTCCACTTGCACTAAAGCCAATCACCCTTGTATTCTATGCCCATACAATCTAAGTGACGATCTAACTGCTGCTTGGCTAAAGCTTTAGTGAACGAGTCTGCTATATTGTTCTTTGTGTCAACTCGTTCAATGATGACATCTTGTCTTTCAATAATCTCTCGAATGAGGTGGAACCATCTTAGAATGTGCATGGACTTGTGATGAGACCTCGATTCCTTAGCTTGTGCAACAGCCCTAGTGTTATCACAATATAATGGCACTGGCTGTTGTACATCTGGAACCACGCCCAATTCCATAATGAATTTCTTCATCCAGACAGCTTACTTTGTGGCATCATTAGTAGCTATATACTCTGTCTCAGTGACTGAGTCGGCTACTGTTGGCTGCTTTATACTCTTTCAACTCACTGCACCACCATTCAAGGTGAAGACATACCCCGATGTGGATTTGCTATCATCTGGATCTGATTGAAAACTAGAATCTATATATCCTTCTAGTTTCAACTCAGATCCTCCATATACTAGAAAAATATCTTTAGTCCTTCTCGGGTACTTAAGAATATTTTTCACAGCTCTCCAATTATCCTCTCCTGGATTTGCCTGAAACCTGCTCACTATGCCCAAGGCATATGCAACATCAGGTCTGGTACATAACATGGCATACATTATTGATCCTATAGCCAAAGCATAAGGAATCATAGCAATCCTCTCTCTTTCTTCTGATGTCTTAGGAGACATTTTCTTAGAGAGATGTATGCCTTGACTTATAGGTATGTAACATTTCTTACTTCCATCCATGTTGAATCTCTTCAACACTAAGTCAATGTACCTAGATTGGGATAAGCGCAGCATCCTTTTGGATCTATCTCTATAGATCCTCATACCCAGTATATAGGATGCTTCTCCCAAATCCTTCATGAAAAATTTTGATGATAGCCAAGTTTTAACCGACTGTAATATTGGGATATCATTCCTAATGATCAGTATGTCATCCACATATAAAACCAAGAAAATAAGTGCACTCCCACTTGTCTTCTTGTACACACTTGGTTCATCTATAATTTTGATAAAACCAAATCCTTTGATTATTTCATCAAAATGGATGTTCCAACTCCTCGATGCTTGCTTAAGTCCATAAATGGACTTCTTTAATTTGCATACCTGGTTTGGTCTTCCACTTGAGACAAAGCCCTCTGGCTGTGACATGTAGACTTCTTCCTCAAGGTTTCCATTGAGGAAAGCAGTCTTTACATCCATTTGCCAGATCTCATAGTCATGGTATGCTGCTATTTCAAGCAATATCCGAATGGACTTGAACATGGCTACTAGAGAAAAAGTTTCATCATAGTCTATACCATATTTTTGTCTGAAACCTTTTGCTACTAGCTTAGCCTTGTAGGTCTCAACTTGACCATCTGCTCCAATCTTCTTCTTGAAGATCCATTTACACCCAATTGGATTAATTCTTTCAGGTGGATCTACCAAAGTCCAAACCTAATTGAAATACATGGAGTCCATTTCAGATTTCATGGCACCAAGCCATTTGTCTGAGTCTTTACTCTTGATAGCTTCCGAATAGTTCATAGGATCATCATCCTATATGATACTGGCTTCATTGTCATTCCCGATGACAAAGCCATATCTAAGAGGTGCTCCCCGCACCCTCTCTGACCTTCGGAGAGGAGGTGTGTATTGTGATTGTTCTTGATCTATAAGAACCTCTGGTTGAGGAACTTCACTTGAAGGCTTATTGGTTTGTTGGTTCTGTTCTTCACATAACTCAAGTGAAGAACCACTACATCCTTCTTGGATAAACTCTTGTTCCAAGAATGTAGCATGCCTACTGACAATTATCTTTTATTCAGTAGCATTATAAAAGTGGTATCCCATACTTACTTTTGGGTAACCAACAAATCTACACTTATCAGCTCTAGCACTTAACTTATGTCCAAAGTTATTCTTGACATAAGCATAGCAACCCCAAATCTTCAAGTACTTAAGACTTGGTTTTTTGCCATTCCATAACTCATATGGAGTGCTACTTACTGACTTAGATGGAATCCTATTTAATATATGTGCTGTAGTCTCCAGGGCATATCCCCAAAAGAAAATGGAAAGATCTGTGAAGCTCATCATGGACCTCACCATATCCAAAAAGGTGCGATTTCTCCTTTCTGCTACTCCATTTTACTAGGATGTATAAGGAGGGGTCCATTCAAAAATAATGCCTTTGTCTTTTAGATGGTTTAGGAACTCACTAGATAAGTATTCTCCTCCTCGATCAGATCAAAGAGCTTTAATACTAAGTCCAGTTTGTTTTTCAACTATACTCTGATATTCTTTAAACTTATCAAAGGCTTTGGACTTGTGTTTCATAAAATACACATGACCGTACCTTGATAAATCATCAATAAAAGTGATGAAATAAGAATATCCTCCTCTAGCCTGAGTTGACAATAGGTCCACATACATCAGTATGCACTAGACCTAACAATTCAGTTGCCCTTTCTCCATGTCCAGTGAATGGAGACTTGGTCATTTTTGAAAGTAAACTGATGCAGGTGGTTTGACAAGATCCTACACTAGGCATGCAAACATCTACGGGAGCAGATTGGATTTTAAAATAATTTTTAAAATTCACGCAGCGGGTATCTGTTCCGCCAGGAATTTATCTAAATCTAGTTGCATTTAGGCATGCATAATTATATAAAATATTTATAAAATATTAAACAATTTAATCTATCCATGCATGATTAAAAAATAATTTTTCATACCTTTTATTTTGCTTGGAATAACTCTGGAATAAACCTGGAATAGACTGGAATAACTGGAATAAAGTTATTCCAGTCGTCTTCCTCCTTGGGACTCTCTTTTTGGCTTGCAAAACGTCGTCGGAACACCGCCTTCCGGACCTCCGTTTACTCCCAAATTTGAGCAGCAACAACTTGGACAAGTCTTCTTTGATTTGCCACCAATTTATGTAATCAAATCTAAGCCAATAAAATTAAATAAATCACCAAAGTCTGCTGCCAGATTTCTGCAGCAGAACTGGTTAGCAGACTTTGGCCTTCATTTCGGAGCAGCTGGGGCGATCCCGGCTCGCGTGGTTTTGCTCCTAGGAGTAGAATGGTACTCCCTCTAGAGGGGAGATACACCCGGGACTCTCGGATCTATCTCCACACGTGGTGCTAGCCGCTGGAAGAGGGCTTCACGGTCACTGGATTTCTGCAACAGGGTAGAACTTTGAGCACTTGAAACAAGGGATTTAAAGCCTTGTTTCTCTCCCTCACAAGCTCCTAAAACCAGCCTATAAGAGCATAAGACTAAGCTCTCACCCAAGGGATCTCACAACCTTTCAAAGAAAAACACCCAAGGCTTTTCACGGCTAAACAAAAATTCACACGGTGAAAAACAACACACTGAAAACAGGGGCTGCAGAGGTCTTTATAAAGGCTGCAATGGGAGAGGGAGAGGGAGAGGCAGGGAGGCCAAGAGGCAGGGGCTGCTGCTTACCCAATTAACCAGCAATTAAAATAGCCATTAACTAGGAGAAAAGCATCGGGAAGAAAAGAAGAAGGGACGCCCAGCGCTTGGATTTCTTGGTTATTTGGCCTTCCTCAAAACACCGTGTAAATGGTCAAAAAAGTAAAAGAAAATCGTGGAAACTAGTCCACCGGTTCAAATAACCGGTCCAAGCCAATAAACCAACCCATTGGTTCAATCCCATTAAACCAAACGGTTCAATCCAATTGAACCTGGTTCAAGGAATAAAATTGGTTCACAACCAATTGGAGGCCGAAACGAACTCCGAATTAGTTCAAAACTGATTCAGAAAAATCCGGGCGCAGTGCTGGTCAACCCGGAACATTTTTCGATCGACACAGACAAGGGCAAGATGGGGAAAAGAGTGCTCAAAAATACTGTGACCATAAAACCAAGACGATTTCCAATCGTAATCGATATCCGGATTAGAGAGTTATCCTCTGTGGCGTGTGACCTCATAGGTTCGAACCTAAACGGTAGCACTAGAACAATTTCTAGTACCAACTCAGGAAACCATCTAGTAATGGGTCCTAGCATCCGGATAGGTCGAAGATGCGGGAGCAAACAATCGAACCTCTGGCATATGGTTACCGTATAATTCATCCCTTTGACCTCTAATGCTCATGACGACTGAGATTGGGCTGCCAACCCAGACTGAGTCAGTCGACTACGTGTCTCAACCTCGCAAGCCCAGTGACTCTTCACTAGGACTACCCCGGCCGAGGATTTGCTAAATTGAGATACTGCTAGACATTCAATCCAAACTGTTTGGACAGGTCAATTCCATCTTGGTCCATCACTGCTCCACAAGTACTTGCCTGTACCCAGAAACCTTCCGTCACCGGATTAAAAATCTGGGTAGTCCGGCACCAAAGCACAGGGAGTTGCTTGCAAGCTACCATGATGACCTCAGGTCAGAGGGACACATATACCCATATCCAATCGTGAGTATCCCTTTGGCAGAAAGGGGCTGCACGGAGTCACATTCAATAAGATATCACATATCCCACTTGCAGATCACATCAGTGTCACCACACTCATTTGGTCAAGAGGACAACCAAACGATGTGAACTACAACAACCTATACTTGATATATTGCCGTCCAGTACAATATATCCTTTGGTTGTGAACAGGATTTAAGGACCACTCGATACATCCTCTCTGTATCGAAGTCATTGTAGTCCTAAGGACTTCATCACATTGAAAGAGTTCATTTCAGGAAAATTTAGTATGTGATGAGCTGCCAAAAATATTATTTTATTAATTCATAAAATGAGTACAATACTGAGCACAACCGCCTACAACCCAGGGATTGGCTTTGGGATACAATTCCCAACAATTTTTCCTTTGAGACAAGATTCACAAGTTTCTAATGATTAGAAATCATTAGAGTCAAAGTAATTATCTTTGACCAACTTGTTTATTTTTGACTCACTGATATGACCCAATCGATAGTGCCAAAGATATGTGACATTGTCATTATCTCTTTTCCTCTTCTTATTATTAATAAGAAAAATATTATCATTGAGTTATAAAGTTAGAAGACCATTTACAAAAGATCCACGTCCAAATATTTTATTATTATGAAGAATAGAGCAGCCACTACTCTTTACAATTATTTCATATCCCTGTTGTAATAACAAGGGTATAGAAATAATATTTCTAATAATATCTGGTACATAGAAGCATTCTTCTAACTTTATTACATCACCCGAAGATAATAAAAGAAGATAGGTACCCATAGCTTCAGTATGTATGGCTTCACCACTTGCCCCATACAGCTTAAAGTCACCCTTCTTCAATCTTCTAATTCTGTGGAGTCCCTGCAATGAATTGCATATATGAGATCCACATGCGGTATCCAATACCCATGAATTAGAAGTGGAAGCACTCAATGATAAATTAGTTTGTATCATGTACAAACCTTTAGATGCTCCACTTACATCTTGCTTCACACTTGTAAGGTAAACCTTGCAATTCTTCTTCCAATGCCCAGTCTTGCCACAATGGAAACAGGCTCCATCAACCTTCTTAGCTTTCTTGTTCTTCTTTTGGATGCTTTTCCTAGGGTTGAATTTTTTCTTCATACCCTTCTTCATTGCCTGCTTCTTTCTATCAACAAGAAGCACATGAGCCTTATCTCCTTTAGAGTGGCTCTCAGCTGTCTTAAGCATGTTAAGCAGCTCTGGTAATGAAATGTTTAGTTTTTTCATATGGTAGTTGAGAACAAACTGAGAGAAGGAATCTGGGAGTGATTGTAGGATCAAGTCCTGATTGAGTTCACCATCCATGACAAACCCTAATTGACCCAATCGAGTGATCAAGTCAATCATTTTCAGCACATGGGTTTGCACAGGTGAACCCTCACTCATCCGAGCATGGAATAACTATTTCGATATCTCGTATCGAGCAGCCCTACTTTGCTCTCCATATAGCTCCTTTAAATTAGCAATATGGACTGAGGTTCCATGCCTTCATGTTGTCTCTGGAGCTCGTTGCTCATTAAGGCCAACATGATGCATCTGACAGTTGTACTATCATTTTGCCACATCCTGTATATGGCAATATCCTCCTCTAATGCATCCTCTCCGATCAACACTGGATCCAGAGAATCAAGTATATACGAAAGCTTCTCCTGAGTTAATACAATTCTCAGGTTCCTCAACAAATCCACATAATTTGGACCGGTTAACTTGTTCGCATCCAAGATGCCCCTTAGTGATAAGTTTGAAGCCATTATTTAAATGTCCTACTTTTAATTAAAGAACAATATTAGCAGAACACTCGATTATGACATTCATAATTAGATAAGGACTTTATATTAAATTATGTCTTCCACTATTTTCTTCAAATACCATAACCCTCAACTATGGTAAGCGAGAAACCTTCCTGGTTTCCTTAGTAGGGTTGAGATCCTTATTCCTCACGAGTGCCTTGTGTGTACACAACAAACACACATGAGTTCAAAGGTATGACAACCTTTTCATTTGCAACCCATGCAATTCTCAACAATTATCTTTGCCTCTAGGACACTTATGGCCTTGTGTGTACACAACAAACCATAATATCTTAGTTTAGTCATACCCTTCATTTCCATATAGCCATGATTAAATAATGTTGCCCTTGTGTATACACAACAAAGCAACATATCCAAACATGCTATAAAGCACTAAGTGCACCAAGACAAATCTTATATCAATTCCTAGAGTAGGCCTTGTGTGTACACAACAAACCTACTATAGTTTTGACATAAATTTGGCTTAGCATGAAGGAAGGCAAATTATAATATACTTAACCAATTAGCATTACCAAATTAAGATTTAGATATAACCAAATTAGCCAGGTAAGTGGGAGGGGTGAGGGGGTTCCCCCGTTGCTTTCCTTAGACACCAATTAGATTGGCCAGGTCAGACAACGGAACTAATTAAAAACCTCATTCCCTTTACCTTCCCAGAACCACTTGCCTAGACACCAATTGGCTAATCAAACCTTAACCGGTTTTGTATCTTGACTAAGTTTTATACTATAACTAAATATACTTTTTGATGAGGGCTTTGATGGTCTCAAAACACATTCTAAAACTATCATGATAGTAGTGTTTATTACTACTAGTATAAACATAGACATGATAACCAAGTTTATAACAAATATAAACCCAATGTATATCACTCTAGCATTTGCATTAAAATTCATATCATCAATCATATTACCCTAATATGCATAGCATTATATTGACATAATATCATACATATGAACATGGTTGAGTCGACTTGATAAGGTTCGTGTCGGCTCGGTAGTGGAATTTAATCAAACTCCAAAAAGATTCATAATTGGAATGCCACAAGGATGGCTCTGATACCACTAATGGAAATTCTCCTAGGGGGTCGGGGATCATGCAGCATGCGGAATTGATTTTCAAAGTAAAATTTCATAGCATGATACCCTAATATGTATAACATGTATAGAAAATCCTAATTCCCAGGAATCCCTTGGGCAATAACAACTAATGAATCATTAAATAAAGTCAAGAAAAATACTTGGATCGCTGAAATCTAACTTTTTCACAAGGCTCACAAGCACAAGCCCTCCAACGATGATCCACACAAAACTCGGACCAAGGAAGAACTCCTTCTTCAAGTTGCTTGGAGAAGTGGAACTCTTTTGGCAGCCTTTGGTCTATTGACCACTGTAGGACACCCTGTCCTACTGAAGGGCACTCAAGACACTATCCTAAGCCACTGTAGGATCTAGGACTACCCTCATCTAGGACCCTATAGGCTTATATCCTAAAACCAAGCCTTGTCCTAGTGTAGAAGAACTTATCTTAACAAGACAAGTCTTGTCCTAAAACAAGGAGGGAGGGAGAAAGTAGAAGAACACTCTGACTCTCGGGAAAATAAAACACTCAGACTCTCAGAAGATCGAAGAAGTATTTCTTATTTCACTGTACCCCTATTTATAATCTTAGATGGGGCATGAAATGCATCCCAACAACACTTATCAGATATGAAACAATATATCTGATAAGACTCTTCGGGAATGAAGAGTCATATCCGTGTTCTTTCACTTACCAGATCAATCCCCATCGTGCCATGTGTCAAATATAGGTTTCTGAGATAGGGAGACATCTCTTCTAATATGAAGTAATGCAAGGCTTGAAGAGTTTCAGAGGCAGAAGGACTCTGCCCTCTGTTGTGCATGCGCATATGAAGAGGCACGACTCTTCATGTGCGCGCCACCTTTCACACCTCTTCAAGCCGTCCCTTTAAACTTTAAACTGGCTATTAGACTTCTTAAGACCATGGGGATAAAATGAAGAGATGCCTTCCTAATGAAACTATTAGAGTCTCATCTACAGAAGGACTCTTAGTCCTTCTGTGCGCCACTTATTCTCCGAAATATGCCAAAGGTCACCAATAGACTTTCCCTTTCCATTTAGTCCACCCAAAGCATCAAGTTGACTTGGTCAAACATATGCAATATGGGTGTCATTGGAAAGGGCATCAAATAATCTTTCTGACCATATCTTTTATTTTCATATCAGAGGTCTGTAGGCCCTTCTATGCCCTTTGGAAGTTAAGGTATCATGTAGGTACTAAGAGTCCCATGCCATTGGGACTCTTCATATATGGCGCCTAAAATGCCCTTAAGTCCAAATTAAAATCAGATTAAACTCTGATTTGGCTAGCCCCACTTAGTACTCAACATAATTTAGGTTTCCCATAATTAGGTTAGCCCAATTAGCGAGCAACCGGATCCAATCCAATTGGGTTAGGAATTAGGTTAGCTTACATATGCTAGTATGCAATTTGGCTAACCAATTAGGATCCTATGACCCTAATTAAATCATGAATGACTTCCTTGGCCAAGTCTCTATTGTGTGTGACCTATTGGGTTCCACATCTAGCCAGCAGTAGATTTAGGTTTGAGCCGATTCGATCCGATCGAACCCGATTGACCTAATTAGGTCAAATTGGCTCACCTAATTGTCCAATTCGAATCACACATCGAATTGACTCATGAAACCAAACCAATTGGTTCATGAAAACCTACAAGCCAAGATTGATGTCTAGCAACATGTCATGCCTACCCAGAAGATGAGAAATTGATGAAAAATATCAAAATATCCTTCAGTAGTAAGTTACCGTGCAATTCAATCTTTCGATCTCCCATTATCCCGATTAAGTGATAGGTATGGAGAGATATCAAACCCTAACACTTCATCATATCGAATCTCAGCTCGATCATGAGGACTCAACTGATAACTAATTAGATTCCACTAATCTCATCCTGCTTTGATCAAAGGCTCATTGAGTCACTCATCGAAAAGATTGCATGGGATAACAATTCCTCTTACTAGGAATGATCGATTCCTTGTTGGTCCACTCACATCCTTCGTACACCTTCCACCATACCCAGAACACCCCGTACATGTTGCAATGGCATGAATGAGTGTGAACCAAAATATGGCTTAGTGTGCACAAGGAACCTGGTGACCTCAGGTCTAAAGATCACATGCACAACTTCTACTCTTGGATCTATCTTTTGACAAGTAGTAAGACTTCCATAAGATAATCCCGGTATAGATCAGTCTAGTGTACTCATATCCTGATAAGCACCCTTATCCTAGTATTAATGTCTCTACACAAGTGGTTGTGAGATCAACCACCCTCATCAACTGAGCATACATTGGATAAGCTAGTCTTTCCAGATTCATTTATCCCCGAATCGATGGTCCAATGACTAGAAACATTCTAGATTAGGGTTTATAGAAAATTAGGTCTCACTATTATGATTTCCATCATAACCCTAATTCCATTGCCCTACTCTATGGGGTTCATCATAATCAATAAAAACATGACACAGTAATATATGATGAATCAAATGCCTTTATTAATATGAAAGTATGTCATACATGAGCTGGAAGTTTTTAAAAAGGCTCTCATAATGATTGGCTCTTAGGGCACTTTTCTATCAGACATGACCTCACATCATGCCCTGGGGTTGGGCCTCACACACTCTTCTCAAGGAGCAAAAAAAGAGTCACTCTTCTCTAAAATACTTTCATTCATCACTAGCTTTCTTTTACAAAGAGATTAGGGGCCTATTTATAGGCTTCTAAGCCCCATTTGAAATTCAAATTTTACATGAAAAGAGGGGGAAAGGTAGCTACAAATTTGAATTTCAAGTTTCATGAAAAGGGGTGGCAAAATGCATGGGTGCCAAGTGTCTCCTTGTGGTTGCCAAGTGTCCAAATCTGAAAATCTGTATGCATGGGCACCACTTGGCATTCATGTGGGCATTCTTGTGTGTTGGGAACCACTTGGCATTCATGTGGGGACCTTCTTATATGGAGGATGAAATGATCTTCAAATCTAAATTTATTTGCATCGAAATTCATACTGCATCATGATTCGTGCTGCTACGGGATTCATGCTACTCCGAGATTCATGCAACTTCAAGATTCGTGCTTGCTCCGGGATCCATGATGGCGATGTCCCCATCACCTTCTTCCTCCTCCAGCCGCAAGCATCAGTAAACCCTAACTCCATCCTTTTTCAAACCATAGTTCCTTTTCTTTTGCTTTCTAATTTGCTTTTTAGCTAATCCCTGACATTTGCAAGATCTCTCCGGTGCCACGTCCCTTGGATGACATCTTCCTTGCCTCTAAACATAGCTAATAAAAAGCTGGCAGATTCACGGGACAATGACCGGATCATCCAGGCGCCGATCTGAGTTTAGAGATCTCTTCTACAGTATCAAGGCAATCATTGCTAGGTATGTAGACCCCATCCCACCTCACTTTTTCTATTTTGTTGAAGACTAAACATGCACCTAGTAGGCCTTCTTAGACCTAGGATCCTGATTTTTTTTGTCTTTGATAGTTCTAGCATGTGGGTAGGAATTCTAACTGTTGCATGAAACCCAAACCTAGTCTTGTCTAGTTTCGGGGATCAAACCATAAAAACCTAAAAATATTTGTTTTCTTTAATCTGATTTTTTTCATGTTCATCCCTTGCCTATCATCCTGCATCATGTTAGGATCCCGTCCTGCATCACCTATGTATAACCCATTTAAGGACTCAATTCTAGCTAACCCAATTAACCCAGGTTTATCAATCATAACTTGAGATTAGAATCACATCCTAAATTTTAAAGGGTTTCAAAAATACAACTTAATTTTCAATTAAGTGTACAATTGAAACAGTTTCAATTAATCCAAATTCGAAACAATTTTCAAAAACAAGTGAAACAATTTTACAAGAACTATGAACTTTAAGTTTACTATTTCAAGGTTTTCTAGTCGAGTTGGCTCGTGCAGGATGCAAGTTGGCTCATCCAAAAATATTTCTTTATTCTCAGATCTGAGTCGACTCGTATAAGGATGAGTCAGCTCGGACAGAACATAAAATAGACATACTGTTATGTCTTCAGGAAATGAGTCAGCTCGTGCAGGAGGTGAGTCGGCTCTAAAAGGAAAGTGCCCTAAAAGCCAATCTTATGTAAGGGCATTTTTGTAATCTTCCTACTCCTGTATGATATTTAATTAATAAAGGCATATTGTTTCATCATATTACTGTGTCTTGTTTAAAGATTATGATGAACCCCATAGGTTATGGCAAATGGAATTAGGGTTGTGATGGATATCATGACAGTGAGATCTAAGTTCCTTTAAACCCTAACCTAAAATGTTCCTAGTCGATGGACCATCAGTTCGGGGATCGATAAGTCCAGAAAGACTAGCTTATCCTATGTATGCTCTGATAAGAGGGTGGTTGGCCTCACAACCACTTGTGTAGAGATATTAATACAAGGATAAGGGTGCTCATTAGAGTATGAGTTCACTAAACTAATCTACACTGGGACTATCTTATGGAAGTCTTACTACTTGTCAAAAGATAGATCTCGAAGTAGGAGTTATGCATGTGATCTTTAGACCTGAGGTCACCATGGTTCCTTGTGCACACCAAGCCATGTTTTGGTTCATACTCATTCGTGACATTAAGTCATGTACGTGATGTTCTCGAATATGGTAGAAGGTGTATGAAGGATATGAGTGGACCAACAAGGAATCAATCATTCCTAGTAAGAGGAATTGTTATCCCAAGTGATCTCTTCGATTGATGACTCAAGGAATCTTTGATCAAAGCAGGATGAGATTGGAAGTGGTTTATAATCAATCATCAGCTGAGTCTTCACTATCGAATAGAGATTCAAAATGACTAAGTGCTAGGGTTTGACATTTATCCATACCCATCACTTAATGGGATAATGGGAGATCGAAAGATTGAATTGCACGGTAACTTTCTACTGAAGGATAATTTGGTACTTTTCATCAAATTTCTCATCTTCCAGGTAAGCATGACATGTTTCTATATGTCAATCATGTCTTATAGGTATTCTTGAACCAATTAGATTGGTTTCATGAGTCTATTTAATGAACAGATCGAATTGGCAATTTAGGTCAGCTCAATTTGACCTAATTAGATCAATCAGGTTCGATTGGTTCGAATCAGCTTAAACCTAAACCTACTGCTGGCTAGATGTGGAACCCAAAGGGTCACACACATTAGGAAATTGATCAAGGAAGTCATTCATAATTTAATTAGGATCATGGGATCCTAATTAGTTAGCTAGATTGCACACTAGCATGTGTAGGCTAACCTAATTCCTAACCCAAGTTGATTTGGGTCCAATTGCTTGCAAATTTGATTAACCAATTTAAGAGAGACTTAAATTGGGTTATGTCTTGATTAACACAATATTTATCAAGTTTTATTGACCAAGAGTCCTTCTGCAGATGAGATTTTTTTGCTGATTTCATCTGAACTCTTCTTGGCTAACATCCCATGCCTTATTTGAATTTAATTGACTGGTCAAAACATTTGAAATTGGCATGGAAGTTGGGAGAAGTGCACGGGTGCATGAAGAGTCACAACTCTTCATATGGCACACGGTTCTGAAGTAGTATCCTTCTGCTATCAGGAATCTTCAAGTTCTCCGATGCTTGGAGAGTGAAGAGACATCCCTTGGCTTCTCAGAGACTGGTACTTGCCATGTGCCAAGTAAGAAATTGTCCAGGAATGGGAAGGGATGCTGACATGGGCTTTGGTGCATGATAAGACATATTAGATATGATTTTTCAAGATAGATAACTTCTCTTCGGTCTTGAAAAATCATATCTAATAAGTTGATGGGAGGACATATAACACGTCCCTCTTAAACTATAAATAGGGGTGGTGATTGAAAAGATTATGCCCTAAAGGCCAATCGAAATGTTGTATTTCGATGGGATTTTTTTTTGTATCCCAAACCAGTGTATTGACATTATCAATTAATAAAGGCATTTTATTTTCATCATACGCTGTGTCTTATTAATTTTATTAAGATATGATGAACCCCATAGATTAGGGCTATGGTTCTAAGGTTATGATGAGATCATACCAGTGAGACCTAAAGCCTTAAAACCCTAATCTAGAATATTCCTGGTCGATGGGATATTGAGTAGGGGATTAATGTTTCCGATAAGACCAGCACATCTTATGTATGCTTGGTGAAGAGGGTGACTGATCTCACAGTCACTTGTGTTTGATACTAATACTAGGATGTGGGTGCTCATTAGAGAATGAGTTCATTGAATGGATCCAGCTTGAGAACAACTAATGGAACCTTATCTGTTTATCAATAGATAGTTCTCATAGTGGGAGTAGTGCATGTGGTCCTTTGACCTGAGACTGCCATGGTACCTTGTATGCATGAATCCATACTTTGGTTCACACTCAATCATGACACTGAGTCATGCATGGGGTGATACTGGGTATGGTGGATTGCATATGGAGGTTGTGAGTAGGTCAAAAAGGAATCGATCAACCCTAGTAAGAGGGAAGCGCATCCAGATGATTTCAATCAAATGAAGATTCGAGAAATCTTTGATCAAAGTATGAACATTAGAAATAGTTTCCAATGGTTCATTAATGAATCATCATTATCAGATTGAGCAAGAAATGAATATCAAATTGGATTTGACAAGTATCCATATCCATAGTCATATTCAGGGTGCAAGTAGATAGAAGGACTGAATTGCTCGGTAACTCACCACTGAAGGGTATTTTGATAAATCCACCAAAATTCTTCATCTTCCAGGTAGGCATGACATGTTGCTAGACATCAATCTTGTCTTGTAGGTCTTCATGAACCAATTGATTTGGTTTCATGAGTCAATTCGATGTGTGATTCGAATTGGACAATTAGGTGAGTCAATTTGACCTAATTAGGTCAATCGGGTTCGATCGGATCGAATCGGCTCAAACCTAAATCTACTGCTGGCTAGATGTGGAACCCAATAGGTCACACACAATAGAGACTTGGCCAAGGAAGTCATTCATGATTTAATTTGGGTCATAGGATCCTAATTGGTTAGCCGGATTACATACTAGCATATGTAGGCTAACCTAATTCCTAACCCAATTGGATTGGATCCGGTTGCTTGCTAATTGGGCTAACCTAATTATGAGAAACCTAAATTAGGTTGAGTCCTAAGTGGGGCTAGCCTAATCAAAGCTAAATCTGATTTTACTTTGGATTTAATGGTATTTTAGGCAACATACATGAAGAGTCCCAATGGCATGGGACTCTTGGTACCTAAATGATACCTTAACTTCAAAAGGGCACAGAATGAGCTATAGATCTCTGATTTGAATATAATTTATATGGTCAGAAAGAAAATTATATGCTCTTTCCAATGACACCCATATTGCCTATATTTTGACTGGTCAACATTCTTTGAGATTTGCATGGAAGAAGGATGGTGCGTGCGGTGCATGAAGAGTAGCAACTCTTCATGTGGCGCATGGTTCTAATGGAGAGTCCTTCTGCTATAAGGACTCTTCATAATCTCAGATGTTTGGTGATTGAAAAGGCACCTCTTGGCTTTTTAGGGACCGGTAATTGACATGTGGCAAGTGAGAATTCGTCCAGATAAAAGAAGGGATGTGAATAAGGCCTTCGGTGCATGAATGGGCTTATTAGATATGATTTTTCAAGCCAGATAACTTCTCTTCGGTCTTGATAAATCATATCTGATAAGTTGATGGGAGGACATATCACATGCCCCTCTTATATCTATAAATAGGGGGCGGTGAAATGAGTTTGATAATTAAGAATTCCATCGAAGTATTATTCTGAATGTCTCTCTCTCCCTCCTTTCTTTAAGACAAGACTTGTCTTGTTAAGACAATGTCTTTTCTAATAGGACAAGGCTTTGTTTTAGGACATAAGCTTAAGGGGTCCTAGAGGAGAGTCGTCCTAAAACCAAGAGTGGTTTAAGAGAGTGTCTTTAGTGCCCTACAGTAGGACAAGGTGTCCTACAGTGGTCAATAGACCAAAGGCTGCCGAAAGAGTTCCACTTCTCCAAGCAACTTGAAGAAGGAGTTCTTCCTTGGTCCGAGTTTCGTGTGGATCACCGTTGGAGGGCAAACGTTTGGGCGCTTGGTGGAGAAGAAGGCTGAATCAGGGTTTTCTTCATCGGATTGGATACTAGCGGTTCAGGTTGGTGCCTAAACTCTAGTTTATATTATATATGCATGTTTGTATGTTTTAATTCCTAGTAAGGAGGTCTTGGGTTAAGGGTATGGTAGTGGTTTCATAATAAATTTTGAAATCCACGCTTCTGCCCTGGTCACCAAAACCCTTATTGTGATATGAGTTTCAGATATACATTCCACCATAAAGTTATTCTGAGAGTTTATTCTCCCTCGCTCCTCCTTTAAGACAAACCTTGTCTATTTAAGACAAGGTTGTTCTTATAGGACAAGTCTTAGAATTTAAGACATAAGCCTAGAGTGTTCTAGAGGAGGGCAATACCAAATCCAAGAGTGGTTTTGGAAGGCATTCAAAGTACCCTACAAGAGGATAGGGTGTTCTACAAAGGTCAAAGTCCAGAAGGCTGTCAAGAAGAGTCCTAGTCAAGCAAGCTACTGAAGTAGGAGTTATTCCTTGGGTCAATTCCTATATGGATCACCATTGGAGGGCTTGCACTTGTGAGTCTAGTGGAAAGGAGTGAAAACAGCATCCCTGGTATTTATCATGAACCATATTAGTGATATATTAGTTGCGTATGAATAAGGAGATCTTGGGATTAGGGTTTCTGGTCAATAAGGGTTTTTCTTTGTATAAATTTTTGAAATCTAATGCTTCATAGATGGATGATGACCCTTTAGAAACCCATCAGGCTCGTCTGCCTGGGTTGGAAACAGTAACTTTAAAATTCATCCCTTTTCATTTGAACTTTTCAAAATTTTAGATCATGCACCTTTTAGATCTCATCTAAACATAGTTATGATCTACAAACATAGATTAAAATTATTTTAAACTATCAAATCCCTCACTTTCTTCTTCATAAGATCATGACGTAGCGACACCCCTACATGCCATAGGAGAACCCCACCGAATGGAAAGAGATGGCCTTTAAACCATACTTTTCTCCTATGACCGGATGGCCATGGCAAATACACCTTAATCCAAGTACTTTGCGATGGATATCAAACCGATTTCATACAAAAGTATTGAACTATTCGTGCATCCAACCTAGCTCTGATACCATTGTTGGCGAACCGAGGTAGCCCTGCGAGCAACACAAATGTCCTGCCTCTACAGGTAGTTCACACTGGGGTAAGGGGATTCTACTCCTTCCTTCAAGGTGCTAGCCTCTCCAAAAATGATGTGGCTATAGCAGACTCCTTTTTCAACACCTTGAAGAACCAGTTGCTAAACTGAGATGGAACAAAGCACCCAAGAACCTTTCCCAGAACACTATCCCAAACCTTCAATAGAAGGATGCACATAGCAACCCCAAAACCCAAAATCTCACTCTATTTTGTTAGAACTCTTCTAACAAAATTGAGATCAAATCTCACAATCTCTCAAAGGTCAAGACTTCTAACCAAGAGAAAAAATTGGCAAAGTCTCAACAACAATGAAAAAGGAACCATTCCTCTTCTCTAAAGGTGATCAATAATGGGGAGACAATGAGAGATTAAATTAGGGAGTTTTGGAGTCTCTTGGGATTCAAGGGTATTACAAACCGTTGGACTTCAGTAACTGATGCTGATTAAGACCCTAAAATGCCAAGCATTAAGTGCCATAACCCTTACAGCTATTAATGAAGTATTCTCTGATTTTTTAGCAAATCTTGTCAGACGGGTCGACTCGCCTCGGGTCGACTTGGTTGGCAGTTTTGATTGTTGGAAATTGTGTCCCAAAGCCAATCGCCTAGGTTATAGACGGTTGTGCTAAGTATTGTATTCATATTATGAATTAATAAAATATTATTTTTGGCAGCTCATCACATATTATATTTTCCTGAAATGAACTCTTTCCATGTGATGAAGTCCTTAGGACTACAATGACTTCGATACAGAGAGGATGTATCGAGTGGTCCTTAAATCCTGTTCACAACCAAAGGATATATTGTACTGGACGGCAATATATCAAGTATAGGTTGTTGTAGTTCACATCGTTTGGTTGTCCTCTTGACCAAATGAGTGTGGTGACACTGATGTGATCTGCAAGTGGGATATGTGATATCTTATTGAATGTGACTCCGTGCAGCCCCTTTCTGCCAAAGGGATACTCACGATTGGATATGGGTATATGTGTCCCTCTGACCTGAGGTCATCATGGTAGCTTGCAAGCAACTCCCTGTGCTTTGGTGCCGGACTATCCAGATTTTTAATCCGGTGACGGAAGGTTTCTGGGTACAGGCAAGTACTTGTGGAGCAGTGATGGACCAAGATGGAATTGACCTGTCCAAACAGTTTGGATTGAATGTCTAGCAGTATCTCAATTTAGCAAATCCTCGGCCGGGGTAGTCCTAGTGAAGAGTCACTGGGCTTGCGAGGTTGAGACACGTAGTCGACTGACTCAGTCTGGGTTGGCAGCCCAATCTCAGTCGTCATGAGCATTAGAGGTCAAAGGGATGAATTATACGGTAACCATATGCCAGAGGTTCGATTGTTTGCTCCCGCATCTTCGACCTATCCGGATGCTAGGACCCATTACTAGATGGTTTCCTGAGTTGGTACTAGAAATTGTTCTAGTGCTACCGTTTAGGTTCGAACCTATGAGGTCACACGCCACAGAGGATAACTCTCTTATCCGGATACCGATTACGATTGGGAATCATCTCGATTTTATGGTCACAGTATTTTTGAGCACTCTTTTCCCCGTCTTGCCCTTGTCTGTGTCGATCGGGAAATGTTCCAAGTTGACCAGCTCTATGCCAGGATTTTTCTGAATCAGTTTTGAACTGATTCGGAGTTCGTTTCGGCCTCCAATTGGTTGTGAACCAATTTTATTCCCTGAACCAGGTTCAATTGGATTGAACCACCGTTGGGTTTGAACCAAATTGATTTAATGGGATTGGACCGATTTTGGTTGGACCGGTTTTGGATGAACCGGCGTTTTCATTTCCACTGACTGTTTTACACGTTGGAATTTTCTTTTTGCTGGAAGCCAGGCCAAACGACCGAACATGCCTTGACGGGGCATCCCTTCTCCTCCCTCCACCTGCTGCCTTCTCTCCCCTTTAATCTCTCTTTTATTGCTGGTTAATTGGATGAACGGCAGCTGCAATCTCTTCATCTCCCAGCACCTTTTATAAAACCCCTCTTGCTATCCCCTGTTTCCAAAGGATAGATATATTTCTGCTGGGTTGGTTTTGCATCGTGTGAAGAGAACAGCAAGTGTTGTTCTTCTTAGAGTTTACAAATCCCCTGAGACCTTGATTCCTTCCATTAGGTATTACAAGGGCTAGGTTTAGGAGGGTGTGAGGGAGAGTTTTCCCATTGTTTCCAGTGCTCCAAAAATTCCTGCTGCAGCAATTCTGTTTTGCTGCAGCAACCTGTGACCGTGAACCATCTTCCGGCAGCTAGCACCGCGCGTGGAGAGGGATCGGAGAGCCCCGGGCGTGTCTCCCCTCTAGAGGGAGTATTCTTCTACTCCTCGGAGCAAACCACACGAGCCGAGATCGCTCCAGTTGCCCGAAATCCAACGACGAAGACAGCTACTCTGTTCTGCTGCCATTTTCGTACAGTAGAATTCGATGAATTTTTACGATTTATTGGCTTAGTTTTTCTTGCAAAAACCACTGCCAAATCGAAGAGGACTTCCTTAAGAATCTACAGCTCAAATTTGGGACCGATCGGAGGTCCGGAAGGCGGCGTTCCGGGGACTTTTCGGAAGCCCAGTTTTCAGCCCAAGGTGGAAGACGACTGGAATAACTTTATTCCAGTTATTCCAGTCTATTCCAAGTTTATCCCAGACTTATTCCAGCTGGGAATAAGGTATGTTTTTGGGTTTTATTTTCGGTGCATGTGTAGATCTAGATTTATTAAAATATTTATAAATATTATATGTCCTGTATCATGCCAATACAAGCATCTTGCATATGCTAGATCCTGTGCGGAGTAGGTATTTTCCGCATTTATTAAAAATATTTTAAAATACTTACCTATTTCCTGTGCTGTTGCATGCTTAGCGTAGGCACCTGCAACCACTTTTTTACTTTCAATGGTATCAGAGCCAGGTTCTAGTGTAACAAATCTTGATGCATGTATAGTAGATTAAATTGTTTAATCTTGGGATTAGAGAGTACTTTTAGGAACCTAGTTGAGACCTTCACCATGGCCGTGTGTCTTTGACACGATGCGGTTCGTCTGTGTTGGCCTCTTTAGAAGGATCATTTAAGTAAATCAAAAAGAAATTAAAATTATTATATAATTTTGGCATGATTTATAATTTTGTTATTTGGGTCATATAATATTTATAAAAGTATAAATCTAGATATGATGCATAATTTAAGATGTAAAATTGTTTTACATAGAGACTTAATTAAAAAATATTTTAATTAAGTATTTGGCTTAATAAAAATTTTTAGGTTTATGAAATCTAATAAAATTTGCATAAGCCAAATTGGGCAAATTGGGTTAGCTGATTAGTTGGGTCCATCACTGGGTTAGACCTAAGTTTAGTTGAACCGGATTAAAAGAAGATTAAACAAAAGTTGTTTAAGGTCTTTCTTTAGAACTATCTAATAGTTAGATTAGTTGATCCGTTCATCTAAAATGGATCCAATTAGTGGCTCAGTGGACGCCCGAGTCTTTAGGCTAGTCTGATCGAGTCTGGTAAACCGACTAGTATCGAGGTAGGTTTGGCAATTGTGATCATGGTTGTATGAGGCTACCTCTTTCCTGGCCAACTTGGTTGGTGTCTAGGAAAGATGGTTAATGGCGGATACTCATCCATGATCTCACCTACCTGGCTAGTCGAGTCGACCAGAACTGATTGGAAAAGCTCAATGACTCAAGTTAACCCATGTCACCCAGGTTGATCGGTCTGACTGATCAATACGTGCCCATGGATCAATTGTTGATTTAATTCAACCCTCCTGGAATCTGATTGATTCAGTGGGAGGATGATCCATGTCCTTACCTTCATCTTCTGTCACAACTATAAAAAAAAAAAAAAATCCTCTAAAATTATTAGGTCCTTAAAAAGACTAAGTCAAGGAGTTGACAGTGTCTTAGCCTCCTATTAAGTTGGATAGAAATGTGTCCACTAGCTTGGTGTGCATCGGCAGTTCCATAGAACGGGTGTACATCCGGCGACTGGAATTTCTATCTGATCGATGATGGTTCAGTGCTACCTCCTTAACGGGACCAGGTGGGCCGGCCATAGTCGGACTTGGTCTTTAGTTAGCTGGAAGCATTGGATTAGTCATTTTAATGGTTGGACCTAACCAGAGACCCGCAATAGGAAACCCCTAGGCCGATTGGGGTGTTCTCTGGGGCAAAATAAAATACTGAAAATTGTTTAGGAAAACAATTGGTTTACGAACCTACCTTTAGGCTCGTATGGATGAGCCGGCCATAGTCGGGCTCATGCGTGGCCTATTGGATTTCAGTACCCACTTGAAAAAGTGTTTTCACGGATTGGAGTTAGAGGCTACCAATCTGAAAAATTAGTGGGAGAAACCTTTAGACTAAAGTCCAAGTCTTTTGGTTAATTTATTAATTCATATACTAATAGGTCTTATTTTCTTTTCAGATGTCTTCCAATTTATCGCTCTGGTCACTTCTCGATAACGAGAAGTTAAAGGGTCACAACTTCGATAGTTGGTATCGAAAGTTGAGAATAGTTCTGGAGCACGAACGGATCCTGTATGTGATAACGGATCCGGCACCTGAAATCCCTCCCGCCAATGCATGGACTACGGTCAAAGATGCTTATATGAAGTGGGTCTCTGATCGCACTACTGTCCGTTGTATTATGCTAGCGGCGATGAACGACGAGTTCACTCGCAAATTCGAGGAGGCCCAACCTGATGAAATCCTTCAAAAGTTGAAGGAATCCTTCGGCACCCCGGATGATGTAGAACGGTACAAAGTGTCTTGTGCCATCTACAACTCCAAGATGCCGAATGGCGGTTCAGTCACTGATCATGTATTGTACATGATCGAGTTGATTGAAAGACTGGGCAAACTCGGATGCCCCTTGCACGAGCAGCTCGGCAAGGATGCGATCCTGAATTCTCTTCCCTCCTCCTATCTTGATTTTCTCGATCATTATAGAATGAACAAGCCTGCAGTCAACTACCATGGTCTTTTGGGGTTGCTGCAGACTTTCGAGAAAGACCACCAACTGAATAAGAGGGTGGTGAATTTAGTGGGAGGTAGTAGAGGTCGTCGTCCCTTTAAGAAAGGGAAGAAGAAAATAAATAAGAAGGGAAAGAAAGTGCAGAATGCTCCTGGCCCTAGTCAGACCAGGAAGTATAAGGCTGATCAGTCTTCTGCAGAGTGCTTCTACTGCAAGAAGAAGGAACACTGGAAGAGGAACTGTCCTCTTTATATTGCGTCCCTTGATCCGAACAGGCCGAGAAAGCAGAAGTCTGCTGAACAAGGTATTTATATGATAAAACCTTGTAATTACTCAATTGTTGATACTGCCTACTGGGTTTTGGATTCTGGTAGTCCAATTCATGTTTATAATTCGTTACAGGAACTTCAAGTTAGCAGAAGATTTGAAGATGGAGAACAGTTTCTGAGCATCGGGAATGGAAATCGTGTTCCAGTACTGGCGGTCGGAGTCCTGCGTCTTGTCTTTGAGTCTTATACTGTCGAATTAGTCGACTGTCACTATTGTCCTAGTTTCACTATGAGCATAATCTCTGTAGGCCTTTTGGCCAGTTGTGGTTTTGAACTATCAATAAAAGGAGATTTTTGCAATGTTATTTTGAATAACTCTGTTATAATGAAAGCTAGATTAAATAATGGCATATACGTACTATCAAGGCATGTTAGTGTAATGTACACTTCTGGCAAACGCCCAAGGTTAGATAATGTCAACGATTTGTATCTTTGGCACTGTAGGCTAGGTCATATTAACCAAAATAGGATAAACAAGATGCGAGGAGATGGACTCCTCGAGGTCAGTGATTCTGAATCACTGCCCACTTGTGAATTTTGTTTACTTGGTAAAATGACCAAGTCACCTTTTACTGGAAAAGGTGAACGAGCTATAGAACTTCTAAGTCTAATACATACTGATGTATGTGGACCGATGACAGTTAGTGCTAGAGGAGGATACAAATATTTCATTACTTTTACAGACGACTTTTCAAGGTTCGGTTATGTCTTTTTAATGAGACATAAATCTGAGTCGTTTGAAATGTTCAAACGATACCGTAATGAAGTAGAAAAGCAAATTGGAAAAAGTATTAAAACCCTTCGATCTGATCGAGGTGGCGAATACTTATCTGGTGCTTTTTTGACATATCTTGAAGAGAATGGAATTCTCTCTCAGTGGACTCCTCCAGGAACACCACAGTTGAATGGTGTGTCCGAAAGGAGGAATCGAACCTTGTTGGACATGGTTCGATCCATGATGGGCTTTGCAACTCTGCCGCTATCCTTTTGGGGATATGCGCTTCAGACAGCCTGTTACTTATTAAATAATGTTCCAAGTAAGTCTGTTGTCTCCACTCCGTATGAGATATGGAATGGACGTAAACCATCAATCTCACACCTTCGGGTCTGGGGTTGTCCGGCTTACGTAAAGCATTTAGATTCAGACAAACTTGGTCCTAGGTCTGATCGGTGTTTATTCGTTGGTTATCCTAAGGAAACCAAAGGGTATTTCTTCTACTTGGAGAATGAACAAAAGGTGTTCGTTGCTCTTAGAGCTATCTTTTTGGAAAAGGAGTTCCTTGGAGAAGGAACTATAGCCTCTAAGATTGAACTTGATGAAGTTCAGCCAATATAAGAACCTACACACTCTAAGGACATCGTAGAACCGGCATTGATTGAATCACACCCAGAACCCATTAGGAGATCCGGTAGAATATCGCGTCAGCCGGACAGATACTACAGTTTCTTGGTCCGGGACGGCGATCCCATTGAGCTCGATGAGAACAATGAGGATCCGATCACCTATATGGATGCACTTCAGAGATCTGACTCTGAGGCATGGCTTGGAGCCATGCGATCTGAAATGGAGTCCATGGAAATCAACAATGTTTGGACATTGGTTGATCCGCCTGAAAGAATAAAACCCATCAGGTGTAAATGGATCTTCAAGAGGAAAAGGGGCGCAGATGGAAAGTTACAGACCTATAAAGCCCGTCTGGTTGCCAAGGGGTATCGTCAACGATATGGTATCGATTATGACGAGACTTTCTCCCCTGTGGCAATGCTCAAGTCCATTCGGATCATGCTTGCTTTGGCAGCATATTTTGATTACGAGATCTGGCAGATGGATGTCCGAACTGCTTTCCTGAATGGGGAGCTGGAAGAAGAGGTGTATATGATACAGCCTGAAGGGTTCACATCCACAGATGAATCAAAAGTATGCAAGTTGCAGAGGTCCATCTATGGACTCAAGCAAGCATCTCGAAGTTGGAACTTATGGTTTGATAGGTGTATCAAATCATATGGCTTCGTTAAGAACGGAGAAGAACCGTGCATCTATAAATGGGTTAATGGTTCTGTGATCGTATTCCTAGTACTGTATGTTGACGACATTCTCTTAATCGGGAATGATGTCGCAGCATTACAAGGAATAAAGGTCTGGTTATCTTCTCAGTTCTCCATGAAGGACTTGGGTGAAGCTTCTTACATACTAGGTATGAAAATCTATAGAGCTATATCTAAGAAGCTTTTGGGACTGTCCCAGTCTATGTACATTGACACCGTGCTGAAACGGTTCAGCATGGAAAATTTCAAGAAAGGCTATCTTCCGATAGGTTCTGGAATTACTCTTTCCAAGAAGGATTGTGCGACAACTCCTGAGGAAAGAGAGCGCATGAGTAGAGTACCTTATGCTTCTGCAGTAGGCTCTATCATGTATGCTATGACTTGTACTAGACCAGATGTGGCATACTCACTAGGAGTAGTGAGCAGATACCAGTCTGACCCAGGTGAGGCGCATTGGAAGGTGGTTAAGTCCATCCTTAAGTATTTAAGAAATACTAAAGATCAATGGCTGATTTATGGAGAACATAACTTGAGACATGTGGGGTACTCTGACTCCAGTTTCCAGTCAGATAGAGATGATAGCAAGAGTGTGTCAGGGTTTGTTTTTACCCTGAATGGAGGAGCGATCTGCTGGAAAAGTTCTAAGCAGGCAACTGTTGCAGACTCGGTATGCGAAGCAGAATACATTGCAGCATCAGATGCGGCAAAGGAAGCTGTGTGGTTGCGGAAGTTCCTTGGAGAGCTAGGGGTGGCACCTTCCCTAGATGGTCATGTTCTGGTGTACTGTGACAGCACTGGAGCCATTGCTCAAGCTAAGGAGCCTAAAGCTCATCACCGCACCAAACACATTTTGCGGCGCTACCACCTTGTACGAGAGATCGTGGAACGAGGCGACATCAATCTTCTGAAGATCGATGGAAAAGAAAATTTGGCCGACCCCTTCACTAAAGCCCTCGGAATAAAAGAGTTTGACTATTGCAAATGGGAAATGGGTATTAGATACTCTTCTGATTGGCTTTAGTACAAGTGGGAGTTGTTGGGAATTGTGTCCCAAAGCCAATCGCCTGGGTTGTAGGCTATTGTGCTAAATATTGTATTCATATTATGAATTAATAAAATATTATTTTTGGCAGCTCATCACATATTGTATTTCCCTGAAATGAACTCTTTCCATGTGATGAAGTCCTTAGGACTACACCGACTTCGATACAGAGAGGATGTATCGAGTGGTCCTTAAATCCTGTTCACAACCAAAGGATATATTGTACTGGACAGCAATATATCAAGTATAGGTTGTTGTAGTTCACATGTTTGGTTGTCCTCTTGACCAAAATGAGTGTGGTGACACTGATGTGATCTGCTAGTGGGATATTTGATATCTCATTGAACGTGACTCCGTGCATCCCCTTTTTTTGCCAAAGGGATACTCACGATTGGATATGGGTATATGTGTCCCTCTGACCTGAGGTCATCATGGTAGCATGCAAGCAACTTCCTGTGCTTTGGTGCCGGACTACCCAGATTTTTAATCCAGTGATGGAAGGTTTCTGGGTACAGGCAAGTACTTGTGGAGCAGTGATGGACCAAGATGGAATTGACCTGTCCAAACAGTTTGGATTGAATGTCTCGCTGTATCTCAATTTAGCAAATCCTCGGCTAGGGTAGTCCTAGTGAAGAGTCACTGGGCTTGCGAGGTTGAGACACGTAGTCGACTGACACAATCTGGGTTGGTAGCCCAATCTCAGTCGTCATGAGCATTAGAGGTCAAAAGGATAAATTATATGGTAACCATATGCCAGAGGTTCGATTGTTTGCTCCCGCATCTTCAACCTATCTGGACGCCGGGACCCATTGCTAGATGGTTTCCTGTGCTGGTACTAAAAATTGTTCTAGTGCTACCGTTTAGGTTCGAACCTATGAGGTCACACGCCATAGAGGATAACTCTCTGATCCGGATACCGATTATGATTGGGAATCGTCTCGATTTTATGGTCACAGTATTTTTGAGCACTCTTTTTCCCGTCTTGCCCTTGTCTATGTCGATCGAAAAATGTTCCGGGTTGACCAGCACTGCGCCAGGATTTTTCTGAATCAGTTTTGAACTGATTCGGAGTTCGTTTCGGCCTCCAATTGGTTGTGAACCAGTTTTATTCCCTGAACCAGGTTCAATTGGATTGAACCACCGTTGGGTTTGAACCAAATTGATTTAATGGGATTGGACCGATTTTTGTTGGACCGGTTTTGGATGAACCGGTGTTTTCATTTCCACTGACCGTTTTACATGTTGGAATTTTCTTTTCGCTGGAAGCCAGGCCAAACGACCGAACATGCCTTGACGGGGCATCCCTTCTCCTCCCTCCACCTGCTGCCTTCTCTCCCCTTTAATCTCTCTTTTATTGCTGGTTAATTTGATGAACGGCAGCTGCAATCTCTTCATCTCCCAGCACCTTTTATAAAACCCCTCTTGCTATCCCCTGTTTTCAAAGGATAGATATATTTCTGCTGGGTTGGTTTTGCATCGTGTGAAGAGAACAGCAAGTGCTGTTCTTCTTAGGGTTTACAAATCCCCTGAGACCTTGATTCCTTCCATTGGGTATTACAAGGGCTGGGTTTAGGAGGGTGTGAGGGAGAGTTTTCCCATTGTTTCCAGTGCTCCAAAAATCCCTGCTGCAGCAATTCTGTTTTACTGCAGCAACCTGTGATCGTGAACCATCTTCCGGCGGCTAGCACCGCGCGTGGAGAGGGATCGGAGAGCCCCGGGTGTGTCTCCCCTCTAGAGGGAGTATTCTTCTACTCCTCGGAGCAAACCACGCGAGCCGGGATCGCTCCAGTTGCCCGAAATCCAACGACGAAGACAGCTACTCTGTTCTGCTGCCATTTTCACACAGCAGACTTCGATGAATTTTTACGATTTATTGGCATAGTTTTTCTTGCAGAAACTAGTGCCAAATCGAAGAGGACTTCCTTAAGAATCTACAGCTCAAATTTGGGACTGATCGGAGGTCCGGAAGGCGGCGTTCCGGGGACTTTTCGGAAGCCCAGTTTTCAGCCCAAGGTGGAAGACGACTGGAATAACTTTATTCCAGTTATTCCTGTCTATTCCAAGTTTATCCCAGACTTATTCCAGCTGGGAATAAGGTATGTTTTTGGGTTTTATTTTCGGTGCATGTGTAGATCTAGATTTATTAAAATATTTATAAATATTATATGTCATGTATCATGCCAATACATGCATCTTGCATATGCTAGATCCTGTGCGGAGTAGGTATTTTCCGTATTTATTAAAAATGTTTTAAAATACTTACCTATTCCCTGTGCTGTTGCATGCTTAGCGTAGGCACCCTGTGCTGTTCCGCATTTATTAAAAATGTTTTAAAATACTTACCTATTCCCTGTGCTGTTGCATGCTTAGTGTAGGCACCTGCAACCACTTTTTTTACTTTTATTGATAACTTCTTGTCAAACAAGTCTGGAATGATTTCCAATCATTTTCAATTCAACAAATCAAGAGAAACCCCACGGTGTGTGACCCCGTAGGTTCAAATGCTAAACCGGTAGCACAGGAACGTTTCCAGTACCAGCCAAAGTTGCTATCTAGCAATGACACCCGACATCCAGATAGGTTGAAGGTTGCGGAGCAATAAGAACTTGTCGAATATGGAATACCACCAAACTTATTCCTTTGACCTTCTAAGGCTCCAGATGGCTTAGGGTTAAACTGCCCAACCCTAATCAGTCCATCTCAATATGTCTCAAATAAAGAATCCCTATAACTCCTTACAAGGAATGCCCTGGCCAAGGTCTTTCTTAATTGAGGTATAGTAAGCATTCAATCCAAACCATTTAGAGAGATCAATCCTATCTTGATCTTACTACTGCTACACAAGTACTTGACTGCACCCAGTAACCTTCCATCACCGGATTAGAAATCCGGATAGTCCGGCACCTAAGCATAGTGAGTTGCTTGCAAGCTACCATAGTGATCTCAAGTTAGAGGAATAATTCATGTCCACATTCTAATGCAAAACTTCTCTTTAGCAGAAAGAGAATCTCGCATGAGAGTCACGCTTAGTGAAATATCAAATACAACACCTGATATCATACCAGCATCTCCATGCTACTTGGTTAAGAGGACAACCAACAAACGTGACATCAATAACCTACTCTCAATACACCATCATCCTAAAACAGCATATCCTTTGGTCACGAACGAGTTTATGAACTACACGATGCATCCTCTCTATATCGCATACAAGATAGCTCAAAGGACATCATCACACAAGTTCAATTAGGAAGATGACATGTGATGAACAACCAGAATAAACTTTTTATTCAATTAAATAATTCATATACATATATATGAGTTGCACAACCGTCTCCAACCTAGATGATTGGCTTTGGGATACACATTTTCCAACACTTAGTAGTGAAAGAAGTTAATAGTAAGAACCAAAATTAATATCCCCAAGAAATACTATCCCTCTTAGAAAATTTTAAAAATGCATTCCCTGAGGACCTCCCAAACTATTTACCATCGATATGTGATATTTAGCATATAATTGATTTTATTCTAGGAGCTACCCTACCAAATCTTTTTCATTATTGGTTAAACCCTATTGAACATGTGAAGTTGCAATGTCAAGTTGAAGAGCTCCTTAAAAAGAAATTTATAAGGAAAAGTTTGAGCCCTTGTGCTGTGCTCGCACTATTGACACCTAAGAAAGATGGTTCCTAAAGAATATGCATAGATAGCAAAGCTATAAATAAAATTACTATTAAGTATCTATTTCCCTTGCCCCAATTGGATAACATGATTGATATGTTAGCAGGATATAATATTTTTTCAAAGACTGACTTAAAAAGTGGATACCATCAGGTTAAAATTAGACCAGGTGATGAATGGAAGACCACTTTCAAAACTAAAGATCGTCTATATGAGTGGTTAGTGATGCCATTTGGCCTATTTAATGCCCCTAGTACCTTTATGAGGATAATGACACAAATATGATGACCTTTTATAGGATCATTTATGGTTGTATATTTTGATGATATTCTGATATATAGTAAAACTAAGGAAGACCATCTAACCCATCTCTAGGAGGTCTGTCAGACATTAAAAACTCAAAGTTTATATGCAAACCTAAAGAATGCGAGTTTATGATAGAATAAATTATTTTCTTAAGCTTTATAGTTACCCCAAATGGTATGTATGTAGACCTAGAGAAAGCTCGTCCGATTACTAAATGGCCTATACCCCAAAATGTGTATGAGCTCTGAAGCTTTCATGGCCTTGTAACTTTTTATCAAAATTTTATCAAAGAATTTAGTATCATCGTAGCCCCATTCACTGACTGTATGAAGAAAGGGAGTTTTGAATGGACTAAGGACGCTGAAAGAACTTTCTTGAAGATCAAGGAAAAGATAACCCATGCTCTTGTATTACATTTATCAAATTTTATGAAGGTTTTTGAGGTTGTTTATGATGCATCAAAAGTTGGGATTTGTGGAGTCTTAAGCCAAGAAGGACATCCTGTAGCATTCTTTAGTGAGAAACTGAATGATACCAAGCATAAGTATTCCATCTATGATAAGTAGTTTTATGCCATTGTCTAAGTGTTAAAGTTTTGGAGACATTATTTGCTACATTAATAATTCATTTTATATTATGATCATGAGACTCTTAGATTCCTTAATTCATAGAAAATGTTGAATCCGAGACATGACAAGTAGGTTGAATTTTTGCAAGCTTATACTTTTGTTATCAGACATAAAACAGGATTAGAGAATCATGCTGCCAATGCACTCAGTATAGAGTAGATCTTTTATCAGTAGAATTTGAAAAAGAGACTCGAGCTGCTGATGCACTTAGTCATCAAATGGGCCTTTTATCAGCAATTAGTATCAAAGTCATGAGTTTTGAATAACTTAAAAAGGAATATGATGGCTGCCCTGACTTTAAGAATATTATAGCATCACTAGACAAGGACTGTCTAAGAAATTTTATAAGTATACATTTCAGGATATTTATTTAAAAATAATAAGATGTGTGTTCCCCGAACCTTTGTTAAAGATTTTTTAATTTAGAAAGTACATGCTGGAGGATTATTATGATATTTTGGATGCAAAAAAACTATCGAAGCTATGGAAGTTCAATTCTATTGGCCTAGTTAGAAATGAGATAGATCCTATATTATAGCATAATGTCAGATTTGCGTAGTAGCCAAGCATCACAAATAGAACACCAGACTTTATACTCCACTACTGGTACCTGATTATCCATGGCAGGACATAAGTACGGATTTTATTTTAGGATTATCCTAGATAATTAGAAAGAATGATTCTATTTATGCAGTAATGGATCGATTCTCCAAAATGATGCATTTCTTACCTTGCCCAAAAACTTCTGACATTTCTAGAATTAGGGATTATATTTTGATGAAATAGTTAGACTACATGATTTATCAAAATCAATTGTGTCTAATAGAGACGTACGTTTTATCAGTTATTTTTGGAAGACACTTTGGTACTTATGGGGACGAAACTAAAATTTTCATCTACATACCATCCCCAAACTGATGGTCAAATCAAAGTTATGAATAGAAGTTTAGGAAATCTCCTTCATTGTTTAATTAGAGAGTATGTCAAGGATTGGGATTTATTACTACCTAGAGCTAAGTTTGCCTATAATAGTTCTGTTAATAGGACAATAGGAATGAGTCCTTTCGAAGTAGTATATGGTTTTCAACATAGGAAACCAATTGATCTCATTCCATTACCCATGCATGTTAGGACATCTAAATCAATTAAAGCATTCGCACAGTATGTAAGAGATCTGTATAAAGAAATTATTAATAAAATTAATGTCAGCAATCATATCTATAAACAATTAGTTGATTCACACTAACAAGCTCATGATTTTGCTATAGGAGATTATGTTATGATACAGATTAGGCTAGAGAGATTTTCTTCTAGAATCATTAAGAAACTACATGCCCAAGGAGTAGGCCCTTTTAAGATTTTAAAGAAACTAGGATCAACTACATATATTATGGATCTACCTTTTGATTATGGCATTAGCACTATTTTTAATGTATCAGATCTAATAAAGTATAAAGAACTAATATCAATATCTAGTGATCCTTTTAAGACTAATTTTTTTGATGAGAGTGAACCCCCACCTGAGCGTCCATAGCCAAGAGTTTCTCAAAGACATGATTAGATTGGGAAGATTCTAGACTAGTGAAAGAATGGAGCCCTAAAAGCCAATCATTATAAGGACATTTCTATGATCTTCCAACTCAAGTATGATATTATTTATCAATAAAAGGCATCTTTTGATTCATCATACTACTGCATCTTATCAAGATTATGATGAACCCCATAAGTTAGGGTAATGAAATTAAGATTATGATGGAGATCATAATGGTGAGAACTAAGTTCCTATAAACCCTAATCTAAAATGTTCCTAGTCGTTGGATAATTGATTCAGGGATCGATGAATCTGGAAAGACTAGCACATCCTATGTATGCTCGATAAAGAGGGTGGTTGGTCTTACAACCACTTATGTAGAGACACTAATACAAGGATATGGGTGCTCATTAGGTTATGAGTCCACTGAACTGATCCAATAAGAGCATCAAATGGAAGTCTTACTTGTCAAAAGAATGTTCTCTTAGTGGGAGTTGTGCATGTGATCCTTAGACTTGAGACTACCATAATATCTTGTGCACATGAACCCATGTTTTGGTGCATACTCACTCATGGCAATTAAGTGATGTATAGGGTATTTCTGAATATGATGGATTGTGTATGAAGGTAATGAGTAGGTCAACAAGGAATTGATCACTCCTAGTAAGAGGAGAAGTTATCCCATGTGATCTCTTTGAATGATGACTCAGGAAGTCTTTGGCCAAAGCAGGATAGAATAAGATAAGATTTCTAATCATTCATCGATTGAGTCTTCATTATCAAATTGAGATTCAAAAACATTAAGTGCTAGGATTTGACATTTATCCATGCCCATTACTTAATCGGGATATAGGAAGATCGAAGGATTGAATTGCACGGTAACTTTCCACTGAAGAGTATTTTGGTACTTTTCACCAAACTTCTCATCTTCCGGGTAGGCATGACACATTGCTAGATGTTAATCATGTCTTGTGGGTTTTCATGAATCAGTTTGATTGGATTCATGAGTCAATTCGAAAGCTATTCAAATTGATAACTTAGATCAGCTCAATTTGACCTAATTAGGTCAATCGAATTCGATTGGATCGAATCGACTCAGACCTAGACTTACTGCTGGCTAGATGTGGAATTTAAAGGGTCACACACATTAGGGAATTGACCTAGAAAGTCAATTAACATTTAATTAGGGCCATAGGATCCTAATTGGTTAGCAAGATTGCACACTAGCATGTGTATGCTAACCTAACTCCTAACCTAATTGAATTGGATCTAAAAGGTTGCTAAATGGACTAACCAATTTATGGGAGACCTAAATTGGGTTGATTCCTAAGTGGGACGAATTTATCAAAATTTATATGATATTTCTCATAGCTTTTATGCACCAAATACCAAGAGTCCCAAGGGCATGGGACTTTTGGGGCCGAAATGGGTGCTTAGCAAATAAAAGGATGCAAAAGGACCAAGAGTTCTTCTGCCTGATAATCACTGATACAATGACAAAGTACACTTTATCCCCTTTCATATGACACCCATATTGCATGGCCTTTGACTGGTCAAAGATGGGAAATGGCATGGAAAAAGGTGGCGCACAAGTGAAGAGTAGCTACTCTTCATTATTGGAGCACAGAAAAGGGCTGAGAGTCCTTCTGCCTGTAAGCCACCAAAGCCAGATAAAGTCTAAGGGACTTCATCCTTTTCTCCATGCCCTCTCATGTGGGCTTTGATCGGTCAATAATAGTGCGCAAATGAAGAGTTGTGACTCTTCATTTGGCACTAATTCTATGAAGCAGAGTCCTTCTGCTTTAAGGAATTTCAAATCATCGATGCTTATAAATTAAAAGGTCATGTCCCTTGGCTTTTCTATAACTAGGAATTGACAAGTGTCCAGTGGAGAAGTCGGATGAAAAATTGAAGGGACTTGATATATGGCAGTTGGCACAGAAGAGTCATGGCTTTTCACTTATAAGACTCCTTCTCATTGAAGGATCTTATTTGATCTATTGATAGACAGATCAAAGGCTGATGAAGAGCCTTATCTGGCACCTCTCCCACTCCTATATATACCCATCTATGTTTAGGCTGATGGTATCTGATTCCATCTTTCTTTCTTATACTTATACTCTACCACACTCTCCTTTGTCTCCTCCCTCCCTTGTTAGAGTTTAGGTCTTGTCTTAAGACAAGTCCACCATTTTAAGACAAGGGTTTAGGAAGAGATTTAGAAAGTGGAAAAGAGAGTGAAGAGAGGATTTGGAGAGGGCTCAGGGTGCTCTACTGGAGGGCAAGGGTCTGAGCAAGAAAGGAGGGACTGCCAAAAAAAGAAAAGCCATAAGAAGAGTCCTAGTGGTTTAAGCAACCTACTAAGGGTGCTTCCTAGGTTCATTCCTGTGTGGATCACCTCTGGAGGGCATGCTCTTGTGTGCCTAGTGGAAAGAAGAAGGAATTAGCATTCCAGGTATTTTTCTAAACCCTAATTGCATGACTTATTAATTGTAATGAATAAGAGATCTTGGGCTTAGGGTTTCAAGTTGCTTGGAGTTTCAAGAAAGAAGTTTTTTGAAATCCATTGTTTTGCTGTGCCATCAAAACCCTAGAAACCCAACAACTAGTAAGTTGTTTCTACCATGAGTCATGGATATCAAAGATATCTGGTGAGATGGTAGGCCATCCAGAGTTTGAGGAAACATGGATTACTGATGGGGATCCAGCCGTCATCCGGGTATTTTTTTTTCCCATTTTTTAAATTTTCTCGCATTTTTTTATTTCCCTATTCCCGCTATTCCACCTATTCTCGCTATTCTGGTTTTATTCTTGGTTTATCCCTGAGTTATCCCAGCCTTATTCTATCTCCTACATCCTTCTCCTGTGATTTTTTAAAATGCCCAAACCCTAGCCTTCGCCCCCTCTGGCCCCAGATCCGGGCCGCCCGACACCCGGCCTTCCCCGCCGGACCGCCACCGACGCTCGCCGGCCCCCACCCTCGCCAGAAAAGCCACCGTCACAGCCCAACACCGTGGGAAGACAAACGGACGGGGAGGCATCCACCCGCCATGGCCCACGGCCGCCGCCGCCGCCCACCTGCAGCCGGCCGCCCTACCGATGCCCGCCGGCCCTCGCCCGGCTGCTGGAGATCCCCCACCAGTGCCTTGGGCCCCACCCCCTGGGAAGCCCAAGCGGCATGGCTGTGCATGCCGTGTCGCCCCTGCACCGCTCCCCGCCTATGTCGCCGCCCGCCTACGTCGCCGCCCGCCTGCCGCCGCCCGCTTGGCCGCTGGAGGCCACGCCGGTGCCCAGGAGGTCTCCCACGGTCATGGGAGACCAAACGGCAAGCTGGGCATGCCGTGTCGTTCCCATGCCACCGCCTCGCCTGCAGCCCACCGCCAACCGTCCACCGCTCGCCGTCCACCCGGCCCATCCATCACCCGCTTCTCGACCGTCCGCTAGTGCCCCGTCAGAGCTGGTTCCCTCCCTTCCACAGCCGTGAGATGAGTTTGCATGGATTTCAGAGCAATCCAATTTTCAGAGTTGCACGCTTTCTGGAGTAGATCATCAAGCTAACATGCTTCTCAGAGCAGATCAGCACCACTTTTGATGCAACATGAATTTTGATGTAATTTATTTTCCATTTTTTAGTTTTCTTAGAGGCTAAGAAACTGAGGGTTTTGGTTTTTCTATATAAAGGCCCCCTCTCCCCCTTGTAATAATCAGATGATTTGATATAAATTTTTGAGGTTCTCCATTGGTTCTGGTTCTGGGCTGAGGCCCGTTTGCCTTCGTTCCCTACTGTGGGGATAATGGGTTCGTTGGGGGGTGTGAGAGTCCTACTTTGTGGATGATGGATTCGAGCACCCTAGTTATCCCCTATCTCATCTTCTTTATCCCCTCGTGTCCTTTGAGAGTCACCCTAGAGGCCTCTATGAGAGCCCTACTATGTGGATGATGGGCTCGATGAGAGCTCAGGGTAGCTGGTGCTTTGATCCCTCGGGAGGGTAGCTTTATGCTTTGACCCCTGACTTTCTATGTGCGTCTCCCCGTTAGAGTGAGTCCCAGGGCCATGAGTTCCATTTTTCAATCTCCCATCTCCATCTTTCCTTCGCCACCTCCACCAAAGAAAATTGAAAACAAAAGAAATCAGCTATTTTAGGATTTTAGTTTCAGTATCGTCCTAGTCCCGGGAGGCTTCTTAGCCCTCCCACAGTCCTAGTTTGTTTAGTTGTTTAGTTTGTTTAGTTGTTTCCCTTTCCCAAATAATCAAGGATTACATCGAGTCTATGTCCCGCATCAATTTGGTATCAGAGCGAGTTGTGGATTAGGGTGTGCTCCATTTTTTGAACTCGACGGAGTCGAGTTCTTCGTGATCGAGGAGAATGGTGGGGATCAAGCCATCGTCCGGGTATTTTTTTCCCATTTTTTTAATTTTCTTGCATTTTTTTATTTTTCTATTCCCGCTATTCCACCTATCCCCGCTATTCTTGTTTTATTCTTAGTTTATTCCCTCGTGCCCTTTGAGAGTCACCCTAGCGGCCTCTGTGAGAGCCCTACTATATGGATGATGGGCTCGATGAGAGCTCAGGGTAGCTGGTGCTTTGATCCCTCAAGAGGATAGCTATGTGCTTTGATCCCTCGGGAGGGTAGCTTTATACTTTGACCCCTGACTTTCTGTGTGCGTCTCCCCGTTAGAATGAGTTCCAGTGCCATGAGTTCCATTTCCCAATCTCCCATCTCCATCTTTCCTTCGCCACCTCCACCAAAGAAAATTGAAAACAAAAGAAATCAGTTGTTTTAGGATTTTAGTTTCAGTGTCGCCCTAGTCCTGGGAGGCTTCTTAGCTTTCCCACGGTCCTAGTTTGTTTAGTTGTTTCCCTTTCCCAAATAATCCAGGGTTACATCGAGTCTGTGTCCCGCATCAATTACTTGAGAAGAACTGCAGTAGATTGATCCTAACATTTTTTTGCATTATCAAAGTAGTATTGAGCCTGACTCAATGAAGTCGAGTTCTTTCCATCCCTGGGGAATGATGAGGACATCGCCCAGCATGAATTATGATGCATACCTTTGAGCAGACATATATATATATTTTATTTTATCTAGGTGTTTGCAGATTTGGTATATTATTATTTTATTATTTTATCATTTTATATCCAACTCATGCTTAGATCTCAAAGCATGAAACTGGATTAATTTGGAGTCTATTTTAGATTAGGCTAAATATTTTAGGTTGATTTAAGTCATAGAATTTTGGTTAATCTGGTCTCCAATCTATTGGGGAGTCTTAGAGTTTTGGTCTCCAATTTGTTGGGGACTAGGATCTATTTAAAGAAGTCTTTGTATTAGATTAAAGATCTACAAAAAGTGAATAAAATTATTGGTTTCCCGACTACCTGTATCTTCTTTCTCTCCTTCTTCTCCTCTCCTCCTCTTCCTCTTCTTCTTCTTCTTCTTTCTCTCCTCTTTCCCCTCTCTTCTTCTTCCCTTATCTTCTTCTTCCTTTGACTATTTTGATAATCAAAACACCCAATCACCCTTCCAATCGATGTCAAACTGCCCAAATCCACCAACTGCTCCCCTATTTCAATGCCCCACCACCAAACAAGTGCCATCCCACCACTAAGCCATCATGCGAGACCTCCCGCCCCAACCTCGAATAGCCACCGACCAACCCCAATTAGAAGTTTCCATTTTGCCTCTACCCAAGCTGACCACCGTCCTACCCATTGTCACCATCTCACCTCAAAAAATGAAGAGCCCCATGGCCAAGTCAGTCACCAAATCCCCTAAGACTCCCACTTCTCCTCTGCCACAGTCATCGAATGATCGAGCCCACGACCTCCTAGATCCTCATGACTGAGAGAAAGATCGAGTGCCCGTAGCCCAAATCCACTACTACTATATAGATCCAGGCCCATCCTCCAACCGTGCCACTGCACAACTCCTTTGATAAGTCATTTTCCTGTGCTACTGTCTGTCGACCATGCCATCCTTCACTCTGATGCTAACCACTTTGAGATTGCCGATGTAAACCTAGCTAGATTTTCCCTCCAAAGGCATTCACCTCTTTGGCATGGTCGTGAAGGCACCCAAAGGGCCAGCATGATCGTGAAAGCAAAGTTGGCTATCATTGCCAACTTCAAGCTAATTTTAGGAAAAAGAGAAAAAGAAAAGAAAAGAAGAAAAATTAGGTTTAAAATAATTATTTGGGCTTCACCACCATTTGATTTCTAAGCATCTTGATCACATGGCAGTAAAAGCGCATGCATGATCGAGGAGTCTGCATACTTTTAGAGTAAATCTAGAAACTGTGCTGACTTATAATTTTGGATTTATTGGACTAGATCAACTTTGTTTAAATTTGAAGAAAAATCTAACTATCATTGTTTTTTTGGTATTCCAGGTCCAAAGACTTTATTGGACTCACCATCTAACTAAGATCATAACCGACTTGGTCAGCGCCTCCTCTTCTAGATTTGACCATGATCAAGTTTGTGAGCACCCTTCCACTTAAAAATATTTAATTGATATTGGTAGAGAGCTTAATTCTTTAATTTTGTTAGAGTTATATATTAATTACTTGTACTAAGCCTAAACTTACAGGTAGTTTCTCAATTATCCACAATCCTATTCTTAAAATCAGGACTTTTATTGATGCCAAAAGAAAAAAAAAAAATTGATTACAGCTTAATCCATTCCATATTCATAAAAAAATTAGCTAATTATGATTTATAGTTTCAATTTATGGATAATTTATTTTAAAAAATAATAATAATATATACATTAGTCCCATCTATGCATTCCTAGATCAGATCGTCCCACATCAAAAGGTGATAATGCTGGCCAGCAAAGAAAAGATGTGTATCGCTCATAGAAGACCCAGCAGCATGCAGGGGAGGTGGAGGTGAGCCATAGGCATTACTGAGCCTCGTCCATCAAAGATAAAGAGGAAAGCCTTAGGATGTGTCGAAGATCTTGTAGGAACACCTCACCATTCCCTAGTGTGGTCCCACTACTCAACGAGCGAGGTAACGTTTTTGAGGCTACTCGTACTCCTAACCTAATAACTACCTCTTTCCAAGGAGCCAGGCCCTGCTTGACGAGGTGCAAAATCGCATCGCAAATGGTGAAGGGCCACCATCATGCCTTCCTTATTTGAATTCACCAGATGATGAGTGAGGCAGGTCTTTGGAGTTGCACCCACTATAGGCTCGTCTATCACTGAGCTCGAAGATGGGTCATGGTGGAGGAGGAATTGAGTGACAAAGCATATAAACATCGCTCCTCATCCAGCTTCATCATCTGATCAGTGAAGGCTTCAATCCAATGACAGAAGCACCGGCCTTTTCAAATACCTCCCATGCCAAGGAGAGTGCCCACCAGCACTCCTACATTGCAAAGGTACCTGTCTAAGAGAGAACCCTTCTAGAAAGAAAGGAAACTCCTAAGAACCAATACTAGAGAACCTCCACTAGTGTTATCACAATTCTCTAGTCATTGGGGCTTTAGAAGGATTTAGCGAGGCCCAGCTTATTTGGTGCCTTATTTATAGAGGGAAGGAAGGAAGGTCCCCAAGCCAACAGCCAATTGGCATGTGATAGGTGGCACTGTCTCATCGGCTAAGTGACTGCTCCCATGGAACCGAAAGACAAGGCATTGGGCAGCTTCCCCAAGGTTGATGATTCTCTTTGCAGGTTGCGCATTCATGACCCTCTGCACTTCAACCAAGGTGATGCCACAGTAGCACCATGTCACCTCCAACTAGGAACTTCACCATGATCAGGTCTACATCAAGCAGTGCATCAGGCCACATTGTGCTCTATGATTGGGAGGCAAGTCAAACCTCCACACCTTGCCCATAGATATGATCAGATCCAGAGGCCCTGATGAGCCCCCGAGATCTAAGTGAAACATTCTCCAGTTGACAATGCATCAGGTGCCAAACAAACCTATTCCAAATGATGTAGAGATATGCAAGGCATTGTAGTTCAAAGTTCTAGATACGAAGAAATGAAGTTAAAAGAAAAAAATTATTATTTATTTCTTGGAAAAAGATGGGAGGAGTACAAAGTCAATAAGCCCTAAGGCCCTTATTAGTCTCTCCCTCCTATGCCTCACCGCATCTATAATCTCTACAAGCATGGTGTTGCAAGGAACAAGTAGCTTAGTCGCCCCTCCTGTTTCAGGAAAGCAATGCCGTATGATAAGCTCACACACTCTGAACCGAAGTTGTACCCTTGTAGGCATGCTACATCCATTGCCCTGGATTTTCCTGGTGACTGGACGTTCATGACTACTTTTTGGAGGCTTCTTCTTGTTAGCACCTATGCCTTGATGACTTTCCGAGGCATGGGCAAGCTCTACCTCTAGGTGGTCGGCCTTCATCTCTGCCTTGACCATCCAGGTCCATAATATCACCAAGTGCTGAGCTTCATCTACCTTGGTGGCCCATTCAGAGACAACAACCTCATCTACATCTATTGGCTTTCCTTACAAGAGGGCAAGTTCATGCTATGAGTCTTCAATGGGCTCGGCAGACCATTATGTCCTCCACAAGCCGTTTCCATCACCTGCAGCCTCACCTCCTAGAGGGATTGCCTCACCCTTCCCCACGAACACCTCACCAAAGGCACCAGATAGTGCGCTCACCTCATGGGGAACCTCACCCTCTTTCATGGATACCTCACCAATAGTGCCAGACAATGCACCCTACTTATGAGGAAACTCTACCATTGTAACCTCACCAGCAGCACTGGACAACATGTCATGCCCATGAAGCATGCCTTCTACTGGTAGACTGAAAACCCCCTATTGCAGGACCAAGCACCTACCACCAACATCTTCAATCTAGATCATTGTGTTGACCCTCGCAGGAACCTCGAGATCCTCCATCCACATACCCACGAGAACTTATCTACCGCCATGAAAGCTTTGCCCACGCCCAACCTTGTCCCCACACCCTCTAATAACAGGGTGAACTTATAGTGGGTGGCCTTCAGCTCCCTAGTTAGATCCTCATTCATACATATATAGGTCCAATTGGCACTCGACTGTCTATCTAGCTTCTTCAGCCATGGATCGGTCATGCTTTGCATAAGTGCTTACATTCTTTGCGACCTTCAATCTGCACCTGCCATTGGCAAGTTCTCTCTTTGCACATTCGACCTCCTCCCAAAGCCACATGGCACTGGTCTCTACAACCTACCAGGGAAATAAAATGATTAGCTAGGAAGAAGGAAGAAACTTGTAACATTGACAGGTACCCCCTACCTGCAAACTCTGGGTAAGACAATAATTGGCCTCCTGCACAATGGGCAAGGAGTCATGAAGCTGACCGCTGCTACTATCCTTGGTCACCATGGGGAACACCCAGCCAGGCGAACTATCCTAGGAGATGCCACCACAGAAGGCATAGCCTCTCCATGTGCATCAATCTCACCCATCGTCTCTCCTACCATCTCGATCGCTAGTAGCTTGACGACAATCGAGAGAACCTTGACCACCTCCTAGACTGCTGATAAGCTTGCCATGGTAGGCAACCTCTACCTCTCTAACCAACTTGACCATCAATACATTAGCGATGGCTAGGAGAGCCCTAGCATCGATGAACCCATCATGATGGGCACCTCTTCTTTGACAATCTGGGCAATAACTGGTTCCACTAACATCGTAGATACCAAGAGCCTAGACACTTTCACCTCCTCTTTAGCAATGGTGGGGAGGGTAGGTGGGGCAATCATCAAAGCCACTTCTACCACCTCAACATCCATCAAGATGAACAAAGCTACCCCTGTCCTTTCGGTAAAAGCATCCACCTCAGGATCAGTGGCAGGCATCTTCGGGCCCACTTTGGAGATGATGCCCCTCAGAGAAGCCGGTGCCTCTCCACCTATTGTAGCCCCCTCTTTCTCTATCATAGCCTTGCCATCACTTCTCTTTCCTTTTGTGACTCCTTCTTGGCGGGACCACCAAGCAATTCCTCCAGTGTGAATTTGAACCTCATTGCCTAAGACAACACATTAGTAAGCCAGATCAACCCACAAGCAGGGAAAACATGAAGCATGGAACATAAAAACTAGAGTTCATCAAAATCAAGTTCCATTTTAGTGGGTTTTCGATTATTTTATGCAGGCCATAGTGGCCAATGCAAAAGAAAAGAAAAAGAAGAAGCAAAGAGACGTGCGAGCTGATAATGAGGGGTAGCCTGATCTTCTCCCTCAATAGGAGCCTTTCCATCGAAACCTGTAGAGCCATTGTCGCTGTCCAAAGGCAATTCCATCCTCAGCTTCCCAACATCAACATTCGGGAATAGCTTGGCAACCTGTCCTTTCAAGAACTCAAAGCTTTATTGGAAAGCATCCCTACTACCTTCCAGTACCTTTAGGCAGTACTCCTCTTAAGCCCTGAAGGCTTTGATTGCCTTCACTGCTGCCTTAGAGGCCAGCTACCCCATTGCCAGCATCTCCTCTATCATAGCTGAGGCCTGATCATTAGCCTCATGCAATGCTTCCTCCACTACCAGGGCCCTTGCCTCGGCTTCCACAACCTTCACCTTAACATTTGAGATCCTTATGCCAGCCTCAGTACCCCTGGCCTCTGCCTCGCCAAGTGCTTTCTCTACCTTGGTGGCTCTCATTTCAACCTCGCCCAACAATACTTGCACTCTAGAGAGGTCCCTCTCCCTCTAGCCTTGCACCTCAACCAACAGGCGATGAAGCTCCACGTACTCCACTGTGCTCTTGTCATGGCAAGTGGATGTAACTACCAAAGAGGCCTCCAGGTGTCTGCCCTCATCTTCTCATTCACAAATTGATCACTAGATAGACTGAGTTCTCGGACCGATGCATTGTGCTCTCCATCCACCATTTCAACAAGCTTCCATGATAGCTCTGCCTCCCTAAGAAGGTAGTCCACATATTACAGCAGACCCCATGCCTCCATATGGCCTTGCATTTAGATGACCTATTCAAGAGGGGCCTATATCCATGAAGGAGAATCAGTATTCAAAGCCCTCATGTAGAAGACTTACCAACACCATGATAAAGATGAACCACTACAGGCCCTCCCTAGTGGACCATGCTAGTGCCTCCTCCTTGACTTTTGAAGGAATGTAATCATCCACAAACCTAAAGCACCTATCGACCACCAGTAGACGAATCTCGCTAAGGGTGGGAACACCCTCCTGAGTAGTGGAAGAACTTGCCTCTCCACCCTCAACCATGCTTTCCACAGAACCACCACCTGCTTCCCCTTAGCCACGATCACCATAGCCTTCGTGGCTGCCCAAGTTATTCACATCGGAGACACCATCACCGATGCATAGGTTCACCGACCTCTACTTGAGTCTCCATGATAGTCATTATCTCCTCCTTTCTCCCCTCCAGAGCCTCGCTTGCCTCACCTACACCGGCCAAAGGGCTATCCCTAACTCCCTCCTCAATCTCCATGATCAGCACCCTGATAGAGCTTAAAGCAAGCTTCGAGGGGGGAGGAAGCCCTCTATTCTTCTTTGCCTTCCCCTCTCCCTCCACCGGGGATGGGGAAGCACCCTCTGTTGGGTGAACCTAGGGTGGGCCTTTGAAACATGCAATTTAAAACTTTTCTAAATCATGACGTAGCGGAAGAAGATAAAATGCTTTTATCTGATATGTTAATATAATTAACACTGGCCCTACACAGATCTTTATGCATATTAAGTAATATATGTATGAAATTAAGCATGCAAATTATGTGACTCATGGAACCATTCCATGAATCATATAAAAGGGTGTCGAAGAACATATCTTCAGACCCATGGGATAGGAGTACAAACCTTTTGTACACGATGACGATCACCGTGAGGGGAGTACTCCAAGGAAGAGCACCGGCTCTGCGAGTAGCATAGACATCCTGCCTCTACAGGTAGTTCACACTGGGGTAAGGGGGTTCTCCTCCTTCCTTTGAGGTGCTAGCCTCTCCGGAAATGATGTGGCTATGGCGGACTCCTTCTTCAACACCTTAAAGATTTGGTTGCTGAACTGAAATGGGATAAAATATTTAAGAACCCTTCTCGGAACACTCTATCCCAAACCTTCAATAGAAGGTAAGCACACAGTAATCCCAAAACCCAAACCTCACACTATCTTTCCAAGAATGAGATATGATCTCACAATCTCTCAGAGGTCAAGGATGAGTTCTAACCAAAAAAAGTGGCAGAATCTCGACCTTGAAAAAGGTGAACAATTCTTCTTCCTGATTAGCTCACCCAAAATAGCCCTTTTTATTAGAACCATAAAGGGGAGATCAATGAGATATTAATGGTAGGTTTTTGGAGTCTCTTAGAATTCCTGTAGGTTACAAGACCTTTGGAATTCAGCAATTGGTGCGATTAAAATCGTGTAACACAAAGCATTAATTCCCATAATGATTACAGGGATTAATAAAGCATTTTTGATTTTCAACAGAGTCCATCAAACAAGTTGACTCACCTCGAGTCAACTCACCTCAAGTTGACTCGCCTTGAGTCGACTCGATTGGCAGTTTGACAACTTCTTGTCAAACAAGTCCGGAACGATTCCCAATGTTCCCAAGCCAACAAGTTAAGAAGAAATCCCATGGTGTGTGACCCTGTAGGTTCAAACACTAAACCGGTAGCACATGAATTATTTCAGTACTAGCCAAATTTGTCATCTAGTAATGACACCCGGCATCCGGATATGTCAAAGGTTGCAGAGCAACAAGAACCTGTCGAACATAGAATACCACTGAACTTATTCCTTTGATCTCCTAATACTCCGAATGGCTTAGGGTTAAATTGCCCAACCCTAATTAGTCCATCTCAATATGTCTCAAACAAAGAATCCCTGTAACTCCTTACAAGGAATGCCCTGGCCGAGGTCTTTCTCGATTAAGGTATAATAAGCATTCAATCCAAACCATTTGGAGAGATCAATCTACCTTAATCCTACTACCGCTACACAAGTACTTGACTATACCTAGCAACCTTGCATCATTGGATTAGAAATCTGGGTAGTCTGGCATCTAAGCATAATAAGTTGCTTGCAAGCTACTATAGTGATCTGAAGTCAGAGAAATAATTCATGTCCACATTATAATGCAAAAGTTCTCTTATGGCAGGAAAAGAATCTTGCATGAGAGTTACGCTTAGTGAAGTATCAAACACAACACCTGATGTCATGCCAGCATCTTCATACTACTTGGTTAAGAGGGCAACCAACAGACATGACATCAATGATCTACTCTCGATATACCATCATCCTAAAATAGCATATCCTTTGGTCGCGAACCAGTTTATGCACTACACGATGCATTCTCTCTACATCGTATACAAGGTAGCTCGAAGGACATCATCACACAAGAGTTCAATTAGGAAGATGTCATGTGATGAACAAGTAGAATAAACTTTTTTTCAAATCAATAATTCATATACATGAGTCGCACAACTGTCTACAACCTAGATAATTAGCTTTGGGACATACAATTCCTAACAACTCCCACCTGGACTAAAGCCAATCAGATCAGAATTTGATTCCCATCTTCCATTTGCAATTGTCAAACTCTTGCATTCCAATGGCTTTAGTGAAGGGGTCGGCCAAGTTCTTCTTATCATCGATCTTCAGAAGCTCGATGTCACCTCGTTCAATAATCTCCTGGATAAGCTGATAATGATGCAGAATATGCTTAGTTCGTTGATGTGATCTCAGTTCTTTAACTTGAGCAATGGCTCTAGTTCTATCACAAAACACTAAAATAAGACCATCCAAGGAAGGTGCCACTCCCAGCTCGCCTAGGAACTTTCATAACCACACAGCCTCCTTTGCTGCATCTGATACTATAATATACTCCACCTCGAAAATAAAATCAGCCAATGTATGCTTCTTGAAACTTTTCTAGCAGACTACTCCATCATTAAGGGTAAGTACAAAACCAGATACATTCTTGCAATCATCACTATCCGACTGAAAACTGGAGTCAGTATTGTTAGAAATTGTATCCCAAAGCCAATCGTCTAGGCTATAGACGGTTGTGCTATTTGTATATTGGATATAAATTTTGATATAAATAAAAGTTATCTTTTGGTAGTTCATCATAGGTGCATTTTCCTTAATGTGAACTCTTGTGTGATGAAGTCCTTAGAACTTCCTTGTACTCGATATAAAGAGGATATATCGAGTAGTTCTTAAATTGTTCATGATCGAATGATACATTGTTATAGGACAACTATGTTTCAAGTATAGATCATTGTATGTCATATAGGTTGGTTATCCTCTTAACCAAGGAATGTAGAGACATTGGTATGACATGCAAGTGTTGTGTTTGACACTTCATAGAACGTGACTCTCATGCGAGATTCTCTTTCTACCGAAGAGGAGTCTATTGGAAATTGTGTCCCAAAGCCAATCACCTAGACTGTAGTTGAGTTGAGTATTGTACTCTTTGTATGAATTAATAAATATTATTTTGGCAGCTCATCACATTCTAACTTTTTCCTGTAATGAACTCTTTTCATGTGATGAAGTCCTTAGGACTACATTGACTTCGATATAGAGAGGATATATCGAGTGGTCCTTAAACCAGGTTCACAATCAAAGGATACATTATACTGAACGGCAATGTATCAAGTGTAGGTTATTGTGGTTCACATCGTTTGGTTGTTCTCTTGACCAAAGGAGGTGGTGACACTGATGTGACTACAAGTGGGATATATGATATCTCATTGAACGTGACTCCGTGTAGCCCCTTTCTGCCAAAGGATACTCACGATTGGATATGGGTATATGTGTCCCTCCGATCTGAGGTCATCATGGTAGCTTGCAAGCAATTCCATGTGCTTTGGTGCTGGACTACTCGGATTTTTAATCCAGTGATAGAAGGTTTCTAGGTACAGGCAAGTACTTATGGAGCAGTAGTGGACCAAGATAGAATTGACCTGTCCAAATAGTTTTGATTGAATGTCTCGCAGTGTCTCAATTTAGCAAATCCTTGGCCGGGGTAGTCCTAGTGAGGAGTTACTGGACTTGCAAGGTTGAGACATGTTATGGATTGACTCAGCTAGGGTTGGCATTCTAACCCTAGGTCATCCTAAGCATTGAAGGTCAAAGGGATGAATTATACGGTAACCATTTGCCAAAGGTTCGATTGATTGCTCTCGCATCTTCGACCTATCCGGACACCGGGACCCATTGCTAGATGGTATCTTGTGCAAGGTACTGGAATTGTTCCAGTGCTACCGCCTAGGTTCGAACCTATGAGGTCACATGCCATAGAGGATATCTCCTTGATCCAAGTATCGATTAATGATTAGGAATCATTTCGGTAATGGTTTGATTGAGCACACTTTGGATTGACCCAGTTTTGAGTCGATCAGAAATTGTTCGGGTCTACCAAAAATTGTTTCTGGGTGATCGGGACTTAACCAAGCCTTTTATCAATTAGATTTTGATCTAATTAAATTTTGAACCGATTTAGAACCGGTTTGGGATTTTTTAAACCAATTATGAACCGGTTTGATCCCATCAACATGGTGAATATTGGCTTGGATGAATAGGGAAACAAGAGTCTCTTCCTCTCCTCCTTCCAAACATTTTTGGCTGAATTAAACCACCATTTAATGGTCCTTATTTGCTGTGTTAATGATGAATTTGATTCATCTTGAAACCTACTGCCTTCTCATTTTCCCAGCAGGTCTTCTCAGCTCCCCTTTGCACTAGTTTCATTGTTCACGATGAGTTATAAATTCTGGGCGGTGTATTACTGTGAATAGGTCTTCTTCCTTGCAGAGCTTCCACCATAGTTTTAACCAGTGATTTCGGGGCTGGGTATATGTTGAGAGATTGGGAGTAAAACTTGGATTGATTCCCTGTGGTCATTTGTGCTCAATCGATGGAAGGAAGAAAATCTATTTTGGAGAAAATATATTGTAGAATAGGTTATTCTATTTTTCTCTTCCTCCCTTCACCATTTCAAGGTTTCCGGTGACTAGCATCGTGAGAGAAGCTGGATCAGAGGAAGCCCAAGCATGTCCCCCCTCTAGAGGGTGTTCTCCTGAGTACCTGGGAGCCGATTGTTCCTCTATTGCTGCTGTTATTGGTTTGTGCTATTTTTGGTTGCAGAAATTTCTGCTGCTGCTCTTGGAGAATAGAATAGAACAATCTAAAAAGCTCTCCTTTTGAAGCAAGCTCTATCAACAAGTTCCCTTGCCGTTGTTGCAATAATAAAGACCAAAAGATTCCAATTTTGGTTTGAGGTTGCTGCTGTTAAAGAGAGGAAGAAACAATGTTTCAAAAGGCTGCTAAAAGAAGAAGACTGGAATAAAGTTATTTCAGATATTCCAGCTATTCCAGTATTATCCCTGCTTTATTCCAAGCAGGAATAAGGTAAAATCTGGTTTTAATTTTCATGCATGCCTAGATCTAGGTTTATTAAATTGGTTATAAATATTACATGCCCACTTCATGCCTTCTTTTGTTTGTACATGCATCTTATATATGTTAGATCCTGTACGGAGTAGGTTTTTTTCGCTGTTATTTTAAAAATATTTTAAAATACATACCTGCTTCCTGTGTTGTTGCATGCTTAGTGTAGGCATCGCAACCCCGTCATTTCTTTTAGTGGTATCAGAGCCCAGGTTCTGGTGCAACATATCTTGATTGTATGTATAGTAGATTAAAATGTTTAATCTATTGATATGTATCTGTATCTTAATCAAAGGGTATGATTAGCGAGTACTTTTAGGAACCTAGTTGAGACCTTCACCAAGATCGTGTGTCTTTGGCACGATGCGGATCATCTGTGTTGGCCTCTTTAAAATGATCCTTTAAGAAAATCAAAGGAATTAAAATTATTTTAATTCAGATACATTTTTGGCATGTCTTATAAAATTTTGTTTTGGGTAATGTAATATTTATAAAAGAATATTACTAGATATGATGCATGAAATTTGATGTAAAAGGAGTTTTACATGGTTTAATTAAAATTATTTTAATTAAAATATTGGCTTATATTCAAACAATTTTGAATTGTATGATTATATTAAATGACAAGTTATTTTAGGGTTTATGAATCCTAATGTCATTTAAATAAGCCAATTGGGTTAATTAGGTTAGCTATCTAATTGGGTCCATAATTTGGGTTAGACCTATGTTTAGTTGAATTGGATAATAAGAAAAGAAGACTAATCAAAAGTTGATTAAGGTTCTTCTTTTAGAACTATCTAATAGCTAGATTAGTTAATCCATTCATCTAAAATGGATCTAATTAGTGGCTCCGTGGAAGCCCGAGTCTCTAGGCTAATCTAATCGAGTCTGGTAAACCGGTTGGTGTCGAGGTAGGTTTGGAATTGTGATCATGGTTGTATGAGGCTACCTCTTTCCTGGCCAACATGGTTGGTGTCTAGGAATGATGGCTAATGGCGGATACTCACTCATGATCTGACCTACTTAGCCAGTCGAGTCGACCAGAACTGATTGGAAAAGCTCATTGACTTGAGTTAATCCATGTCACCCAGGTTGATCAGTCTGACTGATCGGTAGGTGCCCATGGATCAATTGTTGAATTGTTTCAACCCTCCTGAAAACTGATTTGTTCAGTGGGAGGATGATCCATGTTCTCGTCTTATTCATCTGTCATAATCTAAAATCCTTTAAAATTATCAGGTCCTGAAAATGACTAAGTCAAAGAGTTGATGGTGTCTTAGCCTCCCATTAAGTGGGTTAGTAATGTGTCCTTTAACTTGGTGTTCATCGGCTGTGCATCCGATTACTGGAATTACTCTCTCATGGATGATGGTTCAGTGCAACCTTCTTAATGGTGATCAGGTGAGCTGACCATAGTCAGGCTTGGTCATTCATTGCTGGAAGTGTTGGATTTATCATGTTAATGGTTGGACCTAACCGGAGACCCGCAATAGGAGGCCCCTAGGCCGATTGGGATGCTCTCTGGGAAAAAATAAATTACTGGAAGTTGCTTAGGGAAGCAATTGGTTAGTGAACCTACCTTTAGGTGCGTATAGGTGAGCTGGCCATAGTCAGGCTCATACATGGTCTATTGGATTTTAATACCCACTATGAAATAGTGATTTCACAGATTGAAGTTAGAGGCTCCCAATCTGAAAAATTAGTGGGAGAGACCTTTAGACTAAAGTCCAAGTCTTTTGGTTAATTAATTAATTCATACTCTAATATGGTCTTGTTTTTCCTTTCAGATGTCTTCAAATCTTTCGCTCCTGGAGCATGAATGGGTCCTTTATGTGATAACGTATCTGGCACCTAAAATCCCCTCTGCCAATGCTCGGAGTTTGGTCAGGGACAATTATCAGAAGTGGGTTTCGATCGGATAACTATCCGATGCATTATGTTAGCGGCAATGAACGACGAGTTCAGTCGCAAGTTTGAGGAGGCCCAACCAGATGAGATTCTTCAAAAGTTGAAGGAATCTTTTGGCACACCGGACGATGTAGAGTGGTACAAAGTATCTTGTGCCATCTACAATGCCAAGATGCCGAATGGTGGTTCTGTCACTGATCATGTATTGTACATGATTGAGCTGATTGAAAAGTTGGGCAAGCTCGGATGTCCCTTGCACGAGCAGCTTGGCAAGGATATGATTTTGAATTCTCTGCCCTCCTATCTTAACTTTCTCGATCATTACAGAATGAACAAGCCTGCAATCAATTACCATGGTTTGATGGGATTACTGCAGACTTTCAAGAAAGATCACCAACTAAATAAGGGGGTGGTGAATTTAGTGGGAGGTTCTAGAAGTCGTCGTCCCTTTAAGAAACGAAAGAATAAAAGTAAGGGAAAGAATGTGTTGAATGCTCCTGGCCCGAGTCAGACCAGGAAAGTGAAAGCTGACCAGTCTACTGCAGAGTGCTTCTACTACAAGAAGCGGGGACACTAGAAGAGGAACTGTCCTCTTTACCAAGCATCCCTAGACCCGAACAGGCCAAGGAAGGGAAAGCAACAGATTGCTGGACAAGGTATTTATATGATAAAACCATGTAATTTCTTTATTTGTGATACTGCTAACTGGGTATTGGATACCGGTAGTCCTATTCATGTTTGTAATTCATTACAGGAACTACAGGTTAGCAGGAGATTCGAGGATGGGGAACAGTTCCTAAGCGTCGGGAATGGAAATCGTGTTCTAGTACTGGCGATCGATGTTCTGAGTCTTGTCTTTGAGTCCTGTACTATCGAGTTAGTCGACTGTCATTATTGTCCTAGTTTCATTATGTGTATAATCTCTGTAGGCCTTTTAGCCAATTATGGTTTTGAACTATCAATAAAAGGAGATATTTGCCGAGTTATTTTAAATAACTCTATGATAATGAAAGCTAAATTAAATAATGGCATTTATGTACTATCACGGCCTGTTAGTGTAATGTACGCATCTAGCAAATGCTCAAGGTTTGAAAATGTCAGTGATCTGTATCTTTGGCACTGTAGGCTAGGTCATGTAAACCATAATAGAATAAACAAGTTGAGAGAAGGTCTCCTCAAGGTTAGTGATTCTGAATCACTGCCTACTTGTGAATCCTATTTACTTGATAAAATGACCAATTCATCTTTTACTAGAAAAGATGAACGAGCTACAGAACTTCTGAGTCTCGTACATACTGATGTATGCGGATCCATGACAGTTAGTGCCAGAGGTGGATACAGATATTTCATTACATTTATAAATGACCTTTCGAGATTTGGTTATGTCCTTTTGATGAGACATAAATCTGAGTCGTTTGAAATGTTCAAACGATATCGTAATGAAGTAGAGAAACAAACTGGAAAAAGTATTAAAACCCTTCGATCTGATCGAGGCAGTGAATACCGATCTGATGAGTTTTTGACATATCTTGAGGAGAATGGAATTATCACTCAGTGGACTCCTCCAGGAACACCATAGTTGAATGGTGTGTTCGAAAGGAGGAATCAAACCTTGTTGGACATGGTTCGATCCATGATGGGCTTTGCAACTATATCGCTATCTTTTTGGGGATATGCACTTGAGACAGCTTGTCACTTATTAAATAATGTTCCGAGTAAGTCTGTTGTCACCACTCCATATGAGATGTGGACTGGACGTAAGCCCTCAATCTCACACCTTCGGGTCTGGGTTTGTCCAGCTTATGTAAAGCATTTAGACTTAGATAAACTTGGTCCTAGGTCTAATCAGTGCCTATTTATTGGTTACCCTAAGGAAACCAAAGGGTATTTCTTCTACTCGGAGGATGAATAGAAAGTGTTCATCGCTCTTAAGGCTATCTTTTTGGAAAAGGAGTTCCTCGGAGAAGGGATTGTAGCCTCTAAGATTGAACTTGCTAAAGTTCAGCCAATAGAAGAACCTGCACACTCTAAGGACATCATAGAACCGGGTTTGATTGGATCACACTCGGAACCCATTATTAGGAGATATGGTAGAGTACCACGTCGGCCGGACAGATACTATGGTTTCTTGGTCCGGGATGGCGATCCCATTGAGCTCGATGAGAACAATGAGGATCTGATCACCTATATGGATGCACTTCAGAGATCTAACTCTAAGGCATGCCTTGGAGCCATTCGATCCGAAATGGACTCCATGGAGATCAACAATGTATGCACATTGGTTGATCCGCCTGAAGGGATTAAACCCATCGAGTGCAAGTGGATCTTCAAGAGGAAAAGGGGCGCAGATGGGAAGGTGGAGGAGACCTATAAAGCCCGTCTAGTTGCCAAGGGGTATCGTCAGCGATATGGTATCCATTCAGATCATGCTTGCTTTAGCACCATATTTTGATTATGAGATCTGGCAAATGGATGTCCGAACTGCTTTCCTAAATGGAGATCTGGAAGAGGAGGTGTATATGATACAGCCTGAAGGGTTCACATCCTCAGATGAGTCAAAAGTATGCAAGTTGCAGAGGTCCATTTATGGACTCAAGCAAGCATCTCGAAGTTGGAACTTATGGTTTGATAGGTGTATCAAATCGTATGGCTTCGTTAGGAACGGAGAAGAACCGTGCATCTATAAGTGGGTTAATGGTTATGTGATTGTATTCCTGGTACTGTATGTTGACGACATTCTCTTAATCGGGAATGATGTCGCAGCATTACAAGGAATAAAGGTCTGGTTATCATCTCAGTTCTCCATGAAGGACTTGGATGAAGCTTCTTACATACTGGGTATGAAGATCTATAGAGATAGATCTAAGAAGCTTCTGGGATTGTCCCAGTCTACGTACATTGATACTGTGCTGAAACGGTTCAGCATGAAAAATTTCAAGAAAGGCTATCTTTCGATAGGTTCTGGAATTACTCTTTCCAGGAAGGATTGTGCGACAACCCTGAGGAAAGAGAGCGCATGAGTAGAGTACCTTATGCTTCTGTAATAGGCTCTATCATGTATGCTATGACATGTACTAGAACAGACATAGCATACTCACTAGAAGTAGTGAGAAAATACCAGTCTGACCCAGGTGAGGCGCATTGGAAGGTGGTTAAGTCCATCCTGAAGTATTTGAGAAATACTAAAGACCAATGGCTAATTTATGGAGAATCTTACTTGAAACTTGTGGGGTATACTAACTCTAGTTTCCAGTTAGACAGAGATGAAAGCAAGAGTGTGTCAAGGTTTGTATTTACCCTGAATGGAGGAGCGATTTGCTGGAAAAGTTCCAAGCAGGCGACAGTTGCAGACTCGGTATGCGAGGCAGAATACCTTGCAGCATCAGATGCAGCGAAGGAAGCCATGTAGTTGCGAAAGTTCCTTGGAGAGCTAGGGGAGGCATCTTCCCTAGATGGTCCTGTTCCAGTGTACTATGATAGCACTGGAGCCATTGCTCAAGCTAAGGAGCCGAAAGCACATCACCGTACCAAGCATATTCTACGATGCTACCACCTCGTACGAGAGATCGTAGAACGAGACGACATCAATCTTATGAAGATCGATGGAAAGGAAAATATGGCTGACATTTTTACTAAAGCCTTCGGATTAAAAGAGTTTGACTTTTGTAAAAGGGAAATGGGTATTAGATACTGTTCTGAATGGCTTTAGTACAAGTGGGAGTTGTTGGGAATTATGTCCCAAAGCCAATCGCCTAGGTTGTAGGCGATTGAGTTGAGTATTATACTCTTTATATGAATTAATAAATATTATTTTGGCAGCTCATCACATTCTGACTTTTTCCTGTAATAAACTTTTTTCATGTGATGAAGTCCTTAGGACTACATTGACTTCGATATAGAGAGGATATATCGAGTGGTCCTTAAACTAGGTTCATGACTAAAGGATACATTATACTAGATGGCAATGTACCAAGTGTAGATTGTTGTGGTTCACATCGTTTGGTTATCCTCTTAACCAAAGGAGTGTGGTGACACTGATGTGATCTGCAAGTGGGATATATGATATCTCATTGAACGTGACTCCGTATAGCCCCTTTCTGCCAAAGGGATACTCATGATTGGATATGGATATATGTGTCCCTCCGACTTGAGGTCATCATGGTAGCTTGCAAGCAACTCCCTGTGCTTTGGTGCCGGACTACCCAGATTTCTAATCTGGTGACGGAAGGTTTCCAGGTATAGGCAAGTACTTGTGGAGCAATGGTGGACCAAGATGGAATTGACCTGTCCAAATAGTTTGGATTAGATGTCTCGCAGTATCTCAATTTAGCAAATCCTTGGCTGGGGTAGTCCTAGTGAGGAGTCACTGGACTTGCGAGGTTGAGACATGTTGTAGATTGACTCAGCTAGGGTTGGCAGTCTAACCCTAAGTCATCCTGAGTATTGGAGGTCAAAGGGATGAATTATACGGAAACCATTTGCCAGAGGTTCGATTGATTGCTCTCGCATCTTCGACCTATCCAGATGCCGGGACCCACTGCTAGATGGTATCTTGTGCTGGTACTAGATTTGTTCCAGTGCTACCGCCTAGGTTCGAACCTATGAGGTCACACGCCATAGAGGATCTCTCCCTGATCTAGGTACTGATTAATGATTAGGAATCATTTCGGTAACAGTTTGATTGAGCACACTTTGGATTGACCCGGTTTTGAGTCGATCAGAAATTGTTCGGGTCTACCGGAAATTGTTTCAGGATGATCGGGACTTGACCAAGCCTTTTATCAATTGGATTTTGATCTAATTAAATTTTGAATCGGTTTAGAACTAGTTTGGGATTTTTTAAACCAGTTATGAACCAGTTTGATCCCATCAACATGGTGAATATTGGCTTGGGCGAACAGGGAAACAAGCATCTCTTCCTCTCCTCCGTGCACCCATTTTTGGCTGAATTAAACCACCATTTAATGGTCCTTATTTGCTGTGTTAATGACGAATTTGATTCGTCTTGAAACCTGCTACCTTCTCATTTTCCTAGCAGGTCTTCTCAGCTCTCCTTTACACTGGTTTCATTGTTCACGATGAGTTATAAATTCTGGGCGGTGTATTGCTGTGAATAGGTCTTCTTCCTTGCAGAGCTTCCACCATAGTTTTAACCAGTGATTTTGGGGCTGGGTATATGTTGAGAGATTGGGAGTGAAACTTGGATTGATTCCCTGTTGTCATTTGTGCTCAATCAATGGAAGGAAGAAAATCTGTTTTGGAGAAAACATATTACAGAACAGGGCGTTCTATTTTTCTCTTCCTCTCTTCACCGTTTCAAGGTTTCTTCCGGCGACTAGCATTGTGCGAGAAGCTGGATCAGAGGAAGCCCAGACGTGTCCCCCCTCTAGAGGGTGTTCTCCTTAGCACCTGGGAGTCGATTGTTCCTCCATTACTGCTGTTATTGGTTTGTGCTGTTTTTGGTTGCAGAAATTTCTGTTGCTGCTCTTGGAGAAGAGAAGAGAACAATCTAAAAAGCTCTCCTTTTGAAGCAAGCTCTATCAACAAGTTCCCTTGCCGTTGTTGCAACAGTAAAGACCAAAAGATTCCCATTTTGGTTTGAGGTTGCTGCTGTTAAAGAGAGGAAGAAACAACGTTTCAAAAGGCTACCGGAAGAAGAAGACTGGAATAAAGTTATTCTAGATATTCCAGCTATTTTAGTATTATCCCTGCTTTATTCCAAGCAGGAATAAGATAAAATCTGGTTTTAATTTTCATGCATACCTAGATCTAGGTTTATTAAATTGGTTATAAATATTACATGCCCACTTCATGCCTTCTTTTGTTTATACATGCACCTTGTATATGTTAGATCCTGTATGGAGTAGGATTTTTCTACCGTTATTTTAAAAATATTTTAAAATACATACCTGCTCCCTGTGTTGTTGTATGCTTAGTGTAGGCATCGCAACCCCGTCATTTCTTTCAGAGTCTTGCATTAGAATGTGGACATGAATTATTCCTCTAACTTGAGATCACTATGGCAGCTTGCAAGCAACTCACTGTACTTAGGTGCTGGACTACCCAGATTTCTAATCCAGTGATGGAAGGTTGCTTGGTACAATCAAGTACTTGTATAATGGTAGTAGGATCGAGATAGGATTGACCTCTCTAAATGATTTGGATTGAATGCTTAATATGTCTCAATTGAGAAAGACCTTGGTCAGGGCATTCCTTATAAAGAGTTACAGGGATTCTTTGTTTGAGACATATTGAAATGGACTGATTAGGGTTGGGCAGTTTAACCCTATGCCATCCGAAGCATTAGAAGGTTCAAGGAATAAGTTCAATGCTATTCCATACTCGACAGGTTTATGTTGCTCTGCTATCTTCAACCTATCTGGATGCCGGGTGTCATTGCTAGATGGCGACTTTGGCTAGTACTAGAAATGTTTCCGTGCTACCAGTTTAATGTTCGAACCTATGAGGTCACACACCGAAGGTTTTTTCTTGCTTTGTTGGCATGTGAATGATTGGAAATCATTCCGAACTCGTTTGACAAGGTGTTGTCAAACTTTTGTTCGAGCCGACTCTTTTTGAACGAGTCGACTCGAATGGTCGAGTCGACTCATCTGATGGACTGCTGAAATTCAAGAATGCTTCATTAAATACTGTAATGGTTATAGGATTTAATGCTGGGAGTTTCGAGTTTTAATATTTGTTATTGCTGAATTCCAAGAGACTTCTAACCTCTCTAGAATCTCAAGAGATCCCAAAACTACACATTAATCTCTCATTATGTCCTCTTAATTGTTTTGAGGGCTACTATTATAAAAATAGGGCTGAAGAAGGTCAAGAGTTGAGATTCAACGCTCCTCACATTCCACACTCGAAAATCTGGATCAAGGCTGAGACTCTACCATATTCGTTGGTTAGAGATCTTGTTTGATCCTTGAGAGATTTTGAGATTGGATCTCCAGGATATAGTGAGTTTTGGGTGGGATCTCTAAGTGCATACCTTCTATTGAAGGTTTGGGATAGAGAGAACTAGGAGAGTCCTTGTTCTGTTCCAGCACTATTTGCAGCAACCGGCACTTCAAGGAGTTGAAGGTGTCCCACTCATCTTCAAGGGGTTAAAGAAGGAGTCCACCTGATAAAGTTTCCATAGGGGCTAGCACCTCGAAGGAAGGAGAAAAAATCACGCTACATGGTGTGAACCACCCGTAGAGGTGGTACACGAGTGCTACTTGTAGAATCGAATTTTTTTCATAGGTCAGTGCTGTCCCTGGGATTGCGACTGAAAGGCGGGCATTTCTACAACTTTCGATTCTTCCTGGTAAACATCACCAAGATATGTGCTTATTTAATGTGTGACATAATTATCTTTGCTACATCATTGTATGATTTCTAGAATTGTTCTATTTTTCATACAATGTTTGCATGATTTCATATTTACATTACTCTAGATGCATTTAGATCCTAGTAAGGGAGTTGTGTTAATTAGATTAACATCTTAAGATAAAATGGTTTTATCCCTTTCCACTACTGCATGCCTTTAGAAAAGTTTTAAAATGCATGTGCCGCCCCTAGGAATAGTTCTTCTTAAGTATATCCCACAAGTTTTAAGTCAGAATCTCCATAAATAAACCATTGGTCCTTAGTATTTCTTAAATACTTAAGGATATTCTTAATAACTTTTCAATGAGCTTCACCTAGATCATATTGGTATCTGCTCACTACCCCTAGTGAGTATGCCACGTTTGGTCTAGTACATAATATGGCATATATAATAGAACCCACTATCGAAGCATATGGAATCCTACTTATATGCTCTCTTTCCTTAGGAGTTGTCGCACAATCCTTCTTAAAAAGAGTAATTCCAGACCTATGGAAGATAGCCTCTTTTGAAATTCTCCATGCTGTACCATTTCAGTACAGTGTCTATGTACATAGATTGGGACAGTCCTAAAAGCCTCTTAGATCTATCTCTATAGATCTTCATACCTAGTATGTATGAGGCTTCACCTAAGTCTTACATGGAGAATTAAGATGAAAGCCAGACCTTTATTCCTTGTAATGCTGGAACGTCATTCCCGATTAGAAGAATGTCATCCACATACAAAATAAGAAATATAACTACATAATGGTTTGCCTATTTATATATACAAGGTTCCTCTCCATTCCTAATGAAGCCATACATCTTGATACACTTATCAAAATGCATGTTCCAACTCCGAGAAGACTGCTTCAGTCCATAAATGGACCTCTGAAGCTTGCACACTTTAGACTCATCTATGGATGTGAACCCTTCAGGTTGCATCATATAAACCTCATCTTCTAGCTCACCATTTAGAAAAGCTGTTCAGACATCCATTTGCCAGATTTCATAATCTACATGTGCTACTATAGTAAGCATAATCCGAATGGACTTGAGCATTGCCATGGAAGAAACATCTCGTCATAGTCAATATCATAACGTTGACGATATCCTTGGCAACTAGACGGGCTTTATAGGTCTCCACCTGCCCATCTGTGCCCCGCTTCCTCTTGAAGATCCACTTGCACCCAATGGATTTTATCCCTTCAGGTGGATCAACCAATGTCCATACATTATTGATTTCCATGGACTCCATTTTGGTTTTCATAGCTCCCAGCCATGACTCAGAATCAGACCTTGACATTGAATCTATATAGGTGATCGGATCCTCGTTGTTCTCATCGAGCTTATCAGGATCACCGTCTCGGACCAAGAAACCATAGTATTTGTCCAGTTAACGTGGTACTCTACCAGATCTCCTTAATGGTTGCACTATGGGCTCTGGATCTGATCTAATCAAATCTGGTTCTATAGTGGCCTTAGAGTGAGAAGGTTTTTCTATCTGTTGAACTTCCCCAAGTTCAATCTCAGTAGCTTGAGTTTCTTCACCAAGGTACTCTCTTTCTAAGAAGGTTGCCCTAAGACTGACGAACAGCATTTGTTCCTCAGGCAGATAGAAATAATACCCTTTGGATTCTTTGGGATACCGAACAAAAAGACACTTATCAGACCTAGGTCCTAGCTTATCCATCTCAAAATGCTTAACATGAGCGAGACACCCCCAAATCCGAAGGTGAGAGAGAGTTGGCTTACGCCCAGTCCATATCTCATATGGTGTCTTATCAACAGACTTACTGGAATTCTATTTAGAAGGTAACATACTGACTCAAGAGCATATCCCTAAAAGGATTTAGACAGACTTGCTAAGCCCATCATGGATCGAACCATGTCCAATAGAGTTCGATTCCTCCTTTCAGACACATCATTTAACTGAGGTGTCCCTGGAGGAGTGCATTGAGAAAGAATCCCATTCTCCTTAAAATAAGTCAAAAACTCACTTGAAAGATATTCACCACCTCGATATGATCGAAGGGTCTTAATAAACTTCTCGATTTGTTTTTTAGCTTCATTACGATAGTATTTGAATATTTCAAACGAGTCAAATTTATGTCTCATCAGGTAGACATAACCGTACCTTGATAGGTCATCTGTGAACATAATGAAATAATTATACCCACCTCTTGCCCTGATATTCATAGGTCCACATACATCAGTATGTACTAGACTTAGAATATCACTGGCTCTTTCACCTCTTCCAGTAAAATGTGACTTGGTCATTTTTCCAAGCAGACAAGATTCACAAGTTGGTAAAGATTCACTCTCAGTGATATCTAGGAGGCCTTCTCCCACCAACTTATTTATCTTGTTCTTATTTATATGACCTAACCTACAGTGCCAGAGAAAAGTATCACTGACTTTATCAAACCTAGGGCATTTATTAGTAGTGTACACTACAGTAATAGGCTGTGATAGTACATATATGCCATTCTTCACTTGTCTAATCATCACATTAGAACCATTCAACATGATTTTGCAAATATCATTCTTTATAGATAATTCATAACCATTATTAGCCAACAGGCCTTCAGAAATGATATTCACTAAAAAGGATGGACAAAAATGACAATCATCAAGAATGATAGTACAAGACTCGAAATACAAAAAAATAGTTCCCAATGCCAGAACTGGAGCTTGACTTCCATTCCCAACATTCAGAAACTTTTCACCGCTTTTGAATCTCCTACTAACTTGAAGTCCCTGCAATGAATTACAAAAATGGTAAGGACTTCCGGTATCCAATACCCAGCTAATAGTATCACAAATAGAGAACTACAAGGATTTATCATATAAATACCTTGACCAGCAATAGCTTGCTGCTTTCCCTTCCTTTGCCTGTTTAGGTCTAGGGTAGCAAGGTAAGCATAACAATTCCACTTCCAAAGACCTGGCTTCTTGCAAAAGAAGCACTCTACCTGACGCTTGTCAGCCTTCACCCTCCTAGTCTAACTATGTCCAGCACTTTGCAGCTTTTTACTTTTCTTATGCTATTTCTTCTTCCCTTTCCCAAAAAGATGATGCCCTGCTCTAGAACCTCCCACCAAATTCACCAATCCCTTATTAAGGTTGTGGTCTCTCTCATAAGTCTACAGTAACCCTAACATCTCATGATAGTTTACTACAGGCCTATTCATTCTGAAATTATTGAGAAAGATCTGGTAGGAAGAGGGCAGAGAATTCAGTATCGTATCCTTGCCGAGCTGCTTGTGCAAAGGACATCCGAGTTTGCCCAAATACTCAAATAACTTGATCATGTACAATACATGATCAGTTACTGGAGCTCCATCATGCATGCATGTGTTATAGATGGTGGAAGAGATACGGTATCTCTTCGTATCATCCGGAGTGCTAAAAGACTCCTTCAACCTTTGAAGAATCTCCTCCGATTGAGCCTCCTTAAATTTGCAACTGAACTCATTGTTCATCGCAGCCAACATAATGTAACACACCATGGTGCAGTCAGAGATTCACTTCTAATAAGTATCCCAGACTATCCCATAAGCGTTGGGGGCTAGGATATCAGGTGCCAGATCCGTTATCACATAAAGGATCCGCTCATGCTCCAGGACTATCCTGAGTTTTCAATACCAGCTATCGAAGTTGGGTCTAGAGAGTTTGTCATTATCCATTAATGACCGGAGCAACAAAGTGGTCGACATTATCTGAAAAAGGAGAACAAGTCCTATTAGTATATGAATTATTTTAAATATCTAAAAGACATGGATCTTAGTCTAAAGGTTTCTCCCATTATTTTATTCAGACTGGTAGCATCTACACTCCAATCCGAAGAATAACATTTATTCTTTAGTGGGTACTAGAATCCAATAGACTACACATGAGCCTGACTTTGGCTGGCCAACCCATATGCATCTAAAGGTAGGTACAATACCAATTGCTTCTCTAAGCAATTCCTAGTAATCATTGTGCCCCAGGGGTCCTCACAATCGACCTTTGGGCCTCCTATTGAAGGTCCTGGTTAGATCCAACCATTAACATGATCAAATTCGATGCTTCTAACTAATGCATGATCAAGCCCGACTTTGGTCGGCCCACTTGACCACGTGTTAAGATAGTCACACTGAGCCATCATATGCTGAATGGCAATTCCACTCGCCTGATGATCACCTGTTCTTTAGAACTGCCGATCATCACCCAACTCATGGACTCATTACCAATCCAACTTAATGGGAGGCTAAAGACTTAGGCTATCACATAACTTAGTCTTTTTATGGACCTAATAATTTAGAGGATTTAAATTTTGTGACACATGAAAAGAAAGCATGGACCTTGATCAAGAAGACTTCCACCAAACTCTTAAAAGGTTTCAAGATCAAATTGGTCCATGAGCACCTTAAATCAGTCAGACTGATTAACCTTAGTTGACATGGGTCAACTCAAATCAATAGACAGTCTAATCTGATCTGATTCACCACATTACCCAGGTAAGTAAGATCAAGGGATGGGCTAAGCCAGGTAAGCCTCTTGCCTTAGACACCAACCATGAGTTGGCCAGGTAAGAGTTAGCCCCAAAGAACCTTGATCACCAATGTCAAACTTACCTTAGACACCAAGTGGTTTACCAGACTCAATCAGACTAACCTAAAGACTCGGGCTCACCACGAAGCTACCAATCAAGTTTATTTAGATGTATAGACTGATCTAAATAACTATTAGAGAGATCTATACAGGAGAGGCCTAATTTAACATTTGATTAGTCTTTTCTCTTTTTAGTCCATTCATCTAAACCTAGGTCTAACCCATTTAAGGACCCAATTCTAGCTAACCCAATCAACCCATGATTTATCAATCATGACTTAAGATTAGAATCACATCCTAAATATTAAAAGTTTTCAAAAATACAAATTAATTCTTAATTAAGTGTATCATGCCAATTGAAATATTTTCAATTATTTCGAATTTTGAAATAATTGCAAAAGGGAATGAAACAATTTCATAAAAATCATGAACTTCAAATTTACTGTTTTTGAGTTTTCTGGTCGAGTCGGCTCATGCAGGAGGCAAGCTGGCTCATCCAGAAGATTTTTCTTTGTTCTTAGATTTGAGTCGACTCCTGCAGGGATGAGTCGGCTCGGACAGAACAATCTTCTTTATTCTGTAGAGACAAGTCGGCTCGTCTGCCTGGGTAGAAAATAGTAACTCTAAAATTCATTCCTTTTCACTTGAACTTTTCAAAATATTAGATCATGCATCTTTTAGATCTTATCTAAACAAAGCTATGATCCATAAACATAGATTAAAATAATTTTAACCTATCAAATTCCTCACTTTCTTCTTCATAAGGTCATGATGCAGCGTTATCCCTACACGCCATAGGAGACCCCATTGAATGGGAAGAGATGGCCTTTAAACCATGCTTTTCTCCTATGACCAGATGGCCATGGTGAATCCACCTTAATCCAAGTAATATGTAAAAGATGTCAAGCTGATTTCATACAAAAGTATTAAACTAAATATGCATTCAACCTGGGGCTCTGATACCACTGTTGGGCGAACCCAGGGTGGGCCTTTGAAACATGCAATTTAAAACTTTTCTAAATGCATAAAGCAGTGGAAGAAGATAAAATGCTTTTATCTGATATATTAATCTAATTAACACTAGCCCTACATAGATATTATGCATTTAAGTAATACATGAATGAAACCAAGCATGCAAATTATGCGACTCATGGAACCATTCTATGAATCACATAAAAGGGTGCCGAAGAACATATCTTCAGACCCATAGGATAGGAGTACAAACCTTTTGTACACGATGATGATCACCGTGAGGGGAGTACTCTAAGGAAGAGCATCGGCTCTGCGAGCAGCACAGACATCCTGCCTCTACAGGTGGTTCACATCGGGATAAGGGGATTCTCCTCCTTCCTTTGAGGTGCTAGCCTCTCCAGAAATGATGTGGCTGTGGTGGACTCCTTCAACACCTTGAAGATCCGGTTGCTGAATCGAAATGGGACAAAATACCAAAGAACCCTTCCCGGAATACTCTGTCCTAAACCTTCAACAGAAGGTAAGCACACAGGAATCCCAAAATCCAAACCTCACATAATCTTCTCAAGAATGAGAACTGATCTCATAATCTCTCAGAGATCAAGGATGAGTTCTAACCAACAAAAGTGATAGAATCTCGACCCTGAAAAAGGTGAACAATTCTTCTTCCTAATTAGCTCACCCAAAACAGCCCTTTTTATTAGAACCATAAAGGGGATATCAATGAGAGATTAATGATGAGTTTTTGGAGTCTCTTGGAATTCTTGTAGGTTACAAGACCTTTGGAATTCAGCAACTGGTGCAATTAAAACCCTGTAACATAAAGCATTAATTTCCATAATGATTATAGGGATTAATGAAGCATTTTTTATTTTTAGCAGAGTCCGTTAGACGAGTCAACTCACCTCGGGTCGACTCACCTCGGGTCGACTCGTCTCGGGTCGACTCGCCTCGAGTCAACTCGCCTTGAGTCAACTCGCCTCGGGTCAACTCAATTGGTAGTTTGACAACTCCTTATCAAATAAGTCCGGAATGACTCCTAATCATTCCCAAGTCAAGAAGAAACCCCACGGTGTGTGACCCCGTAGGTTCAAATACTAAACTGGTAGCACAGGAACATTTCCAGTACCAGCCAAAGTTGCCATCTAGCAATGACACCTAGCGTTCGGATAGGTCGAAGGTTACAAAGCAACAAGAACCTGTCGAACATGGAATACCACTGAACTTATTTCTTTGATCTTCTAATGCTCTGGATGGCTTAGGGTTAAACTACCTAACCCTAATCAGTCCATCTCAATATGTCTTAAACAAAGAATCCCTGTAACTCCTTACAAGGAATACCTTGGCCAAGGTCTTTCTCAATTAAGGCATAACAAGCATTGAATCTAAACCATTTAGAGAGATCAATCCTATCTTGATCCTACTATCGCTATATAAGTACTTGACTGTATCTAGTAACCTTCCATACTGGATTAGAAATTTGGGTAGTCCGGTACTTAAGCATAGTGAGTTGCTTGCAAGCTACCATAGTGATCTCAAGTCAGAGGAATAATTCATGTCCACATTCTAATACAAAACTTCTCTTTGGTAGGAAGAAAATCTTGCATGAGAGTCATGCTCAGTGAAGTGTCAAATACAACACCTGATGTCATGCCAGCATCTCCATGCAACTTGGTTAACAAGACAACCAACAGACATGACATCAACGACCTACTCTTGATACACCATCATCCTGAAATAGCGTATCCTTTGGTCATGAACTAGTTTATGAACTACATAATGTATCCTCTCTACATCACATATAAGGTAGCTCAAAGGATATCATCATACAAGAGTTTAATTAGGAAGATGTCATGTGATGAATAACCAGAATAAACTTTTTATTCAATTCAATAATACATATACATGAGTCGCACAACCATCTACAACCTAGATGATTGGCTTTGGGATATACAATTCCCAACACCCTCTTCCCCTTCAAATCAGTCAAAGATGGTGGAGAAGGCTCACTGACAGTCATCAACTAGTACTCTACCATGGAAAGACAAGCCTACACCAATGGACAAAGTCTCTCCTATTGTTTGTCAAGGTGAGAGACTATTCATCAAATAGATGATAAGGGCCTAATCTCATGACAATGAAATTCCCGTTGCATAGAGAGCCTCCAACTAACTCTTTAATAAAAGAGTATCATATGGTTGGACCTGCATTGGTGATAACTCATCGACCATAATATGTTCCTACTACTGCAATATTAGGGGATCCATAATATGAGGCTCCACCTCACCCCAACATCCGGGGAATAGCCATGATAATAGGAAAATCATGAAGATGAATGTCAACTTCCAACATGCAACTTCATTGGACTAGTCAGAATGGTCAAAAAGCTGAATCTCCCATGAGGGAAGACATACCACCATCCTTAGGAAGCCTTTACTAGAAGAAATAGTGAAATACCTTTGCCTTGACTCCATGCGATGGTGGACCATCAAGCTAAAGAAGCCAACAAAGGTCAGCCAAGCATTGGGGACCAACTATGCTGGACACAAGTTATAGCACCATAGTAGATCTTCCATCACTAGAAGCATGGGGATCCTAAGATCCATGTTCAATGATTCCTCATGAAGGGTGACCCTCATCACCATTTCTTTGGTGACATGCTCATACTCCCAAGGAACCTCCAAGCAAATGCCTACCGCAAGGACAAACTTCTCCCCTAGCTGGTGGACCTTCTCTTCCATCAAGGTGGAGGCCGTGATCTTAGGTGTTAGGCCTGGCTTTTCCACCCCCATGACTATCACATGTCAGATATAGAGGAAAAAGAAAGAAGGAAAAAAGGTAGAGGAACCCACCATAAGTAGCTGCTGGTATGCCTCTTCGATCAATTAAAGACTCCTCTTCACTTTCCTATAGCCTCGCTATTCTTGGCTACCCCAAATGTTGCTGATGGAAGAGGCTTGATTAACCCTTATGTGCATATATTACTTATCGAAAAGACCCATCCACTCCTTGATGAGGGGGCACCAGTTTCAACCTTACCAATCGATGCATCCCATGTCGATTCATTATTAAAAGCACCATCGTAGGAGGTGCATCATAATGTCCTAGAAGTTTAAACCACCACTTTGGATGACATCACCTCCAGAAGGTCTATGCCAAATCCAGACATGGATATTAATGAGCACAGCCTCACCTACCTCACTCCAAGCTACCTAGCCCAGCACAGCCTTGCCTACCTTTGTTAAGAAATGTTCCCTAAAGCTAATTATCTAAGTTGTAGATGATTAAGCTTAATGTAAATTTATATATGAATCATTAATAAATAAAAATTATTTTTGATAGTTCATCACATTGTGTGCATGTTCCTTTTGAACTTTTTTGTGATGAAGTCCATAAAATTACTTCAATGTTAGATGTATATCCTATAAGCCAATCTAGTTGACACATATTTTAATTCTAAGATATAAAATTATATTTAATATTCTAATTTGCATAATTTTAACCATATAGTTCAATATATGTCATGTATCATCCAAAATATCTGGCTTATGTCAAATATTTAAAAATGGATATGCTCGGACCTAGGTCTAACAAATGTATCTTCATAGGGTACCCAAAAAAAACTAAAGGATATTATTTCTATGACACTGGTGAACAAATGGTGTTCATCAATAATAGGGTAGTCTTTTCAAAAAAGGTGTTCCTTGGTGAAATAACCAATGTCTCTAAGGTTAAACTTGAAAAAGTTTGATAGGTAAAATAATCGCACCAGTGACACCCTCAGAACTGGATTTGATTAGTTCAAACCTGGAGCCTGTTGTAGGGCACCCTTAAAAAGATTTGGTAGAGTACCATGTTAGTAGATAGATACCGTAGTTTCTTAGTTCAAAATGATAATCCTATTGAACTTAATGATAATAACAAGGTCTAATCACCTATATGGTGCTATATAGAGTTTCAACTCTGATAAATGGCTTGAAGCCATGAGTATGATATAGAGTCCATAAAGGTCAATGACATATGGATACTTGTTGACCCACCTGAAGGGGTTAAACCCATAGGGTGTAAGTGGGTTTTTAAAAGAAAAAGGGCACAGATATGAAGGTGGAAACTTATAAAGCCCGTCTAGTTGCCAAAGGATATCATCAATATTATGGTATTGATTATGATGAGTCATTTTTGCCTATAGCATGTTCAAGTCCATTTAGATTATGCTTGCGATAGTGGTACATCTTGATTATGAGATCTGGTAAATAGATATCAAAATAGCTTTCCTAAATGATGAGCTGGAAGAAAAGGTGTATATGAAACAACCTGAAGGGTTCACATCCATAAATAAATCAAAGGTATGCAAGCTTCAGAGATTTTTTTATGGACTGAAGCAGTCATCTCAGAGCTGGAACATACATTTTGATAAGGTGATCAAAATATATGGCTTTGTTAAGAATGGAGAAGAGCCCTGCATATACAAATGGACTAATGGTCTAGTGATCATATTTCTTATTTTATATGTGGATGACATTCTCTTAATCAAGAGTAACATTCCTGCATTACAAGGAATAAAAGTATGGCTATCATCTCAATTCTTCTTGAATGACTTGGGAGTTGCATCCTATGTCCTTGGGATGAAGATTTATAGGGATAGATCTAAAAGGTTATTAGGGTTAACCCTATCCATATACATTGAGATTGTACTGAAGTAGTTTAACATGGTGATTGCAAGAAAGGTTATCTTTCGATAGGTCATGGAATTACTCTCTCTAAGAAGGATTGTTCGACAACTCTTCAAGAGATAGAACATATGAGCAACTAAGGATAATGAGTACGAGACCAAATATGCAGAGAACATATGTTCGATAGTGGGATCTATTATGTATGCTATGACATGTACGAGACCAAATATGGTATAGTCACTAGGGATAGTGAGTAGCTACCAATCTGATCCAAATAAAAAACATTGGAAAGTCATAAAGACAATCCTTAAATATTTGAAAAATACTAAGGACCGGTGACTTATTTATGAAGATTCTGACTTGAAACTAGTGAGTTATACAGACTCAAGTTTTCAATTGATAGAGATGATAGTAAGAGTATGTCAGGTTATATTTTTATCCTAAATGGAGGATTAATCTATTGAAAAAGTTCTAAGTAGCATACTGTAGCCGATTCTGTATACGATGTAGAGTATATTATGGCATTTGGTGATACAAAGAAAGTTATTTGGCTATAAAAGTTCATCATCAAGCTTGGAGTGACACCCTCCATTGATGGCCCTATTTCTCTATATTGTGATAGCACTAGGGCCAAAAATCAAGCGAAGGAACCAAAGTTACATCAGCAAACTAAGCACATTTTTCATCGCTACCACCATGTTTGGGAGATTATGGATCGAGGTGATGTTGATCTTTAGAGGATCAACAGAAAGAAGAACTTTACTAATCCATTTACTAAATCCCTTAGATCAAAGAGTTCAAAGATTACAAGTAGAAGATGGGTATTTGATATTATTCCGATTGGCGATAGTCCAAATGGGAGTTGTTAGAAAATGTGTCCTAAACTAATCATCTAAGTTATAGAGGTTGAGCTCAGTATAAATTGGTATATGAATCATTAATAAATAAAAATTATTTTTGATAGTTCATTATATTGTGTGCATCTTCCTTTTGAACTCTTTTATGATCAAGTCTTTAGAACTATTTCAATTCGATAAAGAATGATTTATCGTGTAGTTCATAAACCTGTTCATGATCAACTGATACGTTGTTACCTAGGATGATAATGTTTATCGAGTATAGGTTATTGTATACTATATGGATTAGTTATCCTCATAACCAATAAGTGTAGAGACACTAGTATGGTATGCAAGTAAGTGTAAGAGTACATTCACAAAGCATAATTAACTCTGTAGAGTATTCTGTGGTAAAGAGTATCTTTGAAGGATATGGGTATAAGTGTCCCTCCAACCTAAGATCACCATGGGACTTGCAAGCAACTCACTATACTTTGGTACCATACTACCAAAATTTTTAATTCAGTAATGAAAGGTTTCTGGATACAGTCAAGTACTTGTAAAGTTGTTGTGTGAGTCAAGAAGGGATTGGCCACTCCAAAGTGTTAAAGATGATGATTTTCAGTATTTCAATTTAGCAAAGCCTTGGTCAGGGTAATCCTTATAAGGAGTAATAGGATTTAATAGGTTAAGACACATCTAGATGTTCTAATTAAGAGTTGACATTTAACTCTTAAGTCATATTGAGCATTGGATTAAAGGGATGAATTATACAATAACCATATGCTTGGATTTTTGAATGTTGCTTTCCAATCATTAGACCTATCTGCACATCAGGTACCATTACTAGATGGTCACATCAATTAGTTCAAGAATTGGTTCCTGGTCTACCGACTTAGTTTCCGAACCTATTGGATCACACATAATAGAAGTTTTTGATCGATCATGATGGTTGATTAACGATCAAGAATTTTTCAAGGATATAATTATCAATTCAATTAATAATTAACTTTATACAAATATTATAAATAATTAATTAATTAAGTATTAATTAAGTATATGAGGATTAATTAGCAATTAGCTTTCTAATTGGCTAGATTTGATTGAATAAAGAGCTTTTGATCAAGTCTAATTGAATTTGATTTAATTAAGTTTTACCCGATTAGGTTATACGATGACCTAATCGTTAAAAGATTTTAATTATGATTTGATTTAGACTTGAGCTCAATTAATTTTTGATTTAGTTGGGATTTAATTAAGACATAATTAGATTAGGTTCAGTTAATTAGTTGGGTGTAACTAAATTTAGTTTGGTTCCTAACTAATCTTAATGAAGTCAAAGCCAAATCCTAGTCAAACTGTAACCTAGCACCACCTTGTTTTTATCCTATTTCTCTTCCATGCCAAATCCTTTTTATCATGATTTTTTTCTCATGCCAAAAATTATTTTTATCATCCTCCCTTGTTCCCAATGGGATTCAAACTTCTCTCCTTATCTTAATCTAACTTCCTAACTATCTTCACACCTAATTAAATCTGGATTTTTGGGACATGTGAAGAGTATAAAGAGATGTCTTTTACCATGTATTAGAGAGAGATTCACCATGAAAATAAAATTGTGAGAGGGGTTTTGTGCATGGAAAGGCTATTTGGCATGAGGGGTTCTTAGCTGCTTGAGGGTTCTAGGTTTTTAAAGGAGAAGAAGAAAAATAAAGAGAATCTTGTATAATTTTTATTTCTTCTTCTCCTCTTGCTCCTCCAAATATCATCCTCTTGATCTTCTTGGAGGTTTCAAGAAGATCCAAGGAAGAATTTTTATCAATCATCCAGAAGCTTTCGTGTGGAGCAACACTCCAGGGAGGCTGATCATGTTCGAGGCTTCATATAGACTAGCTATAGAGGTCGAGTGCACTATGTGGCTACAAAGTGACCTAAAGACTCTTTTGTACATTCCATCAATACTGGTGATCAGGGATCTATGGTAAGGTATGAGATATGATCTCATGATATGAGTAGATTAGATCTATAACATGCATTAGTTAAATTGATACATGCTAATTTTATTTTTTGCAATGCATATATTGTCAAGATCTTGTGTAAGGTTTTTTAGATTCAATATATATATATATATGCATGTTTTTTTATTAGAATTATTTTAAATCAGATATGCTTTCACTGGTTTAAAAAAATTAAAATACATGCACGAAATCCTATGCAATTTCTAACAGCCTTGCCACAAGTTACCTTGTCTAACATAGCCTCTCTTGCCTTACCGCGAGCTACCTCGCCCATCACAACCTTGCCTGCCTCACCATGAACTACCTTGCTTAGTGTCGCCTCACCTACCTCGCCATGAGCTACCTCGCCTACCTCTCCATGAGCTTCCTCACCCAGCATAGCCTCACCTGCCTTGTCTTAAGCTGCCTCGCCCAGCATAGCCTTGGCTACCTTATCGTTAGCCTCGCATGTCACTTGCCTTGCTAGCTTTGCCCTAGCATGGCAAGCCCCTACACCCCACTAAACCAATTGGATCTCTTCTTCCTTCACCTAAAGCCCCAAAAGCTAGGCTACTTGGGTTCAAAAGTGGGGGGTATCTGATACATCAGGGTTCGGTTGTTCTAGCATGGTGCCCAGGCTTCGACCCACTCAATCACATGTCGTCCAGCTAGGCGATGGGGCTACCTCTCTACATTATACCATTTGGACACGTGCTCACCAACTTCTTGCATATACATTAATCACTATTGGGCTTGCCTTCCTATCCAGTCGCATGTGCTTCTAGAGTGGTGGCCATTAATGTTTGCCACCTGAGGGACACCCACCATAAAAATGTGTTGTGCCAGTCATCACTCCCTGCCTTACTAATCATGGCATGATCTTCCATTCCTGGCATGCCTATAATAGCCAAAATATGTCACCATCATTCCTTGTCTTTAGGTATCAGGTACATGCCTATAAATTAGTTTCCTGAGACCCTCCAAGTAAGTAAAAGCAAGCAGAGATGAAGAGCAAGCAAGAGGGAAGAGGTCCCAAAAAAAGGAGGCAAGGTCACCCAGAGCTAAGAACTCACTACTAAACACCCTGAGAGACACACCCTTGGCTCATTGATTCTGCAAGCATCCACCCGAGTGTTCACCAAGATATTTGTATGCCTCTTTATATACTTCCCATTACTCATAAAGTGTTCAGGCCTCTACCAATCCACTCATTGGTGTGCCATCTCCCAGGAAGTGGGTCTCATTCTCCCAAAGCACCCCTTCAAGCCTCGCTCCACCTCGTCACCCTTAGCTTCTTTCCTGGCTCCTTCGAACTTTGCTCCACTCTCTAAACCCAGAGGGGATTCCAAGCCTCTTCTGTTTGCCTTTCTAGAAGACTGACTTAGGTGTCAAAGGTCTACCACCAGGAACCTTGCAATGTGCTAGACATTCTGGTCTTCTCTATCTTGCAAGATTGACTCCCAGCAATAGGATCCTATGAGATCTAGCTCTATGATATTAGCCACATCAACTCCAACCCAATCTGAGCCAAGCCTGAGTAAGCACCACCTTCCAAGTGATAACACTGTGACCTTGGTTCTTATAGTAAAAGCACTTTACCTGACTCTGGTTGGTTTTGAACTTCTTGGTCTGACCTGATTAAGTCACCATAGCATGTTGCACCTTTTTATTTTTATTTTGTTCTTAAAGGGATGATGCCCTATCGAAGTAGAACCTCCCACTATATTCACCGATCCTTTGTGGAGCTGATAATCCATCTCATAAGTTTGCAGCAACCCTAGTAGATCGTGATAGTTGACTACAACTTAGTCATTTTATAATGACTAAGAAAACTAAGATAGAACTTTGACACAAATTTAGAATTGCATCCTTTCCCAACTACTCATGCATAAAAAAACCAATTTACTCAGGCACTTAATCTATTTGATCATATATAATACATGATCAGTGATCGATGTCCTTTCTCTCATCTTGGTATTGAAAATGGTATAAGACATTTTATATCTTTCAACACCATAGAGGTGCCAAAGGATTCTTTAAACACTTGAAGCATATCCTTTGACTGGCATCCTCAAATTTGTGATTGGACTTGTTATTCATGGATGCTCACATAATGTAACAGACTATTATTTGATCATTGAACCACTTCTAGTAAGTGTCTCAGACCATACCATAGGCATTCTATGCAGGCTCCTCAGGTGCTAGATCTATCAGCATGTATAAGATCTGCTCGTGCTCCAGGAAGATCTTTAGCCTTTCGATACCATTATTGAAATTGGATCACATCAGCTTTTAATTATCTAATAATAATTGGAGCAACAAAGTGTTGGCCATATTATCTAAAAAAAAGAGAGAACAAGACCTATTAGTATATGAATCATTTAATCTTAAAGACTTAGACTTTAATTTAAAGGTTTTCTCACTATTTTATATAAATTGGTAGCCTTTATCTCCAATTTGAGGAATTATGCTAATTCCTTAGCAAGTACTAGAATCCGCATAGACTGCATATTGGCCTAAGTTTACTTGGCCAACCCCTATGCATCTATAGATAGGTTCTTAACCAATTATTTCTTTGAATAATTTTTAGTATAAATTTTATCCTGGGAACCTCTTCAGTAGGCTTTTGGGCCTTCACTGAAAGTCCTAGTTAGGTCCAACCATTAACATGACAAGACTCAAGCCAAGCCTGACTTTGGCTAGCCCACTTGACAAGACTCACATATTTGATTCACCAATCTAGTTCCTTGAGCTTCCGCTTAGTCTCAAGGCCTCAGTCAGTCAGGGCCTCGATTATTGAGGGGATTGCTAGATGTATACCCTAAAAACCAATCTAACCAACACATATTTTAATTCTAAGATAAAAAATTATATTTAATATTTAAATTTAGATAATTTTATCCATATACATGTTCAATATATGTCCATGAATCATCAAGGAATAAATCAATAGTGATATGTATTCTCAAGAGTTGAGAATTTGAAATATGTGCCATTATATATTAATTCCTAAATGCTTCTAATCATAGGATATCATGGGGACGGTGATTGTCCGATTTGATCGATGCACGGATCGCTTTCTTTTAGATAGATGGATTTCGAGTCTATAGTATAGGGATACTAGAGCGAGAGTGTAGGTGATCGTTAAAAAATAATGGTACTGTTCATGACCATTATAAAAAATCACATGGATGTCTACTCACTCATCAGTGACTTTCTCGATGTTGTAGTTGTATGAGTGGTTCTTTGACCTGCAGTGCTTTGGCCACTCAGTGGGGTTGCTGTAGTTTGATAACACAAAATATTAGCCCTATCCATTCGAGCCCTTGCAATGTTCATTAGCTGCAGTAGGTTCATTGTAGGAGTGGGAGTGCACTTATAGGGGATCTATTGACCTTAGTAATTAAGGTCTAGTCCTATACAATTTAAAAAGCTAAGTTCTTAAGATAGTGGCTATGATAATGTATATGATGAAAAATAGTTTTCATGAGTTTTCATAATTTGGACTTGAGCTAATTGAATCATGCATATGATGGATACTTAAAATTTGACGAGTTTCCATAATCTATATCTTGTTGGGACTTCCAATAGAAAAACTCAATTACACAGTAACTACATGTAGGGGTTTATTCTTTTATTTTATTGGGTTGGCACTACGTGCTGCTGAGCATCGCTAGTGGTTATGGAAACTCATTAGGATCATTTTGGATCAATGATCCTTGATAGAGTGAGCTGGAATTATTCTAATCCATCGAAAGAGTTTGATGATACTATGATGGAGATCATGGAATTCTTATTATTAGACAAAATAAAACCTGAGGGGTCACACAGTAGGAGCTAAACCTGATCATGCTGTTGGATCAAAATATGTAAGAGTTACATATTTAGAAAATCTAAATTTGTAAAGTTTATAAATTTGAAACCTGTAAATTTTGAAACCTACCCATTTTGACATATGATATTTTTGGCTCCTACTAAATTTTGCACCTACTAATTTTAGTACCTACTAATTTTGGCACTTGTTAATTTTAGGACCAGCTAATTATTAGCAAGGAGGACTTTATTGAAAGAGTTATAATTTAGTTTAGTGTAATTAGATGATTTGATCATTTAATTATGATTAGACTCAATACAAATTGAAATGGATTTAATTTGGTTGAGTTTGGGTGATGCCCTAGTCCTATTAGGATTTGGACTAACCTAATTGTAAATGTTGTAAGCCAATTTAGTTTAACCTAATTGGTTGCCTAATCCTAGATGAATTAAATCTAATTTAATTTAGTTAGGCCTAATCTATTCTAATTGGATTTAGTGGTCCTAATTAGATTAGGATCTAATTCCTAATATGTTATGGATTTAGACCTAAACCTAATAGGATTAGGAATTAGGTTAGTTAGTTTCCTATTTAGATTAGGATTAGGAATTAGTTGGTTAAACTAATCCTAAATAATTTTTTCTCTCTCCTCCCCATGCTATCTCCCTTGATTTGCATGTAAGAAAAAAGGGGCCATGCCCCTTCTTCATGTTAAAAATCTTTTTGTGCATGGAATTCTTGTGGGGACGTGCCAAAGAGTTTGGGTCTCCTAGGTTTCTCTCCCTTCTACTTATCCTAATCCATCTAGATTTAGATATTTGAATTTGATCTAAAGCCTTGTCCTAAATTTGGATAGGATGAGACTCTAGGGAGAGATAAACTTTGATATGGCATGAGAAAAGAAAGAAATAGGTGGGCGCAAAACACAAGTGTGTGTGTGAGTTATCTTGGGGTTTTCACGTGAGATACTTCTCACTTCTTCTGCCCATCCTTCTTCTTGTTTTCTCCACCAAATACAAGAAAATTAAGAGAGAAATATTCTATCACCCTCCTTCCTCCTACTCTCTTCGATCTTACATAAAAGGTTCATGTGAGAGAGAAAAATATATTCTTCCTTGATCTCTTGAGAAGAAATCTATTTTTTTTCCTTGATCTTTAGCATAGAGAAAAAGAAAAGAAGATAGAAGGGAGATTCGATCCAACGATCAAAGTGAAGCTTGTAAGGTGCTAGCACTCTGGTGGCTTCGATGCTTCAATTAGGTCATCTCTGTGTGGATACCAATAAAGTCCAGGTGTGTACATGGCTCCAACAGAATCCAGGACATCTGACAGATCCAATCGAATAAAGATGGAGTAATGAAGAGCTAAGTAGATTCAATATACTTGACTATTTTATTTTCAAATCAATATTACATATTCATGAATGGATCTTTCTATGCATATTTAGATTAGGTTTTTAATCATGCTGCAATTTAATTTTAATTTGTTTAAAAAATTTTGAAACCATGCATGCAACCTTAGGATAGTATGATAGTTCCTTCAAGGATCAATGCCCTAGGGTGGAAACCTGCCCCGATCGGGGGCTCCAAGACTATCATCACCTAGGTCTCGAGCTCCTAGGATGGCGATGATGGCAGGTGGTCCTTTTCGGGTCCTTAGGAGGGACTCGTAACTACTTTGATAATGGATGTACTCCTTCAGCTGCCAGGCGAGGATAAAGTGTTGTAGGAGGCAATGTAGGCATCGGTTGCACCACAGGCTAAGAGAGCATAGGTGGCACCGCCAATGGAGATTAAGTCACCAGGGATGGTGTAGGAGTGGCTTGGATGGCCTGGACAACCACTACCAAATTCTAAACTTTCATTAAGAGCAGGTAAAACTACTCCGCACAAGCCATTATCGTTTATGGAGACGACAAAGATCCTATTGGCACAAGCTGAGGTTGATCATTTTCCAGGATTTCTACTACCTTTTTTGCTAGTTGAGAGGCTATGGTGTTGGTGCAGCAAAAAGTAGTTCGCTTGGGTTGCATTGCTAACCTGCTTTTTTGTATTATGCTCCCCACAAATATATATATGGCCTTTCCTCTCTTCTATTGGTGCCAAAATCTGTTGAACACCAGAGAAGGTGCTAGAGTGGGTGGCATAAATAGCTCTTCGAGAGGTGGTACCTATAAAAAACCACATTGAGGTTGGCTCCGATGAAGGCACTCTGATGCTCAAATCAGTATTTAGGCAAACAGTGTGAGGAGTGTAGGCAGAAGAGCTTGTATTTTTAGGAAATATATCCTAAAGCCAATCAAGTGGGTTATATATGGTTAAGCTCTTTATACTTTGTACATGAATCATTAATAAAATAAAAGTTATTTTTAGCTTTTTTGCATCTTCCTTTGAACTATTTTGAGATGAGAAGTTCTTAGAACTACTTTAATTCGATAAAAGAGGATTTATTTAGTAGTTCTTAAACATGTTCGTGACCAAATAATATGTTGTTACCTAGGATGATAATGTTTATCGAGCATAGGTCGTTGTATGCCATATGAATTGGTTGTCCTCATAACCGAGAAGTGTGAAGATACTAGAATGGCATGTAGGTGAGTGTAAGAGTACACTACACTAAACATGACTAACTTTATAGAGTACTCTACTGTCAAGAGTATGTCTTAAAAGGATATGGGTATGCCTCCGACCTGAGATCACTATGGTGACTTGCAAGCAACTCATTATACTTAGGTACCAGACTACCTGAATTTCTAATCCAGTAATGGAAGGTTATTGAATGCAGTCAAGTACTTGTTAAGTCAGTGATATGTCAAGATGGAATCGACCACTCCAAGGTGTTAGAGAAAATGTTCTATAATGTTTCAATTTAAAAAGACCTTGGCTAGGATAATCCTTGTGAGAAGTCATAAGATTTGTTAGGTTGAGACACATCTAGATACAATATTCAGGAGTTAGCAGTCGACTCTAAAATCATCCTAAGCATTAGGTCAAAGAGATGAATTATGCTAAGACCATATGCCTAAGTTCTTGAATATTGCTTCATGAACATTTAAGCTATCTAGACATCGAGCACTTGATAAGACCATTAAATATCCTAATTTAAATATTAAAATAAATATTAATTAATCTATATTTATTAAGAATTGATGCTTTTACTAAATTTTGTAGAAAAGAAGCCTATGGATGGAAAGAACTCGATTTTTGAAGTCCAATGGTACAAACGGAACTCAAATAAAAGTTTAAACAAGCCCAGAATCAAAGCTTGAAGTTCATTAACAAATTACATGAATATTAAAGCAATTGATCTACCATGGACCGACTGCTTAGTTCATAGAATCCCAAAATGGTCCATGATGGCCATTGCCACCAGTCCATGTGAAAGGGATATGCCCTACAAGCCGATCTATGTTGTATCTCCCAAACCATTGTAATTGACAATATTCTAATAAAGGCATTATTTTTCATCATGTGTTTATATTATATGATGAACCCCATAGATTAGGGCTATGATTTTGGGGTTATGATGAGATCATACCAGTGAGACCTAAAATCTTAAAACCTTAATCTAAAGTATTCCTAGTCAAAGGAACCCTGAGTAGGGGATCAGGGTTTTTCTAGTAAGACTAGCACATCCCATGTATACTGGAGAGGGTGACTGCTCTCACAGTCACTTGTGTATGACACTAATACTAGGATGTGGGTGCTCATTAGAGAATGAGTTCACTGATATGATCCAACTTGAGAACATCTAATGGAGTCTTAGCTACATGTCAATAGAAGGTTCTCATAGTGGGAGTGGTACAAGTAATCCTTTGACCTGAGACTATCATAAGTACCTTATGTACAAGAACCCATGCTTTGGTTCAATTCTAATCATGACACTGAGTCATGCACATGATTGATACTGGGAATGGTGAATTGGATATGAAGGTAATGAGTAGGTCAACAAGTAATCGATCACTCTTAGTAAGAGAAGATTGCATCCAGCTAGTTATCAATCGGATGATGATTCAGGTAATCTATGATCAAAGTAAAGATATTAGAAATGATTTCTAATATCAAGATAATTGAAACATCAATATAAGATTGAGCTAGAAATAAATATAATATTGGATTTGACATATATCCATATCCATAGTTATATTTTTGGTGCAGGCTGATCGAAAGATTTAATTATATAGTAACTCTCTACTGAAGGATAGTTTTGGTATTTCACCAGAATTTTCATATCTTCCAGGTAGACATGACACATTGCTAGACGTCAATCTTGTCTTGTGGGTTGATCAAATTTAAAGATCACTTATTAGGAAGAGACCTAATTGATCAAGTCGGGTAAGCCCGATTTGACCTAAATCGATTAGAAAGAGTTCTAATCAAATTAGGTCAACTTGTATTCAAACCCACTGCTTGCTAGATATGGTACCCAATGGGTCACACACTTAAGAGAATTGATCAAGGGTTTAATTTTGTAATTAAATCATTTTGCATGATGACACTCTAGTAGGTGTTGCAAATCCTAGCTTCTATTCGAATTAGATTCGAATTAGGGTTCCGGATTGGTTCAATTTGGGTTCTAATTGGATCTAATTAGACCCTAATTGTGAAAATAGAGATTATGGCTAACCCTATTGGCTAAACATGCACCTAGGCTAGCCCCCCACCCGCTTCTTATTCTTTTCACGCCAAAATACCAAGAGTCCATGCGCTAATGGACTCTTGGCGCGCCATTTGGAAGAGTCCATGGCGCATGGACTCTTGGCATGCCCCACTTAATTCTCCGATGAATTAAGATGGGGCAGCCTCCTTTCTTAGAGTTAGCGCTTCACTTGTCCCCCCTTGGATGGGAATCCAATGGCTGATGGATTTTTAAGAAAGAAGGAAAGTGTTGTTTCTTCTCGGTCGCGCGAAATAACATCTCTTCGGAGATGAAAAGTCGCGACTCCTTTCTTTTTAAAACACCATGATTTTTCCTTTGAGAAAGGCCATGGGATTTATCCGGAAGGCCGTGAGAAGAAAGGATGGGGCGTGAGAAAATAGGGAAGGGGTGTGAGAAAAAATGGAATGGTGTTTACGGAGAGTTGTGTTATTTTGAGAAGACATCTTTTGTAATCTATTTAAGGAACAGAGGTCTCGGGTGTTTTGCTAATGAACAACAGTGTTATTTTTATTTGTCTTTTCTTTCCAGGAGACTGATTCCTCCTTAGCTTGTTTAGGACACAAGAGTTTCCTTTTTACAGAGTTCTCTTCTCTGTTGAAACTCAAGTCTAAAACAAGAGATAGGAAGAATCTCTCGAACGGTAAAAGAAAAAGAGATATACTCTGTTTCCTATTTCCTTTACATTAAGACATTAGTGTCTTAAATCCTCCTTTTCCTTCAAGACAAGAGTGTATTCTTAGGACAAGGTCTTAAGAAAGGGAGAGGAAGAAGAAAGAAAGGAAGTAAGAAGTCCCTACCGTGGAGTTTTTCAGCCATAGTCATCTTGAGTTCTGGGAGAAGAATTCAAGTGAAGGAACCTTTTGAAGAAGCGAGCATCTTGATCAATTTTCTTGTGGATCACCATTGGAGGGTGGACATTTGGACACCTGGTGAATTCAAAAGGGTCATTCAACATCAAGTTTTGATCCTACATCAAAATTGGGTTTAGTGATAATAGGTTGGTGCCCTAATTCTAATAGTGTAGGTTTGCATGTTTCTCATATGTTTTAATCCTGTTTAAGGAGATCCTGGCTAAGGGTTTTGGTGTAAATTTAGTTTTAATTTTGAAATTACACTTCCGCTGCGTTGCACCGGAACCTTTCAGTGATATCAGAGCCACCCTTATTACAGTTAAAACATATGGAAATAATTTATATATTGTAGTGTCGCATGTTAGGGTTTTTTAAACCCTTGAATGCTGATACACTTAGCACATTTATGGGATGAATGTATGTTTGAGAATCTATGTTTGATGTGTCACTGATAAGGGTTTTTTTTCACTCAAACCCTAATTATTATAGAGATATGTTTAGTTTTTGAAGTCATCATACTGAAATAAGGTTGCCCTGGCATAATGGTGGATCCATTATGTGGTAAATGGTTGTCCTAGTATGATGACACAGTTAGCACATATTTTCTTATTTATAAGAATGATATGTTGATTGAGATACCTTCTATAAGGATGTGCTGGCAATTTATAAATCCCTCCTTTTAAAAATTATATTAAGTCTTAGTATATTTAACAAATAAGAATCACTAGTCATGATGTACAATTGATCATTCGGTGTCTAGAAAGGTGATTCTGGGAAGGTAAAGAGAATTGTGGTTTTTAATTGGTTCCGTTAACTGACTTGGCCAATTTTTATTGGTGTCTAGGAAAGCAACGGGGGGACTCCCACATCTCTTCCACTTGCCTGGCCGATTTGATTAAATTTAAATCTTGACTAAAATGCTTGGTGTTAAAAATACTATATATTGGCCTTCCTTCATGCTGGATCATTATTGTGTTATGAACCACGTTAGGTTTGTTGTGTTATCTGCAAGACCTAATATGGTGATTGACATGATACTAGTCTATTGCATAGATATGCTTACAGTATATTCAGTATAATGCTTTGTTGTGTTATCTGCAAGGGCATTATATTTGAGTATTGATTGTATAGAAATGAAAGGATCTTGACTTAACTAGAACATTATAGTTTGTTATGTTTTCTGCAAGACTAATAATGTTCTAGAGGCCAAGTTACTTCTTGAGAATTATATGAGATATAATTGGAAGAGTTTCCTACCTTTGAGCTTATAAAAGATTTGTTGTGCTTTCTGCAAGATCTTTTATAAGTTATTAGGATCTCAATCTCACTAAGAAAAATCGATCAGGGTTCTTCTCGATTATCATAGTGAGGGCTATGATTTTTGATAAAATAGTGGGAGATATAATTAAATTAAAGACCTAATTTAATTATGTAAGTCATTTCATGGTTGTTTGCTTATGTATTGTTCTTTATTAAATGTAGATAAATGGCATCTTCATTATCACTGCGAAGTATCTTAGATACCAAGAAACTGACTGGTCCAAACTATGTGGACTGGTTGAGAAATTTAAAGATTGTGCTGAGTTCAGAAAAACTTTCTTAAATTCTTGATACCCCTAGTCTTAATCCACTAGGGGACGATGCCACACAGGAAGATATGGCCACATACAAAATGTGGCAGAATGACTCCCTCACTGTCAAGTGTATCATACTGGCCTCCATGACCAATGAGTTACAGAGACAGCATGAAAGCATGGATACTCAATCCATAATGCTCAATTTAAAAGAGCTTTATGGAGAACAAAGCAGAACTGCTATATATGAAATATCTAAGCAGTTATTCCGTGCTAGGATGACAGAGGGAACATCCGTTCAGGATCATGTTCTGAAAGTAATTGACTTAATCACCAGATTGTGTCAATTAGTGTTGGCTTTGACTCCTTAGTTTTGATGATTAACAAAAGGTTGAGTATATGTTTGGACTAATGTTTAATCTCAAGATAAAGTTTCAGGACTTAGGTTATTCAAAAAGAGTATCATAAGGACAATGATGAAACTAAGTTTACCTGATTTGGAAATGAGCTCTTCTACCTTGAACAAGATCAAAATTCTCATAATGGACCTTCTTGTTAAGAAATATTTGACAAAAGAAACAAAGGCTTAAAGAAACTCAAGCATGGCACGCACATCTCAAAGAGTTTCAAAAAAATTCAGATCAGAGGTCGACCACCAGAGGTCGACACCTTGTCAAAGGTCGACCACCAGAGGTCGACTCATGAAGAAAAGGAAAGTTCAGCATGGCCGGCACGGCAAAGTCTCAGTGGCACGCTTCAGAGGTCGACCACCAGAGGTCAACACCTGTCCAGAGGTCGACACCAGAGGTCGACTCATAGCCTGAGAATTCAAATGGGCAGAACTATGGTATTCTGAACTTTTGCCTAAACTTTACTGGAGGTCGACTCATGAGGTCGACACTTGATCCAGAGGTCGACTCATGAGGTCGACTCATGGCATAACGGCTAGTTTTTCTGAACTTCTGATTTGATTTCTAACGGCCATAAACGGCCATATTTTTGAATCTAACGATCTTGTGGAGTTGTTTCAGCATGAATGAGGTATTTAACCTCCACCAAACTTCAAAAAAGACAAGGAGACAAAGTGAAAAAGTGTTAATTCAAAGTACAAAGCCTTCAATCACTTCCAAGCAAAAAGAGTGAGAAAACCAAGAGATTCCCTAGCCAAAAAGTCTTCCATCCTTGAGGAATCCAACATTCAAGTGTTTGGCATTTAGTGAGGTCCAAAGATTCCAAGGGAAAAGGCTTGAAGAGTCTCCATCAAGAGCTTCAACGAATTTATTATTGCTCAAAAGGAGTTTGTTTAGTTTTTAATTCATTGTATTCATACTCTTTTGTCTTTGGCTAGTTTCAAGGGAATTTGAAACTAGAGTGAGGTTTGTTGGTGAGCCAATTGATAAAACCAACTAGGGTTGCTTGTTAGCCCGAAGCCAAAACAAGTGAGTAAGGTTTGTTGGTGATCCAATTGATAAAACCAACTAGGGTTGCTTGTTAGCCCGAAGCCAAAACAAGTGAGTAAGGTTTGTTGGTGATCCAATTGATAAAACCAACTAGGGTTGCTTGTTAGCCCGAAGCCAAAACAAGTGAGTAAGGTTTGTTGGTGATCCAATTGATAAAACCAACTAGGGTTGCTTGTTAGCCCGAAGCCAAAACAAGTGTGTAAGGTTTTGACTTGTGAGCCTGGTAAAACAAGTCGGCTGTAATCTAAAGATTATAGTGATTTTCCCAAGTGGAGCTTGGAGAGTGGATGTAGGTGCTAGGTGCACCGAACCACTATATTTCTTGTGTGTTTGCATTGCCTTTCTCTTTAACTTCTTTAGCTCTTTAATTGCCATTTTATTTCATTGCTTCCGTTGCACAATTCTTAAAGCACTATCACTCTTCACCTTAAAACTTGATAGCACATATATTGCCTTAAATTTTTAAATACCCAATTCACCCCCCCTCTTGGGCACCATATCTGGGCAACAAGTGGTATCAGAGCACCGGTACTCTCTTGTAGGTCCAACGATCTTGAGTGAAAGATCATGGCCGCCCCAATTGGAATGGGTATAGTTGAAGGACAAGCATCAAATCGTCCTCCTTTCTTTAATGGCACAAACTACACTTATTGGAAAACTCGTATGCGTATTTATTTACAAGCTGTAGATTATCATATTTGGAGAATAATCACTAAAGGGCCTCATTAGCCCACTCACTTGGTTAATGGCATTATCACCCCAAAATCTGAAGAAGAATGGGATGACAATGACATCAAACAAGCTGAGTTAAATGCTAAGGCGATGAATTTGTTATTCTGTGCACTTGATCTTAGTGAATTCAACAGAATATCAAATTGTATTTCCGCCAAAGAAATTTGGGATACACTTGAGGTTACCCATGAGGGTACACACCAAGTGAAGACCACTAAGGTGAACATGCTCATTCATACGTATGAGATGTTCAGGATGGAACCAACTGAAAGCATAAGTGAAATGTATACTAGATTTACCAATATAGTAAATGGTATGAGGAGTTTGGGAAAAATTATATCTAATGGTGAACTGGTTAACAAACTTCTCAGGTCTCTTCCGGCTTCATGGGATGCGAAAGTTACAGCCATAGAAGAAGCCAAGGATGTCAACACTCTACCTCTCGAGCAGCTTCTTGGATCACTGATGACCTACGAGCTTTCACTAAAGCAGAAAACAGTGGACAATGACAAGAAAAAGAAAGCCATAGCCTTCAAGTCCACTACAAAAGAAGAGTCAAGTGATGAATCTGAGGAAGAAGATGATGATGATGAGACAGCCCTAATTACAAGAAAATTTAAAAGATTCATGAGAAAGAAGAAGGGCTTCTACAAGAAAAGGCCACAAAAAGGTGATCACAACAAGGAGAAGGAGAAAGAGAAAGAAAGGGACCCACCCATCTGCTTCGAGTGCAAGAAGTCTGGACATTACAAAACGGATTGCCCTTTGCTTAAAAAGAGTAGAAGGATGTTGAGAAAGAAAGCCATGATGGCTACCTGGAGTGAGAGTGAGGACTCCAGCAGTGAAGAAGAGCAGCAGGTAGTCGCCAACTTATGTTTCATGGCCAACGAGGATAATGAGGTAAATTCTGAACCTGAAATTGAATTCACTTTCAATGAATTGCATGATGCTTTTGATGACTTAGTAATGGAATATGAAAAATTAAAATTGAAAAATAAGAAATTAAGAAAGCAAAATTTTGAGCTTACCAAAATTCAGAAAAGTTTTCAAGTGAAATTGAAAATTTAACTCAAGAAAACAAGGAATTAAAAGAACATGTAAAAACTTTGACAAATGATAAAGAAAATGATTCCTTGAAGAATAATAGAAATCTTAAAACTAATGAGAACTTTGAGAAACAAAATAAAGAACTAATGCTTCAAAATAAGAATTACAAGGAAGAGTTAGAAAAAGTAAAACCTTTTGTAGAAAAGTTTACTTTTAGTTCAGAAAAACTAAATATGCTTTTAAATAGTCAACATGCAGTGTTTAATAAAGCTGGACTTGGATTTAAGCCACACAATCAACAAAAACTTTACAAAAACTTTTTCATACCAGCATCTTCTAATATTACCTGCTATGCATGTGGTAAAATAGGTCATAAATCATATGTTTGTAATAGAAGGAAATTAAATACCTTTAAAAGGATTTGGGTTCCAAAAGGAACCAATTTGACTAACCCTAAAGGACCCAAGATGACTTGGGTACCTAAAGTTTCAACTTGATCAATTTTTGCAGGTGTGCCTTGCAACCAAAAATAAAAGAAGAATGTGGTATCTGGATAGTGGTTGCTCAAGGCACATGACTGGGGATGTGAAGCAATTCTCATCACTAGCTGCTATTGATGGTGGAAACGTTACCTTTGGTGATAATGGAAAAGGCAAAATCGTCGGAATTGGTAAAATCCATATCACCCCTAATGCTTATGTAGATAATGTATTATTTGTTGATGGCTTGAAGCATAATCTTTTTAGCATTAGTCAGTTTTGTGATAAAGGTTTTAAAGTAATTTTTGAATCATCTTTGTGCATGGTATCTAGTCTAGATGTCGATGGCATCAAGTTCACTGGTCTTAGGCATGGAAACATCTACATGGTTGATCTTGATGATCTAGCCATGGAAAGTGGTCAATGCCTAGTGGCTAAGGAAGCCAAGGCAAGTGAAACTAGTTGGCTTTGGCATCGTAGGCTAGGGCATGCTAGTATGCAGTTGATTTCAAAATTAAGCAAAAAGAATCTTGTAAAAGAATTGCCAAAACTCACTTTTGAAAAAGATAAAATTTGTGCTGCATGTCAATTTGGAAAACAAACCAAATCTACTTTCAAACCTAAAGGAGTAGTATCTACTACTAGACCCCTTGAATTATTGCATATGGACCTCTTTGGACCAACCAGAACAACTAGTTTGGGAGGTAAAAAATATGGGCTAGTAATTGTAGATGATTACTCACGATTTACTTGGGTAATGTTTTTAGCTCATAAAGATGAAACTTTTTCAGCTTTTGTTAAATTTCATAAAAGGGTTTCAAACGAAAAAGATCTCACTATTGTTTCTTTGCGTAGTGATCATGGAACTGAATTTGAAAATCATGATTTTGAAACTTTTTATAATGAAAATGGTATTAGTCATAATTTCTCTGCACCTAGGACACCTCAACAAAATGGGGTGGTAGAAAGAAAGAACAGGACTCTTGAAGAAATGGCATGCACAATGCTTTGCGAAAATGATTTACCTAGATATTTTTGGGCAGAAGCCATTAATACTTCCTGTTACATTTTAAATCGTGTTTTAATTCGACCTATTTTGAAGAAAACACCATATGAGCTTTGGAAAAATCGAAAACCTAATGTCAAGTATTTTCGTGTATTTGGTTGCCGCTGTTTCATATTAAACAATGGCAAAGATAATATCAGTAAATTTGATGCCAAGTCAGATGAGGGTATCTTCTTAGGATACTCTACTTCTAGCAAGGCATACAGGGTCTTCAACAGAAGAACTCTTCTGGTTGAAGAATCAATTCATATAGTGTTTGATGAATCTAACGAAAAATCTTCTAGAAAAGAAGATTCTATTGATGTTGAAACAGGTACAAAGAAGCTTGAACAATTGACAATCAATGAAGATGAGCCCAAAGGAGATGATGATCAAGAAAGTCAAGATCAAATTCAAGAAATCAATGCAACTTCACCAAAACCATTACCTAAAGAATGGAGGTATGCACATGAACACCCTAAAGAGCTAATAATAGGTGATCCATCAAAGGGGGTAAGTACACGCTCTTCTATTAGAAATATTTGTGATTATTTAGCTTTTGTATCTCAGATAGAGCCTAAGTCAATAGAAGAAGCTGAAAAAGATTGTAACTGGATTAATGCTATGCAAGATGAACTAAATCAATTTAAAAGAAATAATGTTTGGACTTTAACTGAAAGACCCCTTAATGTTTCTGTAATTGGCACAAAATGGGTTTTTAGAAATAAACTTGATGAACATGGTATTGTAATTAGAAACAAAGCTAGACTTGTTGCTAAAGGCTACAACCAGGAAGAAGGGATCGACTTCGATGAGACCTTTGCTCCTGTTGCTAGGCTAGAAGCAATTAGACTTTTACTTGCATTTGCTTGTTTTATGGATTTCAAGTTATTTCAAATGGATGTAAAGAGTGCCTTTTTAAATGGATTTATTGAAGAGGAAGTTTATGTTGAACAACCTCCTGGTTTTGAAAATCATGAATTTCCTAATCATGTCTTTAAATTGCATAAAGCATTGTATGGTTTAAAGCAAGCTCCTAGAGCTTGGTATGATAGATTAAGTTCATTTTTGATGAAAAATGATTTTTCTAGAGGTAATGTAGATAATACATTGTTTTTGAAAAAAAAAAATGATGATCTCTTAGTAGTACAAATATATGTAGATGATATTATTTTTGGTGCTACTAACGAATGTCTTTGTCAAGAATTTGCGAAGTTAATGCAGAATGAGTTCGAGATGAGCATGATGGGAGAACTCAACTTCTTCCTCGGACTCCAAATTAAGCAAACAAAAGAGGGGATCTCCATCAACCAAGCCAAGTACACAAGGGAGATATTAAAAAGGTTTGGGATGGAGACTACAAAACCAATAGGTACCCCTATGAGCTCTTCATGTAAATTAGACAAAGATGATTGTGGTAAATCGGTAGACCAAAAATTATATAGAGGCATGATTGGTTCATTGCTATATCTAACTGTCAGTAGACCAGATATAATGTTTAGTGTCTGTATGTGTGCACGTTTTCAGTCTGCTCCTAAAGAATCACATCTCTTAGCTGTAAAACGTATACTTAGATACTTATCTGGGTCTATCGAAATTGGTCTTTGGTACTCTAGAGAGTCATCATATGAATTAATTGCATATTCTGATGCTGATTTTGCTGGGTGTAAACTTGATCGAAAAAGTACTAGTGGAACTTGTCAATTCCTAGGAGTTAATTTGATTTCATGGAGCAGTAAGAAACAGAATTCGGTTGCTCTATCTACGGCGGAAGCCGAATATATAGCAGCTGGAAGCTGTTGTGCTCAGATTCTATGGATCAAACAACAACTCGAGGACTTTGGCATCAAACTAATTAAGACACCCATAAGATGTGATAATACTAGTGCAATCAATTTAACGAAAAATCCTGTACAACATTCAAGAAGCAAACATATTGAAATAAGACATCACTTCATAAGAGATCACGTTCAAAACTCTAATGTGTTGTTAGAATTTATATGTACTGATTATCAATTGGCTGATATATTCACAAAACCATTGAATGAAGATAGATTTTGTATGATTAGAAGAGAACTGGGAGTCATTGATCCTTTTGCTTGAATCTCTTCAATTTTCATCAAAATTCCTCAAAAATGATTTATAAATTCTCAAATTTGGCTAAAGGCTTTTTCTCTAAATTTTATCATTTTTTTTTCCTTTTTACAGAATTTTTTATTAAGTAATTAATTGTTGGAGGTCGACACTTGAGTTTTTCAGAGGTCGACACTTGAGGTCGACACCTAAGTTATGGAGGTCGACACTTGAGGTCGACCCCTGAAAATTCTCAGAGGTCGACACTTGAACGGAAACCTGCTTTTTAAAAACCCGTCCGCAAGCCTTGTTTTTCCAATTTTTTTTCTTTCCTCTCCTTCGTGTGGTCCCCCTCCAACATTCCTAAACCCTAAATAGTAGATTTCCACCCTTCTCCCTCAACCTTTTGGGAAATCCTCTCCTCTCCTCTTGCATTTCTTCGATTCAACCCTCTTTTTGACCGTACTTTTGATTTTGGACAACCGAAAGCCTTCGGATCTATCTACCTGCTAATCCTGGTTGTTTTTCAATAGAAAACACTTGTTTCTACCCTCCGTTTCTTACTTTTTCTCCATTTATTCTCTATTTTTTCCACTCTCACAAACCCTATTTCCCCATTTCACATTCTTCTCTTCTTCTCAATCCGCAAACCTCTCTTTCCCTCTCTTTTCCTCATAGCCTTACCTCTTTGCATTTCTCCCTAAGTTAACCCTCCTCCTTACACATGGGTCCGAGAAAACACCAGGCAGTAAGGAAAAGGAGATTGGAACAGGGGCAGGGTAGTACTGAGCGGCGAAGGAAAGTCAGACATGAGCGTGAGCCGACCCCAGAGCCACCTGCACCAGTGCCAGCCAGCCTAGTCCGGAAGAGCATTGCTAGTGGTAGGCGCGTAGATATTCCATTCTGGGATCAGCATCACTTCTTCATTGGAGATGTACTGAGAGATGCAGGTCTGGTCCATTTTTGTACGATGTCCGAGAGATCCTACCCAGACCTCATCAGGGAGTTCTATGGATCCATGGCCACTGATGGCATTAGATGGTCTGCTATAGTTCGAGGGATCGAGATTCCAGTGACACCTGAGGTCATCAGTCGCATCTGGAGGATTCCACTTCATGGCACTGCTGCCACTACGATCAGCGACAGAGAGCACGCCTTCAGGTGTATCCTAGAGCGTGAGGATGTTAGCGGCATTTCCACAGTATCCGCTAACCAGCTTTCACTGGAGATGAGAGTGCTGCATCACATCATCGCCCGTATCTTGATTCCGAAGAGCGGGAGATTTGATTTTATCACTGAGCGTGAGCTGGTGTTGATGGTGTCCCTGAGCCAGCGGACTCCCATCAACCTCCCCAGGATCATGCTTCAGCAGATGGGTGAGGCAGCTTCTCACAGGAGACTCGTTCAGCCGTACGGTATGGGACTGACTCAGATATTCAGAGAGCATGGTGTCTCATTCGACGGCATACCCTTCAGTCAGCTACAGCACACAGATACTTATGGAGAGAAATCCCTACATAGGATGGGATTTCGACTGATCAGTGATCGATGGGTACGACGAGAGTCTGGCCAGGAGCCAGATGAGGAGGATGAGATCCGAGCTGCTGAGGCAGGGCCTTCAAGGCCTACTGATCATTGTACACCTCCTCGCCCAGCACCGGAGACAGAGACTGCGGAGCCTGAGCCATTCACGCCACCACCTTCATCAGCTCCGGCACCTACTATCACTGCGACACCACGGAGGACTTCAGTGAGGATATCGGACTTCGAGCAGCGAGTGACTGATCAGATTTCAGAGGTCCGGACAGAGATCACTGGTGTACGGTAGGAGCTTCATGATCTGCGGATACACACAGACACACGCATTAGTGCTCTTTCAGCTAGTATGGATACAGGATTCAGACAGATCCTCAGCTTACTGAGATTAGCACTGCCATCAGGGACTGCAGATCCGACAGTATCTCCTCCACATGATGATGATGATGATGGTGATGATGATGCTGATGACTCTAGTGGATACAGTGACAGTGATGGAGATCAGCTTGGAGCAGGTAGATCTGATGTTTCACCTGCAGAGCCGATTCCAGAGATTCCCCCTTCTGCTGATCCTCCTTCCACTGATTTTCCGAGTTCAGATCCTCCAGCCACAGCTGTGCCAGTTGATATCGAGCCTACAGAGTCACTATTTGAGACTATCACTGGGATTCCGGATGACATAGATGAGCATACAGAGACAGACATCGATGATCCCACAGCTTATGAGCTAGTCAGCAGGCAGACTCCAGCTCAGTCTACTCAGCATGCTGATCCGTCCACTCCTTCAGCTACTGCCTCTGTCTCGACTTCTGTGGAGCCCTTACCTAGGACTTATAGATCTCGTAGGACTACCCCTAGGTCTGGTCCCTCTCTGAGGACTCGGAGTTCCTCACATAGGACTCCAAAATCCTCATCTAGGATCATGGCTCCTGTATCTTTTGACATACCTTCTGATGAGGAGTAGCCTCATAGTTTTATTGTTGTACTTAGTTTGCTTGTGTATGATCTGCTGTATCAGTATCTTGTGCCTACTTTATAGGCAATTTTGTAACTGTATACACTTGTTTTTATCTATCTTGTGACTTTTTATCAATATTGTGACATTTTGTGACATTTTATCTGATACCAGCTCTCAATATTTAAAAACCCTCAAGTTTAAAATGCTTTATTATATTGAATGCACAAATTGAGGGGGAGCATGTATTCTATGCACCTAAATACTTCATTATAATTGAACATAAGTCTCATTACTATATCTTTCTCTATAACAATAAACTTTTTGATTCTTGACAAAAAGGGGGAGTAGAAAAGTAGAGTAGTATATATGTATTTATGAGACTCCATCTTATGAGTAATAAAGTTTATATGATTCTTATCTTTCTTGACTTATGAGAATGTTTTCACAAAAAGAAAGAAATAAATGAAAAGTAAAATCTTTTTGACTCTTGAGAATATTTTCACAAAATTTTTATGATACACTCTTGCATGAAAGGATACTTTGAAAATTTTATTATTGCTATATTTTGCTCTTGGACTTAATTGCATATATACTCAAGGTTTTGTCATCATCAAAAAGGGGGAGATTGTTGGCTTTGACTCCTTAGTTTTGATGATTAACAAAAGGTTGAGTATATGTTTGGACTAATGTTTAATCTCAAGATAAAGTTTCAGGACTTAGGTTATTCAAAAAGAGTATCATAAGGACAATGATGAAACTAAGTTTACCTGATTTGGAAATGAGCTCTTCTACCTTGAACAAGATCAAAATTCTCATAATGGACCTTCTTGTTAAGAAATATTTGACAAAAGAAACAAAGGCTTAAAGAAACTCAAGCATGGCACGCACATCTCAAAGAGTTTCAGAAAAATTCAGATCAGAGGTCGACCACCAGAGGTCGACACCTTGTCAAAGGTCGACCACCAGAGGTCGACTCATGAAGAAAAGGAAAGTTCAGCATGGCCGGCACGGCAAAGTCTCAGTGGCACGCTTCAGAGGTCGACCACCAGAGGTCAACACCTGTCCAGAGGTCGACACCAGAGGTCGACTCATAGCCTGAGAATTCAAATGGGCAGAACTATGGTATTCTGAACTTTTGCCTAAACTTTACTGGAGGTCGACTCATGAGGTCGACACTTGATCCAGAGGTCGACTCATGAGGTCGACTCATGGCATAACGGCTAGTTTTTCTGAACTTCTGATTTGATTTCTAACGGCCATAAACGGCCATATTTTTGAATCTAACGGTCTTGTGGAGTTGTTTCAGCATGAATGAGGTATTTAACCTCCACCAAACTTCAAAAAAGACAAGGAGACAAAGTGAAAAAGTGTTGATTCAAAGTACAAAGCCTTCAATCACTTCCAAGTAAAAAGAGTGAGAAAACCAAGAGATTCCCTAGCCAAAAAGTCTTCCATCCTTGAGGAATCCAACATTCAAGTGTTTGGCATTTAGTGAGGTCCAAAGATTCCAAGGGAAAAGGCTTGAAGAGTCTCCATCAAGAGCTTCAACGAATTTATTATTGCTTAAAAGGAGTTTGTTTAGTTTTTAATTCATTGTATTCATACTCTTTTGTCTTTGGCTAGTTTCAAGGGAATTTGAAACTAGAGTGAGGTTTGTTGGTGAGCCAATTGATAAAACCAACTAGGGTTGCTTGTTAGCCCGAAGCCAAAACAAGTGAGTAAGGTTTGTTGGTGATCCAATTGATAAAACCAACTAGGGTTGCTTGTTAGCCCGAAGCCAAAACAAGTGAGTAAGGTTTGTTGGTGATCCAATTGATAAAACCAACTAGGGTTGCTTGTTAGCCCGAAGCCAAAACAAGTGAGTAAGGTTTGTTGGTGATCCAATTGATAAAACCAACTAGGGTTGCTTGTTAGCCCGAAGCCAAAACAAGTGTGTAAGGTTTTGACTTGTGAGCCTGGTAAAACAAGTCGGCTGTAATCTAAAGATTATAGTGATTTTCCCAAGTGGAGCTTGGGGAGTGGATGTAGGTGCTAGATGCACCGAACCACTATATTTCTTGTGTGTTTGCATTGCCTTTCTCTTTAACTTCTTTAGCTCTTTAATTGCCATTTTATTTCATTGCTTCCGTTGCACAATTCTTAAAGCACTATCACTCTTCACCTTAAAACTTGATAGCACATATATTGCCTTAAATTTTTAAATACCCAATTCACCCCCCCTCTTGGGCACCATATCTGGGCAACAATTAGGTTTTATTATGGATGGGGAGCTGAATCAGGATTTAATCCTGCAATCACTCCCGGAGTCATTTTCTCAGTTTGTCTTGAATTATCACATGAACAAACTGAACACTTCCTTGCCTGAGCTGTTAAATATGTTAAAAATAGCAGAGAGCCACGTTAAGAAAGAAAAGGCTCCACTTCTTCTTGTTGATAAGACCAATAAGAAGAAATCAGGCAAAAAGGGTTTTAATAGGAGGCTAAACCCTAAGGATGGCATCAATAAGAATAAGAAAGGAAAGAAGGCCTCAAAACAGTCAACCTGTTTCTTTTGCGGCAAAGCGAGACATTGGAAAAGGAATTGCAAGGCTTACCTTGCAACTGTGAAGCCTGGTGCGTCAGATGCACCAAAAGGTATGTATGAGATACATGCTATATTGACATTAAATTCGTCTATATCAAATACTTGGGTATTGGATACCGCTTGTGGTTACCATATATGTAAATCTTTGCAGGACCTCCACAAGCTTAAAGTATTGAAGGAAGGTGACTTCAATCTCTATGGTGCTAGTGGTGATATCATCCAAGCAGAAGCTGTAGGGACCTATATTTTGAAGTTGCCTTCAGGGAAGATCTTGGAGTTAGAAAATTGTTACTATATGCCTAAGATTATTAGGAACATTATATCTATTCCTTTGTTATTAAAACAAGGATTTGTAATGGATGTAACGAGCACTGGTTGCTCGATAATGTTATCTAATAAAATTATTTGTTCTGGCATATTTAGCAATGGGCTCTTAACTCTTTCTTCCAATGATAGTGTTTTTCATGTCAATAATAAAAGAAAAAGAAAAGACTTTAATGATACTTTACTTTGGCATCATCGACTTGGTCATGTTAATGAGTCTAGGATAAGCAAGTTATACAAGGAAAAATTCCTTGATCCTTATGAGTATGAATCATTAGGAACTTGCGAATCATGTCTCATGGGTAAGATGACCAAGACTCCATTTACTGGACATGGAGAAAGGTCAACTGAGTTATTAGGACTTATACATACTGATGTATGTGGTCCAATGACAACTCAGGCCAGAGATGGATACTCATATTTTATCACTTTTACAGATGATTTATCTAGGTTCGGATGTGTGTATCTTATGAAACATAAATCTGAAGCCTTTGATAAATTTAAGGAGTATCAAAGTATGGTCGAAAAATAAACCGGGAAAAGTATTAAAGTTCTTCGTTCTGATCGAGGAGAAGAATACTTATCCACGGAGTTTTTAGACTATCTTAAAGTTATGGAATTCTTTCTGAATGGACCCCTCCTTATACACCACAGCTAAATGATATAGCTAAAAGGAGGAATCGTACCTTATTAGATATGGTACGATCCATGATGTGCTTCATAAATTTACCCATTTCCTTATGGGGTCATGCCCTAGAAACTGCTGTTTACATTCTGAACAAGGTACCTTCTAAATCCGTTGTTAGTACTCCATATAAAATTTGGAGTGGAAAAAAATCGTATCTTAAATATTTTAAGGTATGGGGATGTCCAGCTTATGTTAAAAGAAATTTTGGACATAAGTTGGAACCTAGAGCGGATAAATGTCAATTTGTAGGATATCCTAGAGAGGGTAGAGGATATCTGTTCTACCATCCTACTGAACAAAAGATTTTTGTCAGCAGGCATGCCACTTTTCTAGAAAAGGAGTTCATTTTAGAAAAGGGCAATGGTAGAACTGTTGAACTTGGAGAAGTACAAGAAACACAGATAAACAGTTCTCAACCATTAGAACATATAGTTAGGAAAGAACCAGAATACAAAACTCCTCCCCGTAGGTCTGATAGAGTGCCACGGGCACCTGAGAGGTATGGGTTTATTATTGAAAATAATGAAGCCCAAGTCATTCAAAATGATGAACCTCTGACCTATACGGAAGCTATCTTGAGTACTGATTCAGATAGATGGCAAGAAGCCATGGAATCCGAGATAGACTCTATGTATGTAAACCAAGTATGGTTTTTGGTTGATGCACCAGAGGGTGTTAATCCTATTGGGTGCAAATGGGTCTATAAAAAAAAGATTGGGGCTGATGGCCAAGTTGAAACCTATAAAGCGAGATTAGTGGCAAAAGGTTTTAGACAAAAATAAGGAATTGATTATGATGAAACATTCTCACCTGTTGCCATGCTCAAATCAATCCGGATTTTACTTGCTATAGCAGCATACCATGATTATGAGATCTGGCAGATGGATGTGAAGACTGCATTCCTCAATGGTTTCCTTGAGGAAGAAGTCTACATGTCACAGCCATAAGGTTTTATTTCAAAGAATAAATCTAATCAAGTATGCAAGCTAAAAAAATCCATTTATGGATTAAAGCAAGATTCAAGGAGTTGGAACATCCACTTTGATGAAACTATTAAAAGGTTTGGTTTTATAAAAAATGTGGATGAACCCTGTGTTTATAAGAAGACTAGTGGGAGTGCCAAAGTCTTCTTGGTTCTATATGTAGATGACATACTCCTCATTGGAAATGATATCCCAATGTTGCAATCAGTCAAGATTTGGCTATCAAACCAGTTTTCCATGAAAGATTTGAGAGAAGCATCCTATATACTAGGTATTAAGATCTATAGAGATAGATCTAAGAGGATGCTAGGTTTATCCCAATCTAGGTACATTGACTTAGTGCTGAAAAGATTCAGCATGGATGGAAGTAAAAGAGGTTATCTTCCTATGAGTCAAGGCAAACATCTTTCTAAAAGGATGTCTCCTAAGACACCTGAAGAAAGAAATAGAATGAATTCTATACCTTATGCTTCGGCAATAGGGTCCATAATGTATGCCATGTTATGTACCACGCCTGATGTGGCATATGCTTTAGGCATTGTCAGTAGGTTTTAGGCTGATCTAGGAGAGGATCATTGGAAAGCAGTTAAAAATATTCTTAAGTACCTAAGAAGGACTAAGGATATTGTTCTGGTTTATGGTGGTTCTGATCTTAAACTAGAAGCTTATTCTGATTCTAGTTTTCAATCAGACCCTGATGATCGCAAATCCATTTCGGGATATGTTTTTACCCTAAATGGTGGAGCAGTGAGTTGGAAGAGTACCAAGCAGCAGACTGTAGTTGACTCAACCACAGAGGCAGAATACATAGCTATCAGTGAAGCCGCCAAGGAAGCAGTCTGGATGAAGAAGTTCATCACAGAGTTGGGTGTTGTTCCTGAAATTGAAAACCCAGTGCCACTTTACTGTGACAACACTGGGGCTGTTGCCCAAGCTAAGGAACCAAGAGCTCATCATAAGTCCAAGCACATTCTGAGATGCTTCCATCTCGTCCAAGAAATAGTAGAAAGACAAGATGTCTACATAAATAGAGTTGATACAAAGAACAATGTAGCAGACCCATTCACTAAGGCTCTACCACAGCGAGAGTTTGATCGCCACCTCGAGTGTATGGGATTAAGATTTAAAGGCGATTGGCTTTAGTGCAAGTGGGAGATTGAAAGGGATATGCCCTACAAACCAATCTATGTTGTATCTCCCAAACCATTGTAATTGATAATATTCTAATAAAGGCATTATTTTTCATCATACGCTGTGTTTATATTATATGATGAACCCCATAGATTAGGACTATGATTTTAGGGTTATGATGAGATCATACCAGTGAGACCTAAAATCTTAAAACCTTAATCTAAAGTATTCCTAGTCAAAGGAACCCTGAGTAGGGGATCAGGGTTTTTCCGGTAAGACTAGCACATCCCATGTATACTGGAGAGGGTGACTGCTCTCACAGTCACTTGTGTATGATACTAATACTAGGATGTGGGTGCTCATTAGAGAATAAGTTCACTGATATGATCCAACTTGAGAACATCTAATGGAGTCTTAGCTACATGTCAATAGAAGGTTCTTATAGTGGGAGTGGTACAAGTAATCCTTTGACCTGAGACTACCATAAGTACCTTATGTACATGAACCCATGCTTTGGTTCAATTCTAATCATGTCACTGAGTCATGCACAGGATTGATACTGGGAACGGTGAATTGGATATGAAGGTAATGAGTAGGTCAACAAGGAATCGATCACTCTTAGTAAGAGGAGATTGCATCCAGCTAGTTATCAATCGGATGATGATTCAGGTAATATTTGATCAAAGTAAAGATATTAGAAATGATTTTTAATATCAAGATAATTGAAACATCAATATAAGATTGAGCTAGAAATAAATATAATATTGGATTTGACATATTTCCATATCCATAGTTATATTTTTGGTGCAGGCTGATTGAAAGATTTAATTATACGGTAACTCTCTACTGAAGGGTAGTTTTGGTATTTCACCAGAATTTCCATATCTTCCGGGTAGACATGACACGTTGCTAGATGTCAATCTTGTCTTGTGGGTTGATCAAATTTAAAGATCACTTATTAGGAAGAGACCTAATTGATCAAGTCGGGTAAGCCCGATTTGACCTAAATCGATTAGAAAGAGTTCTAATCAAATTAGGTCAACTTGTATTCGAACCCACTGCTGGCTAGATATGAAACCCAATGGGTCACACACTTAAGAGAATTTATCAAGGGTTTAATTTTTTAATTAAATCATTTTGCATGATGACACTCTAGTAGGTGTTGCAAATCCTAGCTTCTATTCGAATTAGATTCGAATTAGGGTTCCGGATTGGTTCAATTTGGGTTCTAATTGGATCTAATTAGACCCTAATTATGAAAATAGAGATTATGGCTAACCCTATTGGCTAACCATGCACCTAGGCTAGCCCCCCACCCCTTCTTATTCTTTTCACGCCAAAATACCAAGAGTCCATGTGCTAATGGACTCTTGGCGCGCCATTTGGAAGAGTCCATGGCGCATGGACTCTTGGCGCGCCCCACTTAATTCTCCGATGAATTAAGATGGGGCGGCCTCCTTTCTTAGAGTTAGCGCTTCACTTGTCCCCCTTGGATGGGAATCCAACGGCTGATGGGTTTTTAAGAAAGAAGGAAAGAGCTGTTTCTTCCCGGTCGCGCGAAATAACATCTCTTCGGAGATGAAAAGTCGCGACTCCTTTCTTTTTAAAACACCGTGATTTTTCCTTTGAGAAAGGCCATGGGATTTATCTAGAAGGCCGTAAGAAGAAAGGATGGGGCATGAGAAAATAGGGAAGGGGCGTGAGAAAAAATGGAATGGTGTTTACGGAGAGTTGTGTTCTTTTGAGAAGACATCTTTTTGTAATCTATTTAAGGAACAGAGGTCTCGGGTGTTTTGCTAATGAACAACAGTGTTATTTTTATTTGTCTTTTCTTTCCAGGAGACTGATTCCTCCTTAGCTTGTTTAGGATACAAGAGTTTCCTTTTTACAGAGTTCTCTTCTCTATTGAAACTCAAGTCTAAAACAAGAGATAGGAAGAATCTCTCGAACGGTAAAAGAAAAGGATATATACTCTGTTTCCTATTTCCTTTACATTAAGACATTAGTGTCTTAAATCCTCCTCCTCCTTCAAGACAATAGTGTATTCTTAGGACAAGGTCTTAAGAAAGGAAGAGGAAGAAGAAAGAAAGGAAGTAAGAAGTCCCTACCGTGGAGTTTTTCAGCCATAGTCATCTTGAGTTCTGGGAGAAGAATTCAAGTGAAGGAACCTTTTGAAGAAGCGAGCGTCTTGATCAATTTTCTTGTGGATCACCATTGGAGGGTGGACATTTGGATACCTGGTGAATTCAAAAGGGTCATTCAACATCAAGTTTTGATCCTACATCAAAATTGGGTTTAGCGATAACAGGTTGGTGCCCTAATTCTAATAGTGTAGGTTTGCATGTTTCTCATATGTTTTAATCCTATTTAAGGAGATCCTAGCTAAGGGTTTTGGTGTAAATTTAGTTTTAATTTTGAAATTACACTTCCGCTGCGTTGCACCGGAACCTTTCATCATGTGCCCATCTCATGGACCAACTCCTTCCTAAGCCGCCGTTCTCACCTCCTGAGAGCCACCTGACACCAGAGAGGCCACCGGGAAATCAAAAAAATATAGTTTTTTTCTGGTGGGATATTCATGCCAACTATCTTCTTCCCTTTTTCACCTGTTGCTGCCATCCATCTATTATCACTGGCCGACCACCATCCAGACACCACCAGCCATGTTGCCCTCCTCTCCATCTTCTTCGTCATCCTGAAGAAGTTGCCTGTGCCACCGTCAGTCATGAATAGACATGGCCATTGCCTCTTTAGCCATGCCACCTCCAAAATGTTGTCACAATTCTTCTCTGTTCGATCACCCCGCAACTGTAAGCCACTTACCCATTGCTACCTCCCAAGAGGCTGCCACACATTCCATCATCGCTGCTTCATCACCCAGCCTTCCTCCTCACAAGACTCCTCACTAGCCATTTTTCCCTACTCATCGCTAACATCGCCAGTCATCCAGTTGCTGTCGTAGTGTGGCTGGAACTAGGAGAGATGGTATTTGAGTTCGAATGGGAGGAGTTCCACACATCTGGGCTTTGATTTGAGATTCAGCAACAGTCTGGTTGGGACTCTATTTCCCCAAGAAGGAAGGAGACAGTGATCAATCCATCAAGATGCAAATCAAATAGCTGAGATTTTTTCTTATGATATATGGCTGATTTTAAGCTAGATTGACTCCAGATTTGATCGGGAGAAAGCCCTAGACAAGCTCTATAAAAGGACCCCGAGTAATAGAAGGATAGTCAATTCCATGAGCAAGATTTTATTTTATTTTTCTTGTAATTAATTTAGGCTTTGAGAGAGAGAGGGAGATGAATAAAGAAAAAGAGTTCTTCATGGAAGGAGGTGCTATGACAGAGCCTCGAGTCTCCAAGAAGATGTATACATGAGCCATGCTCGATTGAGGTGCAATTTATAGGGAAATACAGTTTCCCATGCTTTAGTTTTGTAATTGATTTTCTATTCTATGCAATTGAATAAAGCTTTACATCTCTTTTAAATTCTTTTCTATTTGATTTCCTAAAATTAATTACCTAGGTCGGATGGATCATGATCCTGATATGATGTGATCCTTGCTCAATATAGATAATTAATTCTAGGATCTTTATTCACATATTTTGTTAGGATCTATTCAACTCAATTATTGGATAGCCTATACTTGTAGGACGATGATAGACCACGATGTTGTCGTTAAGACACCATGGCTATCAATTTAATTAACCAACTTTGAAAGAAAAGTAAAAACGTATAGAAAGAGTAAGTCTAGTTAAATCCATGAAGAAGGCAACACGTAAAAGAAATTGAAATCTTTGATTTTTAAAAAAATTAGGAGATCAAAAATGGATAAACAAAAATTAAAAGTGCAGAACAAAAGAAAAAACATGGTATTAGGATCTATTATTTAGATCCTTGCATCTACTTGTAATGAAGATAAAGGACACGAATTTAAAGATGCAAGAAAATAAACTTTATATTAATTGAACTAGGATCCTATTACAAGAAAGTAAAAAGTATGCTTAAATGAAAGTAAAAGCAACTAAAAAGAAAGTTGGAACAAAGATTGGAAGGAGGTCGGCACAACTTCATCAGAAAGATGGTCGATGAACTCCCTTCTTCCTTCATACTCCTCGAAGTGAACTGGGTCTCACTGCTTCTTCTTCTCTGATTCTTGATCTTGAAGATAACATTGGCTTGAAGATGGCATAAGGACAGCACTCCTCTCTAAGACACCCCACTCTTAGAGATCAACCCGTAGCCCAAGTAATGCCCTCTACCCTATACCACGCTCTCTCCAGGATAATTTCTTCTTAGCATAGGGTCCTTTAAGTAGATCTTGTATAGGGCTTCCTCCTGGTTAAATTTGGACTCAATCAGACTCCAGATCAGCAACATATCATGAGAAGAAATCTAGACCGCCCGATGTATGGCCTAATGAGGTGATCGATGCTAACCTTCCTTCTGTAGCAGCAAAGTCCAATCCAAGCTCTCGCTGGATTGAATCCCATCTCCGTGGGCCTCCTCTTGTGGTTGGGATTCGGCCTTTTTCCTGATCCGACATGGCAGCGGTGGCGCAGTGGAGCGGTGACTTGCATGGAGCGGCAAACAACATAGAAAAATGGCTATGGTGATGTAAGGTAGAACAAGGAGTGGGGGCTACGGATCGTGGTGATGGCCTGGATTGGGTCGAGAGGGGCGGTGGTCATCGACAGTGGTGTGAAGGGGTCTGTTTCATGGCAGAAAAGAGGAGAGGTAAAGAAACCATGGGTGATGGCGGCCGGCGGTGACTTTCGGTGCTTCCCTGATGGAGGAGGTGGCACTAGTGGAGGAGGGGGTGGCTCGAGGTGACAAGGAAAGTTACGACAGCTTCTTCAGAGGTGATCAGTTGAAAAAATCCTCCATGGTTTATGGCTCAAAGCCATGGACTGCGAGCCATGGCATCTATGGACTAAGCGATCCTCTATAGACCAAGCGGCCAGTCCATGGTGGACCGGCTGCTCTAAAAATCATGCAATCCCTTTATTAATTTTCAAAATATAATTATGGATCCGTTTGAAATCCGATTTGAGTGTCGCCTATGCTATTGGACTCCAAAAATTGAGCTCTTCACAATAATAGTCTTCTTTTCTACAAATATATATAAAGTATTAATTTTATATAATTAAAGATAATTTAATTATTAAATTAATGCTTTTATACGTGTATATGATATAATTATCACACCCCCTACTTAAACTTTGCTCAGCCTTGAGTAAAGCAGATGAATTAGCTATGTATACAAACTCTTCCTTGAATTGAAAGTTGACTTAGGCAGTTCTAAAGGTAGCTGATACCCAGCTAGATCATTAAAGAGGTACTTCATTGAATCACTGAGTCAATCCAATTAGTGATCGAGTGTTGACCATAGAAATCTTTAGAGGTCTTTCTTACTATCTCCCTAACTTACTCTTTAAATCTTCTAACTTAATTTGAGTCGAGTTTGTTGTCTTTTTATACTTTAATCCTTTTTTTTATTTTCATAAAGAGTCCAGTGCAATGTCGACCTCTTAAGTATTAGCATCATCCTCACCTTTTGATGCGAATTACAATGCTTGCTTAGGCGAAGGGGCCCGGTTACTCAGTGGGGTGCCATCGCTTAGTAGGTCTCTTGACCGTCTCACCTTTTGATACGAACCACAATGCTTACTTAGGCGAAGGGGCCTAGTTACTCAATAAGAGTTCAAGAAGAGCTATAAGGTTAGACTGACTCTCTAATATTTTTTTTCAAGGACTTTTTGTATATCTCAATATTTTCACCCCTACTCTTAATAAGTAGATTCTTTATTGAGATAAGAAGAGAGAGAGTTTTAGAATCACTCTCAAAATTTAACTTGGTCAACATCCTACCATTTGTTGGTCTTTCTTAGTGATTTGCCCCTTAGTATCTCTAAAACTATCTAGGCCATTAATGAATCATTGATTAGGATGCCTAATTAACTTTAAATCAACACAATATTTGCATACAAAACTAATTACTTCTGGTCATACTTGAGGACTTATTAGATTCATTATTCTCCCCCCCAACTTAATCAACATTGTCCTCAATGAAGAAGGAAAATAAAGGGTGTAATATGCAAAAAAGAATAGAAAAAAGTATACCTGGAGTGAATATGCTTTGGGGGTTGAAGAAGGCTTCATGAAGTAGCGTGCTCCTATACTTCCATCTAAGTTCCTATAATTATACTAAAAAGATGAGGTTGTTGGGTTGCCTCCCAATCAGCACTAAGTTTAACATCTTCAGCCAAACATACAGCAGCTTAGTTTAGTGTGGATCAATTAAGGTTACTTAATCAATAGTTCGATTTGATGATATTCATTCGATGTATGATTTTAATTGTTGACCATTTACCTTAAAAAAATGTCCTATCCTAGATCAAGAATCTTGACTGCACCATGGGGGAACACTTGATTCACTATGTAAGATCCATCCCATCTAGATCTCAATTTTTCAGGAAATAATTGAAGTCTTGAATTAAATAACCATACTTGTTGATTCGATTTAAAGGTCTTCCTAGAGATGTACTTATCATGAAAGGCTTTCATTTTCTCTTTATAAATACGTGAATTTTTATAGGCCTCTCGTCTTATTTTATCTAGTTCACTTAGTTGTAACGTCCGATTAGAACCAGCTTATTTCAAATCAAAATTTAATTACTTGATTGCCCAATATGCTTTATGTTCAAGTTCTACCAGAAGATGACATGCTTACATGCTTTTTCATAAATCAGTCTATAGGGAGACATGCCAATGGGATTCTTATAAGCTATCCTATAGGCCCATAATGCATCATCTAATCATTCTGACCAATATTTACGATCAGGCCTAATAGTCTTTTGCAGGATGTTCTTGATCTTCCTATTGGACACTTCCGCCTGGCCACTAGTTTGTGGGTGGTATGGTGTAGCTACCTTATGTGTGATCCCATATTTTCATATAACATTCAAAACTAGTAGTTTGTGAAATGGGTACCTCTATCATTAATGATAGCACGGGAAATCCAAACCTAGAAAAGATATTCTTTTGAACAAATCTTATAACTACCTTATGGTCATTGGTTCGGGTTGCCATTGCCTCAATCCATTTCAAAACGTAATCGACAGCCACCAAAATATATTCAAAACCATTGGAGGGTGGAAAGGGCCCCATGAAATCAATTCTCCAAACATCAAAGATTTCAACTACTAAGATGGGGTTTAAAGGCATCATGTCTTTTCTTGAAATATTTCTTAAGGCTTGACATTTGGGACATTCTTGGCTAAAAGTATAGGCATCCTTAAATAATGTGGGCCAGAAAAATCCACTTTGCAACACCTTAGCTGCAATTTTTCTACCAGAAAATTTTCCTCCACAAGCAAGAGTGTGACAAAAATTCAAGATACTCAGTTGTTCAAACCCAAGGACATCTATAAATGATTTGATCAGCACAAATTTGAAAAAGTTTCAGGTCTTTCTAGAAATAATACTTGATTTGAGCAAAGAATCTATCCTTTTCATTCTTATACCAGCCATTTAGAACTTGTCCAACCACCGAATAATTGACTATATGCACAAACCAAGGAACTTTTGCATATGACACTGCTAGGAGTTGTTCATCAGGAAAAGATTCTTCAATTTTGTAGATTCAAAATTTTCTACTAGGATTCTAGATAGATGGTCTGCTATAATATTTTCTGATCCCTTCTTATCTCGAATCTCAATATCAAATTTTTGTAATAGTAAAATCCATCAAATCAAGCATGGTTTTTGCATCTTTCTTTGAGAGCAGGTATCTTAAAGCTGAGTGATCTAAATAAACCATGATCTTGGACCCTAATAAATAACATCAAAGTTTTTCTAGGACAAACACTATAGCTGGTAACTCTTTCTTAGTGGTGGTATAATTCCTTTGGGCTTCCTTCAGAGTTCTGCTAGCATAATAAATTACTATAGGATGTTTGTTTACTCTCTGGCCCAAGATAGCTCCTATGGCAAAGTCCAAAGCGTCACACATTATCTCAAAAGGTAGTAACCAATCGGGGGGTTGGATGATTGGGGCTTTGGTCATAACTTTTTTTAAAAACTCATAGGCTTTAAGACAGTCTTCATCAAAGTTAAAGGGGATATCCTTAGTGAGTAGATTACATAAAGAATGGGATATTTTGAAAAAGTCTTTGATGAAGCAATGGTAGAATCCTACATGGCCAAGAAAAGATCAAATTTGTTTGATAGAATTTGTTGGAGAAAGTTTAGAAATTTATTCGACCTTAGCCTTATCAACCTTAATCCCTTTTTTTGATACAATATGCCCTAAGACGATCCCTTCTTGAACCATGAAATGACTTTTCTCCCAGCTTAAAACTAGATTGACCTCAATGCATCATTTTAATATCTTCTTCAAATCATTGATGCAACTCTCAAATGATTCTCCAAAGATCGAAAAGTCATCCATGAAAATTTCTAAGAAATCTCCCACCATATCCGAGAAAATCGATATCATGCACCTTTGAAAGGTGTAGGTGCACTACATAATCCAAAGGGCATTCTACAAAAAGCAAAGGTTCCATAGGGACAGGTGAAAGTAATCTTTTCCTAGTCTCCTAGATAGATTGCTACTTGATTATATCTGGAGTATCCATCTAAAAAGCAAAAATATCATTGGCCAGCTAGTTTCTCCAAAATTTGGTCAATGAAGGGTAAGGAGAAATGGTCTTTGCGAGTGGTTACATTAAGTTTTTGATAGTCAATATAGACTCGCCACCCAGTGGAAAGTCTTATTGGCACTAGATCCCCTTGGTCAGTATGGACAATCGTGAGTCTAGATTTCTTGGGAACAACTTGAGTGGGACTCACCCAGTGGCTATCAGAGATGGGATAGATGATACCAGCATCTAATCATTTAATTACTTCCGTGTTGACCACTTCTTGCATGTTTGGGTTGAGCTATCTTTGCATTTCTCAGGTTGGTTTGGCATTATCCTCTATATAAATAAGGTGCATGCAAATTGATGGACTAATACTTTTCAAGTCAATAACGGTCCAATCTATGGCCTCCCTATGTGTTCTTAGAACATCCATTAACTGATCTTCCTGCTCATGGGTTAGGCTTGAAGCAATGATTACTGGTAGGGTTTTCTCAGGTCCTAAGAATACATACTTAAGTGATTCGAGTAAAGGTTTCAATTCTAGTTATGGAGGGACCTGAGTCGAGGATATAATGGTGCATATCCTAGATCAGGTAAAGGTTCAGCTATCATTGACCAAGGTCATGAAGGTGATGGGTGAGGTGACTCAAGCAGGACATTCACCTCCTAGACTTGGGTTTCTTCAATAAGCTCATTATCATCCATCGAATTAGAGGAAGAATCAGATTCAACTAGTTCATCTATCAGCTTAATCACAGAACAACTTTCCTCCTTTTAAACAAATTTTAAGATATTAAAAATATTAATTTTCACCTTTTGATCCCCAAAAGAAATGTCCACGGCTCCTATTTTATAATTAATATTGGCTTTCATAGCAGCTAGGAATGGACAACCTAAAATTATGGATTTTGATTTAGCTCTTAGGATGGTTTCATATCAAGTATGAGGAAGCCTACCAGGAAATAATATGGATTTACTCTAACTAGAACATCCTCAATCAAACCACGTGGAGTCTTAACAGATATATTTGCTAACTGTAGAATGATTGACATAGATTTTAGTTCTCTTATCCCAAATTTCTCATAAGTCGAGATTGGAAGAAGGTTCATGCTAACCCCTAAATCTAATAAGGCTGGATCAAAGGTGATGCCTCCTATAACACAAGAAATCAAAGAACACCATGGCCTTTTATCTTCTAAGGTATATGGTTCAACAGGATCGCACTTACATCCTCAAATAATACAATTCTCTTCATACTATGTGGCTCACATTTTTGGGTACAAAGTTCCTTGACAAATTTAGCATAAACTGGAACATGCTGAATTGTATCAAGAAGTGGTAAATATATATATACTTGCTTAAACAATTCCATCAATTCCTCATTACATGCTCCTTGCTTTTTGCATGAGGGCTGGCTTCTAAGGCTGAAGGGAATGGAACTCTAGGTTTATATGTATTAGGCAACTCGTCTACTCTCTTTTTCCCTTTATCTTTCTCATTCAAATTTGGGTCGGCATCAATACCTATTTTGGGCTTAGGCTCTTTCATAAGGTTAGTCTCAGTATGAGCCTCTCCTTCTAAGTTTAGCTTTTGGCTAGCATCAATACTAGCCTCTCCCATCAAGTATAAGTATGGGTCTCTAAGAATCCTACCACTTCTAAGCTCAGAGATTGCTTTGGCATTCTCAAATTGGAGGTTCTTAGGCGGGACATTTGAGTGATGGTTGGGTGGGTTGTTCCTGGGGTTCGCTACTGGTTAGCTTGGTAGTTGACCTGGTTCCCTCCTTATGGTAGACTTAGCTATTTATCCTATTTGTGCTTCTAACTTGGTAATTGATTGTTGTTGAGCCATGATTGATTATTGGAGTTGATTAAACCTATCATCAGCTAGATTGGTCTGTTGAAGAGGTTGGTATGATGGCTGATTATGATAGGATGGCTGTGTAGGTTGACTAGGTTGACTAGGCTGACCTCTATTATAGGCATAGTTTTGGTATTGGGATCTGTTTTGAAAGTTTTGCACATGAGGAGTTTGGGTCGGAGACTAAGTCTATGGGGTCTTCCAAGACAAATTGGGATGGTTCCTCCAACTTGGGTTATATGTATTTGAGAATGGATCATTAACTGATTTGGAGTAATCTTGGATAACTTGGATATGTTCTTGGATGAATGGGGGTAACTGTGCAACCATAGGACATTCATTCACATGATGGGTTAGGCTGGCATAGACAAAACAGATCTCCTGATGATTAGAAGGTGATGGGTATTATGTAGGAGATTGTTGATCGAGGGCTAGGACTTGATCTATTTTATGGGCAAGGAAGTCGACTGTATCTAATCTTTGGGCTATCAGGTTCAAGTCGACATTAGGAGTAGGATTTGACTGCTAATTTCATAGACTCCTGCCCACTTTTAAAGAGGGATTGATCTTTCATAGGAAGATAATGAAGCATGGTTGATTGAATTTTTACTTAGGATCTTAAATAGGGCATAGGCTTCATCCTCACTCTTACTCATGAATGCACCTTCACAAGATGCATCCACCATCTATCTATACTAGTCTCCTAGATCCTCATAGAAGGCTTGAACAATTTGTCACTTAGATAGACCATGGCGTGGACATTTTATAAGAAGTTCCTTAAGTCTTTTCCATGATTCATGAATTAGTTCTCCTGGGAGTTGAGCAAATCTAGTGATAGCTCATCTCATGGTATTGGTCCTACCTATGGGATAGAATTTCTTAAGGAATTCATGTTGCATCTCATTCCAAGTTTGAATTGATCTCCTTATTGTGCCAAGCCAGTACTTGGCTTTATCCTTAAGTGAGAAGGGGAATAGGGTCAATCAAAGTGCATCAATGGTAAAATCTTGGATCCTTACCGTAGAGCAGATTTCTAAAAATTCATCTAAATATTTGTAAGGGTCTTCATTGGTGTTCCCATAGAAAGATGGGAGCATCTAGATGGTGGTGGACTTGATCTCATAGTTTCTGGCAAGTATATCAGGTAGATGGATACAACTTGATGGATTATAAGTAGTAGGAATGAAGTACTCTTTCATCTGCCTAGGTGGTTCTTCAGGGTTTTCAACCATTCGGTTATTTGGTTTGATATGGATCAGCCATTCAATTTCAAGGTTGGGTTCGACCAGGTCAGGAAATAAAGATCTTTTATCATTCATGTACCAATGTAACCCTAATATGTAACACAAATATTTTTTTAAGATTTTTTTAATAAAAAAATAGAAGAGAATGAAGAAGGTCTAAGGAGAAAATCCTAAGAGTCCTTAATCTTAGAAGATAGAGAAGAGTTAGTTTTTTTTGTTGCTTTTGTGAATTTCAAACACTTGTCATATAGATTCCTATCCTAGGTTGCCTTAATTCTAGATAGCTCCTAACTTTCAAGGTAGCCTTGGAGCCCTCCAAGCCAAAAACTAACTAACTAGCTGGCCAAGTAAGAGTAAGATTGGTAGGGGTTCTCCTATTGCTTTCCTTAGATACCAATTAAAATTGGCCAGGTCAGTCAACGGAACTAATTAAAAATCATCTTTCTTCAGGGCTACATCATCCTTGAACCCTTTTCCTAAACACCAACCAACCAACAAATCTTGATCCGGTCCAACTCTTTAAGGTACCCTATCCTATTGAGCTCGAGTTTCTTAGGGGCTAACATCTAGTTAATTTTAATTAGTAGGCTTAGGTATGCTAAATGCAGGGTGGTGGTTTGTGGGCTAAGGAAGGGAGATCAAATCCCCACCTTATCTTGTTTATGGGTTATGCCCTTAAGATAGTTTATGGAACTATGAAATGCAAAACAGGAAGGTGTCCCAAACAAGTAGCATGCTTTTAAGTTTTAGTTAGTTACTCTATTTTAGTTAAGTATTATGTGGTGTTTTTTCCTTTCTTTTTATGGTGTGGTAATTCAAGAAAGAGAAATAAAAGGTAGGTTATAATCTTGGTTAATTAAGCATGAGAGAAAAAGACTAAAATTAAATTAAACAAATAAAGTAAGTAGATATCCTAAATTAAAGCAGAAATCTAATCTAATAGTTAAGGTAGTTATTTGAAAGGTTAATGATTTTTTTTATTTTTTTAGGTTCACTTGAAAAGGAAGGAGTTTAAGAGAATTTTTTTTTTCTTTTTTTGGATTAGTTTAAAAAGAAGGAAACTAATTAAGAGAAACTATTTTTTTTCTTTTTATGTTAATTCCAAAAAGGAAGAGAGCAATAATAGAGAAGGAAATAAATCTAAAAGAGAATTTTTTTGGTTAATATAGAAAAAATAATTAAAAGTAACTAATGAAAAAGAAAATTAGTTTGAGGTTAGGGTTGATCGCACCAGAATGGTAGATAACTTTTCTTCTCCCCTTTTTTTTCTTTTTCTTCCTTTTTTGATCTAAAAAAAAAATTAGTAAATTAATTTATAAAAAAATCAAAGAGATAAAAAATATTGTGTTTGTTCCTTCTCTGGCAATGGTGCCAAAAACTTGATAAACTATGATATTGTCATTAAGGCACTAGGGTTATCAGTTTAATTAATCAATTTTGAAAGAAAAGTAAAAACACATAGAAAGGGTGAGTCAGGTTGAATTCACGGAGAAGGCAGCATGTAAAAGAAATTGAGATCTTTGATTTTTTAAAAAAATTAGGAGATCAAAATTGGATAAATAGAAATTAAAAGTATAGAACAAAAGAAAATACGTGGTACTAGGATCTATTATTTAGATCCTAGCATCTACTTGTAATGAAGATAAAGGATATGAATTTAAAGGTGCAAGAAAGTAAACTTTATATTAATTGAACTAGGATCGTATTACAAGAAAGTAAAAAGTATGCTTAAATGAAAGTAAAAGAAACTAAAAAGAAAGTTGGAATAAAGATTGGAAGGAGTTCAGTGCAGCTTCATCAGGAAGATGGTCGATGAACTCCCTTCTTCCTTTGTACTCCTCGGAGTGAACTGGGCCTCGCTGCTTCTTCTTTGGTTCTTGATCTTGAAGATGACATCGGCTTAAAGATGACGTAGGGATAGCACTCCTCTCCAAGATACCCCATACTCAGAGATCAACCCATAGCCCAAGTATGGCTCTTTATCTTGTACCATGCTCTCTTCAAGATGATTTCTTTTTAGCACTGGGGTCCTTTAAATAGATCTTGTCTAAGGCTTCCTCCCGGTCAAATTTGGACTCAATCGGGCTCCAAATCAATAACATATTGTGAGAAAAAATATAGACCATCTAATGTATGGCCTAATGAGGTGATCGACACTAACCTTGTTTCTTTGGCAACAGAGTCCGATCGGACTCTCGCTGGATCGAATCCCGAATCCGTGGGCATGCTCTTGTGCTTGGGATTCGGCCTCTTTCCCGATCTAACATGGCGGTGGCGATGGTGGCGTCGACGATAGCTGTGGTGGAGTGGCGACTGGTGTGGGGCGGCAAACAGCACAGAAAAATGGCTATGGCAATGTAAGACGGAACAGGAAGTGGGGGCTGTGGACAGTGGCGGTGGCCTGGATTGGGCCGAGAAGGGTGGTGGTCATTGGTGGTGGTGCGAAGGGGTCTATTTCATGGCAAAAAAGAGGAGAGGTGGAGACACCATGAGTGATGGCTATCGGTGGTGACTTTCGGTGCTTCCTCGATAGAGGAGGTGGTGCCGGTGGAGGAGGGGGTGGCTCGGGGTAGCGGGGGAAGCAGTGATGGCTTCTCCAGAGGTGATTGGTTGAAAAATTCCTTCACGGTCCACAGCTCAAAGCCATGGACTATGAGCCATGGCATCTATGGACCTGGTGATCCTCTATAGATTAGGCGGCCAGTCCATGGTAGACCAGTTGCTCCAGAAATCATGCAATCACTTTATTAATTTTTAAAATACAATTTTGGGCCCGTATGGACTTCGATTTGAGTGTCGGCTGTGCCGTTGGACTCTTAAAATTGAGCTCTTCACAATGATGATCTTCTTTCTTATAAATGATATATAAAAATATAAATTTAATCTAATTAAAGATAATTTAATTATTAAATTAATGCTTTTATATATGTCTATGATATAATTATCAGATGGGCCATGATCATAACAAGATATGGTTTATACTTGGCAAGTGCCTATGCTAGGGATTAGTTTGAAAGATTCCTAAACAAATACAAATTTTGATTGTTTGTATTAGAACAACTACATGTTTATGTATGTGATTATCTGGAATCCCAAAGACATCTTTTTATCATATAAATCCCTCAATCTCATTTTAGTTTTAATTGATTAGTTTTAATTAACCCATATTCTCACTTTTAAAAATCTAAATATTTATTTTCTTCTTTACTTTCATTATGAAATAATTGTCCTTGATCTCCAAGATGTGATCCTTACTTATTCTAGCTATAATAGTGGGTTAGGTTTTATTTTTGACCGTCTACGATAGCGATCAAGTTTTGGCACCGTTGCCAAGGATCTAGCATGATTATTTTATGAAAAAAAATATTTTTTTTAAATTTTAGTAATTACTCTTTGTAGTATCATTATTATGAGTATTGCCTTAATTATTAGATTTTCTTATTTTCTTATTAACATAAGAAAATTACTTTCCTTTCTTTGCACAAATCAACTCCTAACCTAATTAACTTTTTCTTTTAATTAACTTACCTTAAATAACCTAAAAGAAGACCATAAGATACATTCCATAAAATTTAATTAATTTAAGGAAATAAATAATAAACTTTAAAAACTTCCTAACTTATTCGGATACCTTGCTTGACTTGCATTGCATTTCCATAAAACACTTTAAGGGCATTACCCCTAAACAACATAAGGTAGGGATTTCATCATCCTTCCTCGGCCCACAAACCGCCACCCTGTATACTGCATAACCCTAAGCCTTTAATATAAAATCAATTAGATGTTGGCACCTAAGAATTTTTGAGCTTACTAGATAAGGGACTTTGAGAGTGGGACTAGCTCAGAATTAACTGGTTAACTAGTATCTAAGAAAGGGATTTAAGGATGATGCAGTCCTGAAGGAAGGTGGTTCTTTAATTGGTTCCGTTGTTTGACCTAGTCAATTAATTTAGTGCTAAGAAAAGTGTTTGGGGATGGGATGGGTAGGATCGTTGGTGAGCTGAGAAGTCACTATGAATTAGGGTACTGCTAATTTTTTTTTAATTTTTTTTGTAAGGAGGTGGTGAAGGAACAATGGAGATGGAAGGTATGAATCTTGACTCTCATGGACTTTGGGACTCACACTCATGGAGAGACCTCTCACCTCTAGGGCATCTCACCCACCTCACTAATGGAGCTGTTGGGATAAATTTCAAAGGTCACGAGGTGGAAAAAAAGATGGGAAGGGGATAACTAGACATGACTCGCATCATGTCCTAGGGTTGCACTTCTCGTGCTCTCCTTACGGAGCGATTGTTGGGCCTCTCACCCTCTCCATGCAGAGCGAAAAGAAGAATCACTCTTCTCTAAAAAATTTATTTTCATATAACTTGTTTTTTACAAAGGATTGAGGGTGGTTTTTATAGACCTTTCCTAACCCTCGTTTGAATTTGAATACAAGATAAACAAATATGGGTTCAAATTCAAACACAAGATAAGGATAAGGGGTTTAAACAACAGATAAGACCAATCCCAATCCTAACAATCTCAAATATCCTAATCCTAACAAACAAATTATTTTTAAAAAAAAATAAACTTATCCTAAAACTCCAATCCTAAAATAACTTATTCTCAAATTTGAATTTATCTACTTCGAGATCTGTGCTGTGACAGGATATGTGCTGGATCGATGTCTCCATCATTTTCCTGAGGTGGGGAGAACTCTACTCCGTTGAGTCATGCTTCAAGTCTCCAGTCTTCTGCTTGATATCATTTCCCTGGGACTCCAAACTCTAGCTTGAGATAACCATGAGATTTTTTTTCATCAGCTTTGCTCTGAAATCTATATAGCTTTAAGATTCATGTGGCTTTGAGAACCATGTAACTTTAAGAACCGAGCAGAATGTGAAGTCGGCAACAAGGGCGGAGTATCTACTTTCACATTCGTGCTTTGGTGCCTATCTCCATAGACTCGAACTAGGAACAGGGGAGGCTCACGGAGGGGTGTTTTGCCGGCGGACTCTCCGGCGATGGTGCTTGGGAGGAAGACGTGACATAGGGAGAAGATGGCCAACACGGATGGGTTTCGGTGGCTTGCGACAGAGGGACGAGCTTCCAGCGAGTGGCATGGATGTTGCGTAGATCTGCGGCACCGGGGGGTTCCGATCGGCGTTGGTGGTGCAAGGCGGTGATCGTCAGCCTGATCGTGGACATCTCCGGACAAGAGGAAGGGGCTGGAGGGTTTAGGTGACCATGGGGCATCGATTTGCCGGTAGCCGGCGAAGAGACGGATGACTAGAGTCTTTCATGGGTGGTGGATAGCAGTGGAGGTGTCCCTGGTGAGATCAGTGATCGGCGGCATGGGGAAAATAGGGGGGCGAGGGCTAGAAGCGGTGTTGCAGGTGATGGGTTGTTGATCGGTCGATGATGAGGAAGACCGAGGTGGTCTTCTAATGGTGGCAGTGGATCGTTGATTCGCATGGATGGAGGCTGTGAGGGCGGTTTGGGTGACTGGCAGTTCAGTGAGACTGGAAAATGGTCGTAGGTGTTGGTGGCATGGGATCGGCATCATGGTCGACTTGGATGGATTGTTGGTGAGGGAGGGATCTGGGGTGAACATGAAGCGTACCCTAATTTTCTAGCTCTGATACAAAAAATTGATGGAAGACGGGATGGGTAGGACCTTCGACAAGCTAAGAAGTCACCAGGGATTAGGGTATCGCTATTTTTTATTATTATTATTTTTGTAAGGAGGTGGTGAAGGAATAATGGAGATGGAAGGTAGGAATCTTGACTCTTATGGACTTTGGGACTCACACTTACGGAGAGATCTCTCACCTCTAGGGCATCTCACCCACCTCACTAATGGAGCCGTTGAGGTGAATCTCAAAGGTCATGAGGTAGAAAAGAAGATGGGAAGGGGATAACTAGACATGACCTCGCATCATGTCCTGAGGTGCACCTCTCGTGCTCTCCTTACAGAGTGATTGTTGGGCCTCTCACCCTCTCCATGCGGAGCGAAAAGAAGAATCACTCTTCTCTAAAAAATTTATTTTCATCAAACTTATTTTTATACAAAGGATTGAGGGTGGTATTTATAGACCTTTCCTAACCCTCGTTTGAATTTGAATACAAGATAAACAGATATGGGTTCAAATTCAAATACAAGATAAGGATAAAGGGTTTAAACAAAAGATAAGACATCCCAATCCTAACAATCTTAGATATCAGAATCCTAACAAACAAATTATTTTTAAAAAAAATAAACTTATCCTAAAACTCCAATCCTAAAACAACTTATTCTCGAATTTGAATTTATCTGCATCGAGTTTTATGCTGCATCGGGATATGTGTTGGATCGATGTCCCCATCAAAAAGAAATGGGGGGACCCCACCGACCTTACCCTTACTTGGCTAGTGGCTAGTTAGTATCTAACTTCGAAGGCTCAAAAGCAACCTTAACAGTTAGGAGTAGTATAGACATAGGGTAACCCTAGGATAGAGAGCCCATTGTTTGATAACTTGTTTTGCTAATAGAAATCTAACCTAATTAAGACACTCTTCTCTATCATCTCTAGATTTAAGACTCCTGAGGTTCGCACATTTAGACTTCTCTCTCTTTCTTCCCTCCTCTTCTTCCCTCCTCTTCTTCCCTCTTCCTCCATATAATATAAAAAAAGCTAAAAAAAAATTTAAAAAAAGTCCTGCTAAGATAAAATGATTATTAGTCAAATACAGTCTAAACATACAAGATTAAAAGATCATAGATCTCACTAAATGACCCAAAAATCTAATAGATTATTGTTACCTAGATCCTATTGAACGACCTCAAATCTTATAAAATTATTGGTACAAGATTGACTTTGATCGACCATTTAGAATCAGATCCTAAGCTAACAATTTTATGAATCGACCATAACAAATTGATATGCATCCAAATTTCATGAGATTTGAAGATGCATACAATCATACAAGGAAACCTAAAGGAACTAAACTAGCATTTATGATCCATAGGATTGAGGAAGTCCTAGAACATAAAGGATATACCTAATTTCATCATGTCCTAGCAATTATGTGCATGGCATATGACACACCAGATCATGTTGTAAAGGAATGTCTTTACTTGATGCACCTAATCTAAAAGAAATTCTTGAGCAAAATAGATTAGAAATGGATAATAGAGTTAAATAGTATTTGCTAATTATTGTAGCAAGTCAAGGAGTAAACTAGCTAGTCAGACTTTTAACGGCCTACTTAGGTCACCCAATGGCTATTAGCATTTTTATTGCACATGCACACTAACGAGGTAATGTAGATATTAGTTGTAAGGTTAATTAAAAATTTAATTATTACTAAAAAATTGGTAATTAATATACACCTCCTTATTTAACTTGAATTTGAGGAAAGAGCTACCTGCCAGGAAAAAAAATGAAAAAAAGAGGGCCAAGTTCTAAACATTAGTTTTCCATCGAGTAACTGGGTACCTTCGTCTAAGTAAGTATTGTTGTTCATGTCAAAAAGTGGGCAGTGTGAAGACATCACCAACAATAAAAAGAGAGAAAAATTCAGGTAATGTGAAGCTATCTCAGCTTATGTGCTTAAGTTAAGGGGTATATAGAAAATTGTTTAAAAGTAGGTGATAAGCAAAAATATAATTATTTTTTATAATTTAGCACTGAAATACTAAGTTAGCCATCACAAATGAAAGTGTTGTAAACCTTTGGATGCATTCTAAGAAAGTTTCTGATAGTTCTGACTATGAAACTTACTTCGAAAACTCAATACCTAGTTAGTGATGTTGGCTAACTTCTTTTAACCTTAAGTCTAGATTTAAAGGAGAATCTTAATAACACATGATTATAAATTAATATCTATATTCTTATTGCATTGCTAAGGGACTAGTAATGATTAGATTGGGGGTGTGATAAGATTATTAAATATCCTAATTTAAATATTAAAATAAATATTAATTAATCTATATTTATTAAGAATTAATATTATTTTATTAGATTTTTATAGAAATGAAGTTCATAGATAGAAAGAGCTCGATTTTTGAAGTTCAACGATATAAATGGCACTCAAATCGAAGTTCAAACAAGTCCAAAATCAAAGCTTAAAGTCCATTAACAAATTGCACAAATATTAAAGTAGTCGATCCATCATGGACCGACTGCTTGGTTCATAGAATCTCAAAATGGTCCATGGCGGCCATTATCATTGGTCCACGTGCCCTCTTATGGACCAACTCCTTCCCGAGCCACCATTTTCACCTGCCAGTCGCTGCCCACTTCCAAAGAACCTCTCAAGAGCCACCTGCCATCAGAGAGGCCACCGGGAAATCAAAAAAACCCAATTTTTTCTGGTGGAAAATTCATGCTAACTATCTTCTTCCCATTGCTGCCTGTTGTTGCCATCCACCTATTGTAGTCGACCGACCACCATCCAGACATCACCAGCCATGCAGCCCTCCTCTCCATCTTCTTCGTCATCTCGAAGAAGCTACCCATGCCACCGTGAGTCATGAATAGCCATGGCCACTGCCTCTTCAATCGTGCCACCTCCAAAATGCCAACATGGTTCTTCTCTATTCGATCACGTCACAACTATGAACCACTTAACCATTGCTACCTCTTAAGAGGCTACCACACATTCCACCACCGCCGCTTCATCACCTAGCCATCCTCTTCCCAAGATCTCACCACTGGCCATTTTTCCTACTCACCGCCAACATCACCAACCGTCCAATAGCTATCGCAGTGTGGCTAGAACTAGGAGAGGAGGCATTTAAGTTTAAATGGGAGGAGTTCCACACATCTAAGATTCAATTCAGGATTCGACGAGAGTCTGGTTGGGACTCTATTTGCTTGAGAAGGAAGGAGGCAGCGATCAATCCATCAAGATGCAGATCGGATGGCTAAGATTTCTCCTCATGATATATGGACAATTTTAAGCAAGATTGACTCTAAATTTAATCAGGAGAAAGTCCTGGATGAGCTTTATAAAAGGAAGACCCCAGACAATAGAAGGATGATCAATTCCATAAGGAGAGTTTTATTTTATTTTTCTTGTAATTAGTTTAGGCTTTGAGAGAGAGAGGGAGAGGAATAAAGAAAAAGAGTTCTTCAAGGAAGGAGGTGTTGTGATAGAGCCTCGAGTCTCCAAGAAGATGTATCCAAGAGCCATGCTCGACTGAGGTACAGTTTATAGGGAAGTATAGGTTCCCATGCTTTAGTTTTGTAATTGGTTTTTCTATTCAATGCAATTGAATAAAGCTTTATATCTATTTTAAATCTTTTTTATTTGATTTTCTAAAATTAATTACCTATATAGGATGGATCATGATTCTGACATGATATGATCCATGCTCAACATAGATAATTAATTCTAGAATCTTTATTCATAATTTTTGTTAGGATCTATTCAATTCAATCATTAGATAGCCTATACTTATGAGACGAACCATAATCTTGTTAAGATTATGGTTCGTACTCTACAAGATAGCCTATGCTAGATATTAGTTTGAATGATTCCTAAACAAATATGAATTTCAATTATTTAGATTAGAACAACTACATTATTTATGTATATGATTATCTAGAACCTCAAAGACATCTTTTTATCATATAAATTCCTCGATCTCATGTTTAGTTTTAATTGATTAGTTTTAATTAACCTAACATCTCATTTTTAAAAATCTAAATATTTATTTCTTCTTTACTTTCTTTATGAAATAATTATTTCTAATCCCCGAGAATATGATCCCGACTCACCCTAGCTAAGTAGAGAGTTAGGTTTTATTTTTGACCGCCTACGACAGCAATCAGCACCATTGCTAGATGGTCGCATCAATTAGTTTAGGAATTGATTCCTAGGCTACTGGTTTAGTATTCAAATATATGGGATCATACATATTAGAAATTTTTAACCAATCATGATGACTGATTAATGATTAAGAATTATTCAGTGGCAAAATTTTTAAATAGATTAATAATTAATCCTATGCAAATATTATAAATTAATAATTAATTAATTATAGAAGCATTAATTAATAATTGGATTGATGATTGGTATAATTTGATTAAGCAAAGAAGTTTAGGTCAAGCTTAATTGAATCTGATTCAATTGGATTTCACTCGATTAGGTTATTCGGTAACCTAATCTCTAAAGATTCTAATTTTGGTTTGATTTAAATTTGAGCTCAGTTAATTTTAAATTTAACTGATATTTAATTATGTCTAATTAGAATTTAATTGGAATAGATTTAAGTTGGTTAAATTAGTTATAATCAAATTAATTTTGGTTTTTAATTAATTTTGATCAAATCTTGGTCAAACCCTAACCTAATCCAACTTATTTTCTTTCCTAAAAATTTTCCACGCCTTCCTAGAATTTTTTTCATGAATTTTTCATGAAAGAAATTAGTTTTTTTTTCATTCTCCCTCATTCTTATTTAGATTAGGATTGGTTTGAATTAAATCTGGATTTATTTAGATTTAATTAGAGGAGTTCTTTGGGAATAGAACTCCTAGTCCTATTCAAACTATATCACCTTATCCTAATCTAAATCCTTCTCTAATCAATGTAATTTTAATTCAAATTTTAATTATATGTGTGACATTAAGAGGCCTATTACAGGGTGAGATTTGAAGTAAAATTGCCAAAAAAATAAGAGGGAGGGGGCATGAAAATCAAGATAGGCGTGAAGGAGTTTTTCTTGGATTCTAGCTTAGGTTTTCTAAGTAGAGGGAAAAAGACAATAAAAGAGAGTCTTTTAGATTTTGTTTTTCCTCTATCATTAAACTTCTTTGTCCTCTAATTCTTGATCTTCTCAGAGGGTTCAAGAATAACCAAGAAATATTTTTTTATCCAGCATCTAGTAGCCTTCGCGTGGATCTAGTAGTCCAAGAAGGTAGATCATATTGGGACTTCGTGTGGATGATTCATAAAGGTCGTATGCCGTGTGTAGCTACGAAGTAATATGGAGAGTCTTTATGTCACACCATCAATAATGGCAATCATCGATCCATGATCAAGTATGCAATTAGATTTTACATTATTTATAGATATGATCTATAGCATGCATCGGTTGATTGATGTATACTATTTTTGTTTTCTATACTACATATGATGTTACGATTCTTGTAGAATTTATTAGATATGATCTATATATTTATTTATTTATTTAAAATAAGTTTAAAATAGATATACTTCTACTATAAATTATAAAAAAATTATGCATGAATCCTAGGTAATTTTCAACAATAGTATCAGAGCGATCGATTTTATAATATGATATGTAGAGGTAAAACTTTATATGTTAGATGTAATATTAATATGAGTAACTGCTTCATATTGGATTGATCACCATGGCTATCTATTCATAGGAGAAAAGTAGGATTTAAATGTTATCTCTTTCCATTCCATGGGATCTCCTATGGTGTGTAGGGGGTATCGCTTGTAATTATATCCCATGAATAGTAAGGTGAAAAGAAAATCATTAAAATTGTTTTGACAATTAGATCTATTTTTTAGTATTTAATCTTCAATAATTTACTATTTTTTATCTAAAATTAATATATTAAGATTTTTTTTATATTTAAAATATAAAATATAAAATTAATTTTAGTATATGACTATATCGTATAGTTAAGATCTGAAAGTGTTTAATATATATGTAATGCATGTAAATTATCTAGATCTAAAATTTAACAAAATTAATTTTGATTAATTACTAGAATTAGAGGTCTAAGATTAGATTTAGAATTGTATTCATAAATTATGAGCTTTGGGTTAGCTTGAATCAGGTCAAATAACCGAGTTAGACCTAGGATTAAAATTTTGAATAATATAAACCTAATAGAAAATTTGATTTAATCTAACCTAAAGTTGGTTAGGATTAGATCAAGTTTTCTCTAAATCAAATCTATAGTGATAGTTTGATTAAGTACATATTATAACAAATAGACTTGATTATGGCTTAATGATAAGACCCGAGCCTTAGGCTAGTCTAATCGAATCTAAAGAACCAATTGGTGTCTAAAGTAAGTTTGGCATTTGATCATGGTCATTAATTGGGGCTACCTCTTATCTAGCCAACTTGGTTGGTATCTAAAGAAAGAGGTTAGTAACGAAACTCTTCTATTGATCTCACTTACCTAGCCAATGTGGTCAGTCAGTTTTTGATTAAATAGCTCATTATTCGAGTTAACCCATGCGAGAAGGATGATCAGCTTGACTGATGATGGGGACATCGACCTACATGAATCTCAAAGCAGCATGAATCTCGGAGTAGCATGAATCTTGAAGCAGCACGAATCCTAGAGCAGCATGAATTTCAATCATATCCAGTACCAGAATAAATTAGTCTAGGATTTATCTTTATCAATTGTTTTGAAATTTGATTTAAGATTAGTTTGGATAGGATTGAGTTATCTAGTATGGATAGACCCTATCTTGTATTTGAATTTGAACCATCCTTATCTTTTTATCTTGTATTCAAATTCAAATGACGATCAGGAAAGGTCTATACATACCACCTTCAGTCCTTTGTAAAAAAAAGATGAATGAAAATAAGATTTTAGAGAAGAGTAATTCTTCTTTTTTGCTCCACATGGAAAGGATGAGAAGCCCAACTTTTGCTCCGTAAGGAGAGCATGCGAGGTATAACCCCAGGACATGATGCGATGTCATGTCTAGTTATCCCCTACCCTTTGATTCCACCTTCTTTACCACCCTCATGACTTTGAGATTCATCCTAGCGGCTCCATTAGAGAAGTGGGTAAGATGCCCTAGAAGTGAGAGGTCTCTCCATGAGTGTGAGTCCCAAAGTTCATGAGAGTCTAGATTCCTACCTTCTATCTTCATTATTCCTTCGCCACAAAAAAAATATAAAAATATAAAAATCTAGGATAACTTAATCATCGGTGACTTCTTAGCTCGTCGACAATCCTTTTCCTGATCCTGTTCCCCATCAATTTAGTATCAGAGCTAGAAAATTAGGGTACGATTCATATCACCCCAGATTTCCCCTCACCACCATCATCGTCCTCAGCCCCAGATTGTGACCACCATTGTCCGGAAGACCCCCACTACCTGTCCTATGTTTGGAAGCTCCTAGACACCTTCCTCATTTGCCAAGAAGAGCTCCACATGATCCACTTCAATAGCAAAGGGATCCTCTCCTGTGCCCCTCTCGATCGCCTCATCTCCACCTTCACGATTGCCTCCGAGCTGGCATCCCTGCACTGTCCACATCACCTCCAAGCTGGCCCCCTGACGTGCCACCCACACCCATGATGCCTCACCATCCCTGCTCCCCTGCCAAAAGCCGACCATCTCTGTCGCCTGCAACCAAATGGAACAGCCACCATCCAGTAGTCGATCGACGTCGGACTTCCCCAGATCTAGTCCCGATTCCACCTTCCCCTCATCAAATCCAAGGAAGAACTGCCACAGCCCCGCCCATCTTCCCCTCTGATTCTATCTCTGATCGATCTCTTCCCTCCATCCGTGCTCATCGATCTCACCATCCTCAGACACCTCTCCGCCCAGATTGAGGCCCCATCTTCGCATGCGATGCTTCGCCAATGATCCTGGTGTCCCGTCCACCTTCTCCACCTTCTTCGTCGAAGTATCCATGGCCAAGTCTCCGCATGACCATCGCCATTTCAACATCAGATCTGCCAGCACCGCCGGACATCCCTCCCTTCGGAGATCAACCCCTTATTATCGATTTCACCGGTGATCATCGATTCTTGAATCCCAAATCGACAGCAGACCGGCGTCCGTCCCCACCATCATTAGTCCATCGATTAAAACTGCCCGTTTCCTCCGGCACGTCCAACACCTCATCTCCAATCCCGCCTCCAGCTGCCTGTCCGAAGACGTTGCATGCCTCCACCGCTCAAAACTCCCTAGAAATCCCACCGGATCCCATCGATTCCCTGCTGCCACAATGCCCAACGCCTCACCTCCACCACCGAATGACATCGCCATCGTGCCGCCACGTGTTCCCCGTGCCGCCGCCCACCTCCCATCACCGGTGCCGGTGAAGACCATCGGTTCCATCGAAATCGCCGATGATATCCAGCCAAAAGACTCATCATATTTGATCCCATGGAGATGGAGAAGCCATTGTGTTCGAAGCTGACTTCTCCCTCTGCATGCTTTTCAAAGTTGCACGGATCTCAAAGCCATACGAATCTCAAAGCTACATGACTTTCAAAGATGCACAGATCTTAAAGCAGAACTGAGGAAATAAAAAAAAAATCTCATGGGTAGCTGAAGCTGGAGTCTAAGCCTAACTCGATGGAATCGAGTTCTCCCCACCTCAGGAAAATGATGGGGACATCACCAGCATGGATCCCAGAGCAGCATGAATCTTGGAGGAGCACATATCTCGATGCACATCAAAATAAGTTATTTTATGATCGGGTTTTAGTTTTAGGATTTGTATGTTTTTCCAAAAAAAAAATTGTTGGTTAGGATTGAGTTATCTAGTATGGATAGGCCTTAACTTGTATTTGAATTTGAATCCTTATCTTTCTATCCTGTATACAAAATCAAACGATGATTTGGAAAGGTTTATAAATACCACCCTTAGTCCTTTATAAAAAATAAGGTGAATGAAAATGAGTTTTTAGAAAAGAATGATTCTTTTCTTTCGCTCCGCATAATAGAGAGGGTGAGAGGCCCAACAATCGTTCCATAAGGAGAGCATGAAAGGTGCAACCCCAGGACATGATGCGAGGTCATGTCTAGTTATCCCCTTCCTTGATTCCACCTTTTCTACCATCCTCATATCCTTTGAGATTCATCCTAACGGCTCCAAGTAGCGAGGTGGATGGGATGCCCTAGAGGTGAGAGGTCTCTCCATGAGTATGAATCCCAAAGTCCATGAGAGTCCAGATTTTTTCTACCTTCCATCTCCATTGTTCCTTCACCACCTCCCTACAAAAAAATCAAAAAAAATAGAATACCCTAATCTTTGATGACTTCTTAACTCGTCGATGATCCTTTCCTTAATCCCATCCCTCGTCAATTTGATGGGGACATCAGCCTGCACAAATCTCGAAGCAGCATGAATCTCGGAGCAGCATGAATCTTAGAGCAGCACGAATCCTAGAGCAGTATAAATTTTGATGCATATATAGTACCAGAATAAATTAGTTTAGATTTATCTTTATCAATTATTTTGAAATTTGATTTAGGATTAGTTTGGTTAAGATTGAGTTATCTAGTATGGATAGACCTTATCTTGTATTTGAATTTGAATTATCCTTATCTTTCTATCTTGTATTCAAATTCAAATGAGGGTTAGGAAAGGTCTATAAATACCACCCTCGGTCTTTTGTAAAAAAAAAGGTGAATGAAAATGAGTTTTTAGAGAAGTGTAATTCTTCTTTTTTGCTTTGCATGGAGAGGGTAAGAGGCTCAACTTTCGCACCGTAAGGAGAACACGCGAGGTGCAACCCCAGGACATGATGCGATGTCATGTCTAGTTATCCCCTCCCCTTTGATTCCACCTTCTTTACTACCTTCATGACCTTTGAGATTCATCCTAGTGGCTCGATTAGAGAGGTGGGTGAGATGCCCTAGAGGTGAGAGGTCTCTCCGTAAGTGTGAGTCCCAAAGTCCATGAGAGTCCAGATTTCTACCTTTCATCTCCATTATTCCTTCACCATAAAAAAATAAAAAAATATAAAAATCTAGGGTACCCTAATTATCGGTGACTTCTAAGATCAGCGACGATCTTTCCCCTGATCCCATTCCCTGTCAACTGATCTAGGTATCCTTGGATCAATTATTTCTTAGACCCTCGTCACAGACTTGGAAAAGTTAGTGGGAGGATTGATCTATCTTCTTCTCTCTTTTGAATTTTTATTAAAAATCTCTAAATTATTAGATCCCTAAAATGACAAGTTATGGAGATAACCAAGTTATAGCCCTCCATTAAGAAGATGGTATTGAGTTCAATAGTTAAAATGATCATTAGAAGTCTAAACACCTGGTGCCCATTTGGCTATTAGAATTATCATTCATATTATGTGGTTCAGTATAACTTTCTTAACAGTAGTCAAGTGAGCCAACCAAAATCGGACTTGACCATTTGTAGATTAGAAGCACTGAGTCTGATCATGTTAATGGTTGGACTTAACCAAAACTTTCAGTAGAGATCCAAAGACCTACTAAAGAGGTGCTTAAGACAAAATTAATACTAAAAATTATTTAGAAAAATAATTGGTTATGAACCTATCTTTGGATGCGCATGGGTAGGCCGGCCAAAGTCTGGTTCATGTGTAGTCTATTAGATGCTAGTACCCACTAAGAAATTAATATAATTTCTTGGATTTGAGGTAGAGGCCACTAATTTGAACAAAATAATGGAAGAACATTTTGACTAAAGTCCAAGTCTTTAAGATTAAATAATTTATGTACTAATAAGTCTTGTTCTCTTTTCTTTTTAGCTAGAAATGACAAATATATTGTTGCTCCATTTATTTGTTGGACAATGAAAAGCTAATAGGACCTAATTTTGGTAGCTCGTATTGAAAATTGAAAATAGTCTTAGAGCATGTTGACCCGTTGAGTGATTTTGATGATAACAAAATATTGGAGCATGTATTTGTTTTGCTAACAACTCTTCAAGTGTTCTATAAGTTTTTGTAGGATGATTCATATGGTCAAAATCCAACTCCTACAATCTTATTTTTTATTATAAGTTGTATTAAAGTATATCATGTAAAGAATAATCCAAAGAAAAGTTAAGAAAAAATTATGAAAATGGGTTACTTCTAGATGTGTTTCGAGCTTAAAATTTCTTAGAGAATATTGTTAGAAGAGTTCAAAAGCATCTTGAATGTTTAAAGTCTTGTTGGATGAATTTTGGAGAAGAACTGAGATTTTAATGAAGAACTCATCCAAGTTGACTCGAAGCAAAGGAGCCGACTCGGCACATAGCATGCATGAAGGATCAGGCACACAGATATCCGAGTCGACTCTAAGGGACCCGAGCCGACTCGTCTAGAACATGATTTTCTGAATCAGATAACCGAGCCGACCAGAAGGAAGTCCGAGCCGACTACATTATTCTATCAGACATCCGAGCTGACTCTTCAGAGATTCGAGCCGACTCCTCTAGAGTCTAGAAAGAAGAGTTCTGAGTAAATAGCCAATTGAGCCGACTCTAGTATATCTGAGCCGACTCTTCCAGAGTACACTTTGAATGCCTGTGAATCCGAGCCGACTAGAAGTAAGGCGAGCTAACTCTTCCAGAGTAAGGAATCAAGCTACTAAGAAACCGAGCCAACCAGAATGAAGCGAGGTGATTCAACCAGAACTACTCTGTGGATCCGAGCCGACTCGAGTAGATCCGAGTCGACTCAAAGGTCGATTTCAGCCTTATAATGGCTAGTTGTAGAACTTGGAATTTGAATCCAAAAAGTGCTCCAATGGATAAGCATCCCAACGGTCTACAACGACTAAAACTACTTAAGAAGAGCACAAGACACTATAAATGAAGAATTGAGATAACTTTTGAAAGTAGAATGCTTATTTTGAATATCAAAGAAACCTTGAAAGCAAGAGAGCACAAAAAAGCATTCAAGATAGTATTCAAGTCTTCACCAACTCTCATCAGAAGCTTGAAGCAATCATTGAAGAAGTTAAAGAAGCCATTCAAGTGCATTGAAGTGAAATCAATAGGTCTTCTCTTGAGCTACATCGGTAACAATCCGACAACATCTGTTTGTCATTTCGTTGCTTTCTCTTTACAATTCTTTTTCTAAATTATTGGGTTATTGATAAGCTCGGTTTAAAAACCAAATAGGTTCTTGGTTTGCCTGTATAAAATCAAGTGTTAGGTTCTTGGTGATCCTGGTAAAACCAAGTATTAGGTTCTTGGTGATCCTAGTAAAACCCAGGGTTGGATTTCTTTGATGAGCCCAATTTAAAAACCAAAGAGAGTTAGGTTTGGATTGTGAGCTTGTTAAAACAATCTGACTATATTCCAGTGGGGAATATAGTGGAAATTCCAAGTGGTAATCTTGGATAGTAAACGTAGGAGCGGGTTGCTCCGAACCACTATAATTTTTTTTTGTTTGTATTGTGCTTTCTCTAACTGCTTTCACTTCTGTTTTTAAGTATTTGAACCACAACACTTAACACTCTAAAAAAGTTTTTAAAGAGCACATACTTGCTTTAATTTTTTAAATTCTCAATTTACTCCCTCTTAAAAAAGCCACCTGGGCAACAACTAGTATTAGAGTAGTGTCTCTGAATACTTTTAGAGTAAAGATTGATGGCTCATCCCATGAGTACATCTTCGACTGAATGCCAATCTACAAATAGACCTCCACTCTTCACTGTTACAAATTATTCTTACTAGAAAACTAGAATGAAAATATACATTCAAGCTGTCAATTTTCAATTGTAAAAGGTCATTCTAAAAGGGCCACATATACCCATGATCAAAATTGATGGCGTGGATGTCCCAAAGCCTGAAGAGGATTGGGATGAACACGACATGAAGAAGGAGAAATTGAATGCCAAAGCCATGAATTTAATATACTGTGCTTTGGATGCTAACGAGTTCAATCAAATTTCCACTTGCTCTTTAGCAAAGAAAATTTGGGATAAACTCGAAGTGATGCATGAGGGAACTTCCCAAGTGAAGACCTCCAAAATTAATCTTCTGGTACATAACTATGAGTTGCTTAAAATGGAACAAAATGAATCTATCTTTGCCATATTTTTTCACTTTACATATATTATTAATGGTTTAAAAAGTCTTGGCAAGGTCTATTCAAATGCTGATCTAGTACAGAAGATTCTCAGATCACTTTCGGATAAGTGGGACCCCAAAGTGATTGCCATCCAGGAAGCGAAAGATCTAAACACTTTACCTTTGGATGAACTGATGGGTTCACTCATCACACATGAACTTTCCATGCAGCATAGAACTGATGATGATCAGAAGAAAAAGAAGATAATAGCCTTCAAAGCTGCATCAGATTCAAAGAAAGATGAGGAATCAGAAGATGAATGCTCCTCCTCCGAAGATGACTTGGAAGATGAAGATATTGCTATAGTCATGAGGAGATTTAGAAGGTTTATCGGAAAGAAGAAAATAAGATACTATAAAAAACTCCATAAACGAGATGAGCACTCTAAGGAGAAGGACAAAGAAAGAGAAAAAGAAAAAGAACAGATGCCCACATGCTATGAATGCAAGAAGCCTGGGCACATCCATCCAGATTGTCCTCTACTGAAAAAGATGTTTAAGAAAAAGAAGAAGAAAGCAATAGTTGCCATATGGAGTGACAGCAAGGAGTCGACTTCAACCGAAGAAGAAGAGACCACAAAGACTGCAAATCTATGTCTAATGGGTCTCGAAGATAAGGTAACATCCCTCGAACCTCAAATAGAATTTATATTTGAAGAATTATGATGGGGACATCGCCAGCACTGATCTCGGAGCATTACTGATCCTGAAGCAGCACTGATCCCAGAGCAGCATAGATTTCAATAAATTCAAATTCAAAAAAATTAGTTGATTAGGATTGGTTGTTTGAAATTTGATTTAGGATTTAGTTAGTTTTGGTTGGTTAAGATTGAGATATGGATAGGCCTTATCTTATCCTTATCTTGTATTTGAATTTGAACCATTCTTATCTTTTTATCTTGTATTCAAATTCAAATGAGGATTGGAAAGGTCTATAAATACCACCCTCATTGCTTTGTAAAAAATTGGTTAATGGAGTTGAGTTTTTCTTAGAAAAGTGTGATTCTTTTCTTTTGCTCCATAAGGAGAGGGTATGAGGCCCAATCCTAGGATATGATGATAGGTCATGTCTAGTTATCCCCTTCCTTGATTCCATCTTCTTTACTCTCCATGTCCTTTGAGATTCATCCTAACGCCTCCAGGTATCGAGGTGGGTAGAATGCCCTAGAGGTGAGAGGTCTCTTCGTTAGTGTGAGTCCAAAGTCCATAAGTTCCAAATCTTAAGTCTTCCATCCCCATTGTTCCTTCACCATCCCTAGAAAAAAAATCCAAAAAAAAGTAGTACCCTAATCTAGGTGACTTCTAGGTTCGCCCATGATCCTACCCCCATCTGTCCCACATCAATTTGGTATCAGAGCTAGAGGATTAGGGTATATTTTATTTTCCTGAATCATCCCAATCCCCATCACCACCCCCATCATACTCTGTAAATCATCTTTCTCTCTTTCTTTCCATCCCCATCTATCTTCTTCTTGATTCTGTTTAGTTGGTTTGTTCTTGAGATCCTTGAAGATTAGGGATGTATCACCTCCAATCTGTTCTGTTGTTCTTGGTTTCCTTTCTTGATGAGAGCCCATCGATAGTTTTGCTGAAGAATTCCATCGCCAATAGCCACCAAGATGCCAATTTTCGCCAGATCTACCATTCTTCGGTTTGTCCGTTCCACCCTCTTATGCCCAAATCCACAGCAGTCGATGACCACGCTTCAGCTGCCCAGATCTAAAGCCCCCTTCCCTACCGATTGACACCCCATCTCCTGCCAAGCTTGTTCCCATGTTTTCAAGTGCGCAAGGATCCAAAGCCTTAGCCCAAGCACGTCCGTCCACCTCTGATGGCTCGTATGAAGCAGTCAGTTCTCCTCCCAATCCCAGTCACTAGCCAGGGAAGAAGAAGTCACCACATTGCCTCCATCACCAACCGATGCCATTGACTATCTCCAATTACCGGAACCCCGCGCCACCCTTTTCCTCCGCAGGACCGAGAAGAGCCCCGTGCAGATCCACGAGCATGACTGAAACCACCCTGTCCACTCTTCCCCTCATGGAACCGATCGAATCCCGCCTCCACCCATCTCCATGACTCATGACCATGCCAGCATCGCTGTATCGCCGTGTCACCTTCGTGCCGACACCCCTTGAAGTATCCTGTACCGAGTCGACCATGGCATATCCACCGAGTCACTACCGGCCAGCCCCTCTCCAAATTCGACATCCCCTTTTCCATGTCTGGCAGTCCTCTCCACCCCAGTGTCATCATTGGTGAAGCCCGCCAGTAGTCCCTCCACTATTCCGCCATTCATTCAGCCCGTGGAAAGGGAAGATGCGCACGAATGTGAAAGCACACGGATTTCAAAGCAAGACTCCCTCTACATGCTTCTTAAAGCAAGACGCCCACCCCTTCGCCGACTTCAAGAGTAGGAGGGAAATAAAAAAATAGGTGAAAAAAAGAAAAAAAATAGAAAAAGAGCAAAAAAAATTCTATGGCTATTGACAAGTCAAGTTGGAGTCCCAGGAGCCTGAAATCAAGTTGAAGTTGGAGTCTGAGCCTGACTCGATGGAGTCGAGTTCTCCCCACCTCAAGAAAATGATGGGGACATCGCCAGCACTGATCCTGAAGTAGCACTGATCCTGAAGCAGCACTAATCTTGAAGCAGCACATATTTCAATAAATTTAAATTCAAAAAAATTAGTTGATTAGGATTGGTTGTTTGAAATTTGATTTAGGATTTAGTTAGTTTTGGTTGGTTATGATTGAGATATAGATAAGCCTTATCTTATCCTTATCTTATATTTGAACTTGAACCATTCTTGTCTTTCGATCTTGTATTTAAATTCAAATAAGGATTGGATAGGTCTATAAATATCACCCTCATTGCTTTGTAAAAAATTGGTTAATGGGGTTAAGTTTTTTTTAGAAAATAGTGATTCTTTTCTTTCGCTCCGTAAGGAGAGGGTGTGAGGCCCAATCCCAGGACATGATGATAGGTCATGTCTAGTCATCCCCTTCCTTGATTCCATCTTCTTTACCCCCAATGTCCTTTGAGATTCATCCTAACGCGTCCAAGTATCGAGATGGGTGGAATGCCCTAGAGGTGAGAGGTCTCTTCATTAGTATGAGTCCCAAAGTCCATGAGTTCCAAATCTTAAGTCTTCCATCCCCATTGTTCCTTCACCATCCCTAGAAAAAATCCAAAAAAAAAGTAGTACCCTAATTTAGGTGACTTCTAGGCTCGCCCACGATCCTACCCCCATCTGTCCCACATCAAATTGAATTTTGCTTTTCATAATCTATTATCTGAATATAAAAAGGCTGGAGTAAAGATAAGAGCTCTAAAAAATATAAATGATTCTTTACAAAAAGAGAAGGAAGAAATTTTAGAAAAGAATAATTTATTACAAAGAGATTTACATGCCTTTTATGAAAAGAACAAAGCTTTGGAAACTGACAAAAATGCATGTATTAAGAAAAACAAAGCTTTGACTATTGAAAACAATGATTTGAAAAAGGAGGTTGAAAAACTCAAGCCACTAGTTGAAAAACTTACTTTATCTTCAAATAAGCTTGAGTTAATTTTAAAGGAATAAATAATTTATGGAAATAAAGATGGAATTAGTTTCAATTCTTCTAGTTCAAATGAAATTTCAGCTACTAAATTCATACCTTCAAAAGCTTATGTTCCAAAATAAATATCTCAAGAAGCTTTTGTATCTAATCATTCTACATCCATTTCTAAAGCTACAATGTATGTACCTAAGAATTTAAATAGAAAATCTTTTATAAGAAAAAGTTTTACATCTTCATCAATATCTAGAACTCCAAATTGTACATCTTTTCAGAATTCTAGAATTATATGTTATGCATGTCATGGGGTTGGACATAAATTCTTTCATTGTAATTCATTAATGAAAAATACATATTCTAAAAATAGAATTAAAAAGATTTGGGTTTCCAAAGGAACCACCTCTACTAACTTGCAAGAACCCAAGGTAGCTTGGGTACCTAAAAGAACTCCTTAATTATTTTGCAGGAATGTCTTGTAGCCCAGAATTTTAAAAAAAAGATGGTATCTGAATAGTGGTTGCTCAAGATATATGACGGGTGACAAAGATCAACTCATCACCGTAGAGATGAAAGAAGGAGGTATGGTTACTTTTGGAGATAATGGCAAGAAAAAAATAATCAAAATCGGTAAGATCAAAATAACCTCCTGTACTTTTATTAAAAATGTATTGCTGGTAGACAAATTGAAGCATAATTTGTTAAGCATTAGTCAATTATATGATAAAGGCTTCAAGGTTGTCTTTGAATCATCTATGTATATTGTAACAAACTCTCTTGATTCTAGCAACAAATTCAATCGACATGGACTTGGAAATATTTATGTAATAGATCTTAATAATCTAGCTATGTCTAGTAGTTCCAGTCTAGTTGCAATGAATGCTAAGACCATGGAGTCTTGTTTACTTGGCATAGACGATTAAGTCATGCTAGCATGCATACTATTGCCAAGTTAATTTCCAAGAATCTATTTAGAGGCATGCTTAAGTTTAAAATATATCTTAAACATGTTTGCGATGCATGCCAAATGGGTAAACAAACTGGGAGAGTTTTAAATCCAAAATTATGATTTCAACTACTAGACCCCTTGAGCAATTTCACATGGACTTATTTGGATGAACTAGGACCACAAGCCTAGGTGGTATGAAATATGCTCTTGTGATAGTAGATGATTTCTCTAGATTTACTTGGATTTTGTTTATCGCTCATAAATATGAAACTTTTAAAGTCTTTAGAAAGTTTTACAAAAAATTTCAAATCAGAAAAATCTTTCAATAGTCTCAATTATGAGTGATAATGGCACGGAATTTGAAAATCAATTTTTTGATGATTATTGCATAGAAAATAGCATTGGTCAAAACTTCTCTACTCCTAGAACACCATAACAAAATGGTGTTGTAAAGAAAAAAAATAGAACTTTGGAAGAGATGGCCCGAACAATGTTGTGTGAAGGCAATCTTCCAAGGTACTTTTGGGCAAAAGCCATGAATACTGCTTGTTATATTTTGAATCGTGTTTTGATTCATCCAATTTTAAAGAAAATTTCCTATGAGCTTTGGAATGAAAAGAAACCCAATATTAATTACTTTCATGTATTTGGTTGTAAATGCTTTGTGCTTAATAATAGTAAGGATAATCTACAAAAATTTAATGCTAAATCTGATGAAGCAATTTTTTTTGGTTATTCATTACATAGCAAAGAATATAGAGTATTTAACAAAAGAACTATACCTATAGAAGAATCAATGCATGTCATTTTTTGATGAAACTAACCCCTCACCTTCTAAGAAAGAAAAGTGCATAGATGATAATGCATGTACACTTCAAAAAGAAATGGAAGACATGAGCACAAGATAGACCAACTTAAGAAGGAGAAGAAACGGTAAGTAAGGATCATACTGATCTACCAAGGAAATAGAGGTACGTAACTTTTCATCCTAAAGATTTGATTATTGGTGATCCTTCACAAGGTGTTAGGACTAGGTCATCACATAAAGATATACAAGATTACCTAGCCTTTGTATCACAAATAGAACCTTATAGCTTAGAAGAGGCTGAATCTAATCCAAATTAGATGATGGCCATGCATGAAGAACTAAATCAGTATGAAAGAAATAGTGATGTACTTTAGTTGAAAGACCATCAGACCATCCCATCATAGGAACCAAATGGGTCTATAGAAATAAATTAAATGAACAAGAAAATGTAGTTAGAAACAAAGCTAGACTAGTAGCTAAAGGATATAACCAAGAAGAAGGTATAGACTTTGATAAGACCTATGCACCTGTAGCAAGACTAGAAGCCATTAGATTACTTCTTGCATTTGCTTGCTACATGAATTTTAAGCTTTTCTAAATGGATGTGAAAAGTGTATTTTTAAATTATCACATTTCTGAACAAGTTTAGTAGAACAACTACCAGGTTTTAAAATCCATGCTTTTTCAAATCATATTTCTAAACTTAATAAAGCTTTATATGATTTGAAATAAGTACCTAGGGCCTAGTATGATAGACTTAGCACTTTCTTGCTTGAAAATGATTTTACAAGAGAAAATATTGATAAAACTCTTTTTATTAAAAAGAAAAGCAATGATATATTAGTTGTACAGATTTATGTTGATGATATTAAATTTGGTGCAACTAATAAAATTCTTTGTAGAGAATTTGCTAAGTTGATGCAGGATGAATTTGAAATGAGTCTAATGGGTGAATTGAACTACTTTCTTGGATTCCAAGTAAAACAGATAAAGGAAGGGATCTTCATAAACCAAGCCAAATACATCAAAGAAATCATCAAGAATGATGGGGAACAAGTATCGAATGATGCATTTCTAAGAATTAAAGAGACTAAATGATGATGAGGTAAATAGGCATGCAGCTATTCTATGTAAAAGAAATAGAAATTCATGAAAGGAACATTGGAAAAAACATGACTAGAAAGAAATTCTTTCAAAATAATTAAGAAGGGACCTTTGTGGTTAGGAAACCACACAGGTTAGGGCTAGCTTACTTTCCTATTTCAGATCTGAAAGAAGGTTATAAAGAGGATTACCCGACCATTAGTATTTTGACATGTAGCAAGGAACACTCAAGAAGAAGTCCTAAGATGGCAAAGGGATTACTCTAGGTTTTGAAGCACCTTGTATCTGATTCCTTGGCATAATTGACCTTCATCTTGAAAACCAGGAAACTCGGGGATCCTGCACAGATGGATGGAAAGGTTAAAAGAGTTAGATGGAAGGTTGGAGGAATGGAAGAGGAAAGTTAGGGATGGAAGAAGAGGCTTAGGTTTGGATTGAAGTGGGTCTCCTTTGGCGCCCATAGCTTGAATCTTCTTCACTTGTTGGCATGGAGAACTCCATTGTAGATGACCTCCTTTGGAAGATGGAGTAAATGAATTTGGAGAGGCTTGAAGAAGGTTCTTCAAGGTTGGCCGAATGGGGTTGGAAGAAAGATTAGAAGCTTTGATTGGCTAAGTAACCTAGGTCTCACACCTACCTTCTCTCAAGGGTCTTTGTCTAATAAAGGAAGAAAGCTTTCTAGGAAAAAATTTATTTCATTCATCATCATTTTTACAAGAGAACTTAGGAGCTTTTATAGACTTTAAGCTCCCTTTCAAATTCAAACTACACCTCCTTTCATGGAAAAAATCAAGGGGCATCCCATGAAGAGAGGAGTGGCCCTTTCAAATTTGAAATTCCAATTACAAGGGAGAAAATAAAGGGCATCCCAAAGAAAGTGGAATGGCTCTTGCAAGGTGGCGTCCCATGAAGAGTGGAGCTTCCTTTGAATTTGTCTTGGGCGAAAATCTATGGTTGACTTGTCTTGGTGATGTGGCATGATCTATCTTCCAAGTGGCATGACTTGTCTTCCAAGGTGGCATGGTTCAATGATGATGTGGTTCTCCAAGTAGTTGGTGAAGCTGGTTGCACTTAATCTGGCTTAATTGATACCCAACTTCAAGTAGCTCTTGAACTTGACTCAATACAAAGCCTAATTGAACTCTAATTGAACTTTAAAATCCAAATTGAAATAAAACAGGATTCAATTATTCAAAAAAACATAAATACAGGACTCATAGACTTATTACAGGACTTAAATTCCTAGTCTTCTATCCATAAAGAACTTGGCATTAGTTGAAGCCTCTTCCTAAGCCTGGTGCCCGCATCAATTCTCCCTGGGTGGGAGGAACTCGACCCTGTCGAGTAAGGATTGGTTTGTCTGTGATATTTTTCTAAGAGATCTGGGTCAATTTGTTGTAGATCCTCTCGGGTGATCTAGGAGTCTTCAAATTTTGGTCGGCTTTGCCAATGAACCAGATAACGTTGATAACCCTTGTTTCTAGTAGTAATCACTTGGTCATCCAAGATACGTTCAATCTTGTCTCTCTGGTCTGGTGGAATTGCTGGTGGACACTCAGGTTGGGTTTCGCTCTCAAAGGCAGGGTGAAGTCTAAAAGGCTCACTAGGAATTAATGCCGGTTCTTTAAATTCTTTCAGATCAGAAATATTAAAAGTGGAGCTAATGCCATAATCAGGTGGTAACTCTAACACATATGCATTATTTCCTATTTTCTTAATTATTTTGAAAGGTCCAGCTCCCCGGGCATAAAATTTCTTCATAGTCCTCGGTGGAAACCTTTCAGGTCTAAGTTTTATGATGACAGAGTCACCTTCATTAAATTCTTTTATCCGTTTACGTGAATCAGCCATATGCTTATAAACTTCATTACTTATTTGAATTTTCTTACTAATTTCCTTATGTAATTCTTTAAGATGCTGTGCATATAACTCGGAAGACTCAGATACACGTGCATGTGTGGATAATGGGATGAGGTTGATAAGTCTCCTAAGTCTGTAACCATAGACAATCTCAAAAGGACTTTTACCAGTAGACCTATTGACCAAGCTATTGTATGCGAATTCAGCACGAGGTAGAAGTAAATCCCAGTTTCCCGGACTCTCTCCAACAAGACACCTTAATAAGTTCCCTAGACTTCTATTTACTGAAAGGATTATGCCCTAAAGGCCAATCGAAATGTTGTATTTCGATGGGATTTTCTTTTGTATCCCAAACCAGTGTATTGACATTATCAATTAATAAAGGCATTTTATTTTCATCATACGCTGTCTTATTAATTTTATTAAGATATGATGAACCCCATAGATTAGGGATATGGTTCTAGGGTTATGATGAGATCATACCAGTGAGACCTAAAGCCTTAAAACCCTAATCTAGAATATTCCTGGTCGATGGGATATTGAGTAGGGGATCAATATTTTCGGTAAGACCAGCACATCCTATGTATGCTTGGTGAAGAGGGTGACTGATCTCACAGTCACTTGTATTTGACACTAACACTAGGATGTGGGTGCTCATTAGAGAATGAGTTCACTGAATGGATCCAGCTTGAGAACATCTAATTGAACCTTATCTGTTTGTCAATAGATAGTTCTCATAGTAAGAGTAGTGCATGTGGTCCTTTGACCTGAGACTGCCATGGTATCTTGTATGCATGAATCCATACTTTGGTTCACACTCAATAATGACACTGAGTCATGCATGGGGTGATACTGGGTATGGTGGATTGCATATAGAGGTTGTGAGTAGGTCAAAAAGGAATCAATCAACCCTAGTAAGAGGGAAGAGCATCCAGATGATTTCAATCAAATGAAGATTCGGAAAATCTTTGATCAAAGTATAAACATTACAAATAGTTTCTAATGGTTCATTAATGAATCATCATTATCAAATTAAGAAAGGAATGAATATGAAATTAGATTTGACAAGTATCCATATCCATAGTCATATTTAGGGTGAAAGTAGATCGAAGGACTGAATTGCAAGGTAACTCACCACTAAAGGGTATTTTGGTAAATCCACCAAAATTCCATACCTTTCGGGTAGGCATGATATGTTGCTAGACGTCAATCTTGTCTTGTAGGTCTTCATGAACTAATTGATTTGGTTTCATGAGTCAATTCGATGTGTGATTCGAATTGGACAATTAGGTGAACCAATTTGACCTAATTAGGTTAATCGGGTTCGATCAGATCGAATCGGCTCAAACCTAAACCTACTGCTAGCTAGATGTGGAATCCAATGGGTTACACACAATAGATACTTGGCCAAGGAAGTCATTCATGATTTAATTAGGGTCATAGGATCCTAATTGGTTAGCCGGATTACATACTAGCATATGTAGGCTAACCAAATTCCTAACCTAATTGGATTGGGTCCGACTGCTTGCTAATTGGGCTAACCTAATTATGGAAAACCTAAATTAGGTTGAGTCCTAAGTGGGGCTAGCCTAATCAGAGCTAAACCTGATTTTAATTTGGATTTAAGGGCATTTTAGGTGCCATACATGAAGAGTCCCAATGGCATGGGACTCTTGGTATCTAAATGATACCTTAACTTCAAAAGGACATAGAATGAGCTATAGATCTCTGATTTGAATATAATTTATAGGTCAGAAAGAAAATTTTATGTTCTTTCCAATGACACCCATATTGCCTATATTTTGATAGGTCAACATTCTTTGAAATTTGCATGGAAGAAGGATGGCGCGCGCGGTGCATGAACAGTCGTAACTCTTCATGTGGCGTGCGGTTTTGATGGAGAGTCCTTCTGCTATCAGGACTCTTCATAATCTCTAATGTTTCGAGATTGAAGAGGTGCCTCTTGGCTTCCTAGGAACCGGTAATTGACATGTGGCAAGTGAGAATTCGTCTAGATAAAAGAAGGGATATGAATAAGGCCTTCGGAGCATGAATGGGCTTATTAGATATGATTTTTCAAGCCAGATAACTTCTCTTCGATCTTGAAAAATCATATCTAATAAGTTGATGGGAGGATATATCACACGCCCCTCTTGTATCTATAAATAGGAAACGGTGAAATGAGTCTAATATAAGTATTCCATCGAAGTATTATTCTGAGTGTCTCTCTCTCCCTCCTTCTTTCTTTAAGACAAGAGTTGTCTTGTTAAGACAAGGTCTTTTCTAATAGGACAAGGCCTTGTTTTAGGATATAAGCCTAAGGGGTCCTAGAGGAGGGTTGTCCTAAAACCAAGAGTGGTTTAGGAGAGTGTTTTAGTGCCCTACAGTAGGACAAGGTGTCCTATAATGGTCAATAGACCAAAGGCTGCCGAAAGAGTTCCACTTATCCAAGCAACTTGAAGAAGGAGTTCTTCCTTGGTCCGAGTCTCGTGTGGATCACCGTTGGAGGGCAAACATTTGGGCGCCTGGTGGAGAAGAAGGCTGAATCAGGGTTTTCTTCATTGGATTGGATACTAGCGGTTCAGGTTGGTGCCTAAACTCTAGTTTATATTATATATGCATGTTTGTATGTTTTAATTCTTAGTAAGGAGGTCTTGGGTTAAGGATTTGGTAGTGGTTTCATAATAAATTTTTGAAATCCACGCTTCCGCCCTGGTCACCAAAATCCTTACAGTGGTATCAGAGCCACCTTATTAGGGCTAAATCATACAAAATTTGAAGTTGCCCAATTTTGTAGGACTCTTGAGGTTGCCCATTTTGGTAGGACTCTACAAAATTTAAAGTTGCCCAATTTTGTAGGACTCTTGAGGTTGCCCATTTTTGTAGGACTCTATAAAATTTGAAGTTGCCTAATTTTGTAGGACTCTACAAAAGTTTAAAGTTACATATGTTGATATGTTTATGCATATATGTATGTCACCGGTTAGGATTTTCACTTAAACCTTAATTGATATAGAGATATGTTTAGCTTTCTAGTCATCGTACTGAAATAAGGTTGCCCTGGCATAATGGTGGATCCATTATGTGGTAGATGGTTGTCCTAGTATGATGACACACTTGGCACATTATAAAATGATATATGATGCATGGTTGAAGAATGGTAATATTAGAATGTGCTTCTGTTTGAATTGCCCTCTATTAAAATTATATTAAGTTGTAGTGTCATATACCAAAAGCAAAATAATCAAGATGATTAGTTGATCATTCGGTGTCTAGGAAAAGTGGTTCATGATCGGTAAAGAGGACGTGGTTTTTAATTGGTTCCGTTGACTGACCTGGCCAATTTTTATTGGTATCTAGGAAAGCAACGGGGGGACTCCCACTGCTCTCCACTTACCTGGTCGATAAGATTAACTTAATTCTTGATTGATATGCTTAGTGTAATATTCACTACATTAGGCCTTCCTTCATGCTAGGTCATTATTATGTTATGATCCGTATTAGGTTTGTTGTGTACACACAAGATCTATTATGGTAACTAACACAATTTTGGCCTCGTGCATTTGATTCTTATGGCATGATTTAATATAATACTTTGTTGTGAATATACAAGGATATTATTATTACAATCATGACTATAAAGGAATGAAGGGTCTTACTTCACTAAAATATTATAGCTTGTTGTGCACACATAAGGCTATTAATATTTTAGAGGCCAGGTTTTGTTGAGAATTGTATGAGATACAATCGGAAAGAGTTTTCCTGCCTTTGAACTTATAAAAGATTTGTTATGTACACACAAGGTCTTTTATAAGGAATTAGGATCTCAACCCCATTAAGAAAACCAATTAGGGTTTCTCGATCATCATATAGAGGGTTATGATGCTTGATAAAATAGTGGGAGACATAATTAAGTTAAAGTCCTAATTTAATTATGTTTTGTCAACATTGGCTGTTTGCTTATGTTATGTTCTTTGTTAATGTAGATTAAATGGCCTCTTCACTCTCACTTCGTAGTATACTTGATTCCAATAAATTGACTGGACTAAACTATGTTGACTGGTTGAGAAACCTAAAGATAGTACTCAGCCAGGAAAAACTTTCTTACATTCTTGATACCTACCTTGGAACCTTTAGGGAAAGATGCCTCACAAGAGAAAAGACCACAAACAAGATGTGGCAAAATAACTCACTCACTGTCAAATGTATCATGCTTGCCTCTATGACCAATGAGTTGCAGAGGCAACATGATAGCATGGACACTAACTCTATACTGCTCAATCTAAAAGAGCTATATGGAGAACATAGTCGAACTGCTAGATATGAGATACTAAGTAGTTGTTCCATGCAAGAATGACAGAAGGTACATCCGTACAAAACTACGTACTAATGGTTATTGACCTGATCACTCGATTAGGTCAATTGGATTTTGTTATGGATGGGGAGTTGAATCAGGATTTGATCCTGCAATCACTCCCGGAGTCATTTTCACAGTTTGTTCTTAATTATCATATGAACAAACTTAACATTTCTTTGCCTGAGCTGTTAAACATGTTAAAAACAGCAGAGAGCCATTTAAAGAAAAATAAGGCTCCACTTCTTCTTGTGGATGGGATCAACAAGAAGAAGTCAAGCAGAAAGGGTTCCAAGAGGAGATTGAACCCAAAAAGGGGTATCAAGAAGAAGAAAAGAAAGAAGGCCTCCGAACAGATGACCTGCTTTTACTGTGGCAAGCCGGGTCATTGGAAGAGGAACTGCAAGGCTTACCTTGCAGGTGTGAAGCATGGTGCATCGGATGCACCAAAAGGTATGAAAGAAGTTCATACTATTTTGTCATTGGATTCTTCCATTTCAAATACTTGGGTATTGGATACCGCCTGTGGTCATAATATCTGCAAATAATTGCAGGGGCTGCAGAGGCTTAGAGTATTGAAGGAAGGAGACTTCGAGCTCTACGGTGCTGGAGGAGAGTCCATCCAAGCAAAGGTCGTAGGGACTTATATCTTGAAGTTACCTTCGGGGAAGATTTTAGAGCTCAGAGATTGTTACTATATGCCTAAGGTCATTAGAAATATCATATCTGTACCCTTGTTATTTAGACAAGGTTATACTATGAATGTTATGAGCAATGGTTGCTCAATCAGCTTTTCTAATGAAATTATATATTGTGGCATATTTTGCAATGGTCTTTTAACTCTATCCACTAATGACAATATACTTCAAAGTAACAAACGAAAGAGAGATGATGTAAACAATACTTTACTCTGGCACTGTCGGCTTGGACATATTAGTGAGACTAGGATTAGCAAGTTATACAAGGAAAATTTCCTTAATCCTTATGATTATGAATCATTAGGAACTTGTGAATCATGTCTCATGGGTAAAATGGCCAAGACTCTATTTAGTGGACATAGAGAAAGGACAACTGAGTTATTAGGACTCATACATACAGATGTATGTGGGCCTATGATAACTCAGGCCAAGGGTGGATACTCTTATTTCATCACGTTTACTGATGATTTTTCAAGGTACGGATTTGTGCATCTTATGAAACATAAGTCTGAAGCCTTTGATAAATTTTTAGAGTATCAAAGTATGGTCGAGAAACAAACGGGGAAAGTATTAAAATCCTTCAATCAGATCGAGGAGGTGAATACTTATCCACCGAGTTTCTCGATCACCTTAAAGAAAAGGGAATTATCTCTGAATGGACCCCTCCTTACACACCACAATTAAATGGTATTGCTGAAAGGAGGAACCGTACCTTATTAGATATGGTACGGTCCATGATGTGCTTCACAGAGTTACATGTTTCCTTCTGGGGATATGCCTTGGAAACTGCGGCTAATATCTTAAATAGAGTACCATCTAAATCTGTCTCTAGCACTCCATATAAGATATGGAGGGGTAAGAAACACAATCTTAAGTATCTTAAGATATGGGGATGTCCAGCCTATATCAAAAGAAATTTTGGACATAAGCTGGATGCTAGAGCAGATAAGTATCTATTTGTAGGATATCCTAAAGATAGTATAGGATATCTATACTACCACCCTACTGAACAAAAAGTTTTTGTCAGTAGGCATGCCACTTTTCTGGAGAAAGAGTTCATCCTACAAAAGGGCAGTGGGAGAAATATTGAACCTAAAGAAGTTCAACAAATAGATACATTTCAACCAAATGATAACATAGTTAGTATAGAACCATAACACACCACTCCTATCCATAGATCTGACAGGGTGCGTCATGCACCTGAGAGGTATGGGTTCATTATTAAAAATATTGAAGCCCGGATCATTGAAAATGATGAGCCTCTAACCTATACGGATGCTATCATGAGTAGGGACTCAGATAGATGGCTGGAAGCCATGAGATCCGAAATGGACTCCATGTATGTCAACCAAGTGTGGACTTTGGTTGATGCACCAGAGGGTGTTAACCCTATTGGATGCAAATGGGTCTATAAGAAAAAGATTGGGGCAGATGCCAAGTCGAAACTTATAAAGCCAGATTAGTGGCTAAGGGTTTCAGACAAAAATAGGGAATAGATTATGATGAAACATTTTCTCCTGTTGCCATGCTCAAATCTATTCGGATCATGCTTGCTATAGCAGCATATCATGATTATGAAATCTGGCAGATGGATGTGAAAACCGCATTCCTTAATGGTTTCCTTGAGGAAGAGGTCTATATGTCACAGCCATAAGGTTTTGTCTTGGAGACTAAACCTAATCAGGTATGTAGGCTGAAGAAATCCATTTATGGATTAAAGCAAGTATCCAGGAGTTGGAACATCCAATTTGATAAGACAGTCAAAGAGTTTGACTTTATCAAAAATGAGGATGAACCTTGTGTGTACAAGAAGACTAGTGGGAGTGCCATAGTTTTCTTGGTTCTGTATGTGGATGACATACTCCTCATTGGGAATGATATCCCAATGTTACAATTAGTCAAGGTATGGTTATATAAATAGTTTTCTATGAAAGACTTGAGAGAAGCATCCTATATACTGGGTATCAAGATCTATAGAGATAGATCTAGGAGGATGCTAGGCTTATCCCAGTCTAGGTACATTGACCAAGTGCTAAAGAGATTTAGCATGGAGGAAAGTAAAAGAGGTTACTTGCCCATTGGTCATGGCATACATCTTTCTAAGAAGATGTCTCCTAAGACACCTGAAGAAAGAAATAGAATGAGTTCTATACCTTATGCTTCGGCTGTAGGATCTGTAATGTATGCTATGTTATGTACCAGGTCTGATGTGGCATATGCCTTAGGTATAGCCAGCAGATTTCAGGCTGATCCAGGAGAGGATCACTAGAAGGCTGTGAAAAATATTCTTAAGAACTTGAGAAGGACTAAGGATATTTTTCTGATATACGGAGGATCTGATCTTAAACTGGAAGCTTATTCAGATTCTAGTTTTCAATCGGATCCAGATGATAGCAAATCAATTTCAGGGTATGTTTTTATCCTAAATGGAGGAGCTGTAAGCTGGAAGAGTTCTAAACAGCAGACTATAGCTGACTCAACAACTGAGGCAGAATACATTGCTGTTAGTGAAGCTGCCAAGGAAGCTGTCTGGATGAAGAAGTTCATCTCAGAGTTGGGCATTGTTCGGAGATTGAAGGTCCAGTACCACTTTACTGTGATAATACTGGAGCCGTCGCTCAAGCTAAGGAACCTAGAGCTCACCACAAATCAAAACACATTCTAAGACACTTCCATCTCATTCGAGAGATTGTTGAAAGACAAGAAGTCTGCATTAAAAGAGTAGAAATGAAGAACAACATAGCAGACCCGTTCACTAAGGCTCTACCACAGCGGGAGTTTGATCGCCACCTCGATTGTATGGGGTTAAAATTTAAAGGTGATTGACTTTAGTGTAAGTGGGAGATTGAAAGGATTATGCCCTAAAGGCCAATCAAAATGTTATATTTCGATGGGATTTTCTTTTGTATCCTAAACCAGTGTATTGACATTATCAATTAATAAAGGCATTTTATTTTCATCATACTTGTGTCTTATTAATTTTATTAAGATATGATGAACCCCATAGATTAGGGCTATGGTTCTAGGGTTATGATGAGATCATACCAGTGAGATCTAAAGCTTTAAAACTCTAATCTAGAATATTCCTGGTCGATGGGATATTGAGTAGGTGATCAATGTTTTCGGTAAGACCAGCACATCCTATATATGCTTGGTGAAGAGGGTGACTGATCTTACAGTCACTTGTGTTTGACACTAACACTAGGATGTGGGTGCTCATTAGAGAATGAGTTCACTAAATGGATCCAGCTTGAGAACATCTAATGGAACCTTATCTGTTTGTCAATAGATAGTTCTCATAGTGGGAGTAGTGCATGTGGTCCTTTGACCTGAGACTGCCATGGTATCTTGTATGCATGAATCCATACTTTGGTTCACACTCAATCATGACACTGAGTCATGCATGGGGTGATACTGGGTATGGTGGATTGCATATGGAGGTTGTGAGTAGGTCAAAAGAAATCGATCAACCTTAGTAAGAGGGAAGCGCATCTAGATGATTTCAATCAAATGAAGATTCGGAAAATCTTTGATCAAAGTATGAACATTAGAATAGTTTCTAATGGTTCATTAATGAATCATCATTATCAGATTGAGCAAGGAATGAATATGAAATTGGATTTGACAAGTATCCATATCCATAGTCATATTCAGGGTGCAAGTAGATCGAAGGACTGAATTGCCCGATAAGTGATCACTGAAGGGTATTTTGGTAAATCCACCAAAATTTCTCATCTTTCGGGTAGGCATGACATGTTGCTAGATGTCAATCTTGTCTTGTAGGTCTTCATGAACCAATTGATTTGGTTTCATGAGTCAATTCGATGTGTGATTCGAATTGGACAATTAGGTGAGACAATTTGACCTAATTAGGTCAATTGGGTTTGATCGGATCGAATCGGCTCAAACCTAAACCTACTACTGGCTAGATGTGGAACCCAATGGGTCACACACAATAGAGACTTGGCCAGGAAGTCATTCATGATTTAATTAGGGTCATAGATCCTAATTGGTTAGCCAGATTACATACTAGCATATGTAGGCTAACCCAATTTCTAACCCGATTGGATTGGGTCCGGTTGCTTGCTAATTGGGCTAACCTAATTATGGGAAACCTAAATTAGATTGAGTCCTAAGTGGGTCTAGCCTAATCAGAGCTAAATCTGATTTTAATTTGGATTTAAGGGCATTTTAGGCGCCATACATGAAGAGTTCCAATGGCATGGGACTCTTAGTACCTAAATGATACCTTAACTTCAAAAGGGCACAGAATGAGCTATAGATCTCTGATTTGAATATAATTTATATGGTCAGAAAGGAAATTTTATTCTCTTTCCAATGACATCCATATTACCTATGTTTTGACTGGTCAACATTCTTTGAAATTTGCATGGAAGAAGGATGGCGCGCACGGTGTATAAAGAGTTGCAACTCTTCATGTGGCGCGCAGTTCTGATGGAGAGTCCTTCTCCTATCAGGACTCTTCATAATCTCTGATGTTTAGAGATTGAAGAGGCACCTCTTGGCTTCCTAAGGACTGGTAATTGACATGTGGTAAGTGAGAATTCGTCCAGATAAAAGAAGGGATGTGAATAAGGCCTTCGGTGCATGAATGGGCTTATTAGATATGATTTTTCAAGCCAGATAACTTCTCTTCGGTCTTAAAAAATCATATCTGATAAGTTGATGGGAGGACATATCACATGCCCCTCTTGTATCTATAAATAGGGGCGGTGAAATGAGTCTGATAAGTATTCCACCGAAGTATTATTCTTAGTGTCTCTCTCTCTCCCTCCTTCTTTCTTTAAGACAAGAGTTGTCTTATTAAGACAAGGGCTTTTTCTAATAGGACAAGTTTTTTTTTAGGACATAGGTCTTAGGGGTCCTAGAGGAGGTTGTCCTAAAACCAAGAGGTTTAGGAGAGTATCTTAGTGCCCTACAGTAGACAAGGTGTCCTACGTGGTCAATAGACCAAGGCTGCCGAAAGAGTTCCACTTATCCAAGCACTTGAAGAAGGAGTTCTTCTTGGTCCGAGTTTCGTGTGGATCACCGTTTGAGGGAGAACGATTGGCGCTTGGTGGAGAAGAAGGCTGAATCAGGGTTTTCTTCATCGGATTGGATACTTTGCGATTTAGGTTGTGCCTAAACTCTAGTTTATATTATATATCATGTTTGTATTTTTTATTCTTAGTAAGAGGTCTTAGGTTAAGGGTTTGGCAGTGGTTTCATAATAAATTTTTGAAATCCATGCTTTTGCCCTGTTCACCAAAATCCTTACATTTACAACTTCATTTGCCCATCATTCTGAGGGTAGTAGCTATTGAGAATTTTAGTTTTGTTTTCCTAGTAGGTGCCAAAGGATTTTTCAAAATAGCTTGTGAAACGGACATCCCTATCTGAAACAATGGTTTTAGGTAACCCATTTAACTTGACTACTTGATCGAGAAAAAGCTTGGCTACCCTAGGAGCATCAAGTTTGGGAGCAGGGTATAAAATGGGCCATTTTCGAAATCGTTCGACCACTACAAAGATTGAATCGTGTTTTCTAAGGTCTTGGGCATCATAAATGAAGTCCATGCTAAGATCTTGCCATGGACAATCCGGCACAGGTATAAGAGTGTATAACCCTGGTGTTTGTCTTTGATGTTTGGCAACCGCACATTCCTACATCGGCAACAAAATTGGCTACCTATCTCTTCAGGCCTGACCAGTAAATTTCTCCTCAATTATCAATATGGTCTTTTTTCTTCCAAAATGGCCAGGCAAACCTCGAGCATGGTTCCCAATTAAAAGTCTCTCAAAGAAGTCTTTGGAATACAAGCTTGTTTTTCCTTAAATAGATAACCATCTAAAGGAGTACTCACTATGGTCACTAGATGGTCCTAATTTCAAAGCTTGGTAAACTTCACTAAAGTCTGGACAATTATCATACTCATCTATAAGTCTTTCAAATCCAATGACTTCAGTGCTAATCGAGTTCAGAAGCAAGGCTCTACGACTTAATGCATCGGCTACCTTATTCTCAGTTTCGGTACGTATTCAGACAAACGTGTAGCCTGAATGTATCGACCCACTTGGAATGCCTAGGATTCAGCTTTTTCTGGACTAAGGACTAGGGCCTCATGATCAAAAACAGGATAAATTCATGCGGTAGAAATAGGCCTCCAATACCTTAAAGCTTGCACTACCGCATAGAGCTCCTTATCATAGGTGGAATACCTAAGCTGGTGTGGGCACCAGGATCCGACAGAGGCTCCTCAACCCTCTGTGGATCCAGATTATGGTTCCACTTCTTTGTGTCTTGTAATAAAGCTTCAAGCCTCAAATTTGTAATTGTCTTTTGCTTTGGATTGAGTTTTACCTTGACCAATTTGGGTCAAGTTTAGGTCATGATCATGTATCTATTTTGGTTCGAGTTTGAGTTTGGATTGGGCCCAAGCCCCATTGAATCACCTAGCTTTCAGGACCAAGTCAAGTTCCTTGTGGGCCAACCCACCTCTTTCACTTGAAAGATGCCAACATAGGCACCACCTCAGCCACCTATGTGGCGCCATATCAGTTGCCACTTGGGCATCCAGGGAAGGAAACAAGGAATTGCCCTCATGCATTCCACACGCCCTCTCCATACCTTTTTTCTCTTAGGCGACCTGGAAGGAGGGACATCATCCCCCTCTTCCCTCCCCCATCACGCCATGATCCTCATTAAAGGGGCGTTGAAGATGTCATGAAGAACCAACCACAAAGCAAGTCTTCTTCCAAAGTATTTATGCAAGAATGGAAACAAGGGACACATTCCCCTTTCCAACCTTCAACCTGCAATGCCCAAGCTCCCTCCACTTTGGCCGGCCATGAATCACTCCAAGTGGCGTTGAAGGATCAAGGAAGCACATCCCTTCAAGCAAGCCTTGTTCCATGTTTTCTTCCCAAATGAACATGCAAAAAGGAAGTCAAGAGACCATCCCCCTCCCAGCCCTCCTACATGCCACGCCATCCTCTCCTCCATTTGGTCGGCCATGAAGAACTTTCCCCTCAATGTGGGCACCAACTTTTGGGTTGTAATTTGGGTTCAAGGGTTTTGAATTATTTGAATTCAATGGGCTTGGGTGCCTATTTAAAGGACCCACCCCCTCCATTGTAAAGGTATTGAATGATTAAATGAAAAGAGAATTTGAGTTGTTTATCCTCCAACCATGTCCCTAGACTAGGTTTGGTGAAGTTGCCTTCATTCCCACGTCAAGTGGTGTGAGGCCACGTCCTCGCCCAAGTTTTTGTGCCCCCATCCCCCCATCGTGCTCGGAGTCCTTCGTTCTCTTGGATGTCGAGTGGTGTGAGGCCACAATCCTTCATCCTCCGGGACATCGCGGGGTGCGAGGCCCCAAGTTATCTACTTCTTCGACTTCAGAACCAGCCGGACACCGAGCTCGAGCCCCTTCTCACCCCATCTTAGTCTCTTTCATACATCTCTCCATTTCGCTAATCCTATTATGATTGCCTACAGGTCCTCCCCCTACATCTCGGGCACTGGAGATAGTCTGCTTTGCCATAGTGACCTTCCGACCGAAAGCCAGTGCTTCTGCTGGTCGACTGCTCGGGCATCCAGGCCGCATCCGTCGAGTTGAGCGACCTCTGCATCCGGCGCTTCAGACATGTGAGGTTTTGCTCTCTCTATCTCCTAAGTAGGTATTGGTTTCGAGCTTAGTCCCTACCGGGGTTTCTTAATCCGGGATCATGTTCTCATTTTCCTATTTAGGGATTTGAACTGCTAGTTAAGCTTTCGTTATTCATTTCTCTTATTCTAGTCTTTGCTTGTGATCGGGAATCAAAACCCTAAGAAAAAAAAACATCTCTAAACTCTTCAACTACAAAAAAAATCCTTTGCATCATAACATCCATTCTAGCATCTCTAGCCCTATTCTACATCATTATTGGTATCAGAGCTTTAGTCCGTCATCATTTTGTGGTATCAGAGATTTATTCCACATCATTTTTGGTATTAAGAGCAAGCTAGGACTAGTGCATTTTGTTGTTTTCTTTCATTTTCTGCATTCTGGTCAGCCCGTATATGGTCTGATCATTGGATTGTTTTTCTTCCTATAGAGATCTCCAAATTTCATGATTTCTATTCTGTTGGATAGCATTTAATTCAGAGTAATTTTTTCTATTTTCTCAGATTTTATTTCAGTTTGTAGAATTTCTACAAGCCGAAATACTATCTGAGAAAATCTCAAGTCTGAATTCAGCAACCATCTCATTTCTTGCTTCATTCATCCTCCATAGCTTATTTCTTGCATTTAGGGGCATATTTTTATTCTGTCTTTTGTTTAGCATTCACACATCTGAAAGACACAAAAAAACAAGAAAATTTTAAGTCATTTCATTAGTCATTTTTGTGCATCATTCTCCATAACTTATCTTAAAGGCGTCATTAACATAGGGTCAGATTTCATTACCTGTCCCTAGCCCAAAACCACCACCCGACATATCGAACCCTAGCCATTAACTAAAATTGATTAGACATTTAATCTGCTCTAGTGAGCTAGGGACAACCACGAAGTCGGGTCGACCCAAGTACCGGGCCAAGCTAGATCACTTGTTGGTGTGTGCTTGAGTAGCTGGTGTCTAGGAAAGTGGTTCAGGGACTAGATCCCGAAGGGAAGTGGTTGGTTCCTTACCTGGCCAATTTCTAATTGGTGTCTAGGCAAGCAAAGAGGAACCTCCACTAATGTTACACTTACCTGGCCAGGTGCCAAGTTACTACTTCCAGGTTTATTTTCTTGACTTCACATTTGGAGAGATCTCCTAGGTCTAACAAACCGTAGCACCGTTCTGTGTGTGTTACAAGTGCACTAGATCAGGAACCTCTTTTCACCCACCTTCTCCACCCCTACCAAAGCCATGGACCAACTTCGAGCTGATATTGGAGCCCTAACTCAATCCCTAACTCAATCCATGACTCATTTAAGCAACCAGTTGACTAATAGAGTTGATCAATATAGAGGCCAGACTAGGACCCATAGAAGAAGTTGCTAGGCTCCGTGAGCATTTCCAGAGAGCTCCTGCCTACAGAAAACCTGAGCCCTTTAGGAACCAGAGCCATATCCCCGGGCCCACCCAAGGTTATAGCCAGGCTTACCCAAGTCGACCAAGCCCGAACCGATCTGACCCCAGTCGACCAAGCCTAGCCTGACCCAGTCCTAGTAGTCCTAATCTGACTCGACCCCAATACAGTAGAGAGGACAAGGGTAAGACTATTGAAGTCCAGAGGAGACCCGATCCCCAAGGTAACAGCTATATGTATCATAAACCTGGGCAGTTTGCTAGTCAGTGTACCGCCCCTGCCCTACTTATAGATGAACCAACTGAAACTGAATCGGAACCCATTGTTGAACCCCTTGAAGACTTTAAGGTTGAACCCATTGAAAATCTAGGGAAAGAAACTCCTGAGCCCATTAAAGAATTGAAAGAAGACATTTGTGAATCCAGTTTAGTAGAATATGGTGAAGATGGGCCCCAGGTAGAATTCATTGAGGAACCAAAGAAAAAGATCCTGAACCCAATAGAGATTGTGAAGGAGTAACTGAGCCAGGATCGACATTGTAGAGGATGGTGAGGGTTTACAAGTATTGCCCTTAGAGGAGGTCCAGGAGCAAGTCCCTATAGAACTACCCCAGGAGGTAGACGTCAGTTTTGAGGACTCTCAAGATAACATTCCCAAGGACCTTCCTAATGACCTTCCACCATCTAGGACACCCATCTAGCCTTGGAACTTGCACCTGTAGAACAATGTCCAAATCTTAAGATTATCCTGAACAACCAGGTCTATTTCATGACACCCAGAGATTACCCCAAGACTCCGACTCCTATTTTCTCCCTTCCCAGAGCTGTCTCACATTTTTAGAGCCATGGGTTTGCATTTTGTTGAAATCACCAGGCTACATGACTCATTAGAACCCATCCCTTTTACCATTTACTTTGGTACACTTTATGGCATTTGTTAGGGATCCTTGATAATTTTTCTTGTACATACCAGACTAGGTCAATCTAGAGAGTCCATAATCTGTTAGGTTTAGGCCCTAGAGCATCCAATAAAAAAAAATTTTCTGTAAGGATGCATAGTTGAGTCTGCATTTTGCATCATGTCAGGATTATGCATTAATGGATTTTTTAATAATTTGGTTGATTCCCGAAAGCAAACCAAATAGTTTGAAATAGGGATTTTGTAATGATTAGGCTCAGGCCTGAACGGTTTCCACCAGGAACTGTTAAGAAGCTTCATGCTCGTGGGGCTGGTCCCTTTAAAGTGATTAGGAGAATGGGCCCTAATAACTATGTGCTAGAATTATCTCCGGATTATGGAATTAGCTCGACATTCAATATCTCTAACTTAGTCGAGTATAGGGAACCCGCAAACATACCTATCGAGCCATTTGGACCTGACCTCTTTTTTGAGAATGAATCTGAACCTGAGCGTCCACCTCCAAATATACCTGAGCGAGGAGAGCGGATCGAGCGTGTCCTGGATGACCAAGCCATCACTACTCGGGGCAAGGGCTATCAACGTTACTTGGTCTGATGGCAAGGCCATCCCGAATCCGATGACTCGTGGATCACATGGGAGGACTGGCAATGCATTGACCCCGATATCCTGGAGAGGTACCAAAGCCAGACTAACCCTTACTCGACAGGATCGAGTTCCTCCCACCATGGGAGAATTGGTGTGGGCACCAGGATCCGACAGAGGCTCCTCAACCCTCTGTGGATCTCAGATTAGGGTTCCACTTCTTTGTGTCTTGTAATAAGGCTTCAAGCATCAAATTTGTAATTGTCTTTTGCTTTGAATTGAGTATGTACCTTGACCAATTTGGGTCAAGTTTAGGTCATGAGTCCTGTATCTATTTTTGGTTCGAGTCTGAGTTTGGATTGGTCCCAAGCCCAATTGAAGTCAACCTAGCTTTCAGGACCAAGTCAAGTTCCTTGTGGGCCAACCCACCTCTTTCACTTGGAAAGATGCCAACATAGGCGCCACCTCAGGAACCTATGTGGCGCCACATCATTGCCACTTGGGCATCCAGGGAAGGAAACAAGGAGGCGCCCTCATGCATTCCACATGCCCTCTCCATACCTTTTTTCTCTTGGGCGACCTTGGAAGGAGGAGACATCATCCCCCTCTTCCCTCCCCCACATCACGCCAAGATCCATCATTAAAGGGGCGTTGAAGATCATGTCATGAAGAAACAGCCACAAAGCAGTCTTCTTCCCAAAGTATTCATGCAAGAGGAAGATCAAGGACACACTCCCTTTCCAAGCCTTCAACCTGCAACGCCCAAGCTCCCTCCACTTTGGCTAGCCATGAATCACTCCAAGTGGCGTTGAAGATCAAGGAAGCACATCCCCTTCAAGCAAGCCTTTTCCATGTTTTCTCCCAAAATGAACATGCAAAGAAGGAAGTCAAGAGACCAATCCCCCTCTCCAAGCCCTCCCACATGCCACGCCAATCCTCTCCTCCATTTGGTCGGCCATGAAGAACTTTCCCTCCACGTGGGTGCCAACTTTTGGGTTGTAATTTGGGTTCAAGGGTTTTGATTATTTTGAATTCAAATGGGCCTTGGGTGCCTATTTAAAGGACCCAACCCCTCCATTGTAAAGGTATTGAATGATAAATGAAAAGAGAATTTGAGTTTGTTTATCCTCCAACCATTGTCTCCTAGACTATGTTTGAGTGAAGTTGCCTTCGTCCCCAGGGACGTCGAGTGGTGTGAAGCCACCTGTCCGTCGCCCCAGGGCATCGCGAGTCCTTCGTCCTCCTGGACATCGAGTGGTGTGGGGCCACAATCCTTCATCCTCCGGATGTCACGGGGTGCGAGGCCCAAGTTATCACCTTCTTCGACTTCAGAATCCAGCCGATACCGAGCTCGAAGCCCCTTCTTAACCCCATCTTAGTCTCTTTCAGTATATCTCTCCATTTCTCTAATCCCTATTATGATTGCCTACAGGTCCTCCCTAGCATCTCGGGCACCGGAGATAGTCTGCTTTGCCATCGTGACCTTCCGACCAAAAGCCAGTGCTTCCACGGGTTCGACTGCTCGGCATCCAAGCCGCATCCGTCGAGTTGAGCGACCTCTGCATCGGGCGCTTCAAATGTGTGAGGTTTGCTCTCTCTATCTCCTAAGTAGGTATTGTGGTTCGAGCTTAGTCCTACCGGGGTTTCTTAATCCCGAGATCCTGTTCTCATTTTCACTATTTAGGGATTTGAACTACTAGTGTAAGCTTTCGTTATTCATTTATCTTATTTCTAGTCTTTGCTTGTGATCGGAATCAAACCCTAAGAAAAAAAACATCTAAAACTCTTCAACTACAAAAAAAAATTCTTTGCATCATAAGCATCCATTCTAGCATCTCTAGCCCTATTCTACATCATTATTGGTATCAGAGCTTTATTCACATCATTTTGGTATCAGAACTTTATTCCACATCATAAGCTAGCTTCATTTAACTTTTCACTAAGAAAGCTATGGGGTGGCTCTCCTGGCTTAAAACTCCACCTATTCCAACTCATATGCATCACAAGCGACCGTCAAAACCTTAGAAAAACCAGGCAATCTTAAGATAGGTGCTTGTGTCTTTTCTTCTTAACATCTAGGAAGGCCCTATCAGCAGCTTTTTGTCCATTCAAATTGGCCTTTCCTAAAACTTCGTACTTCATGAACACTTTTTGGCATAGGCCACTCTACAATTGATTTAATCTTTTCGGGGTCAGCAGAAACTCTACCAGGTGTGACAACAAAACCTAGAAAAATGACTCTATGGTGAAAAAATCATATTTCTTAAGGTTTGCAAAGAGACTATAAGAGTAAACAACTTGATTCAAGTGGTCCAAATGATCCTCTTGGGTCCTACTATATATAAGAATATCGTCGAAGTAAACTACGACAAACTTTCCTATAAATAACCATAGGACTTGATTTATAATCCGTATAAAGGTCTAGGAGCATTGGACGGTCCAAAAGGCATCTACCCACTCAAAAAGACCCTCCTTGGTCTTGAACGCAGTCTTCCACTCATCCCCAAGTCTAATCCTAACCTGATGATAGCCACTCTTAAGGTCAATCTTTGATATTGTTGTTGTGATCTTATTAATGGCATGACTATCAATGCACATCCTCCAAGTGCCATCTTTCTTAGGGGTCAGTAATGCGGGTACTACACAAGGACTCAAACTTTCTCTAATAAATGAAGATGGTACAGATGTGTCGACACATGAAGATGGTATGTCGACTCAAACCGGCACGCAGCTTCCTCTTCAAATGGTACAGATGATATGTCGACACATGGACTTTATGTGTCGACTCAAGATGTCAACACATGGATCAACACATCGCCTGAGAATTTCAAGCCACAGAACTTACAGAAATTGAAAGAACAATTGATGTGTCGACTCAACTGAGAATGTGTCGACTCAGCTAATTTTTTAGAGAATCTGAATGGAACATTTTGAACTTGTGTCGACTCAAGAAAAAATATGTGTCGACCTAATGTGTCGACACATGAAGAGAAAGTATCGACACATTGAGTCTGACAATAGTAACGGCTAGTTTTTTCAAGCGCAGAACTCTTCCAAATGCCCTCCAACGGCTAGTTTTTCAAGTATAACAACTAGATTTCAATTTTGGAGGCTTAGGAAGGTATATAAAGGCTCCAAATCAAATCAAGATAACAACAATTCACAAATATTGAATATCCAAAAGAGTTTAAAGAGAAAAGAAGATAGAAGAGCCTTAACTCCTATTCATTCAAAGCTCAACCACTCTCAAGCCAAGAGAAGCCTTCCAAGCATTCAAAGCTATCAAGTGCATTGAAGATCATTCAATCTTAGGCATTCAAAAGGCTTCAACAAGAGCAAAGCAACACAACTTCGAGCTACATCGACTTATTTATTTTTTAATTAAAAGCTTACATTGGTTCTTTATTTCTCCACCTTTTATCTTGTAAAGATTGTTGGTAAGCCTTGAAAACTAATTAGGTTGGTGGTTAGCTCGCAAAACCACTAAGGTTCTTGGTTAGCCCGGAAAACCAATGAAGGTTTTTGGTTAGCCTTATGAAAACCAATTAGGTTCTTGGTTAGCCCGTAAAACCAAATGAGGTTATGACTTGTGAGCCTTGTAAAAACAAGTCGGGTTTTGATTAGTGAGCCCGGAAAACTAATCGGCTATAATCATTGGATTATAGTGAATTTCCAAGAAAATCTTGGAGAGTGGATGTAGGTGCATTGTTGGCACCGAACCACTATAGATTGTTGTGTTTAATTGTTTATCTCCCTCTTTGCTCTTTACTTTATTGCTTATTGCTTATAATTTTCGCTGCACCTTTATATTAGAGCATTGCACTTTAATTTTAGTATCTTATTGAACTGAATTGCATATCTTGTCTTGTGAAGTTTGCTACTTGTTTTATCAAGCTTAGTTTTAATTTTTTTTGAGACCCAATTTACCCCCGCTCTTGGGTTGCTCTCTGGGAAACAAGTGGTATCAGAGCCTTGTTCTCAGTATATAGGCTTTACTGCCTTGAGTAAAGATCTATGGCAACCCCTATTGGTACTAGTGTAGTTGAGGGATAAGCCTCAAACAGACCTCTATTTTTCAATGGTGCAAATTACACTTATTGGAAAACTAGGATGAGAATTTATATGCATTCTATAGAATACAATTATGAAAAGTAGTTGATAAAGGTCCTCATATTCCTTCGGTGGTGGTTAATGGTGTTTCCATCCCAAAACTTGAAAATGATTGGGATGAAAATGACATTAAATAATCCGATATCAATGCTAAAGCAATGAATCTCTTGTATTATACATTAGATCCTAGCGAGTTCAATAGGATATCTACATGCACGTACGTCAAAGAAATATGGGACACACTTGAAGTTACCCACGAAGGTACTGATCAAGTGAAGAACACTAAGGTCAATATGTTAGTATACCCATATGAGATGTTCCGGATATAACCAAATGAATCTATTACTGATATGTATACTCATTTTACAAATATTGTAAATGCTATGAGGAGTCTTGGTAAAGTCATATCTAATGCTGATCTTGTGAATAAAATTCTTAGATCACTACCGACGTCATGGGATCCAAAGGTGACCGCAATTCAATAGGCAAAAGATATAGACAAGCTTTCACTTGAGCAGCTAGTAGGATCGTTCATGACCTATGAGCTCAACTTGAAACAGAAATCAATGGACTTGGATAAAAAGAAGAAGGGGATCGCTTTTAAATCTAATGTTCAAGAAGAATCATTGATTGATGAGTCCGATGATGATAAAGAAGAAGAAGGTGAAGAAGCCCTCCTTGCCTAAAAATTTAGAAGATTCATGAAGAGGAAGACATTTTCCTGCAAGAAGAAATTCCAATCTAAAGAAAAGGGAAAGGAAAAAGAAAAGGGAAAGGAAAAAGAAAAAGAGAAAGAAAAGGAAAAGGAGAAGGAAGTACCTATATGCTTTGAGTGCAAGAAGCCTGGACACTATAAATTTGATTGTCCTCTCCTCAAGAAATCAAGGAAGAAACTAAGGAAGAAAGCAATGATGGCCACGTGGAGTGATAGTGAAGACTCCAGTATAGAAGAAGAGCAGATTGAAATTGCAAATCTCTGTTTTATGGCACATCAGGATAACGAAGAGGTATGTTCCGACTCTGAAGTTGATTTTACTTTGATGAGCTTAGAAGTGCTTTTGAAGAATTGATGCATGATTATAAGTTAGTATCATCTGAAAATAAGAAATTAAAAAGCATGCTAATAGGTTCTCATTAGAAAACAATTCTTTACTTAATGATGTTAGTTCTTTGAAAATTAAGCTAGATGTTTTGGAAAAGAAGAATAATGCTTTAGCAATGGAAAATGAAGTTCTAAAAAGACCTAAACATGTTGTTTCTAACAATGATCTTTTAAAGAAAAACAAGGATTTGGAACTTGAAAATGAAAAATACAAAAATGAACTTGAGAAAATCAAACCTTTTGTTGATAAGTTCACCTTTAGTTCTGAAAAGCTGAATTTACTTTTGAATAATCAAAGAGCAGTTTTCAACAAGGCAGGTTTAAGATATAAACCTCAAAAGCAACAAAAGTATTTCAAAAACTTTTTTGTACCTACATCATCTAGTATCACTTGTTTTACTTGCAAAAAATTATGTCATAAATCATATCAATGCAGTTTTCGAAAAATCATGTATGTTGATAAAATGTGGGTTCCAAAAGGATCCATTTTGAATGCTAACCCAAAAAGATCCAAGTTAGCTTGGATACCTAAAAACAAAGCTTGATCTTATTGCAGGTGTGTCTTGCAACTAAGGAAAACAAACGAATTTGGTATCTTGATAGTGGTTGCTCAAGGCACATGACTGGAGATGTGAAGCAATTCACTTCTCATGAAGCTTTGAATGGAGGGAGTGTGACCTTTGGTGATAATGGTAAAGGTAAAATCATTAGAATTGGTAAGGTTCATATAACTCCTTCTAATAGTATTAGTAATGTATTTCTAGTAGATGGTTTAAAGCATAATCTCTTAAGTATTAGCCAGTTTTATGATAAAAGTTTTCAAGTAGTTTTCAAATCATCATATTGCATGATTTCTAGTCCAGATTTAAATGGAGTACAATTCATTAAAAAAAGACATGAAAATATCTATCTTGTAGATCTTGATGATCTATCTTTACTTAATGGAGAATGCCTTATTGCAATGAATTCTACCAAAGAAGAGACTAGTTGGTTGTGGCATAGAAGGTTAGGGCATGCTAGTATGTACCTTATTTCAAAACTTTGCAAAAAGAATTTAGTTAGAGATTTACCTGAAATCAGTTTGAAAAAGACAAAATTTGCCAAGCATGTCATTTTGGAAAACAAGTCAAAACTTCTTTTAAACCAAAAGGATTTATAACCACTAGTAGACCACTTGAACTACTCCATATAGATCTCTTTGGACCAACTAGAACATCAAGTCTAGGAGGCAGGAAATATAGATTACTTATTGTGGATGATTTTTTGAGATTTACTTGAATTTTCTTTTTAGCACAAATAGATGAATCTTTTTCTGTATTCATAAAGTTTTATAGAAAAGTTTCAAACGAAAAAAGGTGTTTCAGTCATTTGTATTCATAGTGATCATGGAATCGAATTTGAAAATCAAGATTTCGAAAACTTTTGCAATGAAAAAGGCACAGAACATAATTTCTCTGCACCTAGGACACCTCAGCAGAATGGGGTAGTAGAAAGGAAAAATCGTACTTTAGAAGAAATGGCACGCACTATGCTTTGTGAAAATAATTTGCCAAGGTATTTTTGGGCAGAAGCTATAAATATAGCATGTTATGTTTTGAATCGAGTTTTGATACGCCCTATTTTAAAGAAAACTCCATATGAGCTTTGGAACCAAAGAAAACCAACCTTAAAATATTTTCAAGTTTTTGGTTGTAAATATTTTATTTTGAACAATGGAAAAGATCATCTAGGGAAGTTCGATGCCAAGTCTGATGAAGGTATCTTCTTAGGATACTCTACATCAAGCAGGGCATATAGAGTATTTAACAAATGGACTTTAGTTGTAGAAGAGTCAGTACATGTTGTATTTGAAGAATGTTCTAGCAAGTCTTCAAGAAAAGAGGATATATTTGATGAATGTGCAGGTGCTTACAAACTTCAGAAGCTGACTTTGGATAATCAAGCTCAACCAAATGAAGAGAATTAGGACAAAGGTGAGAAAGAAGATGACACTCCAGTGCATCATGATCTATCTAAGGAGTGGAGGTATGCTCATGGACACCCTAAGGAGTTAATCTTCGATGATCCATCTAAAGGGGTAAGAACTAAAGCTTCTATTAGAAATGAATATGATTACATAGCTTTTGTATCTCAAGTAGAATCTAAATATTTTGAAGAAGCTGAAAAAAACTCTAATTGATCAATGCTATGCAAGAAAAATTAATACAATTTGACAGAAATAATGTTTGGACACTTGTAGAAAGACCATCTAATATTTCTATTATTAGTATTAAATGGGTATTTAGGAATAAATTAGATAAAAATGGTTTTGTCATTGTAAATAAAGCTAAGATAGTTGCTAAAGGCTACAATCAGGAGGAAGGGATTGATTGATGAAACTTTTGCTCCTGTTGCTAGACTTGAAGCAATTAGACTATTGTTAGCTTTTGCATGTTTCATGAACTTCAAATTATTTCAAATGGATGTTAAGAGTGCTTTCTTAAATGGTTTTAAATAAAATGAAAGATTTTTGTTGAACAACCACCCGGATTTGAAAATCATGCACATCCTGATCATGTTTTCAAATTGCATAAAACACTTTATGGATTAAAGCAAGCACCTAGAGCATGGTATGAAAGGTTAAGCAAATTTCTTATTGAAAATGAATTTTTTAGAGGAAATGTTGACAAAACACTATTTTTGAAAAGGAAAGACAATGATTTATTGGTACTACAAATATATGTTGATGACATCATTTTCAATGCTACTAATGAAATTCTTTGTCAAGAGTTTGCTAAGCTTATGCAGGGTGAGTTTGAGATGAGCATGATGGAAGAACTCAACTTCTTTCTCGGACTTCAGATCAAGCAAACTTCAGATGGTATCTTCATCAACCAAGCTAAGTACACAAGAGAAATTGTTAAAAAGTTTGGGATGGAGACTACTAAGTCAATAGGTACACCTATGAGCCCCTCATGTAAACTAGATAAAGATGAAAATGGTAAATCTGTGAATCAGAAATTATATAGAGGCATGATAGGCTCTTTACTGTATCTTACTGCTAGTATACCAGATATTATGTTCAGTGTTTGCATGTGTGCTAGATATCAGTCTGAACCTAAGGAATCACATCTTATGGCTGTTAAGCGCATAATTAGATATCTGTCTGGCACTATTAGTACTGGTTTATGGTATGATAGAAATTCTTCTACTAAATTAATTGGATATTCTGATGCAGACTTTGCTGATTGTAGATTAGATAGAAAGAGTACTAGTGGAACTTGCCAATTTCTTGGGATTAACTTAATCTCATGGTTTAGCAAGAAACAAACTTCAGTTGCACTATCCACAGCTGAGGCTGAGTATATTGCAGTAGAAAGTTGTGCTCAAATCTTGTGGATTAAGCAACAACTTGAAGACTTTGGAATCAAGTTGGCTAGAACTCCTATTAAATGTGATAACACCAGTGCTATTTGCTTGACTAAAAATCCTGTTCAACACTCTAGGAGCAAGCACATAGAAATTAGACATCACTTTATTAGAGATCATGTTGAAAATAATGATGTTTTGCTTTAATTTATATGTACTGAATTTCAATTAGCTGATATTTTAACTAAACCTCTCTTGGAAGATCGATTCTGTATGATTAGAAGAGAACTTGGGATCATCAATCCCTTTGATTAAATCTTTTCTCCAAATTTGACTCAAATTAGATCTATTCAATCTTATTTTTGATGAATCATGATTAATAATTGATGATTTGACTCCAAATATATGTTGTTTCAATTGATTTTGATCATTCTGTGAAATTCTAAATTTTTCAGTTTTTAAGTCGATGTGTCGACACATAATGAGTCGACACATGCATGAGTCGACACATGCCCAACGGGAAACTGAGATTTTAAGGGTTTCCGAACCGTTTTTTCCCCAAAAATCATTCTCCTTCGAGCCGACACCTCGATCCCAGGTATCCATGTTGTTCATCCTCCCATTTCTTGGTTTTTAATCATGGATTTCTTGGATTTGAGACCTTGGTAGCCATTTTTGTTGGATTTCCCTCTAGGCTTTAGCTCCTAAATCCTAAAAACTCCCTATTTCTACCAAAAACCTTGCCCAAATCTTGTTTATTGATAATGGGTCCTCGCAAGCAAGTTGTTCGCCAACCATGACAGTCACAGCATGAAGAAGAGCGGAGAACGAAGGCATGACATGAGTCTAGGGCTCCAGATTCGCCAGCACGATAGTTGTTTGCACCCTCTAGTCGGATGAGCTCCAAGATAATGGTTGGAGGATGCCGAGTGGACTTCTCTTTCTTGGACTAGCAGCATTTTTGGATAGGAGAGTGGACCGACATGCTGGTTTGGCATCTTTCTGTTCGCTCAGTGAGAGATACTATCTCGGGCTGATGAGAGAGTTCTACGGATCACTTGCCCGCGGATCAGATGGCTGGATTGCTCAGGTTAGGGGACAGGATATTCCCATTTCAGCGGAGATTCTAAGCAGGGTATGGGATATACCCATGACTGGATCAGTTATGGACAGTCTGTTAGACAGAGTTAGTGGGCTCCAGTATATTTTTGAGTCTGATACCTTACCAGAGGGAGCCAATATTCCTGCTTCAAGACTATCTGCGGAGATGAGACTGCTACATCACATAGTCGCCCGGATCCTTCTGCCGAAGACCAGTTGATTTGACTACATTGCCGAGCGCGAGCTACTCGTGATGGTCTCCCTGATTCAGTGGATGCCGATTTGTCTTCCTATTCTGATGATCTATCAGATTACTGAGGTAGCATCTAGTCAGCGGCTCTATTTGCCGTATGGCATGGGTTTGACAGTTCTATTCAGAGAGTATGGAGTCAGCTTCCAAGATGAGCCATATCGTACCTTGATCCATACCGATGTATATGACATCAGGTCACTACATCGCATGGGTTATCATTTAGTCCAAGGCCATGGATATTGAGAACATTAAAACAGGCCGAGGATGCAGCTGACATTGATGAGGACACAGCAGAGGAGGAGCGGATTCTTTCTGGTGAGGCTGGACCGAGCAAGACACGGCCTGAGATGGTAGCACAGCCAGCTCAGTCAGATCCTTCTACATCTACCTAGCCATAGCCACAGCCAGAGTAGACGGAGTCTCCTGGTATTTCAGATACTCTAGAGGACAGAGTCAGATGCATAGAGATCGATATTTTCATCATGGGGCAGTGTCTAGACGTCTTTATTGTTGAGACGAGAGAGAGCTACATTGGTCTTCATGATAGTATTTCGGCTATTCTCTCAGCACTATCCAGAGCTTCTACGAGTGCTCCTGCTGCAGACATAGTTCCTGCTCTTGCTGATGTACCTGCTCTAGCACCAACTAATGATGTTGCTGATATTGATACTAGTGCTGAGATACTATTGGAGATGGAGTTGGAGATACTATTATTGGAGATATTGATGGAGATGAGGTGACTGACTCCGACCGATTTGATATTGATGATCTTATGTCAGAGCCAGTTGTGGAGGTGACAGATGATGTAGCTGTGAGACCTGTTGATCCATCCTTCTCACCTGCTCCGATCCTGATCCATCCTCTCCTTCCGGATCACTTGATCACACTTCAGTTTCAGTTCCGATTCCTATTCTTAGTCCTGTTGTTGACCTACCTGTTACTGATTTACCTACTATTGATTCTCCTGACATTCATATACCTATCATTCAAACACCCACACTTGATACATCTATTGTACATACACCAATACTTTCCACAGCTAATACTATTGTTCTTGATACACCTATATCATCAGCTATTACACCTATTTTTGATAATCCTACCCTTCATACTTCATCAGTCATTTGAGAGCTTGGATTCTTACACCCGGCTTTCAGCATCTCGATTCAGGCCCCACTTTTGATCGTACTCCTGCTCCAGCTGTTGCTGAGATGATTCGCCCAATCAGTTCAGTTCCTGAGGAGGACGTAGCTTCTACCTTTACTGCTTCAGCTAGAGGTCAGACCTATATTCGTCACAGAGGACGTGGATGCCATACCCCTCCTCATCCAACCAGGACCAGACTTCGAGATCTTCGACTATGATGGCCGCGAGCTCGATATTTTACTGATACCGAACCGATCGAGATCGAATCATCTTCTGATGACTCGATGGATAAGGATTAGGACACTGATGTATTTCTCGATACTTTTATATTTCTAGATAGTTTACTTTCATGCTTACATGTACTTTTATCCTTGTGTACAAGTTGCTGACATATATGAAAAACTTTGTGTTTTCTCACTTCTATATCTTTGATAAACATTAATGATGTCTTGAATTGCTTTTATATATTCAATGACTATGCTTTGTCTTCTTTAATTCATTTCCCTTACATCCTACCTTTTTAATGATAACAAAAAGGGGGAGTAATTCATGATGTTATTTAAGTATAAATGTGTTTACTTCTCCAAACTAAAGGGGAAGTAGCTTTAACTTTTTGAAAACATGATTTTATGAAAGGGGGAGCTTCACCTTTTAGTCAAAGTAAATTTGATTCTCAAAACCCCTCTTTCAATGTTTTTGAAACAATTCTTTCAAATTTTGTTATGAATCATTAATTCAGGGGGAGCTTTGTTAATTACTGAAACTTTCATTGTAAGAGTATCATGATACAAGCTCTTATTGCATTTAAATGAATATCAAAGTTCTGGCTAAGTTTTGATACTCTCTATCTTTGAAACAAGCTTAAATTCTATCATCTGTATTTTGAATGATTATAATTTTAAGCAATGATTGATACTTAATGCTTTCAATATTGTGTATCTTGATCAATTCTCTTAAAGCTTTACTTTTAAAGCAATTTATACTTAAGGATTTTGTCATCATCGAAAAGGGAGAGATTGTTGACTCCATTAATTGATTTTCATGATAAGCAAAATAGTTAAGTATAATTTGAGGACTAATGATTTGCTTTAAGTATGTTTTCATTGAAAGGATGCTCACAAAATTTGAAGAAGCCCAATTGTGTTGAAGAACCAAGTTTGAATGGAATGATTGCATAAAATAAGACTTGGACACTCAAAGAGTTGGTTGAATGGATGACCAAGACAAATGAAAACATGTTCCAGCACAAGTTCAGCAAATTCTGCACCTTTTTGATGATGTGTCGACTCAAGGTGTCGACACATGACATGATGTGTCGACACATGAAGATGGTGTGTCGACTCAGACTGGCATGCAGCAAAATTTCAAATGTCACAGATGATGTGTTGACACATGGACCTTATGTGTCGACTCAAGATGTCAACACATGGATCAACACATCATCTGAGAATTTCAAGCCACAGAACTTGCAGAAATTGAAGGAACAGTTGATGTGTCGACTCAACTGAGAATGTGTCGACTCAGCTAATTTTTTCAGAGAATCTGAATGGAACATTTTGAACTTGTGTCGACTCAAGAAAAATATGTGTCGACCTAATATGTCGACACATGAAGAGGAAGTATCGACACATGGAGTTCTGACAATAGTAACGGCTAGTTTTTTCAAGCACAGAACTCTCCCAAATGCCCTCCAACAGCTAGTTTTTCAAGTATAACGGCTAGATTTCGGTTTTGGGGGCTTGAAAAGGCATATAAAGGCTCCAAATCAAATCAAGACAACAACAATTCACAAATATTGAATATCCAAAAGAGTTTAAAGAGAAAAGAAGAGAGAAGAGCCTTAACTCCTATTCATTCAAAGCTCAACCACTCTCAAGCCAAGAGAAGCCTTCCAAGCATTCAAAGCTATCAAGTGCATTGAAGATCATTCAATCTTGGGCATTCAAAAGGCTTCAACAAGAGCAAAGCAACACAACTTCGAGCTACATCGACTTATTTGCTTTTTAATTGAAAGCTTACATTGGTTCTTTATTTCTCCATCTTTAATCTTGTAAAGGTTGTTGGTAAGCCTTGAAAACCAATTAGGTTGGTGGTTAGCCCGCAAAACTAATAAGGTTCTTGGTTAGCCCGGAAAACCAAGGGAGGTTTTTTGGTTAGCCTTGTGAAAACCAATTAGGTTCTTGGTTAGCCCGTAAAACCAAGTGAGGTTGTGACTTGTGAGCCTTGTAAAAACAAGTCGGGTTTTGATTAGTAAGCCCGAAAAACCAATCAACTGTAATCATTGGATTATAGTGAATTCCCAAGGGAATCTTGGAGAGTGGATGTAGGTGCATTGTTGGCACCGAACCACTATAGATTGTTATGTTTGTGATTGTTTGTTCTCTCCCTCCTTACTCTTTACTTTATTACTTATTTCTTATAATTTTCGCTGCACCTTTATATTAGCGCATTGCACTTTAATTTTAGTACCTTATTGAATTGAATTGCATATCTTGTCTTGTGAAGTTTGCTACTTGTTTTATCAAGCTTAGCTTTAATTTTTTTTTGAGACCCAATTCACGCCCCCTCTTGGGTTGCTCTCTGGGCAACAATAAGTTTCATTGCCCTCCAGGTTACTATGGGAACATCATCCCTTTGTCTAATGAACCTCTCAACGTTTCTCCAGTAAAGCCTAGCCTGACGAATTAACCTAAGCTTCGCGAACTTGCATTTTCTCTCCTTCATCATGTCATACCAATCGAAGTACTGATCCATCTTTCCCTCCTAATCTATGTAAACCTTAGGATCCAGATTTCCATCAAATGTTGGTGCTTCCAACCTAATACTCCTAAGGGTTCACTCATCACGGTCTTTTTGATTCTGATTGTGTCTCCTAGGGTTTGGCTCATAGACTGGATCATGGTGTGCTATCCTAAGATTCGGGTCATGGACTCGATCAGGATTGGGCCTCATAGGATTTGGCTTGAAAAAATGGTCTTGATGAAGAGCCCTTCTAGGGTTGATGGGTGCCTCAAACTCAAATTCAGGCTCTAACTTATTATGGACTTCATGATTTCCTCTAGGGATACGAGCTTCTAATCGATCAAGCCTAGTAGTGATGCGGGTTATCTGATCATTCAAGTTTTGATTAGTCTAGACTAATTGATCAGTCAAGTTTTGGTTCAGCCAGGTCATTTGGTCATTCAAAAATTTCATCAAACTGTCAAAGTTTTGTTCCATGGTTACACTAGATTGGGCTTGGGTTTGCTGATAAGGTGCTCCTGATCTAGTTGCCATGCACACGGACTCAACTCGGACTAGGGGTTTTGCTAGACCTAGAGTTCAAATCAAATGTAAGGTCAAATTGACAATCCGGGTTGTAGTAACTTGGCACCTGGCCAAGAAAGTGTAAGGTTAGTGGAGGTTTCTCTTTGCTTGCTTTAGATACCAATTTGAAATTGGCCAGGTAAGCGAACCAACCCACTTTCCTTCAGGCTCTTGTCCATGAATCACTTGCCTAAACACCGATACAAGCACACACAAATAGGATGTCAAAGTTGGCTTGACACTTGATTCGACCCGACCTTGTGGGTGTCCCTAGCTCACTAGAGCAATTAAATATCTAATCCGTTTTAATTAGGGTTGGGTTTGTTATATAAGTTGATAATTTTTTGGGCTAGGGACAGGTAATGAAATCCTGACCCTATATCAATTTGATACCCTTAATTTGGTTTACCATGAAATGAATGCAACAAGTATATGGATCCAAATTTCAGGTGCAGAATTAGTGTGTTGCAGTTCTAAAGTGGTATAGAAAGTGCAATGTAAAAATGTCCAAAAATTCAAAAAAAATTACAGAGCATTCCTAACTCATGGGAGACATACCAGATGAAAGAAAATTAAAAACTAAAATCTATGTTAGACGTGGTAGTTCTTAGAATACAGACGTTGCATGTAGGATAGAACAGCAGTATTTAAATAAACAAAAGCATTAACATTCCAAACTTCAACCTAAGGATTCACGTCTGGCCAGGGGCTTATTATTTCCATGGGTCGTGATAGTGTACTGGTGTACACCCACTCAGGAGGTGTGAATCTTAGATCTGGATTGGGTTTTTAAAAAAAATAACTTAGTAGCAAGTATAAATATTATGCATGTAGAAAATTTCAGCAAGCTACCTAAATGCAGAAATTTAAAATTAACCCTAACCTACCATGCTCTGATACCAAAATGATGGGGAACAAGTATCGAATGATGCATTTCTAAGAATTAAAGAGACTAAATGGTGATGAGGTAAATAGGCATGTAGCTATTCTATGTAAAAGAAACAGAAATTCATGAAAGGAACATAGGGAAAAACATGACTAGAAAGAAACTCTTTCAAAATAATTAAGAATGGACCTTTGTGGTTAGGAAACCACACAGGTTAGGGCTAGCTTACTTTCCTATTTCAGATCTGAAAGAAGGTTATAAAGAGGATTACCCGGCCATTAGTATTTTGATATGTAGCTAGGAATACTCAAGAAGAAGTTCTAAGATGGCAAAGAGATTACTCTAGATTTTGAGGCACCTTGTATCTGATTCCTTGGCATAATTGACCTTCATCTTGGAAACCAGGAAACTCGGGGATCCTGCACAGATAGATGGAAAGGTTAAAAGAGTTAGATGGAAGGTTGGAGGAATGGAAGAGGAAAGTTAGGGATGGAAGAAGAGGCTTAGGTTTGGATTGAAGTGGGTCTCCTTTGGCGCCCATAGCTTGAATCTTCTTCACTTGTTGGCATGGAGAACTCCATTGTAAATGACCTCCTTTGGAAGATGGAGTAGACGAATTTGGAGAGGCTTGAAGAAGGTTCTTCAAGGTTGGCCCAATGGGGTTGGAAGAAAGATTAGAAGCTTTGATTGGCTAAGTAACCTAGGTCTCACACCTACCTTCTCTCAAGGGTCTTTAGCTAGCAAAGGAAGAAAGCTTTCTAGGAAAAAACTCATTTCATTCATCATCATTTTTACAAGAGAACTTAGGAGCTTTTATAAACTTTAAGCTCCCTTTCAAATTCAAACTACACCTCCTTGCATGGAGAAAATCAAGGGGCATCACATGAAGAGAGGAGTGGCCCTTTCAAATTTGAAATTCCAATTACAAGGGAGAAAATCAAGGGTGCCCCAAAGAAAGTGGAATAGCTCTTGCAAGGTGGCATCCGATGAAGAGTGGAGCTTCATTTGAATTTGTCTTGGGCAAAAATTCATGGTTGACTTATCTTGGTGATGTGGCACGATCTATCCTCCAAGTGGCAAGACTTGTTTTCCAAGATGGCATGGTTCAATGATGATGTGGTGATCCAAGTAGTTGGTGAAGCTGGTTGCACTTAATCTGGCTTAATTGAAACCCAACTTCAAGTAGCTCTTGAACCCGACTCAATACAAAGCCTAATTGAACTCTAATTGAACTTTAAAATCCAAATTGAAATAAAACAGGACTCAATTATTCAAATAAACATAAATACAGGACTCATAGACTTATTACAGGACTTAAATTCTTAGTCTTCTATCCATAAAGAACTTGGCATTAGTTTAAGCCTCTTCCTGAGCCTGGTGCCCGCACTAAAGAAGTTTGGTATGGAGACAAGCAAAGAAATGAACACATCCATGAGCTCAACTTGCAGATTGGATAAAGATGAAGAAGGCAATAACATTGATCAAAAGTTATATCGAGGTTTAATTGGATCCTTATTGTACTTAACTGTAAGTAGACCTGATATCTTGTTTAGCGTATATGTTTGTACTAGATTTCAATCTATTCCAAAAGAATCGGACATGCTTGCAGTGAAAAGAATAATAAGATATCTAAGAGGAACAAGTAATTTAGGTCTATGGTATTCAAAACATTCTTCATTAAATTTACTTGGTTATTCTGATGCTGATTATGGTTGATGCAAAATAGATAGAAAAAGTACTAGTGGCACATGCCAATTTCTAGGATTGAATTTAATCTTATGGTATTGTAAAAAATAAAACTCGGTAGCACTATCTACTGCTGAAGCAGAGTATGTTGTTGCAAGAAGTTGTTGTGCATAAGTGTTATGGTTAAAACAACAACTAAAAGACTTTGGTGTTACATAGGCTATAATTTCTATCAAGTGTGATAACACAAGTACTATTAATTTATCTAAGAATCCAATTCAGCATTTTAGACAAAGCACATAGAAATTAGACATCATTTTATTAGAGACCATATTTTAAATGGTAATGTTGTGCTTGAATTTGTTTCAACTGATAATCAACTTGCTGATATTTTTGCTAAACCTCTTGATAAAGATAGATTTGAAATGATTAGAGGAGAACTAGGACTTTGTGACCCTCTTTAGGATTCTTTTGATCTAAATTCCCTTAGATCTAAGGAAACATATTCTAGAAAGCCTCTTACATTGATTTAAGATCTTTGACTATGTCTCCCTGTGATTTTTTGGAATTAATTCTCTTTTTTAATCTCTTTTTGACTCTTTTAAAGAATCTTGATTCGAGTCAACTCGGGCTTTTGTGCTCGATATAAGCCGACTCAGATTTTTGATTGAGTCTGACTTTCTCTACTCGAGCCGACTTGAACAATTTAGGGCTTGTCAAGCTGACTCGGATGTCGGGCAAACTATTTTTTTATTAGAGCCGATTGACTTATTCCATTCTTTCATGCTCTTTATTCTCACTCTAAACCCTAGCATTCCACTCGATAACACTTCCAAAACCTAAGAAATCCACTTCCTTAAGCTCCAATTCCATCCTTCTTCCCAAATCAGAGTAATGGCACCCAAAATGGCCATGGGAAAAAGCTCAAAGAGAGATGTTCCCTTAATTGAGACTGAAAGAAGAACCAAACATTGGCAAGAGGAGTCGACTCTGATAGAAAAAAGGGAAGAATAGCAGGAAATCACTGAAGAAAGGGAAATGGCTGCAGCTCCTTCTCTGAGACAAGTTGTGTCCATGTCAAACCGGCCCGTAACCAGTCGTAGGAGAATAATTTTTTCATTTCTCAAAGAAATAGCATTACGAATAGGTAATTCAATTGAAGAACTAGGGTGGAGCTTTTTCTGTTATCTAAATGAGCTAACTTATCCAACTCTAGTAAGAACATTTTATGAAAATCTAAGACTTGAAGCTTAGCACATAGAATCTACTATGAAAGGACAAAGAGTATTGTCACTGAGGAAAGGCCGAGTAGCTTATTGGAAATGCCAAAAGAGGGTGTAAAACACTTAGTACTAAAGGATAAAGAGAAGACCCTTAAGACTGTACTGAATAGGGCTGACATTAGTGGTGTTGGAAATGTTATGGCCAACACTTTATCTCTTGAAATGAGGCTCCTACATAATTTCATTAGCCGAGTTTTTCTTCCGAGGATAAGCAGATTTGATTGGGTCAGTGAAAGGGACCTATGTTTTATGGAGCACATAATTGAAGGGAGGGCCATCAATTTGCCATATATAATGATAATTCAAATGAGAGAGGCAGTAAGAAAAGTTAAAGCATGTCTATCCTACGGTATGGTGCTTACGTTGCTATTTCAAGCCTCAAGAGTAAGTTTAGATGGGGAAGATGGAAGTCCCCTGCATTACACAGACACATATTCCTCCAAGTCTTTGCTTTGAATGGGATATCACCTAAGTGGGGGAATTTGGAAAAAGAAAGGATCTGAAGTAAGAGCTATAGAAGCCTTTAGCAGTAATGAGAATGACAGTGATAGTGAGGAGCTGCCTAGAGAGATTACTATTGAACCTCCTACACTTGAGCCTGCTGGTACTACTACTTCAGAGCCTATTGTTGATGTGCTTGTTGCTGCCACTGCTGAGACTGAGCCTGCTTATACTACTGAGGATGTCGAGACTGTGCAACTGAGTATGGGAATCCCAGATTCTCTCCATCACCTGGTTCTCCACCAGTACCAATCTCGCCATTTGTTCCAACTGCACCTTCTACTCTAGGATCTTCTGCACAGGGACCATCTATTGACAGATCAGGTGTTTCAGTGACTCAGGATTACCTTGCACATCAAATGAGGTCACTGACTGATACTCTGACCAGTTCCATGACTGCTATGTTTGGCGAGCTTCGCCAGTCAGTTGATAGCAGATTAGATCTGATTGGTGGTGAGGTTAGAGAGCTATGCTCTAGAGTTGACCTGATAGAGTACAGCAGACCGATACCCCAGGTTGACATGTAGCCCATAACAGATACTCTTAAGACTGCTTCTGAAACCATTAAAAAATCAGTTGATCAGAGTATGAAGAGTTCAGAACAGAACTTCGAGAGATGAGCTACAGAATGGGCTCTATGGAGCAAGAAAAATAGATGGAAGAAGATTACACCAAAGGCATTGGGATATTGAGATCCGAGTTTGGTAGACTCAGGGGTCAGTTGAAGTATTTGCGAATGCCCAGGCCACTGAATTAATTGCTTTGAACACTGGGATTTAGAAGATGGAGGAACAACTTAGTTCTGTTTGGGTGACCCTCACTGAGCTTCAGGCTTTAGTCATTGCATCCTTTGCTACTCCTAGACCTCAGCCTGTACCTACACCACCTCCTAGACCTCAGCCTGTACCTACACCTACTCAACCTTCTACGCATCCTAGGTAGCTTGCACCACACCTTAGGCCCCAGGATTCTGAGCCATAATATGCGGATCCTATAGCCTCGATGCCATCTTTTAGACCATCCACTAGCATTAAGGTAGATGTACCTAGTGATAATGAATAGATTGATTCTATCTTTGCTTTCAATATTTTGTAACTTGTATTGAAAATTCTATAAATGAAATGAAAGCATCTTTTGGTATCCTACTTCTGTGTATGAATTATAATTGTACAATGCTTTTCAATGATATTTTCACTTGGTATAATGCAAATCAAGATCAATTTTAATTAGATTATCAAAATTGATATGAGAAAGTCAAATTATCTCAAACAAATCTTAACAACTTTCTCATTCTATTTTAAAAATTGTGCTTTGAAAAATCAAATGAATACCTTTTTGATTATTAACAAAAAGGGGAAGAACATATATAACTGTGTGCATGAAAATAAAATGGTATTGAGATGAAAATGTTTCATGTTTCAAAATTTTAAGAACATACAAAATGGGGAGAAAAATAGTTGAAACTGAATGGCTTTAGTCAAAACTTGTAATTTACTCTGAATACATCAAAAATTAGCTCAAGAATTAACTCTGACATTTTTACAAATGATCTGATACTTTTCAAAAGGTTCTGATACACTGCAAACTTGAGCTCTGATACTTTGTGTTTGTGCTAGCTCTGATACTTTGATATATACAAGCTCTGATACTTTGATACATAAAAAAGTATTGACACTGATACATGTATAGTTTTTCCAATATAAAATCTCTGATACATGTCAATACTTACTGTCAAATACAGTTAGCTCTAATACATGTTAATGCTTACTTTCAAATATAGTTATACATGTAATTGTAAAGAAGTTTTCATGCCCAGTATTTTGTCATCATCAAAAAGGGGAGATTGTTGATCCCTTGAGTGATTTTGATGATAACAAAATATTGGAGCATGTATTTGTTTTGCTAACAACTCTTCAAGTATTTTATAAGTTTTTGTATTATAAATTTTTGTAGGATGATTTATATGGTCAAAATCTAACTCCTACAATCTTATTTTCTGTTATAAGTTGTGTTAAAGTATATCATGTAAAGAAGAACCCAAAGAAAAGTTAAGAAAAAATCATGAAAATGGGTTACTTCTAGATGTGTTTCAAGCTTAAAATTCCTTAGAGAATGTTGTTAGAAGAGTTCGAAAGCATCTTGAATGTTTAAAGTCTTGCTGGATGAATTCTGGAGAAGAACTGAAATTTCAATGAAGAACTTATTCGAGCCGACTTGAAGCAAAGGAGCCGACTCTAGCACATGGCACGCATGAAGGATCTAGCATGCAGATATCCGAGTCGACTCTAAGGGACCCGAGCCGACTCATCCATAACATGATTTTTTGAATCAAATAACCGAGCCGCCCTGTAAGAAGTCCGAGCCAACTACATTATTCTGTCAGATATCCGAGCCGACTCTTCAGAGATTCGAGCCAACTCCTCCAGAGTTCAGAAAGAAGAGTTATGAGTAAATAGCCAACCGAGCCGACTCTTCAAAGATTCGAGCTGACTCCTTCAGAGTCCAGAAAGAAGAATTCTGAGTAAATAGCCAACCAAGCCAACTCTAATGAATCCGAGCCAACTCTTCCAGAGTACAGTTTTGAACGCCTGTGAATCCGAGCCGACTCGAAGTAAGGCGAGCCGACTCTTCTAAAGTAAGGAATCAAGCTACTGAGAAACCGTGCTGATCCAAATGAAGCGAGGCAACTCGACTAGAACTACTCTGTGGATCCGAGCTGACTCGAGTAAATTCGAGCTGACTCGAAGGTCGATTTCAGGCTTATAACGACTAGTTGCAGAACTTAGAATTTGAATCCAAAAAATGCTCCAACGGACAAGTGTCACATCCCAACGGTCTACAATGACTAAAACTACCTGAGAAGAGTACAAGACACTATAAATGAAGAATTGAGACAACTTTTGAAAGTAGAATGCTTATTTTGAATATTAAAAAAATCTTGAGAGTAAGAGAGCACTAAAGAGCATTCAAGATAGTCTTCAAGTCTTCACCAACTCTCATCAGAAGCTTGAAGCAATTATTAAAGAAGTTAAAGAAGCCATTCAAGTGCATTGAAGTAAAATCAATAGGGCTTCTATTGAGTTGCATCGGTAACCATCCGACAACATCTATTTGTCATTTCGTTGCTTTCTCTTTACAATTCTTTTTCTGAATTGTTGGGTTATTGATAAGCCCAATTTAAAAACCAAATAGGTTCTTGGTTAGCCTGTATAAAACCAAGTGTTAGGTTCTTGGTGATCCTGGTAAAATCAAGTGTTAGGTTCTTAGTGATCCTGGTAAAACCAAGTGTTGGGTTTCCTTGGTGAGTCCGGTTTAAAAATCAAAGGAAGTTAGGTTTGGATTGTGAGCCTATTAAAACAATCCTACTGTATTTCGATGGGGGATATAGTGGAAATCTCAAGTAGTAATCTTGGATAATGGATGTAGGAGCGGGTTGCTCCGAACCACTATAATTTTTTTTTGTTTGTGTTGTGCTTTCTCTAATTGCTTTTGCTTCTGCTTTTAATTATTTGAACCACAGCACTTAACACTCCAAAGAAGTTTTTAAAGAGAACTTACTTGCTTTAATTTTTTAAATTTCCAATTCACCCTCCTCTTGGGAAAGCCACCTGGGCAACAGAGCACAAACATATCTTATATGTGCTGATAGATTTGGCACCTGAATTGCCTGCTCCAAATGCTCAAGATCCAGTCCAAAATATTAACTAAAAGTGGCTTAATGATCGAACTATAGTTTGATGCACAATGTGGGTATGCATGAATGATGAATTTAGTCACATATTCAAGGATACTCAGCTAAAAGATATACTTCAAGTATTGAAAGAATCCTTCGGCACTTCCAATGACATTGAACGGTATAAAACATATTGTGCCATCTATAATGCTAGGATGAAGGAAGGGGCATCAGTCACTGTCATGTATTGTATATGATCGAACTGATCGAGCATCTTAGTAAACTTGGATTATCCTTACTTAAGCAACTTGGAAAGGATGCGATCTTAAATTCCTTGTCAAAGTACTAGCTTAACTTCCTTAGTCATTTTAGAATGACTAAGCTTGCAGTTAACTACCACGGTTTACTAGATTGCTGTAGACTTATGAGAAGAATCATCAGTTCAACAAGAGATCAGTGAAAAGGGTCTACTTCGACAAAGCATCATCCCTTTAAGAAAGAGAAGAAGAAAAATAAAAAGAAGGTACAATATGCTTAGCCAAGTCAGACCAAGAAGATAAAGTCTGACCAAAATCAAGTAGAGTGCTTCTTTTATAAGAAGCAGGGATATTGAAAAGAGAAATTGTCCTCTTTCCATTATCACGTTGGACTCGAACAAGCTGAGAAAGAAGAAGAACTAGCAAGCAGTTGCCGGACAAGGTACTTATATGATAATACCTTATAATTTTTTCATTTATGATACTACTATCTAGGTATTGGATACTGGAAGTCCTATTAATATTTGCAATTCGTTATAGGGACTTTAGGTTAGTAAAAGATTTGAAGACGGCAAGAGATTCCTGAATGTTGGAGATGGAAGAGTAGTTTGACTTCTAGTTTTAGAATTATCAAGCTTGTATTCAATGAAAATATCATTTTAGATGATTGCCATCATTATCCTAGTTTTATGATGAATGTTATTTCTGTAGATTTTTTTATCGAGAATAATTTTTATTTATTAATAAAAAATAATTATTATGATATCATTTTAAATATTATAACTATTGTTGGGATATGGTGAGATTGATCTGTTTACACTGACCTATGGAAAGCCTGGAATTGAAATAGGCTGATCAATGCCCAATAGGCACAAATATGATCAATGCCTCTTCCTAGAGGTTCAAAGCTGATCAACGTTCTACAAGCATAAGACTGACTTATTTCCAGGTAATTTATTAATTTTAATAAAGGATAGAACTTATTAATATTTATGTAGTTCAGGGGCTGATAAACTATGGAAGAGCTGATCAACTATGGAAGAGCCGATCAACTATGGAGGAGCCGATCTGTTACATTAGTAACCGACCCATTTAGCCTTGGCACAATGGTGAGACCACTTGAAGAAATCAGTCCCTGCTAAGGTCAGGTCGGTAGCTCGGCCCGTCACTTCAACCAGGTCAAGTCGGCACCTCGGTCGGCCCACTTCGACCATGCCTATAGCCAAGCTCAGCTAGCCTGCTTCAACCAGGCTGGCACCTCAACTAGGTCGGTAGCTCAGCAGCCTTGCTTGGAGCCTGCCAGGCGTGAAGGGTAGCCAACTTCGGCCTACAAAGCTCTCCGGATCAGCCCGGCTCCACTCCGCCCGGCCCAAGCGTCATCAAGAAGAAGCTGCTCCCAGATCAGTGCCTTCGCATGCTCCTGCCCAACACAACACAGCGCACCCGCGCCAAGGTACCATGCACGTGCCAGGGTATCGCTCCAACGTACCGCACGGAACCCCTCTGAGCGTGGTCTCCATGCCTGGGCTCCACCCGACCACACCCGCATGGCACGCCCCCGTGATAGGCGCGCGGCTCCGGCTCCTCCCGATGGGACTCCTGCGAGCGAATTGCCCCTCCGGCTCCGGCGCAGCTCGGCGTGCCCGCGGGATCCCAGCTCGGTCCGCACCTGCACCGCCCGCGAAGCACCCGCATGGGGTTCTTCTGCCCATGGCAGCTCGATCTCCGGTGCCCGCGCCTCAGTCCGGTTTTGCCCGGTGTGGCGAGCAGTCTGCCACGCCTGCAGTCAAGGCAGCCCTCCACGCGGCTATGGCTCGGCGATGCCGTGCTCCGAGTCCAGCTCGGCCTGACCTAGACCAGGGCAGCACGCCCCCGAGCCCCGGCTCCTCCGGCTCGGCCTGACCTCGCCGGCGTGCCCCAGGTCCGCCTGCATCCATCTCCGGCTGGTCGCGGCATGCCCGAGCCCGACCAAGCTTCATCCCAGGTGGACTCCGCCTGCGAGGGAGCAGGCCGGCTCCTCCGGCTCCGCACTATCCAGCTCAGCAGCCCAGCCTGGCACGGATGTGCCCAGTTCAGCCATGCCAGCTCGGTTGCTCGCACCTAGCCTGGCACGGACATGCCCAGGTTAGCCCGCGCCAGAGTCACGCTAGTGGCACGAACCCGTGCCACTCCGCTCGTCCGCTGGTTCGATCCCACGGCTCCGTGGTGCGCCCAGCTCTGATCGCCCGCCAGGTCATCCACAGCGAGCTCGGCCCCGTCCACCCGTGGTGCAACCCCGCAGCATGCCTCCACCCCCTCCGGCTTAGCCCGGCGGGACCCCGGCTCGACGTTGTCATGTCCCGGGATCGACTCCTCTAGCTCCGACCCGTATGGCTCCGATTCCATGTTCGCCACCGGCGCCCAGTTCAGCCACTGCACACTCATCCACGCATGGGTTCGTGCATGGAGCCCCTACACCAGGCACATGACAGTCCACGTGCATGGGAAGGTTCTACGGGCCTTCTCTCGGTCTGCATGCCTGCATGGCAATCTAGAGGAAAGTCCTAGCCAGCTCGGCACTTCGACACCGTGCGGTTCAGCCCCGTTCATATGGGCCCGGCGTGTCTCACGAGGGGCCCATCTGCATGGGCCTAGCGCTCTTTCCAAGGATCCCCTCCATGTGGGCCCTATGGCACACCACCTGACACGCCGCCTGCAAGGAAGGTTTGCATTTAAGTTTTCTAAACTACCGTTTACACTAACTAGTGGATAGTGCCCTGTCCAAGGTATTGTACCCTTGCACCAACTTCCTGAACCAGCCAGAAGAAGAAGGTTCACCAGCCCATCATGGCCTCACAAGCTATCCTAGCCTGACACGTCTACATCAAGATCAGCATGCCTCCCCAAAAGTGACAGGAACCATTCGTCTATGAAAAGACTGGCGTGGAGAGGTAAGGGGAGGTAAGAAGAAACAACACACTTTCTTCATTATCACCCTCTGGCAATAGAGAGTCCCTCAAGCTTTCCGCCTTAGAGGTCTCTTATTTCCTTCGATCGTCCCACTGACTTGATCGTCGAAGTGCCTCTGCCGGAATCCCTGACGCAGGTCTTTCCTATTTTGCAAGTCCGCCCAACAGAGGGACGATACGGTGAAGATTTCTCCCACCGGAGAGTCCCACAAGAAGATCACGACACAATATCAAGCCCCTTCATCCCTACAACTACGACTATATTCTCCTTGATTGTCTCCGACCGACAAGCCCGGTGATGCTGGCAGGGAGTCCACTCACCCGGGCCATGTAAGAAGCTACATGCCAGGCGATCTAGGCGGCAACAGTTTGGCACACCAGGTAGGGGGGCAGATCCACGCTCCTCAACAAGGTGGGATGACGGTTTCCATCTTTGTCCTTAGTCCCCGAGGGGCAGTCCGGGGGCACGGGGAGGGGGGCACAAGAACTTCTCCCTCTCTCTCAAGGCCCCAAGGAGCGGCCTCGATCAAAAAACCTTCAGCTGTGAAGGTGCGTCGCCACCCTCGATGGGGCAACAGGTAGCAAGCCAAGGATGGAGCCACCTCCCGGCGGTGCCACCATCCATGAGCCCCACTTAAAAAAAAAAGAAGAGAGAGAGAGAAGGAAAAAAAGAAGAGAGGAAGGAAGGGTTTGGCCATCGTGAAGAAGAAAGAAATCCATGCAACGGAGTTTGCTCCCATGCAACGGGGTTTCCTCCCATGCAACGGAGCTTACTCCCTAATACAACATGGCTCCCAACTCTCCCATGCAACGGAGTTCCTTCCCATGCAACGGAGTTTGCTCCCATGCAGCGGGACTTACTCCCATGCAATGGAGTTTGCTCCCATGCAACGGGATCTCCTCCCATGCAACGGAGCTTACCCCCTCATGCTACAGTAGTCCCATTTTCTCCCACGCAGCAGGGTCTCGTCTCCTCCATGCAACGAGGCCTTCTCCTTCCACGCGACGGAGTTATTTCTCTCATGCAATAGAGGTCTCACTTCCTCCCAGGCAATGGAGGTCCACCTTTCCATGCAACAAGGGCCTTATGCTCCCATGCAACAGAGTTTCCTCTCATGCAACGGGACTTACACCCATGCTGTGGGACTTGCTCCTATCCAACGGAGCTTCCCCCTATCCAACGGAGCCATTTTTCTCATGCAACACGGAGTTCCAACACTCCCATGCAATAGGGTTCCGCCTTTCCATGTACCAGGAGCCTTTGCTCCCATCCAACGAAGCTCCAACTCTCCTTCATACAACAGGAGCCTCTTTCCTCCCAAGTGATGGGAGTCTTATACCCCAATGCAATGGAGCTTCTCCCCAAGCCATGAAGCTCCCCATGCAACGAAGCCTTGCTCCCTCATGCAACCGAGTTTTATTCTTACGTGCAAAGGAGTCTCGCTCTCTCCCAAGATGGCGGTCGACGAACCTAATTCTGGCCTGCACAAGGAAGAAATATATCTTTGTTTATTCATATAACCGGAGTTCAACATGTAACTCCTTCTCCGCTACCTTTATAAAATAAAAAACCGTATTTCAGTTTTACAGGAAAAGCGCCCGCAAGCTCAGAACGCCTAGGCCAGAGCCCTATCCTCCTCCCCTAGGGCGAGCCCCTCGAAGGCTAGAGCCACCTGAACAGGAGTCGGGCCGTCGATGCCCACCACCAGGCTAAGCCTCTTCGAGGACGAGCCCCCTGGACCGGAGTCGAGCCCTCCTGGAGATGAAGCCCGGATCCCATGTCCCTTTGGCACCAAAGATCGGACCATGTTCCGGTACCGGCGAGCCTAGCTCCCCAGCATCAAAGCCTGGGAAACGTCTTTCGGCATTAGGTCTCAGAGTCCAGTGCCAAGACCTCAGCCTCGAGCCTAGCTACAAGGTACCAAGGTCCGAAGCTCAGACTTCCAGCACCCAGTCTTCGAGCCCAGCTCCAAGACACCAGGGATCGAAGCTCAGGCTTCTGGCATTAATGTCCCTGAGCCCAGCTCCAGGATGCCAACCCAAGACCGGAGATCAGATCTCCGGCCAAGGGATCATCGAGTCGCGCAGCTCCTAGTCAACAACGTCGTCGAACCCAGCTCTAGGATGCCAACTCAAGACCGGAGCTCAGATCTCCGGCCAAAAGAACATCGAGCCAAGTCGCTCTCTATCTCAAACGTCTCCGAGCCCAACTCCGAGACGCCAAGAGATTATGGGGCGACATAGCTCCCATCAACGCCTCGAGCCTAGCTCCAAGGTGCCAAAGACCTGAGCCAAGATCTCAAGCAACCCTTGCGCCCGAGCCTAGCTCCATGTCCAGGAAGGCCTCGAGCCTAGCTCCAAGGCAATCAAGCTCGGTAACCCTCTTCTCTGATCTTCCCACTCGAAAAAAAGATGAGAGGGGAAGGAAAGAAAGAGAAGGAGAGGGGAATACGGCAAGGATCCTCTTCTCTGATCTCCCCACTCGAAAAGAAGACGAGAGGGAAAGGAAAGAAAGAGAATGAGAGGGAAACACAGCAACAAAGCTACCACTTCTCAAGCCCGAGATCGGAGCTCAGATCTCCGGCCAAGGGACCCGCGAACCACATAGCTCTCAGTCCTCAACACCTTCAAGTGCAGCAGCTCTCAAGTGTCATAACTCAACCCCAAGCAAGATGAAGCCCTTCTATCTAATCTCCCCACTCATATAAAAAAAAAAAGAAGAAGAAGAAGAAAGAAAAGAAAAGAAGAAGAGAGGGGAAGGAAAGAAAGAGAACGAGAGGGAAGCACGTCAGCAAAACTACCACTTCTTAGTTATCAACGTCCTCAAGCCCAGCTCCAGGATGCCAACCCAAGACCGGTGCTTAGATCTCCGGCCAAGGTGCCTACAGGTGCCACGTCAAAGGAGGCCGCCGTGTTGGATGCTAAGCCAACTCTCCAAACCGGATCGCTCTGCCAAGCTAAGCTGAGCTCCCTTGAGACAATGAGTCGAGCTCCGAGCTCCGTCCTCCGCCAGGTCGGACCGCAAGCTCGGGACACCTAGGCTGGAGCTGCATCCTGCCCTCTAGAGCGAGACCCTCGGAGGTTAGTGCCCTGTGGTCGAGGTCGAGCTCAGCGCTCACCCGCCAACATGGAGCCTCTCCGAGCGCATGCCCTCTGGACTGGGTCCGCCTCTTGCCCTCCAGAGTGAGACCCTCGAAGGTTAGTTGGTGTGGTATGCATGATGAGGATGCAATCATGTGACTCTAAGGAGATTAACCAAAATTTAACTAGCAATTCCTACTTGCATATGAGTGATTCAACATATAAGATCAAGGAGATCTAAATAAGAAACCCTAAATGCTTATACTTAAACCCAGCTAGGAGGACTATCAAAATCTTAAAGAAATAGGACAATATTAGAATTCGCACACAAGTCAAGCTAGCCTTATTTAATGATCCCGATCTTAAAAGACTAGGAGTTCAAGCATTGAAATCTCAAGCACAAGGGATTCGCTCTTATGGTTCTCAAATGAAAGATCATACCACATAAGATGGGCCATCTAACTTTTTGGTTTGTAGCAAGTAATCCTTCCTCCTGGATCTGGAACCTAGAGAACCCCGCAACAAAGAAACCAAGATGATTAGAAGCTTAATTAGAAATGAGAAGATTGATGGAACTCAAAAGGAGAGTTTGTTGGAAATAATCCTTGGCGCCATGGTGGAAGCTTGTGTTGGTGTTGATCTTCTTCTTGTGAGGATGTCCTTAATTCACCTTGAAGGAAGAGGATTGCTTGGAAGATGAAGAATAAAGAGAAGGGTTAGGGAGAAGAAATGATGGAGGAGAGGAAGAGGTTCACTTAGGCACAAAGATCTACATAGGCACATAGAAACACATAGAGAATTTCTGAAAATTTGTATTCATTCATTAATTAGCTCTTTACAAGGGGCGTCCAAGGCTTTAAATAAAGCCTCACAAATTTTGAAATTTCAAATCCCCAAACAAGTGGAGTAATATAAGGGGAGAGGGCTGATTTTCTTGCTTGAAATCCTCCTTGGCCAACTTCCTTGAATTTGAACTTGGGATGGCGCCCTCTTGTGGTGAGGTGGCATGTGAGGTGGCATGTGGTCCCCTCTTGATGTGGCATGTGGTCCCAAGTTGAGGTGGCGCAAGTGATGTGGCATGTGGTCCCCAATTGAGTTGGCTTTGGTCTTGATTTGGGGTATACATTTTGAGTCTTCTTTAGGCTTGATGCTAGTTGACCCATTTGGATTGGACTAAGACTAGACCCGACATGGACTCGACTTACATGATTATTTTGGACTCAAAAGAAAGATTACAGGACCCAACATGGACTCAACTTACATTATTCTTTTGGACTCAAAATAAAGAAAGGTTACCGGACTCTCTAGTCCAACCATAAAGATTCGGAATGGGCTTGAATTGGTTGGAGTCTCTTTCTGATTCTGGTGCCCGCACCATTAGTGCCCTGTGGTCGAGGTCGAGCTCAGCGCTCACCCACCAATATGGAGCCTCTCTGAGCGCGTGTCCTCTGGACCGGGTCCACCTCCTGTCTTCCAGAGCGAGACCCTCGGAGGTTAGTGCCCTGTGGTCGGAGTCGAGCTCAACGCTCACCCGCCAATGTGGAGCATCTCTAAGCGCGCGCCCTCTGGACCGGGCCCGCACTTTGCCTTCCTCCACCAAGATGAAGCTTCCGAGGCTCTATATTCAAGCCAGAAGTCAGTCAAGCTTCTCCATAAAACAAAGCTGAGGCCAAACTCCCTAATGAAGCCGAGCTTCTCGCCAAAGTCAAGCCCTTTGATGAGACCAAGCTCCTTGCTGAGATCACACTCCCGTTGGAGATGAGGAAGACTAACCCCCACTATGGCTGGGGAAGGCAACACGATCCCCAAAAGGAGGAAGCTGTGAAGGCCCAGTCACTTCACGCACACCATGCAAGACTGTGGGGTGGGGTTTTTGTCCGCCACTCCATGCAAACGTGACGAAAAAGGTGATCCTGTCCCTCCATACAATCCGCTAGGATGCACAATGCCAACCACCGTGGAAGCTTGTGGTGGCTGCACCTCCACCGGCTAGAGTAGGAGATATCCGCGCATACGCCAGCAGCACTACCATCCCATGAAGGAGGTAAGAATCCCTCCTTAATAATAAAAGTTCCTCTTTGGTGCAACTTTGTCCTTCACCAACACAGGAACACGTCCGCCCGACTCCAAGTCCGGCGAACTCAAATGAAGCTGAGCTGAAATCAAGTTCCTTAACTTGGCCAAGCTGAAGTCAAACTCCTCACCGAGCCCCACATCTACCGCTTGACTCTTAGTTCAGCTCTTGCCTTATTCACAGTCCGGAGATGTCCACGGAGACTCAAAGAAGTCCCGCCATCTACCGAGAAAACTCACAGTTTGGCATTTGTTGTACTTAAAGTCGGGAGATGTCCATGGGAAGCTCTGGAGCTCCAACCGTTTACGGCTAGCCTCCTAACATGGCAAACTGGTGGCTCTGTCATCTCAGGAAAGAGGTAAGAATCCCTCCTTAATAATAAAAGCTCATTTCTAGTGCAACTCTGCCTTTCACCAACATAGGAACTCATCCGTCCGACTCCAAGTCCGGCGAAGTTAAGGGCTGAGGTCAAGCTCTTCAATTCAATCGAGCTGAACCTAAATGAAGCCGAGCTGAAGCCAAGCTCTTCAGTTCAACCGAGCTGAACCCAAATGAAACCGAGCTGAAGTCAGGCTCTTCAGTTCAGCCGAGCTAAAGTCATGCCCCTTGGTCTAGCTAAGATGAGGCCAGGCTCTTCACCGAGCCTCGCGTCTATCATCCAGAGGTGTCCATGGGTGGCTCTAGGGGTCCAAACATCTACAGCTCGCCTCTCAGCATGCCAAGCGAGTGGCTTTGCCACCTCATGAAGGATGTAAGAATCTCTCCCCGATAATTAAAGTTACCCTTTGGTGCAACTTTGCTCTTCATCGTTACAAGAGCTCATCTGCCCAACTCCGAGTTTGGTAAAGAAAGACCGGAAACCCTGGTACCTAAAGACCGGACACCCCGGCACCTAAAGACCAAACACCTCGGCACCTAAAGACCGGAAAACCCGGCACCTAAAGACTGGAAACCCCGGCACCTAAAGACCGGAAACCCCGGCACCTAAAGACTGGACACCCAGGCAACTAAAGCCCGAAGTCACCGGCACCTAAAGACCAGACGCCCCGGCATCTAAAGCCCGAAATCACTGGCACCTAAAGACCGGATGCCCCGGCATCTAAAGCCCGAAGTCACCGGCGCCTAAAGACCGGACACCCCGGCACCTAAAGATCGAAAACCCCGGCACTCCAAGACCAAAGATACTGGTACCTTAAAGTGGGAAATAATGAAAGTCCCACACCGAAAGCCTCATCAAAAGCTTTGAGGAGTGCTCTTAGCCCAACTATGTCCCCGGTCATGCCTGTGTGCACCCAAGTTATGTACCTCACCAACCCCTTCCTCCGCAGCACCGCCTTCTCTCCAGTTAAAGAGGAGTCAATCCGAAATGCTAGCACCATTGAAATGTAGCTAACCTTCAGTCAAGGTACATACGGGCAAGTGAATTTCAAAAAACACCACTTCCTATTTCTGTTCTGCAGGTATGCTACGACATAGAGCTGAATGGGTAAAAAACTACTCCTGTCGCCCAAAACGAGGAGAAGTAACGCCTTGGACTCAGGGAGTGGGGGCATCTGTTATAGTAGTAACCAACCCATTTAGCCCTGGCATAATGGTGCGACCACTTGAAGAAATCAGTCCCTATGGAGGTCAGGTCGGCAGCTCGGCCCATCACTTCAACGAGGTCAAGTCGGCACCTCGGTCGACCCACTTCGACCATGCTTGGAGCCCAGCTCGGCTAGCTCGCTTCAACCAGGCTGGCACCTCGACCAGGTCGGTAGCTCAGCAACCTTGCCTAGAGCCTTGCCAGGCATGAAGGGTAGCCAACTTCGGCCTACAAAGCTCTTCAGATCAGCCCGGCTCCACTCCGCCTGGCCCAAGCATCATCAGGAAGAAGCCGCTCCCAGATCAGTGCCTCCGCATGCTCCTGCCCAGCACAGCACAGCACACTCGCGCCAAGGTACCGCGCACGTGCCAGGGTACCGCGCCAAGGTACCGCACGGAACCCCTCCGAACGTGGCATCCACACCTCGGCTTTGCCCGACCTCGCCCGCATGGCACGCCCCCGCGACAGGCGACGCTCCGCGCGGCTCCAGCTCTTCCCAGCGAGTCTCTGGTGAGCGAAGCCCCCCTCCGGCTCTGGCGCAGCTCGACGTGCCCACGGGACCCAGCTCGGTCCGCACCTGCACCGCCCGCGAAGCACCCGCATGGGGTACTTCTGCCCACGGTAGCCCGGTCTCCGGCGCCCGCGCCCCGGTCCGGTTCTGCCTGGTGTGGGGAGTAGTCCGGCACGCCTGTAGTCAAGGCAGCCCTCCGCGCGGCTCCGGCTCGGCGATTCCGTGCTCCGAGTCTGGCTCGGCCTGACCTCGCCCAAGGCAGCGCGCCCCTGAGCCCCGGCTCCTCCGGCTCGGCCTGACCTCGCCGGTGTGCCCTAGGTACGCCCGCATCCAGCTCTGGCCGACCGCGGCATGCCCGAGCCTGGCCACGCTTCATCCCAGGTCAGCTCCGCTTACGGGGGAGCAGGCCGGCTCCTCAGGGTCCGCACGATCCAGCTCAGCTGCCCAGCCCGACATGGATGTGCCCAGTTCAGTCGTGCCAGCTCGGTTGCCCGCACTTAGCCCGACACGGACATGCCCAGGTCAGCCTGCACCAGAGTAGCGTTGGCGGCACGAACCCGCGCTACTTCGCTCGTCCGCTGGTCTGGTCCCACGGCTCCGTGGTGCGCCCAGCTCCGATCGCCCGCCGGGTCGTCCGCAGCGGGCTCAACCCCGTCCGCCCGTGGCATAACCCCGTATGTGCCTCCACCCCCTCCGGCTTAGCTCGGCGGGACCCTGGCTCGAAGATGTCGCGCCTCGGGACCGGCTCCTCCGGCTCCGGCCCGCATGGCTCCGGTTCCATGTTCGCCACCGGCGCCCAGTTCAGCCACTGCACACTCATCCACGCATGGGTTCGTGCATGGAGCCCCTGCACCAGGCACACGACAGTCCACGTACATGGGAAGGTTCTGCGGGCCTTCTCTCGGTCTGCATGCCTGCATGGCAATCTGGAGGAAAGTCCCGGCCAGCTTGGCACTTCGACACTGTGCGGTTCAGCCCTGTTCATGTGGGCTCGGTGCATCTCATGAGTGGCCCATCCGCATGGGCCCGGTGCTCTTTCCAAGGATCCCCTCCACGTGGGCCCTATGGCACGCTGCCTGACACGCCGCCTGCAAGGAAGGTTTGCATTTAAGTTTCCTAAACTACCGTTTACACTAACTAGTGGATAGTGCCCTGTCCAAGGTTCTGTACCCTTGCACTAATTTCCTGAACCACCCAGAAGAAGAAGGTTCACCAGCCCATCATGGCCTCACAGGCTATCCTAGCCTGACATGTCTATATCAAGACCAGCATGCCTCTCCAAAAGTGATAGGAACCATTCATCTACGAAAAGACCGGCGTGGAGAGGTAAGGGGAGGTAAGAAGAAACAACACACACTCTTTATTATCACCCTCTGGCAGCAGAGAGTCCCCCAAGCTCTCCGTCTTAGAGGTCTCTTATTTCCTTCGATCATCCCACTGACTTGATCGGCGGAGTGCCTCTGCCGGAATCTCCAGTGCAGGTGTTCCTTGTTTTGCAGGTTCGCCCGACAGAAGGACGATACGGTGAAGATTTCTCCCACCGAAGAGGCCCACAGGAAGACCACGACACAGTATCAAGCCCCTTCATCCCTACAACCACGACTATGTTCCCCTTGATTGTCTCCGACCGACGAGCCCGGTGACGCTGGCAGGGAGTCCACTCACCCGGGCCACGTAAGAAGCTACAGGCCAAGCGATCTAGGCGGCAACATGATCAACTATGGAAGAGCTGATTAACTACGGAGAAGAATTGATTGATTATGGACAACTTTGGTTGCACGTGCTTACATCCTGGATTAACCGTTTCACAGCCAGATGCCAGCTGTAAGCGATTAATTCCCTAGCCTATAAATACCCATGGGGGCAATGATAAAGGGACTTCTGCTATTCATTCTTTTTTGTATACTTCTTTGCCTAGCATTCCTTTAGATCGTATCTGTTCCAGTTTAGACGCCATCAATAAGCTTAAGAGCTCCTTCAATACCAAATAATCCAAAGAAGAAGATGGGAGGAAGCTAGATCAAATCAACTTGATCCGCTTTTTCTTTAACTCAAACTTGCTGTATTTTATTTGGACACAACTAATATATATGATAATTAAAAAATTATATTTATATTTTATCATGATCTATATTATTAATATAGTGTACAAGTAAATATCTTATATTATACTAAATAATGTATGTAAGATTTATCTTTGGCGTCATCGTAAAAAAATAAAAAATTCCACGCTCTAAACCGGCCAATTAGACCAGGCCGACTATTCTGAACGCGTTCGGTCTCTTTTACGATACCCTCGAGGGCTCAGTCGAAGTCGAGCCACGGCCGAATTTCGACAATCCTTGGCCTTCGTACGCTCTTCCGCCACCGCTGGAACTTCCGACGATGGCCTCCGTCGTCGGCGCCGCCGCTGCCGCCTCCACCGCATCGACGCAACCGATCAGAGCTTCCCTTCCCCTTTCTTCCTTCAGAGTTAATGGAGCCAGAAGGGTGGTTGCGGCCGCACGCCGTATCTCTTCTCCTTCTTCCAGTTCTCTCCTCTCTCGTCCGTATGGAAGCGGCTGCGCTGCCCTTGTCGGTCATCCATGGCGACTCCAATCCAAGCGGTTCGGCTCTGCTCTCTCGGTTCGATGCTTCTCCGGTAATACTACGATCCCTTGAACAATTATTAGGTCTTAAAGCTTGCTTCTTTTTACATTTTTCCTCCTGTTCGTCTTTTATTCGAGATTTCTTTGGGTTGTTTGACTTCAGAAGGAAAGGGCCAAAAAAAAAAAAATCCAGTTCCTACTTCTTTTCATGATATGGAAAAAGGATGTTTTTTTTTTTTTTTTTCTTATGTGCCTTGGATATTCATGATGAATGCCGAGTTTCTTGACGTTTGCTGTATTTTAGGAGGGAAAGGGCAAAAGAAATTATTTTTCGTTTTCATGTTATGGTAAAAAGTTGGATTTTTCTTAATTTTTTATAGTCATGGTATTTTGTATATTCATGAATTCAAATGAATGCTGAGTTCCTTGACGGTCCATTTACTATCTTTTAGCGCTGAGCCCGGAGATGAGATCGACGTTGGATAAGGTGGTTAAATCACACAAAGTCGTTCTTTTTATGAAGGGAACCAAGGATTTCCCACAGTGTGGCTTTTCAAACACTGTTGTGCAGATATTGATGTCGCTGAATGTCCCATTCGAGACGATGAATATACTGGAGAATGAAATGCTGCGCCAGGGGCTGAAGGAGTACTCCAATTGGCCAACATTCCCTCAGCTTTACATTGATGGGGAGTTCTTTGGTGGCTGTGATATTACAGTTGGTAAGTTTATCCTTCTACATAGTCTAGTGGCCCTTTGATTTCTTGCTTCTCTGACCTTTCTGTTGGAATCTCTTGAAATTATAGGTTAGTGCTTACTGATTTATATCCACCTTTGACTGTCATGGAACTATCTTTATTTTGTTAAAAGATAAATTATAACTATAGGAATCAGAGGACGACAATAGAAGAAAATGTTAAAAAGTAGAATTTACTCAATTGATTAAAGGTATTGTTGCTGCAAGTCTCTGATCCTTTAGTGGCGAGCTCAACCACCTATCAAGGTAGAGGTTGGTCACCTACCGATGTGGAGAGGTGTTGTGCTGGAGAACTCTTTCTTCTAGGAGGCTTGTAAAGAAGTTTGCTCATCGAAGATTTTTCGATGGGGCTTCCTTTGATGTCTAAGTCAGCCAAAGCTTTTGGCAATGGTAGAAAGGAGAGGGAGAAAATGGTAAAGTTTTGGGACTATACTTCTTGGAAGATGTTACTTACTTGAGGATATGATACCCTTTGTCCCCTTTGATACGGAGGGAATGAGTATGTCAATTGTAACTACCAAATCTGTTACAATTTGGATAATCTACGTCCATTATAAATAGTGGGGCATTTGTTTCTATGGGTGAAGAATCTTTATTTATTATTGTTGCTGCCAAGATCGCCGTGGCCTGTAGCTCCGGTGCGTCGTCGATGTATCGGGCTTCCGTGGGGGGCGCTCGTTCTTTTCCTTGCCGGTCGACTCCTTGGTCTGACTGCCCTGCAAAAAAGAGGAGACCCAGGCCGGAAATTCTGATGGGGATACTTCGACGATCAAGTTAGACGGGGACAATCAAGGAGAACATAACCTCTATGGTGGAAAGCTTAGGAACTCTCTGTGTAAGAGGGTGAAAGAAAAGAATTTAGATGTGAAGACAAGGTGAAGATGGAGTCAGGGAGCTTGGAAAGTTCTTTTGGCTGGCTTTTTGCCCATTTGCTCCCTATTCTCGCTTGCTTCCCGTTCTCTCTGATCTTATGTACCTGGGGTGGCCTAAACCGGATTCGAGGCATTGTCCAGATGTCCCTTTCCTTGCTTCCTCTCTGGGAGGGGCCGTTCGTTGCCTGCGGTCTCCCTTCGATCGGACCGGTTCTTCGGAGGGCTTCTCCTATTGGGAAAGTTCGCTGGCGGGGTGCAGGTCCTGTCCCTTAGATGGTGCAGTTCCTCGTGGGAGAGGCGAGTGCCGCGCCGTTGAGCCCCATGCCACGGTGGGATTTTGTATTCCCGGAGGCACCGTTGGAGTGTTGTAGGGCCTGAGGCCTTAATGGAATACTCCTTTTGGAGGAGGTTCATGTTTCGTGTCGCGAGGGTGGAAGCTCCTGGTTGCACGACCGTCGACGTGGTTGCTTACTATAGGGCCCGGAGCCTGGTGGAGGTCATACTGTGCAGAGTCTGCCGGTGGCGTGTTGCAGGGCTTGAATTTATGGCAGGGGGTGTGACACCTTCCGGAGGTTGCGGGTGGCTAGGCTCTTTGCCATGGTTTGAATTTCTGTTGCTCTTTCCTTCTTTCGCCATTGGTGGGAATATCGGCTTTCACAAGGTGGGGGTGAGTCCCGTCTTGAGAACTCCATTTCATAACTTGCCTTGGCAGCATGAGCACGATCCCAGTCGAGAGCTGGTCTCAGACTGAGGGCTCGTCTCATGAGCACGACTCTGGCTGGGAGCTGACATCGGTAGGAGGGCTCGCCTTGGCAGCATGAGCACAACCCCGGCCGGGAGCTGGCCTTGACGGAGGGCCGCCTCATGAGCACGACCCCGGCTGGGAGTTGACCTTGATAGGAGGGCTCGCCTTGGCAGCATGAGCACGATCCCGGCCGAGAGTTGGCTTCAGATGGAGGGCTCGCCTCATGAGCACTACCCCGGCTGGGAGCTGACCTCGGCAGGAGGGCTCGCCTTGGCAGCATAAGCACGATCCCGGCCAGGAGCTGGCCTCAGACGGAGGGATCGTCTCATGAGCACGATCCCGGTTGGGAGCTGACCTCGGTAGGAGGGCTTGCCTTGGCAGCATGAGTATGATCCCGGCCGGGAGCTGGCCTCAGACGGAGGGATCGTCTCATGAGCACGACCTTGACTGGGAGCTGATCTCGGCAGGAGGGCTCGCCTTGGCAGCATGAGCACAACCCCGGTCGGGAGTTGGCCTCAGACGGAGGGATCGTCTCATGAGCACGACCTTGACTGGGAGCTGATCCTGGCTGAGAGCTGACCTCGGCAGGAGGGCTCGCCTTGACTCCTTGTTTGGCCACCATGTCCATGTGGCAGGTCTCTTGCCAGCGCGACCGCTAGCAGGGGCTCCATGTCAGTGGATGCGCCATATCAGATGCCTCCCATTCCCAAGCCTGGAGAACGAAGCGGTGCTTGGGGCGATGAGAGTAATGATCATGCTGACGTGGAGGGGTGCGCCTCCTGCGCCATCAATGCTTTATGCGCCGTCGCTTTGGAGACCATGCTTTCATGCCCTACAGGGCATCGCCACATCACCCCTCATTAAAAAGGGGCCATAATTGTCGCGCTAAGCCCGAAAGAGTTACCTCTGAATCGAAGTGCTGCTCCCAATGGATCCTGACGCGTGGCGTGTTCTGACTGGCTCGAGACGAGTCATGGCGCACGTCTTCGACTGGTACGAGGCGACGGGGCTCCGGGTCATTTTGAAAGGGACTTGTCCTTTTGTTTCTTAAGGGCTTTCGAACGGCCAGGACGAGTTTCTTCCTACAGAGTGATCTTCTTCCACTTTCTTGGGCAAGGTCGCAAGGTTTTAGCAGGTTAGGCTCTCTTTTGCCCTCTCTTCGCCTTTGGCTCTTCTCCTTCGGTCTGCGCCTGAGGAGCACCCTTGCTAGGGTTTCTAGGTTCCTTTCTCTTCTTTGTTTCTTTCACCATTACTTCCGATGAGTTCTTCCGACAGAGGGCACCGCCCTCAGGGTTTCTCTAATGGTGCGGGGCTCTCCCAGCCGTGGCCTCCTTTCTCGGATATTGAGGAGGAAGTCTCGGTTGTGTTTCGCAGGGGTCCCTGTCGGACGGGGATTGTCATTGGATCCCCTGTGGTTTCTGCTCCACCTGCTCCTTCTGCCAGGGAGTCAGGCATCCTCGCCGGCATTGCTTCAATAATGATTGATGGGGATCTCCTCCGCGTCCGGAGATCATTTGTGGTTCCTAGCTCCGTCCGGCTCTTCGTTCCTGGACTGGGGGATTGGGTTACTTCTAGTGGCCCGGGCCGGATAGCCTTGTACGAAGACTTCTTTGTCGGGGGTCTTCGTCTTCCTTTACATGTCTTTTTTCTTTCTTTCCTTAGCAACTGCCGCCTGGTTCGGGCTCAGCTCACCTCTAACGCTGTCCAGACCATTTTTTGCTTTATTGTTCTCTGCAACCATCACGGGATCGTTGCCTGTTTCTCCCTCTTCAGGGCCTTGTTCATCCTGAAGCGCCACTTATCCGATAGGGGATGGTGGTTCGTGTCCCCCTGTAAGAGGGGCCTCAAATTCGATCTGCCCATCTCCATCAAGGGATGGAAGGGCAGGTTCTTATTTGCCTTGGTCGAGGGGGTGGACTGGGTCTGGAGTGACCCAAACCTTCCCCCAACCGATAGTCTGCTGTTGAGCCGGCGATAAGGAAGTATTCGACCGGCTGATTTCCTTCCAGGTCTTGGCCTTTCGGGATTTGCTGTGCGAGCGGAATCTCGCCGAAGCTGGGGTCAGCCAGGCCTAGCCCCAGGATAAAACTTGATGTCGGGCTTCCTTTCCTTTCAGTAGTAGGTTCGGTCCGAGAATAAGGCTAACTGGTTTGCCTTGTGTCACAAGAATGAGATTCAACTTCGAAGAGCTCCTGGGGATGTCCCAAAAGAGGGCTGCTACCGAAGAGCCCGAGGGAGAGCCCGGGAAGAACCGGGACGGGGGCCTCGCGATGGGCCTAATAGGAGGGGGCCAGCTGCCCCACGTGTGCGTCCAGTTTGAGGGCCAAGGCTCCTGCCAACCAACCCGGGGGCGAACCCAGGGCAGCGAAGGGGGCCCCGCCGTCAACTCCAGCGGCCCCTCCATGCACTGGTAATCCGTCACAGCCTGAAGTGGCGGGGGTGGCAAGATCCCCTGATTGAGATGCCAACTCCGTCACCCGGAGCCGGAGCTCTTGGTGACGGTCCAACGGGTGCGGCACTTTTGCTGGAGGCCACGCCCGACCTCGCCTAGTCGCCGGCGGCATCAAGTTAGCCAGGCAAGAAGCTTACCATAATCTTGCTCGGGGGTTCAGCGATAACCCAGGACGGGAAGTTGGCAGAGGAGATTCTGAACTCTCTCGTCCAGTCGTCGGACTGCTAGGGTCAGATCGGGAGGCCGGTGGCGGAGCTCGCTACCGGGGTGTTCCCCCAGTCGATGTCGGTAAGTGGTTTTCTGGGCCACCTCTCATTTTTCTCTTTTTCACAAAGGGCGCTAACTGTTGTCTCCTGTGCAGGTGGTGACCGATGTCCAACTCCTGCGGGACACCTGCCGGGCACTGCAGAGGTGTGATGCCCGCCTCCGTCGAGAAAGGGACGAGGCTCGGGGTTAGACCAACCGGGCCCGGAAGATGGAAGTCTACCTGGCTAGTGCCCCGGCCAAGGTAGCGGAGCTGGAGAAGAGGGCGGCCGAGCTCGAGGCAGCCTTGACTGAGGAGAAGGGTGTCAGCTCCTGCCGAGCTGAAGAGGTGGCTACTTCTGTTGCGGAGTTGGCCCACCTAGAAGGAAGGGCGTAGACCCTCCAGGCTTAGCTGGTGGAGGAGGCTGCCCGAGCCGCGGCAGCGGCTGAGAAGGCGACGGTGGCCGTCGCACTGATAGAAATAGCCAAGAAAGAAGCTGTCGAGGCCATCCCCAAATTCATGACATCCCAGGTTTTCAAGGACAAGGTCGCCGAGGCCGTCCTGAACTCCTTCCACCAGGGATTCAGAGACTTCAAAAATAAGGCCATGCGCTTCTACGGGCTGAAGGGGTTGGACAACATTAAACCTTCTCTCCCGTTTCCTGGGCAGCCAAGCATGCTCGCGATCAAGGTGGAATTGGAGCTGGAGCCGGAGGAGGCTGAAGTCGAGGTTGGATTCGAGACTGCCCAAGATGCCCCTTAGCCGGTCGAAGTCACTCGCCGGCCTAGGAAGGAGCTGGCGACCGATGTATAGACTTTCCTTTTTTTTGCTTTTGTACTTAGATCTTGGAAGGTCTCTTGGCTTGTTGGGAGCCTTCGTAGGGTGTAAAAAGAATTTCAGTAACGAAGACATCCTTCTTTCACAACTGCTGTTCCTTAGTTCTCCTTTCTCTCCTTTTCTTTCTTTCTTTCTTTCTTTTTTTTGAAGTACTTCCAGGAACTTCTTCAAAGTGCGCGAGGGATTCATTTTTGTTGTGAGGAAACAGGCTAATTAAACCTACAAACTTGGTCTTACTCTCTTTTTTTTTTCAACTCTTGTATCGGAGCCTTTCCCAGGCCCTAGTGACTTTAGATTTGCCTTAGGATCGGTATGAAGGCTCCCAAGGACACTTCACCTTCGCCCTTCCGGTCTCGAAACTGTGCAAACCTGGGTGCAGGTTTCCTGGATCTTTTTGCCTTGCCAAGCTGAGTCAAGCGGCAGATGATGGGATTTTAGGGGTCTCCTAATCGACATCCCCGGACTGTGAGCGAGGTGACTGAGTGGCGGATCCTCTAAGTTTCTGAAACTCTTCAGTTCGAACGGCCATGTTGTGAGTCAAGTGGTAGATTACAGGGCTTCTGGAGTCTCCCGACTGACATCTCTGGACTATGAGCAAGGCGACTGAGTGTGGGGCTTCGTAAGTTTCCCGGCTTGAATGTGCCAAACTGTGAGTCAAGCGGCAGATGGCGGGACTTTTGGAGTCTCCCGGCTGACATCTCCGAGCTGTGAGCAAGGCGGCTGAGTGCGAGGCTTCGTAAGTTTCTCGGCTTGAGGTGCGGGGCTTCGTAAGTTTCCCGGCTTAAGAGTATGGGGCTTCGTAAGTTTCTCGGCTTGAGATGCGAGACTTCGTAAGTTTCTCGGCTTAAAGTGCAGGCTTCGTAAGTTTCCCGACTTAAAAGTACGGAGCTTCCTAAGTTTCCCGGCTTGAGGTGCGGGGCTTCGTAAGTTTTCCGGCTTAAAGTGCGGGGTTTTGTAAGTTTCCCGATTTAAAAGTATGGAGCTTCGTAAGTTTCCCGGCTTGAGGTGCAGGGCTTTGTAAGTTTCCTGACTTAAGAATGTGGGATTTCATAAGTTTTTCGACTTAAGAGTGCGGGGCTTCGTAAGTTTTCCGGCTTTGTCCACCGGACTTGGAGTTGGACGAAAGAGTTCCTGTATAGATGAAAAACAGAGTTGCACCAAAAAGGAACTTTTAATGATTGAGAAGAAGTCTTACATTACTGGTAGTATATCCTCAAGTTGCTGGCATTCTAGGTTTGCATGAATTGGACATCGCTGAGCCCGGTGAGGTAGTAGGCTCCTCCTGATAGGGCCTCGACCATCTTGTAGGGGCCTTTCCAATTCGGGGAGAGTTTCCCGCACTGCTCCGGTTGGGATGCTTCTGCTCTCCTGAGGATGAGGTCGCCTGGGCGGAATACCTTAGGCCTCACGCGGGAATTGTAGTATTGCGCCACTCACTGCCGGTAGGGCCGCTATCCGAAGTCGGGCCTTGTCTTTCGTCTCATCCAACAAATCCAGGTTGAGGAGACGGGCTAGATTCACGGCTTCATCATATTGCTTTACCTGCAGTTGGGTAGGCCAAGTTCCACCAGAATTACGGTTTCAATGCCGAAGACAAGGTTGAAGGGCATCTCGCTGGTAGTCGTGCGGGGCGTGGTGTGGTAAGCCCATAGCACGTCAGGCAGCTCTTTAGCCCATCGACCCTTGGCTTCATCTAGTCTCGTGCGGAGCCCTTGCAAGATGGTTCGGTTAGTCATCTCGGCCTCACCGTTGGTATGAAGGTGAGCTACCATAGTGAAACGATGGCGGATGCCGAGGTCAGCATAGAACTCCTTGAAAGCCTGGTTGTCGAACTGCCTCTCGTTATCGGTGATGATCGAGTACCGGAGGCCAAATCGGCAGATTACAGACTTCCAAAAGGACCGGACCTTTGCTTCTATTATTCGGGCCAGAGGTTCAGTCTCGACCTACTTGGTAAAGTAATCGATGGCCACAATCAGGAACTTCCGTTGACCGGATGTAGTAGGGAAGGGACCTAAGATGTCCATTCCTTACTGGACGAATGGCCACGGAACTGATAACTGGGAGAGGGGCTGCCGGCTGCCACTGGATGTGGGTGTGATGTTGACATCGGTCACACTTTCTCATAAAGTCGGCAGCATTTTCTCGCATCGTCTTTCAAAAATATCCTTGCTGGATCGTCTTGTAGGCCAAGGCCCTGCCCCCACATGATTGCCACAGAAGCCTTCGTTTAATTTTTGGAGCACGTAGACGGCTTCTTAGGGCTTCAGGCACTTCAGCAGGGGGTAAGAGTAGGACCTTCGGTATAGCTGTCCGTCCATCATCACATAACGCGTGGCCTTCTTGAGTAGGCCGGCTTCTTTTCGATCTTCAAGCAGGTCACCAGTGGTGATATACTTGATGTATGGGTCCATCCAGCTGGCTTTAGAGGTGACCTGCTAGACTTTGGCCGCAGACTCATAGCTGGGGGCCTCGAGATACTCGATGAAGGTACATCCCAGCAATGACTCCGGCAGGGTGGCCAGTCCGGAGAGGACGTCAGCCCGGGCGTTCTCCGCTCGAGGAATGTGGGAAATTCTGAAGTGCTGAAGGTTTGTCGTGTATTAGCGTACCTTGTCTAGGTACTTCGCCATCATGGGATCCCGAGCCTTGTATTCATCGAAGACTTGGCCCACTACCAGCTGGGAGTCAGTGAAGACCTTTAGCCTCTTGACACCCAGCTCGCGGGATACTTTTAGTCCCGCGAGGAGTACCTCATACTCAGCTTGGTTATTGGTCGCTTTGAGTAGGAACCTTAATGCATACTCCGTGACGACACCGTCGGGGTTGGTAAGGATGAGGTTGGCTCCACTCTCTCTGGCAATGGACGCACCATTAACATGGGGTATCCACATCATCTTTTCCAGGGTCGGATCCGGTCTAGGCTCGGCTTGCCGGCCCTCCACCTCCGGGTCTTCATCCGTCCATGTGCATTCCACCAGAAAGTCGGCTAGGGCCTGGGCCTTTTGCGCCGGTTGCGGGCGATAGGTGATGTCAAACTCGTTAAGTTTCAACGCCCACTTGGCTAGGCGCCCCGAAGTGTTAGGGAGCTCAGGATAGCCCTCAGAGGCTGATCTGTGAGGATAGCGATGGGGTGTGCTTGGAAGTAGGGCCTGAGGCGCTGTGTAGACATTATTAGTGCAAAAATGATATTTTCAGAACGAGTATACCTGGTTTCCGCGTCGCGGAACTGCTTGCTGGTGTAGTAAACTGGCCATTGAGAGCCGTCTTTATCAGTGCGGACCAGCACTGAGCTGACCGCTTCGGGTGAAACCGCCGGGTAAAGGAGTTCTTCTCCAGGCTCCGGCCTGGACAGCAGTGGCGGTGAGGCGAAGAGCTTCTTCAGTCCCTCGAACGCCTCCCAGCAATCTTCCATCCAAGTGAAATTGTTCATCTTCCGCAGCCCTTGAAGAATGGCTGGCAGCATTCGGCGGAACGCGAAATGAAGCGGCTTAGTGCCGCAATGCGCCTGGTTAAGCGCTGCACCTCCTTCTTGGAAATGGGATGCCTCATGTCGGTGATCGCCTGGATCTTCTTGGGGTTGGCTTCTATTCCCCTCTGGGTGACCATGAATCCCAAGAACTTTCTCGCTGCAACACCGAAAGCACACTTGGCGTGGTTCAACTTCATCTGGTAGGAGCGGAGGTTATTGAAAGCTTCCGCCAGGTTGGTAATGTGGTTCGACTCTGGGCCGCTCATTACGAACATATCATCCACATAGACTTGCATGTTGCGGCCGATCCGATTTTTGAAGACTTTACTGATCAGGCATTGGTATGTGGCCCCTGTATTCTTAAGACCAAACAGCATCATCTTGTAGCAGTATGTACCTCTGTCGGTCACGAATGCTGTATGCTCATCGTCTTCCGGATGCATGCGGATTTGATTGTATCCGGAGAATGCATCCATGAAGCTGAGGTATTTGTGGCCTGAGGTCGCATCCACCAGCTGGTCAATCTTGGAGAGTGGGAAGCTGTCTTTTGGACATGCCCGGTTGAGGTTGGTATAGTCTACACAGATCCTTCACTTTCCAGATGCTTCCTGACCATCACATTAGCAAGCCAGTCAGAATATCGTACCTCATGGATAAAGCTTGCCATGAGAAGCTTCTCGACTTCCTCGTCGATTGCCCTATGCTGCTCTGGGACGAAGCTCTTTTTCTTTTGCCGGACCGGGTGATGATTGGGATCGACGTTCAGCCTGTGAGTGATTACTTCAGGTGGAATGCCAGGCATATCGACAGCAGTCCAGACGAAGACGTCTGCGTTGGCCCACAAAAAGCCAAGTAGACGAGATCTCTCTTCTTTGGGCAGTAGGGCACTGTCCTCGAGGGGTCCTCTCTCAAGGGGAAGGATAATAAGGGCTCAACTGGTCTGCCCCTTGGCTCTGGCTCCGCCGGGTTCGACTGGTCAATGACTGGACTTGGACGACTCCTCGGGGCCTCGGGACTGTCTGCAGGCAGTGCTGGACTGGCTGGCGCGACCCTCTCGTCTCCCCAGTCCCCCAAGGAATTGGGAACTGAACGAGGAGATGCCCTGTGGAGATGCTGGCGTCGAGCATATTGTGTCCGGGACAGCTCAGGAAGCATTGTAAGGCGAGGGAAGCCTCACAACGGCGAATGTCGTCGGCACAGTACTTTGTCGAGGTGGTGTCCCGGTGGTTATTGGGGGTGTGATCTCTCCCTCAACTCCAACCGAATCTCCGGTGAAGCCCACCAGGGGCATGAATACCGGTTTTATTTGGTCAGCAGATGGATTTATCTTTATGAAAGCATCATAAAAAAGGATATCTGCTGAGCTTCCACTATCGACCATGAATATTTTTACAAGATGTTTCGCTATCGTCATTTCTACGACGACAGCGTCATTATTTGGGTTGTCCTCCCTAGCTGACCCCTTTCCTATGCAGGGGAGTACATTATCGCTCTCCTCTCTCCCCTTAGTCCTCTTCGGGATTCTCCTTGCCCCCCGGGATATCATTCCCACCAGCTTCTCAGTGGGCTGGTTGTCGATGGCGAGCGGACGGGGCTCTTCGTTCTGGGCTGCCGGGGGCGCTGCCCCATCACATACTTGCCGAGATAGCCGTGTTTGATCAGGTCTTCTATCTCCCTCTTCAGGTGGCGGCATTCCACCGTGCTTGATCGATCACTTGGAGCCATGGATGTTGATCACCTTTTGGGACTCTGATTGATCACGGGTTGATCATTTAGAGCCATGAGTGTTGATCGTCTTTTGAGGCTCTATCGATTGCGACTCGGTCACTTGGAGCCATGGATATTGATCGCCTTTTAGGCTCTGACTGATTGTGACTCGGTCACTTGGAGCCATGGGCGTTGATCGTCTTTTAGGGCTCTGATCGATTGTGGGTCGGTCCCTGAAGCCATGGGTGTTGATCAACTTTTGGGACTTTGACTGATCATGGGTCGTCTGGAGCTTCGGGTGTCTGCTCATACATCTCGATACATGGTTTGTTTGGTGGGTACCTTGGCATCCTTGATCCTTGGGAACGTCTCGTGGCAGAAGGTTGCCACTTGCTACGGAATTTAATTTCCAAGGAGCTTTGAGTAGGCAGAAAGGGCCTTTTAGGGTGCTGTTTCTGGGGGTACGAGATTAATGCTGATGCTTACTGTCTTAGCCTCTCTTCTTGGAGCTTGTTGGGTTCCCGAGAAGATGATGTCTGGTGGGCATTGATTGAGTTGGTGAGAGGTTGGACCTCTACCAGGCTCACTATAAAAGGAGAGGGGGGCAATGTATTTCTGTTACACCTTCCAGCCATTTTGTTGTCAAAATGTTTGAGAGATCTCTGTACTTGGGCTCCAGTGAACGTCCTCGGGTCGTAGGACTCTTTCTCAATGAAGTGGTTCTCCTCGGGAAGATTATTTCGTGGGCGAGTCGATTGGCGGCCACCTTGGGATGGAAAGAATGGTTAGCAGCATTGTTATGCTGCTCTTGCAATCTATTGGCAGACTTAATGACCGGCTCTCCAGTTGTGTCATTGCAGTTGCAACCGATCGAAAGACTTAATGCAAGGAGGGCTCAGGTTGCTTGCCTTATCTTCTAGACCCTCAGGGGGCACCCATGCCTAAATGTAAAGGTAGGCAGGAAACCCATACCTCGAGTTGTAGGCAAGAGTATTAGTCCGAGGATGTACAAGAAGTCATCATCTGGACTTGCCGGTGAGCTTCCTCAACTCGTCAACTCCCTGCCTTGTTGAATGCTACCTTCCCCGACAATGCTGGCTTCTCCTGGAGGGGTGCACTCATGGCCCCAGTTATGCTCCCCTTGACAATGCACTTTCCCTGATGGCATTGTTACAAGCCAGGGGTGCCGAGCATCTTCCTGCAGCACTTGTCGATAGTCCTGTTGTGGGATGATGCATGCTCGGCTGCTTTCAGGACGTGCATAGGGTTTTCTCCTAGCTTTATAGAAGAGCTCGGGAGTTCGAGAGTCCTCTAGTTCTTTGATGAGCATCGCCACTTTTCTTGTACTTTAGAAGTCTAGAAAGCAACATTATCAGTTGAGAGGCTATAAATCCATGTAACCTAGCCATGAGGTTATGAATATGTGATTGAAACATGTTAATGAAAACGGAAAAACACTATATATTTCGTGTTCTTGTGTTTCCATGTGTTTGTTTGTGTCTGATTGTGCTTTGGGCTTGTTTTGGCCACATCATGCACATTGTATTCAAACCTAATAAAAACTCAGTGGGTATCTGATCGGGATATGACTCCGATTGGAATCCCTACCTGAGCTTTTCAAGCTTGCTTGAATTTTTGTTCAATGGATTTTTCGGAAATCTGATCGAGGGTCCTCACCCAATGGCCCTCGGGTTTCTTATCGCGAGTCCTTGTTCGATGGATCTTCATACTTCCGATGGAGGGCCTTTATATGACATGTCCTTGGTCTTCCACCAAAGTCTTTGCCTGAAGTTTGGATTCTTGGCTAGGGGTCTATTGTTTTGTGGACATAAGTTTCCCACTAGGTGGTTTCAATTCGATAGCCCTTGGGTTCCCAGTCAAGGACCTTGGTCGATGAATCTTTTTAATGGAGGCCTCGGTCGGTTGGGGGGAATGCTATGAGAGCCCTTTTATTACTAATAGGTAAAGGCTAAATGCAAGAGGGAGATGTATTTTTATTCAGTAAGAAGTCACATTACTGGTAAAACTTTCATAGATTAGTTGCATTCCAAGGTTAGAGTATAGAAGTCTCGTCTAATTGCTTTAGCCGATATGTTCCTGGTTTGATGACTTCTTTCACCTGGTAGGATCCCTCCCAGTTTGGGAAGAGTTTGCTGCTTTGGCCTAGTTGAGAGATTTCCACTCGGTGCAATACTAGGTCTCCGATCTTGAATTCCTTATTTCAAACTTTGGAGTTGAAGTAGCAGGCAACCTTTGTCGGTAAGCCGCCATTCTGACATGTGCTCTTTCATGGGCTGTATCTAGTAAATCTAGATCAGCGAGTTGCCTTTCGGAATTGATTTGCTCATCAAAATTCATGACCCGTTCTGAAGGCATCCCAAGTTCAACGGGTATCACTGCTTTGGTCCCGAAGGCTAGGCTGAAGGGTGTTTCTCCTGTTGGGATTCTTGGCATTGTTCGGTATGCCTAAAGTACGTGATGGAGCTTGTTGGTTCATGATCTTTTAGCTTTGTCTAGCCTCTTCTTGATCCCTTGTAGGAGGGTTCGGTTGGTGACTTCCTACAATCCTACAAGGGATCGGTTGGTGACTTCCACATCTCCATTAGCCTGGAGATGTGCTACGGAAGTGAGGTAATGCTAGATTCTTTGTTCTTCGTAGAACTTTTCAAATCTGGCTCCGACGAACTATTGTCCATTGTCAATGACCAACACCTAAGGAACTCCAAAGCGATAGATGATTGGCTTTCATACAAAGTCTATTATTTTGGACTTGGTAATATAAGCCACTGGCTTGGCCTTTACCCATTTCGTAAAGTAATCAACAGCGACTAGCAAAAACTTTTGCTGTCCCAGAACTGGTGAAAAGGGCTGAGAATATCCATCCCCCACCATGCAAAAGGCCATGGGACATATGGGAGTGATCAGTGCTGATGGGAGGCATTGAATATTGGAGTTTCTTTGGTAGGCCTCGCATCGCATGACAAAGTCCTCTACATCTTTTTGCATAGTAGGTCAATAATAGTCTTGTCGGAATAGCTTGTATGTAGCATATTTTTTTCTATGTGATCACCACAGATTCCTTCATGAACCTCCCTCAACGTGTATTCCTCCTCAAATGGTCGTAAACATGGAACCCGGAACTGTCCCGTACCGGCCGGTACGAGGCGTTCCGTACCGTACCGGCCAAGAGCCGGTACAGCTTAGCCATATAAAACGGTTCGGGAAGCCGGACCGTTAAAAAAATAAAAAATATTATTTTTTCATACGGTATGGTATGTATGGTACCGCCCGGTACACTCCGGTTCGGGCTCGTTTGGATCGGTTCGGGTCTGGTTCAGCTTTGGTTCAGCGATTTTTGCTTGAGAGAGGGGAGATATTTTTTTTCAGCTCATTTTTTATTACCGGTACTGTACCGGTACGGTACGGACCGTATCGTACTGTTGGCTGACCGGTACGGCCCCCGATACTGGTTCAGCGATCCTTGGTCGTGAGTACTTGAGGGGTAGGGAAAATGATCTCCCTTCATACACAAATTATTTGGAGGCTTGGTATTCACTTTACGAGCCTCCCGATGTACTGGAAGTTTGCCGCTCTCCAGGAAGTCGATCAGCTGGTCGATTAGCAAGGTTTGTTGTCCACCTGCATTATTGCTGACGGTTTCTCGGTGGTGGGCCTTTTGATTGTTTCAAAGTAGGCACCCCGTGGTAGTGCCATCGGTGTCGTAATCATTACTTTAGCTAGTGAGTTGGCTCGGGAGTTCTTGATCACAAGGTACCCACTTGTTTGAGTCTTTGAACTTTCGATCCAAATTTTATATTCGAAAGGCCATTGGAATTTCCGATGGAGGGTTCATTCATTAGCTATTTTGATTTTGATTAAGAATCTTCTTCTAGCACCGCAATCCCTAAAAGGGGGGTTCCTCCGGCCGATGGACTTTTAAGGCCCCAGTGCAAGATCTCAATTTGATGGGCACCCCAGGCTTTCAATGATGGTCCCTTAGATGAGCCCTCTAAAGTCTCACTCGACTTGGAAAATCTCACTCAAGGACCCTCATCAGAAAATTTTCTTATTACCAGTATAGTATTAGAGAAAGACTTTTATTTGAATAAAAAATGAGATACATTATTGATGCTAAATCCATAGGTTGGAAGAGTTCCATGGTTGAAGTATAGGAATGCCATCTAGCTACTTCAGCCGATAGGTTCCTAGCAGGACAATTTCATCCACCTAATAGGGGCCCTCCTAGTTGGTAAAAGTTTACCTCCTTGACCGGGCTGGGAGACCTCTTCTCGACATAGTACCAGATCGCCCACCTTAAAGGTTTTGCCTCGGACTTTGGCATTGAAGTAATGGTCAACCTTGTATTGGTATGTTGCCATCCTGATTCATGCTTTTTTACTAGCTTCATCGATCAAGTCTAGGTCTGTGAGTTGCCTTTCCGAATTAGTCTGCTCGTAATTTGCATCTCGTACCGATGGTACTCCAACTTTGATATGTATCACTGTATCAGTCCCAAAGACCATGGTGAAGGGTGTTTCTCTCGTTGGAACCCTCGATGTTGTTTGATATGCCCAAAGCTCATGTCGGAGTTCATCGATCCATGAGCCTTTTGCTTTGTCGATCCTCCTTTTAATTCCTTGGAAGATGGATCGATTAGTAACTTCAGCTTTCCTGTTGGCTTGGAGATGTGCTACGGAGGTTAGGCTGTGCGAGATCCCGTGGTCTTTGCAAAATTTTTCAAACTGGGCTCCGATGCACTGTCATCCATTGTTAGCGATCAGCACCCGAGAAACTCCAAAGTGGCAGATGATGGCCTTTCATATGAAATCATTACTTTAGATTCGATGATGCAGGCTAGTGGCTCGGCCTTCACCTATCTTGTGAAGTAGTCAATGATGACTAATAAGAATTTGCATTAATCTGAAGCCGGTTGAAATTGATTGAGGATATCCATCCCCCATTGTGCAAAAGGCCATGGGATGCATATGGAGGTGATCGGTATAGCCGGGAGATACTGAATGCTTGAATTTCTTTGATAGGCATAACACTTCATGGCAAAGTTCTCGGCATCTTGCTCATGGTCGGTTAGTAACAACCTTGTTGAAGTAGTTTGTATGCTAGCACCTTTTTTGCTATATGATCTTCATAGATCTATTCAAGAACCTCCCTTAATGCATAATCCATCTCAGATGGCCGCAGGTATCTGAGAAGGGGTAGAAAGAACGATCGTTTATAGAGCTTCCCCTCATGCACTAATTATTTGGAGGATTTATACTTGATCTTGTAGGCTTCCTTCCGATCTGCAGGGAGCCGACTATTCTCCAGGAAGTCAATTAGGGGATTGATCCAGCATGGCTCGTCATCGAGCTGCATAACTTCAGACAATTCCTTAATAGTTGGCTTTTCAATTTGTCAAAAATAGGCCTTTTGGGGAAGTGCCATTGGTGTAGTGGTTACTACTTTAGCCAGTAAATCTGCTCGGGAGTTGTCTTTCCTTAGGATCTGTTGGATTTCAAAGCTATGAAAGTTGTTGGTTAGTTCCCTGGCTCTTTGGAGTTATTTGATCATGTTTTCTTTTCGAGCCTCAGAACTGTCCTTAACATGGCCGACGACCAATTGGGAGTCACTGTAGGTTTTCAAGTTATGTACTCCTAGTTCCTTGGCAACTTCGAGCTCTGCAATTAGTGCTTTATACTCAGTTTCATTATTAGTTGCTAGAAATTCGAGACGTAGGCCATGCTTGGCGATGATTTCTTTGAGGTTGACGATGACAACCCCGCTCCCAATTTTTCGAAGTTGGAGGACCCATCTATGTATATCTCCATGTATTAGTTAGGTTCGGAGGGGGATCCAGTATTGACGTTGATGGTTCTAATATCTTTGTCTCGACCAGCTTATCGGGAAAGGTACATTCGACAAGAAAGTTGGTTTTAATTGAACGTCGGGACTGGAATTTCATATCGAATTCCAAAAGTTCGATTGCCCACTTGGCGGTATGCCCAGATATATCAAGCCGATGGAGAATACTTTTCATGGACTAATCGGTCAGCAGAATAATAGTATGAGCCTGAAAATATGGATGAAGCTTCCAAGTTGCAATAAGGAGGTCATAGGCTCATTTTCCCAGTTTTGAATATCAGATCTTTGCATCTCTCAAAATTTGGCTGACATGGTAGATGGGCTTTTGAATCCTGTCCTCTTAGATCAGTACTACGCTCATTGCCAAAGAAGAAGCTGCTAAGTATAGGAACAGCTTTTTCAGAGCAAGGTTCCCTAATAATGGCGGGGTACTGAGATAATCCTTGAGATCATCGAAAGCCTTCTGGCATTCCTCCATCTACCGAATTTTCTTTGACTGCTTTAGAGTGAAAGAATGGGAGACCGTTCTGTTGACTTGGAATGAATTGATTGAGGGCTGCAATCCTCTTAGTGAGGCGCTGGATATCTTTGATTGTTCTTGGAGGGCTCATGTCGCAGACGAACTTGATCTTCTTCGAATTAGCTTTCATCCCCTATTGGAGACCATGAAATCCAGGTACTTGCTCGAGACCACTCCAAAGGCATATTTGGTGGGGTTCAGCTTCATTTGATATCTCAGGAGGGTGGTGATGGTTATTCAAAGATCATCAATGTGAGTTCCGACAGCTTTGTTCTTAACGAGCATGCCATCCACGTATACCTCCAAATTTCGTCCAATTTGATTTTTAAAAATCTTGTTCATCAGGCATTGATAGGTAGCACCTACATTCTTCAAACCGAACGATATGATCTTGTAATAAAAAAGGCCTTGATCAGTAATAAAAGCAGTTTTGTCTTCATCTTTTGGGACCATTTGGATTTGGTTGTTTTCAAAAAAGGCATCCATGAAGCTAAGAAGATCATGACTTGAGATCGCATCGATTATCTGATTGATCCTTGGTAATGGATAACCATCTTTTGGACACGCTCAGTTGAAATGGGTGAAGTCTATACAGATTCATCATTCTTGCCTTCTTTACCATGACCAGCTTAGCGATCCATTCAAGGTAAGTGGCTTCTCTGATGAAGCCAGCATTGAGCAACTTATTGACCTTGGCTATGACTTTTTGGTATTCGGGTGCAAAACTCTGTTTCTTCTGCTTGATATGTTGGAATTTTGGATCCACCTTCAGTCGGTGCATTATTATCGAGGGTTTGATGTCGGCATATTTGCCGGCATTCAGGTGAAGACATCAGCATTTTCGTGCAAAGGTTACCCGATCCCGGTTGGAGCCATTTTGACCGTATATTCAGGATTTCCGTCTGCCAAAGGTATGGAGATAAGGTCCTTTGCCGGCTCCCCTCTCTGTTCGACAAAATCATTGTGGGTATCCAAACCTTCCATTAGATAGGCTCTAGGTATTTCGGCTCCGTGAAGTGCTATATGATAATAGTGGCTGCCAGATTTTGGTCACCAAGGATTTCTTCGATCCCATGTATTGTCGAGAATTTCATTTTTAAACAATAGATGGAGATGATTGTCCGAAAGGCATTAAGGCCCGATCGTCCAAGGATGGCATTGGATGCCAAGGGTGCTCGAACAACCAGAAAGTCTATTCGAGTAATGGATCATAGAGGATAGTGTCCCATTCTTACAGTTAGGGTGATTATCTCTTCTACCTGGATTGCATCTCCCATGAATCTTACTAAAGGAGAATCCACCTTGGTTAGCTGTTTAGGTGATATCCCCATGTTCAAGATAGCATCATAATACAAAACATCTGCTGAACTTCCATCATTAACAAGGATGTGGCGTACATCGTAGCTTTTATGATTAGCATTACAAGGACTGCATCATTGTGCGGGAATTGGATACCATCATTTTCTTCAAAAATAATTATTGGTGTAGCCCGCCTTTTGGTTGGTTGTTGCTGAGAGTGATGGTACCCCCAATGATCATGTTCACTAGTCCCGACGGGGTTGGGTCGTCTCTTTCCACGGGCTACGGAGGCTGTGGTTATGGTTTCGGTCGGTCACCCTGCTCCTTGCATCGGATGAAGCAGTCGAGGTGTCCTTGTCTGATCAACTCCTTTATTTCGTCTCGGTGTTGAATACATTCTTTAGTATCATAGCCGTGATCTCGATGGCATAAACAAAATTTGTTCAGATTTCTTTTGCTTGGCGGGGTGTCCATAACTTTAGGGGCTCAAGGATCTGCCTTCTGACTTCCATCAGCACTCTCTCGGGATACATTTAATGGAGCATAAGTATAAAATTTTCTTGTTGATGATGCATGGCAATCTCCTTCTGACATGGCAATTGACTAATCCAGATTACGGACTTTTAGGATGGTTGTGTTGAAGTGGCTGATGAATGCTCAAATCGCTTCCCCCTCTTTTTGCTTGAGGGGCTTTCGTTGCCTATGATTGCTGATAAAATGATCGGTGAATGACTGGCTCAGCTATTTAAAATAATACCTATCCTAGCTTTAGACTTGTGTACCGATATCGAGCCGCTCCTTTTAAGGTAGATAGGAAGCTTAGCAGAGAATTGGATCAGGAGCTCTATGGAGGAGCATTGTGGCTCGGAAGCTTGATAGATGGTCATCAGAATTGGTAGTCCCATCGTAGCTTTCGAGCTATGAGATCTTGAAGTGTCGAGGGAGTGATGCTTGCATTATCTTATCATCAAAATGTGAGTCATGATTCCACCCATTGTTTGGTGTTAAGGTGAGGTTCCAGATCGCTTCGATCCGTTGATCTAGCCCTTTAAACCTTTGCTCAATCTTGGGATTTTGGAAAGCTAGGGTCCTCGATTGTTGCAGAACCGATGACCCATACATAGTAAAGCCTTGTCCTAATTAGGGACTTTGAGAATGTCGCTCCCTCGGCCCCGCACTCTTGGGTGGTGGCAATGATGATGTGTGGCTTTCTTGGGGTCCCTTAGAGGAACCCACGACTGCTCCTGTGATGGAGGTGCCACCTTAACCACAAGATGAGGTTGAAGTGTTACGGGAGGTATCGTGTGCGCCAGCTACATTATGGGTAGGGAGGTCACAGGTGGCACAGCCAGTTGAGGTTGGGTCTCCAACAAAGGCATTGGGGTGGTGTTGATAAACGATTACCACCAAACTCTGAACCTATGTGAAGAGCAGGTTGAATTGCTCCACGCTGACAACCGCCATTTGTGGGGACGATGAGGCTCCCGCGGGTGGATGCTACGATCGATCATCAGCTTGACTTTTCGCTGCCCTCTCCACCTGCCGGGAGGCGGCGATGGTAGTGCGGCGAGAAGTAACCTTCTTCGATGGCATGGCTGTCCTGCTTTCGAGCTGCGCTTCTCATGAATATGTCATGCCCTTCTTCTAATCTATTAGTATCAAAATTTGTCAAGCACCGAAGGATTTGCTGGAGTTGGAGTAGGCGTTACAGGCTGGTCTCCAAGAAGTGATACCTGCAAAGAAGCTCCACTAGAGGGGGTCCTAGCAAAAGGCACTCTAATGCTCAAGTCAGTCTCAACCCAATAGTGTGAGAAGCATAAGCGCGAGAGCATGCATGCCTTGGGGACTCGCTTGGAGTCCTTTTTATAGGTTGAGATTGAGGATAATTTTAGTATGACCAAGATCCTATCAGACTCGGTGAAAGGCGGTAGAACGTCCCACGTGTCACCCGAGACTTTCTTGTTTGCAGGACGTGTCCTATCTCTTTAAATGCTTCCCTATTGCTAGTTCAACATATGGCACACTTCATTAAATGATGGTCCATATTATGGAGAGTCTAAGCACGCCTCCCTTATTTGCTTAAATCTGGCAATAATTTGAGGGTTTTTGGAACATGTTGGAGAGCTGACCACGTGTTGGAAGCTGTGATTGGGAATGTTAGAATGCTGTGCCTTATGGGCTCGACGTAGGTGCACTTGTCAAGGCTCTGCCGGTCAATGTACTTGCGAGATGCCTAAGGCCTGGTTGGGCCTGGGAGCTTGTGGTTGAGTGCTTCTCGAACGGTTGGCATGGCTTGCCGATGCCTTCGGGCATAGAAGTCAATGACTACTAGTTATGCGCTTGAGGATTTCTAGCCGATTGCTTTACGAACGGTCAGTAAGGCTTGCTAATGCCTTCAGGCACAGGAATTGGCCTTTGCCAGTATCCGTTTGAGGGCTTTTGGCCAAGTGCCTTACGAATGATTAGCAGGGCTTGCTGGTGCAGCTTCTGGCCGAGCGCCTTGCAAACGATCAGCAGTGCTTGCTGATGCAACTTCGGATGAGTGCGGAGCGCCTTGCGAATGATTAGCAGGGCTTGCTGATGCCTTCTGGCATAGGAGTCGACCGTTGCTAGTTATCCGCTTGAGGGTTTCTGGTCGAGCACCTTGTGAACGGTCAACGAGACTCGTTGATACCTTCGGGCACAGGAGTTGGCCTTTGCCTGTATCCGGTCGAAGGCTTCTAGCACAGCGTTCCATAGGTGGTCGGTAGGATGTTGTTTGAGCTATTGATTGCGTATTTGTAGCAGTCCTATTTATTTTATAATGGCTCGGCCCTTCATATGCTCGGTAGCTCGTGCCGCCGATTATGCTGATTGATCGATGGGTCATTTCTATTATTGTGGGTCTCATGTCTTTAGCTTGGTCATATTTTCCACTAACAATGTTGATGGAAGTGATAGTACCTCTTGTGGCTATGTTTGTCCATCGGGACTTTCATTGGTCCAGGTCGACGAAGATATCTCTCGCTCTCGATCTCTATAAGAATTCGGGTGCGAGGAGTGGACAAAGGGGTATAGGTGTTGAGGCGACAAAACGAGCTCAATCTCGGGTTCTTCTGAGGAGAAGTAGGTTTGTGCTCTGTTTGCTTTTCTCGGGGTTCTTCCTGAGCTCTCTTCTTTTTGGAGGTGTTGCCTCCTTTTTCATGGTGCTGTACAATTGCCACTTCTACTCGTGCATATTTTCAAGCTAATGCAAGCATCTCAGCATAGTCCTCGGGAAAGCCATATCCGGGGAGAAGGTCACCTGAGAACTTTTTAGGTCTTGTTTCAAGGTTTACATTGTAATCGACTTGTTGAGGTTGTGAACTTCCAGCATGGCTCTGTTAAATTGGATCACATAATCGTGTAGACTCTTGTCTTTTCTTTGCTGGATGGAGGAAAGGATGTCGGAGTTCAGCTATTGTTGAAGTGCGTGATAAACATCATCTCCATTTGCTTGAAGGATTGGATGGACCCTGGCTAGAGACCGGAGCACCATGCCCAAGCTATCTTCTAGAGCATGGCTGGGAAGGCAATGTAGAGAAGTGTGTCTGTGCTTTGTAGAGCATCATAAGAGACTTGTAACTCTCAAGATGATCTAGCAAGTTGGTAGAGCCATCGTAAGCAAGGATCGCTGAATCGGTACCGGTGGCCGTACCAGTCAGCTATCGGTATGGTACGGTACGGTCCGTATCGTACTGTACCGGTACACATACAGGCAATAAAATAATGAGAAAAAAAGGTCTTTCTCCTCCTCTCAAGCAAAAATGCTGAACCGATCCCGAACCAGACCCGAACTGAGCCCGAACCGGACCTGAACCGAGCCCAAACCGGGCGGTACGGTATGGGGTGAACCGTACGGCTCTTGGCCGGTACGGTACAGTATGCCCCGTACCGAGCGGTACGGGACAGTACCGCAATCCTTGATCATAAGGCTCGATTTAAGGCATTTTGAACTGATTAGGGATTGGCTTCTCTATGATGTGGTGAGCAAAGGGAGGCCGTGAGTTGAAGTTAAGGTCATCTTTCTGCACTTGGCCTCCTTCCTGAATAGCCTCGAGTCGGTGGTTGATCTCTCAAACCTATCATTCAAGCTTAGCTTCTCGTCGGGAGAGCTCTAACCTTTAGGAACAACCCATTTTAGAATCTCCTCCATAGGACTCCAAAGAATATTGGTGTCGCTTTTCATGCCTTGGTTCTTGGAGATGGGCGAAGCATATCGACGAATTGTGGCTTCGAATGGTGGGTTTGCCGAGAGGGACTTGCTTATCTTGGACTCTCAGGGAAAGATTGCCAACTTTGTTGCAAGGGAGCCAGCAAAGGAATACTTCCCTTTGTTGTTGTTGTTTTGTCATCTTTTGAAGGCCTTGAATGGCGGTGGTGAGGTGCTAGACTTGTTGTACCAGAGTATGGAACTACCGTGGATCCGTTGTCACTGTGGGTTAAGATGGGACCGTATCTGGTGGTGGAATGGCGCGCTGGCTATGTTGGGAGGACTACCATTGTGAGGCATTGGATGTTGCCCTGGTTCTGGCTATCTCTTTTTTCTTTTTATACTAGTTATGCTTTTTGAGGAAAATAAGGGCCCTTCCTCTAGCACCAATTTGTTATCGTGTGTTTTCGGTCCTTTGGTGGCGAGCTTGATTTCCTACTAAGAGGATGTTGGTCACCTACTGATGTGGAGAGGTGTTGCACTGGAGAATTCTTTCTTCTGGAAGACTTGCAAAGAAGTTATCTTATCGAAGATTCTCCTATAGGGGATCCTTTGATGTCTAAGTTAGGTGTAATACCTCGATTCAGTCCCTGAAGAAGCTCAAGATAGGTGAGAAACCTAGTAAGAAACCCACATAGAACCTAGCCTAGAAAGAGAAGAAAAATAAATCCTTTTTTGGTTTCTGGCAGACCAGGCCGCAGGTGTTGGCCTGCATGGCATGCACGGGCATCGGCCCAGGCCTAGGTGGGCGGTCGCGAGGGCAGGCACCAAGCCCATTGATTTCTGCCCTCATCTCCCCATGTACGCACACGGATCTTGACATAGTGAGGCTAGTGGGTCACGGGTTTTGACACGAGAATCGGGAGATCTAATGGACGTGCATCAACCGTGCTTGAGTCGGACAGCAGGAGTGTCCACCGATGTGATCCATGCGATTTGGCTTGATTTGAGCATGATTTTCGATGCGATCGAGGCTGATCGACGGGCAGGAGGAGCTTTGTAGTCAGACGCTAATTGGGAGAGCTACAGGATTTTGATTTGAACGCGATTTGAATCGTTGGACTCATGGTAAGATGCTTGTCGCAGTAGAGGCTATAAAAATATGGACAGTGGAGCAAGCTGGGTGTGAGGATCAAATGAATGGTAAAGGGTCTTGTCCGTAAAGTTGAGAGCTTGAAAGAGGGATTTGGGATTTTTTGTTAAGAGACTTGTATGGGATTGAGTTGTGAGTTCCAATCTTGTATGTTTATTTTTTTCTCATAGTGAAACCTAACCTGCCCAAATTGTTTATGCCTTTTATTTTATTTTCTCTTTTCTTCCTTTTCATGTGGCATCACATCGACAATCGTGATCTTTAAAATGGGGATCTATATTCCGCACGAGAGATTCCTTGAGAGTGCTATTAGAGCAAGTTAATGCCCCAACATATGTCAGTTGGAGCTTTTAGCAATAGTAGAAAGTAGAGGGAGAGAATTGTAGAGTTTTGTGGCTATACTTCTTGGGAGAGGTTGCTTACATGAGGGTCCCTTTTGCCCCCGTTTCTGTAGAGGGGGTTAGTAGGTCGATTGTTACCACCAAATCTATTACGATCTAGAAAATTTGCACCCGTTATAAATTGTGGGATGTTAGTTGGCAATAGTGGAGAATCTCTTTTTGTTATGGAAGGTGGGGGTGCCAACTACGATTACTAGATGCGGAAGGAGATTTGGCATGCTATTGGTGGAGATTTCGTGCTGCAAGCTAGCCCTCATGCATGCTGTTAGTGATGGCATCATCAGGGTTGTTGGTCATGTCATCGATCTCGGGAACTTGCCAAACAAAAGTCATCGTCACTTGTCAGGGTTGGTTGGTGTCCAAGCTCTGGATTGATTGTTATCTGGAGTCGTAGGCTTGGCCACTTCTTTTGTGGTGTTCGGGTGCCTTCTCCCTTTAGAGGGGTGGTGAGTCATCTCCTCAGTTAAAGGTCCATTCTTTTTAGCCTGGAAAATGACTAATACCTCCAACAGGGACTACAGCAAAAGAAACCAAAAGAAGAAAAAGGTAAACAGGGAAACAAAGGCAACATGCAACATATTAGGTGAAATTTCTTGTCCTATCATGGATGGCAATATTGTTGTTAGAATTCCTTTAATCTCTTGTCTTCAATACTTGATAATTGCTCTTCAATTTATCTCAGAGACCAATTTATCAATGCCCACTGAGATAATTAGCTAACTTTTTATTTAACTCATTATAATAAGACAACCAAGCAAGATTTGCAATCTTGGTAACGAATCTTGTATAGGTACGATGATGGTACTATGTTGGTACTCCCATATAGGGTGGTATGTACCGATATGGAAAACTTTGCAATCAAGTTTGTGCTAATAATTTTTTAGACAATAAATTTATGAACTTTTATTAAGAGCTAGTTTTGTGCCTATTTCAATAAAGAGGCCGTTTAGGTTTCAACATTTGAGGCAATTGTTATAGCCCAATGTGGCTGCAGCATTTGCACCCTCGGTATCTCATCCGCACACTATTCTCTTTTTCACTCTTTAGTTTTTCCGTCCTTTTTTGTATATTGCACATTCACTTTTTCCACTGAGATCACCAGGGAGAAGACTCTGTCGAAATGGGATAATGGAGAATAAAGGGAAATTCATTCCTCTAGGTTTTTCATTCCTGGTTTAGCCAATTCTTACCATTCATTAAAGGTGGTCAATAATGGTGGAGTGGTGGAGCAAGGCATGATCAACCCTATTATAGGCCATCTATGACTAAGGCATCTTTATGTCACATGGTGGGCTAAGTGTGGGTGTCAATCCATCTCATGCTTATAAATTGGCTAAGTATTGTTCCCTAAACCAATTTGACACTCTTAATTAGGGCTAAATATGATATGCTACAATAGGGAAAAGTGAAAAAAATTATTATTGGTGATTTTAAGTTTTTTTCCTATTTTTGGTTTTAAATTAACTTGTCAGGTCTGCAAGTATTGTTCCCTAAACCATTTCACACTCTTAATTAGGGCTAAATATGATATGCTACAATAGGAAAATGTGAAAAAAATTATGATAGGTGATTTTAAGTTTTTTCCTGTTTTTGGTTTTAAATTAACTTGTCAGGGCTGCAAGTCGGAAATGGACCAAGAATTTCCTTGAGATTATTTTCCTGTAACTTACACTGGTTCAAACTTGAGATAAACAGTACACAACAACTTCAACGTGAAGGAAAAATTTAAAAAATATGATTCTCTTACAATTTTATATTGATGTGCTTGGTACATGCATAAGATTAATATACATAACTTGTACATTAAACTCATTCACATTAGACTTGAGCTCACACTTTTAACCCTACTACATGCTGTCAGTCCATATTGCCCTGGTTTCTTGGTAATGCATCCCTCGAATTAAATAGATAAATCATGACAATGGCCTTTTTAACAACATCTTAGATAAGATAGTTGAGGGAAATATTTTTTAACCTAGCTATTGTCATACCTTGTGTTCTCTTTCCAAACATTATTTGTTTCCTTCCTGACAACTTTTTGTTTCTGAGTATTATAAGCATGCATAATTATGTTCAAATTGTATGAACTTCTTGGGGATCCTTGGAAGGTCACTAGAGAATTCTAGCATGTGCTTTTTGGCCGAAACTTTTGCTTTGAGATCCATGATCTCACTTGAATTTTGACATTATTGTGTAACAGAAGCATACAAGAGTGGACAATTACAGGAGCTGTTAGAGAAAGCAGTGTGTTCTTGACCTGTGCTTGACTAGTGCAAAGATGATCTTATACTTGATTTGGTAAAATGTGTTAAAACTCTTTGCTTGATTATCTATATTCATCATGAGAAGCAAGTATCTTTGGACTAGAGCAAGATAATCTCATACTTGAGTTGGTAAAATGTGTTAAAACTCTTTGCTTGATTATCTATATTCATCGTGAGACGCATGTATCTTTTGAAACTTTCATGTAACTTCTATATGTTCTTCTACTTACATAATAATTAATGGCTTTAAAGTTGAAATATCTGACATAATCAATTTTCTGTTGTAGCTGTATTTAGTTGAGTTCTTTATGCATTTAATTCTGCATTTCTTTTTTGCATTGATGAACAACTAATCTAAACTCATTGGTTAACGGTAATTGCAACTTTATTATATTTATGGGGTGCCAACTGGCTGAGGTGAAGTCTTCTGCCCTCCTAATTGTAGCTTATTATATTTGTGTCCATGCAAGAGGTCTAGGTTCAATTCGAGCTATCATACAAGAAGAAAGGTGGGGCTTCTTCCCTCCTATTGTCGAGAGAATGGGGAGGAGGGCTTTAACCAGCTGTTGCCTAGGTGATCCAGCCAAAGTAGGTGCCTTGGCACGAAGGTCAGCTCCTTTAACAACATTAATTAGGACATGGGGTGGAAAATAAGTCAGAAAACTCTAAAGTACCTTAATTGAAAATCCATAAGATAGACAGAATTGAAGAATATCAAATTTTATATCAGGCAGAGAGAGAAAAGGTAGGATAATGATTCCATTTAAGGCATTTTGGAGAATGAAGAGATGGAAGGGGCAATGGTCTAGGTGATTGTGGCTTAAAGAGGGAGATAATAAGATCTTTATTTTATTTTCATAAGATTGCTAATAGCAGGAGAGGAGTTGACTTCATTGGTTGTTTGGACATAAGGGGATAAAATCAAGGAGAACAAAATTGTCCAATATTTTCATGACTTCTAAACAGATCTTTATGGAAACAGAAGTGAGTCTGCTTGGAGTAGTTTGTATGCTCGCCAACGTGTTAATTTGGAGTTTGGCATATTTTTCTTTTTGAAAGAAATTGGACTATCAATTTTTCATTTCTTGTCCTAATGGCTTCCCACTCCGATATTCCTAGAGATATGGGACATTAATAAAGGACTCTAGAAGGCTGTTTCAAGAGTTCTACGAAGGTTGCATTAATCTTGATTGTATTAGTGATGTGTTTTGGTTTGGAAAGAACTTGCAGATATGTTAGGTGAAACTAGCTTGTTAAATGGTATCCATAAGATTATCTCAGATTATCTCAAAAGTGTTGGCATATAGATTGATAATATTATTGGCTATCTTATTCTTGAGTCTGAATCTGCTACTGTGAAGATGAAGTATATTCTTGACAGCTTTGCAGGGGCACAAGAAATTTTCTTGGTGCCATAAAAACTTGATGGGTTTTGATAGCTGGGAGTTTCTGCTTAAGGTTCTTCACGCAAGAGGTTTTAGCTTTAGATGGATTGATTGGATCAAGGCTTGCTTAACACATGGTAAATAAGCTGTCATGCTAAATGGGAAGTCTGATAAATGGAATAAATACAAGAGAGGTTTGAGAAAAGGTGATCCTTCATCTTATAGCTGTTGTCTTGGATGGGGTGGTATTTGTTGGCTTAAGAGAATGGTTTTATTGTGAGACAAGGGCCTCCCTTTATTATCAGCCCAGCAGTTAAGTGGGGGATCGTTAATTTAAAGGTTTCATTTAATGGTTTCAAAACTATCTCATGTTCGAAGATAAACTTTAACAAGACCTTATATTTTTTCGTGTTGATGTTGATAAGGGGAGTCCCCTGATTATTTTTTTAATTGTAAGGATGAGTAATTTCCTTCTTAAATATCTTGGCCTACCCCTTAGGCTGGATTCTTTGCATGAAGAAGAATGGCTGCCACTGACTAACACAGTTGACAAGAAGCTTTCTGGTTGGACAGGAAAGGTGCTTCTAATGGTGGAGTCTTAATCTTATTGATTATGTCCCATCGAAGTCTTAATCTTATTGATTATGTCCCATCGAACTAGCCAATGTGCGAATTGGCTACAGTGCAAGGAAGACAGGTGTAAAGAATCTCTTTAACCTATCTTTGTTGGGAAAATGGTAGTGGAAGCTTCTTTTAGGAGATCATTGTTGGTTTTGGCTATAAATTATGTAAGGCTCTTCAATATAGATCTTTATTTAGAAACTCACTTTTCAAGTGAGAGGCCAAGAAGATGAAGGATAAATTTAGTTGCAGAATTTCTTTCATTCTAGTAAATGCTAGATCTATATAATTTTGCAAGGATGGGTAACTAGGTGATCTGCCTCTTAATGTTGATGTCAAGTTTTTTCTCTATTGCAGCAAACATGGATGCCTTTCTTCTTAATACAGGATACTGGCTGTAGGCATGGTATGAGATTTGAAAAGCAGGTCAATCTCAAAAGTCATGTTTGAGGAGTTCAGTGGCTTATAGAAATTCTTGATATGGTTGTGGTGTCAAGATTAGGTTAGATGGTGGTAGTCCCAGAATGTCTCACCGTGAGATCCTTTTACACTAAGATCCTTTTACAAGTTCTTCAGAGTGGTTTTAATTTGCAGGTTGGAAGGCTGAAAGATGCATGGATATTCTTAAAATCTTAAACCATCTTGGGATCTACCATGATTAGTGTGCTGTGTGCTGATGGTGTTTACTATTGAACTGCAATTGCTAGATTTGTGCAATGTCCATAATTGTTTGTGTTACAGCAACTATCCTCTCAGCCCCGAGATGTTCACTGGATCACTAACTAAGGTGAAGACAGTCACCATCGACTACCTCCAGTGCTCGTGCTGAGAGACCGCGTAGGCGGTCCCAACTTTCGGCTTGGCCCTCTCTTGACTGGTCTTGATTCTTAGCCTGGCCCTTAATCGATTAGCTCGACTCTTGGCCTGGCTCTCTCTTGGCGGCCCCGTCAACACCCAAGCTCGGCAACACCCGGTGCCGATTGCCCTAGCTATCCCAATCGACGAGGGCCAGGCCCTTTCAACACCTGAGCTCGGCAACACCCGATGCCGATTGCCCTAGCTATCCCAATTGGCCCCGTGCTCTTGTAGTGGTCGTGCCAGCAAGATCATGGCTGGCGAGTTCATGGGGGTCAGCATTTTTATAGGATTAGGATCCTAACAGAAAAGATACCAAGGTTAAGTGTCACAGGAGACAAGATCCTAACTACCTGTTAGAGCCCATTACTGTCAGAGCCATCTCCCTGATAGCTTTTCACTATCCTGTGTGGCGGTATAAATAGGTAAGAGAGACACCCGATGATGTATGTTCCCACACTCCTTCTATTTGCGCTCATACGATTACTAGGGCTCACAGCTCTGGTTGCTGTTGTCCTCTTCATCCTCTCCTTACTGATTTAAGTGTCGGAGATTTTCCACCGAAATTTCAGTCCAGGGATCTTGCAGAGCAGTGTCCCTACTCGTCGGAGAAGACTGGAGGACTCCTCGATGTCACCTAGATCCATCATTGGGTGATCTGGCAACAACAGATTGGTGTACTAGATAGGAAAAATCATCTCATTGATCAGCACATCAATGATGCCCCCTCAATCTCTGGAGCATGGAGTCATGGTGCTTACCTGCACGTAGGAATTCACCATGAGCCACATCGGGAATCATTGTATGGCGAGGAGCAGTCTGTCCAAGCACCGGAACTAGTTGCTCTGCCTCCACTTCCTGCATCTGAGCAGGGCTTGCAGCCACTTTGGCCTAGCAAGTTGAATCCCTCACCGTTGCAGTGCGAGGCATGATGGCAGACACCAGAAGCTCCAACTGCCACAACCATCATTGCCTGTGGTAGTTGTCAGTCTCCAGGAGGGAGACCTTCCCACTGATGTAAGGTCATCCCTCCCCTTGGGAATGGTCCTCACATTGTCGGACCGTCCACCATGTTGTTAGAGTCTCATGTGAGAGGAGCAATGATCCGGGAAGGAGCCAAAATGGGAGTACTCCCGATCCCCCTCTGAGTCCTCATATAAGTACTCTCTAGGGTACTCTCAGGAGGGATATTGAAGAGGCTATTCGGCGGCAAGCCGAACGATGCCTCGATGAGTATGATTGCAAGCTGCATGAGATCAACCGTCGGCTTGCCAATCTTTAGGGAGAGAGCTAGGACCCAGTCGAGTTCAATACTCATCCCCCTCTTTGGATGCATTTTGGAGGAACTGATCTTGGGTCAGTTCAAGATGCTCAATTGGAGCTGTTCGACAGCACCACCGACCCACTGGATCATCTCAAGAGCTGCAAGGCTTTCTTGAGGATTCAGAGCACCTCTGACATTCTATTTTATATCTTCTTCCCTGCCACTTTAAGGAAGATGGCTTGAGCTTGGTACCTCGGTCGAGTTAAGAAGCATCCATTCCTTCCGGCATGTGGAGAAAAAGTTCGTGGTATACTTCAGCACCTGCTGTAGGATGCTACGAGAGGTTGACAGTCTCTTTTTTATCTGATAGCAGGACAAGGAGTCACTGAAGGGTATGTGGCCTGATTCAAGATGATCATGTTGAAAGTTTACTACATTGATGAGTTTGTGGCCATGCTGGCTTTGAAGCGCGGACTCTGCACCTCCTGCCTCACTCCTTGGACAAGATGCTTGAGTTTTTTTCGGAGATGCTTGCTCGTGTGCAAAAATACATTCACGGGGATGAAGGAGCCCTCTCTTGGTGCGAGGCAGATGGGAAGCTGAAGAAGAAGTTTCGGGAGGAGTCTAGCGAGGCCCTGATTGACAAGCTCAACTCATCCTGTAGATGGAGCCCCAAGCCAAGGAATCCCGCTGGCCGATTGGACAACTACAACCCTTTCCCTATAACTCGATCGAGAATCTTGATGGAGATTGAAGAGGAACATTACTTGTGAAGGCCCAATTTGTTGTAGCCTTTTCCCTTCCATTAATTTTTATAAGTATTGCCATTTCCATTGAGACCATGACCATGACATGGATGATTGCCACCAGTGAAAGAGGGAAATCGAAGACCTCATCCATCGTAGCTATCTCTGCATGTACGTTCTTGGGGGCACTACTCGGTTCGATACCCCAATTCTCGGCCAGTAGCTGGCTCGGCCCAAGGTTGACAATTAACCGATCGAAAACAAAGTCGGCATGATCTCTTGGAGGGCAGAGCATTTCTCGAAGAAGCCGAGAGGAGAGGGGAGAGATGAAAATATAATTTTTTTTTTTTTGACAAGGATTTAATCGGGATCTATAATCCCAACAATGATCCTGTTATCGTGTCTATGACAATAGTAAGCATCCTATAAAGATAATTCTTATTGATAATAAAAATTTTGCAGATATTTTTTACGATACTTTTGTTTGAATGAACTTACCACTGAATTAGTTCAAGCTTGTCTTCGTGCTTTTAGTTGCTTTCAACTAAAAGTTGGTCAGGGTCAAGAGAGAAATCACCCTTCCTGTCATAATAAAAACTTTGCCCCGACAAAGTATAGTCTTTATGATATTTATTATGGTCCGAGTGCTGTCTGTGTATAGTGCCATCCTCGGATGTTGGGAATGAATCAGCTGGATGCCATTGTCTGCACCAAGCGCCTTCTCGTCCACCTTTTGATAGTATATGGAATCGACGAGATACATGGGGACCAACAATTGGTCTGACAATGTTTCCAAATGACACCTAAGGCATGGAGGCCTAGCAAGGTATCTATTGTAGAGCACTGGACTAGAGAGCCCGAGAAGAGGGGCGAACTGGCTAAGCAACTGTTGTCTTTCCCATCGAAGGATGACCCGACGAAGACCATACATATTGGAGCTTCCCTGTTTGAGCCCAATTGAGACTGAATCTTGGACTTTTTGTTTCAAAATGCGGACATTTTTACTTGGTTGGCATCGGATATGTCGGGATTCTTCTTGAGGTAATTATCCACAAGCTAAATGTTGATCCAAAGTTTGAGCTATTTCGATAGAAAAAAAGGAACTTCATCCCCGAGAGATAAAAGGCCATGATGAGGAAGTGAACAAGCTCCTTGCATCCAGTTTTATCCAAGACTATTATCTCAACTGGCTAGCCAACATCGTTATGGTGAAAAAGGCGAATGGAAAGTGACACATTGCATCGACTACATTGATCTTAATAAAGCATGTCCGAAAGATAGCTTTACTCTGTCGAAGATTGATCAATTAGTCGATGCCACCTTCGATCATAAGTTTCTTAGCTTCATGGATTCCTTGTCAGACTACAACCAAATCAAAATGGCTCTTGAAAACAAAGAGAACATCTTCTTTGTGATCGATAAGTATATTTATTGTTATAAAGTAATATCTTTTTGTTTAAAAAATATAGGAGCTACATACCAGAGACGGGTCAATAAGGTCTTTAAGAATCAAATTGGTTGTAATATGAAGGTCTACATTGATGATATGCTTGTCAAAAGCATTGCGGAGACCGATCATGTTGAAGACCTGGAAGAAGCCTTCAATACCCTCTGGTGGCACTAGATGAAGCTGAACTCGAGTAAATATACTTTTGGCATCACGGTCAGAAAGTTTTTCGGATTTATGGTCACTTGACGAGGCATTGAAGTAAGCCCGGAGAAGATTCAAGCTATCCTTGACATGCGGTACCTGACTTCTAAGAAGGAAGTACAACTTACCAGGCGCGTCACCACCCTTAGCCGATTTATCTTAAAATCGGTGGGTGCATGCCGTTCTTTAAGAACCTACAGAAGATGCATGGTTTCGATTGGAGAGGAATGCCGACATGCATTTGAGGATCTGAAGAGTTTCCTTGCTTCCCCACACCTACTCTCCAAGCTAGAAGTTGGAGTGGAGCTATACCTGTACCTTGCAGCATCTCTTGAGGTGGTTAGCTCCATACTTGTTCAGGTGGATGATAAAGGACTCCGAAAGACCATATACTATACAAATCGAGTGCTCTATGACGTGGAGACCAGGTATTCCAAATCTAAGAAAATAGTTTTTGCACTAATATCTTTGCATAGCGCCTTAGGCCCTGTTTTCAAGTGCATTTAATAGTCATCCTCACCAACTGCTTTGAGCTATCTTGCAATGGCCAGACACGTCCAGATGGATGGTGAAATGGGCGATCAAGCTTAATAAATTTGATATCTCTTACCATCCAAGATCATCCATGAAGGTGCAGGTCCTGGTCAACTTTTTTGTTGAATGTGCTTGGCTAGATGGTGAGCCTAAGGAAGCATCCACCAAGCATCCCAATGAGCAATCAGACCCAACTACAACCTGGATCTTGTACATGGATGGGTCTTCGAATTTCTTGGAAAGTGGAACTGGGCTAATTCTTGAAAACATGGAAGGAGTGATTATCGAGTACGCACTGTAATTCACATTTAAAGTGACCAACAATCAAGCCGAGTATGAAACCTTCCTAGCCGGCCTAAAGCTCACGAAGTACCTCGAGATGGATTGATTGGTCTTCATCGACTCCCAACTTGTAGCTGGCCAGGTAACCGGTAAAATGAGGCTTGGGATTCAACAATGACCAAGTACTTGGACAAAGTGCGGACTCTAATATCGGTATTTAAGTACTTTGGCATCTTTCATATCCCTCGATGTGAGAATGCTTGGGTGGATACCCTTTGTCGACTGGCGACCTCGGTGGACAACACCCTCGATGTGAGAATGCTTGGGTGGATTGGTTATCCTTATAACCAAGGAATGTGGAGACACTGATATAGCCTGCAAGTGAGTGTAGGAGTACATTGAATGTGACCAACTCTGTAGAGTACTTTGCTATCAAGAGTATTTCTTAGAAGGATATGGGTATACATATCCTTCCGACCTGAGATCACCATGGTGATTTGCAAGTAACTCATTATACTTAGGTACTAGACTACCTGGATTTCTAATCTAGTGATGGAAGGTTACTAGGTGTGGTCAAATACTTATTAAGTTGGTGTACTAATCAAGATGGAATTGACCATTCCAAGTTATCGGAGAAAATGCTCGATTTTTTTTTAATTTAACAAGACCTTGGCCAGGGCAATCCTTGTGAGGAGTCACATGATTTATTAGGTTGAGACACATTTGGATGTACTATTTGAGAGTTGGCATTTGATTCTCAATCCATCCTGAGTATTAGATCAAAGAGATAAATTATACGAAAACCATATGCCTGTATTCGTGAATGTTATTTCGTGAATATTTGATCTATATGGATGTCAGGTACCATTATAAGATAGTCACATTGATTAGTTCAAGAATTAGTTTTTGGACTATTGACTTGGTATTCGAACCTATGGTGTCACACATAATAAAATTTTCTAATCGATCATGATGGTTGATTAATAATTAAGAATCATTCAGGGATAAAATTATAAATATTGTTGATGCCGCTTCTCCTGGACCGGGCTGGTTCGGTTGTGGCTAGAGCACTCCTCTCCCGGTTCTTGCAAAAAGTCCCCAAGGGCCGGTGGTGTTTCGGCGGGGGACACTCCGATGCTTAAGTTAGCGGGAGCCTGAGGGCAACAGAATGGAGGAATCAAGGAGATAAGCTTATGGAGCAGGAAGAGAATACTTAGCCCTTTAGTCGAAGTCCCCCGTTACCTTATATAGGTATGGAATACTGTCAAATTCTATTAGGGGATAGGTTGAGAATATCCAATTTGTCCCTAGGAGAATCAGGATATGGCCAGGTGGCATCAGGACATGGCCACGTCATAGGTTCTGTTGCAACATAATTCTGGTACCAGCTGGAAGAGGCTTCTGGAGCCTTCAGATGAGATCCTGTAGAAGGTGGGTTGGTCGGACCTCTAAAGAAGGTCTTCGGGCCTCCGAAGAAGAGGGTTGGACGGATATCTACTACAGCAGGCTGTTCGTACCTCTGCTGGAGTGGATCGGTCGGACCTTTGATGAAGTTGAGATCTTTGGACCCCCGCTGAGGAAGAGTCTTCGGACCTCTGAAGAGGGTCTTTAGACTTATGATGAAGAGGGTCGGACGTACCTCTACTACAGCGGGTCGTTCGGATCTCTGCTGGAGTGGGTCGGTCGGACCTCTGAAGAAGAGGGTCGGACGGACCTATACTACAGCGGGTCGTTCGGATCTCTGCTGGAACGGGTTGGTCGGATCTTTGAAGAGGGTCTTTGGACTTCTGATGAAGTGGAGGATCTTTGGACCTCCGCTAAAGAAGAGCCTTCGGATCTCTGAAGAGGGTCTTCGGACTTCTGATGAAGGGGAGGATCTTTGGACCCCTGCTAAGGAAGAGTCTTCGGACCTCTGAAGAGGGTCTTCGGACTTCTGATGAAGTGGAGGATCTTTGGACCTCCGCTAAAGAAGAGCTTTCGGACCTCTGAAGAGGGTCTTCGGACTTCTAATGAAGAGGAGGATCTTTGGACCCCTGCTAAGGAAAAGTCTTCGGACCTCTGAAGAGGGTCTTTGGACTTCAGCTCTGTCCCAGCCAAAAAAAATTGTTGGCTCCGGTCTGGTTCAGGGAAAAGCCATTTGGGTATAACATTTGCCCCCCTGCTCTTAGCCTTTGAAAGGACACGTGGCTTTGAAGGGCAAGAGTACCATCCTTGTGTAGACTGCGCTTGTCCTTGAAACGACCGCGAATTTGATTGGATGCGTCGCGTCTGGTCACTTGAAATCTCCCAAGTCGGTGTCAGGGACAGGTGTCAACCCTGCATTGGGGGTGAGGGAGTTGCAGTTAATGCGAAAGGGGCGCAATGATGAAGGGCTAGCCTAGCCCGCTAGGACATTAGGCTCCGAAGACAAGCTGTGCGATGTGGCGGCATCTGAGCGGTCGGGCTGCGCTTGGGGCGATCCCTTCGTCGTTGATTTGGCACTCACGCGGATCGTCATTTGTCTGCTTCCGTCAATCTATTGCCAGTCATACCGCCTGACGGAAGAGTCGCGATGTTCGAGGGATGGTGGGCGACATCTCTCCGAAGATGTATAAAGATGGGATGTGGGAGACCTGAGAGGGACTTCCTGCTGTAATCATGTTCGAGAGAAAGAGAGCGCTTTCCCCCTTCCATCGCCTTCGACCTTCTAGGAAACCAGTCCCAGGTTAGTTCCTCCCTTCTTTCTTCCATCTTCGCATCGATGGCCTCCGGTAGCTGTGGTTATGTTCCTAGATATAGGGAACCAGGCCCGACTAAAATTCAATTGGAAATGACCTGGGAGAGTCGAAAATCTCAGGGTAAGGTATAACATACCTTCGACCCTTCACCTTATAGTCCCGGACCGAGAGGGGAGAGTGAACAATCCACTGGGACCGGGAAACCTTTCGATGTACGAAGACCACCTTAAGGCTGGTCTTTGGTTTCCGTTGCGCGATTTCTTCGTAGAGATCTTCAACTTTTATAGGGTGACCCCTACGTAGCTGACCCCGAACAGCATTCGGGCGATCAGCTGCTTCATGGTCCTGTGTCACAGGACCGGAACTGAACTCAGACTTTCCCTCTTCGCCAACTCTTTTTTTTGGAAGAAGGATTTTAGGAGCTAGGAGTGGTTGATGTTTAGTCCCTGCCCTGGTCGAAGGATATTGGGGTGCCTCTCGTCGGCTATCCATGGGTGAAAGGCCAAATTCTTCTTTGTAGATAGTCTCCAGCCTTGGGGTTTTGAGCCGTTGTGGAGGGAACTAAGATCGAGAATCCTTGAGGGCAGGGCAGTACTGACGGCCGACTAGGCCAGCTTTAGTGACATGGAAGGGGTCGGCCTTACCATGGTGTATGAATTGCTTCGGGAAAATGCCCTTTACCAGGCGGGGGTCAGCGGCCACATGCACTTAGATAGGACAAGGGGCCCTCACCGCTGACAACTTTTCTTTATGCTGTGAATTATGCTATTTTCTTTCTCTTCATTCACCCTAATCTTTCTTTGAAGCAGGAGAAAAGATGAAGGCAGACCAAGCCAGAGTGGTCCAGTGGGCGGTGAAAAAGAGGGCCGCCTAGAACGCGGAGCCGACCGCGGAGAGGTCGAAGAAGAGGCAGGCAGAAGAGCGGCCCATCCCTGTCGTAGCTTTGGATCCAAAGAGGATAACGTCCCCCTGTCGGAGCGACTGGCAGCAAAGACGTCGGAGTCTTCCACTCCTGTTGGGCAGTCAGCCGCCCGACCGGAGCCAGAACAGTCAGAATCGTCCGATGCAATGACGGCTCCAGCCCCACCACCTACCGACTAGGTGGATGCGGTTCCCCTTGTGGACAAGGGAAAGGGGGTGGCCGAAGAAAAAGCAGCTGAAGAGGTTTGCCGAGAGACACATCAGCAATGGCATGCCCTCCACGACGCAACGCAGGCACGGGGCCTGCTCAGAAAGGCCATGATGGACGTCGACTGGGAGGAGTCAATCCAACGGAACTTGAGCGACGTTGCGAAGGATACTTACCGCGACCTCATAAGGGTAAGATGTCGATCCTATGCCCTCATGCTTTCTTTTTCACTTATCTTGCACATGGCTAACTGAGTCTCTTGCTTGCAGCTTCTTTACGGGATCTCTTTAATGGACGACGGCTTAGGTCGGCTACTTTTTACGACCAAAATCACGGCCAAAAAGATCCAGGAGGCGGAGTCGGCTCGAGCGATGGTGGGGCCCAGTTGAGTCGGCTGGCCGAGGGAGAGGAGCTCCCGACCGATGGTGGGGCCGATGCGCATGTTCCTTCTGAAGCAGAACCATCAGGTGTTCAGGCCGGGACTTCGGACGCAGCGAGGGAAGCCGAAGCCGAAGCCCTTCCATTCAACTCCCCTCTGTACCCGCCGGGCAAGACTGACTAATTGTAACAGTCTGCCCTTTTTTTTGTATGAAACTTTCATTCCAATAATAAAGCTTCTTTCCTTTGATATCTGTAATACATGCTTATATGAATGTGAGCGGTCGGCTTTGTTCGAACCCATATTTATCTCTTCCTTTTGATGCATCTTCTACGAATGTCTCTGTGTATGTTGGGTCGGTCGGATTGACCGAAGCTCTTTCTTCCAAAATTATTTCAGTATTGACGGTCGGCCTGATTGGACCGTGAGACTTCTGAAGTAGCCGCTGGACAGTGGCTCAATCCGAACCCAGACACTTAGAAATTTTTCTAAGTGTTGGTCCGTCAGTCCATCCGAATGGGAGACCTCCGAAGTAGCTGCTGGACAGTGGCTCAGCCCGAACCCAGACATTTAGAAATTTTTCTAAGTGTTGGTTCGTCGGTCCATCCGAAAGTGAGACCTCCGAAGTAGCTGCTGGACGGTGGCTCAGTCCGAACCCAGACACTTAGAAATTTTTCTAAGCATTGGTCCGTCGGCCCATGCGAACGGGAGACCTCCGAAGTAGATGCTTGACTTTGGCTTAGTCCGAACCTAGACACTTAGAAATTTTTCTGTGTTGTTCCGTCGGCCCATTCGATTACGAGACTAGATCTTCATGTTGATCATTTTGAAGCTGTTTCCGACCGGAGTAGGACTTTCGGAAATTGCACTGCCCTAGGGCCTCTGTCGACCGGAGTCAGATTTTTTGGAAGTGGGCTGTCCTAGAGACTTTGCCGACCGGAGTCGGACTTTTCGGAAGTGGGCTGCCCTAGAGCCTGTGCCGAGTGGAGTCGGACTTTTCGGAAGTGGGCTGCCCTAGAGCCTGTGCCGAGTGGAGTCGGACTTTTCGGAAGTGGGCTGCCCTAGAGCCTGTGCCGACCGGAGTCAGACTTTTCAGAAGTGGACTGTCCTAGAGCCTCTACCGACCGAAGTCGGACTTTTCGGAAGTGGGCTGCCCTAGAGCCTCTACCGATCGGAGTCGGGCTTTTCGGAAGTGGGCTGCCGTAGAGCCTTTGCCGACCAGAATCGAACTTTTCAGAAGTGGGCTACCCTAGAGCCTCTATCGACCGGAATCGAACTTTTCGGAAGTGGGCTGCCCTAGAGCCTCTGCCGATCGCAGTCGGACTTTTCGGAGATGCTTCATAGAAGAAGTGATGGCCTTTATTGATAGTACTTGCTAAGGTTATCTACATTCCATGGACGCGCCACTTGCCATCCGTCCAAATGTTCGAGTTGGTAAGTTCTAGCTCGAATTACTTCAACAACTCGATAAGGGCCTTCCCAGTTGGGGAAGAATTTTCCTTGCTCGGTCGATCTTGAAATTTCTGCCCTCCGCAAAACCAGATCTCTGATCTGGAAGGTTCGAGCATTGACTCGAGAATTGTAGTATTTGGCTATCTTCTGACGGTAGGTTGCCATCTTCAAGCCTCCTTGGAGCCTGGTTTCATCAAGCAGATCTAAGTCAGCCCTCCTTTGCTCTAAGTTGGTTGGTTTGGCAAAATAGTCAATCTGCAGGGATTGTAAGGAAATTTCCACAGGGATGATTGCTTTACTTTTATAGGTCAGATTAAATGGAGTCTCCCCTGTCGCCGTTCGGGATGTCGTCTGATAAGCCCAAAGTCCCTTGATGGCGTTCAGTCGGGTCTTCAGGCCATGCAGGATCGTTCGATTGGTAACTTCGGCTTCTTCATTGGACTGAGGATGATCGACTGATGTTAGCCGATGGAAAATGTGATATTGCTGACAGAAGTCCCAAAATTTGGGATTGTCGAACTGTCTTCCATTGTTAGTAATGATTGTCTGCGGAATGCCGAATCGAAAAATGATACAGTTCCAGACAAAGTTCTCTGCTTTAGCCTCTGTGATTTGTGCTAGCGGCTCAGCTTCCACCCATTTGGTGAAGTAATCAATGACCACAATTAGAAATTTTCGCTGGCCGGATGTTGGGGGGAACGGTCTCAGGATGTCCATCCCCCACTGTGCGAATGGCCAAGGTGCGGTGAGTGGAATTAGCTGACTGGCCGGCCTCTTTTGAATGTTGGAGTATCTCTGACACGTGTCGCACTTTTGGACGAAGTCCGATGCGTCCCTTTGGATGGTTGGCCAGTAATATCCTTGTCGGATGATTTTGTAAGACAGGGATCTTCCTCTCAAGTGGTCACCGCAGATACCTTCGTGTACTTCTCTGAGTGCGTAGTCGGTATCAGTCGGTCCTAGGCACTTCAGCAATGGCTGTGAGAATGACCGTTTGTAGAGAGTGCCATCGAGGATGACGTACTTTGAAGCCATTTAGTGTACACGCTTGGCTTCGGTCGTATCTTATAGTAAAGTCCCTTTGACAAGGAATGCAACAATTGGGTCCATCCAAGAGGCTTCTTGCTAAACTTGGTGGACTTCTGTCAATTTTTCTTCAATGCTTGGGCACTGCAGACACTCCACAAAAGTCCGGTTGGAGGTGTTGGTAGCGGTCGTAGTCAACTGCGATAAAGCGTCCGCCTGGGAGTTCTGCAATCGAGGTATATGGAGGATTTCAAAAAATTTAAGCCGAGTTGCGAGGCTTCGTACCTTGTCAAGTACTTGGCCAGGGTCGGATCTCTCATCTCGAATTCGTCCTTCACCTGGTTCACTACCAGCTGAGAGTCGGAGAAGGCTCTGATTTGGCTGATGCCCAACTCATCGGCTATTCTTAGTCTTGCAAGGAGGGCTTCATATTTTGCTTGGTTACTTGATACTTGAAATACAAAGTGCAAGGCATACTCCAAGCTCTGTCCGTCGGGATCGACTAGGATCAGGCCCGCTCCACATCCTGCAAGGTTGGATGCTCCGTCCATATGGAGGGTTCAAGCGGGTTCTGCTTCTTCAATGGCATCATCTTCAAGTACATCGACAGCTTGCGAAGGCACCTCCTGCCTCCAGGTACATTATGCAATGAAGTCAGCAATTGCTTGAGCCTTTAAGGCTGACCGAGTCAAATTCGCCAAGCTTGACGGCCCACTTGGCAAGCCGACTGGATGTGTCCGGGCTCTTGAGGATTGCCTTAAGGGGTTGGTCGGTCAGGACGACAATCGGATGCACTTGGAAGTAGGGTTAGAGTCGCTTGGTTGCTATGACCAAGGAATAAACAAGCTTCTGCATCTTTGTGTATCTTGTTTCGGCGTCATGGAGAACTTTACTAGTGTAATAAACTGGTCTTTGCTGATTGTCTTCTCTCACTCGAACGAGGACAAAGCTTATTGCCTCATCCGATGTCGACAGGTACAAGTATAATGGCTCTCCCTCCATCAGCTTGGCCAACAATGGAGGATTTTTCAGATAATCTTTCAAAGCTTCAAAAGCCGACCAACACTCGTCGGTCCAATGGAAGCGGTCCGACCGGCGGAGGGTCTTGAAGAAAGGTAGGGACTTCTCGGTCGATCGGGAAATAAAATAGCTGAGAGAGGCTATTCGGCCTCTAAGTTCTTGCACTTGTTTCTTGTTGGTCGGATGCCCCATATCAATAACATCTTTGATCTTGTCAGGGTTGACTTCAATTCCTCTTTGTGTGACCAAGAAGCCGAGGAACTTCCCGGAAGTCATCCCGAAAGTGCACTTGGCAGGATTCAGCTTCATCTGATGACGTCTTAGTGCGTCAAAGGATTCCTGCAAGTCTCTAATGTTGTCGGCTTTATGGAGGCTCTTGATTATCATATCATTAACATATACCTTCATGTTTCTTCCGAGCTGTCCTTTGAAGACCCAGTTGATCAACCTTTGGAAAGTGGCATTGGCGTTCTTCTGGTCGAAGGGCATCATCTTGTAGCAGTACAGCCCTTTGTCAGTGACGAAGGCCATCTTCTTCTCATCCTCTGGGTGCATCCTGAGCTGATTGTAGCCGGAGAAAGCATCCATGAAGCTCAAAAGCTGATGACCGGCTGTGGCGTCCACCAGTTGGTCAATCTTCGGCAAGGAAAAGCTGTCCTTCGGACAATCCTTGTTGAGGTCAGTGTAATCTACACATATCTTCCATTTTTCATTAGCCTTTTTCACCATTACAACATTCGCCAACCAGTCGAGATAATGGGCCTCTCTGATGAAGCCGGCATTAGAGAGCTTCTTGACCTCTTCGTCAATTGCCCTTTGCCTTTCGGGAGCAAAGCTTCTCTTCTTCTGTCTGACAAGTCTGTAGGTCGGATCTATCTTAAGCTGATGAGTGATGACATCCGATGGAATGCCTGGCATGTCTGATGCCGACCAAGCAAAGACATCGGCATTGTCCCGCAAAAAACCGATCAGCTCTGACTTGACCTCTTCATTGAGAGTGCTCCCAATTTGGAGGACCTTGGTAGGATCGTCCTCCTGAAGGGGAATGAACAAAATCTTTTCGACTGGTTGGTTGCAGCCGTCGACTTCGGCCCTAGGGTCAAGCGTTCCAGAGTAGAATGGCCATCCAATTGCCTGTCTTGAATAGTTAAGCATTGTCTAGCCATCCTGCGGTCTCCCCTCATAACTCCAACCCCGTTTCGAGTTGAAAACTTTGCTAGCAGATGATAGGTAGAGATGATGGCTCGGAATTTGTTGAGGGCCGGTCGGCCCAAAATGGCGTTATAAGCCGAGGTCGTACGTATGACCACAAAGTTGATGGGGAGAGTCTTCTGAAAAGGTTCCATCCCGATGGTCACGGGTAGAGTTATCTCTCCTTCCACTCCGACGGAGTTTCCTCCGAAGCCTGTCAACGGCTTGGGGGATTCCTGTAGACTTGACCTGGACAGGTTCATTCGGATAAAAGCATCATACAATAATACTTCCATGGAGCTTCCATTATCAATAAGGACTCGCCTTATATCATAGTTGGTAATTTCTATCGACACAACTACAAGATCATTCCCGGAGACATGGGATTCTAAGAGATCTTCGTTGGAGAAGCTGATTACATTGGAACCCCTAGACCTCTTCATAATGTCTTGGTCTTCATCATATCTCCAGTCGGACCGACGGTGCAGCATGCCAACATTCCCGTCAGTCGGATGCTGGTTGGGAAGCTCTGTCTCCTCCGGGGGATCTCTGGCATTTGAAGCTTCAGCCTGATTCCTTTGGGGTCGGATGTATTTGTGCAGGTACCCTCGTCAGATCAGATCTTATCTTTGATCACGTCTTTTAGCAGGAAGCATTCTTCAGTATCGTGCCTATGGTCCCGATGGAACCGGCAGTACTTATCTTTATTTCTGGATGTAGAGGGGCCCCTCGTCAAACGAGGCTTTTGCAGAAAGGCCTCGTTCTCAATTTCCAGGAGGATCTTCTCCCTCGGAAGGAAGAGGGGTGCATAAGTTTCGAACCTCCTGGAGAAGTCCTTCGGCTTCGTATTGCGGCGTCGGGCCGGATTGTTGCCATCACTTGGAGGTCAGACTTCAGGAGCCTTGTTGCTCCGCTTCTTGGAGGCCGACCTCCCTTCTTCTTGGTGTTGGCTTGCCGCCTGTTCTTCTGCCAGGGCATATTTTTGTGTCCGGACCAGCAGCTCGGAGTAGCTTGTCGGGAATTTCTTGTCCAAGAAGAAGGTGAGCCTAGACGAGTGTAGCCCTCTCTTGAAGGCTGACATAGTTACATCCTCATCAGATTCGGGATCTCCATGGCCACTGAGTTGAAACGGGCCATGTAGTCCCGGAGGGTCTCCCCCTCCTTTTGCAGCATGAGGAAGAGGTAGTCAGTGTTCCTCGGGATCCGACTGCAAGTCCTGAAATGAGAAAGAGTTTTTCAAGCTGAGAAAAGGAGTAGATCGTACCTGGTCGGATGGCGGAGAATCACATCCGAGCGGCCTTCTTGAGAGTTGTAGGGAAGGCAATGCAGTGGAGGGTTGCAGAGGCGCCCTATACCATCATGTAAGCCTTGTAGGTGCTTAGATGGCCGAGCAGGTCGATGGTACTATCGTAGGGGTCCACCTGCGGAATCTTGAAGTAACGGAGGATCGGCTTTCTCATGATCTCAGCAGAAAAAGGCGGGCGGGAGTTGTACGCCTGCCCCCATCGGCTTTTCTCCGATCGACTAGTTTTGCAATCCACTCCTCCATGCGCAGGATCTTGTTGGTGTAGTATCTCGGGACTTCGCTAGGGTGCCGAACGCCATCAGGGACGGAGTCAACGGAGGAGGGTGAGGCAGACCTCACCCTCTTCCCGTCAGCATGGGCTCCTTGAGACCTTCGAGACCTCGGAGCGAGGCAGGAGTGGGGCTGGGGAATCTCTTGCTGTTGGCTTCCCCCAGCAGCAAATTGGTGGTTGGTACGGGACGCAGCAGGCGGTTGCTGCCGGTCATTAGCCGTATTCTGGAGGTGCTGAACCGCGGTGGTAAGTGTGTCGATGCGGTTCAGGAGTGTCTGGAACTGCTGCAGTCCTAGAGTGACAGTGGGTTCAGCAACATCATTCTCCTTAGAAGGTCCCTCAGACCTAGATGGGGAATGACCTTTCCTGGCAGAGGTGTTTTGGATTCTTCCCTTCGCTATTGCTTGACTTAGCAGATGGATTCCTCCTTTTAGAGAAGGGAAAACAACCCTTCCTCTAGCACCAATTTGTTGCTACCGCTTCTCTCGGAGCGGGATGGTTCGAGTGTGGTTGGAGCGCTCCTCTCCCAGTTCCTGCAAAAAGTCCCCAAGGGTCGGTGGTGTTTCGGTTGGGGACACTCCGATGCTTAAGTTAGCGGGAGCTTGAGGGCAACAGAATGGAGGAATCAAGGAGATAAGCTTATAGAGCAGGAAGAGAATACTTAGCCCTTTAGTCGAAGCCCCCTGTTACCTTATATAGGTGCAGAATACTGCCAAATTTTGTTAGGGGATAGGTTGAGAATATCCGATTTGCCCCTAGGAGAATCAGGATAGTGGCCAGGTGGCATCAGGACGTGGCAACGTCGTAGGTTCTATTGCAACAGAATTCTGGTACCAGTTGGAAGAGGCTTCTGAAGCCTTCAGATGAGATCCTGTAGAAGGTGGGTCGGTCGGACCTCTGAAGAGGGTCTTCGGACCTCTGAAGAAGAGGGTCGGACGGACCTCTACTACAGTGGGTCGTTCGGACCTCTGCTGGAGCGGGTTGGTTGGACTTCTGAAGAGGGTCTTTGGACTTTTGATGAAGTGGAGGATCTTTGGACCTTCACTAAAGAAGAGCCTTTGGACCTCTGAAGCGGGTCTTTGGACTTCTGATGAAGGAGAGGATCTTTGGACCCTTGCTAAGGAAGAGTCTTCAGACCTGTGAAGAGGGTCTTTGGACTTCTGATGAAGTGGAGGATCTTTGGACCTTCGCTAAAGAAGAGCCTTCGGACCTTTAAAGAGGGTCTTCGGACTTCTGATGAAGGGGAGGATCTTTGGATCCCCACTAAGGAAGAGTCTTCGGACCTTTGAAGAGGGTCTTTAGACTTCAGCTCTATCCCAGCCAAAAAAAATTGTTGGCTCCGGTCTGGTTCAAGAAAAAGTCGATTGGGTATAACAAATATGATTAACAATTAACCCTATACAAATATTATAAATAAATAAATAATTAATTTTTAATTAATTAAAAGAGGATTAATTAGTAATTAGATTGCTAATTGGCTTAATTTGATTGGATAAAGATGATTAGGTTAAGTATAATTAACATTGATTCAATTAGACTCACCCGATTAGGTTATACGGTGATCTTATCGCTAATGGATTTTAATTTTGATTTGATTTAGACTTAGGATTAATTAATTCCATATTTAATCGAGATTTAATTAAGCTTAATTGAGATCTAATTGGATTGGATTCAAGTTGATTAAATTAGTTATAACCAAATTAGTTTTGGTTTTAAATTAATATTGGTCAAATCTTAGTAAACACTAACCTAGCCCAACTAGTTTTCTTTTTCTAAAATTTTTCCACAACTTCCATGAACTTTTTCATGAGTTCTCTAAGAAAAAAATTAATATTTTTCATCCTTCCTCATTTTCATTTAAATTAGGATTGGTTTGAATTAAATCTAGATTTATTTAAATTTAATTTGGAGGAGTTTTATTGGGAATAGAACTCCTAGTCTTATCCTAACTCCCTATCGTTGTCCTTATCTCCACGTCACAAATTATTCTATTTTTTTCTTGGGATGTGCAACATCAAGAGAAGATATTTACCATGTAATCTGAGAAGTAATCACTACAAAAATATTCGAGAAAGGATATTTAGCATGTATCGGTTAGATCGATGTTATAGTAAATATGATCAAGTATGAGATTTGATCTCATAATTGTAGTAGATATGATTTGCAACATGCATCAGTTAGATTGATGCATGCTAATTTTTTTCTGTGTTGCATATCATATTACGATCCTTATAGAATTTATTAGATTTGATCTATATGCATGATTTTTTATTTAAAATAGTTTTAAAATATATTTAATTTTGCTATAAATTATAAAAAAATCATACATGATATTCTAGGTATTTTTTCAAAAGTGGTATCAGAGCAATCAGTTTTTATAGTATGATATGTAGATGTAGAATCATATATGTTTGATATAATTTTAATTCGAGTAACTGCTTCGGATTGGATTGATCACCATGGCCATCTCGTCATAAAAGAAAAGTATGGTTTAAAGGCCATCTCTTCTCATTTCATGGATTTTTTATGGCATGTGAGGGTGTTGCTTGTGATTATATCACATAAATAAGCGAGGTGAAAAGATTTTTTTTAAAATTATTTTGATTATTAGATCTATTTTTTGGTGATTTAATCTTTATTAATTTGCTATTTTTTTGAAATAAAATTGTTATAATTTGTTTTTGTGTTTAGAACATGGAACATAGCATAAATTTTTGCATATGTCTATATTGTATAGTTTAGGTCTAAAAGTGTTTAATGTATATGAGATACATATAAATTATTTAGGTCTAAATTAGTCAAATTAATCTTGATTAATTATTATAATTAAGAGGTCTAAGATTAAATCTAGAATTGAGAATTAAAGATCTAATCATATTTCATTAATCATGGGTTAGACCTAGGGTTAGAATTCTGAATAATATAGATCTAACCTAACTAAAAGTTGATTAGGATTAGGTCGAGGTTTCTCCGGATCAAATCCATAGTGATAGTTCGATCAAGTTCATATTATATCAAATGGACCTAATTATGGCTCAGTGGTAGGACCCGAGTCGTTAGGCTAGTCTAATTAAATATGATAAACCAATTGGTATTTAAGGTAAGTTTGGTATTTGATCATGGTTATTATTAATTGGGGATACCTCTTACCTAGAAATTTGGTTGGTGTCTAAGAAAAGAGGTTCATGATGGAACCCTTCCATTGATCTCACTTACCTAGTCAATGTGATCAATCATAATTTGATTAAATTACTTATTAATTCGAGTTAACCTTATTGAAAGAATAGTGCAGGATTTCGTGTATGATTTTTTTTAAAAAAAATAGTGGAAGCATATCAGATTAAATCACTTTTAATCAAAAAATCATGTATTAGAACAATTCTAAAAATGTAACCTACAAGATCGAGACAAGATATGAATAGAACATAGATGCTGAAAATAAAATGAGCATACATCGATTAAACCGATACAAGCTATAGATCTAATCTACAAACATATCAGGATTGGATCCCATACCTTGTTGCGAGTCGATGAATGCGATTGTTGATGGTGCATGGTAGATGGTCTAGATGTTGCTTTGCAGCTGTATAGGGTGTCCGGCTTTTACGAATAGTCCACATGAAGTCCTGAGGGATCACCTTCCCTAGAGTGCTAGTTTCGTGTGAAGATTGTGGATGGCTGATCTGAAGACATTCTTTAAATTTTCTTAGGCCCTCCAAGAAGATGAGAAGATTGAGGACGAGGAGGATCAGACCATGGAAGAAAAGAAAAATTCAAAACAATTTCTCTTATTTTCTTTCTTCCTCTATTTCTCTTTTCTCCTTGGCACCAAGAAACAACTCCTCACACCTAAGCCTTTTTCATGCCAATCCTTTATTTTTTTCGGTCGCCTCTTCCACTCTTTTTCATGGTAATGCTCTCTTAATTGTTGCACAACCTCAGCAAAAAGGATTTAAATTGACATGGAGAGGGAAAGGAAGAACGATAGAAATTAGGAGTCCTATCTAGATTAGGATAAGAACTAGAATTTAAAATCAATTCAAACTCTAAACCATTTAAACTTAAAACTCGTTTTAAATTTAAATAACTTAATCAAAAAGGAAAGAAGGGAGGGCACAAAATAGGATTTTGCATGGAGATGCTTCACACATAAAACAATTTAGCATGGAGAAAGATGTGACACAAAGGAAGAGATTCTTAGTTTGATATGGTCAAAATAAATTCTAATCCTAATTTAATTTAGTTTAATCTATTTAAATAACTTGAACCTAATCTAATTATGCTCCAAATAAACTTAATTAATCAAAAACTAATTAAGTCTAAATCCAAATAAATCAAGATAAAAATTTTTTAACGATTAGATAAAGGAATAACCTAATTGAGTAAAATCTAATTGAACCAAATTCAATTAGACTTGACCAAATCCTTTTTGCTCAATTAATATGAACTAATTAGTAATCCAATTGTTAACTAATCCTTCTAAATTAATTAATAATTAATTAATTTTTATTATAATATTTGTATAAGGTAAATTATTAATCATATATATAATTTTGTCACTAAATGATTTGTAATCATCGATCAACCATCATGATCAATTGAAAACTTCTATTGTGTGTGATCTTCTAGGTTTAAATTTTTAGCTAGGAGCTTAGGAACTATTTCCTAAACGGATCAATATAACTATCTAGCAATGATACCCGACAGTTGGATAGGTCGAATGATGGAAAAGTAACATACAAGAACTTAGGATATGGTTACCGAATATCAGTGTATCAGAATGTGTATCAACCTACTAAATCCTGTAACTCCTCACTAGATTATCCAGGTCTAGGTTTTGTTAAATTGTAACACTACCAAGCATTTACTCTAGCAACGTGGAATAGTCAATCCCTTCTTGACTCAACACCGACTTAACAAGTACTTGACTATACCTAGAAACCTTTCATCATTGGATTAGAAATCCAGATAGTTGGCACTAAGTGAAATGTACTTCTACACTCATTTGCATGCCATACCAGTATCTCCACACTCCTTGGTTAAGAGGACGAGCAACCTATATAACAACATTGGCCTATACTTGATAAACATTATTGTCCTGGGTAACAATGTATAATTTGATCGCGAACCAATTTAAGAACACTTGATAAAATTATTGTCCTGGAGCACTCTTGACATGATTCTAATCAACTCTTGATTTAGTTTGATCAAGAGTTCAATCGATTGGGTTTGATTCAATTGAAAACTAGAAGCAATCTAATTGCATGACCTAATCAATTCGACCCATGCCTAATCTCTTTGTTTTATGCTTTGGGTTAAGGTCTTAAATTTTTAATTTTAGATCTAATAATCTTAATTTCATATTATAAATTATCATTTTAATCTTTTTAAAACCATTTTCAAAATGTCCCAATCTTGTACAACCTTATACTATAAGGGGTTAACCTTATAGTAGAATAACCTTATGTCAGCACAAGATAAAACCTGACTAATTATAATTTTAGACCCTTAATTAGATGAATTATGAACATAAGGGTTTAATCTAGATGTCAAAACCAATTTTAGATCTAAACGATTAAGTTTAATCATCTCATGAAAACCATAAATACATGAAAATTTCAGACCTTGAAATTTCACTAATGCATTCATTCATAATATTAAATCTAAAAATAATTTTTAAGATCAATGAAATGAATATGAACCATAATTTTCTGATCTAAATTTTAGATCTAAAAATCAAATTTTTTGGATCGAATTTTCAGACCATTTTGATGAAATCTCAGATCTGAAATTTCAATTTTCAACCAAAACTTTAGATCTGATTTTTAGATCTAAAATTCCAAATTTTTAGATCTGATTTTAGATATGAAACTCCTTTCTAGATATAAAATCTTAGATCATAAATCAAAATCTTAGATTTGATTTCCAGATCTAAATATGTTCATGAAACAGTGGCTTTGATACCACATGAAGGAATCGTCCCATGATTTTAAAGCAGCATGCATAGGTTTCAAAAATTCTTAATTAAAAATAAATATCAATGGAAAGTAAAATCCTAATCTAGCATGCACACAAGATCCACTCATAAACATATAAGATCTAAAAAATAAAACAAGTAGATCAGATCTACTTACCTGCTATGCTATTCCATCTTCATCATTGGATTAGATTTGATGGATATCTCGAGTTTTGCTAGAGCTGTGCATGCACTCGGTCTCTACTGGTATCCACACGAAAATGACTTGATCCAAGCACTGAGGCTATTAGAGTGCTAGCATCTTGCAGGCCCTACTTCGATGGCTAGATCGAATCTTTCTTCAAGAAGAAGAAGAAATCCTAGAATCCTGTTGCACGAACTCTTTGTGCTAATTCAAGGAAACAAGGGACAAATAAAATCAAGAGGGAAGAGAACATTTCTCTTCACCTCTTCTTCTCTCTTTCAACTCTCTCTTCTGGTTTCTGGATGTATGGAAATTTTTGAAGGAAGAGAAAGGGGACAATAGAATATGCTTAGCACAAAGAAAAAAAATTCAGATTATTTCTTCACACTAACATCCTTCTTATTTCAATTTTTGCCACTCAAAAATTGTATCTAATCTGCGTAAAACTCCATGCCATATTTGAACCAATGTTAGTTGAGTTCAAATAAAAATGTTGAGACATAAATTGGATGGAGTTAATGTTAAGAGAGAACTATTCTCATCTAGCGCTAATAATCTCTCTCCTTAAGTTTTTGTCGCACTAAAAAATTCCCATGCCCAAACCAAATAAAATTTTGATAAAATTAAAACTCTAATATGATTTGAATCAAATTCAAATTAGATAAGAGTCCAACCTTATCCAGAAAGAGAGACTCCCAGAATAGAAGGGGAATGCCAATAGTTTGCATTCAAAAAATTCTCATGCTTATAAACAAGAGAGGGGTCCTACTTTAGTGCTTTCTCATTTTGGCATTAAAAATATGAGAGAGAGAGAGAGAGAGAGAGAGAGAGAGAGAGAGAGAGAGAGAGAGGGTCCCAATAAACTAGGACTTCGGCTTTTTGGTCAAAATTAGGTTAATTTGGAATCTGATTCAAATATGATTTTAGCCGAATTCAAAAGGCTATCAACCCCAGTCAAATTAAGGTTACAAAGTCTAATATAAACCCAATTAGTCCAAATGCATTGCAACTCTTGCAATGATGTCTCTTGTGCTAACAATTAGCAGATGCTAAAAATAGTAGTGCCAAAATTAGTAAGTTCTAAATATGTAATTCCTATATATATTAATCCAACTGTATGATTAGAGTAAGCTTCTTTTGTGTGTAATCCTTCAGGTTCCTTACTATCTGGTGGTGAGATATACGATGATCTCCATCATAGGGTCATCGAAATTCTTTTTAATAGATTGAAAAAAATTTAACTCATCCCATGAAGGATTGTTGATATAAAATAATCCTAATGAGTTCTCACAATCCACCAATAATGCTTAGTAGCATGTAATAGTAACCTAATAGATAGAAAGATAAAATTTTAGGTATAGTTATGTGTGATTGAGTTCTTTTATCAAGAATCCTGATAAGATGCAGGTCATAAAAGCTTGCTAAATCCTAAGCATTTGTTATATGCCAAATTTAATTAGCGTAAATTTAATATGAAATTCATGGAAACTTTTTTCTATCCTTCACCTATCATGGTTATGGATATTTGAACTTAGCTTCTTAAATTACATAAGACTATACCTTAATTACTAAGGTCGATAGATCCCCTATAAGTGTACTTTACAGTGAACCTACTGCAGCTAATGAACTCTGTAAGGGCCTGAATAGTTAGGGCCAATATTCTGTATTGTCAAAGTATAGCAATTTCATTATGAGTAGCTGAGGTATTGCAGGTCAAAGAATCACTTACACAACCACAACATCGAGAAAGTCATTGATGAGTGAGTAGACATCGATGTAATTTTTTACGATGGTCATGCTTTGTTGGCTTTGGCTTCTTGATTTTGATGAATAACAAAATGTTGAGTATATGTTTGGACTGATGTTTTAATTGGAGTATAAATTTCAGGTCATAGGTACTTCAAATTTTCACTCAAAAGTATCAAAGTTACTAACATCAAAGTAAGATGAATTTTAATGTTTAAGTTATTTTCTCACCTTGGAATATTGATAAAATGATCACTTTGGTCCTTATGAAGATGAGTCTAAGAGGTTCTTGAACAATATTTGAAAATTTTAGAGTTTGGCACACTTTTTAAAATGGCACAGTGCAAGTGTCGACTCAAAGTGTTAACTCACAGACTCAAGTGTCGACTCACAAGCTTTAAGTATCGACTCACAGGTCGACTCAAGGCCTGAGAACATTAAATGAACAGAACATGCTATTTCAAAGTCTTTTTGCCAAGTGTCGATTCAGAAGAACGACTCACAGACTCAAGTGTCGACTTACAAGCTTCAAGTATCGACTCAAGGCCTGAGAATAGAAAATGTACAGAACATGCTATTTCAAAATCTTTTTGCCAAGTGTCGATTCAAGGAATGACTCATAGATCCAAGTGTTGACTTAGAGACCGACTCAAAATCTAAGAGCAAAAGTAAAGCAGAACCCTAGAAATTCAAATTTATACCTAGTATCGATCCAAGTATTGATTCATAAACTCCAAGTGTCGACTCATAGATCGACTCATGAAGAAATTCAAGTATCGATACTTAGTATAACAGCTAGTTTTTCAGAAGTGCAGAATTGATTCCAAACGGCTTCAAACAGCTAATTTCTTCACTCTAACGGTCTTCAACGATTTTTTCAGTGTTGTTGAGCTATTTATCACTCACCAAACTCATTGAAGACAAGAATCCAAGAAGAGACAAAGTTTATCTTTTGAGAAAAGACAAGAGTGAGCTAAAAAGTTGATTCCACCTGAAAAAGTCTTCAACTCAGCTTGGAGCCTTCAAATCATTAGCCAAAAAGAGTGCATTCAAAAATTCCAAGAAGAAGACAACTCAAGCATTCAAGAAGAGTTTCATCGACATTTATTTTCGCTCATTTAGGAGCTATTTTTTGTGCTTATTTCTGTGTATTTGTTTTTATTTATTGTTGCTAGTTTCAAAGGTATTGAAACTAGTGGTAAAGGTTATTGGTGAGCCTAAGAGATAAAACAAACTAGGGTTTGACTTGTAAGCCCGGATTCAAAATAACTTATGAAGGTTGTTGGTGAGCTTAGGTAATAAAACCAACAAGGTTTGACTTGTGAGCCTTAGAAAACAAGTTGGCAGTAATCTTGGATAGATTATAGTAAAAATTTCTAAGAAAAAACTTGGAAAGTGGATGTAGGTGCTTGGAGTGCACTGAACTACTATACATCTATGTGTTTATGGTTGTTTGCTTCTTTCTTCACTTGCTCTTTATTACTTTATACTTAATTTGCTACTTTTGTTGTATATTTCATTTAGCACAATCACTTTGCCACACTAACACTCAAAGTTCAGCACATAACTATTTAAATTTTTTAAAATATCCAATTCACCCCATCTCTTAAGCTACCTTGCTGGGCAACAAATGGTATCAGAGCTTGGTACTGTGCTTGTAGATCCAACGATCTTGAGTTAAAGATCATGACAGCCCAAATCGGTATTGGTATTGTAGAAGGACAAGCCTCAAACCGTCCCCCATTGTTTGATGGCACAAACTATACTTACTGGAAGACACATTCGCATATATATTCAAGCTATTGATTATAATATTTAGAGAACTTTTTTTAAAGGCTCTCATAGCCCACTATCTTGGTTAATGGCATTCTCACCCCTAAATTAGAAGAAGATTGGGATGAGAATGATATTAAGCAAGCAGAGCTTAATGCTAAGGCCATGAACTTATTATTTTGTGCACTTGATCTAAGTGAATTTAATAGAATATCCAACTGTATCAGAGAAGATGATTGCTATCGGTCATCGAGTGGACTTGGGTTTCTTTGACCGTTAGGGCTTCAGACTAGGATAGGTTCTCGAGTCAGCGGGGTTGATCTCCTTCTGTACTATGAAGGAGAAATATTATCCTCACTTGATTCGGGAGTTTTATGGGAGCTTGGACTATAGTAGGTTGTTATGGAATGCTATAGTCAGAGGTATTTAGATTCCGGTTACTGAGGAGGTTCTTAGTAGTGTCTGGGAGATTTCCCATCGTGGGATCGTTGCTTCATGTATAGAGGACCAAGAGGAGGCTTTTCGGTGCAAACTAGAGCATGATGACGTTTGCGGTGTGGCTACAGTCATCGCGAACTAGCTTTCAGTTGAGATGCGCCACCTGCACCACTTCATTACTCGGATTTTGCTATCGAAGACGGGTCATTTTGATTTTATTATTGAGAGAGCTGAAGATGATGGTGTGCATGATGCAAAGGACAGCTATAGATCTTCCTGCTTTGATGATGGCACAGATGAGAGATGCTGCGACCTAGTGACGTCACTGTCTACCATATGGGATGGGTCTGACTCGTCTATTTAGAGCTTACGATGTACCTTTTGAGGGGGAGGCCTCCAAAGACATTCTGCACATAGATGTGTACGACGAGCACTCTCTTCACCGCATGGGATACAGGAGACTGGCAGAGAGATGGGTGCGCCGGGAGTCTGGCCAGGAGCTAGATGAGGAGGATGAGATTCGTGAGGCAGAGGTAGGGCCATCTGGGCCTTCTGATACACCTCCTGGACCGGCACTAGCAGTAGCGTCTGAGCTAGAGCCTATTTCACCTACACCAGCTGCTTCACCTTCTGTCGCTCCTCATACTGCTATCGACATATCTTTTGAGGAGCATGCCAGCTTCAGTTTGTTGAGATCCGGAGTGAGATGATCGGACTGGGAGTCTAGACCACTCAGCTCTGTATAGAGATTGAGGGACTTAGAGCCCATACTATTGAGCAGCATTCTGATATTCGTCGGACGATGGAGGCAGGTTTTGCTCGTATCAAGAAAATGTTGAGAGCATTGATGCCTTCTGGGTCATCAGGACCACCTCCTCCTCCGGTAAATGATGATGACCACCCAGATGATCGACATGATGATACTCCTCCTGGTGGTGATGGTCATGGACTTGATGGCAGTGGTGCTGGTGATCGAGATACAGATATTGTTGACAGTTCTGATGGCAGTGATGACGGAGCTGGTGATTATGAGATAGTCAGCAGAGAGGCTCACACTCCTGCTACTCCCACTGTTCCTCCTTTAGATGACCAGCTTGCCTCTTCACCTATCTTTGACACCTGCAGAGATACTTCCTCCACCATCTATTAGAGCTTCTAGGGTTGTACCCCGTCTTGGACCATCTACTAGGACTAGGAGCCGTAGCATCCTGAAGACCCCTAGATCCATTGTTCCTAGGTCTAGGATCTCTGCTCCTATTTATTTTGAGCTTCCATTTGATGAGGAGTAGCCTCACAGATGTTTATCCTGATGTTTGATGCTTTTGTATTAGTTTTCATGTTATCATCTATGTTTAGTGTTTGTCTATGTTATCATCTATGTTGTACTTGTCATGTTTATGTATCATGTTCAGTGTATGCTGAGTGTATCAGCAATTTTGTATTGAAAACTTATATATATATATATATATATATATATATATATATGAAAACTTGCATTTCAGTTCTTTACTTGCTTATCATCTTGTATCATTTATGTATTGTATTTGGTTACTCCCTACCTTGATCATTTGCTTTGATACTTGTTGAATTTTGCTAATCTAATCTTGTATCATAGCCCCTAACCAAATTTCTATAACCTAATACATCAATTCAGGGGGAATCTACTCCCTTTATTATTTAATATTGACAAAAAGGGGAAGTAAGATACATATCTAAGCATTTTTTTAAATTTTTGAAATGTTTCATATCTCAACTCACTTAGGGGAGAGAAAATTTATTTGTACCTCTCCTCTATTAAAATTATATTGTTTGAGTTTTAATTCGTGATTATGGGATACAATAGCTAAAATTGATTTTGAATGCTTATATACTCAAGATTTTGTCATCATCAAAAAGGAGAACATTGTTGGTTTTTGCCCTTGATTTTGATGACTAACAAAATATTGAGTATATATTTTATACTAATGTTTCAATTGTAGTTATGAGTTTCAGGATATAGGCATCTCAAATTCTTAAAATAAAAGTATCATAAAGCTGAGCAATTTTCAAGTTTTGGAAAGTCTTCTCATATAAAAAAAGCCTAAAAATTGATCAATCATGGTTTACAAAAGATGAATTAAAGTTTGATTGAAGATCTTTGTGATTTTGGGAGGATGGCACATGCTTTTGGAAAACTGTAGAACTAAGTGTTGACTCATGACTCCCCAAGTGTTGACACATCAGAAATTGGTATGCAAAAATTCTTCTCTGGCATGCCAAGTATCGATATCTGGAATTAAAGAATCAACACCTGAAATACAAGTTTCGACACATAAAATTCAAGTGTCGACTTAAGGCCTGAGATTTTTGAAAATACAAAAATATGCATTTGGAGTGTTTTTGTGTCAAGTGTCGACTTATGAGATTCAAGTGTCAACACAGAAAATTCAAGTGTCGACACCTGGAAGTCAAGTATCGACTCACGGGTTCTGACAGCTTCAACGGCTTTATTTTCTGAGAGGCAGATTTCATCTTTTTAAGCTCCCAATGGCTAGTTTTGATCCTCCAACGGTCTCAAACCATTTTTGAAAGTTTTTGAAGTATTTAAGCTTTACCAAACTCATTCATGAATCATTAAACACCATTGAACACACAAAGTTAAATATCCTTTCAAGAACTTCACTTACAAAAGCCAAAAATGGAGAGATTCCATTCAAAAAGCTTACAAGCCTATCATTTTAGCTTTTCAAAAGTATCTTTGAGAAGATTCCAAGGAGAAGACAATACAAGCATCTTCAAGAGCCTCAAAGCTTCCACATCCTATTCTTGAAGAGAGTTTGATTGTACTTTTATTCTTGTATCTTTATCTTTATATACCTTGTTGACCTAGCTTTCAAGAATTTTTGAAAGTAGGTTGTTGAGGTTGTTGGTGAACCAAAGGTACAAAACCAACTAGGGTTTAACTTGTGAGCCTGAAGATAAAACAAGTTGTAAAGGTTGTTGATGAGCCTAGGTGACAAAACCAACTTGGGTTTTGACTTGTGAGCCTTATAAAATAAGTCGGGTGTAATCTTGAAGAGATTATAGTGAAAATTTCCAAGGAAGGTTTGGGGAGTGGACAAAGGTCCTTTCCAAGCTGCAAAAAAAAAAAATGAATGAGAGAATAAAGCAAGTTCTAAACATTGTTCCATCGAGTAATCGGGCCTCTTCGTCTAAGTAAACGGTTGAGTCTCATGTCAAAAAGTGGAGATGTGAAGAAATTTTGCTATACAACCATTTTTGATTTGTAGCCTTTCTGACTCAAGCCAGTAAGCCCGAGGGGTGTTCTACACTTAGTGCCCTAAGACCAACTAGTCTGGGAGATATTGGTCAAAAACTTGTTACAATGGTCAGATAAAAAGCTTAAGAGATTAAGACATTGCACGGTTTGTTTTAAAAAAAAAGTAAAGAGTGAAAGAATAAGAGGAATATTTCTGCACTAAAATAATATCTCACCACTCCATGGAAGTAGATGATTTGGAAATAACAATAGGAGTTGGTTAAGAATTATTTAAAAAAATAAGGAGTTTGCATTTAACCAATTTACTTAAAGCTATTAATTTTCCAATGACTCTTTTCTTCTATTATTTAATGAAAAATCTTCTATTTATAAAAGGGTATGAAAACAATCTTTGAATCTAAGTGAACTTATGTAAGGTATTAAGAGTTTTGGTAGTCTCCTTAATTAGTTATTTACTCGAGGATGAGTAAGATTTAAATTGGGGGGAGTGATAAGTGCATAAAAAATAATCATAAGTGCATTAATGTATATATCAAATTTTATTTATTTAATTAAAATTAATATTTTTATACAGATTCTTAAAGAAAGAACCCCACAAATGCGAAGACCGTGATTTATGGGACCCAACGGTGCGAACGGTGTGCGAATCGGACCTCAATTGAGCCCAAAAATAATTTTTGAAGGAATTAATCGGATGTTACACGAATTTTGGAGCAAATGGCTCACTATTGTGAACCAACCAATTGGTCCACAAAACATCCGTTGGTCCATATCCTCCATTGATGCTGGTCCACGAGTTCAGCTCGTGGACCATAGGCCAAACCAAGAGCCATTTTTGCATGGAAAGCTGTCGGAGTTCCGTCTCTCATCGCCGGGAAGCTTACCATGGTCGGAAGGATGCGGGAAAACCTTCTCACCGTAGGAAAATCCAAGGGAAGCCACGGTCATCTTCCCATTTTGGTTGTCCTTCTTCCTCTCAGCTCTTTCGTCATTCCACCATGCTCCCAGTTCACCATCCACTGCCTCCTTGTTGCTGCTGCCGTCGCCACAGGTCGTCTCCTCCCCAGTTCTCCACCCAAGTTGCCGAAAAATCCCAGGAAGTCACCTTCCATGGCCGTTCGAGCTCTCTTCACCGCTGGGTTCTTCCTCTCAACGATTTTTCTCATCTTCACCATCCAAGCACGCGCCAAGAGCCACCATCAGTTGTTGCCCATCTTCTCAGCCGGCCATCGCAGTTCATTGACCTAGCCACCATGTCAGAGAAGCTCCCAATTCGCCCAGCACCGCTTGCCGCCCTTCCCATTTTCTCCTCGCTGTAGCTGTCCACCGCCATCTTCCCATTTCTTCACCTCCTGTTGTCGGGAGATGGGAATGTGGATATCTGAAGAGCAGGAGGAAAGAAAGATCGGACTCATGGATAACAATGAGAGCTTCGGGTGATCACGGAACATAGGTAGAGACCCGGAAGCAACTGAGAGGAGAGTCCGACGCGGAATTTCCATGCCTTCTTTCCCTTTAAATATGATAAACTTCGGAAGGCTTGGAGAGTTTTTCCGAGTTTTTTTTTTTTTTTTTTTCCTGAGAGCAGTAGCAGAGCGGCGCCTGTTGTTTATTTTTCCTTTGACCTATTTCCCTTCCCGTCTTTTCTTTTAACAGAGAGCATAGTTTTTTAGCTCTGAGCCTTTCTAATGGCTTAGAAGTTAAAATCTTTTATAATATATATTATTTCTTTTACAATAGAAAATTTTTTTATTATTATTTTTTATTTTCTTTTAATTTCAAAATTAGAATAGTTTCATTTTTTATACAAATTTATTTTATGTTATTTATATTCATGTAACTAGGATAGTTTAATTTCATGTCATTTAATTCTTTGCAATTAATGAATTATTTTTTTTCATATCTTTAGATTAGCAATTTAAATATCTGCAAGTAATGTAGAATTAATTTTTTTTAATAATTTTTAATGTTTTAATTTAGAGTATGTTTGGCTAAGCAAATCCTTCTTGGATTGGCGATGAAGCTAGATCATGATTAGAAGCCCTTCTTTAGATTTCTTTTCGGGCTTAAATTTTTAAGAGTTTATCTTTCCTTTTTAACTTCTTGTCTAAGAGACTTGATGAATTATTGTTGGGTTTCAAACCCTTCATAATTCATGCTTGATTCCGTGCAAGAAGGATGAAAGATAGATTGCTCAATACATTATTTTTCCATTTCTTTCTTTCTTTCTTTAAAAAATCTTGATGGGTTATAGTTGAGTTAAATCTATTCATAATCCATACTTGGTTATTACAAATGAGGAAGTTGAAAGGTTTTATAAAAGAGATCCATAGAAAAGTTTTCAAAATCATTGGTCTAGTGAATTCAAAAGCCCTAGATCTTTAAATTATATATTTTTTCTCGTTTGATAATTCTACTAATTTTTGTCAGCTTACATAAGCAAGGGTTTGGACATAGTTCAAAAACATCATTTCCTCGTGGAATCGACCCGTACTCGCTGGATGTGCTACTCTGCACACCGTGTGCTTGCGTTTACAACTTAAGTTTACATCATTGCTTAACCATAAGGTCACATCATTTCCTCGTGGAATCGACTTGTACTCGCTGGATGTGCTACTCTGCACACCGTGTGCTTGCGGTTACAACTTAAGTTTACATCATTGCTTAACCATAAGGTCATTTTTCTTTTGATTGAACAAGAACTACTTTGCGGGTAATTCAACTTTAATCTAGTAGCCTCTTACATTGAATTTACTTGCCCTCTCTTATGTTTCAATTTTGCTAATATGTGTAAAAGTCCTTGCTCATTTTTAGATTGCTAATCTCCTAAGCTAAAATTTCCATCTAGCATCCCGCATCAATTTTTTGGTATCAGAGCATGGTTGATTAGGATAAGTATGTTAGTTGCTGAAATTTTCAAAAAAAAAAAATTTCATGCCTTCAAATTTGAAATTTCCTAACCATAATTCAAAATTTTTAAATTCAAAATTTCCTAACCATAATTCAAAATTTTTAAATTCAAAATTTGAATTTTGAATTCTGAACTTTGAAATCTGAAAATTTAAATTTAAAAATTTGAATTTGAAATTTTGAAATTTAAATTTTGAATGACAAGTTTATACAAGTCTTTATATTGGTTAGTTGAAGGTTTGATTGTACATTCATCCTAAGGAACTTAAGGACAATCCCATTATAAGATATGGAAAAGATTTCGTCACCTTTCCTTGACCTAAAAATAACTAACCACATATTGCATTGATCCAAGCTTAATTTAAAATCGAGTAGGAACCTAAACTAGGGACATCAACAAGTCAAGTTCAAGGTATTGTGTTAAGACTAGTGTAACTCAATTCTTCACCTACTCCTGGAATTTGGGGTATAAGGCTAGGGGTCCAATGGCAAATGCTTTAAGCGAAACTGTGATTTTTAATTAGGACCCTGCAAGAGCAAGGTGAGCCTCCCATACTCCCACCTCTTACCTGACTAGTTAAAAGGATAATTGTAGACTTGATTTTACTCAATCAATTCATTCTACATCGAGCTTCTAGGTCTAGGAAATCCCTAGAACGAGTCTCTGTGCTGTATGTCCACTAGATCAGGAACCCCATACTAACATTCCCAAACCTATCCAAGTGTTACCATGTGTTGCCGCTCTCGCCGCCGCGCCCGTGCCACGGATCAGCCGATCCTTCCTGACCGCCTGGCGAGGGAGTCTCCCTTCCCGCGGAGAACCTGCAACAAAGGGGTTAGAAGACCCTGGCCGGGGATCCCGGCGAGGGAGCTCCGACGGTCAAGTCAGTAGACGACGAGAAGGAACAGACTCTCCAGCCGGACCCTCGAAAGGGCTCCAAACTTAGAAAGTTAACTGGTGAAGGAAACGCTCTGGGGACCAGAATCTCGGCTGGGCCTTCTTGCCAAGCTCACGCCCAGTGTTCCCCTCTCGGGATCTCTGGTTTCTCTCTCGGAGCAAGGCCTTGTGCCGGTGCTTCCTCCTTGTCCCCAGGCTAATTGGCTTACCTTGTCGTCCCCAGATTCTTCCCTCTTTATCTCCCTTCGTCGTGCGTTTGTCTTTTTCCTCCTCGGAAACTCCCCTCCCCCGTCCTCTTCTCTTTTCCCTTTTTGGTGAAGGAGGCCAGGCGGCTTTCCGACCTCGTCCGCTGGGCCCAGCAGGGAAAAGGCAAAGACAGAAGAGAAAGAGGGGAGGGCGGCGCTGGCAGGGTGGCCAGTCAGGCCTCGGGCTCCGTGAGAGCACTCTCTTCCCCAAGCGTGGCCGCCATCCATCTATGGGGCCTGTTCCGTCAGGATCGGGTCTCTCGGCTGCGAGTCCTGTCGGGCCGATGCAAGTGATGTTCCGCGTGCCGCCGCCCTCCGTACGGGATGCCGTCTGGGATTCGTACGGCCCGAGGGACAGCCTCGGGGCCCGTCTCTCTCCCCGGGGCCCTCTCCGTGCGAGCGGTCTGATCTCGGCTGAGTTGGACCCGTCTCCGGGGGCCAACTGGCGAGGGGCGAGGGATCAGCCGACCTCGCTTAGGTGGACCCCTCCTGGGTGGACACCTGGCGAGGTGGCAGGAGGTCGCCTGGCTTCGGCCGAGGTGGGCCCGTCTCCGGGTGGCCACCTGGCGAAGGGCGGAGAATCAGCCGACCTCGGCTTAGGTGGACCCCTCCTGGGTGGACACCTGGCGAGGTGGCAGAAGGTCGCCTGACTTCGGCCGAGGTGGGCCCATCTCCGGGTGGCCACCTGGCGAAGGGCGGAGAATCAGCCAACCTCGGCTTAGGTGGACCCCTCCTGGGTGGACACCTGGCGAGGTGGCAGAAGGTCGCCTGACTTCGGCCGAGGTGGGCCCGTCTCCGGGTGGCCACCTGGCGAAGGGCGGAGAATCAGCCGACCTCGGCTTGGGTGGACCCCTCTTGGGTGGACACCTGGCGAGGCGGCAGGGGATCGCCCGACCTTGGCGGACCCCTCCGGGCCCGGGCGCCAATGAGGTGGTAGAGGAACTCCGAGCCGAGCTCGACCTCGGCGAGGGCGGTTTGCCTTAGACAGTCGTCGGGCGATGTAGTCTTGCCGATCCTGGCTTTGAGGATGTGGCGCTGACTTGGCCGGGGAAACATACACGTGGCTCGCTCGTATTCGGTGATACCTGAGCCTGGCCACATCACTGTCACGGCTGTAACAGTTGCCCCCCAGCCCGTCGTTCCGTCGGGGCGTCGTAGAACAAAACGTTGGGATTAAATGCGGACATGATGTGGAGAGGCGAAGATCTTGCATCATAATTGCCACGATCCTCGTCGCCGTGGCTCGATGTAGCTGAAGTCCTATGGGGAGCCGCCACGCGTCGCCCACTTGCCCGTAATTAATGCGTCACTTCGAGGCAGAGGCCGTTACTCTGCTAACGAGACGTCGATGTCGGGCGTGCGCCCACGTGGCGATCATCCAGTGGCCTGAGACGGAATGACAGGTACGTTCGCTGTCGGCTGAGTTTGAAAGGGAGGGGACTTTCCAGAACGAGGCCTTTTCCCTTGCTTCGTGGGTGGTTTGCTGCGGGCTAACAATTCCTGTTGCTCGCGCTCGTCTGTGCATTTTTGGTGAGTGCCTCCTTCTTCTCCTCTAGCCCCCCTCCTTCTTTCTTGTTTCTTTTCTGATCTTTCGCCCTTTCCCTTTCTATGGCGCGCCGTCGCCATGTCTCTTCCAACCCGGACGAGGCCGGTCCATCCCGGCCGAGGACTCCGTCTTCTTCCTCCTCAGATGAGGAGACAATCCCGGAGGAGGTCCGCCGGCGTCTGCAACCCGGGGGTATCACCATTGGCATCCCCAGGGGGATCCGGTCCCCTCTGGTTGCACCTGCCGTGCCCCTCCGTTCTCTTCCTGCTCTGCCTTCTCTTCCTGCTCCGCCTTCTCTTCCTGCCGGTCCCTCCGGTCATGCCTCCACCATGACCGAAGGTGATCTTTCTCTGCTCCGGGATGCCTACGGCATTCCGGGGTCAATTCGTTTGTTCGTTCCGCGGTCCGGGGAGCGCGTCACCATGAGTGGCCCCGGCCGCATAGCCTTCTACGAAGACTTCCTCCTTGGGGGTCTTCGGTTTCCTCTGCATCCTTTCTTTCTTTCCTTCCTCAGCCACTTCCGGCTTGTCCCGGCCCAACTGGCTCCTAATGCCATCCGGGTCATCTTTTCCTTTATTGTTTTCTGTCACTTCCACGGGTTCGTTGCCCGTTTTTCTCTCTTCAGGGCCTTGTTCACCCTGAAGAAGTGCTCCACCGATGACGGCTGGTGGTACATTTCGCCCCGGCCCAGGTGTCTCCGGTTCGACCTCCCTTCCTCGGTCAAGGGCTGGAAGAGCCGGTTTTTCTTCGCCTCGGTCGACGACGTCGACTGGGCCTGGAGTGAACCGGACCGGACCCCGAACTGAAATTCCCGGGTCGAGTCGGCGGACCAGGAGTCCTATACCCAGCTCCTGGGCGACGAGGTCCCGGCGCTCGAGGTTCTGCTCTCTGAGCAGAATCTTTTTGAGGCCGGTATCAGCCCCATCCGTGAGGCAGGTGAGATTTGGCCCCACTCTGACCTCTGCCCCCCTTTCTCTTCATAACCGAGCCGGCTGACTTCCTGTTTCTTTTGTTTTGCAGGGATGAAGTTTTCATTGGAGAACCTTTTGGAGGGGGCAGCCCAGCGGGACGTCGTGGAGGTGGACGAGCCCGCAGCGAAGAGGGCTCGCACGGAGACGAGCCGGGAGGTCGTGGCGGCGACCGTGCCCAGCCCGGTTGCTGTCATTTCCCCGCCCAGGCCACCTCAGGGCGGGGCTACTGATACTTCGGCCGCGCGACCTGGTGGCGCCGCCGAGAGGGCTCCAGCGCCTGCTGCTCCGCCCATCGCCGGGCCCGTCATTGCTGCCAGCTCGACAGCGCCACCCGTGGCGACCGCCGGCCCGTCGGTTGCGGCCTCGGCTGAGGGGGCAGCCGCTGCAGGGGCCGGCCCGAAGGCTCCGGCGCTGGTGATCATCCACCGGGACTCTGTCATCCTCGACAAAGGGCTGGCAGAGAAGATCATGGAGTACGCCTCCACCGCCCGGGACCGTCGAGCTCGGGGCGGCCGGGATTACGCGGACGCGTTGCTCGGCATCCTCCCGCAGCTCTTCACGGTGAGTCCGAGCTTCTCCCTTCTCCTTTTTTTTTTCTTACGATACTTAGCTTCCTTTATTCTGACCTGTATTGCTTTTGTCATTGCAGATCGGGAATGACGTCCTCCTACTGAGGAATTTCCTCGTAGGGAACGACAAGAGGGACTCCGAGCGGGAGCTGAGACTCGGCAAGCTCGCGGCCGATGTCAAGGACTTGATGGAGAAGGGGGCCGAGCTGCGAGCCGATAAACAAGCCCTCCAGTCCGACCTGGCGCGTTCCGAGGAGCGGAACAAGGAGTTGGAGGCCTCCTTGTCGGAGGAGCGGACCTCCAACCAGCGCCGAACAGAGGAAGAGGCGGCGGAGAAGGCCCGCCTGCAGGCCCACTCCCAGTGGCTGGAGCGCCAGCTGGAGGAGGCCCGGCGAGACGCGGCCGCGGCGAAGGACCGGAGCGCCTATGTCAACGGGCTTCTGGAGGCAGCCAAGCGGGAGGCGCAAGAGGCTGTCCCCAAATTCCGGGCTTCCGACGAGTACACGTCGGAGGGCCGGGAGGCCGCCGTGGACTCCTTCCTGAAGGGGTTCCGGATGTGCCGGGAGAAGGTGGGGGCCTTCTTCCCCCAGCTGGATCTGAGCGGAGTTGTGATCGGTGGCAGGAGGTCAGGGGGCGAGAGCAGGGCCTCCGGCACGGTCGAAGTGACTCCTGCGGCGCCGTCGACCAGCGATGCCGCGGCTCCGGAGCAGCCCCAGGAGCTGGCCATTGTAGAAGTCGGGGACGCAGCACCCGCGCCTCCGGCAGAGGGCTCCGACCCCGCACCTCAGTGAACCCGGCGCCGTCTTCTCTTTTGCTTCTGTTTGTTGTTTTTGTTTTGTGTTGTCTCTCTCTTTTTTTTTTGGGGAGTCCCGGCCTGTCGGGACTCCCAGCTTGTACCGACTTCTCACATCAATGGAAATCTGACTTTATCGAAACCTTGATTCTTGTTTCGTCTCACCTTCCTTTTCCTTTCTTTCTGAGATGTCGGTTTGGAACACTTGAAACAGTTGCAGGCCTGGTCCTCCCATTGCTCAAATCGAAGGATGGGGCCTGCTGAGTTGCGTCGCAGCAGGGCAAGCCTTAAGCGGGCCCGACTTTGGGTCGCCCTCATGCTTGCGCAGGCAACACGGTTTCTGCACCGCCTTCCAGGCCGAAGCCCAGGATCTCCGGACTGAGCTCGGTGCCGCAGGCTTTCTCAAGCCTTGCGCGGCTTGTTGAGCTGTGCTCCGGGCTTGCGTGGGCGAACTGGATTCGACGCCACCTTCCAGGCCGAGGCCCAGGACCTCCGGACTGAGCTCGATGCCGCAGGCTTTCTCAAACCTTGCGCGGCTTGCTGAGCTGTGCTCCGGGCTTGCGTGGGCGAACTGGGTTCGGCGCCACCTTCCAGGCCGAAGCCCAGGATCTTCGGACTGAGCTCGATGCCGTAGGCTTTCTCAAACCTTGCGCGGCTTGCTGAGCTATGCTCCGGGCTTGCGTGGGCGAACTGGGTTCGGCGCCACCTTCCAGGCCAAAGCCCAGGATCTCCGGACTGAGCTCGATGCCGCAGGCTTTCTCAAGCCTTGCGCGGCTTTCTGAGCTGTGCTCCGGGCTTGCGTGGGCGAACTGGGTTCGGCGCCACCTTCCAGGTCGAAGCCCAGGATCTCCGGACTGAGCTTGATGCCGCAGGCCTTCTCAAGCCTTGCGCGACTTTCTGAGCTGTGCTCCGGGCTTGCGTGGGCGAACTGGGTTCGGCGCCACCTTCCAGGCCGAAGCCCAGGATCTCCGGACTGAGCTTGATGCCGCAGGCTTTCTCAAACCTTGTGCGGCTTGCTGAGCTGTGCTCTGGGCTTGCGTGGGCGAACTGGGTTCGGCGGCACCTTCCAGGCCGAAGCCCAGGATCTCCGGACTGAGCTCGATGCCGTAGGCTTTCTCAAACCTTGCGCGGCTTGCTGAGCTGTGCTCCGGGCTTGCGTGGGCGAACTGGGTTCGGCGCCACCTTCCAGGCCGAAGCCCAGGATCTCCGGACTGAGCTCGATGCCGCAGGCTTTCTCAAGCCTTGCGCGGCTTTCTGAGCTGTGCTCCGGGCTTGCGTGGGCGAACTGGGTTCGGCGCCACCTTCCAGGTCGAAGCCCAGGATCTCCGGACTGAGCTTGATGCCGCAGGCCTTCTCAAGCCTTGCGCGGCTTTCTGAGCTGTGCTCCGGGCTTGCGTGGGCGAACTGGGTTCGGCGCCACCTTCCAGGCCGAAGCCCAGGATCTCCGGACTGAGCTTGATGCCGCAGGCCTTCTCAAGCCTTGTGCGGCTTTCTGAGCTGTGCTCCGGGCTTGCATGGGTGAACTGGGTTCGGCGCCACCTTCCAGGTCGAAGCCCAGGATCTGCGGACTGAACCCGATGCCGTAGGCCTTCTTGTCGAAGTTAGAAGGGAGTGTTTGAAGTGGGGAAACTTTGTTACAGGAACTGGGAGCCTTACATCACTGATAGTACATCCTCAGGTTCGAGGAGTTCCACGTCGGGGGAACCTGGCACCTCCCAATTCTTCCAAATAATATGCTCCATAAGGGAGGGCTTCGGCCACCCGATATGGGCCTTCCCAGTTGGGCGATAGCTTGCCGCATTCCCGTGGCTGGGAGGCTTCGGCGCGCCGGAGGACCAGGTCTCCGGGACGAAAAACCTTCAGCCGCACTCAGGAGTTGTAATATCTGGCTACACGTTGCCGGTACGCCGCCATTCGGATCCGGGCCTTGTCCCTCGTTTCCTCGAGAAGGTCTAGGTTGAGCATCATCCTGGCTGGGTTTTCTGTCTCGTCGTATTGCTCCACGCGCAGCGTGGGTAGGCTGAGCTCGATCGGGATGACTGCCTCGGCTCCGAAGACGAGGTTGAATGGGGTTTCGTCGGTAGCCGTCCTTGGGGTGGTGTGGTATGCCCAAAGGACGCTGGGAAGCTCGTCGGCCCACCTGTCCTTGGCTTGGTCCAGCCACGTGCGGAGGCCCTGAAGAATGGTCCTGTTCGTGACTTCGGCCTCCCCGTTGGTCTGAGGGTGCGCCATCGAGGTGAAGCGATGCTTGATGCCGAGGTCGCTGCAGAATTCTTCGAACTCCCGGCAGTCGAACTGGCGTCCGTTGTCGGTGACCACAGTGTGGGGGAGGCCGAAGCGGCAGACGATGGACTTCCAGAAGAACTTGGCGACGTTTGCTTCGGTGATCCTCGCCAAGGGTTCGGCCTCGACCCACTTCGTGAAGTAGTCGATAGCCACTATCAAGAACTTCCGCTGGCCAGACGCCGGCGGGAATGGGCCCAGGAGGTCCATCCCCCACTGGGCGAACGGCTAGGGGGCTGAGAGCTGAGAGATTGGGTTGGAGGGTTGCCGCTGCACCGTGGCGTGACGCTGGCACCGGTCGCACTTCTTCACGAAGTCGACGACGTCTTCCTTCATTGTCTCCCAGAAGTAGTCCTGACGGAGGGCCTTGTACGCCAATGCCCTGCCCCCCACGTGGTTCCCGCAGATGCCTTCGTGAATCTCCTGGAGCACAAGCTTGGCTTCTGTGGGTCCTACGCACTTGAGGAGGGGGTAGGAGTAGGATCTTCGATACAGCTGCCCGTCCATTAGGACGAACCGCACGGCCTTCTTCCTGATGAGGCGGGCCGCCTCTCGGTCCTCCGGCAGGGTGCCGCTGGTGATGTATGCAGTGTACTTGTCCATCCAGCTGGGCCCCTGGCTGACCTGATGGACCCCCACCGGTGCTTCGAGGCTTGGGACCTCAAGGCGCTCCACATGAGCGCATCCCAGCATCGTGTCCGGCAGGGTCGCCAGCCGAGAGAGGGCATCCGCGCGGGCGTTCTCCCCGCGGGGGATATGGAAGATGTTGAAGCGCCGGAACTTGGACGCGCCCGCCTTGACGAGCTCCAAGTACTTCACCATTTGGGGGTCGTGTGCGACGTACTCCCCGGATACCTGCCCCGCCACGAGCTGGGAGTCAGTGAAAGCTCTGAGGTTGGTCACGCCCAGCTCGCGGGAGACTCTCAGTCCGTCAAGAAGTGCCTCGTACTCCACCTGGTTATTTGTTGGAAACGGAGTGCACACTCGGCGACGACCCCGTCGCCGTTGGCAAGGATGGGCCCAGCTCCGCTCCCGCCGGAGTTTGAGGCTCCGTCTACATGGAGGATCCAGGCGTCCTCTCCGGGCTCATCGGTGCCAACCTCCATCGGCTGGGCCGGGGGGCCTTCCTCGGGCTCCTTGCCCAAGCCTGCACATTCGACCAAGAAATCGGCCAGCACCTGCGCCTTCATGGCCGACCTTGGCCTATATGTAATGTCGAACTCGCTGAGTTTCAGTGCCCATTTGGCCAATCGTCCCAAAGTATCGGGTCGGCTGAGCACCGCTTTCAGCGGTTGATTCGTCAGGACGGCGATGGGGTGCGCTTGGAAATAGGGCCTGAGACGCTGGGCAGACACTATTAGCGCAAAAACAAGTTTCTCGGGCCGGGAATACCTGAGCTCCGCGTCTCGGAGGAGTTTGCTGGTATAGTACACCGGCCGCTGGATCCCCTGGTCGTCGGTTCGGACCAAGACAGAGCTGACGGCCTCCGGGGTAACCGCCAGGTAGAGGGTAAGCTCCTCTCCCTCCTCGGGCCTGGACAGTAAAGGTGGCGATGCGGGCGTCTTCTTCAGCTCCTCGAAGGCCTGCTGACACTCCTCGGTCCAAGCAAAGCCATTCATCTTCCTCAGCACCTTGAAGAAGGGACGGCAGCGGTCCGCCGACCTGGAAATAAAACGGCTAAGGGCCGTGACTCGGCCGGTCAGTCGCTGCACTTGCTTCTTGGAGGCGGGCTACTCCATGTCCAGGATGGCCTGGACCTTCTCCGGGTTGGCCTCGATTCCTCTTTGAGTCACCATAAACCCTAGGAACTTCCCGGCGGAGACGCCGAAGGCGCACTTCGCCGGGTTCAGCTTCATCTGATGGCGCCGGAGGTTGCCGAACGTCTCCGTCAAGTCAGCCACGTGGTTAGAATCGAGTTTGCTCATCACCAGCATGTCGTCCACGTACACCTGCATGTTGTGGCCCATCTGGTCTTTGAAGATTTTATTGACCAGACGTTGGTACGTCGCCCCTGCGTTCTTGAGGCCGAAAGGCATCATCCTGTAGCAAAAAGTCCCGCGGTCCGTTATGAAGGCAGTGTGCTCTTCGTCCTCCGGGTTCATCCGGATCTGGTTGTATCCGGAAAAGGCATCCATGAACGACAGGAGGCGATGCCCCGAGGTGGCGTCGACCAGCTGGTCGATCTTTGGAAGAGGGAAGCTGTCCTTTGGGCAAGCTCGGTTGAGGTCGGTGTAGTCCACGCAGATCCTCCACTTACCACTATTCTTCTTTACTATGACCACGTTTGCCAGCCAACTGGGGTATTGTACCTCTCGGACAAAACCGGTGGCGAGGAGCTTCTCTACCTCTTCGTTGATCGCCTTCTGCCTCTCCATGGCGAAGCTTCTCTTCTTCTGACGGACCGGGCGGCAACTTGGGTCCACGTTCAGCCTGTGCATGATGACCTCGGGCGGGATGCCCGGCATGTCGGCTGCTGACCAGGCGAACACGTCAGCGTTGGCGCGGAGGAACTCCAGCAGGTGGGTTCGCTCTTCCTCGGGGAGCTGGGCCCCGACTTGCACTGTCTTCAGGGGATCCGAACCGAGGGGAAAAGTCAGCAGGCGCTCTACGGGCCCTCCCCTGGGTTCCTTTTCTCTCAGATCGAGGTCGTCAATATCATGGGCGAGCTCCGCGCCCCTGGCGCCTGGGACCGTCTGGAGGCAGAGCGGGACTGGCTGGATCGTCCCCTTCATCTCCCCGAGCCCGGAAGGCGTGGGGAACTGCACCAACAACCTCCTCGTGGAGATGGTGGCGTCCAGTTAGTTGAGCCCGGGACGCCCGAGAATGGCGTTGTAAGGCGAAGGGAGCCTGACGACGGTGAATGTTATTAGGACGGTCGCCTGCCGGGGCGGGGATCCGGCAGTGACCGGGAGAGTGATCTCCCCCTCGACCCCCACTGAGTCCCCTGTAAAACCTACCAGGGGGGTGTGCACTGGCTTCAGCTGTTCGGGGGACAAATTCATCCGAGAGAAAACATCGTAAAAAAGTACGTCAGCCGAGCTTCCACTATCCACCATGATTCGATGTACAGGATGCTTCGCGATGGTCATCTCGACCACCACGGCATCGTTGTTTACATTATCATTAATTTCCCCTCCCTTGGGAGGGATTACATTCTCCGGGACTTCCCGGGCCCTCTTCATTGCTCGGCCGGACCCGCGTGAGATCATGCCCACGGGCTTCTCCGTTGGGCGGTTGTCGATCGCAGGGACAGGTGGTAGGGCCGCGAGCGGCTGCCCTTCAGAGGGGGCCTCGTTCTTGACGAACTTCCTGAGGTAACCCCTCGTGATTAGCTCCTCAATCTCCCGCTTCAGATGGCGACACTCCTCCGTATCATGCCCGTGCTCGCGGTGGAACTGGCAGTACTTCGATTTGTCTCGGACGGCTCTCGGGTTCTGAGGAGGAGGTCGGCGGAGGTAGCGCTCGCCCTCGATTTCCATGAGGATCTTCGTTCGAGGTGCGAGGAGGGGGGTGTACCTCCGCTCGGGAGTGGCTTCGCCCCTCGGCCTTGGATTTGGGCGAGGGTCGGCAGACGGCCCGGGCCTCCGAGCTCCCGGGGTGTCCCTCGGGAGCGGCTTCTTCGGAGTCTTCCCGTCCAGCTCTCGACGGGTGCGGTCAGCCTCCTCCGCTCGGATGTACTTGTGGGCACGGAGGAGGAGCTCGGAGTACGTCCTGGGCGGCTTTTTGTCCAGGGAATAGGTTAAGCGGGACGTCTTAAGCCCGCGCTTCAAAGCTAGCATGGCGACGGGCTCGTCCAAGCTGTAGATCTCCAGGGCTGCTGTCTTGAACCGGGTGATGTAGTCCCGGAGCAGCTCCTAGTCCTGCTGGCGGATGGAAAAGAGGCTGTCCACCTCTCTTGGCACCTTTCGACAAGCGTCGAAGTGCGCCACGAACTTTCCTTCCAACTAATGGAAGGAGCAAATTGATCCGGGCTCGAGGCGGGTGAACCAGACTCGAGCGGCCTTCCGAAGGGTTGCCGGGAAGGCGATGCATAGAAGGGCGTCGGCGGCCCCCTGGACCCTCATGAGAGCCTTATAGCTCTCCAAATGATCCAGGGGGTCGGTGGTCCCGTCGCAGGGATCCACCTACGGCATGCGGAACCGTTTCGGGATTGGTTCCGCCTGGATTTCTTCAGAGAAAGGGGGGCGGGAGTCGTAGCCCGCCGGGTCTGCCGACGAGTTCTGCAGGTCGGCGAATCGGCGGGCGAACTCCGCCAGCTTGCGCTCATGCTCCTCCAGGCGCCTCTCGGCCTGGCGCCTGATGGCTTCATCGGTGGAGTCTTCCACCGAGGCTGCGGGTGAAGGGGGCGCCGATCGGTCTCGGCGCGAGGTCTGGCCTCGGCGTCGCTTGCTGCGATGCACCGTTTCGGCCCCGTCGGCCGGGGATCGACTCTCGTGATCCTCCGAACCGGAATAGTTTCTCTTTGTGGGAGCTTGGTGGCTCCCCCGGGGGTTGGAGATGGCCCTCGGATGGGATGGCCTACCCTGGATTGAGCGCAGGCTCCCACGCTGCCCCGCGGCTCGGGCCGCGGGGGTCCCTGGCTGCGGCTGAGTGGCCAGGGACCGTTGCTGATGCTGAAGCTGTCGGACCGCTGAGGTCAAGGTCTGCAGCTGCTGGACGATGTCCGCAAGGGATCCGTCCACCGGGGTAGGCTGCCGTGGAAGAGGAGGGGGAGCCGGAAGCTCCCTTTCGGGGCTGTGGCCCCCTGGAGGGGAGTGGACATCCCCCACACGGCTGGTGGACGCCTCGCGACCACGAGTGACCACCATTGCTGGAGAGCGTGACACCTGCAGAAAGCTGGTTCCCACTAGGGGTTAGTGTCCTGCCCCCCTACCTGGCGCGCCAATCTGTTGCCGCTCTCGCCGCCGCGCCCGTGCCACGGATCAGCCGATCCTTCCTGACCGCCTGGCGAGGGAGTCTCCCTTCCCGCGGAGAACCTGCAACAAAGGGGTTAGAAGACCCTGGCCGGGGATCCCGGCGAGGGAGCTCCGACGGTCAAGTCAGTAGACGATGAGAAGGAACAGACTCTCCAGCCGGACCCTCGAAAGGGCTCCAAACTTAGAGAGTTAACTGGTGAAGGAAACGCTCTGGGGACCAGAATCTCGGCTGGGCCTTCTTGCCGAGCTCACGCCCAGTGTTTCCCTCTCGGGATCTCTGGTTTCTCTCTCGAAGCAAGGCCTTGTGCCGGTGCTTCCTCCTTGTCCCCAGGCTAATTGGCTTACCTTGTCGTCCCCAGATTCTTCCCTCTTTATCTTCCTTCGTCGTGCGTTTGTCTTTTTCCTCCTCGGAAACTCCCCTCCCCCGTCCTCTTCTCTTTTCCCTTTTTGGTGAAGGAGGCCAGGCGGCTTTCCGACCTCGTCCGCCGGGCCCAGCAGGGAAAAGGCAAAGACAGAAGAGAAAGAGGGGAGGGCGGCACTGGCAGGGCGGCCGGTCAGGCCTCGGGCTCCGTGAGAGCGCTCTCTTCCCCAAGCGTGGGCGCCATCCATCTATGGGGCCTGTTCCGTCAGGATCGGGTCTCTCGGCTGCGGGTCCTGTCGGGCCGATGCAAGTGATGTTTCGTGTGCCGCCGCCCTCCGTACGGGACGCCGTCTGGGATTCGTATGGCCCGAGGGACGGCCTCGGGGCCCGTCTCTCTCCCCGGGGCCCTCTCCGTGCAAGCGGTCTGACCTCGGCTGAGTTGGACCCGTCTCCGGGGGCCAACTGGCGAGGGGCGAGGGATCAGCCGACCTCGCTTAGGTGGACCCCTCCTGGGTGGACACCTGGCGAGGTGGCAGGAGGTCGCCTGGCTTCGGCCGAGGTGGGCCCGTCTCCGGGTGGCCACCTGGCGAAGGGCGGAGAATCAGCCGACCTCGACTTAGGTGGACCCCTCCTGGGTGGACACCTGGCGAGGTGGCAGAAGGTCGCCTGACTTCGGCCGAGGTGGGCCCGTCTCCGGGTGGCCACCTGGCGAAGGGCGGAGAATCAGCCGACCTCGGCTTAGGTGGACCCCTCTTGGGTGGACACCTGGCGAGGTGGCAGAAGGTCGCCTGACTTCGGTCGAGGTGGGCCCGTCTCCTGGTGGCCACCTGGCGAAGGGCGGAGAATCAGCCGACCTCGGCTTGGGTGGACCCCTCCTGGGTGGACACCTGGCGAGGCGGCAGGGGATCGCCCGACCTTGGCCGACCTCACTTAGGCGGACCCCTCCGGGCCCGGGCGCCAATGAGGTGGTAGAGGAACTCCGAGCCGAGCTCGACCTCGGCGAGGGCGGTTTGCCTTAGACAGTCGTCGGGCGGTGTAGTCTTGCCGATCCTGGCTCTGAGGATGTGGCGTTGACTTGGCCGGGGAAACATACACGTGGCTTGCTCGTATTCGGTGATACCTGAGCCTGGCCACGTCACTGTCACGGCTGTAACACCATGGACCCAAATCTTGAAAATTTGTTGAGAATCATGACTAAACAATGCAAACAACTAAACAATAGGTTTGACTAAATGAAGGAGCAAATCGGGACCCTTGAAGAGACCCGTAAGGCCTGTACTAAACCTAAATCATCCAGACCAACTCCCCTTGGTCCCAAAATCCATCACCATGATCCCACCCCTGAACATGACTATGGACATCCACACCAAGACTCCACAGGTTCGAAGGAAAGAGCCATTAGGAATATTCTCTTCGATGCATCCACTTTTGATGGAAATCTAAATCCTAAGGTATACGTTGATTGGAAGAATGACATGGATCAATATTTTGAATGGTATGATATGTCAAAAGAGAGGAAGAGAGGAAGTTCAAATTTGCTAAACTTAGGTTAGTCCAACAAGATAGGTTGTGTTAGGGAAATGTTGACTGCATTTATCATCAGAGAAGTGACATGCCTATAGTTACATAGAGAGCTATGAAGATCAAACTTAGGAAATAATACATATCCATGTCTTATAAGCAGAGAGAACCCATAACTCATCGACTCGAACCCAATAGGATTAGTACTCCTGGATATAAGCCAAGTACTAGTCAAGTTCCCCTTAGCCAACCCATCCCTACTTACCCTATTTGTTCACAAGGATGACATTGAAGAGGAAATATATATGGCAGACCAAAAATTAGTTGACCAGGAAAATACTTAAACGAGGCTGTATTGGAAGGACAATTAGAAGAAGAGAACTATGAGGAGTATAACATTGCTACCACTAGGGCTTTACCCGAGGAAATACTAAAAGAGAATCAAATTATAGAGCCTAGTCTTGAAATTCAAGAACAAGAGGAAATTAGTGCGGACATGGTTTCTTCAATTCTGTACCCTCAGGGAGAATTTACTCTTTTAGTCCTGGTTAAAGATCTCTTTCCTGAAATTGTTGACTCATTCTTCCATAAGGTAGACCTTTTATTGCCTATAGATATAAATCAATGTCCAAACCTTAAAGTCATCCCCATTAATCAAGGACTATACCACGAATCCTCTTCTTATTTCCTACCCTACCCTAAGGCTTCCAATGCTTCTAGAACCCCTCGATTACACTTTGTTGAGATTAACAGGTTGCATAATTCCTTTGAGCACATTAGATTTGCTACATATTTCTGGAAGACCTTATGGCATTTATTAGGAGTCCATGTAAAATTTTCATCTACATGTCACCTACCAACCAAGGATCAAGTACAAAGTTGTAGTTAAAGACTTAATAGATTTCTTTCGATAAGAATGCATAGTCGAGCTTGTAATTTATTAGGTGTTGGTATGAGTTATATGCACAGAAAGTTAGAAATTTGCATTTGAGCAATGAAACTTACAAGCATATGGCTAATTCCTGTAAGAGAGTCAAAGAATTATATGAAGAAGATTATGTGATTATTAGGCTCAGGCCTGAACAGTTCCCACTCGGAACCATAAAAATGTTACATGCTTGCGGTGCAGGTCCTTTCATAATAATAAAGAAAATTGGACCTAATGCCTATGTACTTGAGTTACCATCTGACTTTGGTATCAATTCCATTTTCAATATTTCAGACTTAGTAGTATAAGGAACCAACAATGATATCTAATGAGCCTTTTGGACCTGATCCCATTTTTGAGAGTGAACCTACCCCTGAGTGTTCACTAGCCACACTACTAGAACGGTGAGATAGGATTGAGCAAATTCTGGATGATAAGACTATCACTACCTGGAACAAGGGCTATCAATGTTATTTGGTTTGTTGGCAAGATTGACCTGAATCTGAAGACTTGTGGATCACTTGAACGGATCTGCAATGGATCAACCAAGACTTACTAGAACACTATCAAAGTCAAGTTGACCCATACTTGACAGGGTTGAGTTCTTTCCATCTCGGAAGAATTGGTGCGGACACCGGCATTCGAAAGAGACTTCAAGCAAACCTAATCAATCTATACTTCTTGTGGATTACTAGCGATAAACCATAAATTGCAGCTGAGAAAAAGTGAGTTAAGTCAAATTTAATTTCAGTAAATAAGTCTTGTACTTGGTTTAAATTGAGCTCAATTTAAAATAGTCAAGTGGGTTCAAAGTAGTCAAGATCAAAGGCCATTGGATGAAAGTATAGAAGCATCAAGATTAGAGCCAACCACCCCAACCTCCTTCAACCATTTCAACTTCCACAAGTTGGAATGCTACCTTAACTTTCTTAACCGCCATTTCAAATTGGAATGCCACCTTACCCTCCATCAAGGGACGCCACATCATCAAGGCCACATCACCTCCATCCTGGCGCCTACTTGTCATGCTTAGTTACAACCAACAAACTACTTAGTTACAACCTATTACCTACTTTGTTATAACAAATTACCTACTTTGTTACAACAAACTTAGTTACTTTGTTACAACAAAAATTAGTTACATCAACCTTATCTCTAACTGATGTTGCCCACTACTTTCTCTTCTTCTTTCTTCTCTCTTCTTTTCTCTCTTTTTTTTTTTTTGAAGTACTTCCACAAAACTCTTCAAAGTGTGCTAGAGACTTATCTTTGTAACGAAGGAATAGGTCAATTCGACCAGCAAACTTAGCGTGGTCTTTCTTTTTCCTTCAATTCCTTCATCTTTTTGCATGGTGAGCAGGTAGGCTTCATGTTCACCTAATGTACGGGCCTTTCCCAGGCCTTAGTGGCTTTAGGTTGGCTCTAAGGCCTTAGGGTCAGTAAGAAGGTTTCCAAGAATATTCAGTTCCCACTCTTCTTGTCTTGAAATAATGTGAGCCTGGGTGCAGGCCAAGCTCTGAGTCAAGCAGTAGATGGTGGGATTTTGAGGGTCACCCAGCTGGCGTCTCTGGACTGTGGGTGAGGTAGTGGATGCTAGATTTTGAAAGCTTCCCGGCTTGAAAATGCCAAACTGTGAGTCAAGCGATAGATGGCCAGATTTATAGGATCTCCTGGCTTGAAGTGCAAGGCTTCATAAGTTTTCTTGCTTGAGGTGCAGGGCTTTGTAAGTTTCCAGGCTTGAGGTGTGGGGCTTCGTAAGTTTTTCGGCTTGAGATATGGGGCTTCGTAAGTTTCCTGGCTTAAGGTACAGGGCTTCGTAAGTTTTTCAGCTTGAGGTGTGGGGCTTCATAAGTTTCTTGGCTTGAGGTGCAAGGCTTCGTAAGTTTCCCAGCTTTGTGTGTGGGGCTTCGTAAGTTTCTTGGCTTGAGGTGTAGGGCTTCGTAAGTTTCTCGACTTTGAGTGTGGGGCTTCGTAAGTTTTCCGGATTGAGGTATGGGGCTTTGTAAGTTTCTCGGCTTGAGATGCGGGGCTTCGTTAGTTTCTCGACTTGATCCACTGGACTTGGAGTCGAACGGATACGTTCCTGCACAGGCGAAAGATAAGGTTGCACCAAAATGGAACTTTAATGATTCAGAAAGAGTCTTACATCACTGGTAGTACATTCTTAAGTTTCTTGCATTCCATGTCCGCATGAATCGAGCACCGTCGAGCCCGGCGAGGTAGTAGGCTCCCCTTGGCAGAGCCTTGATCACCTTGTAGGGGCCTTCCCAGTTCGGAGAAAGTTTGCTGCATTCTCTTGGCTGGGAGACCTCAGCTCGCCTGCGGACTAGGTTGCCTAGACGAAATGCCTTAGGCCTCATGCAGGAGTTGTAGTTGCATGCCACTCATTGCCTATAGGCTACCATCCGAAGTCAGGCTTTATCTCTCATTTTATCTAGCAAATCTGGTTAAGGAGGAGACGAGTTGGATTCTCAACTTCGTCGTACTGCTCTACCCATAGTGTGGGTAGGCTAAGATTACTAGGATCATAGCTTCAGTGCCGAAGACAAGATTGAAGGGCATCTTGTCGGTGGCCGTGCGAGGCGTGGTGTGGTAAGCCCATAGCACACTAGGCAGTTCTTCGGCCAATCAACCCTTGGCTTCATCCAGCCTCATATGGAGCCCTTGTAGGATGGTTCGGTTGATCCCTCGACCTTCACATTGGTCTAAGGATGAGCCACCGAGGTGAAATAATGATGGATGTTGAGGTCGGCGCAAAACTCCTCGAAAGCCTGATTCTCGAACTGCCATCCATTATCCGTGATGACTGAGTGCGGGAGTCTTAATCAGTAGATGACGGACTTCCAAAAGAAGGATCTGACCTTCGCCCCTATTATCCGTTCCAAAGGTTCGGTCTTGACCCACTTGGTGAAGTTGTTGATGGCCATAATTAAAAATCTTTGTTGGCCGGATATGGGAGGAAAAGGACCTAGGAAGTCCATTTTCCATTGGGCGAATGGCCATGGGAAGGACAGTTGGGAGAGTGGGGCCGCTGGCTATCGCTGAATGCTGGCGTGATGCTGGCAGTGGTCATACCTCTTCACAAAGTCGGCGGTATCCTCGTGCATGGTCTCCCAGAAATATCCTTATCGGAGTGCCTTGTAAGCCAAGGTCCTGTCCCCCACATGGTTGCTGCAGATGCCTTCGTGTATTTCTTGGAGCACGTAGGTGGCCTTCGAGGGATTCAAGCACTTCAGTAGGGGGTAAGAGTAAGACCTCCGGTACAGCTGCCCGTCCATGATCACATATTGCACGGCCTTCTTCTTGAGGAGGCCCACTTCCTTTCGATCCTCGGGTAGGGCACTGGTGGTGATGTACCTGATATAGGGGTCCATCTAGCTTGCTTCATTGGTGACTGGACTTCTATGGCGGGTTCGTTGTTGGGGGCCTCGAGATATTTGATGAAGGTACACCCCCGCAATGACTCCAGCAGGATGGCCAGTCTGGGGAGGACATCAGCCCGGGCATTCTCCGCTCGTGGGATGTGGGATATACCGAAGTGCTGGAGGTTCACCGTGTATGAGCATACCTTGTCTAGGTACTTCACCATCATGGGATCCTGAGCTTCGTACTTGCTGGAGACTTGGCCCACCACGAGTTGAGAGTCGGTGAAGACCTTCAATCTCTTGATGCCCAGCTCGCGAGACATCTTTAACCTCACGAGGAGCGCCTTATATTTAGCTTGATTGTTGGTTACCTTGAAGAGGAATCATAGTGCACACTCCGTGACGACCCCATCGGAGTTGGCAAGAATGAGGCCAGCTCCGCTCCCTCTGGTATTGGATGTTTCGTCAACATGAAGGATCCACGTCATCGCTTCTGGGGTCGGGTCTTGCTTGGGATCGGCTTGCCGGTCTACCACCTTCGGGTCCTCGTCTGTCCAGATGCATTCCACCAGTAAGTCAGCTAGAACCTGGGCCTTTTGCACCGGTCGCGTATGGTAGGTGATGTCAAACTCGTTGAGCTTCAGCGCCCACTTGGCCAGGCACCCCAAAGTATCAGGATGGCTTAGGTTAGCCCTTAGGGGCTGATCGGTGAGGACGATAATGGGTTGATCTTGGAAGTAGGGCTTGAGGTGCTGCGTAGATGTTATTAGTGCAAAAATGATCTTTTTGGATCGAGTGTACCTAGTTTCAGCATCATGAAGTAGCTTCCTAGCATAGTAGACTGATCGTTGGGAGCCATCTTGTTGGTGCAGACTAGCACCAATCTAACCACCTCAAGTGAGACTGCAAGGTATAAGAGGAGCTCTTCCCCAGGCCCTGGCCTGGACAGCAGCGGTGGGGAGGCGAGGAGCTTCTTCAGCCCCTCGAATACCTCCAGGCACTCTTCTGTCCAAGTGAAGTCGTTCATCTTCCATAACACCTTGAAGAATGGCTAGCAGTGCTTAGCAGAATGCGAAACAAAGCGGCTTAGCACCGCAATGCATCTAGTCAAGCACTGGACCTCCTTCTTGGATATAGGGTGTCTCATGTCGGTGATTGCCTGGATCTTCTCAGGGTTGGCCTCTATTCCCCTTTAGGTGGCCATGAACCCCAGAAACTTTTCCACTATGATTCCAAATGCGCACTTGGCGGGGTTCAATTTCATTTGGTAGAGGCAGAGGTTGTCGAAAGCCTGCACTAAGTTGGCAATGTGATCTGACTCCGGGCCGCTCATGATGAGCATATCATTTGCATAAATGATACGGGATGCTAGATGGAAATTTTAGCTTAGGAGATTAGCAATCTGAAATGAGCAAGCACTCTTATACATATTAGCAAAATTGAAGCATAAGAGAGGGCAAGCAAATTCAATGTAAAAGACTACTAGATTAAAGTTGAATTACTCGCGAAGTAGTTGTTGTTCAATCAAAAGAAATAGGACCTTATGGTTAAGAAACCATTCTAACTAGGACAAGTACCTTCATCAATCAGTCCTTAAGAGTTTAGGATAGGTTTTCTTACCCATAGTGAGTGCTAAAACATTTGGTGGTGGTTACTCTCAACACTCCAAGGAATGGTGATTGGATTAGAAGACCAACACTCCTTTGACTGAGGACTTCGCATGTAGATGGTTCCAAGTCAAGGAGGTTTTCATCTTTAACTCGAGAACAAGGAGAGAACCTACAAATGAGATCATTAGGGGCACGAAGGTAAGGAGAAGAAAGAAAATGAAGGAAAAAAGGGATATGCTTTTAGTTGCCAATCTGGTAGTGGTTGTTTGAGGATCACCAAGGGAGCTTTGGTAGTGATGAGAGGGAGAAGACTGAGTAACAACTTATACAAGATGGAAGGCTCAGTAGTGAATGATAGTGCAGAGGTACTTGTAGCAGCACAAGAAGAGCAGTTGGCATACAAACTATGGCACTATCGGTTGGGTCACTTGAGTGACCGAGGGCTCACAGAGTTAAGTAGAAGAAGAAACATTTCAGTTCTGAAGAAGGATGGGAATGATTTGTGTGAGCCATGTATTTTTGGTAATTAGCATTAGGTGAAATTTGCTATTAGCACCAAACCAAGTCAAGGAGTGTTGGATTTGGTACACTCCAATATATGGGGACCAGCTCCTGTATCATCCAGAGGTGGGGCAAGATATTGTCACTTTCATTGATGACTACTCAAGGAAGGTATGGCTATATCTGATGAGGGAGAAATCAGATGTGTTTGCCAGTTTCAAGACCTAGAGAGCTGAGGTTGAAAAGGAGACAAGAAGATATGTGAAGTGCCTTCGGTCTAATAATGGAGGGGAGTACTCTAGCAAAGAGTTCAGAAGTTACTGTGAGGAAAATGGAATAAAATGTCATTATATAGTAAGGATGACCCCTCAGCAGAATGGTGTTGTGGAAAGGATGAACTGAACACTATTAGAGAAGGCTAGGAGTATGAGGTTGCAGACATCACTCCCTGTGAGTTTTTGGGGTGATGCCAAAACTCTTTCATATTTTCTTATTAATAGGTCCCCTCACTTCAAGCTGAATGGAGTTCTTTCAAAGGAAGCTTGGACTAGAAAGAAGGTGGAGCTCGGCCATCTGAAAGTGTTCGGTTGCACAGTTTATATACATGTGGAGGCAACTGAAAGAAGTAAGTTAGACCCAAAGTCAAAGAAGATGATATTCATCGGTTATCCACGAGTAGTCAAGGATTATCTACTATGGGATTCACAGTCTCAAAAGGTATTGATCAGTAGGGATGTCATCTTTGATGAGAAAAGTATCCTGGACAAACCGGGAAGTACGGATGGAGGTACAGCTATAAAGGTGAATTGCAGTGATCATCCTATACAGGTGGAGGATAGACCTACTTTTACTGACAAGAGAGTTTCAGTTGAGGTGGAGTTTGACAGTAGATATTCTCCAGTGATGAAGGATCAGCAAGGAGATCTAGCTGTACAGAGGGAAGTGCAGGAAGAGCCTCACACAGCAAGCTTGCATCATAGTGCAAGTGGTGTGGCACTCCATAAGCCTCAATGCACAATCTGAAAGCCGGCACGATATGGCATAGATGATACTATTTCCTATTCTCTTGTTTCTGTCAATGGAGATCCAGAAACATTTAATGAAGCCATTGGAAGTCCTGATAAAGAATCATGGATGCAAGGCATGATGGAAGAGATTGAATCTCTTAGGAAGAACAAGACATGGTAGCTGGTGGATCTACCAAAAGATGTTGGAGCAATTGGCTCAAAATGGGTGTTCACAAAGAAGACAGTACCTTCAGAGCAAGGTGGAGTCAGATACAAGGCAAGGCTGGTAGCAAAAGGATACTCACAGAGGGAAGGAGTTGACTATACAGAGGTGTTTTCTCCTGTCGTACACCATACTTCAATTCGGGTGTTGTTGTCTTTGATGATAGAACATGATATGGAATTGGAGCAGATGGATATGAAGACAGCTTTCCTACATGGAAATCTGGAAGAGAAAATCTATATTAAACAATCGGATGGTTTTGTAGAGATTGGACAGGAGGACAAGGTATGTCTACTCTAGAGGTCACTGTATGGTCTGAAACAGTCACCTCGACAGTGGTATCATAGATTTGATACTTTTGTATTAAGCCTTGGATTTGTCAGATATGAACATGATTGCTGTGTATATGTGAAGAATGTGGATAGTGATAATGCTTTGTATTTACTTCTATATGTGGATGACAAGTTGTTGGCTAGCAGAAGTATAAAGGCTATGAAAGAGCTGAAGAAAGTATTATCTACTGAATTTGAGATGAAGGATTTGGGTCCAGCTCAGAAGATTCTTGGAATGGGATTTGCAGAGACAGAAGCAAAGGTATTCTCCATTTGTCACAAGGATTATACATCAAGAAGATTCTTGAGAGGTTTGGGATGGAGAAGTCCAAACCAGCAGAAACACCATTATCAGGGCACATATCTCTCTCTAAGAACCGAGCCCCCAGACAGATGAGGAGAGAGAGTACATGGAGAGGGTTTCATATGCAAATGCAGTGGGTAGTATTATGTATGCTATTGTTTGTTGCAGGCCAGACATAGCATATGCTGTGAGTCAGGTTAGCAGGTATATGTCTAATCCTAGGAAGGAACACTGAAAGGCATTGAAGTGGATTCTTAGATTTCTACAGGGAACTCAAAAGCATGGACTGGTATTTGGTGGGCAGCCAGGAAGACAAGGAAGGAGCTCCAGGAAGTCATATGGAGGCTCGAGTCCTTTGGAAGGGTATGTAGATGCATGTTAAGTAGGTGTTCTTGATACAAGAAGGTCTACTACTGGTTATCTCTTCTGCATGTATGGTGGACCAGTTTCTTGGAGATCCACTCTTCAGCCTATTACTGTTTTGTCTACAACGGAAGCTGAGTACATAGGCATTACAGAGGCTGCAAAGGAAGCACTATGGCTAAAAGGGCTAGTGGTTGAGATGGGGGTAAAACAGTGTATGGTGGTCCTACACAGTGATAGTCAGAGTGCCATACACTTGACTCAAAATCCAGTCTATCATGCACGCACAAAGCATATAGACGTGAGATACCATAGGATCAGAGAGCTGGTGGAGGAAGGAGAAGTAGCATTGGTAAAGGTCCATACAAAGGAGAATCAGGCTGATACACTTGCAAAGTCTCTACCAAGGGAAAGCTTTCATTCATGTATGTGGTTAATGGGTTTGAGGGAACTGGCATAGCTGTATGTATCCTTGGAGGACCAAGGTGGAGATTGTTGTCTCAGGTGGTGCATCCAAGGCTCTAGGAGACCAAGGTTATGTTTTGGTCTGTAAATCATGTTTTACATGATGTATCTAGGGCTAGGAGTGTGTCTTGTACAAGTCCTAGGTGTTAATCTGAAGTTCTATCAGTCTGTTACATCGAGTCGACTCGATTGGTATTCGAGTCGACTCGATGGTTCAGCAGGAGTCTGGAGTATAGTGGTCTGGTCGAGTCGACTCTCTCAGGAAGAGCCGGCTCGAGTATGTGGTCGAGCCAGCTCTCTCAGGAAAAGCTGACTCGAGTCTGTGGATTGCAGTTTATATGTTCTGGACGAGTTGACTCTAAGTCTAAGAGTCGACTCGGATGTTTGTAGACTGTTGAACTGTGTTCTGGTCGAGCCGACTGAGGTCTAAGAGTTGGCTCGGATGTCAGGATTTTGAATTTCGACGGTTGCTGGCCTGGGGAGTGTTTTGGGGGATAGGTCATTTATGACACAGTATATATACATATGTGTATGTCTTGTAAAAGAAGAGACGTAAATATATTGAGTGCCCTATTTTCTCCCAGATTGGATTTTCTCTCCACTTTTTTTCTCTGATCTACATATAATCAAAGTTCTATTGATCTTCGGTGATCCGTATCCTATTGCATTCATCTTGGATCGCTGGCAGATGATCATCCATACCCTGGGATCGCTTTCGCTATAGGTCTCCGTGATCGGTTTGTTGCCAACAGCTTGGGCCTCACACCCTCTCCCACATGGAGCGGCAATGCACAAGGCAAATGGAAGAAGAACACGACCTTTCATTCATTCATATCATATCATGTCATCTTAAAAGGAGGATTAATGGATATTTATAGGCCTCCCAAGTCCCTTAGAATTCAGTTTACAAAGAGATAAGGCTGATGTAACTAATTTTTGTTGCAACAAAGTAACTAAGTTTGTTGTAACAAAGTAGGTAATTTGTTATAACAAAGTAGGTAGTTGGTTGTAACTAAGTAGTTTGTTGGTTGTAACTAAGTTTGATAAGTAGGCGCCAGGATGGAGGTGATGTGGCTTTGATGATGTTGCATCCCTTGGTGGAGGGTGAGGTGGGATTTTAATTTGGTATGGTTGTTGAGAAATTTAAGGTAGCAATCCAACTTGTGGAAGTTGAAGTAGTTGAAGGAGGTTGGGATGGTTGGCTCCAATCTTGATGCTTCTATGCTTTCATCCAATGGCCTTTGATCTTGATTTCAACTGCAATTTTATATTTTATTCACTAGTAATCCATAAGGAGTCTAGATTGATTAGGTTTGCTTGAAGTCTCTTCCAAATGCCAGTGTCCGTACCAATTTTTCCAAGGTGGAAAGAACTCGACTTTGTTGAGCAAGGATCAATCCGGCTCTGGTACTGCTTTAATATGTCTGGGTCGATGTGCTGCATAACCTCTCGAGTGATCCACGAATCCTTAGATTTTGGTCGACCTTGCTAACGAACCAAATAACATTGGTAGCTTTTATTTAATGTAGTAATAGCTTGGTTATCCAGGATACGCTCAATCCTTTCTCCTTTTCCAAGTAAATTTATTGGCGGACACTCAAGTATGGGTTCACTCTCAAGAATATGGTCAGGTCCAAAAGGCTTACTAAGTATCATTGCTGGCTCCCTATACTCAACAAGGTTTGAGATATTGAAGGTTGAGCTAATACCAAATTCGGGTGGTAACTCGAGCACATAGGCATTAGGTCCAACTTTCTGTCAGTTTGAAGGATCAAGCTCCATGGGCATGTAACTTTTTCATGGTTCATGGAGGAAACTGCTCAGGCCTAAGCCTAATCATCACATAATCTCCCTCAGTAAATTCTTTAACTCTTTTTTTGGAATTAGCCATGTTTTTATAAGTATCATTGCTCAAATTAATCTTATGGCTAATTTTCTCATGTAGATTTCTAACATGTGCAAATAATTCAGTTGACTCAGAGACTTTTGCATATATAGGCAAAGGGATTAGGTCTATGTTGGGTTTCGGTAGTACAACGGAAGAATGGATTTTGTTGCCCATAAATGGAGCCCAAAAGGAGGGGTGAATTGGGTCTTTCAAAAATTTAAGCAATTATGTACCGATCTTGAAGTGTTTGTGAGCAATGTGGATAAATTCGAAGATATGTAGTGGATAACAGTAAATTAAATGCAAAGAATAAAGTGCAAGTAATAGAAAGAGCAATCACACACAAATACCAAGTTTTATAGTGGTTCGGTGTAGCACCTACGTCCACTCTCCAAGCTTTCCTTGGAAATTTTTACTATAATCTCTTCAAGATTATAGCCGACTTGTTTTACAAGGCTTACAAGTCAAAACCCAAGTTGGTTTTGTCTCCTAGGCTCACCAATCTTTATAACTTGTTTTGTTTACGGGCTCACAAGTTAAACCCTAGATGGTATTGTACGTTTGGCTCACCGACAATCTCAATAACCTACTTTTAAAAATCCTTGAAAGCTAGGTCAACAAAGTATAAAGATAAAGATACAAGAATAGAAGCACAACCAAACTCTTTTCTAGAATAGAATGTGGAAGCTTTGAGACTCTTGAAGATGCTTGTCCTATTTTCTCCTTGGAATCTTATCAAAGACACTTTTGGAAAGTTGAAATGATAGGCTTGTAAGCTTTTTGAATGTAATCTCTCATTTTTTTGGCTTTTGGAAGTGAAGTTCTTGAAGGAATATTTGACTTTATGTGTTCAATGGAGTTCAATGCTTCATGAATAAGTTTGGTGAAGCTTAAATACTTCAAAACCTTCTAAAAAATAGTTTGAGACCGTTGGAGGATCAAAACTAGCCTTTGGGAGCTTGAAAAGATGAAATCTGCCTCTTAGAAAATAGATATATTAAAGCTGTCAGAACCTGAGTCGACATTTGACTTCCAGGTGTCGACACTTGGTCCTGCAGGTGTCGACACTTGAATTTCCTGTATCGGTACTTGAAGCTCATGTGTCGATACTTGACACAAAAATACTCTAAATGGCATAGTTCTGTATTTTCAAAAATCGTAGACCTTGAGTCGATACTTGAGTTTTAAGTGTCAACACTTGTATTTTAGGTGTCGATACTTGAATTCCAGGTATCGACACTTGGCATGCCAGAGGAGAATTTTTGCATGCCAGTTTCTAAAGTGTCGACACTTAGGGATTCATGAGTCGACACTTGGTTCTGCAGTTTGCCAAGAACATATACCAACATCCCAAAAACATAAAGATCTTCAATCAAACTTCAAATTATCTTATGTAAACGATGATTGATCAATTTTGAGGCCTTTCTCAGATAAGAAGGCTTTCCAAAACTTGAAATTGCTCAGTTTCAGCTGAGTGCAATGATACTTTTATTTTGAGAATTTGAGTTGCCTGTATCCTGAAACTCATAACTATAATTGAAATATTAGTATAAAATATGTACTCAACATTTTGTTAGTCATCAAAATCAAGGGCTAAAGCCAACAATCTTTCCCTTTTTGATGATGACAAAATCTTAAGTATATAAGCATTCAAAATCAATTTTAGCTATTGTATCCCATAATCATGAATTAAAACTCATATAACACAATTTTAATAGAGGAGAGGTACAAATTAAGTGTTAAAGTTAAATTTTCTCTCCCCCTAAGTGAGTTGAGATATGAAACAATTTGTTAGGTTTGCTATTGATTTTGATGATTAACAAAATGTTGAGAACATATTTTGTACTAATGTTTCAGTTTTGGTTATGAGTTATATGATACAGGCACTTCAAATTTTCAAAATGAAATTATCTTGAAGCTAAGCAAAATTCATATTTTAAGAAGTCTTCTCACAATAAAAAGGCCTAAAAAATGTTTAATTATGGTTTACATAAGTATATTTAAAGTTTGATTGAATATCTTTAGGAGTTTTGGCACTTATGTTGGCAAATTTACAGAACCAAGTGTCGACTCATAATTGCCAAGTGTTGATACTTCAGTGACTGGCATGCAAAAATTCTTCACTGGCATGTCAAGTGTCAACACCTGAGATTCAAGTGTCGACACCTGAGATACAAGTATCGACACCTAGAACCCAAGTGTCGATTCAAGGTTTGAGATTTTTTGAAAATACAGAACTTGCCATTTGGAGGGTTTTTGTGTCAAGTGTCGATACTTAGCTCCAAATATCGACACCTGAAACTCAAGTGTCGACACCTGGAAGTCAAGTATCGACTCACGGGTTCTGACAGCTTCAACGAATCTATTTTCTGAGTTGCAGATTTTGTCTTTCCAAGCTTCCAATGGCTACTTTTGATCTTCCAATGGTCTTAAATCATTTTTTGGAAGTTTTTGAAGTATTTAAGTTTCACCAAACTCATTCATGAAGTATTGAACTCCATTGAACACTCAAAAGTCAATATTTCCTGAAGAACTTCACTTCCAAAAGCCATATAAAAGGAGAGATTCCCTGAAAAAGCTTACAAGTCTATCATTTCTAATAGGATTTCTAGGGAGTCAAGGTCATCATGCTATATGCGGAAGTGAATTTTAAAACAAAAATTCTAGCATGAAAATCCTAACCGGCTAGAAGAAACCCTAAATGCCGGATCCTCTTAGACATTATTAACTAATGAATCATAAATGAAGTACAAGAAACATACCTAAAACTAGGGCAGGAAATGGGCCGGCCCAAAGCCCATTGGGCCGGCCCAAAGACTATATTTTAAAAATTTTTGGACGGAATCCGGGCATCCCTTTGGCCAAAAAATTAAATGGACTCTATTTTACAGTCCTAAGACTAGTCCAATATGCTTAAAATTTGGTCCGAAGCCTGAATCAATTTCAGGTCGGCCCGAAGTTTATTGAGCTGGCCCAGCCCAGTTCCAGATAATGGGCTTTTGGGCCGGCCCATTTCCAGCCCTACCTAAAACACTGTTTTCCACTTCTTTCCACAAGACTCACAAGTGTAAGCCCTCTAACGGTGATCCACCCAAGAATTGAACCAAGGAAGAACTTCTTGAAGTTGCTTGCTAGAGTAGGACTCTTTCTACAGCCTTAAGATTTTTCACCACTGTAGGACACCCTGTCCCATTGTAGGGCACTATGAACACTCTCCTAAAGCACTCTTGGTTTTTAGGGTAACCCTCCTCTAGGACCCCTTAGGCTTATGTCCTAAAACAAAGCCTTGTCCTAGTAGAAAAGATCTTGTCTTAACAAGACAAGTCTTGTCTTAACAAGACAAGTCTTGTCTTAACAAGACAAGTCTTGTCTTAACAAGACAAGTCTTGTCTTAACAAGACAAGTCTTGTCTTAACAAGACAAGTCTTGTCTTAAAGAAAGGAGGGAGGGAGGGATAGAGAGACACTCAGACATAACACTCGATGTAATTGGACTCCTATTCTGGAAGACTGAACAACATCTTATTTCACCGTACACCCTTAAATAAGAATTTAAGAGGCATGAAAAGCATTCCAAAATTTCTTATTAGATATGTCTCTTCATATCTGATAAGACTCTTCTGGACTCAGGAGTCTTATCTGAGTTCTCCAGATGATCTCTCCTCATGCCACGTGGCATGTACCAAACTCAAGGGAAAGGAGGCATCTTTTCTTATCTTGAAATTGTAGAAGAGGAATCCTGAGAGCAGGACTCTGCCTCAGAACCGTGCGTAGATGAAGAGATGCGACTCTTCATCTATGCGCACTGACTTCTTCTCACTTCATGGCGCCCCTTTGTCCCCTTTTGACCGGTCAACCAAAACCAAAAGGGCGTGGAGACAATTTGAAGAGGCATCCCATATAAGAAACTCCCAGAGTTTCATCTGCAGAAGGACTCTCAGTCCTTCTGCGTGCACTCTTTTCTCCTGCGCGCGCCAAGAGGCGCCAAAAGTCCTGAGCACCCAGGACTCTTCAATAAACCGGGTTAATGTCCAAATAAAAATCAGATAAAGCTTGGTCTAGGCTGCCCCAATTGGGACTCAACCTAATGTAGGTTTCCCTCAATTAGGTTAGTCCAATTAACAGGCAACTAGACTCAAATCAATTGGGTTAGAAATTGGGTTAGCCTAGACATGCTAGTGTGTAATCTAGCTAACCAATTAGGATGTCATGACCCTAATTAAACCATGTATGACTTCCTTGGCCAACTCCCTAATGTGTGTGACCCTTTGGGTTTTACATTTAGCCAGCAGTAGGTTTAGGTTTGAGCCGATTCGAACCAATCGAACCCGATTGAGCTAATTAGGTCAAATTGGCTCACCTAATTGTCCAATTCGAATTATCCATCGAATTGACTCATGAAACCAATCCAATTGGTTCATGATAACTGACAAGACAAGATTGACGTGCAGCAACGTGTCATGCCTACCCCGAAAATATGAAATTTGGTGGAAAGTACCAAAATACCATTCAGCAGAAAGTTATCGTGCAACTCAATCTTTCGATCTACCGTTGTCTCGATTAAGTGATAAGTATGGATACATGTCAAACCCTAATACTTAGTCATATCGAATCTCAGCTCGATCATAAGGATTCAACTAATGACAGATTAGAAACCACTTCTAATTTCATCATACTAGGAACATTTTGATTAGGGTTTATAGGAACTTAGGTATCACTATTATGATCTTTATCATAACCCTAATTCTATTACCCTAATCTATGGGGTTCATCATAATCCATAAATAAGACACAGCAGTATATGATAAACATAAATGCCTTTATTAATATAATGTCATACAAGAGGTTGAAGATTATAAAAATGCCCTTACAATGATTGGCTTTTAGGTTTCTTTTCTTTCAATCTCCCACTTGCACTAAAGCCAATCATCCTTATACTTTATACCCATACTATCTAAGTGGCAGTCTAACTGCTGCTTGGGTAATGCTTTAGTAAATGGGTCAGTTATATTGTTCTTTGTTTCAACTCAATCAATGACATCTTGTCTTTCTATTATCTCTCGAACGAGGTGAAACCGTCTTAGAATGTGCTTGGACTTATGGTGAGACCTCGGTTCCTTTGCTTGTGTAACAGCTCCATTGTTATCACAGTATAGCGGCACTGGCTGCTGTATTTCAGGAACCACGTCCAATTTCATGATGAATTTCTTCATCCAGACGGCTTCCTTCGTGGCTTCACTTGCAGCTATATATTCTACCTCGGTGACTGAGTCAGCTATTGTTGGCTGCTTTGTACTCTTCCAACTCACTGCACCACCATTCAGGATGAAGACATATCTTGATGTTGATTTGCTATCTTTTGGATCTGATTAGAAACTAGAATCTATATAGCCTTCTAGTTTTAATTCAGATCCTCTATATACTAGAAAAATATCTTTAGTCCTTCTCAAGTACTTAAGAATATTTTTCACAGCTTTCCAATGATCCTCTCCTGGATCTACCTGAAACCTGCTCACTATGCCAAAGGCATAAGCAACATCAGGTTTGGTACATAGCATTGCATATATAATTGATTCTACAGCCGAAGCATAAGGAATCATAGCCATTCTCTATTTTTCTTCTGATGTCTTAGAAAACATTTTCTTAGAGAGATGTATGCCTTGAATTATAAGCAAGTAACCTTTCTTACTTGCATCCATGTTGAATCTCTTCAACACTAAGTATATGTACCTAGACTGGGATAAGCCTAGCATCCTTTTAGATCTATCTCTATAAATTCTTATACCTAGTATATAGGATGCTTCTCCCAAATCTTTCATGGAAAACTTTGATGATAGCTAAGTTTTAACCGATTGTAATATTGGGATATTATTCCCAATGATCAGTATGTTATCAACATACAAGACTAAGAAAACAAGTGCACTCCCACTTGTCTTCTTATACACACATGGTTCATCCTCGTTTTTGACAAAACCGAAACTCTTTATTGTTTCATCAAAACGGATGTTCCAATTCCTTGACGCTTGCTTTAGTTCATAAATAGACTTCTTTAACTTGCATACCTGGTTTGGTCTCTCACTTGAGACAAAACCCTCTGGCTGTGTCATATATACTTCTTCCTCAAGATTTTCATTTAGAAAAGCAGTCTTGACATCCATTTGCCAGATTTCATAATCATGGTATGTTGCTATAATAAGCAAAACCCGAATGGATTTGAGCATGGCTACTGAAGAAAAGGTTTCATCATAGTCAATGCCATGTTTTTGTCTAAAATCTTTTGCTACCTGCCTGGCCTTGTAGGTTTCTACTTGACCTTCTGATGCTATCTTCTTCTTGAAGATCTATTTACACCTTATTGGGTTAATTCCATCAGGTAGATCTACCAAGGTCCAAACGTGATTGGAATATATGGAATCCATTTCAGATTTCATGGAACTTAGCTATTTGTCGGAGTCTTTCCTCTCGACAGCTTCCAATTAGGTCACAAGATCATCATCCTGAATGATACTGGCTTCATTGTCATCATCGATGACAAAGTCATATCTTAAATGTGCTCCCCGCACCCTTTCTGTCCTTTGGAGAGGAGGTGTGTATAGTGACTGTTCTTGATCTACAAGAACTTCTAGTTGAGGAATTTCATTTGAAGACTCAATAGGTGTTGGTTCTGTTCTTCACATAACTCAAGTGAAGAATCACTACTTCTTTCTTGGATAAATTCTTGCTCCAAGAATGTAGCATGTCTACTGACAAAAATCTTTTGCTTAATAGCATTATAAAAGAGGTAACCAATACCTTATTTAGGATAACCAACAAACCTACACTTGTCAGCCCTTGCACTTAACTTATGTCTAAAGTTATTTTTGATATAAGCATGGCAACCTCAAATCTTTAAGTACTTAAGACTTGATCTTTTGCCATTTCATAACTCATATGGAGTTATACTTACTGACTTAGATGGAACCCTATTCAAAATATGTACAGTAGTTTCCAGGGCATGTCCCTAGAAGGAAATGGAAAGATCTGTGAAGCTCATCATGGACCTCACCATGTCTAACAAGGTGCGATTTCTCCTTTTTGCCACACCATTTAACTAGGATGTATAAGGAGTCCATTCAAAGATTATGCCTGTCTTTAAGATGGTTTAGAAACTCACTAGACAAGTATTCACCTCCTCGATCAGAACGAAGAGCTTTAATACTATGTCAAGTTTGTTTTTCAACCATACTTTGATATTCTTTAAACTTATCAAAAGCTTCAGACTTGTGTTTCATAAGATACACATGACCAAATCTTGATAAATCATCAATAAAAGTGATGAAGTAAGAATATCCACCTCTAACTTGAGTTGTCATAGGTCTACATACATCAGTATGCACAAGACCTAGTAACTCAGTTACCCTGTCTTCATGTCCAGTGAAGGGAGACTTGGTCATTTTTCCTTTGAGGCAAGACTCACAAGTTCTTAATGATTGGAAATCATAAGGGTCAAAGTAATTATCTTTGACTAACTTGTTTTCCCTTGACTCATTAATATGACCTAATCGGCAATGCCAGAGATATGTGACATTGACATTGTCTCTCTTTCTCTTTTTATCATTAATAAGAAGTATTTCATCATTGAGTTCCAACGTAAGAAGACCATTAATAAAACAACCATGCCCAAATATTTTATTATTTTGAAGAATAGAGCAGCCACTGCTCTTTACATTTATTTCATATCCTTGTTGTAATAACAAGGGTATAGAAATAATATTTCTTACAATATTAGGTATGTAGTAACATTCTTCTAACTTTAACATATTATCCAAATGTAATAATAAGATACAGGTGCCCATAGCTTCAGCATAAATGGCCTCACCACTTTGCTATATAGCTTGAAGTCACCTTTCTTAAAATTCTTAATTTGGTGGAGTCCCTGCAATGAATTGCAGATATGAGATCCACATGCAGTATCCAATATCCATGAATTAGAATTTGAAGACCTCAATGATAAATTTGTTTGTATCATGTACAAATCTTTAGATGCTCCACTTGCATCTTGCTTCATACTTGCAAGATATATCTTGCAATTTTTCTTTTAGTGCCCTTGCTTGCCATAGTGGAAACAGGCTTTATCAGCCTTCTTAGCTTTCTTTTTATTCTGGAAGCTCTTCTTAGGATTGAATTTTCTTTTCAAACCCTTCTTCTTTGCTTGTTTCTTTCTTCCATCAACTAGAAGAAGATGAGCCTTGTTTTCTTTTGAAGGCTCTCTGTTGTCTTAAGCATATTAAGCAGCTTTGGCAATGAAGTATTCAGTTTGTTTATATGGTAATTAAGAACAAACTGAAAGAAGGAATCTTGGAGTGACTGCAGGATCAAGTCCTGAATGAGTTCACCATCCATGACAAACCCTAATTGACCTAATCGGGTGATTAAGTCAATCATTTTCAATACGTGGGTTTGTACATATGAACCCTCACTCATCCGTGCACAGAACAACTGCTTCGATATCTCGTATCGAGCAGCCCTACTTTGTTCTCCATATAGCTCCTTTAAATTAAGCAATATGGATTGAGGTTCCATACCTTCATGTTGCCTTGGGAGCTCATTGCTCATCAAGGCCAACATGATGCACCTGACAGTAGTACTGTCATTTTGCCACATTTTGTGTGTGGCAATTTCCTCCTTTGAAGCATCCTCTCCAATCATCTCAGAATTCGGAGAATCCAGAATATAGAAAAGCTTCTCCTAGGTCAGTACAATCCTCAGGTTCCTCAACTAGTCCATATAATTGGGATCGGTTAACTTGTTGGCATCTAAAATGCCCCGCAGTGATAAATTTGAAGCCATTATGTAAATATCCTTCATATAATTAAAGAACAATATCAGCAGACCATCCAAGATGACATTCACAATTAGATTAGGACTTTTATATCTAATTATGTCTTCCACTATTTTTTTCGAATACCATAACCCTCAATCTATGGTAAGCGAGAAACCTTACTGGTTTCTTTAGTGGGGTTGTGATCCTAATTCCTCATGAATGCCTTGTGTGTACACAACAAACACTCATGAGTTCAAAGGCTGGACTTCCTTTCCAATTGCAATCTATGTAATTCTCAACTATTAAACTTGCCTCTAAAACACTTATGGCTTTGTGTGTACACAACAAACCATAATGTCTTAGTTTAGTCAGACCCTTCATTTCTATATAGCCATGATTGAATAATGTTGCCCTTGTATGTATACAACAAAGCAACAATTCCAATCATGCTATAAAGCACAGTGCACCAAGACAAATTTCATATCAAATCCTAAAGTAAGCCTTATGTGTACAAAATAAACCTATTATTGTGTTGACATAAATTTTGCTTAGCATGAAGGAAGGCAAATTATAGTATTCTTAATCAATTAGCATTCCCAAATTAAGGTTTTAGATGTGACCAAATAGGCCAGGTAAGTGGAAGGGGTGAGGGGGTCCCCCCGTTGCTTTACTTAGACACCAATTGAATTGGCCAGGTCAAACAACGGAACCAATTAAAAACCTCAATCCCTTTACCTTCCCATAACCACTTACCTAGACACCAACTGGCTGATCATAACTCTAATTGGTTTTGCATCATGATTAAGTTTATATTATGACTAAATATGATTTTTAATGAGAGCTTTGATGGTCTCAAACACATCCTAAATTATCATATCAATAATGTTCATAACAAGTATAAACATAAAGCATATCAATCTAACATATGCATAACATTGCATGATTACATAGCAATCATATCATAGCATGATATTTTAATACCCGTTCACCTCACTTTTTCATGGGATATGGCAACAGCGGCACCCCTACACGCCATAGGAGACCCATTGAATGGGAGGAGTGGGCCTTTAAACCCTATTTGGCTCCTATGATCGGATGGCCATGGTGACTAATCCAATCCAAAGCAGTTACTAGGATAAAACTTGTTATAACGATGCATTTGATGCATAATATCATACCATAACAAAAACATGCTATTTTCGTGATAAAAAGAAACCAAACATATTAATTCTAATATGCATACAAACACAATTCTGGAAGTCGACTTGATAGGTTTTGGGTTGACTCGAATAGGGTTCGGGTCGACTCAATCTCTTTTCAGGTTGACTCGAAATAAGGTTCAGGTCGACTCGAATGTGGATGTTCATGACTTCAAAAAGATATATAATTGAATGTACTAAGGGTGGCTCTGATACCACTGATGGGATTTCTATGGAGCCAAGGTCATCATGCTACATGCGGAAGTGAATTTTAAAATAAAAATTCTAGCATGAAAACCCTAACGAGAAGAAACCTTAATTACCGGATCTCCTTAGACATTATCAACTAATGAATCATAAATGAAGTACAAGAAACATACCTGAAATGCTGTTTTCCACTTCTTTCCACAAGACTCACAAGTGTAAGCCCTCCAACGGTGATCCACACGAGAATTGAGCCAAGGAAGAACTCCTTAAGTTGCTTGCTAGAGTAGGACTCTTTCTGCAGCCTTTGGATTTTTCACCACTGTAAGACAACCTGTCCCACTGTAGGGTACTATGAATACTCTACTAAAGCACTCTTGGTTTTAGGACAACCCTCCTCTAGGATTCCTTAGGCTTATGTCCTAAAACAAAGCCTTGTCCTATAGAAAAACCTTGTCTTAACAAGACAAGTCTTGTCTCAAAGAAAGGAGGGTGGGAGAGACAGGGAGACACTCAGACAGAACACTCGGTGTAATTGGACTCATATTCTGGAAGATCGAACAACAACATCTCATTTCACTGTACACCCTTAAATAAGAATTTAAGGGTCATGAAAGGCATCCCAAAATTTCTTATCAGATGTCTCTTCATATCTGATAAGACTCTTCAAGACTCAGGAGTCTTATCTGAGTTCTCCAGATGATCTCTCCTCATGCCACATGGCATGTACCAAACTCAAGGGAAAGGAGGCATCTTTTCTTGTCTTGAAATCGCAGAAGATGAATCCTGAGAGCAGAAAGACTTTACCTCAAAACCGTGCATAGATGAAGAGACACGACTCTTCATCTGCGCGCATTGACTTCTTCTCACTTCATGCCACCCCTTTGTCCCCTTTTGACCGGTCAACCAAAACCAAAATGGTATGGAGACTATTTGAAGAGGCGTCCCTGATAAGAAACTCCCAGAGTTTCATCTACAGAAGAACTCTCAGTCCTTCTGCGCGCACTCTTTTCTCGCGCACGCGCCAAGAGGCGCCAAGAGTCCTGAGCGCCCAGTACTCTTCAATAAACCGGGTTAATGTCCAAATAAAAATCAGATAAAGCCTGGTTTAGGCTGCCCCAATTAGGACTCAACCTAATGTAGGTTTTCCTCAATTAGTTAGTCCAATTAACAAGCAACTAGACCCAAATCAATTGGGTTAGCCTATACATGTTAGTGTGTAATCTGGCTAACCAATTAGGATGACATTACCCTAATTAAACCATGTATGACTTCCTTGGCCAACTCCCTAATGTGTGTGACCCTTTGGGTTCCACATTTAGCCAACATAGGTTTAGGTTTAAGCCGATTCGAACCAATCGAACCTGATTGACCTAAGTAGGTCAAATTGGCTCACCTAATTATTCAATTTGAATTATCTATCGAATTGACTCATGAAACCAATCCAATTGGTTCATGAAAATCTACAAGACAAGATTGACATGTAGTAACGTGTCATGCCTATCCAGAAAATATGAAATTTGGTAGAAAGTACCAAAATACCCTTTAGCAGAAAGTTATCGTGCAATTCAATCTTTCAATCTCCCATTATCCCGATTAAGTAATAGGTATGGATACATGTCAAACCCAAACACTTAGTCATATCAAATCTCAGCTTGATCATGAGGACTCAATTGATAACTGATTAGAAACCATTTCTAATTTCATCCTACTTTGATCAGAGGCTCCTTGAGTCACTCATCAAAGAGATTACATGGGATAACAATTTCTCTTACTAGGAATGATCAACTCCTTGTTGGTCCACTCACATCCTTCGTACACCTTCTACCATACCTAGAACACCCCGTACATGACTCAATGTTATGAATGAGTATGAATCAAAAATATGGCTTAGTGTGCACAAGGAACCATTGTGACCTCAGGTCTAAAGATCACATGTACAACTCCTAGTCTGAGAGCTATCTTTTGACAAGCAGTAAGACTTCCATAAGATAGTCCCAGTGCGGATCAGTTCAGTGTATTCATACCCTGATGAGCACCCCTTATCCTTGTATTAGTGTCTCTACATAAATGGTTGTGAGACCAACCATCCTCATTAACTGAGCATACATAGGATAAGCTATTCTTACCAGATTCATTGATCCCCGAATCGATGGTCCATTGACTAGGAACATTTTGATTAGGATTTATAGGAACTTAGGTCTTACTGTTATGATCTTTACCATAACCCTAATTTCATTGCCCTAATCTATGGGGTTCATCATAATCCATAAATAAGACACAACAGTATATGATGAAAATAAATGCCTTTATTAATATAATGTCATACAAGAATTAAAAAACTACAAAAATGCCCTTACAATGATTGGCTTTTAGGTCAATTTTCTTTCAATTTCATCCTTCCAAAAGTGAGCTTGAAGAAGATTCCAAAGAGAAGACAAGACAAGCATCTTCAAGAGCCTCACTGCTTCCACATTCCACTCTAGAAAAGAGTTTAATTGTACTTTCATATTGTATCTTTATCTTTATACTTTATTGACCTAGCTTTCAAGGATTTCTTGAAAGTAGGTTGTTGTGGTTGTTGGTGAGCCAAAGGTACAAAACCAACTAGGATTTAACTTGTAAGCCCGAAGATAAAACAAGTTGTAAAGGTTGTTGGTAAGCCTAGGTGACAAAACCAATTTAGGTTTTGACTTGTGAGCCTTGTAAAACAAGTCACTGTAATCTTGGAAAGATTATAGTGGAATTTCTAAGGATGGTTTGGGGAGTGGATGTAGGTGCTTAGTTTGCACCGGACCACTATAAAACTTGATGTTTATGTGATTGCTCTTCTTATTTCTTGCTCTTTATTTTCTGTAATTAATTTACCGTTATCCGTTGCATATCATTGAGTTATCACATTGCTCATAAATACTTCAAAGTCTGACACATAATTGTTTTAAATTTTGAAAGATCCAATTCACCCCCCCTATTAGGCTCTATTTCTGGGCAACAAGTGGTATCAGAGCACCGGTACTCTACTTGTAGGTCCAACGATCTTAAGTAAAATATCATGGTAGCTCTAATTGGTATGGGTGTTGTAGAAGGTCAAGCCTCTAACCGTCCCCCACTGTTTAATGGCACCAACTACACGTATTGGAAAACACATATGTGCATTTTCATTCAAGCTCTTGATTATAATCTTTGGAGGACTATTATTAAGGGTCTTCATCAGCCTACTATCTTGATTATTGGCATTCCCACTTCCAAAATGGAAGATGATTGTGATGAGAATGATATTAAGCAACTAGAGCTTAATACAAAGGCTGTGAATCTATTATTTTGTGCTTTAGATCCAAGTGAATTCAATAGAATCTTAAATTGTCTTTCCATAAAAGAAATATGGGACACACTTGAAGTTACCCATAAGGGTACACATCAAGTGAAAATTACTAAAGTTAACATGCTCATCCACACATATGAAATGTTTAAAATGGAACCTACCGAATCTATTAGTGAAATATATACTAGGTTCACTAATATTGTGAATGGCATAAGAAGCTTAGGAAATATTATCTCTAATGGTGAACTTGTCAATAAACTCGTCAGGTCTCTTTCGGCTTCTTGGGATGCTAAGGTTACTGCTGTAGAAGAAGCCAAAGATGTCAATACTCTTCCTTTGGAGTAACTTTTGGGCTCATTGATGACCTATGAGCTCTCCCTGAAATAAAAGAATATGGACATTGATAAGAAAAAGAAAGTGATAGACTTCAAGTACACTACAAAAGAAGAGTCAAGTGATGAGTCTAAAGAAGAGGATGAAGAAGATGAGATGGCTCTAATAGCTAGAATGTTTAGGAGGTTTATGAGAAAGAAGAAATATAACTTCAAGAAGAAACCTCAAAAGGGAGAGCCTAGCAAAGAGAAGGACAAAGAGAAAGAAAAGGAGCAGCCCATATGTTTTGAATGCAAGAAACCTGGCCACTTCAAGATAGACTGCCCCTTACTCAAGAAATGTAGAAGGAGATTGAGAAAGAACTCTATGATGCCAACCTGGAGTGATAGCGAGGATTTAAGCTCCGAAGAAGAGCAGCAAGAGATTACATATTTTTTATTAATGGCCAACAATGATGAGATAATATCTGAACCTAAAGAAGAATTTACTTTTGATGAACTACATGAAGTTTTTGATGAACTTGTTATTGAAAAAAAACTGAAGCATAAAGAACTAAAGAAACAAAATTTGGATTTAGTTAAATGAAATGATAAGTTTTTAATTGAAAATGATTGCTTACTTGAAGAAAATAAAAAGTTAAATAGTAAAATCATTTTTCTTGAAAAAAAAGGAAGATTTGGAAAAGAAAAATTCTCTTCCATCAACTGAAAATTTTATAAAAAAAAAATAAAGAGATTTTGCAAGAAAATAAGAAGTACAAAGATGAACTTGAAAAATTGAAGCAATTTGTTGAAAAATTTATTTACAGTTATGAAAAACTTAATATGCTTTTAAATAACCAAAGAGCTATTTTTAACAAGGCTAGTTTGGTTTTCAAAATACATAAACAATAAAAGTTTTTCAAGAATTTCTTTGTGCCTGCTTCATCTTCAATTACTTGTTATTCTTGTGGTAAAGTAGGACATAAATCTTATTTATGCACTTGATCTAAGTGAATTTAATAGAATATCCAACTGTATCAGGGAAGATGATAGCTGCCGGTCATCGAGTGGACTTGGGTTTCTTTGACTGTCAGGGCTTCAGATTAGGACAGGTTCTCGAGTCAGTAGGGTGATCTCCTTCTGTACTATGAAGGAGAAATATTATCCTCACTTGATTCGAGAGTTTTATGGGAACTTGGACTACAACAGGTTGTTATGGAATGCCACAGTCAGAGGTATTCAGATTCCGGTTACTGAGGAAGTTCTTAGTAGTGTCTGGGAGATTGTTGAGGTTTCAAGAATTTTTGAAAGTAGGTTGTTGAGGTTGTTGGTGAGCCAAAGGTACAAAATTAACTGGGATTTAACTTGTGAGCCTGAAGACAAAACAAGTTATAAAGGTTGTTGATGAGCCTAGGTGACAAAACCAACTTGGGTTTTGACTTGTGAGTCTTGTAAAACAAGTCGGCTGTAATCTTGAAGAGATTATAGTAAAAATTTTCAAGGGAGGTTTGGGGAGTGGACGTGCTTGGAGTGCACCGAACTACTATAAAATATTGTGTTTGTATGTGATTGCTCTTTCTGTTACTTGCACTTTATTCTTTGCATTTAATTTACTGTTATCTGCTGCATATCTTTGAGTTTAATCACATTGCTCACAAACACTTCAAGACCGGCACATAATTGTTTAAATTTTTGAAAGACCCAATTCACCCACCTCTTGGACTCCATTTCTGGGTAACAGAGTAAATATTTGGAGCTACCTTTACCGTATTATCTTACACTTATTGATCTTAAACTAAGGGTAAATCATACACTTTTGATAAGTAATTGATTGAACAGTCTAGATAATTTTTAGAATATTGAGGGATAAAATATTAATAGACTTAAGTAAAAATGATAAGTAAGAATGAAATCAAATTTCTAGATAATTTTAACTCTCCTATTTGCATCGAAGAAGAATATACTTCTTGGATGTGTGTGGGTGTTGTTTAATGCAAAGTTCCATTCCAAGCTGCAAAAAAAAAAAAAAAAAGAATGAGATAATAAAGCAAGTTCTAAATATTGTTCCATCGAGTAACCGGGCCTCTTCGTCTAAGTAAACGGTTGAGTCTCACGTTAAAAAGTGGAGATGTGAAAAAATTTTGCTATACAACCATTTTTGATTTGTAGCATTTCTGACTCAAGCCAGTAAGCCCGAGGGGTGTTCAACATTTAGTGCCCTAAGGTCAATTGGTTTGGGAGATATTGGTCAAAAACTTGTTACAAGGGTCAGATAGAAAGCTTAAGAGATTAAGACATTGCATGGTCTGTTTCAAAAAAAAAAAAGTGAAAAGTGAAAGAATAAGAGGAATATTCCTGCACTAAAATGATATCTCACCACTCCATGGAAGTAGATGATTTGGAAATAACAATAGAAGTTGGTTAAGAATTATTTAGAAAAATGAGGAGTTTGCATTTAACCAATTTACTTGAAGCTATTAATTTTCCAATGACTCATTTCATCTACTATTTAATGAAAAATCTTCTACTTATAAAAAGGGTATGAAAATAATCTTTGAATCTAAGTAAACTTATGTAAGGTATTAAGAGTTTTGGTAGTCTTCTTAATCAGTTATTTACTCGGGGATGAGTAAGATTTAAGTTGGGGGGAGTGATAAGTGGATAAAAATTAACCATAAGTGCATTAATGTATATATCAAATTTTCTTTATTTAACTAAAATTAATATTTTTATACAGGTTTTTAATAAAAGAACCTCACAAATGCGAAGAGCGTGATTTATGGGATCCAACGGTGTGAACGGTGTGCGAATCGGACCTCAATTGAGCCCAAAAATGATTTTTGAAGGAATTAATCAGGTGTTGCACGAATTTTGGAGAAAATTGTTCACTATTGTGAACCAACCAATTGGTCCACAAAACGTTGGCCGGTCCATATCCTTCATTGATGCTGGTTCACGAGATCAGCCCGTGGACCACAGGCCAAACCAAGAGCCATATTTGTAGGGAAAGCCGTCGGAGTTTTGTCTCTTATCGTCGGGAAGCTTACCATGGTCGGAAGGACGCGGGAAAACCTTCTCACCACAGGAAAATCCACGGGAAGCCACGGTCATCTTCCCATTTTAGTTGTCCTTCTTCCTCTCAGCTCTTCCATCATTCCTCCATGCTCCCAGTTCACCATACGCTGCCTCTTTGTTGCTACCAATTCCGTAGGTCGTCTCCTCCCTAGTTCTCCACCCAAGTCACCGGAAAATCCCAAGAAGTCACCTCCCATGGCCGTCCGAGCTCTCTTCACCGCTGGGTTCTTCCTCTCAACCATTTTTCTCATCTTCACCATCCAAGCACGTGCCAAGAGCCACCATCAGTTGCTGCCCATCTTCTCAGCCGGCCACCGCAGTTCGTTGACCTAGCCACCATGCTGGAGAAGCTCCCAATTCGCCCAGCACCGCTTGCCGCCCTTCCCATTTTCTCCTCGCTGTAGCTGTCCATCGCCGTCTTCCCATTGCCGCACCTCCTGTTGTCGGGAGATGGGAATGTGGATGTTCGAAGAGCAGGAGGAAAGAAAGATCGGACTCATGGATAACAATGAGAGCTTCGGGTGATCACGGAACATAGGTAGAGACCCGGAAGCAATTGAGAGGAGAGTCCGATGCGGAATATCCATGCGTTCTTTCCCTTTAAAATTGAGAAACTTCGGAAGGCTTGGAGAGTTTTTCCAAGTTTTTATTTTTTTTCCTGAGAGCAGAAGCAGAGCGGAGCATGTTGTTTATTTTTCCTCTGACCTATTTCCCTTCCCGACTTTTCTTTTAACAGAGAGCATAGTTTTTTAGCTCTGAGCTTTTCTAATGGCTTAGAAGTTAAAATCTATTATAATTTAGATTATTTCTTTTACAATAGAAAATTTTTTTATTATTATTTTTTATTTTCTTTTAATTCCAGTACTAGGATAGTTTCATTTTTTATACAAATTTATTTTATGTTGTTTATATTCATGTAATTAGTATAGTTTAATTTCCTGTCATTTAAATCTTTGCAATTAATTAGTTATTTTTTTTATCATATCTTTAGATTAGCAATTTAAATATTTGCAAGTAGTGTAGAATTATTTTTTTTAATAATTCTCAAAGTTTTAATTTAGAGTATGTCTGACTAAGCAAATCCTTCTGGGATTGGCGATGAAGCTAAATCATGTTTAGAAGCCCTTCTTTAGATTTCTTTTCGGGTTTAAATTTTTAAGAGTTTATCTTTCCTTTTTAACTTTTTGTCAAAGAGACTTGATGAATTATAGTTATGTTTCAATCCCTTCATAATTCATGCTTGATTCCGTGCAAGAAGGACGAAAGATAGATAGCTCAATACTTTATTTTTCCGTTTCTTTCTTTCTTTCTTTGTAAAATCTTGATGGGTTGTAGTTGAGCTAAATCTATTCATAATCCATACTTTGTTATTACAAATGAGGAAGTTGAAAGGTTTTATAAAAGAGATCCTTAGAAAAGTTTTCGAAATCATTGGTCTAGTGGATTCAAAAGCCCTAGATCTTTAAATTATATAATTTTTCTCGTTTGATTAATTTTGCTAATTTTTGTTAGCTTACGTAAGCAAGGGTTTGGACATAGTTCAAAAATATCATTTTCTCGTGGGATCGACCCGTACTCGCTGGATGTGCTACTCTGCACACTGTGTGCTTGCGGTTACAACTTAAGTTTACATCATTTCTTAACCATAAGGTCCTTTTTCTTTTGATTGAGCAAGAACTACTTTGCTGGTAATTCAACTTTAATATAGTAGTCTCTTATGTTGAATTTACTTGCCCTATCTTATGCTTCAATTTTGCTAATATATGTAAGAGTCCTTGCTCATTTTTAGATTGCTAATCTCCTAAGCTAAAATTTCCATCTAGCATCCCGCATCAATTTTTTGGTATCAGAGCATAGTTGTTAGGACAAGTATGTTAGTTATTGAAATTTTCAAAAAAAAAATTTCATGCCTTCAAATTTGAAATTTCCTAATTCAAAATTTTAAAATTCAAAATTTAAATTTTGAATTCTGAACTTTGAAATATGAAAATTCAAATTTAAAAATTTGAATTTGAAAATTTAAAATTTAAATTTTGAATGACAAGTTTATACAAGTCTTTATATTGGTTAGTTGAAGGCTTGATTGTGCATTCATCGTAAGGAACTTAAGGGCAATCCCATCATAAGATAAGGGAAGGATTTCATCACCTTTCCTTGACCTAAAAATAACCAACCACATATTGCATTGACCCAAGTCTAATTTAAAATCGAGTAGGAACCTAAACTAGGGACATCAACAAGTCAAGCTCAAGGTATTGTGTTGAGACTAGTATAACTCAATTCTTCACCTACTCTTGGAAATTGGTGTATAAGGCAAGGGGTCCAATGGCAAACGCCTTAAGCGAAACTATGATTTTTAATTAGGGCCCTGCAAGAGCAGGGTGAGCTTCCCACACTCCCACCTCTTACCTGGCTAGTTAAAAGGATAATTGTAAACTTGATTTTACTCAATCAATTCATTCTACGTTGAGCTTCTAGGTCTAGGAAATCCCTAGAATGAGTCTCTGTGCTGCATGTCTACTAGATCAGGAATCCCATACCAATATTCCCAAACCTATCCAAGTATTACCATGGACCCAAATCTTGAAAATTTGTTGAGAACCATGAATGAACAATGTAAACAACTAAACAATAGGTTTGACCAAATGAAGGAGCAAATCGGGACCCTTGAAGAGACCCGTAAGGCCCGTACTAAACCTGAATCACCCAGACCAACTCCCCCTGGTCCCAAAATCCATCGCCATGATCCCACCCCTGAACATGACCATGAACATCCACACCAAGACTCCACTAGTTCGAAGAAAAGAGCCCTTAGGAATATTCGCCTTGATGCACCCACTTTTTATAGAAATCTAAATCCTAAGATATACGTTGATTGAAAGAATGACATGGATCAATATTTTGAATGGTATGATATATCAGAAGAGAGGAAGAGAGGAAGTTCAAATTTGCTAAACTTAGGTTAGTCCAACAAGATAGGTTGTGTTGGGGAAATGTTGAGTGCATTTATCGTCAGAGAAGTGACATTCTCACATAGAGAGCTATGAAGATCAAACATAGGAAAAAGTACATACCCATGTCCTATAAGCAGAGGGGACCCATAACTCATCGACTCGAATCCAGTAGGATTAGTACTCCTATATATAAGCCAAGTACTAGTCAAGTTCCCCTTAGCCAACCCACCCTTACTACCCCATTTGTTCACAAGGATGACATTGAAGAGGAAATATATATGGCAAATCCAAAATTAATTGACCAGGAAAATATGCAAACTGAGGCTATATTAGAAGGACAATTAGAAGAAGAGAACTATGAGGAGTATAACACTGCTACCACTAGGGCTTTACCTGAGGAAATACTAAAAGAGAATCAAGTTATAGAGCCTAGTCTTGAAATTCAAGAACAAGAGAAAATTAGTGCGTACGTGGTTTCTTCAATTTTGTACCCTCAAGGGGAATTCACTCTTTTAGTCCTAGTTAAAGATCTCTTTCCTGAAATTGCTGACTCATCTTTCCATAAGGTGGACCTTTTATTGCCTGTAGATATAAATCAATGTCCAAACCTTAAGGTCATTCCCATTAATCAAGGACTATACCACGAATCCTCTTCTTATTTCCTACCCTACCTTAAGGCTTCCAATGCTTCTAGAACCCCTCGATTACACTTTGTTGAGGTTAACAGGTTGCATAAATCCTTTGAGCACGTTAGATTTGCTACCTATTTCTGGAAGACCTTATGGCATTTATTAGGAGTCTATGTAAAATTTTCATCTACATGTCACCCACCAACCAAGGATCAAGCACAAAGTTATAGTTAAAGACTTAATAAATTTCTTTCGATAAGAATGTATAGTCGAGCCTGTAATTTATTAGGTGTTGGTATGAGTTATATGCACAACAAGTTAGAAATTTGCATTTGAGCAATGAAACTTACAAGCATATGGCTAATTTTTGTAAGAGAGTCAAAGAATTATATGAAGGAGATTATGTATTGATTAGGCTCAGGCCTGAACGGTTCCCATCCAGAACCATGAAAATATTACTTGCTCGCGGTGCAGGTCCTTTCAAAATAATAAATAAAATTAGACCTAATGCCTATGTGCTTGTGTTACCATCTGATTATGGTATCAGTTCCACTTTCAATATTTCAGACTTAGTAGTATAAGGAACCAACAATGATATATAGTGAGCCTTTTGGACATGATCCCATTTTTTAGAGTGAACCAACCTCTGAGTGTCCACCAGCCATACTACTAAAACGGCGAGATAGGATTGAGCAAATTCTGGGTGATAAGTCTATCACTACTTGGAACAAGGGTTATCAATGTTATTTGGTTTGTTGGTAAGGTTGACCTGAATATGAAAACTTGTGGATCACTTGAGCAGATCTGCAAAGGATCAACCCAAACTTACTAGAACACTATCAAAGTCAAGTTGACCCATACTCGACAGGATCGAGTTCTTTCCATCCCGGGAGAATTGGTGCGGACACCGGCATTCGGAAGAGACTTCAATCAAACCGAATCAATCTAGACTCCTTTTAGATTACTAGTGAATAAACAATAAATTGTAGTTGAGAGAAAGTGAGTCAAGTCAAATTGAATTTCAGTAAATAGGTCTTGTACTTGGTTCAAATTGAGCTCAATTTAAAGTTGTCAAGTGGGTTCAAAGTAGTCAAGATCAAAGGCCATTGGATGAAAGTATAGAAGCATCAAGATTAGAGCCAACCACCCCAACATCCTTCAACCACTTCAACTTCCACAAGTTGGAATGCCACCTTAACTTTCTCAATCGCCATTTCAAATTGGAATGCCTCCTCACCCTTCACCAAGGGATGCCACATCATCAAGGCCACATCACCTCCATCCTGGCGCCTACTTGTCATACTTAGTTACAACCAACAAACTACTTTGTTACAACCAACTACCTATTTTGTTATAACAAATTATCTACTTTGTTACAATAAACTTAGTTACTTTGTTATAACAAAAATTAGTTACATCAACCTTATCTCTAACTGGTGTTGCCACTTACTTTCTCTTCTCCTTTCTTCTCTCTTCTTTTCTTATTTTTTTTTTGAAGTACTTCCAGAAAACTCTTCAAAGTGTGCTAGAGACTTATCTTTGTAACGAAGGAATAGGTCAATTCGACCAGCGAACTTAGCGTGGTCTTTCTTTTTCCTTCAATTCCTTCATCTTTTTGCATGGTGAGCAGGTAGGCTTCATGTTCACCTAATGCACAGGCCTTTCCCAGGCCTTAGTGGCTTTAGGTTGGCTCTAAGGCCTTAGGGTCAATAAAAAGGTTTCCAAGAATATTTAGTTCCCACTCTTCCGGTCTTGAAATAATGTGAGCCTGGGTGCAGGATCCCTAGATCTTTTTGCCTTGCCAAGCTATGAGTCAAGCAGTAGACGATGGGATTTCAAGGGTCACCCAGCTGGCATCGCCGAACTGTTGGTGAGGCAGTGGATGCTAGACTTCGAAAGCTTCCCGGCTTTAAGGTGCCAAACTATGAGTCAAGAGATAGATGGCGAGATTTCTAGGGTCTCCCGGCTTGAAGTGCAAGGCTTCATAAGTTTTCTAGCTTGAGGTGCAGGGCTTCGTAAGTTTCCAGGCTTGAGGTACGGGGCTTCGTAAGTTTTTCAGCTTGAGGTACGGGGCTTCGTAAGTTTTTTGGCTTGAGGTGCAGGGCTTTGTAATTTTTTCAGCTTGAGGTGTGGGGCTTCGTATGTTTCTTGGCTTGAGGTGCAGGGCTTCGTAAGTTTCCTGGCTTTGAGTGTGGGACTTCGTAAGTTTCTCCGCTTGAGGTGCGGGGCTTCGTAAGTTTCCTGGCTTTGAGTGTGGGGCTTCGTAGGTTTCTCGGCTTGAGGTACGGGGCATTGTAAGTTTCTCGGCTTGAGGTACGGGGCTTCGTTAGTTTCTTGGCTTGATCCACTGGACTTGGAGTCGAACGGATATGTTCCTGCACAGGCGAAAGATAAAGTTGCACCAAAAAGGAACTTTAATGATTCAGAAAGAGTCTTACATCACTGGTAGTATATTCTTAAGTTTCTTGCATTCCATGTCTGCTTGAATCAAGCACCGTCGAGCCTAGCGAGGTAGTAGGCTCCCCCTGGCAGAGCCTTGATCACCTTGTAGGGACCTTCCTAGTTCGGGAAGAGTTTGCTGCATTCTCTTGGTTGGGAGACCTCAGCTCGCCTGCGGACTAGGTTGCCTGGACGAAATGCCTTAGGCCTCATGCAGGAGTTGTAGTTGCATGCCACTCATTACCTGTAGGCTACCATCCGAAGTCAGGCTTTATCTCTCATTTCATCCAGCAAATCTGATTAAGGAGACGAGTTGGATTCTCAGCTTCGTCATACTGCTCTACCCATGTGTGGGTTGGCCCACCACGAGCTGAGAGTCGATGAAGGCCTTCAATCTCTTGATGCCCAGCTCGCAAGATACCTTTAACCCCACGAGGAGCGCCTCATATTTAGCTTGATTGTTGGTCACCTTGAAGAGGAATCGTAGTGCACACTCCGTGATGACCCCATCGGAGTTGGCGAGAATGAGGCTAGCTTCGCTCCCTCTGGCATTGGATGCATTGTCAACGTGAAGGATCCACGTCATCGCTTTTGGGGCTGGGTTTGGCCTGGGCTCGGCATGCCGGTCTGCCACCTTCGGGTCCTCGTTTGCCCAGATGCATTTTACCAGGAAGTCAGTTAGGACCTAGGCCGTTTGCACCGGTTGCGGACGGTAGGTGATGTCAAACTCGTTGAGCTTCATCGTCCACTTGGCCAGGAACCCCAAAGTATCAGGATGACTTAGGTTAGCCCTCAGGGGCTGATCAGTGAGGACGACAATGGGGTGAGCTTGGAAGTAGGGCTTGAGGTGCTGCGTAGACGTTATTAGTGCAAAAATAATCTTTTTGGATCAAGTGTACATAGTTTTAGCATCATGAAGTAGCTTGCTAGCATAGTAGACTGGTTGTTGGGAGCCATCTTATCGGTGCAGACCAGCACCAATCTAACCACTTCAAGTGAGACTGCCAGGTATAAGATGAGCTCTTCCCCAGGCCCTATCCTGGACAGCAGCGGTGGGGAGGCAAGGAGCTGAAGTATAAGAGGAGCTCTTCCCCAGGCCTTATCCTGGACAGCAGCGGTGGGGAGGCAAGGAGCTTCTTCAGCCCCTAGAATGCCTCCCGGCACTCTTCCGTCCAAGTGAAGTCGTTCATCTTCCATAGCACCTTGAAGAATGGCTAGCAGTGCTCGGCAGAATGCGAAACAAAGCGGCTCAGTACTGCAATGCATCCAGTCAAGCACTGGACCTCCTTCTTGGAGATGGGGTGTCTCATGTTAGTGATTGCCTGGATCTTCTCAGGGTTGGCCTCTATTCTCCTCTAGGTGACCATGAACCCCAGAAACTTTTCCACTGTGATTCCAAATACGCACTTGGCGGGGTTCAATTTCATTTGGTAGAGGCAGAGGTTGTCGAAAGCCTCCATCAAGTCGATAATGTGATCTAACTCCAAGCCGCTCATGATGAGCATGTCGTTACATAAAAGATGCGGGATGCTAGATGGAAATTTTAGCTTAGAAGATTAGCAATCTAAAATGAGCAAGGACTCTTATACATATTAGCAAAATTGAAGCATAAGAGGGGGCAAGCAAATTCAATATAAAAGACTACTAGATTAAAGTTGAATTACTCGCGAAGTAGTTCTTGTTCAATCAAAAGAAAGAGGAACTTATGGTTAAGAAACCATTTTAACTAGGACAAGTATCTTCATCAATCAGGCCTTAAGAGTTCAGGATAGGTTTTCTTACCAATAGTGAGTGCTAAAATATTTGATGGTGGTTACTCTCAACACTCCAAGGAATGGCGATTTGATTAGAAGACCAACACTCCTTTGATGGAGGACTTCGCATGTAGATGGTCCGAGGCAAGGAGGTCTTCATCTTTAACTCGAGAACAAGGAGAGAACTTATAAATGAGATCATTAGGGGCATGCAGGTAAGGAGAAGAAAGAAATTGAAGGAAGAAAGGGAAGAAAAAGGATTGTAGGAAAATTCTTGGAGTTTGGAAGACTTTGTTTGGATCTCACACACTGTCCCTCATGGAGTGGCACTTTATACGGCTATTGAAGGAGCTCGATGAAGTGGTTTGGGCCTCACACCTTCTCCCTCACAGAGTGGCAATGCTCATGGCAAAGGAAGAAAAGAAACAAGAAGAAGAAGCTTGTGTTGTGTCTCAGGTGGTGCATCTAAGGCTCGGGGAGACCAAGGTTATGTCTTAGTCTGTAAATCATATCTTACATGATGTATCTAGGGCTAGGAGTGTGTCCTGTACAAGTCCTAGGTGTTAGTCTGAAGTTCTATCAGTCTGTAACATCGAGTCGACTCGATTGGTATTTGAGTCGACTCGATGGTTGGTTCAGCAGGAGTCTGGAGTATAGTGGTCTGGTCGAGTCGACTCTTTCAGGAAGAGTCGACTCGAGTTTGTGGTCGAGCCAGCTTTCTCAGGAAGAGCCGACTCGAGTCTGTGGATTGTAATTTATGTGTTCTGGACGAGTCGACTCGAAGTCTAGGAGTTGACTTGGATGTCTGCAGACTGTTGAACTGTGTTTTGGACGAGCCGACTCGAGGTCTAAGAGTCGACTTGGATGTCGGGATTTTGAATTTTGACAGTTGCTAGCTTGGAGAGTTTTTTGGAGGATAGGTCATTTGTGACCTAGTATATATGCATATGTGTATGTCTTGTAAAAGAAGAGACGTAAATATATTGAGTACCCTATTTTCTCTCAGATTGGATTTTCTCTTTTCTTCTTCTCTCTGATCTACATACAATCAAAGTTCTATTGATCTTCGATGATCTGTATCCTACCGCATTCATCTTGGATCGCTGGTAGAGGATCATCCACACCCTTGGATCGCTTCCGCTATAGGTCCCCATGATCGGTTTGTTGCCAACATATGGTATCAGAGTAAGGTTGTTTGGAGGAAAGAACTCAACATCCAAAATTTCTGAATACCAGGTTCTCTACAATCTTTATCTTGTTTTCTTCCGCGATAAACTCCCGAGTTAGGTGGAGGGTATTCTTTTTGTGGAAGGTGTGAAAGAAAAGGATTGGAAGAGAGGTTTTCCCATGTTGGTCTGTCAGAAATTTGTTTGAAGGGTGTTGTATTGCTTGGTTGCAGAAATGGCATCAAGTGGGTTCAAGGTAGACTTTGAGAAGTATGATGGAATGGGTAATTTCATCCTGTGGCAGCAAAGGGTCAAGGATTTGCTAGTTCAACAAAGGATCTACAAGGTTTGGTTAAAGAGAGACCATAAAAGATCAGTGTTGAAGATTGGGTGGAGTTAGAAGAGATTGCATTCAGTACCCTTAGAATGTGTTTGGCGGATCAGGTTTTACCTATGAGACCACAGCGAAGGGTCTTTGGAAGAGACTGCAAAATACATATATGGGAAAGAACATAACAAATATGCTATGGTTGTAGAAGCAGCTGTACAGTTTAAGAATTCCTGAAGGAGGGGACCTTGTTGCTTACATTCAGAGGTCCAACCAGGTTTGTGCAGAGGTTATAAGTCTAGATGTGAAGGTAGATGAGGAAGATCGGGCATTGTTGTTGTTGTGTTCACTCCCGGGATCATATGATGGTCTAATAACAACCTTGGTATATGGGAAAGAAACCCAGAACTTTGAAGAGGTTGTTGGAGTGCTCTGGTCAAATGAGCAAAGGGAGAAGATTTGTAAAGGAAACCCTAACTCAGAGGTTCTTGCTGTAAATGAAAGGCAGGATAGACTCAAAAAAAGAGTTAGAGGGAAGTCAAAGGGCAGATCTCAATCTCGCAATAGTAAAAAGGGCTAGAAGTATTACAAGTGTAATCAACCAGGTCATCTAAGAAGAAATTGTCCTCTTTGAAAATCAGAAAAGGGGAAAGCTAGTACAGGTGGTGCCAATGCATCTGAAGGCAGTGGTGAAGATATACTTGTAGTATCAGATGGAACAGTTGATTGGGACAACACTTGGACTTTAGATTCAGCATGCTCTTATCACTATACCTCACATCAGGAGTGGTTTGACACTTATGATAGGTCAGATGGAGGTAGTGTTAGCCTTGGTGATGATCATCCTTATTCAGTAGCTGGAGTAGGCACTATGAGGGTGAGGATGTATGATAGAGTTATAAAGACTCTGTCAAATGTTAAACATGTACCAGAGTTGAAGAAGAAAGTTTCTTTGGGCTACTTGGAGAAGCAGGGATATGCTTTTAGTTGCCAATCTGGTAGTGGTTGTTTGAGGATCACCAAAGGAGCTTTGATAGTGATGAGAGGGAGAAGACTGAGTAACAACTTATACAAGATGGAAGGCTCAGTAGTGAATAATAGTGTAGAGGTACTTGTAGCAGCATAAGAAGAGCAGTTGGCATACAAACTATGGCACTATCGGTTGGGTCACCTGAGTGACCGAGGGCTCACAAAGTTAAGCAGAGGAAGAAACATTCCAGTTCTGAAGAAGGATGGGAATGATTTGTGTTAGCCATGTATTTTTGGTAAATAGCATAAGGTAAAATTTGCTGTTAGTACCAAACCAAGTCAAGGAGTGTTGGATTTGGTACACTCCGATGTATGGGGACCAGCTCCTGTATCATCCAGAGGTGGGGTAAGGTATTTTGTCACTTTCATTGATGACTACTCAAGGAAGGTATGGCTATATCTAATGAGGGAGAAATCAGATATGTTTGCTCGTTTCAAGACCTGGAGAGCTGAGGTTGAAAAGGAGACAAGAAGACATGTGAAGTGCCTTCGGTCTGATAATGGAGGGGAGTACTCTAGCAAAGAGTTCAGAAGTTACTGTGAGGAGAATAGAATAAAATGCCATTATATAGTAAGGATGACCCCTCAGCAGAATGGTGTTGCGGAAAGGATGAACTGAACACTATTAGAGAAGGCTAGGAGTATGAGGTTGCAGACATCACTCCCTGTGAGTTTTTGGGGTGATGCCAAAACTCTTTCATGTTTTCTTATTAATAGGTCCGCTCACTTCAAGCTGAATGGAGTTCTTTCAAAGGAAGCTTGGACTGGAAAGAAGGTGGAGCTCGGCCACCTGAAAGTGTTCGGTTGCACAGTTTATGTACATGTGGAGGCAACTGAAAGAAGTAAGTTAGACCCAAAGTCAAAGAAGATGATATTCATCGGTTATCCATGAGGAGTCAAGGGTTATCTACTATGGGATTCACAGTCTTAAAAGGCAGTGATCAGTAGGGATGCCATCTTTGATGAGAAAAGTATCTTGGATAGACCTGGAAGTACGGATGGAGGTACAGCTATAAAGGTGAATTGCAGTGATCATCCTATACAGGTGGAGGATAGACCTTCTACTTCTACTGACAGGAGAGTTTCAGTTGAGGTGGAGTTTGACAGTAGATATTCTCTATAGTGATGAAGGATCAGCAAGGAGATCCAGCTGTTCAGAGGGAAGTGCAGGAAGAGCCACACACAGCAAGCTTGCAGCACAGTGCAAGGGGTGTGGCACTCCATAAGCCTCAATGCACAATCCGGAAGCTGGCACGATATGGCATAGGTGATACTATTTCCTATGCTCTTATTTCTGTCAATGGAGATCTAGAAACATTTAATGAAGCCATGGAAAGTCCCGATAAAGAATCATGGATGCAAAGCATGATGGAAGAGATAGAATCTCTTTGGAAGAACAAGACATGGCAGCTGGTGGATATACCAAAAGATGCTCGAGCAATTAGCTTAAAATGGGTGTTCACAAAGAAGACATTACTTTCAGAGAAAAATGGAGTTAGATACAAGGCAAGGCTGGTAGCAAAAGGATACTCACAGAGGGAAGGGGTTGACTATACAGAGGTGTTTTCTCCTGTCATATGCCATACTTCAATTCGAGTGTTGTCTTTGGTGACAGAACATGATATGGAATTGGAGCATATGGATGTGAAGACAGCTTTCCTACATGAAAATTTGGAAGAGGAAATCTACATGAAACAATCGGATGGTTTTGTAGAGATTGGACAGGAGGACAAGGTATGTCTACTCTAGAGGTCTCTGTATGGTCTGAAACAGTCACCTCGACAGTGGTATCATAGATTTGATACTTTTGTATTAAGCCTTGGATTTGTCAGATATGAACATGATTGCTGTGTATATGTGAAGAATGTGGAAAGTGATAATGCTTTGTATTTACTTCTGTATGTGGATGACATGTTATTGGCTAGCAGAAGTATGAAGGCTATTAAGGAGCTGAAGAAAGCATTATCTACTGAATTTGAGATGAAAGGTTTGGGTTCAGCTCAGAAGATTCTTGGAATGGAGATTTGCAGAGATAGAAGCAAAGGTATTATCCATTTGTCACAAGGATTATACATCAAGAAGATTCTTGAGAGGTTTGGGATGGAGAAGTCCAAACTAGCAGAAATGCCATTACCAGGGCACATATCTCTCTCTAAGAACAGAGCCCCCAGACAGATGAGGAGAGAGAGTACATGTAGAGGGTTCCATATGCAAATGCAGTGGGTAGTATTATGTATGCTATTGTTTGTTGTAGGCCAGACATAGCATATGCTGTGAGTCAGGTTAGCAGGTATATGTCTAATCCTAGGAAGGCTGATGTAACTAATTTTTGTTGTAACAAAGTAACTAAGTTTGTTGTAACAAAGTAGGTAATTTGTTATAACAAAGTAGGTAGTTGGTTATAACTAAGTTGTTTGTTGGTTGTAACTAAGTTGGACAAGTAGGCGACAGCATGGAGGTGATGTGGCTTTGATGATGTGGCATCCCTTGGTGGAGGGTCAGGTGGCATTTTAATTTGGCATGGTTGTTTAGAAAGTTAAGGTAGCAATCCAACTTGTGGAAGTTGAAGTGGTTGAAGGAGGTTGGGGTTGTTGGCTCCAATCTTGATGCTTCCATGCTTTCATCCAATGGCCTTTGATCTTGATTTCAATTGTAATTTTATATTTTATTCACTAGTAATCCATAAGGAGTCCGGATTGATTAGGTTTTACTTGAAGTCTCTTCCAAATGCCAGTGTCCGCATCAATTCTTCCAAGGTGGAAATAACTCAACTCTGTTGAGCAAGGGTCAATTTGGCTTTGGTACTGCTCTAATGTTTCTGGGTTGATGTGTTACAGACCTCTCGAGTGATCCACGAATCCTCAGATTCTGTTCGACCTTGCTAACGAACCAAATAACGTTGGTAGCTTTTGTTTCATGTAGTAATAGCTTGGTCATCCAGGATGCGCTTAATCCTTTCTCCTTTCCTAGGTAAATTTATTGGCAGACACTCAAGTATGGGTTCACTCTTAAGAATAAGGTCAGGCTCAAAAGGCTTACTAGGTATCATTGCTGGCTCCTTATACTCAACAAGGTTTGAGATATTGAAGGTTGAGCTAATGCCAAATTCGGGTGGTAACTCGAGCACATAGGCATTAGGTCCAACTTTTTTTGTCACTTTGAAGGATCCAGCTCTATGGGCAGGTAACTTTTTCATGGTTCCTGAAGGAAACTGCTCAGGCCTAAGCCTAATCATCACATAATCTCCCTCAGCAAATTCTTTAACTCTTTTCTGGGAATTAGTCATGTTTTTATAAGTATTATTGCTCAAATTAATCTTATGGCTAATTTTCTCATACAGATTTCTAACATGCTATGCAAATAATTCAGCTGACTCAGAGACTTTTGCATATATAGGCAAAGGGATTAGGTCTATGTTGGGTTTCGGTAGCACAACGGAAGAATGAATTTTGTTGCTCATAAATGGAGTCCGAGAGGAGGGGTGAATTGTGTCTTTCAAAAATTTAAGCAATTATGTACTAGTCTTGAAGTGTTTGTGAGTAATGCGGTTAAATTCAAAGATATGCAGCGGATAACAGTAAATTAAATACAAAAAATAAAGTGCAAGTAATAGAAAGAGCAATCACACACAAGTTTTATAGTGGTTCGGTGCACTCCAAGCACCTACGTTCACTCTCCAAGCTTTCCTTGGAAATTCTCACTATAATCTCTTCAAGACTACAGCCGATTTGTTTTACAAGGCTCACAAGTCAAAACCCAAGTTGGTTGTTACCTAGGCTCACCAACAACCTTTACAACTTATTTTGTCTTCGGGCTCACAAGTTAAACCCTAGTTGTTTTGTACCTTTGGCTTACCAACAATCTCAACAACCTACTTTCAAAAATCCTTGAAAGCTAGGTCAACAAAGTATTAAGATAAAGATACAAGAATAAAAGCACAACCAAACTCTCTTCTAGAGTGGAATGTGAAAGCTTTGAGGCTCTTGAAGATGCTTGTCTTGTCTTCTCCTTGGAATCTTATTAAAGACACTTTTGGAAAGTTGAAATGATAGGCTTGTAAGCTTTTTGAATGTAATCTCTTCTTTATTTGGCTTTTAGAAGTGAAGTTCTTGAAGGAATATTTGTCTTTGTGTGTTCAATGGAGTTCAATGCTTCATGAATGAGTTTGGTGAAGCTTAAATACTTCAAAACCTTTCAAAAAATTGTTTGAGACAATTGGAGGATCAAAACTAGCCATTGGGAGCTTGAAAAGATGAAATCTGCCTCTTAGAAAATAGATCCGTTAAAGCTGTCAGAACCTGTGAGTCGATACTTGACTTCCAGGTATCGACACTTGGTTCCTAGGTGTCGATGCTTGGTCCTGCAGGTGTCGACATTTGAATTTCCTGTGTCGATACTTGAAGCTCATGTATCGACACTTGGCACAAAAATACTCTAAATGACATAGTTTTGTATTTTCAAAAATCTTAGACCTTGAGTCGACACTTGTGTTTCAGGTGTCGACACTTGTGTTTCAGGTGTCGACACTTGTGTTTCAGGTGTCGACACTTGAATTCCAGGTTTCGACACTTGGCATGCCAGTGGAGAATTTTTGCATGCCAATTTTTGAAGTGTCGACACTTGGGGAGTCATAAGTCGACACTTGGTTCTGTAGTTTGCCAAAAATATGTGCCAACATCCCAAAAACATAAAGATCTTCAATCAAACTTCAAGTTATCTTATGCAAATGATGATTGATCAATTTTGAAGCATTTTTTAGATAAAAAGACTTTCCAAAACTTGAAAATTGCTCAACTTCAAATGAGTGCAATGATACTTTTATTTTGAGAATTGGAGGTACCTGTATCCTGAAACTCATTATTATAATTGAAATATTAGCATAAAATATGTACTCAACATTTTGTTAGTCATCAAAATCAAGGGCTAAAGCCAATAATCTCTCCCTTTTTGATGATGACAAAATATTGAGTACATAAGCATTCAAAATTAATTTTAGCTATTATATCCCACAATCATGAATTAAAATAAAACTCATACAACACAATTTTAATAGAGAAGATGTACAAATTAAGTGTTAAAGTTAATATTTCTCTCTCCCTAAGTGAGTTGAGATATGAAACAATTTGTTAGGTTTGTCCTTGATTTTGATGATTAACAAAATGTTAAGTACATATTTTGTACTAATGTTTCAGTTATGGTTATGAGTTACATGATATAGGCACCTCAAATTTTTAAAATGAAATTATCTTGAAGCTGAGCAAAATTCATGTTTTAAGAAATCTTCTCACCATGAAAAAGGCCTAAAAAATGTTTAATTATGGTTTACATAAGTATATTTAAAGTTTGATTGAATATCTTTATTCTTTTGGGAGTTTTGGCACTTATTTTGGCAAATTTACAGAACCAAGTGTCGACTCACAATTGCCAAGTGTTGACACTTCAGTGACTGGCACACAGAAATTCCTCACTGGCATATCAAGTGTCAACACCTGAGATTCAAGTATCGACACCTGAGATACAAGTATCGACACCTAGAATCCAAGTGTCGACTCAAGGCCTGAGAATTTTTGAAAATACAGAACTTGCCATTTGGAGGGTTTTTATGTCAAGTGTCGACACATGAGCTTCAAGTGTCGACACCTGAAATTCATGTGTTGACACCTGAAATTCAAGTGTCGATACCTGAAATTCAAGCGTCGACACCTAGAAGTCAAGTGTCGACTCATGGGTTCTGACAGCTTTAACGGATCTATTTTCTGTGTTGCAGATTTTGTCTTTTCAAGCTTCCAACGGTCTCAAATCATTTTTTGGAAGTTTCTAAAGTATTTAAGTTTCACCAAACTCATTCATGATGCATTGAACTCCATTGAACACTCAAAAGTCAATATTTCCTTAAGAACTTCACTTTCAAAAGCCATAAAAGGAGAGATTCCCTAAAAAAGCTTATAAGCCTATCATTTTTGATGGGATTTCTAGGGAGCCAAGGTCATCATGCTACATGCGGAAGTAAATTTTAAAACAAAAATTCTAGCATGAAAACCCTAACTGGCTAGAACAAACCCTAATTGCCGGATCCCCTTAGTCATTATCAACTAATGAATCATAAATGAAGTACAAGAAACATACCTGAAACACTGTTTTCCACTTCTTTTCATAAGACTCACAAGTGTAAGCCCTCCAACGGTGATCCACATAAGAATTGAACGAAGGAAGAACTCCTTGAAGTTGCTTGCTAGAGTAGGACTGTTTCTGCAGCTTTTGGATTTTTCACCACTATAGGACTCCCTGTCCCACTGTAGGGCACTACGAACACTCTTTTAAAGCACTCTTGGTTTTAGGACAACTCTCTTCTAGGATTCCTTAGGCTTATGTCCTAAAACAAAGCCTTGTCCTAGTAGAAAAATCTTGTCTTAACAAGACAAGTCTTGTCTTAAAGAAAGGAGGGTGGGAGAGACAAGGAGACACTCAGACAGAACACTCGGTGTAATTGGACTCCTATTCTGGAAGACCGAACAACAACATCTCATTTCACCGTACACCCTTAAATAAGAATTTAAGGGTCATGAAAGGCATCCCAAAATTTCTTATCAGATGTCTCTTCATATCTGATAAGACTCTTCAAAACTCAGGAGTCTTATCTGAGTTCTCCAGATGATCTCTCCTCATGCCACATGGCATGTACCGAACTCAAGGGAAAGGAGGCATCTTTTCTTGTCTTGAAATCGCAGAAGATAAATCCTGAGAGCAGAAAGACTTTGCCTCAAAACCGTGCATAGATGAAGAGACACGACTCTTCATCTGTGCGCATTGACTTCTTCTCACTTCATGCCGCCCCTTTGTCCCCTTTTGACTGGTCAACCAAAACCAAAAGGGCATGGAGACTATTTGAAGAGGCGTCCTTGATAAGAAACTCCCAGAGTTTCATCTACAGATGGACTCTCAGTCCTTCTGCGTGCACTCTTTTCTCCTACGCATGCCAAGAGGCGCCAAGAGTCCTGAGCGCCCAGGACACTTCAATAAACAGGGTTAATGTCCAAATAAAAACCAGATAAAGCCTGGTTTAGGCTGCCTCAATTAGGACTCAACCTAATGTAGGTTTTCCTCAATTAGGTTAGTCCAATTATCAAGCAACTAGACCTAAATCAATTGGGTTAGGAATTGGATTAGCCTACACATGCTAGTGTGTAATCTAGCTATCCAATTAGGATGCCATGACCCTAATTAAACTATGTATGACTTCCTTGGCCAATTTCCTAATGTGTGTGGCCCTTTGGGTTCCACATTTAGCTAGCAGTAGGTTTAGATTTGAGCCGATTCGAACCAATCGAACCCGATTGACCTAATTAGGTCAAATTGGCTCACCTAATTGTCCATCGAATTGACTCATGAAACTAATCCAATTGGTTCATGAAAACCTACAAGATAAGATTTACGTCTAGTAACATGTCATGCCCGCCAAGAAAATATGAAATTTGGTGGAAAGTACCAAAATACCCTTCAGCATAAAGTTACCGTGCAATTCAATCTTTCAATCTCCCATTATCCCGATTAAGTGATAGGTATGGATACATGTCAAACCCTAATACTTAGTCATATCGAATCTCAGCTCGATCATGAGGACTCAACTGATGACAGATTAGAAACCACTTCTGATCTCATCCTGCTATGATCAAATGCTCATTGAGTCACTCATCGAAGAGATTACGTGGGATAACAATTTCTCTTACCAGGAATGATCGATTCCTTGTTGGTCCACTCACATCCTACATGCACCTTTCACCATCCTATCGTACACCTTTCACCATACCTAGAATATCCCGTACATGACTCAATGTCATGAATGAGTACGATCCAAAAATATGGCTTAGTGTGCACAAGGAACCATAGTGACCTCAGGTCTAAAGATTACATGCATGACTCCTACTCTGAGACCTATATTTTGACAAGCAGTATACTTCCATAAGATAGTCGCGGTGTGGATCAGTTCAGTGTACTCATACCTTGATGAGCATCCTTATCCTTGTATTAGTGTCTCTACACAAATGATTGTGAGACCAACCATCCTCATTAACTGAGCATACATAGGATAAGCTAGTCTTATCGGATTCATTGATCCTCGAATCGATGGTCCATTAATTAGGAACATTTTGATTAAGGTTTATAGGAACTTAGGTCTCGCTATTATGATCTTTATCATAACCTTAATTCCATTGTCCTAATCTATGAGGTTCATCATAATCCATAAATAAGACACATCAGTATATGATAAAAATAAATGCCTTTATTATAATAATGTCATGCAAGAGTTAGAAGATTACAAAAATGCCCTTACAATTATAGGCTTTCAGGTCACTTTTCTTTCAATCTCCCACTTGCACTAAAGCCAATCGTCCTTATACTTTATACCCATACTAAGTGGCGATCTAACTATTGCTTGGATAATGCTTTAGTAAATGGGTCTGCTATATTGTTCTTTGTTTCAACTCGATCGATGACAATATCTTGTCTTTCTATTATCTTTCGAACGAGATGGAACCGTTTTAGAATGTGCTTGGACTTATGGTGAGACCTCGGTTCCTTTGCTTGTGCAACAGCTCTAGTGTTATTACAGTATAGCGACACTGGCTGTTGTATTTCAAGAACCACGTCCAATTTCATGATGAATTTCTTCATCCAGACAGCTTTCTTCATGGCTTCACTCGCAGCTATATATTCTACCTCAATGACTGAGTCAGCTACTGTTGGCGGCTTTGTACTCTTCCAGCTCACTGCACCACCATTCAGGGTGAAGACATATCCTGATATTGATTTGCTATCTTCTGGATCTGATTGGAAACTAGATTGGAAACTAGAATATTTATAGCCTTCTAGTTTCAATTCAGATCCTCTATATACTAGAAAAATATCTTTAGTCCTTCTCAGGTATTTAAGAATATTTTTTACAGCTTTCCAATGATCCTCTCCTGGATCTACCTGAAACCTGCTCACTATGCCCAAGGCATAAGCAATATCAGGTCTGGTACATAGCATAGCATACATAATTGATCTTACAGCCGAAGCATAAGGAATCATAACCATCCTCTCTCTTTCTTCTGATGTCTTAGGAGACATTTTATTAGAGAGATGTATGCCTTGAATTATAAGCAAGTAACCTTTTTTACTTGCATCAATGTTGAATCTCTTCAACACTAAGTATATGTACCTAGACTGGGATAAGCCTAGCATCCTTTTAGATTTATCTTTATAAATCCTTTTACCTAGTATATAGGATGCTTCTCCCAAATCTTTCATGGAAAACTTTGATGATAGCCAAGTTTTAACCGATTGTAATATTGGGATATCATTCCCAGTGATCAGTATGTCATCAACATATAAGACCAAGAAAACAAGTGCACTCCCACTTATCTTTTTATACACACATGGTTCATCCTCGTTTTTGACAAAACCGAAACTCTTGATTGTTTCATTAAAACGGATGTTTCAACTCCTTGATACTTGCTTTAGTCCATAAATAGACTTCTTTAACTTGCATACCTGGTTTGGTCTTCCAATTGAGATAAAACCCTCTGGCTGTGTCATATAGACTTCTTCCTCAAGGTTTTCATTGAGAAAAGCAGTCTTGACATCCATTTGTCAGATTTCATAATCATGGTATGCTGCTATAGCAAGTAAAATCCGAATAGATTTGAGCATGGCTACTAGAGAAAAGGTTTCATCATAGTCAATGCCATGTTTTTGTCTAAAACCTTTTGCTACCTGTCTGGCCTTGTAGATTTCTATTTGACCATTTGCTACTTTCTTCTTCTTGAAGATCCATTTATATCCTATTGGATTAATTCCATCAGGTGGATCTACCAAGGTCCAAACCTGATTGGAATACATTGAATCCATTTTAGATTCATGGCACTTAGCCATTTGTCGGAGTCTTTTCTCTCGATAGCTTTCGAATAGGTCACAAGATCATCATCCTGAATGATACAGGCTTCATTGTCATCCTCGATGACAAAGCCATATCTTAGAGGTGCTCCCCGCACCCTTTCTGACCTTTGGAGAGGAGGTGTGTATAGTGGCTATTCTTGATCTACAAGAACTTCTGGTTGAGGAATTTCATTTGAAGACTCAATAGGTGTTGGTCTTGTTCTTCACATAACTCAAGTGAAGAATCACTACTTCTTTCTTTGATAAATTCTTGCTCCAAGAATGTAACATGCCTACTGACAAAAATCTTTTGCTCAGTAGCATTATAAAAGAGGTAACCAATACCTTATTTAGGATAACCAACAAACCTACACTTGTCAGCCCTTGCACTTAACTTATGTCTAAAGTTATTTTTGATATAAGCATGGCAACCTCAAATCTTTAAGTACTTTAGACTTGGTCTTTTGCCATTTCATAACTCATATGGAGTTATACTTACTGACTTAGATGGAACCCTATTCAAAATATGTACAGCAGTTTCCAGGGCATGTCCCTAGAAGGAAATGGAAAGATCTGTGAAGCTCTTCATGAACCTCACCATGTCTAACAAGGTACGATTTCTCCTTTCTACCACACCATTTAACTGGGGTGTATAAGGAGGAGTCCATTCAAAGATTATGCCTTTGTCTTTAAGATGGTTTAGAAACCCACTAAACAAGTATTCACCTCCTCGATCAGAATGAAGAGCGTTAATACTATGGTCCATTGACTAGGAATATTTTGATTAGGATTTATAGAAACTTAGGTCTCACTGTTATGATCTTTATCATAACCCTAATTTCATTGCCCTAATCTATGGGGTTCATCATAATCCATAAATAAGACACAATAGTATATGATGAAAATAAATACCTTTATTAATATAATGTCATACAAGAGTTAGAAGATTACAAAAATGCCCTTACAATGATTTGCTTTTAGGATACTTTTCTTTTAATTTCGTTCTTCCAAAAGTGAGCTTGAAGAATATTGCAAAGAAAAGACAAGACAAGCATCTTCAAGAGCCTCGCAGCTTCCATATTCCACTCTAAAAAAGAGTTTGATTGTGCTTTCATATTGTATCTTTATCTTTATACTTTGTTGACCTAGCTTTCAAGGATTTCTTGAAAGTAGGTTGTTGTGGTTGTTGGTGAGCTACAGGGACAAAATCAATTAGGATTTAACTTGTGAACCCGAAGACAAAATAAGTTGTAAAGGTTGTTGATGAGCCTAGGTGACAAAACCAACTTAGGTTTTGACTTATGAGCCTTGTAAAACAAGTTGCTGTAATCTTAGAAAGATTATAGTGGAATTTCCAAGGGTGGCTTGGGGAGTGGACGTAGGTGCTTGGTTTGCACCGGATCACTATAAAACTTGGTGTTTGTCTGTGATTGCTCTTCTTATTTCTTGCTCTTTATTTTCTTTAATTAATTTATTGTTATCCGCTGTATATCATTAAGTTATCACATTGCTCACAAATACTTCAAAGATCGTCACATAATTATTTTAATTTTTGAAAGACCCAATTCACCCTCTCTCTTGGGCTCTATTTCTGGGCAACAAGTGGTATCAAAGCACCGATACTCTACTTGTAAGTCCAACAATCTTAAGTAAAAGATCATGACAGCTCTAATTGGTATGGGTGTTGTAGAAGATCAAGCTTCTAACCGTCACCCACTGTTTAATGGCACCAACTACATGTATTGGAAAACATGCATGTACATTTTCATTCAAGCTCTTGATTATAATCTTTGGAGGACTATTATTAAGGATCCTTATCAGCCTACTATCTTGATTAATGGCATTCCCACTCCCAAAATGGAAGATGATTGGGATGAGAATGATATTAAGCAAATAGAGCTTAATGCAAAGGCTATGAATCTATTATTTTATGCTTTAGATCCAAGTGAATTCAATAGAATTTCAAATTGTCTCTCCGTAAAGAAAATATAGGATACACTTGAAGTTACCCATAAGGGTACACATCAAGTAAAAACTACTAAAGTTAACATACTCATTCACACATATCAAATATTTAAAATGGAACATACTGAATCTATTAGTGAAATGTATACTAGGTTCACTAATATTATGAATGGCATAAGAAGCTTAGGAATGATTATCTCTAATGGTGAACTTGTCAATAAACTCCTCATGTCTCTTTCGGCTTCTTGGGATGCTAAGGTTACTGCTATAAAAGAAGCCAAAGATGTCAATACTCTTCCTTTGGAGCAACTTTTGGGCTCATTGATGACCCATGAGCTCTCCCTGAAATAAAAGAATGTGGACATTGATAAGAAAAAGAAAGTGATAGACTTCAAGTCCACCACAAAAGAAGAGTCAAGTGATAAGTCTGAAGAAGAGGATGAAGAAGATGAGACGGCTCTCATAGCTAGAAAGTTTAAGAGGTTAATGAGAAAGAGGAAATATAACTTCAAGAAGAAACCTCAAAAGGGAAAGCCTAGCAAAGAGAAGGACAAAGAGAAAGAAAAGGAGCAGTCCACATGTTTTGAATGCAAGAAACTTGGCCACTTCAACATGGACTGCCCCTTACTCAAGAAAAGTAGAAGAAGATTGAGAAAGAAAGCTATGATGGCGACCTAGAGTGACAGCAAGGATTCAAGCTCCAAAAAAGAGCAGCAAGAGGTTGCAAATTTTTGCATAATGGCCAACAATGATGAGATAATATCTGAACCTGAAGAAGAATTTACTTTTGATGAACTGCATGAAGTTTTTGATGAACATGTTTTTGAATTTCAAAAAATTAAATTGAAGCATAAAGAACTAAAGAAACAAAATTTGGATTTAGTTAAATGAAATGATAAGTCTTTAATTCAAAATGATTGCTTACTTGAAGAAAATAAAAAGTTAAATAGTAAAATCATTTTTCTTGAAATAAAAAGGAAGATTTGAAAAAGAAAAATTCTCTTCCATCAATTGAAAATTTTATAAAAAAAATAAAGATTTTGCAAGAAAACAAGAAGTACAAAGATGAAACCTGAAAAATTGAAACAATTTGTTCAAAAATTTACTTACAGTTCTGAAAAACTCAATATGCTTTTAAATAACCAAAGAGTTATTTTTAACAAGGCTAGTTTGGGTTTCAAAATACATAAACAATAAAAGTATTTCACGAATTTCTTTGTGCCTGCTTCATCTTCAATTACTTGTTATTCTTGTGGTAAAGTAGGGCATAAATCTTATTTATGCACTTGATCTAAGTGAATTTAATAGAATATCCAACTGTATTAGGGAAGATGATTGCTGCCGGTCATCGAGTGGACTTGGGTTTCTTTGACCATTAGGGCTTCAGACTAGGACAGGTTCTCGAGTCAGCAGGATTGATCTCTTTCTGTGCTATGAAGGAGAAATATTATCCTCACTTGATTCCGGAGTTTTATGGGAGCTTGGACTACAGCAGGTTGTTATGGAATGCCACAGTCAGAGGTATTCAGATTCCAGTTACTGAGGAGATTCTTAGTAGTGTCTGGGAGATTTTCCATTGTGGGATCGTTGCTTCATGTATAGAGGATCGAGAGGAGGCTTTTCGGTGCAAACTAGAGCATGATGACGTTCGCGGTGTGGCTACAGTCACTGCGAACTAGCTTTTAGTTGAGATGCGCCTCCTACACTACTTCATTGCTCAGATTTTGCTATCGAAAATGGGTCATTTTTATTTTATTACCGAGAGAGAGTTGATGATGATGGTTTGCCTGATGCAGAGGACAACTGTAGATCTTCCTGCTTTGATGATGGCACAAATGAGAGATGGTGCGACCCAGCGACTTCACTGTCTACCATATGGGATGGGTCTGACTCGTCTATTTAGAGCTTACGATGTACCTTTGGAGGGGGAGGCCTCTAAAGACATTCTGCACATAGATGTGTACGACGAGCACTCTCTTTACCGCATGGGATGCAAGAGACTAGCAGAGAGATGGGTGCGTCGGGAGTCTGGCCAGGAGCCAAATGAGGAGGATGAGATTCGTGAGGCAGAGGCAGGGCCATCTGAGCCTTCTGATACACCTCCTGGATCTGCACTAGCAGCAGTATCTGAGCTAAAGCCTATTTCACCTGCACTAGCTGCTTCACCATCTGCTGCTTCTCATACATCTACCGACATATCTTTTGAGGAGCATGCCAGGCTTCAGTTTGCTGAGATCCAGAGTGAGATGATCGGACTGGGAGTCCGGACCACTCAGCTCCGTATAAAGAATGAGGGACTTAGAGCCCATACTATTGAGCAACATTTTGATATTCATCGGACGATGGAGGCAGATTTTGCATGTATCAAGAAAATGCTGAGAGCATTGATGCCTTCTGGGTCATCAGGACCACCTCCTCCTCTGCTAGATGATGATGACCACCCAGATGATCGACATGATGATACTCTTCCTGGTGGTGATGGTCATGGACTTGATGGCAGTGGTGCTGGTGATCGAGATACATATATTGTTGACAGTTCTGATGGCAGTGATGATGGAGCTGGTGATTATGAGATAGTCAGCAGAGAGGTTCACACTCCTGCTGCTCCCATTGTTCCTCCTTTAGATGACCAGCTTGCCTCTTCACCTATCTTTGTGACACCTGCAGAGATACTACCTCCAACATCTTCTAGAGCTTCTAGGGTTGTACCCCGTCTTGGACCATCTACTAGGACTAGGAGCTGTAGCATCCTGAAGACCCCTAGATCCATTGTTCCTAGGTCTAGGATCTCTGCTCCTATTTATTTTGAGCTTCCATTTGATGAGGAGTAGCCTCACAGATGTTTATCCTGATATTTGATGCTTTTGTATTAGTTTTCATATTATCATCTATGTTTAGTGTTTATCTATGTTATCATCTATGTTGTACTTGTCATGTTTATGTAACATGTTTCAGTGTATGCTGAGTGTATCAGCAATTTTGTACTGAAAACTTATATATATATATGAAAACTTGCATTTCAGTTCTTTACTTGCTTATCATCTTGTATCATTTATGTATTGTAGTTGGTTACTCCCTACCTTGTTCATTTGCTTTGATACTTGTTGAATTTTGCTAATCTAATCTTGTATCATAGCCCCTAACCAAATTTCTATGACCTAATGCATCAATTCAGGGGGAGTTTACTCCCTTTATTGTTTAATGTTGACAAAAAGAGGAAGTAAGATATATATCTAAGCATTTTCTTAAATTTTTGAAATATTTCATATCTCAACTCACTCAGGGGAGAGAAAATTTATTTGTACCTCTCCTCTATTAAAATTATGTTGTATGAGTTTTAATTCATGATTATGGGATACAATAACTAAAATTGATTTTGAATGCTTATATATTCAAGATTTTGTCATTATCAAAAAGGAGAAGATTGTTGGCTTTAGCCCTTGATTTTGATGACTAACAAAATATTGAGTGTATATTTTATACTAATATTTCAATTGTAGTTATGAGTTTCAAGATACAGGCACCTCAAATTTTTAAAATAAAAGTTCATGAAGCTGAGCAATTTTCAAGTTTTGGGAAGTCTTCTCATCTGAAAAAGACCTCAAAATTGATCAATCATGATTTATAAAAGATGAATTGAAGTTTGATTGAAGATCTTTGTAATTTTGGGAGGATGGCACATGCTTTTGGCAAACTGCAGAACTAAGTGTTGACTCATGATTCCCAAGTGTCGACACATCATAAACTAGCATGTAAATATTCTTCTTTGTCATGCCAAGTATCAATACTTGGAATTAAAGTATCAACACTTGAAACAAAAGTGTCGACACCTAAAATTCAAGTGTTGACTCAAGGTCTGAGATTTTTGAAAATATAGAACTTTGCCATTTGGAGTATTTTTGTGTCAAGTATCGAATCATGAGATTCAAGTATCGATATATGAAATTCAAGTATCGACACCTGGGACCAAGTGTCGATACCTGGAAGTCAAGTTTCAACTCACGGGTTCTGATAGCTTCAACAGTTTTATTTTTTGAGAGGCAGATTTCATTTTTTCCAGCTTTCAACGGCTAGTTTTGATTATCCAACGGTCTCAAACCATTTTTGAAAGTTTTTAAAGTATTTAAGCTTCACCAAACTCATTCATGAAGCATTGAAAACTATTGAACACACAAAGTCAAATATTCTTTCAAGAACTTCACTTTCAAAAGTCAAAAAAGGAGAGATTCCACTCAAAAAACTTACAAGACTATCATTCCAACTTTCCAAAAGTGTCTTTAAGAAGATTCCAAGGAGAAGACAAGACAAGCATCTTCAAGAGCCTCAAAGCTTCCACGTTCCATTTTAGAAAAGAGTTTGATTGTGCTTTTATTCTTGTATCTTTATCTTTATATACTTTGTTGACCTAGCTTTCAAGGATTTTTGAAAGTAGGTTGTTGAGGTTGTTGGTGAGCCAAAGGTACAAAACCAACTAGGGTTTAACTTGTGAGCATGAAGACAAAATAAGTTGTAAAGGTTGTTGGTGAGCCTAGGTGACAAAACTAACTTGGGTTTTGACTTATGAGCCTTGTAAAACAAGTCGACTATAATCTTGAAGAGATTATAGTGAAAATTCCCAAGGGAGGTTTGGGAAGTGGACGTAGGTACTTAGAGTGTACCGAACCACTATAAAATATTATGTTTATGTGTGATTGCTCTTTCTATTACTTGCACTTTATTCTTTGCTTTTAATTTACTATTATCCACTGCATATCTTTGAGTTTAATCACATTACTCACAAATACTTCAAGACCGGCACATAATTGCTTAAATTTTTGAAAGACCCAATTCACCCCTCTCTTGGGCTCCATTTCTAGGTAACAGAGTAAATATTTGGAGCTACCTTTACCTTATTATCTTACACTTGTTGATCTTAGACTGAGGGTAAATCTTACACTTTTGATAAGTAATTGATTGAACAGTCTAGATAATTTTTGGAATATTGAGGGATAAAATATTAATAGACTTAAGTAAAAATGGTAAGTAAGAATGAAATCAAGTTTCTAGATAATTTTAACCCTCCTATTCGCATCGAAGAAGAATTTACTTCTTGGATGTGTGTGGGTGTTGTTTAATGCAAAGTTCCTTTCCAAGCTACAAAAAAAAATGAATGAGAGAATAAAGCAAGTTCTAAACATTGTTCCATCGAGTAACCAGGCCTCTTCGTCTAAGTTAACGGTTGAGTCTCACGTCAAAAAGTGGAGATGTGAAGAAATTTTGCTATACTGTTATTTTTGATTTATAGCCTTTCTGACTCAAGCCAGTAAGCCCGAGGGGTGTTCTACACTTAGTACCCTAAGGCCAACTGGTCTGGGAGACATTGGTCAAAAACTTATTATAAGGGTTTTAGATAGAAAGTTTAAGAGATTAAGATATTGCACGGTCTGTTTCAAAAAAAAAAGCGAAAAGTGAAAGAATAAGAGGAATATTTTGGCACTAAAATGATATCTCACCATTTCATGAGAGTAGAGGATTTGGAAATAACAATAGGAGTTGGTTAAGAATTATTTAGAAAAATGAGGAGTTTGCATTTAACTAATTTACTTGAAGCTATTAATTTTTCAATGACTCATTTCATCTACTATTTAATGTAAAATCTTCTATTTATAAAAAGGGTATGAAAACAATCTTTGAATCTAAGTAAACTTATGTAAGGTATTAAGAGTTTTGGTAGTCTCCTTAATCAGTTATTTACTCGAGGATGAGTAAGATTTAAGTTGGGGGGAGTGATAAGTGCATAAAAATTAACCATAAGTGCATTAATGTATATATCAAATTTTCTTTATTTAATTAAAATTAATATTTTTATACATATTTTTAATGAAAGAATCCCGTAAATATGAAGAGCGTGATTTATGGGACCCAACGGTGTGAATGGTGTGCGAATCGGACTTCAATTGAGCCCAAAAAAGATTTTTGAATGAATTAATCAGATGTTGCACGAATTTTGGAGCAAATGGTTCACTATTGTGAACCAACCAATTGTTCCACAAAATGTCAGCCGGTCCATATCCTCCATTGATGCTGGTCCATGAGTTCAACCCATGGACCACAGGCCAAACCAAGAGCCATTTTTGCAGGGAAAGCCGTCGGATTTCCGTCTCTCATCGCCGGGAAGCTTACCATGGTCGGAAGGATGCAGGAAAACCTTCTCACCATAGGAAAATCCAAGGGAGGCCACGGTCATCTTCCTATTTTGGTTGTCCTTCCTCTCAGCTCTTCTGTCATTCCTCCATGCTCCCAGTTCACCATTCGCTGCATCCTTGTTGCTGCCGTCGCCGCAGGTCGTCTCCTCCCCAGTTCTCCACCCAAGTCGTCGGAAAATCCCAGGAAGTCACCTCCCATGGCCGTTTGAGCTCTCTTCACCACTGGGTTCTTCCTCTCAACGGTTTTTCTCATCTTCACCGTCCAAGCACGCGCCAGGAGCCACCATCAGTTGCTGCCCATCTCCTTGCCAACGAACCAGATATCGCGGTAATCTTTGCTTTAGGTAGCGATGATCTTGTCATCCAAGATCCATTCAATCTTGTCTCTCCTGGCTGGTGGTATGGCAGGTGGACACACTTGGGTTGGTTCACTCTCAAGGATTGGATTAGGCCCAAATGGCTCACTAGGAATCAACATTGGCTCCCTATACTCGATAAGGTCTGAAATGTTGAAAGTAGAGCTAATGCCTAGTTCAGGTGGCAATTCAAGCATGTAGGCATTAGGTCCAATTTTCTTAATTATTTTATATGGTCTACTACTGTGGGCATGCAGTTTTTTCATGATTCCAGGTGGGAACCGTTCAGGTCATAATCAAACCAAAACAAAGTCTCCTTTATACTTTTTGAGTCTTCTTTTAGTATCAGCTATATGTTTCTTATACAATTCTTTAATGTATTGTGCCTATGACTTTGCAAATTTCTAATAGACTCATTATGCATTCCTAGGGAAGGAAATATAATTATTTATTTTTTTTTTGTCTATTTAAGTCCTTAATTTCAATTATGTACTTGACCCTTGGTTGATGGGTGACATGTAATGAAAATTTAACATGCACTCCTAATAGATGCTATAAGGTTCTCCAGAAATAAATGGCAAATTTAACAAGGTCAAAGGATTGTTGAAACATGCTAACCTCTACAAAATGTAATCTAATGGTCCTAGAAGCATGGCAAGCTTTAGAAAAAGGTAGGTAGCAAGAAGTAGATTCAGGGGTGACTTGGTAGGGTAAGAAATAAGAAAAGGATTCGGGGATTTGTCCTAGACTAATAGGGTTGACCTCAAGGGTTTGAGGTATAGCTATAGGGTCTGTCCTATAGAAGAATGGGTCACTAATCTCAGGAAAGAGATCTCCAATGGGAACTACAGGGGTGAAGTCTTCCTGAGGGTACTGGACTAAATAAGCCATGTCCTCATTAATTACTTTGGATTCGTGAATCTTAGGACTAGGCTCTATAATTTGGCTCTCTTCTATTGTTTTCTCAGGTAAAGTCTCAGCAGTAGGGTTAGGTTCCTCTTGGATCTCTTTTTCTAAGGGTCCTACAGATTCAGTCTGTGTAGGGTTATGGTCAACTAACTCTGGATCTACCTCCTATATCTCCTCATCTACATACTCATCTACCAAGCTCACATCAGCTTCATAAACTTCCACTACAATGGCAGCTTGCTGAACCAATGGGATAGTAGAGGTGGGTCGATTAAGGGAAGGTGGACTGATTCCAAGGTTTTGACTAGGTGTACCGATCCTAGTGGGTTCGGGTCGATGGGTTAAGGGGCCAAGGGGAGTTGGTCTAGGTGAACCAGGGTTACTATGATTTTATGGATTCTCTCTAGATTTTCAAATCGCTTATCTATTCGGTCACATTTATTGTTCATCAAGACAAGATGATCATTCATGAACCTCAGAAAGGTTTCAAAATTGGGGTCCATGGTTAAATTGGGTTGGTGTGAGAATACTGGTTGGGTTAGACTCCTAATCTAATGATTATGCAATGCAGACACACAAACTTGACTCGGACTAGAGTTTCCTAGACCTAGAGCTCAAGTAAAATGGGTCAGCTCAAATTACAGCCAATTCAATAATTACCCAGTCCATTGGCCAAGTAAGAGGTAGGTTCGTGGGAGGCTCTCCCTGCTCTCGTAGGGTCCTAATTAAGAACCACGAGATCGCTTAGGATATTTGCCTCTGGACCTCTTGCCTTAGACACTAGATTCAAGTGATAATCAGAGGATTGGGTGCACTAGCTTTCACACAATACTTGGAACCTGACCTGTTGGTGTCCCTAGCTCACTAGAGCAATTAAGTCTAATTGAGTTTTAATTAGGGTTAGGCTCAGATGCAAAGAAGGTTATTATGGGCCCAGGACAGGTGATGAGCTCCTGTCCTGATCTGAGATGCTCAAGTGCCCTTAAGATTAGGTTACTTGATGATGCACACACAAGATAAAATCCTAGATGCAATCAAACTAAAATAATTAAAATAATAGAAAAATAAAATTAATTATTTTTTTAATTTTGTTCTTTTGCTTTTCAGTGGAGATATATTTTATAGAAAAATACCTAAGATGCAGGAAATTAAAAAATGCAAAATTATGCATAAGGACCCTAAACTAGAATTGCTGAAATTCAGGACAGATCTATTCTCAGGTAGTATTCTGGAGAGCAGAAAATCTACAGACCAAAATAATTCATGAAAAAATTCTAAAAAATATAATCAATTATGAGAAATCCAGAAAAATAAGAATCAGGTGATTCTAAATTACCTACAAGTAAAAATAATTAAAATAACATACCATGTACTACGATTGACATGATGCAGAAAATAAATCCTAAAGATGCCTTTCTCTTTATTTTTTTCTTCAAGGGTCAATTCATAGTGGCACCCCTACATGCCATAGGAAATCCTGTTTGAATGGGATGTGAGAGTCTTGCAACCCTACTTTTTTCTATGATCGGATGGCCTAGTGAAGCACCCGATCTGAGTACTTAAAGAGAAACTAAATCAGCACAAGGGAGCTTAAACCCTAGTTTAACCTCCTCTGATACTAAAATTGATGCCGGATAAATAATTAAAATAAATTATTATGATTAAGATCTAATTATCTGAGGAAAGTAGAGAATAATTTTTATATTTTTTTTCAGATTTTTAAAGAAGACTTGAAGGAGACAGTAAAGGAAACTAGTTTAGTTAACTACCCGCACAAGTAAACCTAACAAAATAACTAGAAAAACAGGACTTGGTGATTGAGAAATCACCGTAAACTTGGATTTATCTTATCAACAAATCAGAGAATAACGAAAAAGGAATAAGTTTTTGTTGATCCCATAAGTGATTTTGATGATAACCAAACATTGGAGCATTCATTTATTTTACTAACAACTCTTTAAGTGTGTTACAAGTTTTTTTTAAGATGATTCTAATGCTTAATTACAACTCCTACATCCTTAGTTTTTTGAAATGAGTTGTGTTGTAAGTAATTCATATAAAGAATAACCTAAAGAAAAGGTTAAGTAAAAATCATGAAAATGGTTTACTTCTAGATGTGTTTCAAGCTTAAAATTCCTTAAAAATATGGTTAGAAGAGTTTGAAGGCATCTTGAGACTTTGAAGACTTGCTATATAATTTCTGGAGAAAAATTGATAATTCACTAAAGAATTCATCCGAGCCGACTCGAAGAGAAGAAAGCTGACTCTAGCGCATGGCATGCATGAAGCTTTCTGGCACGTAGATATCCGAGCCGACTTTAAGGGATCCGAGGTGACTCGTCTAGAGTACCATTTCCTGAATTAGACAAGCGAGCCGACCCAAAGGAAGTCCAAGCTGACTTTATTATTTAGTCAGACATTCGAGTCGACCCTTCAGAAGTTTGAGCCGACACCTTTAGAGTCTAGAAAAAGAGTTCTAAGTGAACAGCCAACTGAGCCGACCATAATGAGAAAGAGCTGACTCTTCTAGACTGGATTTCTGAATGCCTGTGAATCTGAGCCGACTCGAAGTAAGGTGAGCCGACTTTTCCAGAGTAAGGAATCAAGCTACTGAGGAACCTAGCCGACTCAATTGAAGAGAGCCGATTGGACCAGAACTACTCTGTGGATCCAAGCTAACTCGAAGATCGATTTCAGGGTTATAATGACTAGTTCTAAAACTTTGAATTTGAATCCAAAAAGTGCTCCAATGGTCAAATATTACATCCCAACGGTTTACAATGACTAAAATCATCTGAGAAGAGTACAATACTATATATTTGAGGGATTTGAATTACTTTAAAAAACAAGAAATGAATGTTTAATGCTAACTTGAGCTTGTGAGCTAGAGAGCACTGCAAGAGCATTCAAGATAGTCTTCAAGCCTTCACCAACTCCTAACAGAAGCTTGAAGCATTTATTGAAGAAGTTTAAGAAGCCAATCAAATGCATTGAAGTGCAATCAATTGGGCTTCTCTTGAGCTGCATCGGCAACCATTCGACAAAATTTGTTTATCATTCTGTTACTTTCTCTATAAAATTCTTTTTAAATTATTGGGTTATTGGTGAGCCTAGTTTAAAAGCCAAATAGGTTCTTAGTGATCCTGTTAAAACCAAGTGTTAGGTTCTTGGTGATTCTGTTAAAACCAAGTGTTGGGTTCTTGGTGATTCTGTTAAAACCAAGTGTTGGGTTCTTGGTGATCCTGTTAAAACCAAGTGTTGGGTTTCTTTAGTGAGCCCGATTTAAAAACCAAAAAGTAGAGGTTTGGATTATGAGCCTGTTAAAATAATCTAATTGTATTCCAGTTGGGGATATAATGGAAATCCTAAGTGGTAATCTTGGGTAGTGGACGTAGGAGCTGGGTTGCTCCGAACCACTATAAAATTTTTTATGTTTGTGTTGTGCACTCTTTTTATATCCTTCTTCTACTTTTAATTATTCAAGAAATTTTTAAAGAGTACATAATTGCTTAAACTTTTTAAATTTTCAATTCATCCCCTCTTGGGAAAGCCACCTGGGCAACAACTAGTATCAAAGCAGTGTCTCTGAATACATTTAGAGTAAATGGTGGGGACACCAGGATCAGACACAGGTTATTGGATCCCATTTGGTTTACCTAGTCATGTGTCAAATTTTTGAAAATTTTGTAATTAACTAAGATTGAGTCCTGTAATAAGTTGAGGTTAGTTGATTTGTCTCAACCCTCAACCTAGTCAGTATTTTGAGTCTTGTACATCAGTTATGAGTCCAATATGAGCCCAATTTTTGTACAAGAGAAGAGGTTACCCTATTTTAAAGTTCCACCAGGCCATATCCAGGAGTCAGAGGCCACTACATCAGCCCATGGGATTTTGTGTGACAACCCAGGATCCAAGATGCTTCCAAAAATCCTAATTCCTTCTAGATGCCCTCCAGATGCCCGGATTCCCTTCCAAATGCTAGAGTATATTCCCAGATCAGGGCATCTATGATTCCAGAGGTCCACCTGCATCCTAGTCCAAAGAAATCAAGTCCAGGTGCCAAGCCTAAGCCCTTAAGAAGTAAGATACCAGGGAATATTCCTGCTACCAGGCTACCAGGCTATCCTAGCTTCTAGAGGCCCAAGCCCATGCACCCAAGCCCCTTTTGGCCGGCTCCTTACTGCCCCTAGAAGCCCAACACGCCCTCCTAGGCATCCTTGGAGGGTTGACCAAGTCCAAGCTCAAATGGAGGTGTCCTTAAGTGAGAAGGAGAAGACTAGCCTAACCTAGTTAGGATTACTAGTTCTTTTAAGCTTTGTAATTCTAACCTAGCTAGGAAAGGACATGTAATCTAACTAGGAAAAGGCTTGTTAATCTATGTGTAACCCTAGTTAGAGAGGGCATGGGAACTCTATAAATACCCCACCCCTCCCTTTCTTGTAATCATTTCTTTCTTATAAATACAACTTGCTGAAATTTTGTGATATTGCCTTGTGTTTGGTTTTCTAGTGTTAGTTCTCTTGTTCTTGTGTGCTCTCATTGTATTCCCAAATTGAAACCCTGCTGTCCTAGCTTCTATCTGCATCTTTGGAGATCAGCCATGTCCAGAGGAAGACACCCTAGCTGCTGCCCCAATCAAGCAACTGCTTCTTCCCCGAGACATCCATACCTAAACCTAGTTCTTTCAATTCTAAACCCTAGTTTCTTATTCCTTTGTTTAACTGCTATTTTGATTGACCCTGATACTTGTAGGATCTCTGAGGTGTTTCACCTCTCCAGTGGAGGCTTTCTTTGCCTTCAGATTGGGTCAAGATCAGCCAAATGATTCAAGGAACCAAGGCTTCTTCATCCAGTCTCCAATCATAGTGTGAGTGATCCCTTATGTTACTAAATTTTAATATCGGACTGGTAATAACCCTTCCCTTCTCTTATTATCTGATTTGATGAAGACAAACTATCCTAAATTAGAAGTTTCTCATCTCTCGGGTCCTGGCTACTTACTATCTTGCATGAGTTCTTTGCGATCATGATGCTTCTTAGAATTGCTGAATATCTTGCTTGTCATTACTTAACTTTGGGAATTTAGCCTACAAATTCAATATTTAAAAAAATATAAAAAATTTAGTTTACTATTTTTCCTACATAATTAGCATTCTTAGAGTCGTCTCACATCAGTTTGGTATCTTAGCGGGTTTAGGATAGTTTTTTATTTGCTTTGCATTAATAAACCCTAATTTTTGCATTCTGTCCACTACATTAGGTATTTGTTCTTCATCTAATTTTGACCATATACAATTTTTTATTTTTTGTGAAATTTGCATGACATGTTCTCTGTCATTTCCTCTATTTTATCAAAATTTTTAATTAATTTTACAAAAAACTTAAATCATTGAAATTCGGCATATTAGAAACCCTAATAGAATCCTGAAAATTTCTGTAGCAGTCCAAAAAGCCTAGGATTTTCATCATCATTTGATTTTTTTTCTACATGCAATTTGGTAGGTATCATCATCACTATCCATCCTCTATTTCAGAATTTTTTTTGAATTTTTTCTACATCGGTAACTGTGTCAAATTCTGCATCAACTGAAACCCTAATTCAGTGATTTCTACTGATTTTGAACTTGACTAACTCAAACATAATTACTTCAAAAACCCCCAATCCCAAGACAAACTTTATTTGATAGCCCCAGTTAACTTAAACTTAACTTGACATCTCATAAATTATTTAAAAATTATTTTATTTTTTGATTGTTTTAGATTGCATCAGGACCATTGAATGTTCATCATCTTTTAATCTAATCTTAAGGGCAATCAATATAACATCAGGGCAAGAGGTCATAACCTGTCCTAGGCCCAAAACAACCACCCAGAATTTTCACCCAAGCCTTATTTAAAATTAATTAGACTTAATTTGCCCTAGTGGGCTAGGTGTCACCCAACAGGTCGGGTCCAAACCGTGTGGGCCAACTAGTGCATTTAATCTTTTAGCTATTACTGAAAGCTGGTGTCTAAGAATGCGGGTCCAGAGTCAAACGATCTAAGTGGTGTTGTAGTTTTTATTTAGGTCCCTATGAAAGCAGGGAGGGCCTCCCACACTCCCATCCCCTACCTGGCCAGTGGAAGGATTAGCTACTGGGTTAGGAGTAAGTTGAGCTGACCCATTCAGTTTTGACTCTAGGTCTAGCAAACCCTAGATTTTACTAACCTTTCTTTTGCATGCTTAGCTACATCATTTCATCTTGATTGTTTGAGTGATTGTATGACCACTAGATTAGGAACCCAATATCAAAAGTCTAAACCCCAACTAAACCCAACCATGGATCCCAATTTTGAGGCTTTCATAAAAGCCATGAATGACCAGATGGTTACCAATTAACTGCCTAAATAAACCAGTCCAACACCCAAACCCAAAATCAATTAGCCTAGATAAGCATTAGGTTTGACTAATTCGATACTAAGATTGACCAAATGAACTAAAGATTCAACCAATTAGGAACCCTTGGCAAGACCCACAGAGTTGAACCATTGCCCTATAGACCCCAGGAACCCATAGTCCCTAGATATGAATCTCATAGTAACCCACTATTCCTCAATCAACCTAAACCCTATAGGATTGATAACCCTAGATTTAAACCCATAACCTTTAAACCCATAACTTATGAACCCATAACCCTTAGTTTACCCATTCTTGTTATCCCAGACTTTAGTCAATTTTCCATTAGCCAAACCCCTCTTACCATCCCATTGGTTCACCAAGATGACTTAGAAGAAGAAATATATGAGGCTGACCCAAGTTTGGTAGAGAAGTATGAAGATAATGAGTCTATTGAAGATCTAGAAGAGTACCCTATAGAAGACCCAGGATTAGTTGATTATGACCAAACCTAGATAGAAACCAATCCAGTGTTAGTTGATCTAGTAGAAACTAAGGTAGAAACCACCCTAGAGTTAGCTGACTTTAACCACACCCAACCTATAGTGGAAGAACCCTTAAAGGAAGAAGACCATGCGGAATCCAATCCTATAATTAGCATCTTACCTGAGGAGCCACTAGAAGAAAACCCAATTAGAGAGCCCAATCCTTTGATTTATGAGCCAGAAGAGTTTATTAAGGACTTGACCTCTTTAAATCAGTACTCTCAGGATGAAGTCACCTCTTTGATACCACTTGATCTTTTTCCGGAAATCAATGACCCCTTCTTCCATTATGCAGACCATTTAGACATGCCTCAAACCCATAAGGTAAATATCTTTGTCCCTAGAGTCCAATAATTTTTTTTTTGATAGGGAAGTCTAGTCGAGTCTATTAGATATTAATCTTGAGTCCAATAAATTTACAGACCCAAACTACCTATCCACACATGCACTAGCCTCTGCATAGCATACGTATATGGAAATTAGTCAAAAGCTGAACCTAAGTAATGAACTAAATAACAACTTGGCTAATTCCTAAAGAAAAGGTAAAGTATTTTCTGTAGAGGATTTTGTAATTGTAAGGGAATTTTCTGCTCGTGAAGCTGGCCCATCCAAAATAATGAAGAGTAATGGACCCAATGCCTATGTGCCTGAGATATCACTTGATTTAGGTATTAGCTCCACCTTCATCATCTCAGATCTTACAAAGTCTAGGGAGACAGCAGTGATACCCAGCGAGCCCCTTGAGCCACTCTTTCTTTATGAGAGAACCCACTCCAGAGCGACCATATACAATTTGGCCTTTTGGTGAGGTAAAGATTGAGAGAACTCTGGACGATTAAGCTATTGGCACCTGGAATAGAGACTGTTAGCAGTATTTGGTCTAGTGGCAAGCTCAGTCAGAATCTGAGGACTCATGGATCACACATGAGGATCTGCAGCACCTCAACACAGACCTACCCGAGCACTATGAGAGCCAAATTGACCCTTACTCGACGGGATCGAGTTCCTTCCACCCCGGGAGAATTGGTGGGGATACCAGGATCAGACATAGATCACTGGATCTCATTTGGTTTACCTTATCATGTGTCAAAGTTTTCAAAATTTTGTAATCAACTAAGATTGAGTCCTGTAATATGTTGATGTTAGTTGATTTGTCTCAACCCTCAACCTAGTATGTATTTTGAGTCCTGTATATTAGTTATGAGTCCAATATGAGCCCAATTTTTGTATAAGAGAGGAGGCTACCCTATATTGGAGTTCCACCAGGTCACATCTAGGAGTCAGAGGCCACTACATCAGTCCATGGGATTTTGTGTGACAACCTAGGATCCAAGATGCTTCCAGAAATCCTGATTCCTTCCAGATTCCCTACAGATGCCCAGATTCCATTTCAAATGCCAAAGTATATTCCCAAACTAGAGCATCCATGTTTTCAGAGGTCCACCTGCATCCTAGCCCAAAGAAATCAAGCATAGGTGCCAAGCCCAAGCCCTTAAGAAGTAAGATACCAGGAAATATTCCTCCTACCAAGCTACCCGGCCACCCCAACATCCAAAGGCCCAAGCCCATGCACCAAGTCCCTTTGGGCCGTTCCCTTGCTGCCCCTAGAAGCCCAACACGCCCTCCTTGGCATCCTTGGAGGGTTGACCAAGTCCAAGCTCAAATGGAGGTGTCCTTAGTGAGAAGGAGAAGACTAGCCTAACCTAGTTAGGATTCCTAGTTCTTTTAAGCTTTGTAATTCTAACATAGCTAGAAAAGGACATGTAATCTAACTAGGAAAAGTCTTGTTAACCTATGTGTAACCCTAGTTAGAGTGGGCATGGGAACTCTATAAATACCCCACCCCTCTTCTTGTAATCATCTCTTTCTTATGAATACAACTTGCTGAAATTTTATGATATTGCCTTGTATTTTGTGTTCTAGTGTTGGTTCTCTTGTTCTTGTGTTCTCTCCTTGTGTTCCCGGATTGAAACCCTGCTATCCTAGCTTTCATCTGCATCTTTGGAGATTAGCCATGCTCAGAGGAAGATGCCATAGCTGCTGCCCCAATCAAGCAACTGCTTCTTCCCTAGGACATCCATATCTAAACCTTGTTCTTTCAATTCTAAACCTTAGTTTCTTATTCCTTTGTTTAATTGCTATTTTGATTGACCCTGATGCTTGTAGGATCCACGAGATATTTCACCTCTCTAAAGGAGGCTTTCTTTGCCTTCAGACTGGATCCAGATCAGCCATCTGATTCAAGGAACCGAGGCTTCTTCATCCAAGCTCTGATTAGAGTGTAAGTGATCCCTTCTGTTATTGAATTTTAATCTCTGACTAGTAAGAACCATTCCCTTCTCTTATTATCTAATTTGATGAAGATAAACTATCCTAAACTGGGAGTTTCTCAACTCTCAGGTCTAGGCTGCTTATTATCTTGCATGAGTTCTTTGCGATCATGATGATTCTTAGAAATACTGAATATCCTGCTGGTCTTTACTTAACTTTGAGAATTTAGCCTACAAATTTAATATTTAAAAAATATAAAAAAATTAGTTCATTATTTTTGCTGCATATTTAGCATTCTTAGAATCATCCTACATCAATAAAGATTGATGGTTCATCCCATGAGTACATCTTTGGTCGAAGGCCAATCTACCAATAGACCTACACTCTTCACAAGCACAAATAATTCTTATTGGAAAGCTAAAATGAAAATCTATATTCAAGCTATCAATTTTCTATTATGGAAGGTCATTCTAAATGGGCCACATATTCCCATGATCAAAATTAATGGCATGGATGTCCCAAAGCCTGAAGAGGACTGGGATAAACACGACATAAAGATGGAAGAATTAAATGCCAAAGCCATGAATCTATTATACTTTGCTTTGGATGCTAACGAGTTCAATCGAATTTCCATTTGCTCTTTTGCAAAGAAAATTTGGGACAAACTCGAAGTGACCCACGAAGGAACTTTCTAAGTGAAGACTTCGAAAATCAGTCTTCTTGTACACAATTATGAACTTTTCAAAATGGAACTAACTAAAACCATCTCTACCATGTTTACTCGCTTTACAGAAATTATTAATGGTTTAAAAAGTCTTGGCAGGGTTTATTCAAATGCTGATCTAGTACAGAAGATTCTCAGATCACTTCCGGACAAGTGGAACCCCAAAGTGACTGCCATCCAGGAAGCAAAAGATCTAAATGCCTTACCTCTAGATGAATTAATGGGTTCACTCATCACACATGACTAGCCATGCAGCATAGGACTGATGATGATCAGAAGAAGAAGAAAACAATAGCCTCCAAAGCTACATTGGATTCAAAGAAAGATGGGGAATCGGAAGATGACTGCACCTTCTCCGAAGATGATCTAGAAGATGAAGATATTGCTATGGTCGTGAGGAGTTTTAGAAGGTTTATGAAAAAGAAGAAAGGAAGATACTATAGAAAATTCCATAAACGAGGTGAGCACTCCAAGGACAAGGACAAGGATAAAGAAAAAGATAAAGAACAGATGCCCACGTGCTATGAATATAAGAAACCAGGGCACATTCATCTCGACTGTCTTTTGTTAAAAAAATCTTTCAAGAAGAAGAGAAAAAAAGTTATGGTTGCTACATGGAGCGACAGTGAGGAGTCGACTTCATTCGAAGAAGAAGAGACCATGAAAATTGCTAACTTCTATCTAATGGGTCTTGAAGACGAGGTAACATCTCCTGAACCTCAATTAGAATTTACTTTTGATGAATTGAATTCTGCTTTTCATAATCTACTATCTGAATTCAAAAAGGTTGGAATAAAGATAAGAACTTTAAAGAATATCAATGATTCTTTACAAAAGAAAAAAAGAAGATATTTCAAAAAATAATAATCTATTGTAAAAGAATTTACATGTCTTTTCTAAAAAATATAAAGTTTTGGAAACTGAAAACAATGCATGTCTTGACAAGAACAAAGCTTTAACTATTGAAAAAAATAGCTTGAAAAAGGAGGTTGAAAAACTCAAGCCACTGGTTGAAAAACTAACCTTATCTTCAAATAAGCTTGAGTTAATTTTAAAAGATCAATGAACTTCTAGAAACAAAGCTGGAATCAGTTTCAATTCTTCTAGTTCAAATAGAATTTCAGCTATTACTTTTATGACATCAAAAGCTTATGTTCCAAAATCAATATCTCAAGAAGCTTTTGTATTTAATCATTCTGCATCCATTTCTAAAGCTACAATGTATGTTCTAAGAATTTAAATAGAAAATCTTTTATAAGAAAAAGTTTACATCTGCATCAACATCTAGAACTTCAATTCGTACATCTTTTTAGAATTCTAGAATTATATGTTATGCAAGTCATGGAGTTGGACATAAATTTTTTTAATGTAATTCATTAAAAAAAAATACATATTCTAAGAATAGAATTAAAAGAATTTGGATTCCTAACAGAACCACCTCCGCTAACCTGCAAGGATCCAAGTTAGCTTGGGTACCCAAAAGAACTTCTTGATTATCTTGCAAGAATGTCTTACAGCCCAAAAATTGAAAAAAAGATGGTATCTCGATAGTGGCTATTCTAGGCATATGATGGGTGACAAGGATCAATTTATCATCCTAGAGATGAAAGAAAGAGGTATGGTTACTTTTGGAGATAATTGTAAGAAAAAAATAATCAGAATCGATAAGATCAAGATAACCCCCTATACTTTCATTGAAAATGTATTGCTAGTAGACATGTTGAAGCATAATTTATTAAGCATTAGTCAATTATGTGATAAAGACTTCAAGATTGTCTTTGAATCATCTATGTGTATTGTAATAAACTCTCTTGACTCTAGTAGTAAGTTCATTGGACATAGACTTAGAAATATATATGTGGTAGACCTTAATGATCTTGCCATGTCTAGTAGTTCCAGTCTAGTTGCAATGAATGCTAAGACCAAGGAGTCTTGCTTACTTTGGCATAGATGATTAGGTCATGCTAGCATGCATACTACTACTAAGCTAATTTCTAAGAATCTAGTTAGAGGCATGCCTAAATTTAAAGTAGATCTTAATCTTGTTCAGGTTGCATGCCAAATGGGTAAACAAACTAGGAAAGTTTTAAATCTAAAAATATGATTTCAACTACAAGACCCCTTGAGCTACTTCACATGGACTTATTTGGACCAACTAGGACCACAAGCCTAGGTGGTATGAAATATGCATTTGTAATAGTAGATGATTTTTCTTGATTTACTTGGATTTTGTTTATTGCTCATAAAGATGAAACTTTTAAAGTCTTTCAAAAATTTCATAAAAAAATTTCTAATCAGATAAATCTTTCGATAGTTTTAATTAGGAGTGATCATGGCATGGAACTTGAAAATCAATTTTTTGATGATTATTGCACAAAAAATGGCATTGATCATAACTTCTCCGCTCTTAGGACACCACAACAAAATGGTGTTGTAGAGAGGAAAAATAGGACTTTGGAAGAGATGGCCTGAACAATATTATGTGAAGGCAATTTTCCAAGATAATTTTGGATAGAAGTGGTGAACACTACTTGTTATATCTTGAACCGCATTTTGATTTGTCCTATTTTGAAGAAAATCCCCTATGAGCTTTGGAATGAAAAGAAACCCAACATTAATTATTTTCATGTATTTGGTTGTAAATGCTTTGTGCTTTATAATGGTAAAGATAATCTTGGAAAATTTGATGCTAAATCTGATGCATTACATAGCAAAGCATATAGAATATTTAACAAAAGAACTCTTACCATAGAAGAATTTATGCATATTATTTTTGATGAAACTAATCCCTCACATTCTAAGAAAGAAGAGTGCATAGACAATGATGCAGGTATAATTCAAAAAGAAATGGAAGATATTAGCATACAAGAAAGACCAAACCTAAGGAGAAGAAATAGTAAGTAAGGATCATGCTGATCTATCAAGGGAATGGAGGTATATAACTTCTCGTCCAAGAGATTTAATTATTGGTGATCCTTCACAAGATATTAGGACTAGGTCATCACATAGAGATGCACATGACTACCTAGCCTTTGTGATATAAATAGAACCTCATAGATTAGAAGAAGCTGAATCTGACCCTAATTAGATGATGGCCATGCGTGAAGAACTAAATCAGTTTGAAGAAAATAAGGTATGGACTTTAGTTGAAAGACCATCAGACCATCCCATCATAGGAACTAAATGGGTTTATAGAAACAAATTAGATAAACAAGGAAGCATAATTAGAAACAAAGCTAGATTAGTGGCTAAGGGATATAACCAAGAAGAAGATATAGATTTTGATGAAACGTATGCACCCGTAGCAAGACTAGAAGCTATTAGATCACTTCTTGTATTTACTTGCTACATGAATTTCAAACTCTTTCAAATATATGTGAAAAGTGTATTCCTAAATGGTTTTATATCCGAACAAGTTTTTGTAGAACAAGCACTAGGTTTTGAAAATCATGTTTTTTCAAATCTTGTTTTTAAACTCAACAAAGCATTATATGGTTTGAAACAAGCACCTAGAGCCTGGTATGATAGACTTAGCACTTTCTTGAAATAATTTTACAAGGAAAAATGTTGATAAAACTCTTTTCATCAAGAAGAAGGATAATGATTTATTAGTTGTATAGATTTATATTGATGATATTATATTTCGTGTAACTAATAAAACTTTTTGTAGAGAATTTGATAAGTTAATGTAGGGAGAATTTGAAATGAGCCTAATGGGTGAACTTAACTACTTTCTTGGACTTCAAGTAAAACAAATAAAGGAAGGAATCTTCATTAACCAAGCCAAATATACCAAAGAAATTATCAAAAAGTTTGGTATGAAGTTAAGCAAATAAATGAGCACACCCTTGATGGTGGGGGCATAAGGATCAGACACAGATCTGTGAAGTGTTCTTCTTGTGCTTGGCCGAACCCGTGTTACCCTAGCCTTCTATTGCATCCCAGGAGATCAGCCATGCCCAAAGGAGAGGAACCCTAGGCCACCCAAGCAAGGAGACCATCATCCTTCACCAAGCCACCCACTCCAAATCCTGATTCCACCTTCTTCAAACCCTAATATCCTTTTATTATTTTGTTGTTGCTTTCTAACAATCCTCTGATACTTGCAGGATCCCCGAGGTATTTCCCCTCCCCAGAGGAGGCCTTCTTTGCCTCTAGGACCTCCCAAAACAGCCATCTAATCCAAGGGAATGAAAGCTTCATCATCCAGGCTCCAATCAGAGTGTGAGTGATCTCTTCAATTACAGATTCTTTAATCTCTAATTGGTAACATCCTTCCCTACTCTTGATTTCTGATTTGATGAAGATTAGCTATCCTAAGCCAGGAGTTTCTCAATTCTCGGGTCCTGGTTCTTATTATTTTGCATGAGTATGCATGCAATATGATGATTCTTTGCATTGCTGAATATCCTGCTAGTCTTTACTTAACTTTGAAAATCTAACCTGCAAATTAAAATTATAAAAAAATTAGTTTTCTATTTTCCTGTATATTTAGCAATCTTAGAGTCGTCCTACATCACATGAGCCCAACCTGTAGATTGCATAAAGATGAAGATGGATCTAACATTGATCAAAAACTTTATCGAGGTATGATTGGATCATTACTGTACTTAACTGCAAGTAGACTTGATATCTTGTTTAGCATATGTATATGTGTTGGATTCTAATGTAATCCTAAAGAATCATATATGCTTGCTGTTAAAAGAATCATAAGATATCTGAAATGAACAAGCAATTTAGGTCTATGGTTTTCAAAACATTCTTCATTGAATTTGATTGGATTTTCGGATGCTGACTATGCTGGTTGTAAAATTGATAAAAAAGCACTAGCGGCATATGCTAATTTCTAGGAATGAATTTAATCTCATGGTACTATAAGAAACAAAACTCGGTAGCATTATCTTCTACTGAGGTAGAGTATGTTACTGCAAGAAGTTGTTATGTACAAGTGTTATGGATTAAACAACAATCAGAAGATTTTGGTGTTACACAATCTAAAATTCCTATCAAATGTAATAATGCAAGTACTATAAATTTAACAAAAAATCTAATTTAGCATTCAAGAACTGAACACATAGAGATTAGACACCATTTTATTAGAGATCATGTTTTGAATTGACATTGAACTAGAATTCATCCCTTCTGAAAACCAACTTGCTGATATTTTCACTAAGCCACTCAACCAAGATAGATTTGAAATGATTATAGAAGAATTAGGTCTTTGTGATCCCTTCTAGATTTTCCAAACCTAATTCCTTCAAAATTAAGGAAAAATTATCTAGAAAACCTCATACATTAATTCAATCTCTTTGAGCATCTCTCCATGAGATTTTTTTGAATTCATTTTCAGATATAATCAATTTCAACTTTTATGGAAAGTTTCTGTTCGAGTCGACTCGAGCAACTGTGCTTAGGTCGAGCCGACTCGAATCTCAGTTGCTTTTGGTTTTGCTCTGGTCAAGCCGACTCGGGCAATTTAGGGTTTGCCGAGCCGACTTGGATATTGGGCAAACTATTTTTTAATAGAGCCGAGTAACCTATTCTGAGCTTTCATGCTTTGTATTTCTGCTCTAAACCCTACCATTCATCTCGATATCCCTCCCATTCCTCCAAAATCCTTCCTTCTAAGTTCCAATCTTCTAATTTCTCCCAAATCTAGGCAATGGCACCTAAGAGCACTGTCGAAAAATGCTCTCAAAGGACTGTTCCCACTGCCGAGACAGTAGGAAGGCCAAAGCATCGGCAAGAAGAGCCGACTTGAGCAGTGGAAAGAGAAGAACAGAGGGAAGAAGAAGAAAGAGGACCAGTTGCTTTCACCACCTCTCCAAGGCAAGTAATTTCCATGTCCAATCGCCCAGTTACCTGTGGTAGAAGAATTATTTTCACTTTTCTGAAAGAATTAGGGCTGAAAATCGGAGATTCCATTGAAGAATTGGGGTGGGTGGGGATTCTTCTATTCATTAAATGTGCCTACTTACCCAACATTAGTGAGAGCATTCTATGAAAATTTTAGGCTTGAAGCCAATCATATAGAATTCGCAGTAAAAGGAAAGAGGGTAATTGTCACTGAAGAGAGACTAAGCAGCCTGATAGAAATTTCGACAGAAAGGTCAAAGCATTTGGTACTAAAAGATCGAGAGAAAACCCTAAGAACCATACTGAATAGGGAATACATTACTGGGGTTGGAACAGTCATGGCAAACTCTCTCTTATTAGAAATGAGGTTGCTCCATAACTTTATCGGTCAAATCTTTCTTCTGAGGATAGGAAGATTCGATTGGGTTAGCAAGAGAAATTTGTATTTCATGGAGCATATCATTGAGGGGGAGGCCCTCAACTTACCAAATATAATGATTATGCATATGAGGGAAGCAGTTAGAAAGGTTAAAGCCTGTTTTCCATATGGCATGGTACTAACACTGCTATTCGAAGCCTCCAGAATCAACCTTGAAGGGGAAGATGGAAGACCTCTTCATCATACTGATACTTATCCCTCCAAGACTTTGCAGCGCATGGATTATGAATTTAGTCGAGGATTCTGGAAAAGGAAAGGGTTTGATGCAAGAGCCATAGGAGCTTCTAGCACAGAGGATGATAATGATGATAGTAGTGCAGAAATACCTAGAGAGATCACTTCTGATACTGCTGCACCCTCCACATTGAAGCCTTCAGAGCATGTCATTGATGTACCGATTACTGAGGCTGTTGCACTTGAGCCAACTGCACATGAGGCTATGGAGACTATGCCTACTAAGGAGGGGAGTCCTAGGATCTCTCCTTCACCTACTTCTCCATGTTTACCTACATCTCCATTGGTTCCACCTGCTCCATCAGTTTTAGAATCTATTTCTGGACCATCTACTATTTCTATTACGTGACTCAGGAGTTCATTGCCGAGCAGATGAAAGGACTTGCAGATACACTAACCTGCTCTTTGACTAATATGTTTGGTGAGCTTCACCAGTCAGTGGACACTAGATTAGACCTGCTTAGCACTGAGGTCAGAGAGCTTCACACTAGAGTTGACTCACTTGAGTCACCTAGATCTGCCTCTCAGTTTGACACACACCCCTAGCAGCTACAATCCAATCTGTCTTTGAAACTATAAAAAGATCAGTTGAACAAAGCATAGAAGAATTTAGAACAAAGCTGAGGGAGTTAAGATTTTAATGGGAGGTATGGAACAAGGCAAAAGAATGGTGGAGGACTACACCAAGGGCATAGGGATCCTTAGGTCCGAGTTCAAAAGACTTAGAGGTTCTGCTGAAGCATTTGTGAATGCCCAAGCTGCTGAACTAGTTGCATTGAACATTGAGGTGAAGAAGCTAAATGAAGAGATAGATACAGTTGAATTTAAACTTGATCAGCTCTCCACCACTATCATTTCAGCATTTGCCTCTCCTAGACCTTGGCCTGTACCTAGACCTCAACCTGCACCTTAACCTGGACCTACCTCTACTCCACACCCTAGGCAGCCAGCTCCTTATCTTAGGCCCCAGGATTCTGAGCCACGGTATGTGGACCCAATAGCCTCAATGCCATCTTTTGTACCATCTTTTGGGCCATCCACTAGTATTAAGGTAGATATACCTAGTGATGGTGAATAGACTTTTGATCTCAATCTTTTATAATTTGTAATGAAAATTTTATGAATGCAATGAATACATTTTTGGCATATCTTTTGTGTATGAATTGAGCTTGTGCAATACTCTCAAAATGAATTTTAATTAGAATATCAAAGTTGAAATGAGAAAATGAAATTATCTCAAACAAATATTAACAACTTTCTCATTCTATTATAAAAATTGAACTTTGAAAAATCAATTGAACACCTTTTTGATTACTGACAAAAAGGGGGAGAATATTTAGAATTGCATGAAAAAGAAAGAAAGTAAAAGAGAGAATAAATATGAAAGAAAAAGGGGAAGAAAACTTATTGAAACTTATCTTTAGTTCATGCTCTATGCTCTTAAAACTTGCAAACTTATATTGAAGATCTTAAAGCATTAACTCTGATACTTTTCAACTCTAACACATTTTTGATACTTTGCAAAATTGAGCTTTGATACTCTGTATACATTAATAGCTCTGATACTTTGTGAAAGTGCTAGCCTTAACACTCTGATACATATAAAAGCACTGACACTGATACTAGATAGACTGTTTTCTTTTTTGCAAAAAGCTCTGATACTTACTTGCAAATACAATTAGCTCTGATACATGTTAATGCTCACTTTCAAATTCAGTTATACATATAATTATAAAGAATTTTTCATGCCTAGTATTTTGTCAACATCAAAAAGGGGGAGATTGTTGACTCCATAAGTGATTTTGATGATAACCAAATATTGGAGCATGCATTTATTTTACTAACAACTCTTCAAGTGTGATACAAGTTTTTGTAGGATGATTCTAATGCTCAATTGCAACTCTTATATCCTAAGTTTTTTGAAATGAGTTGTGTCATAAGTGATTCATGTAAAGAATAACCCAAAGAAAAGGTTAAGTAAAAATCATGAAAATGGTTGCTCCTAGAAGTGTTTCAAGCTTACAATTTTTTAGAAATATGGTTAGAAGAGTTTGAAGGCATCTTGAGACTTTGAAGACTTGCTAGATGATTTCTGAAGAAAAATTGATAATTCACTGAAGAATTCATCTAAGCTTACTCAGAGAAGAGAGTCGACTCTGGCACATGGCACGCATGAAGCTTTCTAGCACGCACATATCTGAGCAGACTCTAAGAGACCCAGGTGACTCGTCCAGAGTACCATTTCCTAAATCAGACAGGTGAGCCAACCCAAAGGAAGTTTGAGCCGACTCTATCATTCAGTCAGACATCTGAGTCGACCTTTCAGAAGTTCAAGCCGACTCCTTCAGAGTCCAGAAAAAGAGTTTTGAGTGAACAGCCAACTGAGCCGACTCTAATGAAAAAGTGCCCACTCTTCCAGACTGGATTTCTGAATGCCTGTAAATCTGAGCTGACTTAAAGTAAGGCGAGCTGACACTTCTAGAATAAGGAATCAAGCTATCCTCAATTGAAGAGAGCCGACTGGATCAGAACTACTCTATGGATCTAAGCTGACTCGAGTAGATCTGAGCCAACTCAAAGATCGATTTTAGGCTTATAACGCCTAGTTCCAGAACTTAGAATTTGAATCCAAAAAGTGCTCCAATGGTCAAATGTTACGTCCCAATGGTCGACAACAACTAAAATCATCTAAGAAGAGTACAAGACTATATATTTGAGAGATTTGAACTACTTTAAAAAATAAGGAATGAATTTTAATGCTAACTTGAGCTTGTGAGCTAGAGAGCACTACAAGACATTCAAGATAGTCTTCAAGCCTTCACCAACTCCCTATAAAAGCTTGAAGCATTTATTGAAGAAGTTGAAAAAGCCAATCAAGTGCATTGAAGTGCAATCAATTGAGCTTCTCTTGAGCTGCATCAGCAATTATTCGACAAAATTTGTTTGTTATTCTGCTGCTTTCTCGTTACAATTCTTTTTGAATTGTTGGGTTATTGGTGAGCCTGGTTTAAAAACTAAATAAGTTCTTGGTGATCCTGTTAAAACCAAGTGTTGGGTTCTTGGTGATCCTGTTAAAACCAAGTGTTGGGTTTCTTTGGTGAGCCTGGTTTAAAAACTAAAGTGTAGAGATTTGGATTGTAAGCCTATTAAAATAATTCAACTGTATTCCAGTGGGCGATATAGTGGAAATCCCAAGTAGTAATCTTGGGTTTGGATGTAGGAGCTGGGTTGCTCCGAACCACTATAAAATTTTCTATGTTTGTGTTGTGCACTCTTTTTATATCCTGCTTCTATTTTTAATTATCTCAATCACAACACTTAACACTTCAAGGAATTTTCAAAGAGCACATAATTGCTTAAACTTTTTAAATTTTCAATTCACCCCCCTCTTGGGAAAGCCACCTGGTTAATAGTTTTGATTTTACCAACGAAGAAATGCTCCTCTGAATCAGATTTGACAGAACTCTCAAGATCTTCATGGAAGTGTTTCAAGAACTCGATCTCGAACTTCGATCTTCCATGTGAAGCTAGTTTCAAGGCAAGAATACCTGATCTTGACTCCTAATCACCTATAACACTCAACAATGAAAATCATGAATTAAGAAGTAGCAAAGAAAAAATGAAAGAATGAAAGGAAAGGAAGGTTTAGAAATTGTGATTCTTTTAGATTTTCTGGTCAGCTAGATAGGTAGGATAACTAGGGCTTCGCACCCTGTGATGTTCTAAAGAACAAAAGAAAAGGGCCTCACACCCCACGATATTCTGAAGAACAAAGAAAAAAGGCCTCACATCCCTCGATGCACATAGCAAAGAAAATTCGACAGCATGTCTTTATTGGTTAATAATAATTGATTAATTACAAGGGATGGTTGGAGGGATATTTATAGACACCCAACCAGTGGTGTAAGGGATACAACTACTAGTTTTTTTCTCCCTTGTACTACAACTCCTAGAATCCTACTTTTGGGCATCCAGGACTCTTGCTTGTTGGCTAATTTGGAACTCTCATTAAAGTGGATGAAATTCATGAATTTTTTCATCCAAAGTGGTGGATTGGTGAGCTGGCTTGATACAGGGTCAAGATGCTCCATCACTTGGCCTTGCTTGCTGGACTCTAGAGTATGGATGATGTAGTCATCTACAAGTGAGTGGAATCTTCAGTCTAGATAGGAGAGGACTCAAGAGTTTTGGTGAGACTCTTGAGTTCTGGATAGGAGAGGACTCAAGAGTTTTGGTAAGACTCTTGAGTTCTGGAGATTTAAGCAACTGGCAACCTGTTTGATTAAAACTCTATGGTAGAGAACCTTTAAACTTCTTTCATTTGGTAAGCAACTAATTTGGAACTCTCTTTGAAGTTGGCGACAAGAAGAGGTGGTGGAATGCTTGGCTGACTTCTTATTAAATTGGCATGAAATAATTTGAGTGGGGCACCAAAGTGGAGAACTCCTTTTGCTTTACACATCTTAAAAAGAAAGGGTGCCAATTTGGAATTCATTTAAGACATGGTATGTGGGATGTCCAAACATAAGTGACATGGCAAGTGTGTTGTTCCAATGGAAAGTAATTTTTAAACATGTCACGTATTCTTGTCCTGGTTAAAGTGCCAAGCAATGTTATCCCAAAGACATGTCCAAACATGACATGTGTTGATGTCCAAATCCTTGAAAAGGTGGCACCAAGAAGAGGTTGTGTTGACCCATTGAGTGATTTTGATGATAACAAAACATTGGAGCATGCACATATATTACTAACTACTTTCAAGTGTTTCATAAGTTTTGTTGGATGATTCTTATTGATTAATAATTGCTCATACTTTATTCTGTTGAGTGTGTTAAGTTAAATTGTGATGCGGGATGGCAATCGATGTAACCTGGTTATTTGGAAAACAGGGAAAAACACCTAACAAACTAGGACCGTGGGAGGGCTAAGAAGCCTCCCAAGACTAGGGCATACTAACACTAAAATCTTAAGATAACTGATCTCTTTTGTTTTCAATTTTCTGGGTAGATGTGGCGAAGGATGGAGATGGGGGACCGGGAAGTGGAACTCATGACCCTGAGACTCACTTTAGTGGGGGATGCACACAGAAAGTCAGGGGTCAAAGCCTAAAGCTACCCTCTTGAGGGATCTCAGCACACAGCTACCCTCTCGAGGGATCACAGCACCCACTACCCTGAGCTCTCATCGAACCCATAATGCACATAGCATGGCTCTCACATAGATGCGCTAGGATGACTCTCAAAAGACACGAGGGGATGAAGAAGACAAGATGGGGGATAAATAGGGTGCTCACCGAACCCGTAATGCACATAGCAGGAAACGCCTCACACCCCTCATTGAACCCATAATGCACACAGTAGGGAACGAAGGCAAACGTGCCTAAGCCCAGAACCAGAACCGTAACCAATGGAAAATCCAAAAATCTATATCAAATCTCTCAGATTATTACAGGGGGAGAGGGGGCCTTTATATAGAAAAATCAAAACCCTCAGTTTCTTAGCCTCTAAGAAAACTAAAAAAGGAAAATAAATTACATCAAAATTCATGTTGCATCAAAAATGGTGCTGATCTGCTCTGAGAAGCGTGTCGGCTTGATGATCTGCTCCAGAAAGCGTGCTGCTATGAAAATGGGATAGCTTTGAAATTCGTGTAATCTCATCTCATGGCTGTGTGGAGGATCGATCTACCGACGGAGCACACGGCCGGCAACCGGGAAGCAGGCGACGGACGGGCGGTAGCCGGCCGGTGGTGCGCTACAGGCGGGGCGGCACAGGGGAAACAGCATGGCATGCCCAGCATGCCGTTTGGTCTCCCATGGCCGTGGGAGACCTCCTGTGCGCCGGCAAGGCCGGTGGACGGCTGGGAAGGCCGGGGATGGCGGGAAGGTGGCCGGCGGATAGGCGGGCGGTGGCGGCAGGCGGCCACGGTGGGTGACAGTGCAGGGGCGGCACGGCATGCACGGCTTTGCCGTTTGGGCTTCCCATGGTCGTGGGGCCTAAGGGCGCCGGTGGGGGCCCTCCGACGGCCGGGCGTTAGCCAACGGGCAGTTGGCAGGCGACCGGTGGCAGGTCGACGGTGGCAGGCAGCGACGGCGGTCGTGGGACGTGGGCGACGGTTGGTCTTCCCATGGCCGTTCGTCTTCCACGGGCGAGGGCGGCGGCTCCTCCGACGAGGGCGGGGGCTGGCGAGCGACGACGGCGGTCCGGCTGGGGCGGCCGGGGGTCTGGTGGCCCGGATCTAGGGCCGGAGAGGGCGGCGGCTAGGGTTTTGAAATTTTTTAAAAATCATGGGAAGAAGATGGAATAAGGCTGGAATAAGTTAGGAATAATATTGGGATAAAGCTGGAATAGAGGTAATTGGTGGAATAGCGGGAATAGGTAAAAATAAAAAAATGAAGGAAAATAAGAAAAAAATAGAAAAATATCCGGACTTGCCCTGGATCCCTATCATATTGTATGAGTGTTATATAAAGAAGAACTCCTTGAAAAACCTTTTAAAATCATGAAGCTGTGTTACTTCTATGAGTGTTGTGCTCTAGATTTAATTAGAGTTGGTTTGTATCAAATGTTTGAGAGTTTTGGTGAGAGTGTTCTCAAGTCTAATTGTAAAATTCTTGAAGAACTCACTCGAGCTGACCCAACCAAAAGAAGTGCTGACTCTATCTCATGGCATGCACTGAGATTCTGGCATGCAGCAATCAGAGCCAACTCGAGGGAATCCGAGCCGACTCGAGTAAATCCGAGCTGACTCAGGTAAATCCGAGCCGATTCATCTAGAGTCCAATTATGAAGTTTTCTGAGAACAAGCCAGGAGAGTTGTCCCCAACAAGAATGAGCCGACTCTGCCAGAACAAAATTTGAAGACCTGTGAAAGCGAGCCGACCCGAACTACAATAAGCTGACTCCTCCAAAGTGAAGAATTCTGATTCTGAGAGTTTGAGTCGACCCAAGTATAAGCGAGCTGACTCCTCCAGTATAATGATTTCAACGATGAGAGTTCGAGCCGACCTGAATGAAAATGAGCCGACTCGTCCAGAGTGTGGTTTCTGTACCCTAAGGCAAAGAGCCGACCCAGCTGAAGAAGTGGCGACTCGACCATTCGACTCAAAGGATTCTAGTCGACTTGAAGGATCCGAGCCGACTTGAGTATCGATTCCAGGTACATAACGGCTAGTTCCAGAATTCTTTTTTGAATGAAAAAAGGTGCTCCAACGGCTAGTTTTTGAATCCCAACGAACTACAATGGCTATATCCTTAAGAGATAAGTACAAGAGACCATATAAAGGATTTAAAAATAATGATTAAGGAGAGAGGATGCAAAATTGAATACAAAAAAAAGGAGTTTGTAAGCACAAGTGAGCATTCAAGACAGTCTTCATTCCTCACCAACTCCCATCTGAAGATTGAAGCATTCATTGAAGAAAGAAAGGAAGCCTTTCAAGTGCATTAAAAAAAAGTTAAAGAAGGCTTCATTAGTGCAACAATGGCAACTATCTGACAATGAGAGTTTGTTATTTATTGTTGCAATTACTTTCAACTACTTTATGAGTTGTTTTGGTTATTGGTGAGCCCGATTTAAAACCAAATAGGTTCTTGGTGATCCTGTGTTGAAACCAAGAGTTGGGTTTCTTTGGTGCTCCCATTTTAAAACCAAAAGGACTTAGGTTCTTGGTGATCCTATGTTAAAACCAAGAATTGGGTTTCTTTGGTGCTCCCGTTTTAAAACAATAGGGACTTGGGTTCTAGGTGATCCTGTTTAAAACCTAGTAAAGGTTTTAATTGTGAGCCTGTAAAACAATCCTACTATATTCGGGTGTGAATATAGTGGAAATTCCAAGTGGTATCTTAGGTAGTGGACATAGGAGCGGGTTTGCTCCGAACCACTATAATCTTTGGTGTGTATTGCTGCCTTTCTCTTTCATTTTAGATTTTGCTTTATATTCATAATCACAGTACCTTTCACTAAGAAAAGTTAAATTCCAAAAGCACATATCTACAGCAGTAATTATTTTTTAAAATTCCAATTCACCCCTCTCTTGGGTAGCCACCTGGACAACAACTGGTATTATAGCAGAGTCTCTGAATACACTAGAGTAAAGATTGATGGCTCATCCAATGAGTACGTCTTTGGCCGAAGGCCAATCAACCAATAGACCTCCACTCTTCACGGGCACTAATTATACATGCTGGAAAGCTAGGATGAAAATTTATATCAAGCAGTTGATTTTCAGTTATGGAAGGTCATTCTAAAGGGTCCACATATCCCCATGGTTAAAATTGATGTAGAGGATGTTCCAAAACCTGAAGAGTATTGGGATGAACATGACATGAAAATGGGTGAGTTAAATTCCAAAGCAATGAATTTGCTATATTGTGCTTTGGACAGTAATGAGTTTAATCGAATTTCCATTTGCTCTTCTGCAAAGAAAATTTGGGATAAACTTGAGGTGACCCACGAAGGAACTTCCCAAGTGAAGTCCTCAAAAATTAATCTTTTTGTATATAGTTACGAATTATTTAAAATGGATCCTAATGAAATAATCTCTGCCATGTTTTCATGCTTCACTGATATTATTAACATCTTAAAAAGTCTTGGCAGGGTATATTCCAATGCTGACCTTGTATAGAAGGTTTTAAGATCTCTTCCAGACAAATGGGATCTAAAAGTGACCGCTATCCAGGAAGTGAAAGATCTAAATACTTTACTGCTAGATGAACTACTAGGATCTCTCATCACTCACGAATTGACCATGCAGCATAGAACTGAGGATGATCAGAAGAAGAAAAAATCTATTGCCTTCAAAGCTGCAGTGGATTCAAGAAATGATGATAATGAATCAGAAGAAGAATGCTCCTCCATTGAAAATGACATGGAAGATGAAGATGTTGCTATGGTCGTTAGGAGGTTCAAAAGGTTCTTGGGAAGAAGGAAAGGAAGAAACTATAAGAAATTTCACAAGAATAAAGAATACAACAAGGAAAGGGACAAGGAAAGAGAGAAGGAAAAAGAAGTGCCAGTCTGCTATGAATGCAAAAAATCAGGGTACATTCGACCAGACTGTCCTTTGCTGAAAAAGAGCAACAAGAAAAAGAGAAATAAAGCTATGGTAGCAAATGGAGCGACAGCGAAGCGTCCACATTTACTGAAGAAGAAGAGTCCACAAAATTCACGAACTTCTGTTTAATGGGTCTAGAGAATGAGGTATCATCCCCTAAGCTTCAAACTAAATTTACTTATGATGAATTAAATTCTTCTTTTCATGATTTGCTTGCTGAACTCGAGAAAGTTGGGGTTAAAATTGAATCCTTGAAGAAACAAAATAATTTATTACTAAAAGACAAAGATGAAATTTCAGAAAAGAGTAATATTTTGCAAAAAGAACTAAATATTTTTTTTGATAATGTTACAGCTTTGAAACTGAGAAGAATGTTTTATTTGAGACAAACAAAGCTTTAGTTGCCGAAGATAATGATTTAGAAAAGGAGGTTGAAAAGTTTAAGCCTCTCGTAGAAAAACTTACTTTGAGTTCTAATAAGCTTGAGCTAATTCTAAAGGAACAAAGAGATTCAAAAAGCAAAGCTGGAATTGGATTTAATGCTTTAAATGCCAAAGGAATTTCAGCAACAAAATTTGTATCTTCAAAAGCTTCAGCTTCAAACACTAAATCTCAAAAAGCTTTTGGTTCATTTCCTTTAAATTCTATTTCAAAAGGCTTAAAGTACATTTCTAAGATTTCTGTTCAAAAATCTTTCAAGCCAAACATATCCATTTCTGCATCTGTTAAAGCTTCAAAGCATGCGTCGTTCAAAAATGACAAAATTGTTTGCCATGCATGTCATATATTTGGGCATAAATTTCACCAATGCAACTTTTTGAAAAACTCTAAGATTGGTGCAATGAAATTCAAAACTATTTGGGTTCTAAAAAAAACCAATTTTGCTAACCCGAAAGGATCCAAGTTAGCTTCGGTACCTAAAACCACTCCTTGATTATTTTGCAGGATTGTCTTCCAGTGCTGAATGCTAATAAATGATGGTATCTAGACAGCGGCTGTTCAAGGCATATGACCGGTGATAAAGACCAGTTCATCACCTTACAAATGAAAGAAGGAGAATCGGTTACTTTTGGTAATAATGGCAAGGGAAAAATAATCAGAATTGGTAAGATCAAGATAATATCCAGTACTTTTATTGAAGATGTATTGCTAGTAGACAAATTGAAGCATAATCTGTTAAGTATTAGTCAACTTTGTGATAAAGGTTTCAAGGTTATCTTTGAATCATCTATGTGTATTGTAACTAACTCTCTTAACTCTAGCAATAAATTTATTGGTCATAGACTTGGAAATATCTATGTGGTAGATCTAAATGATCTAGCCATGACTAGTAGTTCCAGTCTAGTAGCAATGAATGCTAAGACCAAGGAGTCTTATTTACTTTGACATAGACTATTAGGTCATGCTAGTATGCATACAATTGCCAAATTAATTTTAAAGAATCTAGTTAGAAGTTTGCCATATTTTAAAGTAGATCTTGATTATGTATGTGATGCTTATCAATTAGACAAACAAACTAGGAGGAGTCTTAAATCGAAAAATGTAATTTCAATTACTAGATCCCTTGAGCTACTTCACATGGACTTATTTGGACCAACTAGGACTACAAGCCTAGGTGGTATGAAATATGGCCTTGTGATTGTAGATGACTTTTCTAGATTCACATGGGTATTATTTATCACACATAAAGATGAAACCTTTAATGTATTTTAAGAATTTCACAAAAAGGTTTTAAATGAGAAAAATCTTTCTATTATTTCTATAAGAAGTGATCACGGGACTGAATTTCAAAATCAATTTTTTGATGAATATTGCACTGAGCATGGTATTGATCACTTCTCCGCTCCTAGAACACAATAACAAAATGGTGTTGTAGAGAAAAAGAATTGGACTTTGAAAGAAATGGCCCGAACTATATTGTGTGAAGGCAATCTTCTAAGGTACTTTTGGGCAGAAGCAATGAACACTACCTGTTACATATTGAACCGTGTTTTAATATATCCAATTTCAAAGAAAACCCCCTATGAGCTTTGGAATGAAAGAAAACCTAATATTAGCTATTTTTATATTTTTGGGTGTAAATGCTTTGTGTCGAATAATGGTAAAGATAACCTAGAAAAACTTAATGCAAAATCTGATGAATCCATATTTCTTGGTTATTCATTGCACAACAAAGCATATAGAGTATTTAATAAAAAGACTCTTACTGTAGAAGAGTCAATTCATATTGCTTTTGATGAAGCTAACCCCTCACCATCTAGAAAAGATGAGTGTGTAGACAATGATACATGTACACTTCAAAAGGAGAAGGAAGATCTAAGCATACAGGATAAGCCAACACAAGATGGAAATGAAGTGGTAAGTAAGGTTCATACTGATTTATCCAATGAATGAAAGATGTAACTTCACATCCTAAAGATCTAATTATTGATGATCCTTCTCATGGTGTTAGGACTAGGTCTGCACATAGAGATACACATGACTACCTAGCATTTATTTCATAAATTGAACCACATAGTTTAGAAGAAGCTGAAACTAACCCAAACTGGATGATGGCCATGCATGAGGAATTAAACCAGTTTGAAAGGAATAATGTTTGGACTCTTGTTAGTAGACCTTTAGACCATCCCATCTTAGGATCCAAATGGGTCTATAGGAACAACTTAGATGAGAATGGTAAGGTTTTGAGAAATAAACCAAGATTGTAGCTAAAGGGTACAACCAGGAAGAGGAAATAGATTTTGGTGAAACTTATGTACCGTAGCAAGACTTGAGGCAATTAGATTACTTATTGCATTTGCTTGCTACATGAATTTTAAACTATTCCAAATGGATGTCAAAAGTACTTTTCTAAATGGATTCATTTCTGAACAAGTTTTTGTAGAACAGTCATTAGGTTTTGAAAATCATGCTTTTCCAAATCATGTGTTTAAACTAAATAAAGCATTATATGGTTTGAAACAAGCACCTAGGGCCTAGTATGATAAACTTAACAAATTTCTGCTTGTAAATGATTTCAATAGAGAAAATGTTGACAAAATTCTTTTGATTAAGAAAAAAGGGAATGACATGTTAGTTGTACAGATTTACGTTGATGATATCATATTTGGTGCAACTAATGAAAACCTTTGTGGAGAATTTGCTGAGTTGATGCAGGGCGAGTTTGAAATGAGCCTTATGGGTGAACTCAACTACTTCCTTGGATTATAAGTAAAACAAATAAAGGAAGAGATCTTTATAAATCAAGCAAAGTATATCAACGAAATAATCAAGAAGTTTGGCATTGAGACAAGCAAAGAGGCTAGCACACCCATGAGCCTTACCTGCAGACTAGACAAAGATGAAGATAGTTGCAACATTGATCAAGAGCTCTATTGAGGTATGATTGAATCATTGTTATATCTTACTGCCAGTAGACCTGATATCTTGTATAGTGTATGTATGTGTGCTTATTTTCAATCAAATCCTAAGGAATCACACATGCTTGCTGTTAAAAGAATTATCAAATATCTAAGAGATACAAGTAATTTAGGTCTTTGGTATTCTAAAGAATCTTCATTAAATTTAATTGGTTTTTTGGATATTGACTATGCTGGATGTAAAAATGATAGAAAGAGCACTAGTAAAATATGACAATTTCTAGGGTTGAATTTAATCTCATGGCACTGTAAGAAGTAAAACTACGTAGCATTATCCACTGCTGAGGCAGAGTATGTTGCTGCTAGTAGTTGTTGTGCTCAAGTACTTTGGATTAAACAATAGCTTGAAGATTTTGGTGTTACACAATCTAAAATTCTAATCAAATGTGATAATATAAGTGCGATAAATTTAACCAAGAATCCTATTTAGCATTCAAGAACTAAGCACATTGAAATTAGGCACCATTTTATAAGAGATCATGTTTTGAACTATGATATTGTACTTGAATTTGTGCCAACTAAAAACCAACTTGCTAATATTTTTACTAAACCTTTAAATTATGATAGGTTTGCAATGATTAGATGTGAACTAGGTTTATGTGACCCTCTTTAGAATCCTCAACCTAATTTCTCTCAAACTTAAGGAAACATTATCTAGATAACCTCCACATTCTATTTCTATCTATGATTTTTCACTATGTAAAAAGTTTTGAGTAAGGCTTCAATTTTTTTTTGTGCTCCCTCTACTCGAGCCGACTCGAGTAGAAGTCATGTTGGTCGAGCCAGCTCGGATGTCGGGCCGACTCTTTCTTAAGTCGAGCCGTAGGGTTTTTTCATTTCATTTCTTTCTTCGGCTCCTCGTCCCTTCCCTCCAAAACCTCTTTTCCAAAAACCCTTCCCCTCCAAATCACCTCGGATCACTTTGTCTTTGTAGGAATGGCTCAATGAAAAGCTGTTAGGAAGAGACCTCGTCGAGAATATGAGCAAGCTTCACAAGAAAGGTGCTCCAAGTTTCATGAAGACAGCTCATCACAAATTCTAGCTCAACCTATTAAAGAATCGAGCTCCCCCTCTCCTTGATAGCAAATATCCTTGGGAATGAGACCTGTCATGACAGGGAGATGAATTCTATTTGGATTTCTCAAAGAAATAGTGCTAATTGTCAGAGATTTGATTGAAAACCAAGGTTGGCATATGTGTTCCTTAAATATTCTCACTTATCCAAACTTGGTCAAGGTATTTTATGAAAATTTGAGAGTTGGAGAGCAGCATGTTGAATCTGTTGTGAAAGGAAAAAGGATTATAATTTTTGAAGAAATTCTTGGCAACATGTTGGAAATGCCTTTTGAAGGGACTGAACACTTAGTTTTAAAAGACAGGGCAAAGGCACTACAAATAGTGTTGGAACAGGCTGAAGTGAATGAAATTGGCATTTTAAAGGCTAGCTCCTTATCAGTGGAAATGTGACTCCTTCATAGTTTTATTAGTCGAATTTTCTTACCTAGAACCGGATGGTTTGACTGGGTTAGTGAGAGGGATTTATATTTTATGGAGCTTTTGATTCATGGAGATAAGATAAATCTTCCTGCAATCATGTTATCTTAAATGAAGGAAGCAATCAGAAAGGTAAAAGCTTGTTTGCCATATGGCATATTACTAACATTGTTCTTCCAAGCTGCAAATGTAGATTTATCTGATGAAAATAGCAGATCACTTCTTTATACTGATACATACACTGCTAAAACCCTACAAAGAATGGGATATCTACTCTCTAAAGGCACCTGGAAAAAGAAAATTGATGCTCCAGCTGATACTGAAGAACAAGAAAAGGAAGGTGAGATGTTGGCTGGTGAGGACACTTCAGTTCCTATTCCTGAGCCATAGTTAGACTCACCTGTTCAGCCATCTTCTGATGCTCCTATACCTGACTTTGCTCCTACTGCTACTCCTGCACCCGCAACATTCATCACATTGACATCTTAGAGCAGCTCAGTAAGTTTTCAAAAGAATTATTAAGTTCTTTTGGGTCTATGATAAGTGATCTTAAATCTAAAGTGGACCAAGGACTTAATGAGCTTAGAGATGAATTAAATCAAGTAAAAATGAGAGTGGGAGCAGTTGAGAAAAGATTGGAGAGAGAAGACAATTATACTGAAGACTTGGGCATACTAAGGGGAGAACTTGGAAAGTTGAGAGGCTCAGCAGAAGCTTATGCAAATGTTCAAGCTTTAGAAGTACTTTCACTACAAAAGGAGGTTGGAGAGATCAAGGCCATAATGCAAAAGTTGACTTCTTCCAAGGATACAAAGAAGGTGGAAAGTGAGTTGAAGACCATCAATAATTTCCTATGGAAGTTATTGACTAAGGTTGAAGATCTTCAGGCAGTTCATTGTGCACCTATTGCAGGACCTTTTGATCCGACTCCCATTTCTTCTATTCCACCCAAAAGACCTCCTCTTTACATGCAAACTAGTTGTAGGAAACCTACAAAAGCTAAGGGAAAGTCAACTTATGTTATCTCTTCTGATTCTAGTGATAGTGACTAGAATCTTTCCTTTTTTTTCTAAACTATGCGTATTTTAATATCATCTCAATATACTAAACTTTGATGAAGGAAATGAATATCTTAATTTTGGGTACCTGTGTACTAGTTGTTATTTTTACTTTGATTGATTCTAATGCTATATTTTTTTAATAGAATATCTTCATAATTTTGAGAAGGTTAAATTATCTCAAACAAATCTAAAAAACTTTCTTAATCTATTGAAAAAATGAGCTTTACTGGCTTGACCTTTTTGACTTATGACAAAAAGGGGGAGAAATTTATGTACTTGCATGAGAAGGATAAAATCTATATGCTTTGATACATAATATGCTCTATTGATATGCTCAGATACATGAACATTAATCTTTCAGGATATGCTCTAATACATGAACATCAATTATCTTCTAAAAATCTTCTTGATATATATGCTCTGATACATAAAAATTTTCTTATGCTTTGATACATGAAAATTTTTTTTAGTATATATGCTTTGACACAAAATTTTCTTGAAAGACTTAAGAAATATACTTTATTAGTTATGTTCTGTTACATTATCTTGCATGGAAAGTTTGTTAAAGCATGGAGTATCTTATTGAGGGGGAGATTATTTCTCACTATCTCTCTTGTTACCACTAACATGCTCTAATTTTCCTTCCATGATCTAACATTAATGATAGTTAAGCATGTCATAAAAATGTATTATTCAAAATTAGAGTCAATTCTTTCTATACTTGTTTATACCTTCTTGCAAATACAATTATACAAGTAAACATAAAATTTTATCTTCTCTTTTCAAGCCCGGTGTTTTGTCATCATCAAAAAGGCGGAGATTGTTGATCCCTTGAGTGATTCTGATGATAACAAAATATTGGAGCATGCACATATATTACTAACTACTCTCAAGTGTTTCACAAGTTTTGTAGGATGATTCTTATTGATTATCAATTGCTCCTACTTTATTCTATTGAGTGTGTTAAGTAATATTGTATGAGTGTTATGTAAAGAAGAACTCCTTGAAAAACCTTTTAAAATCATGAAGCTGGGTTACTTCTATGAGTGTTGTGCTCTAGATTTAATTAGAGTTGGTTTGTATTGAATGTTTGAGAGTTTTGATGAAAGTGTTCTTGTAGGCTCAGGTAGGCAACCCAAGAGGGGGATGAATTGGAATTTATAAAACTTTTGAACTACTTTGATAAACTAAAGCAAGTATAAGCTAATTCAAATCAAATACTTGAGTTTAGGCAATGTATTTATGTGCTTCAAAATAATATGCAATGGAATAAACAAAATGAATGCACAAGGAAACAATCACACAAATACAAAGAAATTTATAGTGGTTTGGTGCACTATAAGGCACCTACATCCACTCCCCAAGATCTCCTTGGGAATTCACTAAGATGGTTTTGTAACCTAAGCTCACCAACAACCTTTACAACTTATTTTGTCTTCGAGCTTACAAGTCAAATCCTAGTTGGTTTCAAGGCTCACCAACAACCACCCTTGGTTTTATAGGCTAACCAAGAACCTAAACAACTTATTTTGGCTTCGGGCACACAAGTAAAATCCTAGTTGGTTTCAAGGCTCACCAACAACTACTTTGGTTTTCCAAGGCTTACCAAAAACCTCTTTTATTTTCAAGGCTCACCAAAAATATCAAGTAAAACAATGTAAGAACAAATATGAAAGAATATAATTAAAGCTTTCTAAAATAAAGCAAATATCTCTTTGAAGCCCTTTGAAAGTTGATGAAGATCTTGTCTTCAAGTTGTTGAAGCCTTTGATTAATATTTAAGGATGTGAACTTTGGATGCTCTCTTTGAAACTTGGAAACTTGAAGGCTTGAACCACTCAACTCTTGAATCCTTGAAAAATATTCAATGATTTCACCAAAAGATTACTTCTCCATTTGATTTTAGATATTTATATAGCCTCCCAACACTTAAATGACCGTTTATAGCCATTGGAGATGAAAATATGGTCATTTGGAAGCAAATTGGAGAAGTTCTGTAGCCCAGAAAACTAGCCGTTACAGTCCAAGTGTCGACACTTCACCTTCAGGTGTCGACACTTCACCTCCAGGTGTCGACACTTTACTTTCAAGTATCGACATTTTATTCCTGTGAGTCGACACTTGAGGCAAAACACCTCAAGATGGCATAGTTCTGTATTTTGAAAAATCTCAGGCCTTGAGTCGACACTCCATTTGCAGGTGTTGATACTTGATCTTCAGGTGTCGACACTTCAACTCTAGGTATCGACACTTGGACTTGCCATTACTGAAACTTGCTGAAAATCAAACTTTAACTTCTTCAAGTTCTTCCATACCAATTCCAAAGTCCATATACTTGATTTTTCATTAATTTAAGAACTTTTTCAACTGAAATACAAGCATTTCTTCATTCAACATGGATGAGTACTAAGATCTGATAAACATACTAAAAAATATAATTAGTACTCATATATACTTAAATATTTTATCAATCATCAAAATCAAGACCAGAGTCAACAATCTCTGCCTTTTTGATAATGACAAAACCTTTAAGTATATGAATAGGGTAAGCTTAAAAAGATTAATAATAGTATAAACATGTAAGCTCAAAAACAATAAGCACAAAGCTCCCCTTCAATATATGATCCACAAAATTTTCAAAAAATTTTCAAAACATTTATCAAAATATGCAAAATTTTTAAATTTTTTCTATATTACTGATTCTTTCCTTAAGATAAAAACTTATTGCATTCTTCTCCTCCTTTTGCACTTTCTTTCATTTCTCATATGATTTTTTAATTTTTATCCAATCATTTCCTTTTCAAATTTGACATTTTTCTCTCCCTTTTGACATCATGAAAAAGGGTGAAAGGCAATACAAAATAAGAATGAAGGTGGAAAGAATAGCAAGTAGATCATCAAAATTAATACATGAAATCAAATAATTATGATACCAATTGAATATGATACCATTTGAATATAACTCTCCTCAAAAGATTATATTTGAAAACAAGGAGAAGGAGTATCAAAGTAATATAAGTACAGCATGATATCAAGCAAAACATTAAAAGCATTATATATGATAACAAATATTTAGATGCTCCCCCTAAATGTTATTCTTTCTTAAAAATATGCATTCATTTGAGAAATAAAATATGAAAGCTCATACATCATTATTTCAGATAATTTTGAGATATGAATATAAACACTAAATCTAAAATCAAAGATTTGAGATTTTCAATATATGCAAGATTTTTTAAATACAAAACATTGATTATTTAAAAATTTTAACATGATTTAAAATCAATTTGAAATGATTTGGTATCCATACAAATATTAGAAGTAATTTGATAGCAAGTCTAGCTACTAGAGCAAGGGTTTATCAATATGCATACCTTCTTCTTAAATGTAACCCTTAACTACAAGTTCTATACTTGTTCTAAATAATTTCCAGCTTAAGCATAGATGTCAAACAAGAAAACAAAACATTTCACTTAAAATTATATTAATCAAAATCAAGTGAAAGTCTAATAATCACAAGTATAAATCATGGGAGCATGAAATCCATCAACATCAAAATGGTTCATGATCATAACTAATGACTATTAGTCTAAGCTTGATTCTAATTAATCACTTAAAACATTTTTCAAAGTGATATGCATCTTTAAAAGTATTTTTCATGAAATAATTTAAAATACATTAATCAAAATCAAGTGAAGATCTCATACTCACAAGTTTGATCATGATAACATGAAATTCATCAATATCAAAAAGTTCATGATCATAGCCAATGACTATAAGTCTAAACTTGATTCTAATTAAATATTTTTTTAAAATAATTGATGCAATATTTATAACAAATATTAAACTACATTTTTTATTATGGAAGGAAATGTTTAGAATTTACCAATATACATAATCCTTCCTTTTATCATTTAGTCCAAAATTTAGCTTGTCCACTTCTTCAAATTATCTTATATAGCCATTTATTAAAAACTTCCTTTCTTCAAGTTGGGCTGCAAGACATTCCTGCAAAATATACTAAGTGGACAATTTTGGTACCCAAACTTTCTTGGATCCTTTAGGATTAGTGAATATGGTTCCTTTTGGAATCCAAACTTTTCTTGATCTACAAGGATATGCATTAAATTCAGATCTACAAGTCAAATTCGAAGAAGTGGGAATAAACAAATTTTTAAATTTTTTTTGCTTCTTTTCTTCAATCAAAATATTTTTCTCATTCAAAAATTTATTACATAAATCTTTCAAAACAACATTTTCCTTTTCTAGAAATTCTTTTTCTTTATAAAAATTATTCTTTTTATTTTTAAAATATCAATCTTGGTATTTAAATTATCATTTTTATTGGCAAGATTTGTGTTATCAAAAGAAAATGAATCTACATGCTTTCTTAATTTCTTGTACTTAACTTTTAGCAATTTATATTTATACACAAGATCATTAAATGCATCATGTAATTCATCAAAGATAAAATCATAATCATTTTTAGTACATACCTTTTCCTCATTTGCCATGAAGCAAAGATGGGAAACTTCTTGTTCATCATCTGAACTTGAATCTTCACTATCGCTCCAAGTTGCCATCATTATCTTGAATTTCTTTTTGGCCTTGAGGGCTATTATCTTCTTCTTTACATCAGCTTCCACTATCCTTTGTCATAAGTTCAACTCATAGGCCATGAGTGAACCGTTAAGCTCCTCCAGAGATAAGGTTTTTATATCTTTAGCTTCTTGGATTACCGTCACCTTTGGATTCCATGATATTGGCAAGGATCTAAGAATTTTATTCACCAAATTAGTATTAGTATAGATTTTGCCAAGACTTTTTAATTCATTAATAATAGTCATGAATCTAGTAAACATGTCAGATATAAATTATAGTGCATCATTTTAAAGATTTCAAAAGAATGTACAAGCAAATTAATTTTAGAATTCTTTACTTGAAATGTACCCTTATCAGTAACTTCAAGTGTGTCCCATATTTCCTTCGTCGATGTGCATGTCAAGATTCTATTAAATTCATTTATGTCCAATATACAATAAAGTAAGTTCATTGCTTTAGCATTGATTTCAGTTTGTTTAATGTCATATTCATTCCAATCCTCTTCGAGCTTTGAAATGAAAATGCCATTAACCAAAATGGAAGGAATATGAGGATCCTTAACAATAATTCTCCAAAGATGATAACTAATAGATTGAATATGGATGCGCATGCGAGTTTTTCAAAATATATAATTTGTGCCATTAAAAAATGGTGGTCTAACACTAATACCTACAAGGGTTTCCATGAACTTTTAGCTCAAAATTGTTAGATTTACAAATAGAGCACCGAGCTCTGATACCAATTATAGGCTCAAGTAGGCAACCCAAGAGGGGGGGTGAATTGGAATTTATAAAACTTTTGAACTACTTTGATAAACTAAAGCAAGTATGTGCTAATTCAAATAAAATGCTTGAGTTTAGGCAATATATTTGTGTGCTTCAAAATAATATGCAGCAGAATAAATAAAGTGAATGCACAAGAAAACAATCACACAAACACAAAAAAAATTATAGTGGTTCGGTGCATTACAAGGTACCTACATCCACTCCCCAAGATCCCCTTAGGAATTCACTAAGATGGTTTTGTAACCTAGCATCACCAACAACCTTTACAACTTGTTTTGTCTTCAGGCTCACAAGTCAAATCCTAGTTGGTTTCAAGGCTCACCAATAACCACGGTTGGTTTTACAAGCTAACCAAGAACCTAAACAACTTGTTTTGGCTTCGGGCTTACAAGTAAAATCCTAGTTGGTTTCAAGGCTCACCAATAACTACTTTGGTTTTTCAAGGCTTACCAAAAACCTCTTTGGTTTTCAAGGCTCACCAAAAATCTCAAGTAAAATAATGTAAGAACAAATATGAAAGAATATAATTAAAGCTTTCTAAAATAAAGCAAATATCTCTTTGAAGCCCTTTGAAAGTTGATGAAGATCTTGTCTTCAAGTTGTTGAAGCCTTTGATTGATGCTTGAAGATGTGAACTTTGGATGCTCTCTTTGAAACTTTGAAACTTGAAGGCTTGAACACTCAACTCTCGAATCCTTGAAGAATATTCAATGATCTCACCAAAAGATTACTTCTCCATTTGATTTTAGATGTTTATATAGCCTTCCAACAGTTAAATGATCATTTATAGCCATTGGGGATGAAAATATGATCGTTTGGAAGCAAGTTGTAGAAGTTCTATAGACTAGAAAACTAGCTGTTACAGTCCAAGTGTCGACACTTCACCTTTAGGTGTCGACACTTCACCTCTAGGTATCGACACTTCACCTCCAGGTGTTGACACTTCATTTTCAAGTGTCGATATTTCATTCCCTTGAGTTTACACTTGAGGCAAAACATCTCCATATGACATAGTTCTGTATTTTCAAAAATCTTAGGCCTTGAGTCAACACTCCATTTGTAGGTGTTGATACTTGATCTTCAGGTATCGATACTTCAACTCCAGGTGTCAACACTTGGATGTGCCATTGTTGAAACTTGCTAAAAATCAAACTTTAACTTCTTTAAGTTCTTCCATGCCAATTCCAAAGTCCATATACTTGATTTTCCATTAATTTAAGGATTTTTTTAATTGAAATACAAGCATTTCTTCATTTAACATGAATGAGTACTAAGATCTGATAAACACACTAAAAAATATAATTAGTACTCATATATACTTAAATATTTTGTCAATTATCAAAATAAAGATCAGAGTCAACAGTTCTCTAGTTTAATTGTAAAATTCCTGAAGAACTCACTCGATCATACCCAACTAGAAGAAGAGCCGACTCTATCTCATGGCACGCACTAAGGATTCTAGCATGTAGCAATATGAGCCGACTCGAGGGAATCTGAGCCGACTCAAGTAAATCCGAGCCAACTCATCCGGAGTCTAATTATGAAGTTTTCTGAGAACAAGCTAGGCGAGTCATCCCCAACAAGAACCGGCTATGCTAGAAAAAATTTTGAAGACTTATGAAAGCGAGCCGACCAGAACTACAACAAGTCGACTCCTCTAGAGTGAAGAATTTTGATTCTGAGAGTTTGAGTCAACCTCAAGTAGAAGCGAGCCGACTCGTCCAGTATAATGATTTCAACGATAAGAGTTTGAGTCAACCAGAATGGAAATGAGCCGAATCGTCCAGAGTGTGGTTTCTGCACCCTGAGACAAAGAGCCAACCCAGTTGAAGAAGTGGCAACTCGATCATTCGACTCGAAGGATCTGAGTCGACTCGAAGGATCCGAGCCGACTCAAGTGTCAATTCCAGGTACACAATGGCTTGTTCCAGAATTTTTTTTTGAATACAAAAAGGTGCTCCAACAGCTAGTTTTCGAATCCCAAGAAACTACAATGGCTATATCCTTCAGAGATAAGTACAAGAGACCATATAAAGGATTTAAAAATATTGATTAAAGAGAGAGGATGCAAAATTGAATACAAAAAAAAGGAGTTTGTGAGCACAAGTGAGTATTCAAGACGGTCTTCATTCTTCACCAACTCCCATCTGAAGATTGAAGCATTCATTGAAGAAAGAAAAGAAGCCTCTCAAGTGCATTAAAGAAAAGTTAAAGAAGGCTTCATCAGCACAATAGCGACAACTATCCGACAACAAGAGTTTGTCATTTATTGCTACAATTACTTTCAACTATTTTGTGAGTTGTTTGGGTTATTGGTGAGCCCGATTTAAAACCAAATAGGTTCTTGGTGATCCTGTGTTAAAACCAAGAGTTGGGTTTCTTTGGTGCTCCCGTTTTAAAACCAAAGGGACTGTGTTCTAGGTGATCCTGTTTAAAACCTAGTGTAGGTTTGGATTGTGAGCCTGTAAAACAATCCTACTGTATTCGAGTGTGAATATAGTAGAAATCCTAAGTGGTATCTTGGATGGTGGACGTAGGAGCGGATTTGCTCCAAACCACTATAATCTTTGGTGTTTGTATTACTGCCTTTCTTTTTTCTTTTAGCTTGTGCTTTACATTCATAATCACAACACCTTTTACTAAGAGAAGTTAAATTCCAAAATCACATATCTATAGCAGTAATTATTTTTTAAAATTATAATTCACCCCCTTCTTGGGTAGCCACCTGGGTAACAGGTTGCACATGCCAAGTGGCTTGGGCTAGCACATGGAATCACATGGCTTGCCTTGAGCTAGCATATAGGGTCACATAGGTCTTCAATTGGGTGCACATGGAATATTGTTTTTGGTCCCCTTTTGTAATACAGGACTCAATGACTAAACTAGTTACATGGACTCAATAAATAACAAGTCACATGACTCAACTAAATAACCAACCATACTTAATTAGGCTTGCGAATAAAAACCCAATTAAAGTTGGTAAAAAGGGCTAATTCAAACTGGACCATTTAAATCCCAATTGGGTAAATAGGGTTTGACTCAATTAGGATTTCGACTCAACTTGGTAAAATGGATTTTATCCCAAAATAAACAAAAATTCTAATTACAGTTGGTAAAAAGGGTTTACCCTAACTAAATCAAAATAACAGAATTTAAAATAAATATTTACATGGTAAAAAGGGTTTGGGTTCAGGATTTTATTCTCAGGTGATCTACAGAGATGTGGATTCAACTTGTCGATTTCTTTTTTCCCTAATGCCCGCACCACTTGGGAGTTGGCTAGTTTGGCTTGGAGGGCGTTCACTTGACCCTCTAGCTCTTGAACCCGGTTGGCCTGATTCTGGGCTTCGTCCCTCTCCTTGTGGAGATGGTAGTCACGCTTCATTAGCACTAAGTAGGAGTCCCTGATGAGCTGAATGTTAGTGACCACCTGCAACAGTCGCATGGAGAAAGTTAGTCAACATCTAATGGGTAGAAGAGGAAAATGAAGTAATCAAAAAAATGGCTTATCGATAGAAGTAAGGGGAACCCCCCGGTGAGAACGTTCACCAATTGCCAGCTACTCTTCTCCTGGTGGTCTTGCAACTGGTTGATGGCATTCATGATCTCCTCTACCTGCATCCCATCCCTCGTCAGCCTCACATCCCGAGGCAGGTAGAGGAACATCTTTTTCATCCCCAGCCTTGACATCATAGATGGCTTTGAGGGCTCTGGTGTGGCCACTGGCGAAGGTGTGGTGGTAGTGGGCTGGTCACCGGTGGCTCTACTTCTTAGTGGTGGGGCCAGTCTCTTTGTGGTGGTGTCTTCTACCACCTCCATCAATTTCGGTTGGGGTGGAGCTTCGGTTAGTGGAGGGGCCACCAGGGTTGCTAGTGTGGCCCCCTCTGCTAGGCTGGCCTCGCTCTTGGGCCTGTGGGCTGGGGGATGGACTGCTGGCCCAGGTGCGATCGATGCAGTAGTAAGCCCGCTTTCGACTGGCCCAACGGCAGGCTCCTCGCCGAGCCTCCGCCCTGGCTCCTCCTGGGCCTTCTTCATGGGCTCATCTCTGGGTCCCGTGGAGGCAGCCCTCTTCTTTGACATGCTGAGGAGCTGGCTCATGGTGAACTTCATCTTTGTGATACAAAAAGAAATTGGTCAGTCCCTTGTTGAAGCTGGATCTACTTGGAAGAAAAAGATGCCCTACATCAAGCCTTACTCTGAGGTTGGGTGGGCTGACCTTGGCATCGATGAGGTTCTGCTCGTTCAGCAGGTCTTAAAGAGCTGGGACCTTAGAAGTGACGAGCCAGTCGTATACTTCTTTATCGGCCGGCTCGATAGTAGATTGCCGATTGGGGAAGCGATTTAGGTCACTCCAAACTTAGTCCATCCCCTCAATGGAGGTGAACAGGAACCTGCTCTTCCACCCTTTGATGGAAGAAGGCAGGTGAAGCTTGATGGCCCTTGGGTGGGGGGCTACGAACTACCACCCATTATCAACTGGGTGGCACTTCAAGGTGAACAAGGCCCTAAAGAGGGAGAAATTGGCTACAATCCCATGGAAGTGCCAAAGGATGATGAAATAAAAAATGATCTTAACAATATTGGGGTTAAGTTGGGCTGAGACCAGATGGTAGTTATTGAGGAAGGAAAGAAAGTGTGGAGAGAAAGGTGGAGGCCCCTGAAAAAAATCTTCGTATAGGATGATCCAGCTGGGGCCACTGAAAGTTACCCATTCCTCTAGTCCTTGGACTGAGAGCCGGATGGAATCAGGGATCCCATATGCAATTTGGATGCAGAGGTGGTCCTCATTGATCATCGCCGAAGCAATTCCAGTGGGACCAATCAACTCCTTGACAAGAGGAGGAGGAGGAGGAGGAGTTGTAGGGGGTCCTATGACTATCCCCATCCGACGGGGATCCCTGTGATTGCTACTAGAACTTCCTCCTCCTTGCTATCCGAGGAATGAGGCCTCGACCATGACAACCCCACCATATTGGAATGATCCAGGCGATGGTGCCCTTTGCCAGAAGAACTCATGAAGAGAAGAAGGAAGAAGACAAAGGAAAGATGGAAACCTGGAGACTCCATGGAAACTCACCTTTTGCACAGGCCAAAGGAGAGGAAAGAAGGAGAGGAAAGAGGAAGGAAGGAGAAGGAAAAGGCTGACCTGCTAGGACTCCGAACCCTTGATCAAAGAAATGGAAGCAAGATAGAAGGAAGAAGAAGCATTGCAAAAAAGCATTGTCTCCTTCGCTCGAAAAATCCTTAAGGGGTGGGAGGACAAGTCCCTTTCAAAAGCCTACAGCCCTTGTCATCTTGTACCGGTCGAAGGCATGCACCCTTTCTCATCCCTAGCCAACCAAAGCCTACCATGCATTGAAATCCACCGAAGGTGATGCTTTCATTTGGAGGTGATTGCTTCAGGCTAGGCATAGCAATTATGGCCCCCTTTGAGAGGGCTGATGTGGAGTCACCTCAGTGGTGCTAAAGCATGATCTCCGGGGTGTTGGTGCTCAAGGCATTAATAATGCAGGAGGAGCATCCTTCCATGTCAGCATGATCATTATTCCCTTCACCCCGAGCACCACATTATGCTTTGGGACTCGAAAGTGGGGGGCACCTAATGTGGCATTGTCACTAATATGGAACCTATGATGGCACTAGTTAGTGGTTGCACTGGAGGAAAGTGCCATTGGATATGGCGACAGAATAAAGATCCAGAGTCGAGCCGCCCTCGTGTCTAGAGTGCGCTCCCACCTTCAGAAGTGGAACCCCTAGCCAGGGTTGCGCTCCTGCCTTCTGAGGTTGAGCTCCCGAGATAGAGCTCCCCTATCCTACAGAGCTCAAACCCCTGACCGAGGTCAGCTCCCATCCAGGGTTGAGCTCTCGACTGAGGTCATGCTCCCGCCATCTATGGTCGAGCCCTCGATCGAGGTTAGCTCCCATCCAGGATCGAGCTCTCAGTCAAGGTCATGCTCCCGCCATCTGGGGTCGAGTTCCTGAGATAGAGATCTCCCATCTAGTTGAGGTCGAGTGATGAGAGACTAATAAATAAGAATGAAAAATAATAATTAATATTTTTTATATTTTTAGATTTTAAAGAAAGACTCAAAGGAGATAATAAAGGAAACTAATCAAGTCAATTACCCACATAAGTAAACCTATAAAGCAATTAAAAAAAGCAGGACCTGGTGGTTGAGAAACCACAAAAACTAGGATTTATTCTCAATAATTCAAAAAATAACGAGAAGGGAATAAGCTTAGTTGTACCAACAAAGATCGCTCTCTTGATGTAGGTCTGGCAGGACTATCAAGATCGTAGCTATAGGGTTTCAAGATCTCCCTTCCGGGCTTTGATCTTCCACACGATGCTGGTTTTGAGGCAAGAACACCAGATCTATATTCTTGGTCACCTACAAAACACTCAGCAAAGGAATCTTGGGTTAGAAAGCAGTAAGAAAGGGAATGAAAGAAAAGAAGGGTTAGTGGTAGTGGATGGATCTTCTTGTCGGCTGGATAAGTAGGGCCTCACTCCCCGTGATGCTCCAAAGGAACCAAGGAAGGGCCTCACACCCCGCGATGCACACAGCAAAGGAAGATTTCGAAAGAATGTCTTTGTATTTTAATAATAATTGCATGAATTACAAGGGGGGATGATGGGATATTTATAGATCCCCAACTAGTGGTGTAAAGGACACAGATACAAGACTATGGTTCCCTTTGAATTACAACAGTAGAATTTAGGTCTAGGTAGCCTGGACTCCTGCTCGATGGACTAAATGGGACTTCTTTCAAAGTGGGCAGCAACAAGAAGCTTCTCATCCAAGGTTGGCACCAAGATGGAGATGGGGTGATGTACTTTAATGAAGGGCCAAGATTGCTTCTTTGGTTGGTCATGATTGGTGGACTCAGGAGTCTAGATGATGTGGGTCCTTGCAATCAAGTGGACTCTCTAGTTTGGATAGAAGAAGACTCAAGAGTTTTGATGAGACTCTTGAGTTCTTGAAGCTTGAGCAGCTAGCAACTTGTTTGATCCAATAGATTGAAGCAAGAGTACCTTCCAACTTCTCCTCTTTAGATGATTAGATAATATAGAATTCTTTGAAGTTTGGGTGTTGAAACTTTGCTTGGCTGACTTCTTGGAATTAGCATGAAGAAGAGAAAGAGGAGTTGGCCGAATTCTTCCTTGGTTTTGGCATGATGGAATAGAATGGAAGGTGCCAACTTGGAGAGTCCTTCACATTTACTCATCTTAAAATATGAGGTGCCAATTAATCCTCTTCTCATGGGCCGACCAAAGGGTGTTGTCATGTGGTGATGTCTTAATCTTTTTGTATGTTCGAACAAAGTGACATGCCATGTGTTGATGTCCCCTGGTGATGTGGCAGGTGTTATCCAGAAGTCTTGCAAAGGTGGTGCCAAATAGGATGACATATGGCAAGAAACTTGTGCTAGCACATGGGTCATGATTTGAGTCATATGGGTCTTCAATTAGGTCCCCCTAGTGTTACAGGACTCAACAACTAATTTTTACAAGACTCAGAACCAAATAACTAAAGCCCTACTTGATCAATTGGAACCCAATTTGATCAAAAGGCAAGACATGTAAATAAGTGATTCAACTTGGTAAAAGAGGTTTGGCCCCAAAAGCCAAAAATAAAAAAATAAAAAAAATAAAACCCTAATTACAGTTGGTAAAAAGGGCTAACCCTAACTAAACCAAAATAACATAATTTAAAATAAAATATTTACATGGAAAAAGGAGTTGGGTCCAGGGCTTTATTCACAGGTGATCCATAAAGATGTGGGTTCAACCTGTCGATATTTTCTGGCCCTGGTGTGCACATCAATTCTCCCCGGGTGGGAGAAACTCGACCCTATCGAGTATGGATCAACGTCGCTATGATAGCGCTCTAGCAAGTCCGGGTCAATTCTCAACAAATCCTTTCTGGTGATCCAAGAATCATCAGACTAAGGTCACCCTTGCCAACGAACCAGATACCGCTAGTAATCTTTGCCTCGGGTAGCAATGATCTTGTCATCCAAGATCCGCTTAATCTTGTCCCTCTAGGCGGTGGTATGGCAGGTGGACACACTTGGGTGGTTCACTCTCAAGGACAGGATTATGCCCAAATGGCCACTAGGAATCAATGTTGGCTCCTTATACTCGATAAGGTCTGAAACGTTGAAAGTAGGGCTAATGCCTAATTTAGGTGGCAATTCAAGCATGTAGGCATTAGGTCCAATTTTGTTAATTACTTTGTATGATCTACTACTACGGGCATGCAATTTTTCATGGTTCCAGGTGGGAACCATTCAGGTCGTAATCGAATCATAACAAAGTCTCCTTTTGTGTACTCCTTGAGTCTTCTTTTAAAATTATCCTTGGTTAATGTATGACTTGTTGATGAAAATTTGGCATGAATTCCTAATAAATGCCATAGTGTTTTCCAAAAATAGGATGCAAATCGAATATGCTCAAAAAACTTATGCAACCTATTGATTTCATCGAAATGTAATCGGGTTGCTCTAAAAAGAGTGAAAACTTCAGGCCATGGTAGGAAATAAGAAATGGATTTGGGGCTAGCCTGGTAGGGTAGGACATAAGAAAAAAGGCTCATAAAACAATCCGTCACTAATGGGGTCAAGATTTGGACACTGAATTATGTCCGTAGGTAATAATGGGTCAGCCTGAAAATGGACGAGTCAAGGATTTCAGGAAAGAGATACTCAATTGGGATTAATAGGGTGAACTCTTCCTAAGGGTGCTGGTTTGGGAAAATCAAGTCCTCATCGATTACTTTAGGTTCATGATTTTTCAAGACCAGGCTCTATGATTTGGCTCTCTTTTAATTTTTTCTCAGGTAAAGTCTTAGCAGTAGGGTTATATTTCTCATGGTTCTCTTTTTCTAAGGGTCCTTCTAATACAGTTTCAGTCAGGATACAATCAGGGTCAACTAACTCTGAGTCCGTTCTATTTATTTTCTTAGTGGTCAGAGTCCAGGCTATTGATCCTCCAGTGATCTCGTGTTCTAATTCTTTGGCATTAATTAGGTTCAATCCGGGTTCCTTCTCTCTTAAGTGACTAGACCCTCTCTTAATACCGTCTTTGGGTGGGGTCGAGTTGATCACTATTCTCTTTTCATGGTATTTAAATGAACATGAATTAGATCGGCCATAGAGGGTTGCATCATGGTCATACAACCACGGTCTACCTAGTATGATACTACTAACCCCCATTGGAATTATGTCACACCATACCTTCTCTTGGTAGGATTGAACTTGGACTGGGAGCTGGCATTGTAACCTAATAGGAATTGATGTAGCATCAATCCAGGACACCTTATATGGGCTAAGATGTGGTATAGTGGGTAAACCTAGCTCTTAAAAATATTAGTAGATATTGCATTCACACAACTCCTACTATCTATAATAATTTTGCACACTTTATCTCTTAGCCTAATAAAGGTCTATAGAATATTCGTCTTATGCCAGTCCTCATTCTTCTTGGTTTGAGCTAGAATACACCTAACTACACCTAGTAGGTCAGATGATTCTATAGGCTTTTCATCTCCTTCATACTCTTATACCAAGTCTTCTTTCACTTTATAAATTTTCTTCTCAAATTCTTCTACATCCTTAACATTTTCTTCCTCACATTCACCTATATGCAATGCTCGCACGGGACAGTTAGCAACAAAATGACCCATTTTACAATACCTAAAACATATTGCATTTTGATTTCAATCTCAAGGGACCATGGATGCTTTTCCTTTATCCTCCCTATGAACTGGTTGAGAACTAGGATTTGGTCAGCTAGGTGGAAATCGATTAGAGCTATGTCTAGTTCCAGGGGTATTAAACCTATTGGACTTAGGTTTATAGGTGACAGGTCTCCTCTGGAATCACTCACAATCCCTAGCAATTTGATAAGCCGTTCCAAAACATTAACTTCCCTTAAAAATAGCTCCCTCTGGATATCTTCATGCAAACCAGCTCTAAACCTTGATAGGGTGACAGCATCGGACTCGACTACACTATACCTCATAACAAACTCATCAAATTTGGCAATATAATCAGCTACTGATTTATTTTCTTGAGTCAATTTTTGCCATTGATCTAATAATTTTTGTTCATATGAGAATGGTAGGTATTTCTCCTTAAGTTTTACCGTCATTGCTCACCATGTATCTATAGTGTTGACCCCACAAGTGATTTTGATGATAACCAAATATTGGAGCATGTACATTTATTTATGACAACTCTTCAAGTGTTTGATAAGTTTTTGTAGGATGTATAACATGTTCAAACTTCAACTCCTATATTTCTACTTTCTTGTTTGAGTTGTGTTGTAAATGTTTTTGTAAAGAAGAACCCAATAAAAATGCTAAGAAAAATCAAGTAAAAAGGGTTACTTCTATGAGTATGTGTGTGCCTTGAATTTTAGTTTGAGTTGGTTTGTGTGAATTTGTAAAAGAGTTGGTGAGAGTTTTCTTTTAGTTCAATTGTAAAAGTCCTAAAGAAGACACTCGAGCCGATCTCAAGAGATGAAGAGCCGACTCTACTTACTAGCACACAGTAAGGATTCTGGAATGCAGCAATCCGAGCTGACCCGATGGAAAGTGAGCCGACTCTAGTGAATTCGAGTCGACTGGAATCAGTCCAAGCCAACTCTAGAGTCCATTTCCTGAAGTTTTCTGAGAATAGCCAGGTGAGCCGACCCGACCTAGAAAAAGCCGACTCTGCCACACCTAATTCTAAAAGCCTGAGAAAGCGAGCCGACTCTTCCAGAGTAAGGTTTTTCGAACCTAAGAAGAAGAGCCGACCCAAGCTGAAAGAGTCGACTCCTCGAGTTTAAGATTTTCATGTTTCAAGTTCGAGCCGACCCGAGATACAAAGAGCCGACTCGTCCAGAGTGAGGTTTTGCGCCCTGAGACAAAGAGCCGATTGCATTGAAGAAATGGCGACTCGACCTATCGACTTGAAAGATCCGAGCCGACTCGAAGGAATCCGAGCCAACTCGAATATCGCTTTCAGGTATCTAATGGCTAGTTCCAGAATTTATTTTTGAATGCCAAAAAGTGCTCCAACGGTCACAAATCATTCCCCAACGGTCTACAACGGCTAGAACTACCTTGGGATGATGGAAGACTTTAAATTTGAAGGATTTGAACTACCTTAAAGCAATCAATAAGAGAGTTTTTCAAAGAAGAGAGAGATTCATTGAATATCCTACAAACCAACAGCACAAGAGCACAAGAACATTCAAGTCAAGCTTTCAAGTCTTCACCAAATCCAATTTGAAGCTTGAAGCAATTTTTGAGAAGAAGCCACTGAAGTAATTAAAGCTTATTCAAGTGCATTTAAGTAAACTTCCAACAAGCTGCACCGGCAACTATCCGATAACTTGAGTTTGTTATTTCTTGTTGCATTTAATTTTCAATTCAATCTTTGAATTGTTGGGTTATTGGTGAGCCCAGTTGAAAAACCAATTAGGTTCTTGGTAAGCCTTGTGAAAACCAAGGGTTAGGTTCTTGGTGAGCCTTGTGAAAACCAAGGGTTAGGTTCTTGGTGATCCTGTGAAAACCAAGTTGGGTTTCTTTGGTGAGCTTGTTACAACCAAAGGGTGTTGGGTTTTCTTTGGTGATCTCATAAAACCAAAGTGTAGAGGTTTTGGATTGTAATCCTGTAAAACAATCCTACCGTATTCGGGTGTGAATATAGTGGAAATCCCAAGTGGTATCTTGGACAGTGGACATAGGAGCTAGGTTGCTCCGAACCACTATAAATTTAGTGTGTTTGTGTTATGCTCTCTCTACTCTGTTTAGCTTCTGCATTTTATAACTCTATCACAGCACCTACCACTTGCAAAGGATTTTGAATTGCACATCACTTGCTTTAATTTTTTAAACTCCCAATTCACCCCCCTCTTGGGTAGCCACCTGGGCAACATATAGGTACATCACCTCTCTGTTAGTTCAGTCGCTCCACATTTTTCTAGTACAACCTAGCTTGTCGGACTAGCCTAAGCTTGGCAAATTTGAACTTTCTCTCCTCCGACATTTCGTACCATTCAAAGTATTGGTCCATATCACTCTCCTAATGAGTAAGACATTAGGATCTATAGAACCCGCAAATGTGGGTGCGTCTAATCGAATGCTCCTAATAATCCTTTCTTCCTGGTCATTACCATCAGGGGTATGGCACCTAGAGATTGGGTCAGGGGTAATATCTCTATGTTGGGCTCTTGGACCTGGGTAAGCAAGTTCTCTATATTGACCTCTTAGATCTGGGGGAGTGAGTTTGGCTTAAGGAATTTAGGGAATGGGTCTTGGCATCATAGAGCTTTGACCTAAAGGAGTGGGTCTATGCATTTTATGTTGGGTTCGGTAACCAGTGCGGAAGCGTGGATTTCAAAATTTTATGAAACCAGGTCCGAACCCTAATCCCAAATCTCCTTATTAGCAATTAAAAACTATGACTACATGCATGTCCAAATTTAAACATTGTTTAAATACTAACCTCAGATTGCTATTACCAGTCTGATGCAGAAATGAACTCCAAATTGAGCAGCCTCTTGAACACACCAGGCGTCCACTTGTCCGCCCTTCGATGGTGATCCACACGGGCAGATGATCAAGACACTGACTCCTTAATTGGGTTCCTTCCAATCAAGTTCTACCCCAAGAACTTGATATATGGGCTATTGGCTAGGACTCCTCTAGCCAAACTGGGACTAAACCTTCTCTCTTACCCTTCTCCTTATCTTCTAGCAACTTTGGCCCCTTAAGACACTCTTGTCTTAAGAATAAGCCCTTGTCCTAAAATGAGACAAGGCTTGTCTTGGAGGGAGAAGAAAATTAAGACAAGATTGTCTTAATGTAAGAAAGAAAGGAGAGGCGCCTTCTTCCTTTACCGTCGGAGAGTTTCTCTCTGACTCTCCTTCTGTTCTGAGATTCGACAGAGCCAAGGCTCTGTAAAGGAATCAAAGAGGAAAGAGAGGAGGGGGAAACAATCTTCTGGAGAGGGAGAGGGAAAATAGAAGCAAGGCTTCGCTGTAGAAAATCTGGAATAGTTTTTCTTCCTTATCTTAATTTTTACGGTGAAGTCTTCTCCTTAAATAGGCGACAGAGAGGCGCCTACCCATCTGTAATCACCCTCTCACGCCCCTCTCTCCCTTCTCACGTCCTTTCCCTTCATCTCACGGCCCTTGAATTAATCTCACGGCCTTTGGGATGGGAAGACGCAAGAAAGAGTCGCGAGAAAAAAGAATACAGAAGGGCGTGCACAGAAGAGAAGAGTCGCGCCCCTTCGGTATTTCTTTCACGGTAATCCCGTTTTTTGAAGAGTCCACGCCTAGGTGGACTCTCTTCCACACCTCTTCAGCCAAAACACCGACCCCCTTTTTCTTTACTCACGCAAAAACGCCCCTTGGAGAGAGTCCACGCGCGCGTGGACTCTTCTCCTTGCACGCGCGCGTGGGAAGAGAGGGGAAGGGGTTTAGGCGATGTGGGAAAGGGGTTTAACCTCTTAGGTTAGCCCAATTGCTAGCCTACTATTAGCCCAATGTCTTGAATCTTCAATTAGATTCAAACCGGAATGAATTTGGATCTAAAAAAGACCAAATCGGAACCCTAACTCGAATCCGATTCAAGTAGAAGCCATGGTTTGCAACACATGCTAGTGTGTTCATCTGCAAACGAGATTTAATTCCAAATTAAATCCTTGATTATCTGTCCTAAGTGTGTGACCCATTGGGTTCCATACCTAGCCAGCAGTGGGTCCGAGTGCAAGTTGACCTAATTTGATCAGAACTCATTCTAATCGATTTAGGTCAAATCGAGCTAACTCGAGTTAGTCAATTAGGACTCCTCCTAATTAGTGATCCAATTAAACCATTTAATTTGATCAACCCACAAGACAAGATTGACGTCTAGCAACGTGTCATGTCTACCCGGAAGATATGGAAATTCTGGTGAAATCCCAAAACTACCCTTTAGTGGAAAGTTCCCGTACAATTCGATCCTTCAATCATCTTGCATCCCGAATATAACTATGGATATGGAAACATGTCAAAACCAGCTTATACTCATTCCCAGCTCAGTCATACACTAATGATTCAATTAATTCGATATTAGAAATCATTTCTAATATCTGTACTTTGATCAAAGATTTCCTGAATCATCATCTGACCTAATTTGGCTGGATGCAATCTCCTCCTACTAGGAGTGATCAATTCCTTGTTGACCTACTCATTACCTTCATATACAATTCACCATACCCAGCATCAACCTCGTGCATGACCCAGTGTCATGATTGAGATTGAACCAAAGCATGGGTTCATGTACATAAGGTATTATGGCAGTCTCAGGTCATAGGACTACTTGTACAACTCCCACTATGAGAAACATCTATTGACATGTAGCTAAGGCTCCATTAGATGTTCTCAAACTGGATCTATTCAGTGAACTCATTCGCTAATGAGCACCCACATCCTTGTATTAGTGTCCCACACAAGTGACTGTGAGAGCAGTCACCCTTTTCAGCATACATAGGATGTGCCAGTCTAACCGGAAAACCTGATCCCCAACTCAGGGTTCCTATGACTAGGAATATTCTAGATTAGGGTTTTAAGGCCTTAGATCTCACTGGTATGATCTCATCATAGCCCTAGGACCATAGCCCTAATCTATGGGGTTCATCATATAATGACACAGCGAATGATGAAAAAAATATTGCCTTTATAAACTTGTCAATTTACAATGGTCTGGGAGATACAAATATTGGCTTATAGGGCATAATCCTTTCAATCTCCTACTTGCACTAAAGCCAATCGCTCTTATTCTTTAACCCCATACAATCGAGGTGGCGATCAAACTCCCGCTGTGGTAGAGCCTTAGTGAACGGGTCTGCTATGTTGTTCTTTGTATCCACTCTATTGATGCAGACTTCTTGTCTCTCGATTATCTCTCGGACAAGATGGAAGCGTCTCAGAATGTGCTTGGACTTGTGATGGGCTCTCGGTTCCTTAGCTTGAGCAACTGCTCCAGTGTTATCACAATAGAGTGGCACCGGGCTCTCAATCTCAGGAACTACTCCCAACTCTGTGATGAATTTCTTCATCCAGACAGCTTCCTTGGCGGCTTCACTGACAGCTATGTACTCTGCCTCGGTAGTTGAGTCAGCTACAGTCTGCTGTTTAGTGCTCTTCCAACTTACTGCTCCACCATTCAAGGTAAAGACATACCCTGAAATGGATTTACTATCATCTGGGTCTGATTGAAAACTAGAGTCTGAATAGGCTTCTAGTTTAAGATCAGACCCTCCGTATATAAGAAAAATATCCCTAGTCCTTCTCAGGTACTTAAGAATATTTTTCACAGCCTTCTAGTGATCCTCTCCTGGATCAGCCTGAAATCTACTGGCTACACCCAAGGCATATGCCACATCAGGTCTGGTACATAACATAGCATACATAATCGACCCTATGGCCAAAGCATAAGGTATAGAACTCATTCTATTTCTTTATTCAGGTGTCTTAGGAGACATCCTCTTAGAAAGACGTATGCCATGACCAATAGGTAAGTAACCTCTTTTACTTTCCTCCATGCTAAATCTCTTTAGCACCTGGTCAATGTACCTAGACTGGGATAAGCCTAGCATCCTTCTTGATCTTTCTCTATAGATCTTTATACCCAGTATATAGGATGCTTCTCCCAAGTCTTTCATGGAAAACTGTTTCGATAACCACACTTTGACTGATTGTAACATTGGGATATCATTCCCAATAAGAAGTATATCATCAACATATAGAACTAAGAAAACTATGGCACTCCCACTAGTCTTCTTGTACACACAAGGTTCATCCTCATTTTTGAAAAAATCAAATTCTTTGACTGTTTTATCAAATCGGATGTTCCAACTCCTGGATGCTTGCTTTAATCCATAAATGGATTTCTTTAGCCTACATACCTGATTAGGTTTAGTCTCCAAGATAAAACCTTCTGGCTGTGACATATAAACCTCTTCCTCAAGGAAACCATTGAGGAATGCAGTTTTTACATCCATTTGCCAGATCTCATAATCATGGTATGCTGCTATAGCAAGCATAATCCGAATAGATTTGAGCATGGCAACAGGGGAAAATGTTTCATCATAATCTATTCCCTGTTTTTGTCTGAAACCCTTAGCCACCAATCTGGCTTTATAAGTTTCAACTTGGCCATCTGCCCCAATCTTCTTTTTATAGACCCATTTACACCCAATAGGGTTAATACCCTCTGGTGCATCAACCAAAGACCATACTTGGTTGACATACATGGAGTCCATCTCGGATCTCATGGCTTCCAGCCATCTGTCTGAGTCTCTACTCATGACTGCTTCCGTATAGGTTAGAGGCTCATCATTTTGAATGATTTGGGCTTCATTATTTTCAATTATGAACCCATACCTCTCAAGTGCCTGTCGCACCCTATCAGACCTACGGATAGGAGTGTGTTCAGGTTCTATACTAACTATGTTGTTATTTGACTGAGAAGTGTCCATTTGTTGAATTTCATTAAGTTCGATATTTCTACCAGTGCCCTTTTGTAGGATGAATTCTTTTTACATAAAAGTGGCATGCCTACTGACCAAAACCTTTTGTTCAGTAGGGTGGTAGAACAGATATCCTATACTATCTCTAGGATATCCCATAAATAGATATTTGTCTGCTCTAGCATCTAGTTTATGTCCAAAATTTCTTTTTACATAGGCTGGACATCCCCATATCTTAATATACTTAAGATTGGGCTTCTTACCTCTCCATAATTCATATGGAGTGCTAGAGACAGTTTTAGATGGTACTCTATTCAAGATATAAGTTGCTGTTTCCAAAGCATATCCCCAGAAAGAAAAAGGTAACTCCATGAAGCACATCATGGACCGTACCATATCCAATAAAGTATGATTCCTCCTTTCAGCAACACCATTTAATTGTGGTGTGTAAGGAGGAGTCCATTCAGAGATGATCCCCTTATCTTTAAGGTGATCAAGAAACTCTGTGGATAAGTACTCACCTCCTCTATCTGATCGGAGGATCTTTATACTTTTTCCTGTCTGTTTCTCTACCATACTTTGATACTCTAAAAATTTTTCAAAAGCCTCGGACTTATGTTTCATTAGATACACAAATCCATACCTTGAAAAATCATCAGTAAATGTGATGAAGTATGAGTATCCACCATAGGCTTGAGTTGTCATAGGCCCACATACATCTGTGTGTATGAGTCCCAATAACTCTTTTGTCCTTTCTCCGTATCCACCAAATGGAGTCTTGGTCATCTTACCCATGAGACATGATTCACAAGTTCCTAATGACTCATAGTCATAAGGATCAAAGAAATTTTCTTTGTATAACTTGTTAATCCTAGTCTCACTAATATGTCCAAGTCGACAATGCCAAAGTAAGGTATTGTTTACATCATCTCTTTTCCGTTTGTTAGAAACATGAAAAATATTGTCATTAGTGGAAAGAGTTAATAGACTGTTGCAGAATATGCCATAACATATAATTTCATTAGATAAAGAAATTGAGCAGCCACTGCTCATTACATTCATAGTATATCCTTGTTTAAGTAACAAGGGTACAGATATGATATTTCTAATGATTTTTGGCATATAGTAACAATTCCTTAGCTCCAAGATCTTTCCTGAAGGTAACTTCAAAATATAAGTCCCTACAGCTTCTGCTTGGATGGGGTCCCCTCCAGCACCGTAGAGCTCAAAGTTACCTTCCTTCAATACTTTAAGCCCCTGAAGTCCCTGCAATGATTTGCAGATGTTATGACCACAGGCGGTATCCAACACCCAAGTATTTGAAATGGAAGAATCCAATGACAAAATAGTATGAACTTCTTTCATACCTTTTGGTGCCTCTGATGCACCAGGCTTCACACTTGCAAGGTAAACCTTGCAGTTCCTTTTCCAATGACCCGGCTTGCCACAATGAAAGCAGGTCATCTGTCCGGAGGCCTTCTTTCCTTTCTTCTTCTTAATGCCCCCTTTGGGATTCATCCTCTTACTGGAACCCTTTTTGCCTATCTTCTTCTTATCCACAAGAAGAACTGGAGCCTTATTTTTCTTTACATGGCTCTCTGCTGTCTTCAACATATTCAACAGCTCAGGCAAGGAAGAATTAAGTTTGTTCATATGGTAATTAAGAACAAACTGTGAAAATGACTCTGGGAGTGATTGCAAGATCAAGTCTTGATTCAACTCCCCATCCATTACAAAACCTAATTGACCTAATCGAGTGATTAGATCAATTATCTTTAATACATGGTCTTGTACTGATGTACCTTCTGTCATCCTTGCACGGAACAACTGCTTAGATATTTCATATCTAGCAGTTCTACTGTGTTCTCCATAAAGCTCTTTTAAATTGAGCAGTATGGAGTTAGTATCCATGCTATCATGCTGCCTCTGCAACTCATTAGTCATACAGGCAAGCATAACACACTTGACAGTAAGTGAGTCATTTTGCAACATATTATATGTGGACTTCTCCTCTTGCGAGGCATCTTCCCTTGGTGGTTCCAAAATTGGGGTATCAAGAATATAGGAAATTCTTTCTTGACTGAGTACTATTTTTAAATTTCTCAGCCAATCAACATAATTAGGCCCAGTCAATTTGTTGGCATCTAAAATACTACGGAGTTAGAGTGAAGAGGCCGCCATTTATCTACATTTAAACAAAGAACAATACATAAGCAAACAACCATGAAATGACAATACATAATTAAATTAGGACTTTAATTTAATTATGTCTCCCACTATTTTATCGTGCATCATAACCCTCTATACGATGATCGAGAAAATCCTAATTAGTTTTTCTTAGTGGGGTTGAGATTCCAATCCCTTATAAAGGACCTTGTGTGTACACAACAAATCTTATATAAGTTCATAGGTAAGAAAATTCTCTCCAATTGTAACCCATACAATTCTCAACTTATCCCGGCCTCTAAAATATTAATAGCCTTGTGTATACACAACAAACTATAATATTTCAGTTAAGTAAGACCCTCCATAGCCATATAGTTATGACTTTAATAGTAATACCCTTGTGTGTACACAACAAAATATTACATTAAATCATGCCATAAACAAATAATTATATTAGGCCAAAAAATTGTGTTAGTCACCATATTAGGTCTTGTGTGTACACAACAAACCTAGTATAGATCGTAACACAATAATGACCTATCATGAAGGAAGGCCAATGATAGTATTTTAACACCAAGCATGTTAGTCAAGAATTAAATCAATCAGATCGGCCAGGCTAGTGGAAGAGATGTGGGGGTCCCCCCGTTGCTTTCCTAGACACCAATTTAAAATTGGCCAGGTCAGACAACGGAACCAATTAAAAACCACGATTCCCTTTACCTTCCCAGAACCACCTTTCTAGACACCGAAATGACTAATTATCCATCATGACTAATAATGCTTATCGGTTCACTATACTACCACTTAATATAATTTTAAGAGGGATTTATGCAATGCCAGCACATTCAATTAAAAGCTATCACATATATTAATACATGCTTTAAACTAAGCAAATATGTGAAATGTGTGCCATCATACTAGGACAACCATTTACCACATAATGGATACACCATTATGCCAGGGCAACCTTATTTCAGTATGATGGCTCCAGGGCTAATCATATCTCTAAGACAATTAGGGTTTCTGTGGAAAACCCTAACTGGTGGCAATCATCAAACTCATGTTCAATCAAAGACATGCATTGTGCATCAATATAAAAACTTTAACATGATACTACATCATGAATTGAACTGCATAAGTTTTAATCCTAATAAGGAGGCTCTGATACCACTGTTGGGTTCGGTAACCAGTGCGGAAGCGTGGATTTCAAAAATTTTATGAAACCAGGTCCGAACCCTAATCCCAAATCTCCTTATTAGCAATTAAAAACTATGACTATATGCATGTCCAAATTTAAACATTGTTTAAATACTAACCTCAGATTGCTATTACCAGTCTTATGCAGAAATGAACTCCAAATTGAGCAGCCTCTTGAACACACCAGGCGTCCACTTGTCCGCCCTCCGATGGTGATCCACACGGGCAGATGATCAAGACACTGACTCCTTAATTGGGTTCCTTCCAATCAAGTTCTACCCCAAGAACTTGATATATAGGCTATTGGCTAGGACTCCTCTAGCCAAACTAGGACTAAACCTTCTCTCTTACCCTTCTTCTTGTCTTCTAGCAACTTTGGCCCCTTAAGACACTCTTGTCTTAAGAATAAGCCCTTGTCCTAAAATGAGACAAGGCTTGTCTTGGAGGGAGAAGAAAATTAAGACAAGATTGTCTTAATGTAAGAAAGAAAGGAGAGGCGCCTTCTTCCTTTACCATCGGAGAGTTTCTCTCTGACTCTCCTTCTGTTCTGAGATTCGACAGAGCCAAGGCTCTGTAAAGGAATCAAAGAGGAAAGAGAGGAGGGGGAAACAATCTTCTGGAGAGGGAGAGGGAAAATAGAAGCAAGGCTTCGCTGTAGAAAATCTGGAATAGTTTTTCTTCCTTATCTTAATTTTTACGGTGAAGTCTTCTCCTTAAATAGGCGACAGAGAGGCGCCTACCCATCTGTAATCACCCTCTCACGCCCCTCTCTCCCTTCTCACGTCCTTTCCCTTCATCTCACGGCCCTTGAATTAATCTCACGGCCTTTGGGATGGGAAGACGCAAGAAAGAGTCGCGAGAAAAAAAAATACAGAAGGGCGCGCGTAGAAGAGAAGAGTCGCGCCCCTTCTGTATTTCTTTCACGGTAATCCCATTTTTTGAAGAGTCCACGCCTAGGTGGACTCTCTTCCACGCCTCTTCAGCCAAAACACCGACCCCCTTTTTCTTTTCTCACGCAAAAACGCCCCTTGGAGAGAGTCCACGCGCGCGTGGACTCTTCTCCTTGCGCGCGCGCGTGGGAAGAGAGGGGAAGGGGTTTAGGCGACGTGGGAAAGGGGTTTAGCCTCTTAGGTTAGCCCAATTGCTAGCCTACTATTAGCCCAATGTCTTGAATCTTCAATTAGATTCAAACCGGAATGAATTTGTATCTAAAAAAGACCAAATCGGAACCCTAACTCGAATCCGATTCAAGTAGAAGCCATGGTTTGCAACACATGCTAGTGTGTTCATCTGCAAACGAGATTTAATTCCAAATTAAATCCTTGATTATCTGTCCTAAGTGTGTGACCCATTGGGTTCCATACCTAGCCAGCAGTGGGTCCGAGTGCAAGTTGACCTAATTTGATCAGAACTCATTCTAATCGATTTAGGTCAAATCGAGCTAACTCGAGTTAGTCAATTAGGACTCCTCCTAATTAGTGATCCAATTAAACCATTTAATTTGATCAACCCACAAGACAAGATTGACGTCTAGCAACGTGTCATGTCTACCCAGAAGATATGGAAATTCTGGTGAAATTTCAAAACTATCCTTTAGTGGAAAGTTCCCGTACAATTCGATCCTTCAATCATCTTGCATCCCGAATATAACTATGGATATGGAAACATGTCAAAACCAGCTTATACTCATTCCCAGCTCAGTCATACACTAATGGTTCAATTAATTCGATATTAGAAATCATTTCTAATATCTGTACTTTGATCAAAGATTTCCTGAATCATCATCTGACCTAATTTGGCTTGATGCAATCTCCTCCTACTAGGAGTGATCAATTCCTTGTTGACCTACTCATTACCTTCATATACAATTCACCATACCCAGCATCAACCTCGTGCATGACCCAGTGTCATGATTGAGATTGAACCAAAGCATGGGTTCATGTACATAAGGTATTATGGCAGTCTCAGGTCATAGGACTACTTGTACAACTCCCACTATGAGAAACATCTATTGACATGCAGCTAAGGCTCCATTAGATGTTCTCAAACTGGATCTATTCAGTGAACTCATTCGCTAATGAGCACCTACATCCTTGTATTAGTGTCCCACACAAGTGACTGTGAGAGCAGTCACCCTTTTCAGCATACATAGGATGTGCCAGTCTAACCGGAAAACCTGATCCCCAACTCAGGGTTCCTATGACTAGGAATATTCTAGATTAGGGTTTTAAGGCCTTAGATCTCACTGGTATGATCTCATCATAGCCCTAGGACCATAGCTCTAATCTATGGGGTTCATCATATAATGACACAGCGAATGATGAAAAAAATATTGCCTTTATAAACTTGTCAATTTACAATGGTCTGGGAGATACAAATATTGGCTTATAGGGCATAATCCTTTCATTTTAGGGTTTTGTTGACTCACACAAGACTCCTCAATGTTACCTATTCTTTCATCCATCTGGTCAAGCCTAGTAGCAAGTCGGCTAAATTGCTTAGTGAACCAAGCCTCCATGTTAGGGTCCATGGATGTACTAGGTTGGGTTTGAGTAGGCTGATAGGGTGTACCTGATCTAGTGGTCATGCACACATACAAGACTCGGACTAAGGTTTCCTAGACCTAGAGCTCAAACAAAATGAGTCGACTGAATCACAACCAAGACAACAATTATGCTGTCCATTGGTCAGGTAAGAGGTGGGGTCGTGGGAGGCTCCCCCTGCTCTCGCAAGGTCCTAATTAAAAACCATGAAATTGCTTAGGGCATTTGCCTCTGGACCTCTAGCCTAGACACCTTCTTCAAGACACAAATGCCGAATTGAGTGTAACTAGTTTTCCCAAAAAGGTTGAACCTGACTTGTTGGTGTCCTTAGCTTACTAGAGCAATTTAAGTCTAATCAATCTTAATTTAAATGTTAGGTTCAGATACAATAGGTAGTTGTTGTGGGCTCAGGACAGGTGATGAAATCCTACCTCGATCTAAATGTTCAAGTGCCCTTAAGATTAGGTTTATTGATGATACACACATAAGATGAAACCCTAGATGCAATCAAACTAAAATAATTAAAATAATAGAAAAATAAAATTAATTATTTTTTTTATTTTGTTCTTTTATTTTCAGCAAGGATATAGTTTACAGAAAAATATCTAAGATGGAGGAAATTAAAATATGCAAGATTTATGCAAAAAGAACCCTAAACTATAATTGCTGAAATTCAGGGCAGATCTATTCTTAGGCAGTATTCCAGCGAACAGAAAATCTATAGATCGAAATAATTCATGAGAAAATTTTTAAAAATACTATCAATTATGATTAATCCAGTAAAATAAGAATCAGGTAATTCTTAGTTACCTATATATAAAAATAATCAAAATAAAAAACTATGTAATGTGATGGACGTGATGCAGAAAATAAACCCTAAAGCTGCCTATCTCTTTGTTTTCTTCTTCAAGGGTCAATTCACAACGGCACCCCTACATGCCATAGGAAATCTCGTTTGAATGGAAGTTGAGGGTCTTGCAGCCCTACTTTTTTCTATGACCGGACAACCATGATGAGGCACCCAATCCAAGTACTTAAAGAGAACTAAGTCGATACAAGAGAGATTAAACCCTAGTTTAACCTGCACTAATACCAAAACTGATACATGACAAATAAATAAGAATGAAAAATAGCAATTAATATCTTTTTATATTTTTAGATTTAAAGAAAGACTCAAAGGAGATAGTAAAGGAAATTAATCAAGTCAATTATCCGTACAAGTAAACCTATAAAGCAATTAAAAAAAGCAGGACAAGGTGGTTAAGAAACCACTGAAACTAGGATTTATTCCCAACAATTTAAAAAATAACAAGAAGGGAATAAGCACAGTTGTACCAAAGAATATCACTCTCTTGACGTAGGTCTGGTAGGACTCTCAAGATCATAGCGATAGGGTTTCAAGATCTCACTTTCGAGCTCCGATCTTTTGCACGATACTGGTTCCGAGGCAAGAATACCAGATCTAGATTCTTGGTCACCTGCAAAACACTCAGCAAAGAAATCTTGGGTTAGAAAGTAGTAAGAAAGGGAAAGAAAGAAAAGAAGGGTTAGCGATAGTCGATGGATCTTCTTGCCAGCTGGATAAATAGGGCCTCACACCTCACGATGCTCCAAAGGAACAAAGGAAGGGCCTCACACCCCATAATGCACATAGCAAAGGAAGATTTTGATAGAATGTCTTTGCATTTCAATAATAATTGCATGAATTATAAGGAAGGGTGATGGGGTATTTTATAGACCCCCAACTAGTGGTGTGAGGGACTCAGATACTAGACTCTTGTTCCCTTTGAATTACAACTCTGGAATTTAGGCCTAGGTAGCCTAGACTCTTGCTTGATGGACTAAATGGGACTCCTTTCAAAGTGGGCGGCAACAAGAAGCTTCTCATCCAAGGTTGGCACCAAGATGGAGATGGGGTGATGTACTTTGATGAAGGGCCAAGTTTGCTTCCTTGGTTGGTCATGATGGGTGGACTCAGGAGTTTGGATGATGTGGGTCTTTGCAATCAAGTGGACTCTCCAGTCTGGATAGAAGAAGACTCAAGAGTTTTGATGAGACTCTTGAGTTCTTGAAGCTTGAGTAGCCAGCAACTTGTTTGATCCAATAGCTTGAAGCAAGAGTACCATCCAACTTCTCCTCTTTAGATGATTAGATAATATAAAATTCTTTGAAGTTTGGGCATTGAAACTTTGCTTGGCCAACATCTTGGAATTGGCGTAAAGAAGAGGAAGAGGAGTTGGCCAAATTCTTCCTTGGTTTTGGCATGAAGGAATGGAGTGGAAGGTGCCAACTTGGAGAGTCCTTCACATTTACTCATCGTAAAATATGAGGCACCAATTAATCATCTTCTCATGGGCCGACCAGTGGGTGTTGTCATGCGGTGATGTCTTAATCTTGTTGCATATCCAAACACAAGTGACATGCCATGTGTTGAAGTCTCCTGGTGATGTGCAGGTGTTGTCCAGAAGTCTTGCAAAGGTGGCGCCAAATAGGATGACATATGGCAAGAAACTTGTTCTAGCACATGGGTCTTGATTTGAGTCACATGGGTCTTCAATTGGGTCCCCCTTGTGTTACAGGACTTAATAACTAATTTTTGCAAGACTCAGAACCAAATAACTAAAGCCCTACTTTATCAATTGAAACCCAATTTGATCAAAAGGCAAGACATGTAAATAAGTGATTCAACTTGATAAAAAAGGTTTGGCCCCAAAGGCCAAAAATAAAAAAATAAAAAAATAAAAAAAAATAAAACCCTAATTACAGTTGGTAAAAAGGGCTAATCCTAACTAAATCAAAATAACAGAATTTAAAATAAAATATTTATATGGAAAAAGGGGTTAGGTCCTAGGCTTTATTCATAGGTGATCCACAGAGATGTGGATTCAACCTGTCAATATTGTTTGGCCCTGGAGTCCACACCATCGAGCCCCCGACCGAGGTTAGCTCACATTCAAGGTCGGGCTCCCGGTCGAGGTCGTGCTCCTGCCATCTGAGGTCGATCTCCCGGAAGAGGTCAGCTCCCAACAAAGATCGAGCTCCTGACCAAGGTCATGCTCCCGCCATCTAAGATTGAGCCCCCAGCCGAGGTCAGCTCCCATTTGGGGTTGAGCTCCCGGTCGAGGTCGTGCTCCTACCATCTGAGGCCGAGGCCTCGATCGAGGTCAGCTCCCATCCGGGGTCGAGCTTCTGGCCGAGGTCATGCTCTCACCATCTGAGATTGAGCCCCCAACTAAGGTCAGCTCCCATCTAGGGTCAAGCTCCCGATTGAGATCATGCTCCCACCATCTGAGGTTGAGCCCCCAACCGAGGTTATCTTCCATCTAGGGTCGAGCTCCCAGTCAAGGTCATTCTCCCATCATCCGTGGTCGAGCTCTTGAGAAGGAGCTCCCCCTTCTTGCCAAGACCAAAGTTCCGCCAGTAGCAAAAAGGAGAGGATCAGTAGAGGTTTAGACCATGGCATTGAAGCTCCCAGCTACCTGTAACCTCCAAGAGGTGGCACATACCTTATTAGAGATTCAAGCTCTACAAACACGCCACCCACATGTTCTATGCAGTGCATGCTCCACCAGGCTCCAGGCCCTATAGCGTGCCACCACATCTATGGCCATGCAACCAGGGGGCTCCATTCCTAATGACACAGAACCTGTGCCTCCTCCAAGAGGAGTATCCCCCATTAAGGCCCCAGATCCTATAACACTCTGATAATCCCTCCTGTAATAGAAATGCTCCACCATGGCTCGGGGCTCAGTGGCACAGTGCCCGCACCTCTTACGAGAAACTGCTCCACCAGAGGGACAATATGTACTATGTTGGCTAAATCCTCCAATAGAAGGATCTCCTTTTGAGGATCGGTCCAATAGGGAGGAGGTCATAGACAAAGGAAAACCCCTCCTGAAAGGGGCACCGGGAAAGTGACATCTTGATGAAGCCCCAGACTTGGTCTAGGCCATTCCTCTCATATAAAATAGAGGAAGGGACCTCTGAAAGGGGGGAGGCAACTAGTATGACACTGAGAGGAAACGGGCAAGGAACCAGCCAAGAGAACCTCCCCGCTCTTTAATCTCTACTTCACATTGTCTTTCCATTTCTTAAATCTTATATTTCATTCTCTATGCAGAGAGGTCCCAAGCTCTCTATCATAGAGGTTTTGTTCTCCTTGATCATCCTAACTGACTTTCATTGAAGTGTCCCCTCCAGAATTTCTGACTGGGTCTCCTTTTTATTGCAGGTCACATTGACTCTGGAGCTGATCGAAAAAGAGGACCAAGCACCCAGAGGGATTTTGGCGCGTCCGTAATATATCATAGCTATAGGCCACGATGATCTAGGTGACAACAAATATCATACTTGAATTGGAAGAGTTTTATAGAAAAGCCCCTATTTCATAAAAAATATGATTGGCTTTTAAGGTGCTGTTCTTTCAATCTCTCATTTGCACTAAATCCAATCACCCTTGTATTTTATTTCCATATAATCTAAATGGTGATCAAATTGTTGTTGAGGAAGGACCATAGTGAATGGGTATATGATGTTGTTCTTTCTATCTAATCATTCTAAAATCATATCTTTAAATGATCTCATGAATGAGATGGAAGCAATAGGATGTGCTTGGACTTTTGATGAGACCTAGGTTCCTTAATTTGTACAATAGCCCTAGTGTTATCATAACAAAGTGGCACTGATTGTTGAATCATAGGAACTATACCCAACTCTGAGATAAACTTTTTTTATCTAGACAGCTTCCTTAGTGGCTTCACTAGCAACTATATATTCTGTCTTAGTAATTAAGCTAGCTACAGTTTGCTGCTTGGTAATTTTTCAACTCACTGCACCATCATACAGAGTAAAGACATATGTTGATATGGATTTACTTGAAAGGAAATACAGGTGTTGTAGGTGCCTACACTAAGCATGCAACAGCAGGGAGCATGTATGTATTTTAAAACTATTTTAAAATAACAGCGGAAAAACATGTTACGCATAGGATCTAACATGTTCATGATGCATGTACAGGCATAAACATGGCATAACATTGGCTTATAATATTTATAAACCATTTTATAAACCCAGTTCAAGGCATGCATGAAAAATAAAACCAAAAATTTTACCTTATTCCTACTTGGAATAACTCTGGGATAATACTGGAATAGCTGGGATAACTGGAATAAAGTTATTCCAGTCTTCTTCTTCCAGCAGCCTCTTGAAACGTGGATTTCTTCTTTGCTTCAATAGCAACAAATCCCAAACCAAAGCAGCAAATCCTTGGTCTCTTCTCCTTCACCAACAGCAAGGGAACCTTTTGAATGAAGTTCCTTCAATGGAGAGGCATTGGATCGTTCATCCAAACGTTGAGGAAGTCCCTTAGTTGCAGAATTTTCAGCAAGCCTGCAACCAAAACAGAGCAAGGAAAAACACAGCAGCAATGGAGGTTCCAACGGCACTCACGTGCTCATGGGTACACCCATTAGAGGGGGGACACGCCTGGGGCTCCTTTGAACCGCCTTCTCGCACGATGCTAGTCGCCGGAAGACCTTGAAATGGTGAAGGGAAGGAGAAGAACAGAATGCTTTGTTCTCTTACTGTTTTCTCCAAAATAGACTTGACTTCCTTCCACTGATTGAGCACTTAAAAGAACAGGGAATCAGGAAGAGTTTCTCTCCCAATCTCTCACAAGAAACTTAGGCACTAAACCACCGATGGAAGAAGCATTCTAGGAAGAAGAGCAACTCAACATTTTCCAGCCATCACAAAGACACCACCCAGCAGAATTTATAACAGCGTTGAACCATTCAAAACGGTGTAAAGAGAGCCAAAGGGACCAGCTGGGAATACGAAGTGGCAGCAAGTTTTGGGATCCAAATAAATTCGTTCACAATGAAGAAATAAACAACCATTAAATGGAGGTTTAATACCACCCAAAACCAATGAACGGGAGAGTAAGAGACGCAAATAAAATCCCTGTTCGACCAAGCCTCAAAATACCGTGTGGTTGGTTCAAACCCGGTTCACAACCGGTTCAAAAAATCCCAATCCGGTTCTAAACCGGTTCACAATTCAATTAGATCAAAATCCAATTGATTAATGGCTTGGTCAAGTCCTGGTTTTCCAGAAATAATTCCTGGTGCACCCGAACAAATACTGATCAACCCAAACCCGAGTCAATCCAATATGCTCAATCAAACCATTACCGAAATGATTCTTAATCATAAATTGATACCTGGATTAGGGAGAGATCATCTATGGCGTGTGACCTCATAGGTTCGAACCTAGGTGGTAGCACTGGAACAATTCCAGTACCAGCACAAGATACCATCTAGCAATGGGTTCCGGCGTCCGGATAAGTCGAAGATGTAAGAGCAATCAATCCAACCTCTGGCATATGGTTACCGTATAATTCATCCCTTTGACCTCCAATGCTCAAGATGACCTAGGGTTAAACTGCCAACCCTAGCTAAGTCAATCCATAACATGTCTCAACCTCGCAAGTCCAGTGACTCCTCACTAGGACTACCCCGGTCGAAGATTTGCTAAATTGAGACACTGCGAGACATTCAATCTAAACTATTCGGACACGTCAATTCCATCTTGGTCCACCAATGCTCCACAAGTACTTGCCTGTACCCAGAAACCTTCTGTCACCGGATTAAAAATCCGGGTAGTCCGGCACCAAAGCACAGGGAGTTGCTTGGAAGCTACCATGATGATCTCATGTCGGAGGGAAACATATACCCATATCCAATCATGAGTATCCCTTTGGCAGAAAGGGGCTACAAGGAGTTACGTTCAATGAGATATTATATATCCCACTTGCAGATCACATCAGTGTCACCACACTCCTTTGGTTAAGAGGACAACCAAACGACGTGAACCACAACAACCTATACTTGATACATTGTCATCCAGTACATTGTATCCTTTGGTTGTGAACCTGGTTTAAGGACCAATCGATATATCCTCTCTATATCAAAGTCAGTGTAGTCCTAAGGACTTCATCACATAAAAAGAGTTCATTACAAGAAAATGACATAATGTGATGAGCTGCCAAAAATAATATTTATTAATTCATACAAAGAGTACAATACTCAGTTCAACCACCTACAGCCTAGGCAATTGACTTTGGGATACAATTTCCAACAACTCCCACTTGTGCTAAAGCCAATCAGAACAGTATCTAATACCTATTATCCTTTTACAAAAGTCGAACTCTTTTATTCTAAGGGCTTTAGTAAAAATGTCGGCTAGATTTTCCTTTCCATCGATCTTTATAAGATTGATGTCACCTCGTTCTACGATCTCTTGTACGAGATGGTAGCGCTGCAGAATATGCTTGGTGCGGTGATGAGCTTTCGGCTCCTTAGCTTGAGCAATGGCTCCAGTAGTGTCACAGTACACTGGAATATAACCATCTAGGAAAGATGCCACCCCTAGCTCTCCAAGGAACTTCCTTAACCATACAGCTTCCTTTGCTGCACCTGATGCTGCAAGGTACTCTGCATCACATACCGAGTTTGCAACTATCGTCTGCTTGGAACTTTTCCAGCAAATTGCTCCTCCATTCAAGGTAAATACAAACCCCGACATACTCTTACTATCATCTCTGTTTGACTGGAAACTGGAGTCAGTATACCCCACAAGTTTCAAGTCAGATTCTTCATAAATCAGCCATTGGTCTTTAGTATTTCTCAAATACTTCGGGATGGACTTAACCACCTTCCAATGCACCTCACTTGGGTCAGACTGGTATCTGCTGCACCGTGGATAAGCTGCAAATATACGACCCAGTTAGTGTTATATGGGAAGAAGGAAGAACAATAAAGTAGGAAAGTTAAGTCCTTACTAGTGTGGGCACCAGGATTCAATAGAGGCTCCTCAACCCTCTATGGATCTCAGATTAGGGTTCCACTTCTGTGAGTCCTGTAATAAGACTATGAGACAAAGTAATTTTATAATTTTTAGTCTTGTACCTTGACCAATTTGGGTCAAGTTTAGGTCATGGGTCCTATATTTATTTTTGGTTCAAGTCTGAGTTTGGATTGGGCCCAAGCCCAATTGAAGTCAACCTGGCTTTCAAGACCAAGTCAAGTTCCTTGTGGGCCAACCCACCTCTTTCACTTGGAAAGATGCCAACACAGGTGCCACCTCAGCCACCTATGTGGCGCCACATCAGTTTCCACTTGGACATCCAAGGAAGGAAACAAAGAGGCGCCCTCATGCATTCCACCCGCCCTCTCCATGCCATTTTCTCTTGGGCGACCTTGGAAGGAGGAGACATCATCCCCCTCTTCCCTCCCCCACATCATGCCATGATCTATCAATAAATGGGGCATTGAAGATTCTTGAAGAGACCAAGCCACAAAGCAAGCCATTTTCCAAGCCTTCTTCCCAAGGTAGTCACACAAGAGAGGAAGGTCAAGGAGCACATTCCCCATTCCAAGCCATCAAATTTGCAATGCCCAAAAGCTCTCTCCTTGGTCGGCCATGACTCACTCCATCTAGGCGTGGAAGAAACCCAAAGGAGACACATCCCTTGAAGCATGCCTTGCTCCTTGTTTACTTCCCAAAGTGAGCATGCAAAGAAGGAAGTCAAAAGGCCAATCCCCCTCTCCAAGCCCGCCCACATGCCACGCCAATCCCCTCCTCCCTTTGGTCGGCCATGAAGATCTTTCCCCATCCATGTGGGTGCCAATTTTTTGGGTTGTAATTTGGGTTCAAGGGTTTAATTTGTTTTGAATTCAAATAGGCCTTGGGTGCCTATTTAAAGGACCCAATCCCTCCATTGTAAAGCTCTTGAATGATTGAATGAAAAAAGAGAGTTTGAGTTTTCTATCCTCCAACCATTGTCTCCTAGACTAGGTTCGAGTAAAGTTTCCTTCGTCCCCAGGGACGTCGAGTGGTGTGAGGCCACCTTTCCATCGTCCTAGGGTGTCGCGAGTCCTTTGTCGTCCTAGATGTCGAGTGGTATGAGGCCACAATCCTTCGTCCTTCGGGATGTCACGGGGTGCGAGGCCCCAAGTTATCTCCTTCTTCGACTTCGGAATCCACCCGGACACCAGGCTCGAAGTCCCTTCTCAACCCTATCCTAATCCATTTCATTACGTTTCTCCATTTCGCTAATCCCTACTTTGATTGCCTACAGGTCCTCCCTGGTATCTCGGGCACCGGCGACAATCTGCTTTGCCATCGCGACCATCCGATCGAAAGCCAGTGCATCCGCGGGTTTGACTGCTCGAGCATCCAGGCCGCATCCGACGAGTTGAGCGATCTCTGCATCGGGCGCTTCAGACATGTGAGGTTTGCCCCCTATCTTCTAAGTAGGTATTGTGTTTCGAGCTTAGTCCTACCAGGATTTCTTAATCCCGGGATCCTATTCTCATTTTCACTAGTTAAGAACTTGAACTGCTAGTGTAAGCTTCTGTTATTCACTTCTTTTATTTCTAGTCTTTGCTTGTGATCGGGAATCAAAACCCTAAGAAAAATATATAAAACTCATCAACTATAAAAAAAAAAACTCATTTGCATCATAAGCATCCATACTAGTACCTCTAGCCCTACTTCTTCACTTCATATTTGGTATCAAAGTAAGGCTAGGACTAGTGCATTTTTTTTTTTTTGTTTTTTTCATTTTCTGCATTCTGGTCAGCCCGTATATGGTTTGATTATTGGATTGTTTCTATCTATAGTGACCTCCAAATTTCATGATTTCTATTCTAATAGATCCCATTTAATTCGTAGTATTTTTGTCTATTTTCTCAGATTTTATTTCAGTTTGTAGAAATTCTACAAGCCGAAATACTACCTAAGAAAATCTCAAGTGTGAAATTTTAGCAAGCATCTCATTTCTTGCTTCATTCATCCATCTAGCTTATTTCTTGCATTTAGGGGCATATTTTAATTCTTGCATTTTGTTTAGCATTCACACATCTGAAAGACACAAAAAAACAAGAAAATTTTAAGTCATTTCATTAGTCATTTTTGCGCATTATTCTCCATAACTTATCTTAAGGGCGTCAAATTAACATAGGGTCAGGATTTCATTACCTGTCCCTAGCCCAAAAACCACCACCCGACATATCGAACCCTAGCCCTTAGCTAAAATTGATTAGATGTTTAATCTGCTCTAGTGAGCTAGGGACACCCACGAAGTCGGTTTGACCCAAGTGCCGAGCCAAGCTAGATTACTTGTTGGTGTGTGCTTGAGTAGCTGGTGTCTAGGCAAGTGGTTCAGGGAGTAGATACCGAAGGGAAGTGGGTTGGTTCGCTTACCTGGCCAATTTCTAATTGGTGTCTAGGAAAGCAAAGAGGAACCTCCACTAACCTTACACTTACCTGGCCAGGTGCCAAGTTACTGCTTTCAGGTTTATCTTCTTGACTTCACATTTGGAGAGATCTCCTAGGTCTAGCAAATCGTAGCATCATTTTGTTACATGCGCACTAGATCAGGAACATCTTTTCACCCACCTTCTCCACCCTCTACCGAAACCATGGACCAACTTCGAGCTGACATTGGAGCCCTAACTCAATCCATGACCCAATTAGGCAACCAGTTGACCAATAGACTGGATCAAATAGAGGCCAGACTAAGACCTCTAGAGGAAGCTGCTAGGCCCCGACCTGAACTCAGTCCTGAGTCCCCTCATCCCAGGAGAAACCTGCAACAAGACCCTTACTTTGAGGATGAATTTGGGAGAGACCCTGATTTCTTTGTTGATACCCATCCTAGGAGACCCAATCTGGAGGACCGTGAAGAAAGGGCCATTAGGAGCATCAAGCTTGAGGCACCCACTTTCGATGGAAGTTTAGATCCCAGGGTGTATAAAGATTGGGAGTCTGCTATGGAACAATATTTTGATTGGTACTCTATGTCAGAAAGAACTAAGTTTAAGTTTGCCAAGCTTAGGTTGGTTCACCAAGCTAGGTTGTTTTGAAATAGTGTTGAAAATTACATAGAGCAAAAAGGACAATTACCCATAACTGCCTGGGAGGAAATGAGAGATAAGCTTAGAAGGAAATACCTACCTGCTTCCTACACCCAGAAACTGTTGGACCAATGGCAAACCCTAAGTCAAGGGAGTAAGAGTGTGGCCGATTACATCGCTAAGTTTGATGAATATGTTATGTGATGTAAGGTTGTAGAGTCACCTGAGGTAACCCTATCTATGTTTAGGGTTGGCCTACACCCAGACATTCAGAGAGAGCTGTATTTTAGAGCAACCAGAACCTTGGAAGAAGCTAACCAAGTTGCTAGGCTATGTGAGCGTTTCCAGAGAGCTCCCACCTACAGAAGACCTGAGCCCTTTAGGAACCAGAGCCGTATCCCTGGATCCACCCAAAGTTATAGCCAGGCTTACCCAAGTCGACCAAGACCAAACCTAGCCCGACCCAGTCCTAGTCGTCCCAGCTTGAACCGACCCCAATATAGTAGAGAGGAAAAGGTAAGGCTATTGAAGTCCAGAGGAGACCCGATCCCCAAGGTAAATGCTTTAGGTGTCATAAACCTGCATATTTTGCTAGTCAGTGCACCGCCCCTGCCCTACTCATAGATGAACCAACTGAGACTGAACCCAAACCAATTGTTGAACCTGAGGGGGAAGTCTATGATCCTGAAAATCAGTTGTTGGAAGAGTACAAGGGAGAGGAAGAAGTGTATGAATCTGAAGACCTTATAGGAGTAGTCCGATGCATCCTAGCCCAAAACATAGTGCAGGAAGACTGGCATAGGACCAACATCCTACAGACCCTGATCAAGCTAGGAGATAAGGCATGTAAGGTCATCATTGAAAGTGGAAGCTGTGTTAATGCCCTTTCCTTGAGTACAGTCAAATCTTTAGGACTAGCGACAGTTCCCCACCCCAACCCTTACAAAGTCTCTTGGATAGATTCAACTTCAATCCTAATAAAATCTAGATGCCAAATCAAGATAAAAATGAGTTCCTATGTAGAATCAATTTGGTGTGATGTCTTACCCATGGGTGTGGGTAGTATCAGCCTAGGACGACCCTGGCTTTTTGACCATGATGCCACCCTTTATGGTCGATCCAATACCCGTGTCTTTTTCCACCAGGGAAAAAAGATCACAATCAATCCAATCCAACCTAAGGACCCCGTCAAGAAAGGATCTAGTAGCCTTAAAGAGAAGAAAACAGGAGTCAACCTGATCACATCTAAGGAGCTAGAGAAAGAGATTTTAGAGGGAGCCCCTGTTTGGATTCTAGCCACCAAGGAGAGTCATGAACCAACCAACGTAGAACACCCCCAAGAGGTAGTGAAGACTCTAAAAGAATTTGAGGATGTTTTCTCAGAAGAATTACTTGATCAACTGCCACCCCTTAGGGACATCCAGCACGCTATAGATTTGGTCCCAAGATCCACTTTGCCCAACCTTCCCCACTGTAGGATGAACCCCACTGAACACCAGGAACTTTAGAAACAAGTGGGAGAGCTTCTTAGGAAGGGTTTTCTTAGGGAGAGTTTAAGTCCCTGTGCCATCCTTGCCCTACTTACCCCTAAGAAAGACGGGACCTGGAGAATGTGTGTTGACAGCAGGGCTATCAACAAAATCACAATCAAATATAGGTTTCCTATTCCCTGTCTGGATGATATGCTCGATATGATGGCCGGTGCCACTATCTTTTCTAAGATAGACCTTAAGAGTGATTACCACCAAATTAGGATTCGACCGGGGGATGAATGGAAGACGGCGTTTAAGACTAAGGATGGTCTGTTTGAGTGGGTAGTGATGCCTTTCGGGTTGTCTAATGCACCCAGTACCTTTATGAGAGTCATGACCCAAGCCTTGTGCGAGTTCACTAAAAGATTCCTAGTAGTATATTTTGATGACATCTTGATCTATAGCAAGACCAAAGAGGACCATCTTAACCACTTAAGGTTAGTCTGCCAAATCCTTAGGGAGAATAGCCTTTACGCCAACCCTAAGAAGTCTGAATTTATGATAACTAGGGTTATCTTCTTAGGCTTTGTAGTTACCCCTAAAGGAGTTTTCGCCGACCCCGAAAAGGTTAGAGCTATAGTTGAGTGGCCTGTCCCTGCTAGTATCCACGATGTACGTAGTTTCCATGGCCTAGCCACATTTTATAGACGTTTCATTCAGGGATTCAATTCAATTGTAGCACCTATAACTGACTGCATCAGGAAGGAAGGTTTTCAATGGACTAAAGCTGCAGCCAAAGCCTTCCTTGAAATTAAGAATAGAATGATACAAGCACCTGTCCTAAGATTGCCAGATTTTTCTAAGGTTTTCGAGGTTGCTTGTGATGCTTCGGGAGTTGGGATTGGTGGAGTACTTAGTCAGGAAAATCACCCCGTGGCCTTCTTTAGCGAAAAACTTAATGAAGCCAAAATTAAGTACTCAACTTATGATAAAGAGTTTTATGCAGTCGTTCAAGCCCTTAGGTACTGGAGGCACTACTTGTTACCCCATGAGTTTGTTCTATTTTCAGACCATGAAGCCCTTCGATACCTGAACTTCCAGAAAAGATTGAACCCTAGGCATGCTAAGAGGGTTGAGTATATCCAGCCTATACCTTTGTGCTTAAACATCATGCTGGTACTGAGAATAAGGTAGCTGATGCCCTTAGCTGTCGTGCCCTTTTGTTAAACACAGTTAGGACTGAGGTTATAGGATTTGACCGACTTAAGGAGCAATATGAATCTTGTCCTGACTTTAGTGAGATCTTCCAGTCTAAGCTTCAAGAACCATCTAGTGCCCATAGTGACTATACCTTACAGGATGGTTACCTTTTTAAGGGTAATAAGTTGTGCATTCTCAAGACTTCACTCCGAGATTTTTTAGTGTGGGAAATCCATGCGGGAGGCCTAGCTGGTCACTTTGGTAGGGAGAAGACCACTTTAGCTATTGAAGACCAGTTCTTTGGCCTGGCCTTAAGAAAGATGTCGCCAATATTGTCTCTAGGTGCTGGACCTGTGCTGTGGCCAAGCAGCAGAAACAGAATACTGGCCTTTACACACCCTTGCCCATACCTAGTCACCCTTGGCAAGACCTCAGTATGGATTTTGTGGTAGGATTGCACAAGACCGCAAGGAAGCACGATTCTGTCTTTGTAGTAGTGGATAGGTTCTCCAAAATGGCTCATTTTATACCCTGCTCCCAGACCCTAGATGCTTCCAAGGTTGCCAAGCTTTTTCTGGAACATGTGGTTAAGTTACATGGCCTACCCAAGACCATAGTGTCCGATAGGGATGTCCGCTTCACTAGCTATTTCTGGAAAATCCTTTGGCACCTCCTAGGCACAAAGCTCCAGTTCTCCACTGCCTACCACCCACAAACCGATGGACAAACTGAGATAGTCAACCGCAGCCTAGGAAACCTTCTTAGATGCTTGATAGGCGAACATACGGGAAATTAGGATCTTCTTTTACCTCGAGCCGAGTTTGCCTACAACAGTTCTGTGAATAGGACCATCGGGAAGAGTCCTTTTAAAGTTGTCTGTGGATACAAGCCTAATCGACCTCTTGACCTGATTCCCCTACCCATCTATGCGCGTGTCTCCGAGTCCGCTGATTCACTTGCATAGCATATTAGGGACATGCATAAAGAAATTAGCCAGAAAATTAATATAAGTAATAACACATATAAAAGGCTGGCTGATTCCTGAAAACGAGCAAAAGAGTTTGAAATAGGGGATTTTGTAATGATTAGGCTCCAGCCTGAATGGTTTCCACCGGGAACCATTAAGAAGCTTCATGCTCGTGGGGTGGGTCCCTTTAAAGTGATTAGGAGAATGGGTCCTAATGCCTATGTGCTAGAATTACCTCCGGATTATGGAATTAGCTCGACATTCAATATCTCTGACTTAGTCGAGTATAGAGAACCCGCAAACATACCCAGTGAGCCGTTTGTGCCTGATCTCCCTTTTGAGAGTGAACCTGAACCCGAGTGTTCACCTCCAAATATACTTGAGCGAGGAGAGCGGATCGAGCATGTCCTGGATGACCAAGCGATCACTACCCAGGGCAAGGGCTATCAACGTTACTTGGTCCGATGGCAAGGCCGACCCGAATCCGATGACTCATGGATCACACGGGAGGACTTGCAACGCATCGACCCCGATATCCTAGAGAGGTACCAAAGCCAAACTAATCCTTACTCGACAGGGTCGAGTTCCTCCCACCCCGGGAGAACTGGTGTGGGCACCAGGATCCGACAGAGGCTCCTCAACCCTCAGTGGATCTCAGATTAGGGTTCCACTTCCGTGAGTCCTGTAATAAGGCTATGAGCCAAAGTAATTTTATAATTTTTAGTCTTGTACCTTGACCAATTTGGATCATGTTTAGGTCATGGGTCCTGTATTTATTTTTGGTTCGAGTCTGAGTTTTGATTGGGCTCAAGCCCAATTGAAGTCAACCTGGCTTTCAAGACCAAGTCAAGTTTCTTGTGGGCCAACCCACCTCTTTCACTTGGAAAGATGCCAACATAGGTGCCACCTCAGCCACCTATGTGGTGCCACATCAGTTGCCACTTGGACATCCAAGGAAGGAAACAAAGAGGTGCCCTCATGCATTCCACACGCCCTCTCCATGCCATTTTCTCTTGGGTGACCTTGGAAGGAGGAGACATCATCCCCCTCTTCCCTCCCCCACATCATGCCATGATCCATCAATAAATGGGGCGTTGAAGATTCTTGAAGAGACCAAGCCACAAAGCAAGCCATCTTCCAAGCCTTCTTCCCAAAGTAGTCACACAAGAGAGGAAGGTCAAGGAGCACATTCCTCATTCCAAGCCATCAAATTTGCAACACCCAAAAGCTCCCTCCTTGGTCGGCCATGACTCACTCCATCTAGGCATGGAAGAAACCCAAAGGAGACACATCCCTTGAAGCAAGCCTTGCTCCTTGTTTTCTTCCCAAAGTGAGCATGCAAAGAAGGAAGTCAAAAGGCCAATCCCCCTCTCCAAGCCTGCCCACATGCCACGCCAATCCCCTCCTCCCTTTGGTCGGCCATGAAGATCTTTCCCCATCCATGTGGGCACCAATTTTTTGGGTTGTAATTTGGGTTCAAGGGTTTAATTTGTTTTGAATTCAAATGGGCCTTGGGTGCCTATTTAAAGGACCCAATCCCTCCATTGTAAAGCTATTGAATGATTGAATGAAAAAAGAGAGTTTTAGTTTTCTATCCTCCAACCATTGTCTCCTAGACTAGGTTTGAGTGAAGTTTCCTTCGTCCCCAGGGATGTCGAGTGGTGTGAGGCCACCTTTCCATCGCCCCAGGGCGTCGCGAGTCCTTCGTCCTCTGGACGTCGAGTGGTGTGAGGCCACAATCCTTCGTCCTCCAAGATGTCACGGGGTGCGAGGCCCCAAGTTATCTCCTTCTTCGACTTCGGAATCCAGCCGGATACCGAGCTCGAAGCCCCTTCTCAACCCTATCCTAATCCATTTCATTAGGTTTCTCCATTTCGCTAATCCCTACTTTGATTGCCTACAGGTCCTCCCTGGTATCTCAGGCACCGGAGACAGTCTGCTTTGCCATCACGACCATCCTATTGAAAGCCAGTGCATCCGCAGGTTCGACTCCTCGGGCATCCAGGCCGCATCCGCCGAGTTGAGCGATCTCTGCATCGGGCGCTTCAGATGTGTGAGGTTTGCCCCCTATCTTCTAAGTAGGTATTGTGTTTCGAGCTTAGTCCTACCAGGGTTTCTTAATCCCGGGATCCTGTTCTCATTTTCACTATTTAGGGACTTGAATTGCTAGTGTAAGCTTCTATTATTCACTTCTTTTATTTCTAGTCTTTGCTTGTGATCATGAATCAAAATCCTAAGAGAATCATATAAAACTCATCAACTATAAAAAAAAAAACTCCTTTGCATCATAAGCATCCATACTAGCACCTCTAGCCCTACTTCTTCACATCACTTACCCTCATGAAATCGCGGTACGTCTCCATGGTCACGTCGACCAAACTTCTTTGAATCAACACCTCCCAGTCGGCGTCGGTCATGGCCCCCCTCAGTAGGCTCCGTGCCCTTCGGGGGTGGTCCAGTGCATGCCAGTGCTAGAACTCCTCTTGGCGGATCTTCTCATCCGACTGCTCGGGCCCGCTATCGGTTACTCCCTCCACGGCCGGCCCCTTTCTCTTGTCAGCTGAAGGGGCCGCTTCCTCTGGACCAGTGGATGCCGTGGCTGCGATGGACACCCTCGGCCCCTCCTGCTCCTGTTGGAGGGCCGACCCTGCAGGTGGGGCTGACACCCCCACCACATTTCTTGCCCTACGCTCGGTCAGGGGGATGTTGTCCCCGTTCGACTCGATATCAATGACGGGGGCGGGTCACTCCTCCTCCCGCCCCTTCTTCTGTTGCTCGGCAGTTGGCGGGGGGGCTGATTCTAGAATGGCATGCTTCCGCACCACCCATCGGATGACCTTGGACTTGTCAATCCGTTGCATCCTTCCTCCTGTCGCCAGACATCCAAAGTTAGAAAGAGAGGGAGGAAAAACTAAAGGAATTGAAAGAAGAGAAGTCGGCCCTTGCCTAAGACTCCTTGGGGCCTGATCCCCGCCTGATGGAGGATCCCTTCCCCCGACAACTCAAATGCTACCACCAGGCCGGCTCTACTAATTACATTGAACACACCCTGGTCAGTCACTGACACCGTCCTCCCCTCGCGGACTCTTGCCTGCGGCTCTCTCCACAACGGCTTGAACCCCCAGGGCTCGTGGTGCTGACGAAGAAAAATCTGGCCTTCCATCCGTGGACGGTCGATGGGAGGCACTTCAAGATCTTTCGGCCTTGGCAGGGGACGAATAGGACCCACTCCCAACTCCTAAAGTCCTTCTTCAGGTAAAAGAAGTTACCAAAGAGGGACAGACTGGGGTCAGACCTGGCCCTATGGCACAGTACTATGAAGCAGCATATCGCCCGAATACTATTCAGGTTCAGTTGCACCGGAGTTACCCTATAGAAGTTGAAGATGGCTATAAACAGGGGGTGCAGAGGGAACCTAAGACCGGCCTTAAGATGGGACTCGTACATCGGGAGGGTCCCTGGACCTAATGGGTTATTCGCTCTCCCCTCTTGGCCTGGTAATGTGAGGTGCAAGGTGGACGGGATGCCGTCCACCACCCTGAGGTTTTTGACTCGTTCCCGGGTCATGGTCGAGGGTATTGTGCTCGGCCCTGGGTCCCTAGGCCTATGGGATGAACCCCTACCGCCAGATGCCATTGGAAGCTAGAAGAGGAAGAATGGCTGGGACTAACCTGGGGTTGGACTCCTAAGTGCCGGGTTTCGCTGTAGAAGGAAGGGAGAAGCTCAATCTCGCAAGGCACAGGCACGGCAGGAAAAGCTCCCTCGCTCCGCCTTCTCCTTTTATAGGCCCCGAGAGGAGAGGAGGGAAGGGGGGAAGAGTTATCGCCCGCCTTGGGCACCACCCAGCTACAACCGCCCGTGCCACGGGAGTCGAAGCGGTTGAAGCACCCTCTCACGTGGATCGCGATCCGTGTGTGCGCCGGATCAGTTGTGCGGGACTGACCTCGAAGGTAGCGCCGACCGGCCAGATGCTGCCGCATGGCGCGATGCACCGTTTCGCCCCGGATCGATGCAGGACAGCCTAGCTTTTATCATGATGCCTGACTTGCATTAACTGCCTCACCTGCACCCTAACAAGCGGCTGACAGCTGTCCAAGGCTCCGTTCAAGGGGGATTCGAAGCGACCCGACGCCTATGTCCGGAATCCACCGTAGGTGCGTGCAATCATGCTCCTGTTCTTTTGACTCACGTAGCCTCTCAATGCCTAGGAGTAGGGGAGGCAACTGATACACCCATTCGGCTAATCCTTGGTCGGACCGGGCCCTAGCATTTGGTGGCTGGTCCCCGCACGGAATCCGACTCCACGGTCGGCTTTCCCAAAGAGCTGACCTGGGGGCTTTGGGGGCTGACGGGTGCCTTACCGCCCGTGCGACAGCCTCTTTGATTGCCATGACCGGCTTCTGGGAGGCCAGCCGACCCGCTGCTGAAGGGGTCTCCCGAAGTTTCCAGGAACCTCTCCTCCCCGATAGTTCTGATATATTGTTGTAACGGAATCCAACCCATGGCCACGACTCTTGTTGCCAGGCTACTACTCTGACACACCTGTCACGCCGCTACCCATGATCTCACCACCACGCCCACTCTCCTGGGGGCATATTCGGGCTTTCCCAGCCTGCTCCTCAACAGAATTTGGCAGTGCTCCATGCCTATAAAAGGTACCCGGGGGACCTCCATGAAGGGTAACGTTCTTCCTTCCCATTCTGATTTTCTCTTCCCGTTCTGTTGCTCCAACCCTCTTCTAACTTAAGCATTGGAGTGTCCGCCACCGGAGCCCCCTCCGGCGTCCAAGGACTTCTTGCAGGTTCATCGATCGAGGAGCTCTCCTGCGCGTCCACCGAGCCCGGTCCAGGAGGAAGAGCGGCAACAGCTCTAAACCACCGATGGAAGAAGCATTCTAGGAAGAAGAGCATCTCAACATTTTTTAGCCATCACAAAGACACCGCCCAGCATAATTTATAACAGCGTTGAACCATTCAAAATGGTGCTAAGGGAGCCAAAGGGACCAGCTGGGAATACGAAGTGGTAGCAGGTTTTGGGATCCAAATAAATTCGTTCACAATGAAGAAATAAACAACCATTAAATGGAGGTTTAATACCACCCAGAACCAATGAAACAGGAGAGTAAGAGATGCAAATAAAATCCCTGTTTGACTAAGCGTCAAAACACCGTGTGGTTGGTTCAAACCCGGTTCACAACCGGTTCAAAAAATCCCAATCCGGTTCTAAACCGTTTCACAATTTAATTAGATCAAAATCCAATTGATTAATGGCTTGGTCAAGTCCTGGTTTCCCAGAAACAATTCCTGGTGCACCCGAACAAATACTTATTGACCCAAACCCGAGTCAATCTAATGTGCTCAATGAAATCATTACCGAAATGATTCCTAATCATAAATCGGTACCTAGATCAGGGAGAGATCCTCTATGGCATGTGACCTCATGGGTTCGAACCTAGGTGATAGCACGAAACAATTCCAGTACCAGCACAAGATACCATCTAGCAATGGATCCCGGCATCCGGATAGGTTGAAGATGCGAGAGCAATCAATCGAACCTCTGGCATATGGTTATCGTATAATTCATCCCTCTGACCTCTAATTCTCAGGATAACTTAGGGTTAAATTGCCAACCCTAACTGAGTCAATCCACAACATGTCTCAACCACGCAAGTCCAGTGACTCCTCACTTGGACTACCCCCGCCGAGGATTTGCTAAATTGAGACATTGTGAGACATTCAATCCAAAATATTCGGACAGGTCAATTCCATCTTGGTCCACCACTGCTCCATAAGTACTTGCCTGTACCCAAAAACCTTCCATCACCGGATTAAAAATCTGGGTAGTCCAGCACCAAAGCATAGGGAGTTGCTTGCAAGCTACCATGATGACCTCAGGTCAGAGGGACACATATACCTATATCCAATCGTGAGTATCCTTTTAGCAGAAAGGGGCTACATAGAGTCACGTTCAATGAGATATCATATATCCCACTTGCAGATCACATCAGTGTCACCACACTCCTTTGGTCAAGAGGACAACCAAATGGCATGAACCACAATAACCTATACTTGATACATTGCCATCCAGTACAATATATCATTTGGTTATGAACCTGGTTTAAGGACTACTCGATATATCCTCTCTATATCGAAGTCAGTGTAGTCCTAAGGACTTCATTACATGAAAAGAGTTCATTACAGGGAAATGACATAATGTGATGAGCTGCCAAAAATAATATTTATTAATTCATACAAAGAGTACAATACTCAGTTCAACCACCTACAGCCTGGGCGATTGGCTTTGGGACACAATTCCCAACACTATTATCATCTAAATTTGATTGAAAACTAGAGTTAGTATATCCTTCTAGTTTTAAATCTAATTTTTCATATATTGGAAAAATATCTTTAATCCTTCTAAGGTACTTAAGAATGTTTTTCAAAGCTTTCCAATGATCCTCTCCTAGATCAGCATGGAATTTGCTTACTATGCCCGAGGCATAAGCAACATCAGGCCTGGTATATAACATGGCATACATAATTGATCTTACAACCAAAGCATAAGGAATCTTATGCATCCTTTATCTCTCTTCAAGTATCTTAGGTGACATCATCTTAGAAAGATGTATGCCTTGACTCATAGGCAAGTAACCCCTTTGGTGGGGGCACCAGGATCAAACATAGATTACTGGACCCTATCTAGTTTACTTAGCCATGTGTCAAATTTTATGGTCAAGTAAGATTGAGTCCTGTAATAAGTTGAGACTAGTTGATTTGTCTCAACCCTAGTCCAGTCATTGAGTCCTGTACATATGTATTAGTCCAATACCAGTCCAATTTTGTACAAGAGAAGAGGTTACACAGTTTTGGAGTTCTACCACGCCTCATCCAGGAGCCAGAGGCCTTCACATCAGCTTATTAGGCCTTGTTTGCCACCCCAGGGTCCAAGATTCCTTCCAGATGCCCCAGATGCCTTCCAGATGCCTTGATACCCTCTAGATGCCAGAGAATATTTCTAGACCAGGGTGCCTCATGATTCTAGGAATATGCTAGTAGCCCAGGCCAAGAGATTCCAAGCCCAAGAGTCAACCACATAAGCTCCAGAACCAAGATTCCAAGGAATATGTTGATACTAGGGTGCCCCAGCTTCCAGGGCCCATAAGGCCATGCGCCAAACCAATGGAGGATGCCCTTTGCTACCCTAAAGCCAAGCCCAACTTTATTTTAGGTGTCTAGGCCCAAGATACCAAGCCCAAGGTGCCTTTAACCTGATGGGAATTCTCCCAGGGTCACGGGTATCATGCAGCATGCAGAATTGACTTTCAAAATAAAATTTCATAGCATGATACCCTAACATGTATAACATGTATAGAAAATCCTAATTCCCAGGAACCCTTTAGGTAATTACAACTAATGAATCATAAAATAAAGTCAATTAACATACCTGGATCGCTAAATCCAATCCTTTCCACGAGGCTCAAAAGTGCAAGCCCTCCAACGGTGATCCACACGAGACTTGAACCAAGGAAGACTCCCTACCGGGGTTGCTTGCTTCAATAGGACTCTTAGGATAGCCTTTGGACTTTTGACCACTGTAGGACACCCTGTCATACTGTAGGGCTCTCTAGACACTCTCATAAGGCACTCTTGGCTTTAGGACAACCCTCCCCTAGGATCTCTTCGGCTTATGTCCTAAAACAAAGCCTTGTCCTAAAAGATAAGACCTTGTCTTAACAAGACAAGTCTTGTCTTAAAAGAAGGAGGGAGGGAGACAACTGAAAGAGGCTCTCAGATAACTCTCAGGAAAATGGACTTCTGTTTCTGATGATCGAAATCTTAAGTCTCATTTCAACGTACCCCCTTTATATAGATTCAGATGGGGCATGAAAAGCATCCCGAGACTCCTTATCAGATATGACTCTTCATGTCTGATAAGGCTCTTCATGCTTCAAGAGTCTTATTTGATGTTCTTTCCTTTTCCAAAGCAGTTCCACATATGCCATGTGGCATATACCGGTTATGAAGAATGGAAGGAGGCATCCTTTCAATCTTGAAGAACGTGGAATAGGCAGAGTCCTAAGGGCAGAAGGACTTTGCCTCAGAATAGTGCGCGCGCAGATGAAGAGAAGCGACTCTTCATCTGCGCGCCAATATTTCTTTCTGCTTTCACGCCGGCCCTTCCACTTCTTTGACCAGTCAAGCCTCTCCAAGAGGGGTGGGGATAAAGTGAAGAGGCACCACTTTGATGAAGCTCCCAGAGTTTCATCTGCAGAAGGACTCTTAGTCTTTCTGCGCGCGCCATACTTCTCTCCGGTGCGCCAAACCAGCGCCACTTTCCTTTCCCACTTCTCTCTCCACCCAAAGCAGCATATATTGATCAGTGAAATATATGCAATATGGGTGTCATTGGAAAGAACATTAAATAAGCTTTCTGACCATATGATTTATTTTCAAATCAGAGGTCTATAGCTCATTCTGTTCCTTTTTGAAGTTAAGGTATCATTTAGGTACCAAGAGTCCCATGCCATTGGGACTCTTCATATATGGCGCCTAAAATGCCCTTAAGCCCAAATTAAAATCAGATCAAGCTCTGATTTGGCTAGCCCCACTTAGGACTCAACCTAATTTAGGTCTCCCATAATTAGGTTATCTTAATTAGCAAGCAACCGAATCAAATCCAATTGGGTTAGGAATTAGGTTAGCCTACATATGCTAGTATGTAATCCGGCTAAACAATTAGGATCCTATGTCCCTAATTAAATCATGAATGACTTCCTTGGCCAAGTCTCTATTGTGTGTGACCCATTGGGTTCCACATCTAGCTAGTAGTAGGTTTAGGTTTGAGCCGATTCGATCTGATCGAACCCGATTGACCTAATTAGGTCAAATTGGCTCATCTAATTATCCAATTCGAATCACACGTCGAATTGACTCATGAAACCAAATCAATTGGTTCATGAAAACCTACAAGACAAGATTGACATCTAGCAACGTGTCATGCCTACCCGGAAGACGAGAAATTTGGTGGAAAATACCAAAATATCCTTTAGTAGTAAGTTACCGTGCAATTTAATCTTTCGATCTCCCATTATCCTGATTAAGTGATAGGTATGGATAGATGTCAAACCCTAACACTTAATCATATGGAATCTCAGCTCGATCATGAGGACTCAGCTGATGACTGATTAGATTCCTCTAATCTCATCCTGCTTTGATCAAAGGCTCCTTGAATCTCTCATCGAAGAGATTGCATGGGATAACAATTTCTCTTACTAGGAATGATCGATTCCTTATTGGTACACTCACATCCTTTGTACACCTTCCACCATACGCAGAACATCCCGTACATGTCGCAATGCCATGAATGAGTATGAACCAAAGTATAGCTTAGTGTGAACAAGGAACCATGGTGGCCTCAGGTCTAAAGATCACATGCACAACTTCTACTTTGGGATCTATCTTTTGACAAGTAGTAAGACTTCCATAAGATAGTACCGGTGCGGATTAGTCTAGTATATTCATACCCTGATGAGCACCCTTATCCTTGTGTTAGTGACTCTACACAAGTGGTTGTGAGATCAACCACCCTCATCAACTGAGCATACATAGCATAAGCTAGTCTTTCCGGATTCATCGATCCTCGAATTGATGGTCCAACGACTTGGAACATTCTGGATTAAGATTTATAGGAATTAGGTCTCACTGTTATTTTATCTTTTATCATAACCTTAATTCCATTATCCTATTCTATGGGATTCATCATAATCATCAGAAATATGATACAGTAGTATATGTTGAATCACATTCCTTTATTAATATGAAAATATATCATACATAAGTTGGAAGTTTACAAAAAGGCCCTCATAATGATCGGCTCTTAGGGCACTTTTCTATCAAACTCCCACTTGCACTAAAGCCATTTGCCCTTGTATTTTATGCCCATACAATCTAAGTGACGATCTAACTGCTGCTTGGCTAATGCTTTAGTGAATGGGTCTGCTATATTGTTCTTTGTGTCAACTTATTCCATGACAATATCTTGTCCTTGAATAAGGTGGAAGCATCTTAGAGTGTGCTTGGGATTATTATGAGACCTTGGTTCCTTAACTTGCATAACAACTCTAGTATTTCCACAATAAGGTGACACTAGTTGTTCTATAGTAGGAACCATGCCCAATTCCGTGATGAATTTCTTCATTCACACAGCTTCCCTTATGGCTTCACTTATAGCTATGTACTCTGGCTTAGTGACTGAGTCAGCTACTGTTGGCTGCTTTATAGTTTTCCAACTCACTGCACCACCATTCAGGGTGAAGACATATCCTGATGTGGATTTGCTATCATCTGGATCTGATTGAAAACTAGAATCTGTATAACCTTCTAGTTTCAATTCAGATCCTCCATATACTAGAAAAATATCTTTAGTCCTTCTCAGGTACTTAAGAATATTTTAAACAGCTCTCCAATGATCCTCTCCTGGATTTGCCTGAAAACTGCTCACTATGCTCAAGGCATAAGTGACATCAGGCCTGGTACATAACATGGCATACATTATCAATCCTATAGCCGAAGAATAATAAATCATAGCCATCCTCTCTCTTTCTTCTGATGTCTTAGGAGACATTTTCTTAGAGAGTTGTATGCCTTGACTCATTGGCAAGTAACCTTTCTTACTTCAATCCATGTTGAATCTCTTCAACACCAAGTCAATGTACCTGGATTGGGATAAGCCCAGCATCCTCTTGGATCTATCTCTATAAATCCTTATACCCAGTATATAGGATGCTTCTCCCAAATCCTTCATGGAAAACATTGATGATAGCCAAGTTTTAATCGACTGCAACATGAGGATATCATTTCCAATGATCAGTATATCATCCACATACAAAACCAAGAAAACAAGTGCACTCCCACTTGTCTTCTTATACACACATCATTCATCTACATTTTTAACAAACCAAATGCTTTGATTGTTTCACCAAAATGGATGTTCCAACTCCTCGATGCTTGCTTAAGTCCATAGATGGACTTCTTTAATTTGCATACCTGATTTGGTCTCCCACTTGAGACAAAACCCTCTGGCTATGATATATAGACTTCTTTCTTAAGGTTTCTATTGAGGAAAGCAGTCTTTACATCCATCTGCCAGTCTCATAGTTATGGTATGCTGCTATGGCAAGCAGTATCTGAATGGACTTGAGCATAGCTACTGGAGAAAAGGTTTCATCATGGTCTGTACCATGTCTTTGTTTGAAACCTTTTTGCTATCAGTCTAGCCTTGTAGGTCTCAACTTGACCATCTGCTCCAATCTTCTTCTTGTAGATCCATTTACACCCTATTGGGTTAATTCCTTCAGGTGGATCTACCAAAGTCCAAACCTGATTGGAATACATGGAGTCCATTTCAGATTTCATGGCACCAAGCCACTTGTCGGAGTCTCTACTCCTGATAGCTTCCAAATAGGTCACAGGATCATCATCTTGTATGATACTGGCTTCATTGTCATCCCTGATGACAAAGCCATATCTGAGAGGTGCTTCCCGCACCCTCTCTAACCTTCGGAGAGGAGGTGTGTATTGTGGTTATTCTTGATCTACAAGAACCTCTGGTTAAGAAATTTCACTTGAAGGCTCATTGATTTGTTGGTTCTGTTCTTCACATAACTCTAGTGAAAAATCACTACATTCTTTTTGGATAAATTCTTGTTCCAAGAATGTAGCATGCCTACTGACAATTATCTTTTGCTCAGCAGCATTATAAAAGAGGTATCCAACACCCTCTTTTGAATAACCAACAAACCTACATTTATCAGCCCTTGCACTTAGCTTATGTCAAAAGGTATTCTTGACATAAGCATGGCAACCCCAAATCTTCAAATACTTAAGATTTGGTCTTTTGCCATTCCATAATTCATATGGAGTGTTATTCACTGATTTAGATGGAACCCTGTTTAATATGTATGTAGCAGTATCTAGGGCATGTCCCCAAAAGGAAATGGGAAGATCTGTGAAGCTCATCATGGACCTCACCATGTCCAACAAGGTGCGATTTTTCCTTTCTGCCACTCCATTTAACTGGGGTGTATAAGGAGGGGTCCATTCAAAAATAATGCCTTTGTCCTTTAGATGGTTTAAAAACTCACTAGACAAGTATTCCCCTCCTCGATCAGACCGAAGAGCTTTAATAATAAGTCCAGTTTGTTTTTCAACCATACTTTGATATTCTTTAAACTTATCAAAGGCTTCGGACTTGTATTAGATATACATGACCGTACCTTAATAAATCATCAATAAAAGTGATGAAATAAGAATATCCTCCTCTAGCCTGAGTCAACATAGGTCCACATACATCAGTATGTACTAGACCTAACAATTCAGTTGCCCTCTCTCCATGTCCAGTGAATGGAGACTTGGTCATTTTCCTTTTCAGATAAGACTCACAAGTTCCTAATGATTGGAAATCATCAGAGTCAAAGTAATTATCTTTGACTAACTTGTTTATCCTTGACTCATTGATATGACCCAATCGGTAGTGCCAGAGATATGTGACATTGTTATTATCTCTTTTTCTCTTCTTATCATCAACAAGAAAAATTTTATCATTGAGTTCCAAAGTTAGAAGACCATTAACAAAACTACCATGCCCAAATATTGTATTATTTTGAAGAATAGAGCAGCCAGTGCTCTTTACATTTATTTCATATCCCTGTTGTAATAACAAGGGTATAGAAATAATGTTTCTTACAATATTTGGTATATAGTAGCATTCTTCCAACTTTATAATATTACTCGAAGGTAATAACAGAATATAGGTGCCCATAGCTTCAGCATATATGGGTTCTCGACTTGCCCCATATATTTTGAAGTCACCTTTCTTTATATTTCTAATTCTGTGGAGTCCATGCAATGAATTGCATATGTGAGATCCACATGCGGTATCCAATACCCATGAATTAGAAATGGTATTACTCAATGATAAATTGGTTTGTATCATGTACAAACCCCTAGATGCACCACTTGCATCTAGCTTCACATTTGCAAGACAAGTCTTGCAATCCTTCTTCCAATGCCCAAACATGCTGTAATGAAAATAGGCTCCATCAGCCTTCTTCCTCAATCAATCCACATAGTTTGGACCGGTTAACTTGTTGGCATCAAAGATGCCTCTCAGTGATAAGTTTGAAGCCATTAAAATAAATGTCCTATATTTAATTAAAGAACAATATTAGCAGACCACTCAATTATGACATTCATAATTAGATAAGGACTTTATATCTAATTATGTCTCCCACTATTTTCTTCAAATACCATAACCCTCAACTATGGTAAGCGAGAAACCTTCCTGGTTTTCTTAGTGGGGTTGAGATCCTTATTCCTCATGAGTGCCTTGTGTGTACACAACAAACACACATGAGTTCAAAGGTAGGACAACCTTTCCAATTGAAACCCGTGCAATTCTCAACAATTATCTTTTTCTCTAAGACACTTATGGTCTTGTATGTACACAACAAACCATAAAGTCTTAGTTTAGTTGGACCCTTCATTTCCATATATCCATGATTAAATTATGTTGCCTTTGTGTGTACACAACAAAGCAACATATCTAACCATGCTATAAAGCACTAAGTGCACCAAGACAAATCTTATATCAAATCCTAGAGTAGGCCTTGTGTGTACACAACAAACCTACTATAGATTTGATATAAATTTGGCTTAGCATGAAGGAAGGCAACTTTATAGTATATTTAACCAATTAGCATTACCAAATTAAGATTTAGATATGACCAAATTGGCCAGGTAAGTGGGAGGGGTGAGGGGGTCCCCACGTTGCTTTCCTTAGACACCAATTAGATTGGCCAGGTTAGACAATGGAACTAATTATAAACCTCATTCCCTTTACCTTCCCAGAACCACTTGCCTAGACACCAATTGGCTGATCATACTCTAACTAGTTTTGCATCTTGACTAAGTTTTATACTATGACTAGATATTGTATTTGATGAGGGCTTTGATGGTCTCAAAACACATTCTAAATACTATCATGATAATAATGTTTATTACTACAAGTATAAACATTGAACATGTTAACCAAGTTTATAACAAACACAATGCATATCACTCTAGCATATGCATAAAATTTCATGTCATCAAGCATATTACCCTAATATGCATAGCATTACATGACAACAAGCATATTACCCTAATATGCAAAACATGGCTTGATATTTCAATATCCCGTTCACCTCACTTGTTCATGGGATATGGCCATAGCGGCATCCCTACATGCCATAGGAGACCCATTGAATGGGAGGAGAGGGCCTTTAAACCCTACTTGGCTCCAATGACCGGATGGTCATGGTGACTAACCCAATCCAAGGTAGTTCCTAGGGTAAAACCAACATGCATAATTTCATACTTGACATAATATCATGCATTTCATAAAAACTGAAATTAAACATATTACTCTAATATGTAAAATTTCATATAATTGCATTATCATGTCATTTCATAAAGAAACAAGAAATCATGCATATGAATTTGGCCGGGTCAACTCGACAGGGTTCGGGTCGGCCCGGTAATGAAATTTCATCAAACATCAAATAGATTCATAATTGGTATGCCATAAGGTGGGCTCTGATACCACTGATGGGAATTCTTCCAGGGTCACGGGGATCATGCAGCATGCAGAATTGACTTTCAAAATAAAATTTCATAGCATGATACCTTAACATGTATAACATGTATAGAAAACCCTAATTCCCAAGAATCCCTTGGGCAATTATAACTAATGAATCATAAAATAAAGTCAATTAACATACCTGGATCGCTAAATCCAATCCTTTCCACGAGGCTCACAAGTGCAAGCACTCCAACGGTGATCCACACGAGACTTGAACTAAGGAAGAATCCCTACCAGGATTGCTTGCTTCAATAGGACTCTTAGGATAGCCTTTGGACCTTTGACCACTGTAGGACACCCTGTCCTACTGTAGGTCTCTTTAGACACTCTCCTAAAGCACTCTTGGCTTTAGGACAATCCTCCCCTAGGATCCCTTAGGCTTATGTCCTAAAACAATGCCTTGTCCTAAAAGATAAGACCTTGTCTTAACAAGACAAGTCCTGTCTTAAAAGAAGGAGGGAGGGAGACAACAGAAAGAGGCACTCAGATAACTCTCAGGAAAATGGACTTCTATTTCTGATGACTGAAATCTTAAGTGTCATTTCACCATTCCCCCTTTATATAGATTCAGATGGGGCGTGAAAAGCATCCCAAGACTCCTTATCAGATATGACTCTTCATGTCTGATAAGGCTCTTCATGCTTCAAGAGTCTTATTTGATGTTCTTTCCCTTTTCAGAGCAGTTCCCCATATGCCATGTGGCATGTACCGGTTATGAAGAATGGAAGGAGGAGTCCTTTCAATCTTGAAGAGCGTGGAATAGGCAGAGTACTTAGGGCAGAAGGACTCTGCCTCAGAATAATGCATGCGCAGATGAAGAGAAGCGACTCTTCATCTGCGCGCCAATATTTCTTTCTGCTTTCACGCCGCCCCTTCCACTTCTTTGACCGGTCAAGCCTCTCTAAGAGGCATGGGGATAAAGTGAAGAGGCGCCACTTTGATAAAGCTCCCAGAGTTTCATCTGCAATACTTCTCCCAAGTGTGCCGAAAGGGTGCCACTTTCCTTTCCCACTTCTCTCTCCACCCAAAGCAGCATATATTGATCAGTGAAATATATGCAATATGGGTGTCATTGGAAAGAGCATTAAATAAGCTTTTTGACCATATAATTTATTTTCAAATCAGAGGTCTATAGCTCATTCTGTGCCATTTTGAAGTTAGGATATCATTTAGGTACCAGGAGTCCCATGCCATTGGGACTCTTCATATATGGAGCCTAAAATGCCCTTAAGCCCAAATTAAAATCAGATCAAGCTCTGATTTGGCTAGCCCCACTTAGGACTCAACCTAATTTAGGTCTCCCATAATTAGGTTAGCCCAATTAGCAAGCAACCGAATCCAATGCAATTGGGTTAGGAATTAGGTTAGCCTAAATATGCTAGTATGTAATCCGGCTAACTAATTAGGATCCTATGATCCTAATTAAATCACGAATGACTTCCTTGGCCAAGTCATTATTGTGTGTGACCCATTGGGTTCCACATCTAGCCAGCAGTAGGTTTAGATTTGAGTCGATTCAATCAGATCGAACCCGATTGACCTAATTAGGTCAAATTGGCTCACCTAATTATCCAATTCGAATCACACATCGAATTGACTCATGAAACAAAATCAATTGGTTCATGAAAATCTACAAGACAAGTTTGACATCTAGCAACATGTCATGCCTACCCAGAAGATGAGGAGTTTGGTGAAAAATACTAAAATACCCTTCAGTAGTAAGTTACCGTGCAATTCAATCTTTTAATCTCCCATTATCCCGATTAAGTGATAGGTATAGATAGATGTCAAACCTTAACACTTAATCATATGGAATCTCAGCTCGATCATGAGGACTCAGCTGATGACTGATTAGATTCCACTAATCTCATCCTGCTTTGATCAAAGGCTCCTTGAGTCTCTCATCGAAGAGATTGCATGGGATAACAATTCCTCTTATTAGGAATGATCGATTTCTTGTTGGTCCACTCACATCCTTCGTACACCTTCCACCAGACCTAGAACACCCCGTACATGTCGCAATGCCATGAATGAGTATGAACCAAAGTATGGCTTAGTGTGCACAAGGAACCATGGTGACCTCAGGTCTAAAGATCACATGCACAACTTCTACTCTGGGATCTATCTTTTGAGAAGTAGTAAGACTTCCATAAGATAGTCCCGGTGCGGATCAGTCCAGTGTACTCATACCTTGATGAGCACCCTTATCCTTGTATTAGTGACTCTACACAAGTGGTTGTGAGATCAGCCACCCTCATCAACTGAGCATGCATAGGATAAGCTAGTCTTTCCGAATTCATCGATCCCCGAATCGATGGTCCAACGACTAGGAACATTCTTGATTAAGGTTTATAAGAATTAGATCTCACTGTTATTTTATCATAACCCTAATTCCATTGCCCTATTCTATGGGGTTCATCATAATCATCAGAAATATGATACAGCAGTATATGATGAATCACATGCCTTTATTAATACGAAAATATGGCATACATGAGTTGGAAGTTTACAAAAAGGCCCTCATAATGATTGGCTCTTAGGGCACTTTTCTATCATGACCAAGTCCAAAGAAGGGAGAAATTCAATTCAAATAAAGAGATCTAGTTTTATTTCACTCAAACTGTATTCTCCTAATTTTAAGCAAACTTGTAATCCCTCTCCCACTCAACTTTGTAATCCTATCTCAACTAGCAGAGGACTTGGGGAATATCAATAAATACCCCACCCCTCCCGCTCTTGTAAGCATCTTTTATTCATGAATCAAACCCTGCTGAAATTTTGTGTCAAGTTGTGTTCTTGTGTTCTTGTGTTGAGGTGTGTGAGTTTTGTTTGTGAGGCCTAATTCATCCAAGCCCTAGCCATCCCAAAGCACTCTCATCCAAACCCTAACACACCAAAAAAAAGAAGCCTTAAGCCATCCATCAGCAAGTGGCCATCTTCCCCCTCCAACCGCTAGCTTCTGAAACCCTAATTCCCTCTTTCCCAAACCCTAGTTCACTTCATTTGCTTTCTAACTTGTTTACTTGCTGACCTCTGTCGCTTGTAGGATCCCCATGGTGTTTCCCATCCAAGGAGGAGGCCCTCTTTTCCTCTAGAATTGATCCTAGATTGCTGCCCGAATCGAGGAACTGAAGGTTTGTCTTTCATGCGACGATCCCGAGTGCTGTGTGACCCCTTCATCGACAAGATCTTCGAATTAGTTCTTGGTAAAAATCCTTCCCCCTCCTAATTTCTGATTTGTTGAAGGTACGCTATCATAACCGGGGGTTTCTCAATCTTTGAGATCATTTCTTTTGTTATTTTGGCATGAGGTCAAATGCGAGTATGATGTATTCTTCCATTACATACTTGCCTGTTGATTCTTTACTTGATTTCATGTTTCTAGCCAACAAATTAAAATTCTAAAAATTATAAAAAAAAATAGTTTTAGTTTTTCTATAATCATGGTAGTCTTAGGATCATCCTGCATCAGTTTGGTATTAGAGCTAGTTTAGGATAGTTGCATCTTCATCAAAAACACAAAATAATATTGCATCTCTGATTTTCTGCATCCTATCTTCTGCATTAGGTGTCTAGTTTTCGTCCAATTTTGACCACCTAGGGATTTTATTTTTTGTGAGATTTTCATGATGTGTCTTATGTTTTGTCCTAATAATTTTCAGTATTCTTAATTATTTTTATAGAGATTAAAAGGTCCTAAAATTTGGCATCTTAGAAACCCTAATCGAATTCCTAAGATTTCTGCACACAGTCCGAAAACCCTAGGAGTTGCATAATCATCTGATTGTTGTTTTGCATAAAATTTGGTAGGGATCATCATCACCATCCATCATTTATTATGTAATTTTTTTGGATTTCTTCTACATCAGAATCCATATCAAACTCTATATCAAACCGAACCCTAATTTTTTGATTATGTGAATTCTGCATACTTGACTGAATCTAACCTAACCAACTTTCAAACCCCTCCAATCCCAAGCCAAATTTTGTTTGCTAACCTAATTAACTTAAACCTAACTTGACATTTCATAGAAAGCCCAAAAATATTTTTATTTTTCTGATTATTGTTAGTTTGCATCAGGGCCTTTGAATGTGCATCATCTTTTAAACTAATCTTAAGGGCAATTCAATATCTCAGATCAAGGTAGGATTTCATCACCTGTCCTGGGCCCAAAACAACCACCATCATCCTAACATAAGCCTTGATTAAAATTAATTAGACTTAATTTGCCCTAGTGGGCTAGGTGACACCAACAGGTCGGGTCCAAATTGTGTGGGCCAACGAGTGCATTCAATTCTTCAACTATTACAGGAATCTGGTGTCTAAGGTTGGGGGTCAAGAGTCAAACGACCTAAGTGATATTGTGGTTACTTAATTGTGTCCCTTCGAAAGCAGGGGGGGCCTCCCATACTTCCACCCCTTACCTGGCTAGAGGAAGGATTAGTTGTTGAGTTGGGTGTAAGTTGAGTCGACCCACTCAATTTTGGCTCTAGGTCTAGGAAACCCTAGCTTGTACTAACCCTTGCATGTTTGGCTGCATCATTTCACCTTGATTGTTTGCTTGTTTGCATGACCACCATGTCAGGAGTCCAGTACAGTCAATCCAAACCCCAACCTAGTTTAGCCATGGAGCCCAATCTTGAAGTTCTTATAAAAGCCATGAGTGAACAGATGATCCAAATGAATACCCAATTAACCACCCAAATAAACCAATCCAATACCCAATTAACCACCCAAATAAACCAATCCAATACCCAAACCCAAAACCAGCTTGCCTAGTTGACCACTCAAACCAATCAAATAATCTAATCAAATACCCAAGCAACCCATAGGTTTGACCATTTGACCTATAGATCTGAGCCCATAACCTATGAACCCATATTTATGAACCCATAACCCTTAGTCGACCCACCTTTACTACCCTGGCCACTAGTCAATTTTTTCTTAGCCAAACCCCTCTTACCACCCCACTAGTTCACTAGGATGACCTTGAAGAAGAAGTGTATGAAGCTGATATGAGCTTGGTGGATGAATATGAAGAAGAAGAAGATGAGTTACCCATAGAAGACCTAAAATTAGTTAACCTAGTAGGTACCCAAACTGAGACCAATCTAGAGTTAGTTAACCCTAACCATACCTTGATGGAAGTCAACCTAAAATTAGTTGACCTAGACTACACCCAAACTGGATTAGTAATGGATGACCAGTTAGAGGAAGAGAACCCAGATACTACTATTAGGATCTTACCTGAGGAGCCACTAGAAGAAAGCCCAATTATAGAGCCCAGTCCCGAATTTCATAAGCTAGAATAGTTTATTAAGGACTTGATCTCTATAACCCAGTACCCTCAGGATGAATTCCCTTCTGTAGTTCCCATTGAGAACCTCTTTCCTAAAATTAGCGATCCATTCTTCCATTATGCAAACCCTGTAGACAAACCTCAACACCATAAGGTTAACCTCATTAGTCTAGGTCTAATCCCTGAAACCTTTTCTTACATCCTACTTCTTCCAATCAACCCTTAAACCTTTTCTTACTTTCTACCCCACCGACTAACCCTGAATCCATCTCATATTTTTGCCTTTTCTTGAATCTTCTTATATTTCTTTAACCATTCACCTGCATCATGTACAGGTTTGCATATTACATGCATTCATTGAGCCGGTCATGTTTGCATCATACTTTTGGAAAATCCTTGGTATCTATTAAGGATTTCTGTTAAATTTCATGTGCGTGCCAAACCAGAGTCAAATCTAGGGAGCTTATAATCTGTTAGGTTTAGGCCCAAAGAGTCCAAAAAATTTCCTTCGATATGAATGCTTAGTCGAGTCTATTAAGTGTTGGTTTTGAGTCCAATAAGTCTCCAGACCCAATTCTATCTGTCCACACCTGCATTGACCTCTGCACATCATTTGTTGGGTTCCGGTGCAACGCAGCGGAAGTGTAATTTCAAAAATGAAACTAAATTCACACCAAAAACCCTAAAACAGGAACTCCTTAAATAAGACTAGATCATATGACAAGCATATCTATGTAAATTAGGATTAGGGTACCAACCTGTAATCGCTAATTCCAACAAAATTTGATGTTGAAGGGGCTAATTGAATTCACCAGGCGTCCAAATGTCCGCCCTCCAATGGTGATCCACACAGAGCAATGATCAAGTAAACCTATCTTCTTTTCAATGGTTCATCCTATTGAGTTCTTCTTCCTAGAACTCAATTGCTTGGACTATGGCTTGAATCCTTCTACACAAGAGGTAGCCTCCCTTTCCTTGATCTCTTCTCCTCCTTCCACTAAGACCTTGGCCCTTTAGACACCCTTGTCTTGAAGAAAAGACCTTGTCCTAAGAGGACATAGGCTTGTCTTAAGTTGGAGGAGAAATTAAGACAATAATGTCTTAATGTAAGAAAGAAGGAATAAATCAGAACTCCTTTCATTCCTTTACCGTCGGAGACTTTCACTCTTATTCTTGTTCAGTAGCAGAGTTTTGATAGAGGTGTACTCTGTAAAGGAAATAGTGCAAGAGCAAGAAAAGAATGAAAGAGTCTTTAGGAGAGGAAGAAGGAATAAAAGAAAAAAATCTTAACCCGGTTTTGATCTTTCCTGCCCCTTAAATAGTTTTCAGAGAGGCGCCTACAAAACTCTCCGTAAACTCCTTCTCACGCCCTTCTCATTTTCTCACGCCCCTTCCCTCCTTCTCACGGCCTTTCAGATTAAATCCCATGGCCTTTCTTAAAGGAAAAGTCACGATGATTTAAAAAGAAAGAAGTTGTGACTTTCATCTCCGAAGAGATGTATTTTGCGCGCCGGGAAGAAACAGCGCTTTCTTTCCTTCTTAAAAAACCCATCAGCCGTTGGATTCCTATCCAAGGGGGCATATGTGAGGCGCTATCTCTTAAGAAAGGAGGCCACCCCATCTTAATTCATTGGAGAATTAAGTGGGGCGCGCCAAGAGTCCATGCGCCATGGACTCTTCCAAATGGCGCGCCAAGAGTCCATTAGCGCAATGACTCTTGGCATTTTGGCGTGAAAATGCTAAGGGGTGGGTGGGGGGCTAGCATAGGTGCATGGTTAGCCAATAGGGTTAGCCATAATCCCTATAACCTCAATTAGGGTCTAATTAGATCCAATTAGAACCAAAATTGAACCAATCCGGAACCCTAATTCGAAATCCAATTCGAATAGAAGCTAGGGTTTGCAACACCTGCTAGAGTGTTATCCTACAAAGATGATTAATTACAAATTAAACTCTTGATCAATCCTCTTAAGTGTGTGACCCATGGGTTCTACATCTAGCCAGCAGTGGGTCATTACCTTCATATCCAATTCACCATTCCCAGTATCAATCCTGTGCATGACTCATTGTCATGATTAGGATTGAACCAAAGCATGGGTTTCATGTACATAAGGTACTTATGGCAGTCTCAGGTCAAAGGATTACTTGTACTACTCCCACTATGAGAACCTTCTATTGACATATAGCTAAGACTCCATTAGATGTTCTCAAGTGGATCATATCAGTGAACTCATTCTCCAATGAGCACCCACATCCCAGTATTAGTGTCATACACAAGTGACTGTGAGAGCAGTCACCCTCTCCAGTATACATGGGATGTGCTAGTCTTACCAGAGAACCCTGATCCCCTACTCAGGGTTCCTTTGACTAGGAATATTTTAGATTAAGGTTTTAAGATTTTAGGTCTCACTGGTATGATCTCATCATAACCCTAAAATCATAGCCCTAATCTATGGGGTTCATCATATAATATAAAACACAGCGTATGATAAAAATAATGCCTTTATTGGAAAATTGTCAATTACAATGGTTTGGGAGATATAACATAGATTGGCTTGTAGGGCATATCCTTTTCATCATTTGCATCAGAAAATTAGTCAAAAGATAACATAAGTAATACACCCTATATAAACTTGGCTAATTCTCGAAATCAGGCAAAAGAGTTTTCTGCAGGGGATTTTGTAATGATCAGGCTTAGCCTTGAGTAGTTTCCTCCAGGAACCATAACGAGATTGCATGCTCACAGAGCTAGACCATTCAGAATAATGAAGAGAGTTGGACCCAATGCCTCTGTACTTGAGTTGCCACCAGATCTAGGTATTATCTCCACTTTCAATACTTCAAACCTTATGGAGTACCGGGAGCCATCAATGATACCTAGTGAGCTCTTTGAATCTCTCCCTTTTCTTGAGAGTGAACCCATCCCAGAGAGTCCACAAACAAATTGGCCTATAAGTGAGGAAAGGATTGAGAAAATCCTTGATAATTAAGCCATCAATACTTGAAACAAAGGTTATTAGAGGTATTTGGTCAGATGGCAAGGTCAGCTAGAATCTGAGGACTCATAGATCATCCATGAGGATCTGTAGTGCCACAACCTAAACCTTCTTGAGCAGTATGAGAGCCAAGTTGACCCTTACTCGACGGGGTTGAGTTCCTCCCACCCCGGAAGAATTGATGGAGACACCAGGATTAGACATGTCTTAAATATTGTAGTCAAGTAAGATTGAGTCCTGTAATAAGTTGAGGCTAGTTGATTTTTCTCAACCCTAGTCCAGTCATTGAATCCTATACTTGTGTATTAGTACAGTACCAATCCAATTTTATACAAGAGAAGATGTTACACAATTTTGGAATTTCACCAAGCCTCATCCAGGAGCTAGAGGCCTTCACATCAACTTATTGGGCCTTGTTTGCCACCCCAGGGTCCAAGATTCCTTCCAGATGCCCCAGATGCCCTCTAGATGCCTTCCAGATGCCTTGATACCCTCTAGATGTCATAGAATATTCCCAGACCAGGGTGCCTCATGATTCCAGGAATATTTCAACACCCCAGGCCAAGAGATTCCAAGTCCAAGAGTCAAGCCCATGAGCCCCAGAACCAATATTTCAACGAATATGCTGATACCACGGTGCCCCGGCTTCCAGGGCCCATAAGCCCATGCGCCAAACTAATGGAGGATGCCCCTTACTACCCTAAAGCCAAGCCCAACTCTATTTTAGGTGTCCAAGCCCAAGGTGCCTTTGACCAAGTCCAAGGAAGGGAGAAATTCAATTCAAACAAGGAGATCTAGTTTTATTTTCATTCAAATTGTATTCTCCTAATTTTAAGCAAGCTTGTAATCCCTCTCCCACTCAACTTTGTAATTCTATCCCAACTAGGAGAGGACATAGGGAACATCTATAAATACCCCATCCCTCCCCCTCTTGCAAGCATCTTTTATTCATGAATCAAAACCTTGCTGAAATTTTGTGTTAAGTTATGTTCTTGTGTTCTTGTGTTGAGGTGTGTGAGTTTTGTTTGTGAGCTCTAATTCATCCAAGCCCTAGCCATCCCAAAGCACTCTCATCCAAACCCTAACACGCCAAGGAGAAGAAGCCCTAAGCTATCCATTAGCAAGTGGCCATCTTCCCCCTCCAACCGCCAGCTTCTGAAATCCTAATTTCCTCTTTCCCAAACCCTAGCTCGCTTCTTTTGCTTTCTAACTTCTTTACTTGCTGACCTCTGATGTTTGAAGGATCCCCATGGTGTTTCCAGAGGAGGCCCTCTTTGCCTCTAGGACTGATCCCAGATAGCTACCCGAACTGAGGAACTGAAGGCTTGTCTTCCAGGCAACGATCCCGAGTGCTGTGTGACCCTTTCATCGACAGGATCTTCGAATCGGTGCTTGGTAAAAATCCTTCTCCCTCCTAATTTCTGATTTGTTGAAGGTATGCTATCCTAACTGGGGATTTCTCAATCTCTGAGATCTTTTTTTTTATTATTTTGGCATGAGTTCATATGCGGGTTGATGTTTTCTTTCATTACATACTTGCCTGCTGATTCTTTACTTGATTTCGGGTTCTAGCCTATAAATTAAAATTCTAAAAATTTTAAAAAAAATTAGTTTCAGCTTTTCTACAATCATGGTAGTCCTAGGATCATCCCGTATCACCCTTATACTTCCCTCCATATTGAATCTTTTAAATACTAAGTTAATATACCTCGATTGAGATAAGCCAAGCATCCTCTTAGATCTATCTCTATATATCTTTATACCTACTATATAGGATGCTTCTCCCAAATCCTTCATAGAAAACTGTTTAGATAGCCAAGCTTAGATCGATTGCAACATTGGAATATCATTTCTAATGATAAGTATATTACAATATACAATATTAAAAAGATAATGTCACTTCCATTTGTCTTCTTATACATACATGGTCTATCCACATTTTTTATGAAAACAAATTCCTTAATTATTTCATCAAATTGGATGTTCAAACTCCTCGATGTTTGCTTTAATCTATAAATGGATTTCTTAAGCTTGCATACTTGGTTTGGTCTCCTACTTAAGACAAACCCTTCTAGCTATGGTAAATAGACTTCTTCCTCAAGATTCTCATTGATGAAGGAAGTCTTTTATATCTATTTACCATATTTCATAATCATAGTATGTATCTATAGCAAGCAAGATTCTAATGGACTTAAGCATAGCTACTGGTAAAAATATTTCATCATAGTCAATTCCATGTTTTTGTTTGAAATCTTTTGCCACTGGCCTAGCCTTGTAGGTTTCTACTTGGCCATCTACTCCAATCTTCCCTGTGAAGACCAATTTGCACCCTATTGGATTTACTCCCTTAGGTTGATCAACCAAGGGATATTGTCAGCATTATGGCATTGACTATGATGAGGTGTTTTCACCTGTGGCAATGCTTAAATTCATTCGAATCATGCTTGCGATAGCAGCACATCTTGATTATAAAATTTAGCAAATGGATGTGAAAATAACTTTTCTAAATGGAGAGCTAGAAGAAGAGGTGTATATGATATAGCTTGAAGGGTTCACTCCATAGAGGAAACAATGGTATGAAGCTTCAAAGATCCATTTATGGATTAAAGTAGGCATCTCAGAGTTAGAACATGCATGTTGATAAAGTGATCAGAATGTATGGCTTCGTTAGAAACAGAGAAGAGCCTTGCATATACAAAATAGGCTAATGGTTCACTTATAATATTTCTTGTTTTGTACGTGGATGACATTCTCTTAATTAGTTATGATATTCTTACATTGCAAGGAATAAAAGTATGGCTGTCTTCTCAATTTTTCATGGACTTTGAGGAAGTATCCTACATCCTTGAAATGAAGATCTATAGGGATAGATCTAAAAGGTTACTAAGGTTGACCTAGTCCATGTATATTGAGGATATACTAAAGCGGTTTAGTATGGTGAATTTCAAGAAAGGTTGTATTCCAATAGGCCATGGAATTAATCTCTCAAAGGATTGTTTGATAAGTCCTCAATAGAGAGAGTATATGAGTAGGATTCCATATACCTTAACAGTGGGATCTATTATATACGCTACGACATTACAAGACCAGATATGGCATACTCACTAAGTGTAGTGAGTAGATACCAATCTGATCCATGTAAGAATCATTGGAAGGTCATAAAAACCATCCTTAAGAATTTAAGAAATACTAAGATCCAATGGCTCATTTATGAAGATTCTGACTTGAAACTAGTTGGTTATACTGACTTAAATTTTTAATCAGATAGGAATGATAGTAAGAGTATGTCAGGATATATTTTTATCTTGAATGGAGGAGTTATCTACTAAAAAAGTTCTAAGCAGTATACTATGGTAGATTCAATTTGTGAGGTGGAGTATATTTTGGCATCTAATGCTATAATGGAAGCTGCTTAGCTACAGAAGTTCATCATGGAGCTTGGAGTGGCATTCTCTATTGATGGCCCAGTTTTCTTACATTATGATTGCATTAGGGCCATAGCTTTAGCGGAGGAACCAAGGGCTCATCAATGTACCAAACACATTCTACATCATTTTCACCTTATCTGGGAGATTGTGAATCAAGAAGACATTGACCTTTAGAAAATTGATAGAAAGAAAAACTTGGCTGACCCATTTACTAAAGCCCTCAGAATCAAAGAGTTCGATGACCACAAGTGAAAGATGGGTATTCGATATTGTTTCTATTGGCTCTAGTCCAAGTGAAAGTTGTTAGAAAATTATCCTATTGCCAATTATATATATTGTAGATGGTTGAGTTTTTATAATGTGTATATGAATCATTAATAAAATATAAGTTATTTTTTGGCAATTCATCTCTTTTTTCATCTTCCTTTGGACTCTTTTGAGATAAAGTTCTTAAAACTATTTCATTTTGATAAAGGAAGATTTAAGTAGTTCTTAAACATGTTCGTGACCAAATGATATGTTGTTATCTAAGATGATAATATTTATCGAGAAAAGGTCATTTTGTGCCATATGGATTGGTTGTCCTCATAACCGAGTGTGGAGGCATTGATATGGCATGAGGTGAGAGTAGATATATATTGCATCGAATATGACCAACTCTATTGAGTACTCTATTATCGAGAGTACTCATAGAAGGATATGGGTACAAGTATCCCTCCAACCCAAGATCACCCTGGTGATTTGCAAGCAACTCATTATACTAGGTACCAGACTACCTGGATTTCTAATCCAGTGATAGAAGGTTAGAGGGTATAGTCAAATACTTGTTAAGTCAGTGATAAGTCAAGATGGAATTGACCACTCTTAAGATATTGGAGACAATACTCTATTGTGTTTCAATTTAGCAAGACCTTAGCCAAGGCAATCATTGTAAAGAGTCACAGGATTTAGCAGGTTGAGACATATTTGGATGCATTATTTAGAGTTGGCAATTAACTCTAAAATCATTCTAAGTGTTAGGGTAAAAGGGGTGAATTATATGAAAACTATATGCTTGGATTCTTGAACATTACTTTGCGAACATTTGACCTATCCAGACTTTGGGCACCATTACTAGATAGTTGCATCGATTAGTTCAAGAATTGATTCCTCGACTACTGGCTAAGTATTCAAGTCACATATAATAGAAGTTTCTGATCAATCATGATGGTTGACTAATAATTAAGAATAATTTAGTGGAAAAATTATAAATATGATGAATAATTAATCCTGTACAAATATTATAAATTAATAATTAATTAATAAATTAACAATTAATTATAAAAAAGATTAATTGATAATTAGATTGCTAATTGAGTCAATTTTATTGAGTAAAGAGATTTAGGTCAAGTCTAATTGAATTTGGTTCAATTAGAATTTACCTGATTAGGCTATTTAATGACCTAATCACTAAGGTTTTCTAATAATGATTTGATTCAGACTTGGGCTCACTTAATTTCAAATTTATTTAAAATTTAATTAAGCCTGATTAGGATCTAATTGGATTGAGTCCAAGTTGGTTAAATTAGTTATAAATAAATTAGTTTTGATTCCTAACTAATTTTGGTCAAAACTTAATCAAACCCTTACCTAGCTCAACTTTTCTCTAGGATTTCTCCATGCCATTTATTTGAATAAATTCATGAGAAATTCATGCCAAATGTATTTACATGCCCTCCATTCTTTCTTATCCTATTTGGATTAACTTGAGATGTGTTTTGAATTTAATAGGGAGGAGTTTGATTGGGAATCAAACTTTTTGACTTTTCCTACTTCTACCTGGTCTTAAACCCTCAAAACCTTATCAATTCTTGATGCCATTTTTTTGAAAAATCCAAATAAATAATGCATTGAAAAGAGGGGCCTTTTACTTGTGGTTTGGGATAAGAATTCTTGGAAAAGAATTTATCTAAAAAAAATAATAGAAAGTGGGATTGGTTATTTGCTTTGGCTAGCCAAACTAGGTTATTTGCTTTCTCATCTTATCTAAAAGTCCCCCTAATCCTATCCTAACCCATTTGCCTAATTTTTCTAGTATTTTTTTAGGATTGGTTGACCAAAGAGGCTATAAATTGTCATGAGATCAGATGAGAAAGGTGCTGAAAAATTCAAGGTGGGTGTGAGTTCTTTGGCATGAATGACCTTTCTTGGGTGCTAGGGTTGAAGGAAGAAGAAAAAGAAGAGAAAAGTAATAGAAAGTGGTTTCTTACTTTTGGTTTTATTTCTCTTAAGTCTAGATCTCTTTATATTCTTCTTCGATTTCTTGGAAGGATCAAGAAAGTCCAAGAAATAAATTATTTTTAGCTATATATTGGCCTTCGAAGGCAGTCCTAGGAGGTTGATTGTCATGAAGCTTCATGTGGATGATTCACAGAGGCCGGACACCTGTGTGGCTATGAAGCAATGTGGAGAGCCCTTACCATGTGCCATCAATAGTATCAATCATCGACCCTCGATTAGGTATGAAATTAGATTTAATATTGTTTGTAGATTAGATTTACTACATGCGTCGGGTAGATCAATGCATGCTGATTTTATTTTCTACTACATATCATGTGACAATCCTACACAGGGTTTATAAAATGTAATTCTAAATGCATGTTTTCTATTTAAAATACTTTTAAAATAGATGTACTTCTATTGTGAATTATAAAAAAAATTCATGCATGAAATCCTAAGCATTTTTCCAATAATCAAAATAATGGGCCACCACCTTTTTAAAATGCAGCATGATAGTCCTGAATCATCCTGAATCGATTAGCATGCACCAAATGGTAGCCCCCAATTGACTCCCTGCTACCATCAATTACCTAGAGTAAATGCAGCGTGATGGCCAAAGCACCCATGGAAGTTACAAATCAAGACTTATAATTGCTTTTGTCCATCGGATCTACCTTGATAGTCGTGCATAGCTTTTCACCTAAAAAGACCCTTATATCCTTGATCTCCTTTAAGTACTTCCATAACTTGACCAAGGCTTAAATTAGGGAGCAAGGGGTATCTATTTGGAGAAATATGTACTCGGGCCAAGGACATAAGGCCCAAACTAGCATACAAAGTCGATCAGCCAAGCTGCATGGCCATCAATTGACTTGCAACCAGGAAAATGAAGCCTCAAAGTAGATTAGCCAAGCTAGATGACCCAATAATCTGCACCATCCAACCATTCATTAGATGATCAAAGAATCACTAGAGGGCCACCACTTGTCCCCAACATCGAATGGCTCGACAAGTCAATCAAGTGGTTTGCAGTAAGCACTAGTCAAGCAGATCTGCCATATGCTCATCAACCACTTATCAAATTGGATCTCTAGGTACAAACTCTCGAATTCCATCAGTCTTGGTATCAGTACTCCAATCATTCATTGGACGAGGATCCTAGTTAGGGAAAAGATTCATTTTGACCCCAATATTATCAAGCAGCACATTGCCAGCAAGTGGTCCACCCCTTCTTTAGCTGACCCCTTATTGGCAGGGATAATGTCTTTCTCAACCAACCAATTAGCACAAGACCATTGGGTAACCCTAATTCATGTAGAGCTTGGCTGCATACCCATGGTTTGGTAGCCACTTCATCCAATTGACCACTCACTAGGAGATAGGCACCCATTCCAATCCAGCAGACCTAGCCATATATCAAACAATATAATACCCACCTTTAAGCAGGTCTTGGTAATAGCTAACATGTCCAAAAGCCATCGATGAATTCTCATTGATAGATTATCATATCTAATTATGCACTTAGCACACGGTAACCCATTGGCCTATCTGACCACTTATTAGGAAGTTTTCCCTGATCAATCAAACCATGCTAAATGTTATCCACTGACTATCTTCATCCGAGCATTCCTCGGTAGCAATTGATCCCCATAACCTAGCAGTCCAAGGGTCATCAGATATGCCCAACCTTTAACTGATGTCACTCGAACAAGTCCCCCAAGACAACTAGTTCTTAGACTTAGGAATAGTGCTTAGGTCAACCCCAAATAGTTGAGATAGCTTGTGGTCCCTTAGGCAATACATCCCTTTGAACCCTTCAAAGGCCAATACTCCAATGCTCACTACCATAGCCTCCAACACATGGCTGAACATCACATCGCACCTTAAGATCCCTAATCATCTCCATATCTATGTAATTAAGGAGGCATGCTTGGACTCACATAGTAGTTCATGTCATCAATAAAGAAGAATGGCAAACCCCACATAACGACAAGGTTCCATTAAAAATGGAAAAGACATTCTCTGCCAATAAAAGTTTCTTAACGATTTGTGTGATAAGCCCTATCAATTTTCACTAGATCTGTTAAAGATTTCTATCATTCTAGAAATACCCTTCTCCTCCATTTATAAATAGAACTCCCTAGGAACCCTAAATGGTATGCAAACCTTTCAACCATGCTTCTCATAGTGTCGCTATGCCCGAAAATTAACTTAAGCATCAGAGGGCCCATGCTGGAGCCACCTTCGACTAGGGCTTTTTTGTAGGCACCACTCCCCAGAGATCCACCTGCACCACCCACTAGCATTTTCAACATTCGACATAATTTAGAACCAACAATTACTAAGTTAGTTATAAAGAACTTAGTAAAAGACTTGCCAAAAATTAATTTTGAAAAGAATAGAATTTGTGATGCATGTTAATTTGGCAAGCAAACTATTCTTCTTTTAAATCTAAGAATGATATTTTAGCTATTAGGCTATTAAAATTATTGCATATGGATTTGTTTGGACCAACTAGGACTTCAAGTCTTGGTGGCAAAAAGTATTATTTTGTTATTATTGCTGATTTCTTTTAATTTACATGGATTTTGTTTCTTGCTCATAAAGATGAAGCTTTTGAAGTATTTTTGAAACTATTCAAGAAAATCATAAATAAAAAAGGTTTATGTGTTTTTAAAATTAGAGTGATCATGGTATGGAAATTAAAAATTTTGATTTTAATTTATTTTATTTTAAAAATGATATTAAGCATAATGTTTCAGCCCATAGGATACCATAGCAAAATGGTGTTAAAGAAAAAAAGAGTAGAACCCTAGAAGAGATGGCATGAATCATACTATTATTGGGTTTCGGGCAAGCACAGTGGAAGACTGAATTTCAAAATTATCATTATTGAAATGCTAATCGACCGAAATCCTAGTCCCAAGGATCACTTGACCATGATAACTAATAAATCATAATTTAGGATTATAGTGGAATACCTGGAGTACTATACTCTTTAATTTCTCTAAGGCACATAAGTGTATGCCCTCCAGAGGTGATCCACAAAGAAACCGGACCAAGGAAGTACTCTTATCGAGCTTGCTTATTTGACTAAAACTCTTCTTGGCAACCTTTCTTTCTTTCCCTTTATTGAAATCCCTATCCTCCAATAGGGCACTTAGAGACCTCTATGAATCTTCTCTCAGAATTTGATTATCCCTCCTATATCTCTTTTCCTAGGCTCTTGTCTTAAAATGACAAGTCTTGTTTTAAAAGAGCAAGCCCTGTGTTAAAAGACACCTTTGTCCTAAGACAAGGAAGAGAAATGGAAAGGACTTCTTTTGGATGTTTTTGGATACCTTGGCATTAGATTACTGATGCCTATTTATAAAGAGTGAGAGGGTGCCTGATAAAGCTTTTCTTCAGCCCTTAATAAGACCCTTCAAGTAGAAGGAGTCCCTTGGTTTAAAAGACATATCCTGATATGTCATATTATATGCCAAATGACATATATATGTCTCTTCATTTTTCTAGCATTATTCGCACATGCCATATGGCATGTAACTGATCATAAATTGGCTAAGGGGCATGGGATTCCAAGGGATGTATTAGAGAAAATAGAAGCCTTCAAAGAGAAGGAGAGGGTATACAGATTCTAGTTTTCAATCAGATCTGAATGATAGCAAATTTATATCAAGGTATGTCTTTACCCTATATGGCGATTCAGTGAGTTGGAAGAGTACAAAGCAGCCAACTATAGTTGACTCAGTCACTGAGGCAGGGTACATAGCTACAAGTGAAGCCATGAAGGATGCTATGTGGATGAAAAAATTCATCATGGTATTGGGCATGGTTTCTTCTATACAACAACTGTTGCCACTTTATCATGATAACACTGGAGCTATTGCACAAGCTAAAGAATCAAGGTCTCATCATAAGTCCAAGCACATCCTAAGATGCTTCCACCTTGTTCAAGAGATCATAGAAAGACAAGATATTCTCATTGAATGAGTAGAATTGAAGAACAACATAGTAGACCCATTCACTAAAGCACAATCAAAGCAGCAGTTTGATCGCCACTTAGATTGTATGGGTGTAAAATATAAAGGTGATTAACTTTAGTACAAGTGGGAGATTAAAAGAATGGTGTCCTAAAAGCCAATCATTGTATGGGCATTTTTTATGATCTTCCAGCTCATGTATGATATTATTTATTAATAAAAGGTATTTGATTCATCATACTGCTGCATCTTATCAAGATTATGATGAATCCCATAGTTAGGGCAATGAAATTAGAGTTATGATGGAGATCATAATGGTGAGACCTAAGTTCCTATAAACCCTAATCTAAAATATCCCTAGTCGATGGATCATCAGTTCGGGGATCGATAAATCCGGAAGGACTAGCACATCCTATGTATGCTCGATGGAGAGAGTGGTTGGTCTCACAACCACTTGTGTAGAGACACTAATACAAGGTTGTGGATGCTCATTAGGTAATGACTCCACTAAACTGATCTGATAAGAGAACATCAAATGGAAGTCTTACTTGTCAAAAGAATATTCTCTTAGTGGAAGTTATGCATATTGTCCTTAGACCTGAGACTACCATAATATCTTGTGCACATGAACCCATGTTTTAGTGCATGCTCAATCATGATAATTAAGTTATGTACGGGGTGCTTCTAGATATGGTGGATTGTGTATGAAGGTAATGAGTAGGTCAACAAGGAATCGATCACTCTTATTAAGAGGAGAAGTTATCCCGTGTGATCTCTTTGAATGATGACTCAGAAAGTCTTTGATCAAAGCATGATGAGATTAGATAAGGTTTCTAATCTTTCATCAGTCGAGTCTTCATTATCAAATTGAGATCTGAAAGGATTAAGTGCTAGGGTTTGACATTAATCCATGCCCATCACTTAATCGGGATAAAGGGAGATCGAAGGATTGAATTGCACAATAACATTCCACTGAAAGGTATTTTGGTATTTGTTGCTCAGGTGGCTTTTCCAAGAGGGGTTGAATTAGGAATTTAAAAAATTAAAGCAGGTATATGCTCTTTAAAAACTTCTTTGGAGTGTTAAGTGCTGTGTTTCAAATAATTAAAAACAGAAGCGAAAGCAGTTAGAGAAAGCACAACACAAACGAAAGAAATTTATAGTGGTTCAGAGCAACCCGCTCCTCCGTCCACTATCCAAGATTATCACTTGGGATTTCCACTATATCCTCCACAGGAATACAGTCGAATTGTTTTAACAGGCTCACAATCCATTCCTAACTCTCTTTGATTTTTAAACTGGGCTCACCAAAGAAATCCAACACTTGGTTTTACCAGGATCACCAAAAACCTAACACTTGGTTTTATCATGATCACCAAGAACCTAATACTTGGTTTTACACAGGCTAACCAAGAAACTATTTGGCTTTTAAACTGGGCTTACCAATAACCCAACAATTCAAAAAAAAAATTGTAAAGAGAAAGCAATCAAATGACAAACAGATGTTGCCGGATGGTTGCCGATGCAGCTCAAGAGAAGCCCTATTGATTTTACTTCAATGCACTTGAATGGCTTCTTTAACTTCTTCAATAATTGCTTCAAGCTTCTGATGAGAGTTGGTGAAGACTTGAAGACTATCTTGAATACTCTTTAGTGCTCTCTTCCTCTCAAGGTTTCTCTGATATTCAAAATAAGCATTATACTTTCAAAAGTTGTCTCAATTCTTCATTTATAGTATCTTGTACTCTTCTCAAGTAGTTTTAGTCATTGTAGACCGTTGGGATGTGACACATATCTATTGGAGCACTTTTTGGATTTAAATTCCAAGTTCTAGAACTAGTCGTTATAAGCCTAAAATTGACCTTCGAGTCAGCTCGGATCTACTCGAGTCAGCTCGGATTAATAGAGTAGTTCTGGTCGAGTCACCTCGCTTCATTCGGTCAGCTCGGTTTCTCAGTAGCTTGATTCCTTACTGTGGAAGAGTCGGCTTGCCTTACTTCGAGTTGGCTTGGATTCACAGGCATTCAAAACTGTACTTTGGAAGAGTCGACTCGAATTCATTAGAGTCGGCTTGGTTGGCTGTTTACTCAGAACTCTTCTTTTTGGACTCTGAAGGAGTCGGCTCGAATCTCTGAAGACTCGGCTCGGATGTCTGATAGAATAATGTAGTCAGCTCAGACTTCCTTCTGGTTAGCTCAATTGTTTGATTCAGAAAATCATGTTCTGGATGAGTCGACTCGGGTCCTTTAGAGTCGACTCGGATATCTATGTGCCAGATCCTTCATGCATGCCATGTGCCAAGTCGGCTCCTTTGCTTCAAGTCAGCTCAGATGAGTTCTTTATTAAAATCTCAGTTCTTCTCCAGAATTCATCCAGCAAGACTTTAAAGATTCAAGATGCTTTCGAACTTTTCTAACAACATTCTCTAAGAAATTTTAAGCTTGAAACACATCTAGAAGTAACTCGTTTTCATGATTTTTTCTTAACTTTTCTTTGGGTTATTCTTTACATGATATACTTTAACACAACTTATAACAGAAAATAAGATTGTAGGAGTTGGATTTTGACCATATGAATCATCCTACAAAAAGTTATAAAATACTTGAAGAGTTGTTAGCAAAACAAATACATGCTCAATGTTTTGTTATCATCAAAATCACTCAAGGGGTCAACAATCTCCTCCTTTTTGATGATGACAAAACACTAGGCATGAAAAATTCTTTACATTTACATGTATAACTGTATTTGAAAGTAAGCATTAACATTATTAGAGCTAACTATATTTGACAGTAAGTATTGACATGTATCAAAGATTTTGTATTGGAAAAACAATACATGTATTAGTGTCAGTGCTTTTATATGTATCAGAGTATCAGAGCTTATATGTATCAAAGTAACAGAGCTAGCACAAACACAAAGTATCGAGCTCAAGTTTGCAGTGTATCAGAACCTTTTGAAAAGTATCAAATCGTTTCTAAAAATGTCAGAGTTAATTCTTGAGCTAATTTTTGATGTATTCAGAGCAAATTACAAGTTTTGACTAAAGCCATTAAGTTTCAACAAATTTTCTCCCCTTTTGTATTTTCTTAAAATTTTGAAACATGAAACATTTTCATCTAAATACCATTTTATTTTCATGCACACAGTCATATATGTTCTCCCATTTTTGTCAACAATCAAAAAGGTATTCATTTGAGTTTTCAAAGCTCAATTTTTGAAATAGAATGAGAAAGTTGTTAAGATTTATTTGAGATAATTTAACTTTCTCATATCAATTTTGATAATCTAATTAAAATTGATCTTGATTTGCATTGTACCAAGTGAAAATATCATTGAAAAGCATTGTACAATCATAATGCATACATAGAAGTAAGATACCAAAAGTTGCTTTCATTTCATTTATAGAATTTTCAATACAAGTTACAAAATATTGAAAGCAAAGATAGAATCAATCTATTCATTATCACTAGGTACATCTACGTTAATGCCAATGGATGGTCCAAAAGGTGGTCCAAAAGATGGCATCGAGGCTATAGGATCCACATATTATAGCTCATAATCCTGGGGCCTAAGGTGTGGTGCAGGCTGCCTAGGATGTGCAGAAGGTTGAGTAGGTGTAGGTACAGGCTGGGGTCTAGGAGGTGGTGTAGGTACAGGCTGAGGTCTAGGAGTAGCAAAGGATGCAATGACTAAAGCCTGAAGCTCAGTGAGGGTCACCCAAACAAAACTAAGCTATTCCTCTATCTTCTTAATCCCATTGTTCAAAGCAATTAATTTAGTGGCATGGGCATTAGTAAATGCTTCAAGTGACCCCATGAGTCTACCAAACTCAGATCTTAGTATCCCAATGCCTTTGGTGTAATCTTCTTCCATCTTTTCCTTGCTCCATAGAGCCCATTCTGTAGCTCAACTCTTGAAGTTCTGTTATGAACTCTTTAATACTCTGATCAACTAATTTTTTAATGGTTTCAGAAGCAATCTTGAGAGTATCTGATATGGGCTGCATGTCAACCTGGGGACTGGTCTGCTAGACTCTATTAGGTCAACTCTAGAGAGTAGCTCTCTGACCTCACCACCAATTTGATCTAATTTGCTATCAACTGACTGGCGAAGCTCACCGAACATAGCAGTCATGGAACTGGTCAGAGTATCAGTCAGTGACCTTATTTGCTGTGCAATTGAATCCTAAGTCACTAAAACACCTGATATGTTAATAGATGGTCCTTGTGCAGAAGATCCTGAGTAAAAGGTACAGTTGGAACAAATGGCGAGACTGGTACTAGTGGAGAACTAGGTGATGGAGAGAATCTGGGACTCCCATACTCAGTGTGCATAGTCTCCACAGCCTCAGCAATATAAGCAGGCTCATTCTCAACAGTTGCGGCAACAGGCACATCAACAATAGGCTCTAAAGTAGTTGTACTAGCTGGCTCAAGTGTAGGAGGTCCAATAGTAATCTCTCTAGGCTGCTCCTCACTATCACTGTCATCCTCACTACTGCTAGAGGCTTCTATAGCTCTTACTTTAGATCCTTTCTTTTTTCAAATTCCCCCACTTAGGTGATATCCTATTTGAAGCAAAGACATGGAGGAATATGTGTTTGTGTGATGTAGGGGTCTTCCATCTTCCCCATCTAAACTTACTCTTGAGGCCTGAAATAGCAACGTAAGCACCATACCATAGGGTAGACATGCTTTAACTTTTCTTACTGCCTCTCTCATTTGCATTATCATTATATATGGCAAGAGGACCTTCCCCTCAATTATGTGCTCCATAAAACATAGGTCCCTTTCACTGACCCAGTCGAATCTGCCTGGCCTCGAAAGAAAAGTTTAGCTAATGAAATTATGTTGGAGCCTCATTTCAAGAGATAAAGTGTTGGCCATAACATTTCCAACACCACTAATGTCAACCCTCTTCAATACAGTCCTGAGTGTCTTTTCTTTATCCATTAGTACTAAGTGTTTTACACACTCTTTTGGCATTTCCAATAAACTACTCAGCCTTTCCTTAGTGACAATAACTCTTTGTCCTTTCACAGTAGATTCTATGTGCAGAGCTTCAAGTCTTAGATTTTCATAAAAAGTTCTTACTAGGGTTGGATAAGTTAGCTCATTTAGAGAACAGAAAAAGCTCCACCCTAGTTCTTCAATTGAATCACCTATTCGTAACCTTATTTCTTTGAGAAATGAAAAAATTATTCTTCTACCACTGGTTACGGGCCAGTTTGACAAGGAGATAACCTATCTCAGAGAAGGAGCTGCAGCCATTTCCCTTTCTTCAGTGATTTCCTATTGTTCTTCCCTTTCCCCTGTCTGAGTCGGCTCCTCTTATCGACGTTTGGTTCTTCTTTCAAATCTCAGTTGAGGGAATATCTCTCTTTGATCTTTTTTCCATGGCGATTTTGGGTGCCATTGCTCTGATTAAGGAAGAAGGATGGAATTGGAGCTTCAGGAAGTTGATTTCTTAGGTTTTGGAAGTGTTATCAAGTGGAATGCTAGGGTTTAGAGTAAGAATGAAGAGCATGAAAGATTAGAACAAGTCAATCAGCTCTAATAAAAAAATAGTTTGCCTGACATCTTAGTCGGCTCGGCCCTAAATTTCTCGAGTCGGCTCGAGCTGAGAGAAAGTCAAACTCAATCAAAAATCCGAGTCAGCTCGAATCGAGCACAGAAGCTCGAGTCGACTTGAATCGAGATTCTTCAAAAGGGTTAAAAAGAGATTAAAAATGAGAATTAATTTCAAAAAATCATAGGGAGAGATAGTCAAAGATCTTAAATCAATGTAGGAGGCTTTCTAGATGATGTTTCCTTAGATCCGAGGGAATTTAGGTCAAAAGAATCCTAAAAAGGGTCACAAAGTCCTAGCTCTTCTCTAATCATTTCAATTCTATCTTTATCAAGAGGTTTAGTAAAAATATTAGTAAGTTGATTATTAGTTGAAACAAATTCAAGCACAACATTATCATTTAAAACATGATCTCTAATAAAATGATGTCTAATTTCTATGTGCTTTATTCTAGAATGCTGAATTGGATTCTTAGACAAATTAATAGCACTTGTATTATCATACTTGATAGAAATTTTAGCTTGTGTAATACCAAAGTCTTCTAATTATTGTTTTATCCATAATGCTTGTGCACAACAACTCCTTGTAGCAACATTCTCTGCCTCAGCAGTAGATAGTGTTACCGAGTTTTATTTCTTATAGTGCCATGAGATTAAATTCAATCCTAAAAACTGGTATGTGCTACTAGTACTTTTTTATCTATTTTGCATCCACCATAATCAGCATAAGAATAACCAAGTAAATTTAATGAAGAATGTTTTGAATACCATGGACCTAAATTACTTGTTCCTCTTAGATATCTTATTATTCTTTTCACAACAAGCATGTGTGATTCTTTTGGATTAGATTGAAATCTAGTGCAAACACATATGCTAAACAAGATATCATGTCTAATTATAGTTAAGTACAATAAGGATCCAATCATACCTCGATATAACTTTTGATAATGTGTTGCCTTCATCTTTATCCAATCTGCAGGTTGAGCTCATGGGTGTATTCATTTCTTTTCTTGTCTCCATACCAAACTTCTTGATGATTTCTTTGATATACTTGGCTTGGTTTATGAAGATCCCTTCCTTTATCTATTTTACTTGGAGTCCAAGGAAGTAGTTCAATTTACCCATTAGACTCATTTCAAATTAACCCTGCATCAACTTAGCAAATTCTCTATAAAGAATTTTGTTAGTTGTACTAAATATAATATCATCAACATAAATCTGTACAACTAATATATCATTGCTTTTCTTTTTGATATAAAGAGTTTTATCAAATTTTTTTCTTGTAAAATCATTTTCAAGCAAGAAAGTGCAAAGTCTATCATACTAGGCCCTAAGTGCTTGTTTCAAACCATATAAAGCTTTATGAAGTTTAAAAACATGATTTGGTAAAGCATAGCTTTCAAAGCATAGTGGTTGTTCTACAAAAATTTGTTCAGAAATGTGACCATTTAAAAATACACTTTTCACATCCATTTGGAAAAGCTTAAAATTCATGTAGCAAGCAAATGCAAGAAGTAATCTGATGGCCTCTAGTCTTGCTACTGGTGCATAGGTCTCATCGAAGTCTATACCTTCTTCTTGGTTATATCCTTTGGCTACTAGTCTAGCTTTGTTTGTAACTACATTTCCATGTTCATCTAATTTGTTTTTATATACCCATTTGGTTCCTATGATGGGATGGTTTGATGGTCTTTCAACTAAAGTCCATACACTATTTCTTTCAAACTGATTTAGTTCTTTATGCTTGGCCATCATCCAATTTGGGTCAGATTCAGCCTCTTCTAAGTTATAAGGTACTATTTGTGACACAGGCTAGGTAATCATGTGCATCTTTATGTGATGACCTAGTCCTAACACCTTGTGAAGGATCACCGATAATCAAATCTTTAGGATGAGAAGTTACATACCTCCATTCGCTTGGTAGATCAGCATGATCCTTACTTACCATTTCTTCTCCTTCTTGAGTTGGTCTCTCTTGTATGCTCATGTCTTCCATTTCTTTTTAAAGTGTACCTACATTATCGTCTATGCACTCTTCTTTCTTAGAAGGTGAGGGGTTAGTTTCATAAAAAATGACATACATTGATTCTTCTACAGTTAGAGTTCTTTTGTTAAATACTATATATGTTTTGCTATGTAATGAATAATCAAGGAAAATTGCTTCATCAGATTTAGCATTAAATTTTTTTAGATTATCCTTACCATTATTAAGAATAAAGCATTTACAACCAAATACATGAAAGTAATTAATGTTGAATTTCTTTTCATTCCAAAGCTCATAGGGGGTTTTCTTTAAAATTTGATGAATCAAAACACAGTTCAAAATATAACAAGCAGTGTTCACGGCTTCTACCCAAAAGTACGTTAGAAGATTGCCTTCACACAACATTGTTCGGGCCATCTCTTTCAAAGTTCTATTTTTTCTCTCAACAACACCATTTTGTTGTGGTATTCTAAGAGCGGAGAAGTTGTGATCAATGCCGTTTTCTATGCAATAATCATCAAAAAATTGATTTTCAAATTTTGTGCCGTGATCACTCCTAATTGAGACTATTGAAAGATTTTTCTGATTTGAAACTTTTTTTGTGAAAATTTTGAAAGACTTTAAAAGTTTCATCTTTATGAGCGATAAACAAAATCCAAGTAAATCTAGAGAAATCATCTACTATCATAAGAGCATATTTCATAACCCCTAGGCTTGTGGTCCTAGTTGGTCCAAAGAAGTCCATGTGAAGTAGCTCAAGGGATCTAGTAGTTGAAATCATATTTTTGGATTTAAAACTCTTCCTAGTTTGTTTATCCATTTGGCATGCATCACAAACATGATTAAGATCTACTTTAAACTTAGGTATGCCTCTAATTAGATTCTTGAAAATTAACTTGGCAATAGTATGCATGCCGGCATGACCTAATCATCTATGCTAAAGTAAACAAGACTCCTTGGTCTTAGCATTCATTGCAACTAGACTGGAACTATTAGACATAGCTAGATCATTAAGATCTACTACATAAATATTTCCAAGTCTATGTCCAATGAATTTGTTACTAGAACCAAGAGAGTTTGTTATAATACACATAGATGATTCAAAGATAACCTTTTACAATGCTCAGGATGACCTAGGGTTAGACTGCCAATCCTAATTTTGTATATCCAGATCATGTCTCAATCTCACAAGTTCTGGACTCCTCACAAGAACTACCCTAGCCAAGGTTTTTCTAAATTGAGACATCAGTCATTCACTCCAAACTATTTGGAGAGGTCAATTCTATCTTGATCCACCACCGCTCCATAAGTACTTGACTGTACCCAGAAACCTTCCATCACTAGATTAGAAATCCAAGTAGTCCGGCATCAAAGTACAGTGAGTTGCTTGCAAGCTGCCATGGTGACCTCAGGTCCGAGGGACACATATACCCATATCCCTTCATGAGCAACCCTTTGGCAGAAGAGAGCTCCATAGATGGTCACGTTCAGTGAAATGTCATACACTTCCCTTGTATGTCACACCAGTTTTTCCACACTCATTGGTTAAGAGGACAACCAACAAATGTGACATACAACAACCTATACTTGATACATCATTGTCCTATAACAATGTATCATTTGGTTGTGAACCAGTTTAAGAACTGCTTGATATATCCTCTCTATATCAAACAAATAGTTCTTAGGACTCCATCATACAAGAGTTCATTACAGGAAAATATAAAATGATTGATAGCCAAAAATAAATAACTTTTATTTATTATCAAAAACTTATATACAAATATAAAATAGCACAACCATCTATAGCCTAGACGATTGGCATTGGGACATAATTTTCATCACCATACTCGTCAGGGCCAAGTTTTTTTTTCACCTGGGGAGAATTAATGGGGATATTGGCAAGAGGAAGAAGTTGCAAGCTAATAATCTCTGGTTCTGTAGCTAGTCCAATTTTTTTTAGGTTCCACTCAAAATTATGGAGATGAAGCCCAAACTCATGAAGCATCTTGAAGGCTCCTAGTTCTACCCATTTAAGAAGAAGAGCCCTATTGCATGAAGCAAGTCAAGACAATTTTCATTTGAGACAAGCAAGCCAAAGAAATTCGACTAATGAAGACCTTTCTTTCCAAATTCCAAGCAATCCATTTGGGCCGGCCAACCTATGATTTGATTCACCTAATTTAAAGCATATTTGAAGACTAAATCTTAGAAGACACATGGAAGGCTTTTGATGAGGACACTTGGTGAAATAGGATGGCGCCACATGGAGATTCTAGTTTCTTCTATTGTTAGGATTAGTTACCTAGAAGCTTCTCAATGTAATTAGTTACCAACTAAATCTAAATTAGTTGGCTTTTTAATCCACCTTTTTGCAGCCCATTATAGCTGCCCTTGGCCTATAAATAGGACCAAGGCCTCCTCTTATAAAGCACTGAATTACTTGAGTTGAATGAAAGCTTGCTAGTTTGTGTTCTCTTCCACCTTCCCAAGTTCATGAGTTCTTCTTGAATTTTGAGTGTTTCTCTTGAAGTTTGAGTTGGAATGCTGAGTTTGAGAGTGAGTTTGAGTGAGTGCCTTGAGTTTGAGAGACCTTAGTCCCATTTCTAAGCTCTTCTACCTGGGATCCAAGTAGTCCAAGGAGAGGAAGTGCTGCCCAAATATTTAGCAACATTCTTCAAAAACTTTCACTTTCCTTGTTGAATTCATTCATTTTCTTTCATTCCTTTACCACCACAACCTCACTTTGGATCATTTGCAGGTTTTTCTCGAGGATTTGAAGCTGAAGATGAAGGCTCCATGCTAAGGACCAAGTTCTAATGGTAAGTTCTAAGTAGAGAGTATAGATCTTATCTCTAGCCTTCAATTCTTGAGTGATGAGAGCTTCCCTTCCATTTGAATCTTGATTTCTCTTCATTGTTGGGAAAAGACCCCCTTGATCCTTAGACCTGAGATTCATAAAGGTAGCTTAGCCTAGTTTGAGAGATTCTATGCCCTTAGATCCTGCTTTTTATTTTCTTAAAAGAAAGCTTGCACAAGGGTGTTTAGAATTCTGCTCACCTAGTTTTCAGATTGAAGTTCTTCATCTCTTCTATGCATGATTTTAGCCATATCTAGAGCTCTATTGCTAGTATGTTGTTGCTAAGTGAGTAGATCATACCTCCTCACACCCATTTCATCAAATTCATCCCCCATCAGGGACCCCCACTGACCTTACCTTACCTGGTTAGTCAGTTAGTTAGTCTTTGACATGGAAGACTCCAAGATAGTCTTGGTAGTTAGGAGCTATCTAGATATAGGTTAACTCTAGGATAAAGAGTTCATAATTTGATGACTTGTTTGCTAATAAAACTTTAATCTAATTAAAACACTCTTCTCTATCGTCTTTAGATTGATTTAGGACTACTTAGATTCTCATCTTTAGAACCTTCTCTCTCTTTCTTCTTCTTTCCACTCCTCCAATAATAATAATAATAATAATAAATAAAAAAAAATTTTGCTAAGATAAAATGATAATTGGTCAGATAGAATCTAAACCTTATAAGATTAAAAGCTCATGCATTCTATTGAACGATCAAAGAGCCTAATGGATTATTGTTATCCTAATCCTAATGAACAACCTCAAACCCTACAAGATTATTGGTATATGATTGACTCTATCCAACCATCTAGAATTAGTTTCTAAGCTAACAATTTCATAAATCAACCACAACAGATTGATATACACCCTAATTTCATGAGATTCAAAGATGCATACAATCATACAAGGGAATCTAAAGAAACCAAAATAGCATCATTGATCCATAAGATTGAGGAAGTCCTAGAACATAAAGGATATATCCAATTTTACCATGTGCCAGCACCTATGTGCACAGCATGTGATGCACCAGATCATATTATAGAGGAATGTCCTTACTTGACACATCCAATCCAAAATGGGTTTACACAGGGGAGTGTAGCCAATAGCAGATATATATCTGAACCTTATGCCCCAACTTATAACCCAGGGTGGATCATCACCCTAATTTTGTGTGGTTATAAGAGGCAATACTAGGAGCCCATAATTTTGATCAGCTTTACCCTAGACCTAGCCAAGTACTGAATAATATACCAGGTTTAGTCTTGAGGAAGAACCCAGTCCCCTAGAAAAAGCCCTAGAAACACTGGCTAAATCTTATGATAACCTTGATGCTATAATTAAGAGCACTAACACTACCTTAAATAGTTTCATGTAGAACACGGAGCAACATATAACTCCCAACATCTAAACTCTTGCCCATTTTGAGAAAAAATTGAGTCCAATAGCCATAGCTATAAGTGAGAAAGAGGTACCTAGTTAGCCCGAGAGTCATCCTGGGAAACAATACCTAACTAAAAATTTTAATATCAGTGTAACTATCCTAGATCAATCGATTATAACCTTGGAAATGAATTGGTCATAGAGCAACCCTGTATAACTAAAGAGACTAAGCTAAATAATTTGACTAAGGCAAGAATATATAAAGAGAAATCAAAATGGAGGGACTAACCATTCTATCATCACCCAACTTACCTATTGTCCCAATCCCAAGAACCCTAGAATCATCCATTACTTTCAATGGGAAGGAAGAACAAATAGGTAAAATGATAGAATTAATTGAGACTTTCCAAAGATCACAAATACAGAATGCAATAGAGAAAGCTACACATAAAAGTCCCCTCCATGATTTGTTAAACCCTAATTCGGCTCTCATTGAGGTAGATGATCTTGATGTAGAGGGATGTACCCTAGAAATGAATGACCTAGTAGAAACACCCTACCCTAACACCACCCCACTTTGGATCAAGAAATATGAGTCATCAGTCAAATCCCCAATAGCTTCCTAGTTAGAATCACCACCTAACCCGGAATTGAAGCTACTTCCTATCGCATCCACCGATACCTTACTAGTAATATATAATCAGGAAGCCCAAATTGTAGATATTGTAAACTATATAAAGAAGCTATTGGATGGGACATTGCACATATAAGGGATAATGAATTTAAAACTTTTGTATTTGATTTCTTTATATTTGGCACTACTTTCGAGAACTGTCTCCAAAATTTATTATCAATATTAAAATGATGTAGGGAGACAGAGTTGACATTGATTTAGAAATAGTGCTAAGTTATAGATCAGGAAGGCTTATGCCAAGATCTAAATTATTACCTGAACCCGTCATGACACTAGTTGCACCTTTTCCTATAAACAAAGAGGCATCAAAAGGGGATCCTAAAATACTCCCTCCATATATCGAGCATATTAAGTACATTGATCTAGGTCTATTAGAACCCCAACTGGTACTTAAATTGTACCTAGATCTAATTATAAAAAAAGGAATTTTTAGCTATCAAGGGAATAAGCCACCTAATGGTCTAATACAGGAAGTATTCTGAAGCTAAACCCAAATCATGAAGGGAATTACAAATTCACATCAAGATTCATTCAGTAATAGGAAGAGACCTTAAAGAGGTTTGGCTGAAGACGTTAAACGTAGCACTTATTGGGAGGCAACCCAATCTTTCTATTAATTCTTGCTTTAATGATTTTTATTTTTGTAGGAATAATAAATCACTTTCTATAGATGTACCTAGCAATTCATGATGCATATCTAGTCCAGGTGGTACCTCTCCTTATCTTACTTTCATGTTCTAATTTTTCTAACTCCATTGAGGATAATGAAAATTAAGTTAGGGGTAAGAGAAAATCTTTTGAAAAATTTTAAGAATTATTTTAAAAATCTTTTGAAAAGTTTTGGAAAAATTTTGAAAAAAATTATGAAAAAAATTTTTTATAAATCATGTGCCATGAAAAAAATTTCTTGGACAAAATAAACTAGGAAAAAATAATATAAAGTTAGACAATATTTGCTAATTACTAAAGCGAGTCAAGGAGTAAACTAGCTAATCGGACTTTTAATGGCATACTTAGGTTACTAAAGGCTGTTAGCACTTTCATTGCACATACACACTCACAAGATAAATTAGGTATTAGTTGTAAGGTTAATTGATGATTCAATTATTACTTAAAAATTGGTAATTGGTATATACCCACCATTTAACTTGAATTTGAGGAAAGAGCTACCTACCTAAAAAAAAGAGAGAAAAAAAGAAAAAGAAAAGGAAAAAAAGGGGGCAAGTTCTAAACATTGGTTTCCCACTGAGTAACTGGGCACCTTTGCCTAAGTATTATCGTTCATGTGAAAAAGTTGGCAATGTGAAGGCATCGGCAATAACCAAAAAAAGAAAGAGAAAAATTTAGGTGGTGTAAAAGCTACCTTAGTTCATGTTCTTAATTTGGGGGTGTATAAAAAATTGACCAGAATTGGTGATAAGCAATGATATAGTTAATCTTTACAAGCTAGTACAAAAATACTAAGTTAGCCTAATAAACACAAGTGATGTAGACCTTTGGATGAATTCTAAGAAAGTTTCTAATAGTTCTGACTGTAAAATTTACTTCATAAACTCAATACTTAGTTAGTGATACAACTAATTTCTTTTAACCATAAGCCTAGATCTAATTTTGTAAAGGAGGATCTTAATAACACATGATTATAAATTAATATCTATATTCTTATTACATTGCTAAGAGACTAGTAATGATTAAGTTGGGGGTGTGATAAGTCTATTAAATATCTAAATTAAAGTATTAAAATATATATTAATTAATCTATAATTTTTAAAAATTAATATTTTATAAAAAAGAGTCCATAGATGGAAAGAGCGTGATTTTTAGAATCCAATGGTACTAAAATTGGAGTTTAAATGAGCCCAAAATTAAAGTCTGAATTTTATTAAGCTATGCATGAATTTTGACATAGCCGGTCCATCATGGACCGGCCGCTTGGTTTATGAGGCCGGGTATGGTCCATGGTAGCCATTGCTACCAGTCCACAAACCCGTTTCATGGACTAGCTTCTTCTCGAGCATCATTTTCATCTGCCCATTACTACTTATGGCTAGAGGAGATGCCGAGAGTCAGTCCATGGCTAGAAAAGCCACCAGAGATCTCCCCCCTACCAGAGACCCACCTATCGCTACCCATCCACCATGAGCCGTGATTAACCACAACTCCTGCTGTCTTCTCCATCCTCCATTTTTCTATTCCAAGATAACAACCCATCACCATCTTGCCACGGGCTTGTCGCTGGCTGTCTATCATCCAAGCACCACTCCCAGACCTCATCTTCTTGCCAAGACATCATCGAGCCACCATCTCTTCTCTCTATTTGGTTGCCTATACTAGTCCAAGCCATTTTCCCCATCTTCCTTCCATGGTGTCACTGTCCACATCTTGCCACCATCCATCTACTTGTCGTAGTCCATCATGGACCAGTATTGATCACTAGTCAAAGGTTGAATTCGACTAGGAGGAGATCTCAGGTAATCCAGGATTTGGTGCACCAGCAGGGAGGAAACCGAGTCACTACTCGATAGCCTGAAATCCATATAGCAATAGATCGAATGGTTGAAATTATTTTTCATGATATATAGCCATTTTTTATTCTAATTGATTCCAAATTTGACCAAGAGAAAGTTCTTGATGAGCTCTATGAAAGGTGGACCCGGGATAATAGTCCAAGCATCAATCCCCGCAACAAAATTTTATTCTATTTTTATTCTTGTAATTTAGTTTTATGTTTTGAGAGTGAGGGAGAGGAATAAAGAAAAAAAGTTCTTCAGGAAAGGAGGTGTTGTGCATATCCCCAAATCTTCAAGAAGATATATCCAGGAGTCATGCTCGACTGAGATGCTGTCTGTAGGAAAGTACAGATTTCCATACTTAAATCTTTATATTTATTTTCTACTCTATATAATTGAATGAAGCTCTTAATTTCTTTGAAATTCTTTTCCATTTGATTTCTTGAAATTAATTATCTATAGGTAGGATGGATCATAATCCTAATACGATATAGTCCATGCTCAACATAGATAATTAATTCTAGAATTTTTATTTACGTGTCTTATTAGGATCTTTTCAACTAAGTGTTGGATAGTTTATACTTGTGGGATGGGCCATGATCCTGATAAGATATGGTTCATGCTCAGCAAGATAGCCTATGCTAGAGATTAGTTTGAAAAATTTTGAAACAAATACAAATATTGATTATTTAGATTAAAATAAATACATGATTTATGTTTGTGATTATTTAGAAACTCGAAGACATCTTTTTATCATTTAACCCCTCAATCTCATATTTAATTTAAATTGATTAGTTTTAATTAAACCATTATCTATCTTTTTAAATCTAAATATTTATCTCTTTCTTTGTTTTTTTTAAGAAATAATTATCCTTGATACTTGAGGATATGATTCCTAGCCACCTTAGCTATAGTAGTGAGTTAGGTTTTTATTTTTGACTACCTATGACATTGATCGCAAAGCCAAAAAGAAGGAACAAGAATAAGTACTATTTTTAGCACCAAGACAATAGCCATGTCACAGAAGAATACATGCAACTTTAGGATGAGATCAAGAAGTTTATTCATCATGGCAAGTTGAACATATTCCTTTAGGATCAAGGAGAAAGATGCGATGCTCCAATCTTGCCCTGCTAGAGCCTTCACTAAGAGTGAAGGAACCTACTGATCGACCTACTAGAGATGATGTCCATGCTATCACTAGAGGACAGGAGGGAAAAGCCAAAGCTAGCAACTAAAAGGAAGTCTTGATGAGGCCATAACATTTACTTGGGCCAATGCAAAGGGGTCCCAATATCCCCACCATGATCCCATTATCAAATACTTAATATTGATGACTGTAACGTTCACCATGTGCTTGTTGATAGTAAAAGTTTGATGGATGTTTTGTTTTATGATTCACTCTTAAAGATAAATATTCTCTTGATGGGGACATTGCCAGCACTGATCCTGGAGTAGCATTGATCTTGGAGCAGCATGGATCTTGATGCATATCCAGAATAAGTTCTTTTAGGATTGAGTTTCAGTTTTTTGGATTTATCTTTATTTTGAAATTTGTTAGTTGGTTAGGATTTAGATATGGATAGGCCTTATCTTATCCTTATCTTGTATTTGAATTTGAACCGTCCAAATCTTTTTATCTTGTATTCAAATTCAAATGAAGGTTGTAAAGGTCTATAAATACCACTCTCATTGCTTTGCAAAAAATTGGTTAATGGAGTTAAATTTTTTTTAGAAAAGAGTGATTCTTTTCTTTCGCTCCGTAAGGAGAGGTTGTGAGGCCCAATCTCAGGACATGATGATAGCTCATGTCTAGTTATCCCCTTCCTTGATTCCATCTTCTTTACCCCCATGTCCTTTGAGATTCACCCTAACGCCTCAAGTATCGAGGTGAGTGGAATGCCCTAGAGGTGAGAGGTCTCTTCGTTAGCATAAGTCCCAAAGTCCATGAGTACCAAACCTTAAGTCTTGCATCCCCATTATTCCTTCACCATCCAAAAAAAAATTCCAAAAAAAAGTAATACCCTAATCTAGGTGACTTCTAGGCTTGCCCACGATCCTACCCCCATTCGTCCCACATCAAATTGGTATCAGAGCTAGAAAATTAGGGTACCTTCGTATCACCTCAGATTCTCTCTTACCAGCCATCCCTCCACTTCCTAGATCCCCAAAAAAAAACAAAATCAGATCTCCTAACCGGTGCCTTCCCTCCTCCGACTCCTCCCACGCCCCACCAACACCCATGCTGCCATCGCCTAGAACTGCCTCCATCGATCAGAACTCCCAAGATCAACATAGTTTTCCTATGCTCCACCATCCCCAACGTCTCCTGCCAACCTACAATCCCACCAAACCACCGTCTGCCTAGATCCAAGTCCATCTCGTCGCCTGCTGTTGGCAAATCGACACCCCACGGTCCACCCACACCTCTAGCAACGATTCCATCTTAATCAAGAGTCCGGGCCACCACTTCTTCATCTGCGGCTTCTCGGGCCACTACGGCATTGGTCAGAAGGTGGACATTCGTGTCCCCAGGCTCGCCTCCACGACTGCCCCTTCCGTCTCCTTGACTGATGCCCCTCCATCGGAGAAGGAAATAAAAACACCGTAACTTCCTCCCATCTCCCCGATCAACGCCCAGCAAGCAATGAACGATGCCACTTGTTGTCGCGCCACTTCACCGATGCCCCTCTCCGATGCAAGGTAATGGCCCGCCCTGTCACCCTGCAACCATGACGCCCCCGACACCACCAGATCAGAGCCCATACCGACCATGGCCGTCCTCGCTGCCCCATGCTCACCATCGTCTTCCTCAGTGGAGGAGTCATCGTAGTCGAAGCTCCTCGGATCAGCGCACCATATCGCCTCGCTTCCCCTATTGGCCGCCCGTGCCACCCACCAAAGCCCCTTCCCTGTCTATCGATGCCATCGACACCATCGGAACCCCCTCCATCGGCCATTTCCCCAAGCAAGCTGGCCACCGAAGGTGTGAAGAAGCCCACCGTCTCCGTAGCATGCAACCAAATGAAAGCAGCTTCGTCCTCCGGTCCAGATCTTTGCACCACCCCTTCTCTGGTGATGGCTCCTTCAAGAACACCAGTGGAGACCCCATCCAAAGCCCCTCGCAAGCCCCCTGCATCGTAGATCCATGCGATGCCCGTCCCACCGATCTCCTCCCTATTGCCATCGCCCACCATAGCTGACTCCACCATCACCACCACCGCCTTTCCGGATCGACTCTGTCCAGCGTCGATGCCAGCAACACCCCACCACGTGCCCCTATTCGAGTTCGTGAAGAAGAAGGGCTGTTGCATGAATGTAAAAGCAAAATCAGCTTTCTTTGCCGATTTCAAGCATGGCACGTTCCTTAAAGCAAAGTCATTCTCTCTATTGTCGATTTCACCCACTTCAGGATTAGGCAAGAAATAAATGAAAAAAAAACAAGTGAAGAAAAAAGGGAGAGAAAAAGAAAAAGAGAGAGAGAAAAGAATGAATAAAAAAATGGAGAAAAAAATAATTTGGGATAGTTTCCAGAGCTGCACAATTACAGAGCTACATGGATTTCAAAGCTACACAGATCTTAAAGCAGAGCCTTTGGATGGGTTCATCAAAGCTCCTCGTTGATCATGACTCGATGGACTCGAGTTTTCCACGTCTCAGGGGAATGATGGGGACATCGCCAGCAATGATCCCGGAGCAGCACTGATCTTGGAGCAGCACAGATCTCGATGCAGATCTAGAATAAGTTATTTTAGAATCGAGTTTCAGTTTTTAGGATTTATCTTTATTTTGAAATTTGTTAGTTGGATAGGATTGAGATATGGATAGGCCTTATCTTATCCTTATCTTGTATTTGAATTTGAACTGTCATTATCTTTTTATCTTGTATTCAAATTCAAATGAGGGTTGGAAAGGTTTATAAATACAACCCTCATTGCTTTGTAAAAAATTAGTTAATGGAGTTGAGTTTTTTTTAGAAAAGAGTGATTCTTTTCTTTCGCTCTATAAGGAGAGGGTGAGGCCTAATCCCAGGACATGATGATAGGTCATGTCTAGTTATCCCTTTCCTTGATTCCATCTTCTTTACCCCCCATGTCCTTTGAGATTCATCCTAATGCCTCCAAGTATCGAGGTGGGTGGAATGCCCTAGAGGTGAGAGGTCTCTTCGTTAGTGTGAGTCCCAAACTCCATGAGTACCAAACCTTAAGTCTTCCATCCCGATTGTTCCTTCACCATCTAAAAAAAAAATCAAAAAAAAAGTAGTCCCCTAATTTAGGTTACTTCTAGGCTCTCCCACGATCCTACCCGCATCTGTCCCACATCAAATTGGTATCAGAGCTAGAAAAATAGGTTACCTTTATATCACCCCGGATTCCCTCTTACCAGTCATCCCTCCACTTCCCAGATCCCCAAAAAAAAAACAAAATTAGATCTCCCAACTAGTGCCTTCTCTCCCGTGACTCCTCCCACGCCCCACAAACACCCATGCTGCCATCAGTTGGAACCACCTCCACCAATCAGAACTCCCAAGATCATCATAGTTTTCCCATGCTCTACCATCCCCAACATCTCCGGCCAACTTGCTATCGCATCGAACCATCGTCTGCCCAGATCCAAGTCCGTCTCGTCGCCTGCTGTCAGCAAATTGACACCCCACGGTCCACCCACACCTTTAGCAATGATTCCATCTTAACCAAGAGTCCGAGCCACCACTTCTTCATCTACGGCTTCTTGGGCCACTACGGCATTGGTCAGAAGGTGGACATCCGCATCTCCATGCTTGCCTCCACTACTGCCCCTTCCGTCTCCCCGGTTGACGCCCCTTCGTCAGAGGCAGAAACCGAAACACCGTAACTTCCTCCGTCACCCCGATCAATGCCCAGCAATTAATGACTGACACCCCATGCTCTCGCACCACTTCACTGATGCCCCTCTCCAATGCAAGGTCATGGCCCACCCCGTCGCCCTACTGCCGTGATGCCCGACATTTTCGGATCATAGCCCGTATCAACCGTGGCCATCCTTGCTGCCCCATGCTCACCGTCGTCTTCCTTAGCGGAGGAGTCATCACGGTCGAAGCTCCTCAGATCAGTGCACCAGATTGCCTCCCTTCCCTCATCGACCACCCGTGACACCCACCAAAGCCCCTTCCCTGTCGATCGATGCCACTAACACCGCTGGAACCTCCTTTATCGATCATTTCTCCAAGCAAGCCAGCCACCGAAGGCATGAAGAAGCCCACCGTCTCCGTAGCCTGCAACCAAATGGAAGCAGGTTCGTCCTCCACTCCATATCTCCATGCCACCCCTTCTCCGGTAATGGCTCCTTCGAGAACACCAGTGGAGATCCCGTTCAAAGCCTCCATGCAAGCCCCCTATGCACAAATTAGCATGACGGCCATCCCACCGGATCTCCTCCCTGCTTCCTTTGCTAGCCGTAGCCGACTCCCCCATCACCACCGCCGCCTTACTGGACCAACTCTGTCTAGCGCCGATGCCAGCAACACCCCTCCACGAGCCCCTATTCTTGGTTTGAGTTCATGAAGAAGAACGGCTGTTGCATGAACTTGAAAGCTAAATCGGCTTTCTCTACTGACCTCAAGCATGGCACGTTCTTTAAAGCAAAGTCGTTCCCTCTGTTGCTGATTTCACCCACTTCAGGATTAGGCAGGAAATAAAAGAAAAAAAAATCAAGTGAAAAAAAAAAGGGAGAGAAAAAGAAAAAGAGAGAAAAAAATGAATAAAAAATGGAGAAGAAAATAATTTGGGATAGTTTCCAAAGTTACACAATTTTAAAGCTACACAGATTTCAAAGCTACACAGATCTTAGAGCAGAGCCTTTGGATGGGTTCATCAAAGCTCCTCGCTGATCTTGACTCAACGAAGTCGAGTTTTCCCCACCTCAAGAAAATGATGGGGACATCACCAGCATTGATCCTAGAGTAGCACTGATATTGGAGCATCACGGATCTCGATGCATATCGAGAATAAGTTATTTTAGGATCGAGTTTCAATTTTTAGGATTTATCTTTATTTTGAAATTTGTTAGTTGGTTGGGATTGAGATATGGTTAGACCTTATCTTATCCTTATCTTGTATTTGAATTTTAACTATCCTTATCTTTTTATCTTGTATTCAAATTCAAATGAGGGTTGGAAAGGTCTATAAATACAACCCTCATTGCTTTGTAAAAAATTGGTTAATGGAGTTAAAGTTTTTTTTAGAAAAGAGTGATTCTTTTCTTTTGCTCCATAAGGCGAGGGTGCGAGGCCCAATCCTAGGACATGATGATAGGTCATGTCTAGTTATCCCCTTCTTTGATTCCATCTTTTTTACCCCCCATGTCCTTTGAGATTTATCCTAACGCCTCCAAGAATCGAGGTGGGCGGAATGCCCTAGAGGTGAGAGGTCTCTTCGTTAGTGTGAGTCCCAAAGTTCATGAGTGCCAAACCTTAAGTCTTCCATCCCCATTATTCCTTCACCATCCAAAAAAAAAATCCAAAAAAAAGTAGCACCCTTATTTAGGTGACTTCTAGGCTCGCCCACGATCCTACCCCTATATGTCCCACATAAAAATTTGATGGGTATACAAAGATGAATTCTAAATTAGAGGGTTAATTTGTTGGTTGAGCAATGATTCTTACTTACATAAGGCAAAACTCATTCATAAGAAAGGGCCAAGTAACTAGATGATGAGACTACTTAATGATAGGAAATTCACCCGCAATGTAGTTCAATTTTAGTGAAGGAAGAATGGACCAAATGGTTGAGAAACCAATCTAACTAGGGCATAAACCTTCATATGAACAGACCTAAGATACTCGGATGGGTTTACTAACCAATGATGAGCTCTCCCTCTTTTAAAGGTAGATCAATTTTCAGCACTCCAAAGAGCTGCAACTAGACTTGAAGACCACCACTTCCAAAATGGAAACTCCCTCCATGGCTGGTTCCAAGGCAAAGTAAAACCTCCTCTTTAACTTAGAATTGTAGGGAACCCTAAAAATGAATGACATTAGTGATATGGTAAAGTTGGGGAAAGCTGAAAGAAGTTTTTAGAAGGAAGAATTGAAAGAGGTTGGCATTTTTGTGCTGGAGTGGATGAATGGCTTCCTTGTAGTTGGTGGTCAGCCTTGGATGGAATGTGTAGAAGGCGATCTTGGATGGATTGTTGGAGAGGGCTTCCTTGGAGATGGCATCCTTTGGGACTTGTTTAAATTGAGGTTTAGGGAAGAAAGAAAGGGAAAGCTTTGCTAAGGTAGACTAAGAACTAAGTGGTAGATAGATTGAGCCTCTCGCTCACTCCCTCATGGAGGACATTTGCATCACACAAATGGAAAGAAATTTGGAACTCAAAATTTTCATTCATTAGCTGCATTACAAGGAGCTATGGAGAGGTATTAATAGACCTCCCAAAGCCATTTTAAAATTTTGAATTTCATGGAGGATTACATGGAGAAAATGGTGGAGAATTACATCCAAGCTTGATTCAAGGAAAGGATTAAGGGCTGGTCACTCCAATTTGAATTTGAAAGTAGGTATCGAAGTGGAGGGGGGGTGTGAGGTGTCCTTCATGTTGGCATGGCAGCCACCTAGGCTTGGTGATGTGGCAGTCCAACTTGGTCTTGTAGTTGACTTGCTGATTTATCCCAAGTGCTGAGTTAACCTAAATAGCTGAGGTTATTCCAGGTGGCTAAATAAGTACTGAAGTGTTGAGTTATTCCAAGTAGCTGATTAAGTGTTGAATAGCTGAAATGTTGAAGTAGAAATTGAAGTAGCAGAATTCTCAGGTTGAGTCAGCTCCAATGCTCGAGTTAGCTCTTTAGGTTGTAGTTGAACTGACTTGTTGGGGCTTCAAATTTATCATTCAATCCCTAAAGAACTTGATTGAAGGCCATTGTTGATGTCCGCACCATCTCCTTACATGACTGAAAAGGTAGACACATAGATAATGAGACTTTCTAAGAAATTAGTTTCTATTGAAGGTACTATCACTTTGTTGGTGATAGTATGGAGTACTTCACAATGATTCCAAGTGCATCTCACTTTCGTAGTTATGAAGACTCCCTCAACCTATAATGCCATATTCAACCAACTAGGATTGAACACTCTTCAAGTGATAGTGTCAACTTACTATCTGCTAATGAGATTCCCTACACAACGAGGAATCGAAGAAGCGCACAAAAATCAAGCCTTAGCAAAATAATGCAAACTAGTAGCTTGCCAAACCAAGCAAATTAAGCTTCTGAACAGTATTCCTATCGAAGGACTAGATAATAGAGATGAACTAATCGAAGAAAGAAGCCCAAGGAAGATCTTATTACCGTACCCCTACATGATGGGGATCCATGGCATGTTATCTAAATAGGCTCGAAATTAGATAAAGATATAAAGCAATGGCTGATGGCCTTTACATAAAAAAATACTGATATCTTTGCTTGGACTCCTGCAAACATATTAAGGATTGATCCCGAAGTAACGACACACCACTTGAAGGTGGACCCAAATCATCATCCTATAAAGTAGAAGAAAAGAAACTTTGTACCAAAACACCAAAGAACCATAGCAGAAGAAGTACAAAAGTTAACTAATACCAGGATCATCAGAGAAGTCAGCTAATCCCAAATGGTTAGCAAATGTAGTATTAGCGAAAAAGGCTAATAGAAAGTGGCAAATATGCATAGATTTCAAAGATCTTAATAAGGCCTACCTGAAGGAAAGCTATCATCTCCCCGGTATTGACTAGCTAGTAGATGCTACGGCCGGCCATTTGTAGGGTTCCGGTGCAACGCAGCGGAAGGGTAATTTCAAAATTGAAATTAATATGCATCAAAATCCTAAAACAGGAACTCCTTAATAGGACTAGAATGTATGAAGACAAACATTTCTATGCAAATTGAATTAGAATACCAACCTGTAATCGCTAATTCCAATTTATGAAGACTTAAAACTTGAAGATCAACGGGCTAATTGAATTCACCAGGCATCCAAGTGTCCGCCCTCCGATGGTGATCCACACAGAGCAATGATCAAGAGCACTATTTTCTTGTCCAATTGTTTCTCTTATTGAGTTCTTCTTCCTAGAACTCAATTCTTCGGATTATGGCTGGAATTCTTCCACACAAGAGGTTGCCTTCCTTTCTTTTTTCTCTTCTCCTCCTTCCACTAAGACCTTGACCCTCTAAGACACTCTTGTCTTGAAGATAAGACTTTGTCCTAAGGGGATTTAGGCTTGTCTTAAATTGGAGGAGAAATTAAGACAAGGATATCTTAATGTAAGAAGGAAAGAACAAAATCAGAACTCCTTTCCTTTACCGTCGGAGACTTTCGCTCTTGTTCTTGTTCAGTAGCAGAGTTTCGACAGAGGTGTACTCTATAAAGGAAACAGTGCAAGAACAAGAAAAGAGAGAAAGAGTCTTTAGGAGAGGAAGAAGGATTAAAAACATTACCGAGTTCTGATTTTCCTGACCCCTTAAATAGATCTCAGAGAGGCGCCCACACATCTCTTCGTGAAAAACTTCTCACGCCCTTTCTCATTTTCTCACGCCCCATCCTTCCTTCTCACGGCCTTCCGGATAAATCCCATGGCTTTTCTTAAATGAAAAATCGTGATGTTTTTTAAAAGAAAGGAGTCACGACTTTTAATCTCCGAAGAGATGTTATTTCGCGCAACCGGGAAGCAATGAATGCTTTCTGCCTTTCTCAAAAAAACACATCAACCCTTGGATTCCAATCCAAGGGGGGACAATTGAGGTGCTAAAAGAGAGAAGGAAAAGCCACCCCATATAAAACACCAGAGTTTTTTTTTTTTTTTTCTTCTTTTTTTTTACGGAGCGCACCAAGATTCCATGTGCCATGGACTCTTCCAAATGGCATGCCAAGAGTCCATTAGCGCATGGACTCTTGGCATTTTTGGTGTGAAAATGCTAAGGGGCGGGTGGGGGGCTAGCCTAGATACATGGTTAGCCAATAGGGTTAGCCATAATCCCTATAACCTCAATTAGGATCTAATTAGATCCAATTAGAACCCAAATTGAACCAATCCGGAACCCTAATTCGAATCTAATTCGAATAGAAGTTAGGATTTGCAACACCTGCTAGAGTGTCATCATGCAAAGATGATTTAATTATAAATTTAAATCCTTGATCAATTCACTTAAGTGTGTGACCCATTGGGTTCCACATCTAGCCAGCAGTGGGTTCGAATACAAGTTGACCTAATTTGATTAGAACTCTTTCTAATCGATTTAGGTCAAACTGGGCTTACCCGATTATGATCAATTAGGACTCTTCCTAATAAGTGATCATTCAATTTAATCAACCCACAACACAAGATTGATGTCTAGCAATGTGTCATGTCTACCCGGAAGATATGGAAATTCTGGTGAAATACCAAAACTATCCTTCAGTAGAAAATTACCGTACAATTAAATCCTTCGATCAGCCTGCATCCAAAATATAATTATGGATATGGATATATGTCAAATCCAATATTATATTTGTTTCTAGCTCAATCTTATATTGATGATTCAATTATCTTGATATTAGAAACCATCTCTAATATCTTTACTTTGATCAAAGATTCCCTGAATCATCATCCAATTGATAACTAGCTAGATGCAATCTCCTCTTACTAAGAGTGATCGATTCCTGTTGACCTACTCATTACCTTCATATCCAATTCACCATTCCCAGTATCAATCCTGTGCATGTCTCAGTGTCATGATTAAGATTGAACCAAAGCATGGGTTCATGTGCATAAGGTACTTATGGAAGTCTCAGGTCAAAGGATTACTTGCACCACTCCCACTATGAGGACCATCCATTGACATGCAGCTAAGACTCCATTAGATGTTCTCAAGTTGGATCATTTCAGTGAACTCATTCACTAATGAGCACCCACATTCTAGTATTAGTGTCATACACAAGTGACTGTGAGAGCAGTCACCCTATTCAGTATACATAGGATGTGCTAGTCTTACCGAAAAACCTTGATCCCATACTCAGGGTTCCTTTGACTAGGAATATTTTAGATTAAGGTTTTAAGACTTTAGGTCTCACTGGTATGATCTCATCATAACCCTAAAATCATAGCCCTAATCTATGGGGTTCATCATATAATAATAATCACAGCGTTTGATGAAAAATAATGCCTTTATTAGAATATTGTCAGTTACAATGGTTTGGGAGATACAACATAGATTGGCTTGTAGGGCATATCCCTTTTAATCTCCCACTTGCACTAAAGCCAATTGCCTTTAAATCTTAATCCCATACTCTCGAGGTGGTGATCTAACTCTTGCTGTGGTAGTGCCTTAGTGAATGGGTCTGCTACGTTGTTCTTTGTATCAACTCTATTTATGTAGACATCTTGTCTTTCTACTATTTCTCGAACGAGATGGAAGCGTCTCAGAATGTGCTTGGACTTATAATGAGCTCTTGGTTCCTTAGCTTGAGCAACAGCTCCAGTGTTGTCACAATAAAGTGGCACTGGGTTTTCAATCTCAGGAACAACACCCAACTCTGTGATGAACTTCTTCATCCAGACTGCTTCCTTGGCAGCTTCACTGACAGCTATGTATTCTGCCTCTGTGGTTGAGTCAGCTACAGTCTGCTGCTTGGTACTCTTCCAACTCACTGTTCCACCATTTAGGGTAAAAACATATCCCGAAATGGATTTGCTATCATCAGGGTCTGATTAAAAACTAGAATCAGAATAAGCTTCTAGTTTAAGATCAGAACCACCATAAACTAGGAAAATATCCTTAGTCCTTCTCAGGTACTTAAGAATATTTTTAACTGCTTTCCAATGATCCTCTCCTAGATCAGCCTAAAACCTACTGACAATGCCTAAAGCATATGCCACATCAGGCCTGGTACATAACATGGCATACATTATGGACCCTATTGACGAAGTAAAGGTATATAATTCATTCTATTTCTTTCTTTATGTGTCTTAGGAGACATCCTTTTGGAAAGATGTATGCCTTGACTCATAGGAAGATAACCTCTTTTACTTCCATCCATGCTGAATCTTTTCAGCACTAAGTTAATGTAACTAGACTGGGATAAACCTAGCATCCTCTTAGACCTATCTCTATAGATCTTAATACCTATTATATATGATGCTTCTCCCAAATCTTTCATGGAAAACTAGTTTGATAGCCAAACCTTGACTGATTGTAATATTGGGATATCATTCCCAATGAGGAGTATGTCATCTACATACAGAACCAAGAAGATTATGACACTCCCACTTGTCTTCTTATAAACACAGGGTTCATCCACATTTTTGATAAAACCAAACATTTTAATAGTTTCATCAAAGCGGATGTTCCAACTCCTTGAAGCTTGCTTTAATCCATAAATGGATTTCTTTAGCTTGCATACTTGATTAGGTTTATTCTTTGAAATAAAACCTTCTGGCTGTGACATGTAGACTTCTTCCTCAAGGAAACCATTGAGGAATGCAGTCTTCACATCCATCTGCTAGATCTCATAATCGTGGTATGCTGCTATAACAAGTAAAATCTGAATTGATTTGAGCATGGCAACAGGTGAGAATGTTTCATCATAATCAATTCCCTGTTTTTGTCTAAAACCTTTTGCCACTAATCTAGCTTTATAGGTTTCAACTTGGCCATCAGCCCAAATCTTTTTCTTATAGACCCATTTGCACCCAATAGGATTAACACCCTCTGGTGCATCGACCAAAGACCATACTTGGTTGACATACATAGAGTCTATCTCGGATTCCATGGCTTCTTGCCATCTATCTGAATCAGTACTCAAGATAGCTTCCGTATAGGTTAGAGGTTCATCATTTTGAATGACTTGGGCTTCATTATTTTCAATAATAAACCTATACCTCTCAGGTGCTCGTGACACTCTATCAGACCTACGGGGAGGAGTTTTGTGTTCTGGTTCTGATCTAACTATACGTTCTATTGATTGAAAATTGTCTATCTGTGTTTCTTGTACTTCTCCAAGTTCAATAGTTCTACCATTGCCCTTTTCTAAAATAAACTCTTTTTCTAGAAAAGTGGCTTGTTTGCTGACAAAAATCTTTTGTTCAGTCGGATGGTAAAACAGATATCCTCTACCCTCTCTAGGATATCCTACAAATAGACATTTATCCGCTCTAGGTATCAACTTATGTCCAAAATTTCTTTTAACATAAGCTGGACATCCCCATACCTTAAAATATTTAAGATACGGTTTCTTTCCACTCCAAATTTCATATGGAGTACTAACAACGGATTTAGAAGGTACTTTGTTCAGAATGTAAACAGCAGTTTCTAGGGCATGACCCAGAAGGAAATGGGTAAATTTGTGAAGCACATCATGGATCGTACCATATCTAATAAGGTACGATTCCTCCTTTCAGCTATACCATTTAGCTGTGGTGTATAAGGAGGGGTCCATTCAGAAAGAATTCCATTAACTTTAAGATAGTCTAAAAACTCCATGGATAAGTATTCTCCTCCTCAATCAGACCGAAGAACTTTAATACCTTTCCCGGTTTGTTTTTTAACCATACTTTGATACTCCTTAAATTTATCAATGGCTTCAGATTTATGTTTCATATGATACACATATCCGAACCTAGATAAATCATCTTTAAAAGTGATAAAATATGATTATCCACCTCTAGCCTGAGTTGTCATTGGACCACATACATCAGTATGTATAAGTCCTAATAACTCAGTTGACCTTTCTCCATGTCCAGTAAATGGAGTCTTGGTCATCTTACCCATGAGACATGATTCGCAAGTTCCTAGTGATTCATACTCATAAGGATCAAGGAATTTTTCCTTGTATAACTTGCTTATCCTAGACTCATTAACATGACCAAGTCGATGATGCAAAAGTAAAGTATCATTAAAGTCTTTTCTTTTTCTTTTATTATTGACATGAAAAACACTATCATTGGAAGAAAGAGTTAAGAGCCCATTGCTAAATATGCCAGAACAAACAATTTTATTAGACAACATTATCGAGCAACCAGTGCTCGTTACATCCATTACATATCCTTGTTTTAATAACAAGGGAACAGATACAATGTTCCTAATAATCTTAGGCATATAATAACAATTTTCTAACTCCAAGATCTTCCCTGAAGGCAACTTCAGAATATAGGTCCCTACAGCTTCTGCTTGGATGATATCACCACTAGCACCATAGAGATTGAAGTCACCTTCCTTCAATACTTTAAGCTTGTGGAGGTCCTGCAAAGATTTGCATATATGGTAACCACAAGCGGTATCCAATACCCAAGTATTTGATATAGATGAATTTAATGTCAATATAGCATGTATCTCATACATACCTTTTGGCGCATCTGATGCACCAGGCTTCACAGTTGCAAGGTAAGCCTTGCAATTCCTTTTCCAATGTCCCGCTTTGCCGCAAAAGAAATAGGTCGACTGTTTGGAGGCCTTCTTTCCTTTCTTATTCTTATTGATGCCACTCTTAGGGTTTAGCTTCCTATTAAAACCCTTTTTGCCTGATTTCTTCTTATTGGTCTTATCAATAAGAAAAAGTGGAGCCTTTTCTTTCTTTATGTGGCTCTCTGTTGTTTTTAACATATTTAATAGCTCAGGCAAGGAAGTGTTCAGTTTGTTCATGTGATAATTCAAGACAAACTGAGAAAATGACTCTGGGAGTGATTGCAGGATTAAATCCCGATTCAGCTCCCCATCTATAATAAAATCTAATTGACCCAATCTGGTGATCAAGTCAATTACCTTCAGAACATGATCCTGAACGGATGTTCCCTCTGTCATCCTAGTATGGAATAACTGCTTAGATATTTCATATCTAGCAGTTCTGGTATGTTCTCCATCAAGCTCTTTTAAATTGAGCATTATGGATTGAGTATCCATGCTTTCATGCTGTCTCTGTAACTCATTGGTCATAGAGGCTAGTATGATACACTTGACAGTAAGGGAGTCATTCTGCCACATTTTGTATGTGGCCATATCTTCCTCTGTGGCATCATCCCCTAGTGGATTAAGACTAGGGGTATCAAGAATTTAAGAAAGTTTTTCTGAACTCAGCACAATCTTTAAATTTCTCAACCAGTCGACATAGTTCGGACCAGTCAGTTTGTTGGTATCTAAGATACTTCGCAGTGATAATGAAGATGCCATTTATCTACATTTAACAAAGAACAATACATAAGCAAACAACCATGAAATGACATACATAATTAAATTAGGTCTCTAATTTAATTATGTCTCCCACTGTTTTATCAAAAAAAAAAAATCATAGCCCTCACTATGATAATCGAGAAAAAAAGAAACCTTGATAGGTTTTTCTTAGTGAGATTGAGATCCTAATAACTTATAAAAGATCTTGCAGAAAATATAACAAATCTTTTATAAGCTCAAAGGTAGGAAACTCTTCCAATTATATCTCATATAATTCTCAAAAGGTAACTTGGCCTCTAGAACATTATTAGTCTTGTAGAAAACACAACAAACCATAATGTTCTAGTAAAGTCAAGACCCTTTCATTTCTTTACAGTCAATATTTAAATATAATGCCCTTGCAGATAACACAACAAAGCATTATACTGAATATGCTGTAAGCATCTCTATGCACTAGACTAGTATTATGTCAATCACCATATTAGGTCTTGCAGATAACACAACAAACCTAATGTGGTTCATAACACAATATTGATCCAGCATGAAGGAAGGTCAATATATAGTATTTTTAATACTAAGCATTTTAGTCAAGATTTAAATTTAATCAAATCAGCCAGACAAGTGGAAGAGATGTGGGAGTCCCCCCGTTGCTTTCCTAGATACCAATAAAATTTGGCCAGGTCAGTCAATGGAACCAATTAAAAACCACAATTCTCTTTACCTTCCCAAAATCACCTTTCTAGACACCGAATGATTAATTGTACATCATGACTAGTGATGCTTATTAGTTAAATATACTAAGACTTAATATAATTTTTAAGAGGAGGGATTTATAAATTGCCAGCACATCCTTATAGAATGTATCACAATCAACATATCACTTTTATGAACAAATATGTGCTAAGTGTGTCATCATACTAGGATAATCATTTATCACATAATGGATCCACCATTATGCCAGGGCAATATTATTTCAGTATGATGACTTAAAAACTAAACATATCTCTATAATAATTAGGGTTTGAGTGAAAGACCCAAACTAGTGGCATACATCAAAACATATATGCAATCAAAGATATGCTAAGTGTAGTAACATATTAGGATTTAAAAAAAGAAAACTCTAAGATGTGACATACAAACTATCATAAATTATAGTCCTAATTAAGGTGGCTCTGATACCACTGTAGGGTTCCGGTGCAATGCAACGGAAGGGTAATTTCAAAATTGAAATTAATATGCACCAAAATCCTAAAATAGGAACTCCTTAATAGGACTAGAATGTATGAAGACAAACATTTCTATGCAAATTGAATTAGAATACCAACCTGTAATCGCTAATTCCAATTTATGAAGACTTAAAACTTGAAGATCAACGGGCTATTTGAATTCACCAGGCATCCAAGTGTCCGCCCTCCGATGGTGATCCACACAGAGCAATGATCAAGAACACTATCTTCTTGTCCAATGGTTCCTCTTATTGAGTTCTTCTTCCTAGAACTCAATTCTTTGGATTATGGCTGGAATTCTTCCACACAAGAGGTTGCCTTCCTTTCTTTTATCTCTTCTCCTCCTTCCACTAAGACCTTGACCCTCTAAGACACTCTTGTCTTGAAGATAAGACTTTGTCCTAAGGGGATTTAGGATTGTCTTAAATTGGAGAAGAAATTAAGACAAGGATGTCTTAATGTAAGAAGGAAAGAACAAAATCAGAACTCCTTCTTTCCTTTACCGTCAGAGACTTTCGCTCTTGTTCTTGTTCAGTAGTGAAGTTTCGACAGAGGTGTACTCTGTAAAGGAAACAGTGCAAGAACAAGAAAAGAGAGAAAGAGTCTTTAGGAGAGGAAGAAGGATTAAAAACATTACCGAGTTCTGATTTTCCTGATCCCTTAAATAGATCTCAGAGAGGCGCCCACACATCTCTTCGTGAAAAACTTCTCACGCCCTTTCTCATTTTCTCATGCCCCATCCTTCCTTCTCACGGCCTTCCGGATAAATCCCACGGCTTTTCTTAAATGAAAATTCGTGATGTTTTTTAAAAGAAAGGAGTCACGACTTTTAATCTCCGAAGAGATGTTATTTCGCACAACCGGGAAGCAACGAATGCTTTCTGCCTTTCTCAAAAAAATACATCAACCCTTGGATTCCAATCCAAGGGGGGACAATTGAGGTGCTAAAAGAGAGAAGGAAAAGCCGCCCCATATAAAACACCGGAGTTTTTTTTTTTTTTTCTTCTTTTTTTTTTACGAAGCGCACCAAGAGTCCATGCGCCATGGACTCTTCCAAATGGCATGCCAAGAGTCCATTAGCGCATGGACTCTTGGCATTTTTGGCGTGAAAATGCTAAGGGGCGGGTGGGGGGCTAGCCTAGATACATGGTTAGCCAATAGGGTTAGCCATAATCCCTATAACCTCAATTAGGGTCTAATTAGATCTAATTAGAACCAAAATTGAACCAATCCGGAACCCTAATTCGAATAGACGCTAGGATTTGCAACACCTGCTAGAGTGTCATCAAGCAAAGATGATTTAATTACAAATTTAAACCCTTGATCAATTCTCTTAAGTGTGTGACCCATTGGGTTCCACATCTAGCCAGCAGTGGGTTCGAATACAAGTTGACCTAATTTCATTAGAACTCTTTCTAATCGATTTAGGTCAAACCGGGCTTACCAAATTATGATCAATTAGGACTCTTCCTAATAAGTGATCATTCAATTTAATCAACCCACAAGACAAGATTGACGTCTAGCAACGTGTCATGTCTACCCGGAAGATATGGAAATTCTGGTGAAATACCAAAACTACCCTTCAGTAGAATGTTACCGTACAATTAAATCCTTCGATCAGCCTGCACCCAAAATATAATTATGGATATGGATATATGTCAAATCCAATATTATATTTGTTTCTAGCTCAATCTTATATTGATGATTCAATTATCTTGATATTAGAAACCATCTCTAATATCTTTACTTTGAGCAAAGATTCCCTGAATCATCATCTGATTGATAACTAGCTAGATGCAATCTCCTCTTATTAAGAGTGATCGATTCCTTGTTGACCTACTCATTACCTTCATATCCAATTCACCATTCCCAGTATCAATCCTGTGCATGTCTCATTGTCATGATTAGGATTGAACCAAAGCATGGGTTCATGTGCATAAGGTACTTATGGCAGTCTTAGGTCAAAGGATTACTTGCACCACTCCCACTATGAGAACCATCCATTGACATGCAGCTAAGACTCCATTAGATGTTCTCAAGTTGGATCATTTCAGTGAACTCATTCACTAATGAGCACCCACATTCTAGTATTAGTATCATACACAAGTGACTGTGAGAGCAATCACCCTATTCAGTATACATAGGATGTGCTAGTCTTACCGAAAAACCCTAATCCCCTACTCAGGGTTCCTTTGACTAGGAATATTTTAGATTAAGGTTTTAAGACTTTAGGTCTCACTGGTATGATCTCATCATAACCCTAAAATCATAGCCCTAATCTATAGGGTTCATCATATAATAATAATCACAGCGTATGATGAAAAATAAAATCTTTATTAGAATATTGTCAATTACAATTGTTTGGGAGATACAACATAGATTGGCTTGTAGGGTATATCCCTTTCACCATTAACTCTTGATCTTCATGGACACATTTTTAGGATATAACCAAATCTAAATGGCACCCAAAGATGAGGAGAAAACTTCTTTTATTACTAACCAAGGACTATTTTGTTATAGGATAATTCTATTTGGTTTGAAGAATATAGGAGCGACCTATCAATAATTGGTGAACTAGATGTTCAGGGACCAAATCAGCTACAACATGGAGGTTTATGTCAATGACATTCTAGTCAAAAGTCATGCCTCCTGGAGTCAGATAGAAGATCTTAAGGAAAACATTGCCATGTTGTAATGGTACCAAATGATGTTAAATCCCATCAAATGCACTTTTGGAGTGACCTTTAGAAAGTTTCTCGGGTTTATGTGTCTGGCCAAAGGATTGAGGCCAACCCAGAGAAGATTCAAGTTGTAAGAAAGATGGCTACCTCGACGACTATGAAAGACATCTAGAGATTCCCTGGACAAATCATTGCCCTCAAGCCAATTTGTTTTCAAATTGGCCAAACGATGCATACCTTTTTTTTAAAACTCTAAAACTAATCGAAGAATGTTAGAAAGCATTTGAGGAGATCAAAACCTATCTCGATGCTCCTTCACTTCTTAGAAAGCCAAAAGAAGGCGAGGAGCTATATCAGTACCTAGCATTTTTTCCTCTACCATTGGTACTATCCATATTCAAGAAGAAGACCGAACATAGAAGCTGGTACATTATGTTAGCCAGGTCCTACAAAATGTCAAAACTAGGTGTACTTTGCTAGAAAAGATCATCTTTGCTCTCATGATATTGGCCAAAAAGCTTCAGCCATGTTTTTTGCTCTCTTGAACTTTTTAAGTTCAACTTGGCATTCTGCGCAAGACCTTTTATCAAGGTGCAAGTGCTCATTGATTTTGTTACTAAATGTACCATTCCTGAAAAAGAGCATGAAGGAGAAGATCCAATGCTTGAAGACCCCAAGAATCAATCGATGATGTTTATGGACGAGGCCTCAAATGCTAATGGCTCCAAAGTAGGGCTTGTACTCATTGGCCTAGAAGGATGGGACATCCAGTATACTCTCTGATTCAGATTCTGTTCTATAAATAATGAAGCTGAATATAAGGCCATGATTACCGAACTCACCATTGCCAAGGAATAAGGAGAGCAGCACCTAAAGGTCCCCAATGACTCCTAGCTTGTGGTCAGCCATGTCCTAAATGAGTATGAGGCCTGAGAAGAAAACATGAAGTAGTATCTCTAAAAGACTAAGGACCTAATCTTGACTTTCCATATTTTTGATATCTACAAATTACTAAAGAACAAAATATTTGGGCCGATACACTAAATAAACTCACCACATTTGTGCCTGATGACTTGTGCATGCAAGTCGTTTTGAAGTTTTGTAGGAGTCCAACATCAAGAAGCCAACCCTAATACTCCAAGTAAATGTCAAACCCTACTAGATAGACCCACTCATCTAGTATCTCTATGATGGGAGCCTCTCACAAATAGGGAAGAGGCCCGTAAGATGTGAAATTGAGCCTCTAGATTTGTCCTCCATGAAGAAAAGCTCTACAAGAGAGGATTCTTCCAACCCCTGCTGAAGTGCCTATTCCCCTCTAAAACAAGCCACGCTCTTCAAAAAGTCCACAAAGGGATTTGCATTAATTACTTGGGGTGCAAGGCTTTGTCCATTAAAATCCTAAGACAAGGATATTATTGGCCCACCATGGAATAATATGCAAAGGATATGGTCAAGAAGTGTGATCTATGCTAATGCCCTCCACTATATAGTGAATACTTGCTGCTCCACTCATGCCCTTAAGCATACCATGCCCTTTCACTCAATGGAGCATCGATATATTGGAACCATTTCCCCTCGCCATTGGAGGATGAAAATTCTTGCTTATGGTAATTGATTATTTTACCAAGTATATGTTAGATGTATGCCCTAAAAGCCAAGTTAGCTTGACCCATTATATTTTTAGGGAATGAATTTTGTACTTAATTCTTCTTATGAATAAAAAGGGCATTAGTTTCATTCATATTGATATGTCTATAAATCATCCATGAAGTTAATGGACAATGACATATATTCTCAAGAGTTGAGAATCTGAAGCATGTGTCTTTATAGATTAACTCTTAAAAGCTCCCGATTATTGGAACATCACGAGGATGGTGATTGATCCATTAAAATCGGTACACATATCACTTCCCTTTTTGGATAGATGAGTTTCTAACCTACAGTGTGGTGACACTGGAGTGAGAGTGCAGGTAGTTGATAGAGATCAACGATACTGAGTGTGACCAAGTACAGGAAGTTATATGGATGACTACTCACTCATCAATAACTTCCTGATGTTGTAGTTTTGTAAATAGTTCTTTGACCTAGAGTATCTCAGCTACTCATAATAAGGTTGCTATAGTTTGACAGCACAAACACATGGTTCCTATCCATTCGGGACCTTGCGATGTTCGTTGGCTACAGTAAGTTTATTGTCAGAGTAGGGTGTTCACTTATAGGGATCTATCAGCCTTAGTAGTAAAGAATAATCCTATGCAACTTAATGAGACTAAGTCCAAAAGTTTATGGCCATAGCAGCGTGATAATGAAAAGGTGTTTTCATTAGTATCATAATTGGACTTGAGTCGATTAAGTTAAGCATATGACTGATAGGTTTGACGAGTTTCCATAATCAACATCATGTCAGGATTTTTGATAGAGGAACCGAATCATATGATAACAACACCCAGGGGTTCTAATCTTATTCTACTGGGTTGCCACTACATACTACTAGGTGTCACCAGTAGATTGTGAGAGCCCATTAGGATCGTTCTTGGATTGATGATCCTAATTAAGGTTGAGCAAAAATTATTTTAGTCCATCGAAAGGAGTTTCGATGATGTATAATGGAGATTATAGCATGTCTCATTACCAGATAAGATAGGACCTGAGGGGTCACATACATTAGGAGCTTAAGTAACCAATCAGTAAATCAAAATGTTACTAAATTTGGCACTTGCCAATTTTAGTACATTTGGACCTAATTGTAAATGTTATAATTAATATTTGATCTAATAAATTATAGATCAAATATTAATTGAATTAAATTAGGTTTAATTTAATTGAGTTAGACTCAATTAACTAATCCTTATTGAGTTGGGTCAATAGCCTTTTCAAAATGGATTCAATTGGATTTAAAATTGGCTTCGATTTAACTATCAAATCACTTAATTTGGACCTATGACTAAAAGTCCCATTTGACTGGGACTCTCTCTCCTATCTCTCTCCTCTCCACATGCCAAGTGAAGTGGGCCCAAGGTTTTGTGTGGCAAGAACAAGTTGGTGCAAAAACAAAAGGGGGCGCAAAAGAGGTTGGCATGAAATAAAGAGAGATGGAAGAATCCTCATGTACTCCTCTTAAAATCTAACCAATTTTGGATTAGATTGATTCTAGTTTTTGGGTGTGGAGGAGTTGTAGAAGTTTTCACCATAACAAATAAAAATAGGAGAGGGGTGGCCGACCTAATAAGAAAAAGAAGAAAAAAAGGATGGCCAACCAGAGGTTCTCTCTCTTAGGGGCGTAGAGTTTTTCTTCCTTGTGAGGCTTAATTCTTCTATTCAAGAGTCTGGAGAGGTGTTCTTCATAATAGGAAGAAGAAGAAAAGAGGTCCAAGGTCTTGTATATCTCAGTTTGCAAGATAGAAGCTAGTTTAAGAAGAAGCCAGTCCAGTTTCGGATCAGCATAGTTCTTAAAGCACTTGATTTGCTGAAAGAGAAGAGGGCTACAAGGATGTAGCAGTCTGATGCTCTCTACAACTCGGTAATGCAAGCTCAGTGTAGATACCAAAAGAGGCCGGGTGGTGGGTGTAGGGTTCTGGTGCAACGCAGTGGAAGTGTAATTTCAAAAATGAAACTAAATTCACACCAAAAATCCTAAACCAGGAACTCCTTAAATAAGACTAGAACATATAACAAGCATATCTTTGCAAATTAGGATTAGGGTACCAACCTGTAATCACTTATTCCAACAAACTTGAAGTTGAAGGGGCTAACTGAATTCACCAGGCATCCAGGTGTCCGCCCTCCGATGGTGATCCACACAGAGCAATGATCAAGAAACACTATCTTCTTTTCAATGGTTCCTCCTATTGAGTTCTTCTTCCTAGAACTCAATTGCTTGGATTATGGCTGGAATTCTTCCACACAAGAGGTTGCCTCCCTTTCTTTGAACTCTTCTCCTCCTTCCACTAAGACTTTGACCCTCTAAGACACCCTTGTCTTAGAGATAAGACCTTGTCCTAAGAGGATTTAGGCTTGTCTTAAATTGGAGAAGAAATTAAGACATGAATGTCTTAATGTAAGAAAGAAAGGAAATAAAAATCAGAAATCCTTCTTTCCTTTACCGTCGGAGACCTTCTCTTTTATTCTTGTTCAGCAACAGAGTTTCGACAGAGGAGTCCTCTGTAAAGGAAATAATGTAAAACAAGAAAAGAGGGGAGTCTTTTGGAGAGGAAGAAGAAAATCTCAGATCACACGTTCTGATTTTTCCTGACCCCTTAAATAGATTTCAGAGAGGCGCCCACACACCTCTCCATAAAAACCCATCTCACGTCCTTCTCATTTTCTCACGCCCCTTCCCTCCTTCTCACAACCTTCCATATTAAAACTCATGGCTTTTCCTAAAAGAAAAAGTAGTGAAATTTTAGAAGAAGGTAGTCGCGATGTTTCGGTCTCCAAAGAGACGTTATTTCGCGCAACCGGGAAGAGTCTGCGCCTTTTGTCTTTCTCAAAAATTTCCCAACCGTTGGATTCCCATCCAAGGGGACACATGTGAGGCGCTAATAATGAGAAAGGAAGCCACCCCAACTTAATTCATCGGAGAATTAAGTGGGCGCGCCAAGAGTCCATACGCCCATGGACTCCTCCAAATGGCGCGCCAGGAGTCCATAAGCGCATGGACTCTTGGCATTTTGGCATGAAAATGCAAAGGGGCAGGTGGGGAGGCTAGCCTAGTTACATGGCTAGCCAATAGGGTTAGCCATAATCCCTATAAACTCAATTAGGGTCTAATTAGATCCAATTAGAACATGAATTGAACCAATCCGGAATCCTAATTCGAATCCAATTCGAATAGAAGCTAGGATTTGCAACACCTGCTAGAGTGTTATCCTGCAAAGATGATTTAATTACAAATTAAACTCTTGATCAATCCTCTTAAGTGTGTGACCCATTGGGTTCCACATCTAGCCAGCAGTGGGTTCGAATACAAGTTGACCTAATTTGATTAGAACTCTTTCTAATCGATTTAGGTCAAACCGGGCTTACCCGACTTGATCAATTAGGTCTCTTCCTAATAAGTGATCTTTAAATTTGATCAACCCATAAGACAAGATTGACGTCTAGCAACGCGTCATGTCTACCCGGAAGATATGGAAATTCTGGTGAAATACCAAAACTACCCTTCAGTAGAGAGTTACCGTATAATTAAATTTTTCGATCAGCCTGCACCCAAAATATAACTATGGATATGGATATATGTCAAATCCAATATTATATTTATTTCTAGCTCAATCTTATATTGATGATTCAATTATCTTGATATTAGAAACCATCTCTAATATCTTTACTTTGATCAAAGATTCCCTGAATCATTATCCGATTGTTAACTAGCTGGATGCAATCTCCTCTTACTAAGAGTGATCGATTCCTTGTTGACCTACTCATTACCTTCATATCCAATTCACCATTCCCAGTATCAATCCTGTGCATGACTCATTGTCATGATTAGGATTGAACCAAAGCATGGGTTCATGTACATAAGGTACTTATGGCAGTCTCAAGTCAAAGGATTACTTGTACCACTCCCACTATGAGAACCTTCTATTGACATGTAGCTAAGACTCCATTAGATGTTCTTAAGTTAGATCATATCAGTGAACTCATTCTCCAATGAGCACCCACATCCCAGTATTAGTATCATACACAAGTGACGGTGAGAGCAGTCACCCTCTCCAGTATACATGGGATGTGCTAGTCTTACCCGAAAACCCTGATCCCCTACTCAGGGTTCCTTTGCCTAGGAATATTTTAGATTAAGGTTTTAAGATTTTAGGTCTCACTAGTATGATCTCATCATAACCCTAAAATCATAGCCCTAATCTATGGGGTTCATCATACAATAATAAACACATCGTATGATAAAAAATAATGCCTTTATTAGAATTTATGTCAATTACAATGGTTTGGGAGATACAACATAGATTGGCTTGTAGGGCATATCCCTTTCAATCTCCCACTTGCACTAAAGCCAATCGCCTTTAAATCTTAATCCCATACACTCGAGGTGGCGATCAAACTCTCGCTGTGGTAGTGCCTTAGTGAATGGGTCTGCTATATTGTTCTTTGTATCAACTCTATTTATGTAGACATCTTGTCTCTCTACTATTTCTCGGACGAGATGGAAGCGTCTCAGAATGTGCTTGGACTTATGATGAGCTCTTGGTTCCTTAGCTTGAGCAACAGCTCCAGTATTGTCACAGTAAAGTGGCACTGGGTTTTCAATCTCAGGAACAACACCCAATCTATGATGAACTTCTTCATCCAGACTGCTTCCTTGGCGGCTTCACTGACAGCTATGTATTCTGCCTCTGTGGTTGAGTCAGCTATAGTCTGCTGCTTGGTACTCTTCCAACTCACTGCTCTACCATTTAGGGTAAAAACATATCCCGAAATGGATTTGCTATCATCAGGGTCTGATTGAAAACTAGAATCAGAATAAGTTTCTAGTTTAAGATCAGAACCACCATAAACCAGAAAAATATCCTTAGTCCTTCCCAGGTACTTAAGAATATTTTTAACTGCTTTCCAATGATCCTCTCCTGGATCAGCCTGAAACCTACTGACAATGCCTAAAGCATATGCCACATCAGGCTTGGAACATAGCATGGCATACATTATGGACCTTATTGCTGAAGCATAAGGTATAGAATTCATTTTATTTCTTTCTTCAGGGGTCTTAGGAGACATCCTTTTAGAAAGATGTATACCTTGACTCATAGGAAGATAACCTCTTTTACTTCCATCCATGCTGAATCTTTTCAGCACTAAGTCAATGTACCTAGATTGGGATAAACCTAGCATCCTCTTAGATCTATCTCTAAAGATCTTAATACCTAGTATATAGGATGCTTCTCCCAAATCTTTCATGGAAAACTGGTTTGATAGCCAAACCTTTACTGATTGTAACATTGGGACATCATTCCCAATGAGGAGTATGTCATCTACATACAGAACCAAGAAGACTATGGCACTCCCACTGGTCTTCTTTTAAACACAGGGTTCATCCACATTTTTGATAAAACCAAACATTTTAATAGTTTCATCAAAGCGGATGTTCCAACTCCTGGAAGCTTGCTTTAATCCATAAATGGATTTCTTTAGCTTGCATACTTGATTAGGTTTATTCTTTGAAATAAAACCTTCTGGCTGTGACATGTAGACTTCTTCCTCAAGGAAACCATTGAGGAATGCAGTCTTCACATCCATCTGCCAGATCTCATAATCGTGGTACGCTGCTATAGCAAGTAAAATCCGAATTGATTTGAGCATGGCAACAGGTGAGAATGTCTCATCATAATCAATTCTCTATTTTTGTCTAAAACCTTTTGCCACAAATCTGGCTTTATAGGTTTCAACTTGGCCATCAGCCCCAATCTTTTTCTTATAGACCCATTTGCACCCAATAGGATTAACACCCTCTAGTGTGTCGACCAAAGACCATACTTGGTTTACATACATAGAGTCTATCTCGGATTCCATGGCTTCTTGCCATCTATCTGAATCAGTACTCAAGATAACTTCCGTATAGGTTAGAGGTTCATCATTTTGAATGACTTGGGCTTCATTATTTTCAATAATAAACCCATACCTCTCAGGTGCCCGTGGCACTCTATCAGACCTACGGGGAGGAGTTTTGTGTTCTGGTTCTGTCTTAACTATATGTTCTAATAGTTGAGAACTGTCTATCTGTATTTCTTGTACTTCTCCAAGTTCAACAGTTCTACCATTGCCCTTTTCTAAAATGAACTCTTTTTCTAGAAAAGTGGCATGCCTACTGACAAAATTCTTTTGTTCAGTAGGATGGTAAAACAGATATCCTCTACCCTCTCTAGGATATCCTACAAATAGATATTTATCTGCTCTGGGTTCCAACTTATGTCCAAAATTTCTTTTAACATAAGCTAGACATCTCCATACCTTAAAATATTTAAGATACGGTTTCTTTCCTCTCCAAATTTCATATGGAGTACTAACAACGGATTTAGAAGGTACCTTGTTCAGAATGTAAACAACAATTTCTAGTGCATGACCCTAGAAGGAAATGTATAAATTTGTGAAGCACATCATGGATCGTACCATATCTAATAAGGTACGATTCCTCCTTTCAGCTATACCATTTAGCTGTGGAGTATAAGGAGGGGTCCATTCAGAAAGAATTCCATTAACTTTAAGATAGTCTAAAAAACTCCGTGGATAAGTATTCTCCTCCTCGATCAGAACGAAGAACTTTAATACTTTTCCCGGTTTGTTTTTCGACCATACTTTGATACTCCTTAAATTTATCAAAGGCTTCAGATTTATGTTTCATAAGATACACATATCCAAACCTAGATAAATCATCTGTAAAAGTGATAAAATATGAGTATCCATCTCTGGCCTGAGTTGTCATTGGACCACATACATCAGTATGTATAAGTCCTAATAACTCTGTTGACCTTTCTCCATGTCCAGTAAATGGAGTCTTGGTCATCTTACCTATGAGACATGATTCGCAAGTTCCTAATGATTCATACTCATAAGGATCAAGGAATTTTTTCTTGTATAACTTGTTTATCCTAGACTCATTAACATGACCAAGTCGATGATGCCAAAGTAAAGTATCATTAAAGTCTTCTCTTTTTCTTTTATTATTGACATGAAAAATACTATCATTAAAAGAAAGTTAAGAGCCCATTACTAAATATGCCAGAACAAATAATTTAATTAGACAACATTATCGAGCAACCAGTGCTCGTTACATCCATTACATATCCTTGTTTTAATAACAAAGGAATAGATATAATGTTCCTAATAATCTTAGGCATATAGTAACAATTTTCTAACTCCAAGATCTTCCCTGAAGGCAACTTCAGAATATAGGTCCCTACAGCTTCTGCTTGGATGATATCACCACTAGCACCATAGAGATTGAAGTCACCTTCCTTCAATACTTTAAGCTAGTGGAGGTCCTGCAAAGATTTGCATATATGGTAACCACAAGCGGTATCCAATATCCAAGTATTTGATATAGATGAATTTAATGTCAATATAGCATGTATCTCATACATTCCTTTTTTGTGCATCTGACGCACCAGGCTTCACAGTTGCAAGGTAAGCCTTGCAATTTCTTTTCCAATGTCCCGCTTTGCCCCAAAAGAAATAGGTCGACTGTTTGGAGGCCTTCTTTCCTTTCTTATTCTTATTGATGCCACTCTTAGGGTTTAGCCTCCTATTAAAACCCTTTTTGCCTGATTTCTTCTTATTGGTTTTATCAACAAGAAGAAGTGGAGCCTTTTCTTTCTTAACGTGGCTCTCTGCTATTTTTAACATATTTAATAGCTCAGGCAAGGAAGTGTTTAGTTTGTTCATGTGATAATTCAAGACAAACTGTGAAAATGACTCCGGGAGTGATTGCAGGATTAAATCCTGATTCAACTCCCCATCCATGATAAAACCTAATTGACCCAATATGGTGATTAAGTCAATTACCTTCAGAACATGATCCTGAATGGATGTTCCCTCTGTCATCCTAGCACGGAATAACTGCTTAGATATTTCGTATCTAGCAGTTCTGCTTTGTTCTCCATAAAGCTCTTTTAAATTGAGCATTATGGATTGAGTATCTATGCTTTCATGCTGTCTCTGTAACTTATTGGTCATAGAGGCCAGTATGATACACTTGACAGTGAGTGAGTCATTCTGCCACATTTTTTATGTGGCCATATCTTCCTATGTGGCATCGTCCCCTAGTGGATTAAGACTAGGGGTATCAAGAATATAAGAAAGTTTTTCTGAACTCAGCACAATCTTTAAATTTCTCAACCAGTCCACATAGTTTGGACCAGTCAGTTTGTTGGTATCTAAGATACTTCGCAGTGATAATGAAGATGCCATTTATCTACATTTAATAAAGAACAATACATAAGCAAACAACCATGAAATGACTTACATAATTAAATTAGGTCTTCAATTTAATTATGCCTCCCACTATTTTATCAAAAATCATAGCCCTCACTATGATAATCGAGAAGAACCTTGATCGGTTTTTCTTAGTGAGATTGAGATCCTAATAACTTATAAAAGATCTTGCAGAAAACACAACAAATCTTTTATAAGCTAAAAGGTAGGAAACTCTTCCAATTATATCTCATATAATTCTCAAAAATAACTTAGCCTCTAGAACATTATTAGTCTTGCAGAAAAATACAACAAACCATAATGTTCTAGTTAAGTCAAGACCCTTTCATTTCTATACAGTCAGTACTCAAATATAATGCCCTTGCAGATAACACAACAAGGCATTATACTGAATATACTATAAGCATATCTATGCACTAGACTAGTATTATGTCAATTACCATATTAGGTCTTGCAGATAACACAACAAACCTAATGTGGTTCATAACACAATAATGATCCAGCATGAAGGAAGGCCAATATATAGTATTTTTAACACTAAGCATTTTAGTCAAGATTTAAATATAATCAAATCGGCCATGCAAGTGGAAGAGATGTGGGAGTCCCCCCGTTGCTTTCTTAGACACCAATAAAAATTGGCCAGGTCAGTCAACGGAACCAATTAAAAACCACAATTCTCTTTACCTTCCCAGAACCACCTTTCTAGACACCGAATGATCAATTGTTCATCATGACTAGTGATGCTTATTAGTTAAGTATACTATGACTTAATATAATTTTTTAAGAGGAGGGTTTTATAAAATTGCCAGCACATTCTTATAGAACATATCACAATCATATCACTCTGATAAACAAAAATGTGCTAAGTGTGTCATCATACTAGGACAACCATTTACCATATAATGGATCCACCATTATGCCAGGGCAACCTTATTTCAGTATGATGACTTCAAAACTAATCATATCTCTATAATAATTAGGGTTTAAGTGAAAAACCCTAACTAGTGGCATACATCAAAACATATATGCAATCAAAAAAATATGCTAAGTATAATAGCATAATAGGATTTAAAAAACCCTAATATGTAACACACAAACTATCATAGATTATAGTCCTAATTAAGGTGGCTCTGATACCACTGTAGGGTTCCGGTGCAACGCAGCAGAAGTGTAATTTCAAAAATGAAACTAAATTCACACCAAAAACCCTAAACCAGGAACTCCTTAAATAAGACTAGAACATATAACAAGCATATCTTTGCAAATTAGGATTAGGGTACCAACCTGTAATCGCTTATTCCAACAAACTTGAAGTTGAAGGGGCTAACTGAATTCACCAGTCGTCCAGGTGTCCGCCCTCCGATGGTGATCCACACAAAGCAATGATCAAGAAACACTATCTTCTTTTCAATGGTTCCTCCTATTGAGTTCTTCTTCCAAGAACTCAATTGCTTGGATTATGGCTGGAATTCTTCCACACAAGAGGTTGCCTCCCTTTCTTTGAACTCTTCTCCTCCTTCCACTAAGACTTTGACCCTCTAAGACACCCTTGTCTTAGAGATAAGACCTTGTCCTAAGAGGATTTAGGCTTGTCTTAAATTGGAGAAGAAATTAAGTCATGAATGTCTTAATGTAAGAAAGAAAGGAAATAAAAATCAGAACTCCTTCTTTCCTTTACCGTCGGAGACCTTCTCTTTTATTCTTGTTCAGCAACAGAGTTTCGACAGAGGAGTTCTCTGTAAAGGAAACAATGTAAAACAAGAAAAGAGGGAAGGAGTCTTTTGGAGAGGAAGAAGAAAAATCTCAGATCACACGTTCTGATTTTTCCTGACCCCTTAAACAGATTTCAGAGAGGCGCCCACACACCTCTCCGTAAAAACCCATCTCATGTCCTTCTCATTTTCTCACGTCCCTTCCCTCCTTCTCACAACCTTCCAGATTAAAACTCACGGCTTTTCCTAAAAGAAAAAGTCATGAAATTTCAGAAGAAGGGAGTCGCGATGTTTTGGTCTCCGAAGAGACGTTATTTCGCGCAACCGGGAAGAGTCTGCACCTTTTGTCTTTCTCAAAAATTTCCCAACCATTGGATTCCCATCCAAGGGGACACATGTGAGGCGCTAATAATGAGAAAGGAAGCCACCCGAACTTAATTCATCGGAGAATTAAGTGGGCACGCCAAGAGTCCATACGCCCATGGACTCCTCCAAATGGCGCGCCAGGAGTCCATAAGTGCATGGACTCTTGGCATTTTGGCATGAAAATGCAAAGGGGCGGGTGGGGAGGCTAGCCTAGTTACATGGCTAGCCAATAGGGTTAGCCATAATCCCTATAAACTCAATTAGGGTCTAATTAGATACAATTAGAACCTGAATTGAACCAATCCGAAATCTTAATTCGAATCCAATTCGAATAGAAGCTAGGGTTTGCAACACCTACTAGAGTGTTATCCTGCAAAGATGATTTAATTACAAATTAAACTCTTGATCAATCCTCTTAAGTGTGTGACCCATTAGGTTCCACATCTAGCCAGCAGTGAGTTCGAATACAAGTTGACCTAATTTGATTAGAACTCTTTCTAATCGATTTAGGTCAAACCGGGCTTACCCGACTTGATCAATTAGGTCTCTTCCTAATAAGTGATCTTTAAATTTGATCAACCCACAAGACAAGATTGACGTCTAGCAACGTGTCATGTCTAACTGGAAGATATGAAAATTCTGGTGAAATACCAAAACTACCCTTTAGTAGAGAGTTACCGTATAATTAAATCTTTCGATCAGCCTGCACCCAAAATATAACTATGGATATGAATATATGTCAAATCCAATATTATATTTATTTCTAGCTCAATCTTATATTGATGATTCAATTATCTTGATATTAGAAACCATCTCTAATATCTTTACTTTGATCAAAGATTTCCTGAATCATCATCCGATTATTAACTAGCTGGATGCAATATCCTCTTACTAAGAGTAATCGATTCCTTGTTGACCTACTCATTACCTTCATATCTAATTCACCATTCCTAGTATCAATCTTGTGCATGACTCAGTGTCATGATTAGGATTAATCCAAAGCATAGGTTCATGTACATAAGGTACTTATGGCAGTCTCAGGTCAAAGGATTACTTGTACCACTCTCACTATGAGAACCTTCTATTGACATGTAGCTAAGACTCCATTAGATGTTCTCAAGTTGGATCATATCAGTGAACTCATTCTCCAATGAGCACCCACATCCCAGTATTAGTGTCATACACAAGTGACTGTGAGAGCAGTCACCCTCTCTAGTATACATGGGATGTGCTAGTCTTACCCGAAAACCCTGATCCCCTACTTAGGGTTCCTTTGACTAGGAATATTTTAGATTAAGGTTTTAAGATTTTAGGTCTCACTGGTATGATCTCATCATAACCCTAAAATCATAGCCCTAATCTATGGGGTTCATCATATAATAATAAACACAGCGTATGATAAAAATAATGCCTTTATTAGAATTTATGTCAATTACAATTGTTTGGGAGATACAACATAGATTGGCTTGTAGGGCATATCCCTTTCAGTGGGGACACCAAAGACACTTGAATAAGATATAGGCTTCTCAACCCTCTATAGATTACTTAGTAGTATTTGAGTCCATTTGTAATAAAGGATTAGCCTATTTGAGTTATGTTTTATTATTTGAGTCTTGTACCAGTCAGCTCATGTTGAGCTAGTCTTCTTCCTGAGTCCTGTACATGTCTGTCCAAGTACAAGTGAAGACATGTCATCCCAAGTACAAGTGAAGACTGAGCCAGTACAAGTAAAGATCAACCCAGCATAAAGTTATGAAGATCATGAAAGGCTTAGTAGAAGAAATCAGAAGCCCTGGAGTCAAGCCCTGAAGCCCTGAGCCGCAAATTGAAGTAGATTAGGCCAGCCAAGGCCCAGGTGGAGAGGTAGGGCGCCATCCACCCTATGGTCACCACCCATTGGTCGGCCACTAGGGTCAACTCCCTTGGCCGACCAAGGCAAGTGAGGGGAGAGTGATTTGAGAGAGTTTAAATCCTAGTCCTACCATGTATTCTAGCTAGGGTTTGGGTGGAATTCAAATTCCTTGGTAATTTCTATTGTAACCTTACTTGGGGGCCAAGTTTAAGAGTCTATTTAAGAGACTCTACACTCTTGTATGAAGACACTTTTATTAATGAAATATAACTGAGTTTTTCTAATTGCTGTGTGCTACCTGCTGTGTGCTAAGGGGATTCTGTGTGAGCCCCTCCTTCTTCTTGGTGTCCTGTGCCCACTCTCTAGCCGCCATCCATCTCTCCAAGCCCTGGCCGCCCTCCCTCAAACCTTCCTTCTCCTTGCTATTTTTCAATTAACCCTCCATCCTTGCTTTGTTTTCTAACCCCTGAAAGGTTATTTGCAGGTCCCTTAGCTTATACGAATCCAACGACTTCAGCCGGGTAGCGATCGGATCACCGGGTTGAAAGCTGAGAATCCATGAGTCTCTGACTTGATTTTCCAGGCTACATCTGGAAGCGAGAGTGATCCCTTCACCTACGATCTACACCATGTGCATCAACCATTGTTAGGTACACCCCCTCTACCTGCCAGTCGCTTTATTGGAGATGAACTAGCCCAACAGAGACTTCTCAACCTTGGCGATCCACTTTTTCTATTGCTTTTAGGTCCTATTTTGCATGCTTTAGCTTCTTATCTTGGATAGGTTTTTCTACTTAGGCTCTTGGTCTGTTCTTCAATAATTATATTCATAACTTAACCTTAAAAATATAAAAATATATTTGCATGCAATTTTAGTTCCGCATCATTTGGTATAAGAGCCTGTTTTGGGCTCAATTCTCTTCGGATATTTTGATCGAGTGCTTCGCTATGGCCGTCCGGTCATAGGAGACTAGTAGGGCTGCAAGACCTTCTCTTCCCAATCTATGGAATATCCTATGGTGGTAGGGGTGCTGTTGTGAATTGACCCCTGAAGAAGAACACAAAGAGTTCCATTAGGGTTTTGGCATTCTTGACCTTCTCAAAATGTTGACCCCCAAAGTGATTTTGATGATAACAAAACATTGGAGCATACATTTGGTTATCTAACAACTCTTCAAATGATTGACAAGTTTTTGTAGGACAACTACATTGACATACTTTCTAAACCCTACAATCTTTATTGCTTTGTGTTGAGCTGTAAAGTGTTTAGAATCTTGTAAAGAAGAACCCTACAAAAATTTCCTACTTAAATCAAGATAAAGGGTTACTTCTAGTAGTTTTCAAGCTTCAATTTTGCTTGATTTTATTGTAAGAAGACCTTGAAGAAGTCTTTAAAGCTTGGCACAAGAGTTCTGGAGAATTGAATTTGATCTGGCTGAAGAACCACTCTCGAGCCTACTGGATGGAGGAACCAGCCGACTCTGGTACTGGCACAAAAAAGTTCTCTGGCACATAGATCCAGCCGACTGGCACCATGGCCCAGCCGACTCATCCAGAACTTGGTTGAGAATGCTCTGAGAGCCTTTGAGATTTGAGCCGACTGGAATTCAGCCTAGCCGACTCGTCAAGAGTAAACCTTTTTCTCAAGTGTGGAACCCAGCTGACTGGCGTTCAGCCCAGTCGACCCAAACTTGATCCGAGCCGACTCGAAGATTGTTCGAGCCGATTGGAATGACGGGGTCACCTCCAACGGCTAGTTCCAGTTTTCAGTTTTTTAATTCCAAAAGTGCTCCAACGGTAACCTGTCACCTCCCAACGGTCTACAACGTTCAAAATCTAGGGAAGGCAGTTGAAGTCTTTGTAAATAAGGTATGAGAACATCTTTGGAGAGACTAATGAGTTAATGAACAGTTATTGAATATTTATCGAAGAAAGAAGTGACAGCACTTGAGCTTTGAAGTCAGCCTTCAAGCCTTCACCAACTCTTACCAAAAGCTTGAAGCATATTTTGAGGAAAGCAAGAAAGCCATTGAAGTGCATTGAAGAGCGTTCAATTGAGCTTCACTCGAGTTGTATTGGTAACCACCAGACAACAGAGTTTGTCATTTTTGTTGCTTTTTATTCTAATCTTAGAATATTTGGGTTATTGGTGATCTCGGTTGTAAAAACCAAATAGGTTTCTTTGGTGAGCCATTTTAAAAGCCAAAGTGTAGAGGTTCTAGGTGAGCCTGTAAAAATCTAGTGTGGGTTTCTTTGGTGAGCCCGGTTCAAAAACCAAAGTGTAGAGGTTAGGATTGTGAGCCTGTAAAACAATCCGACTGTATTCCGATTTGGGAATATAGTGGAAATCCCAAGTGGTGAACTTTGGTAGTGGACATAGGAGCTGGGTGCTCCGAACCACTATAAACCTGCCTTATTTGTGTTGTGCTTGATTTACTTTTTAGCTTATGCATTTATTCTCTGATTAACACAGCACCTATCCACTAAAAGGAATTACTTGTGCACATATGTGCGAAAATCTTGTAATTCCCAATTCACCCCCTCTTGGAAAAAGCCACCTGGGCAACATAAAACATCCCCTATTTTTTCAATTGTTTATGCTTGCATAGAATACAGAAAAATCTAAAATTTATTTTGCTAAATTTCTAATAATTCTCAAAATCTTTTCAAGAATTATTTCGATCTGTGGATGTTCTCCCAGCCGAAACACTATCTGAGAAAAGTTCTGCTCTATTTTGGCAGCAAAGCTGATTTCGAAAAGTTTAGGGTTCTTTTAGTATAATTTTTGCATATCTTATAATTCTGGTATGTTCCTTACATATTAGGTCAGTATCTATAAATTATCTTTCTATTTAAAAAAACACCAAAAAAAAAAAAAATTACATATACTCATAAAACTCCAAAAATGGCTAAACCCTAATTTGCATTTTCATCTGCCTGCCATCATTGCATAAAATACTTTAAAGGTGCTTTCTATATGTCAGATAAGGGGAGGAGTTGATAACCTCTCCTTAGCCCAAAACCACATCCCTTGCATTCGGTCCCAAGCTTAATCTAAAATTAACTAGACTTAATTTGCCCTAGTGGGCTAGGGACACCAATCGATTGGGTTCGATCATCGTGGGATGACTAGTGCACCCAATTCATCCCCTATTACTGGATTCTGGTATCTAGCCTAGAGGTACGGTGTCAAATGACCTAAGCTGATCAGTGGTTCCTTAATTAGGTCCCTTCAAGAGCAGGGGGGCCTCCCACCATCCCATCTCTAACCTGGCCAGTTGAAGGACTAGGATTTGAGTTGTGTGTAAGTTGAGTCAACCCATTATGGTTGGGCTCTAGGTTTAGGTAGCTGTAGTCGAGTCAGTGTTGAGTCTTGCATGAGCACTAGATCAGGAGCATTATATCACCCACCATCTCCATCTTTGGCTAAATCCATGGACACTGTTGAAGCCCAGATTAAAGCCCTTACTGAATAGCTAGCCCAGGTGAATACCCAGATGACTCAATTGACCCAGTCCAATACTCGAACCCATAATAGACTTGACCACTTTGTCAATAGGTTTGATCAGGTAGAGGACCGTATAGGGACCTTAGAGAGAACCCATGGGTAACAGTCTGAACCAGATCCTGAGTCACCTCCACATCCTAGGAGAACCCCTCGCCGTGATCCTTGCTGTGAGGTTAACCCTAGGAGGACACCAAACCTTGATCCCTACGTTGAGGCTGAACCTAAGAGAGCCCATCATCATGACCCAGTCCCAAAGGTTCGTCCAAGAAGACCCAATCAGGACTTCATAGACCAGGAGGATAGAGCCTACAACAACATAAGGTTAGAAGCCCCCACTTTTGATGGTTGTCATGATCCTAAGGTTTATATAGATTGGGAGGGAGAGGTTGACCAGTACTTTGAGTGGTACGATATGTTTGAGGAGAGTAAGTTTAGGTTTGCCAAGCTTAAGTTGGTCCGCGAGGCCAGGTTATATTGGGCAAGTGTTGAGAGAACACTTATACTAGGAGGTCATGATCTCATAGTCACCTGGAGGGCCATGAAGGCTAAGCTTAGAGGGAAATACGTTCCTACCTCATATCGTTATGGTTTATTGGATCAATGGTAGTGATTGAATCAGGGTAGCAAGAGTGTAGATGAGTACATCGTGAAATTTGATGAGTATTCCATGTGATGTGACTTAAATGAGGTTGACGATGTTGTCTTGTCTTGGTTTAGGGCTGGCCTGAGAGATGATATTAAGAGGGAGCTCTACATGAGAGAGGTTAGGGACCTAGACCATGCCTACCAGATTGCTAGGGATTATGAGCATTTCCAGAGAGGGCCCATCTACCGTAGACCCGAGCCCACTAGATATCCTAGTCAGTACCCAGGAGCTAGCCAATCCCACTAGAGTCGACCTAGCCCTAGTCGACCTAATTCGAATCGACCCAATCTGAGTCACCCTGACCCGAGTCGACCCTAGCTTAGTACTCCTTTGACCCGTAAAGATGATAGAGGTAAATCTGTAGAGGTCTACAAGAGTCCTAATCCCTAGAAGACCTGTTTCAAATGTCAGAAACTAGGCCACTTTGCTAGCCAGTGCCCAGTTAATTCCCTACAGTTAGGTGAGCTAGAGGAAGAAGAGCCTGAACCCATAGCTGAACTTGAGGGAGAAATCTATGAGGCTGAGTGTGAAGGTGAGGAGGAGCAACATGAGTATGAGAACCTATTAGGAGTGGTTAGGTGCATCTTGACCCAAACCCAAGTTAAGGTAGGTTGGCGTAGGACTAACATCCTACAAACCTTTGTTAAGGTAGGGGGTAAGGTGCTTAAGATCATCATAGACAGTGGGAGTTGTGTCAATGCCGTCTCTGCTAGTACAGTCAAATCTTTAGGGTTGACCACAGTTCCCCATCCTAGCCCTTACAAGGTTTCTTGGATAGAATCCACCTCCATCCAGATGAAGTCTAGGTGCCAAATCTTAGTTAAACTGCAAACCTATGAGAAAAAGATTTGGTGTGACGTCATTTCCATGGAAGTAAGTAGTATTATTTTAGGTCGACCTTGTCTTTTTGATCATGATGCAACCCTGTTTGGTCGAACCAATGTCTGTGCTTTTAGCCATCATGGGAATAATTTTGTTATCCACCCAACTCCACCTAGAAACCTAGTCAAGAGAGGTTCTAGTAGCCTTAAGGACAAGAAAACCAGGGGTTAATTTGATTAAGGCTAAGTAGTTAGAGAAAGAAATTGTTGAGGGTAGCCCTATTTGGATCTTGACCACTAAAGAAATTCTTGAGCCGATCCAAAAGGAACACCCTCCAGAAATTGTTGAGGCTCTCAAAGAATTTGAGGATGTCTTCCTTGATGATTTACCTGATCAATTACCCCCACTTAAAGACATCCAACATGCCATAGATCTAGTCCCAGGAGCTACTTTACCAAACCTTTCACACTATAGAATGAACCCCAGTGAGCATCAAGAATTACAAAACAAGTGGGAGAGTTACTTAGGAAATGTTTCAATAGGGAGAGCTTGAGTCCATGTGCAGTCCCTGCTCTACTAACCCCTAAGAAAGATGGTACCTAGAGGATGTGTGTAGACAGTAGAGCCATCAACAAGATAACTGTGAAATATAGGTTTTCCATCCCTCGATTGGGCGACATGCTAGATATGATGGCCAGTGCTAAAGTTTTCTCAAAGATAGACATTAAGAGTGGCTATCATCAGGTTAGGATTAGACTTGGGGAGGAGTAGAAGACCACATTTAAGACTAAGGATGGCCTATTTGAGTTGGTTGTGATGCCTTTTAGCCTTTCAAATGCACCAAGTATATTTATGAGGATTATGACCCAAGTCCTGAGAGAATATACTGGAAAATTTGTTATGGTCTATTTTGATGACATCTTGATTTATAGGACTAAAAAGGATCACCTTAGTCAACTTAGACTAGTATGCTAGACCCTTAGGGAGAATAGCCACTATGCCAACTTTAAGAAATGTGAGTTTATGACACATAGGGTTATCTTCCTAGGTTTCGTTGTCACCCTTGAGGGAGTTTCTGCAGATCCTGAAAATGTTAGAGCAATTGTTGAGTGGCCTGTACCCACTAGTGTCCACGACATGCATAGTTTTCATGGCCTAGCAACCTTTTACAAGAGATTTATTAGAGGTTTTAGTACTGTCGTCGCACCAATAACTGATTGCATTAGGAATGGTACATTTGAGTGGACCATAGCAGCTGATAAGGCCATCCTAGAACTTAAGGATAAGATGACCCATGCACCCATTCTTAGATTACCTAATTTTTCTAAGGTGTTTGAGGTCGCTTGCAATGCCTCGGAGTAGGAATAAGTGGGGTACTAAGTCAAGAAAATCACCCTATAGCCTTCTATAGTGAGAAGCTGAATGAGGCTAAACTTAAGTATTCTACCTATGACAAGGAATTTTTTGTGATAGTCTAGGCCCTTAGATATTGGAGACATTACTTATTAGCACAAGAGTTTGTCTTATTTTCTAACCATGAGGCACTCCGGTTCCTAAACTCCCAAAAGAAACTCAACCCACGGCATGGTAAATGGATCGAGTACATTCAGGCATACACCTTTGTCCTGAAACACCGTGCCAGAATAGACAATAAGGTAGTAGACGCCTTTAGCCATAGGTCTTTGCTTTTAGGCTCAGTCAACACCCAAGTCATAGGGTTTGATAGGTTAAAGGAAGTGTATGAAGCCTGCCCAGACTTTGGTGACATTTACCAGGCCCTTAGGCTAGGACCATCCAATACCCATAGCAAGTATACCATTCAGGATGGCTACCTTTTCCAGAATAATAGACTCTATATCCCTTGAACTTCTTTTAAAGAATTCCTGATTTGGGAGACCCATGCTAGAGGTTTAGCTAGTCACTTTGGTAGGAATAAGACCATTTTAGCAATAGAAGACCAATTTTATTGGCCAGGTTTGAAAAGGCATGTTGCTCAGATTATAGCCAAGAGTAAAACTTGTGCTGTTACAAAACAGCAGAAGCAAAACACTGGACTCTACACACCTTTACCAGTGCCTGATTGCCCTTGGCAGGATCTCAGTATGGACTTCGTGTTAGGATTACCTAAGATGCAGAAGAGACACGATTTTATCTTTGTAGTGGTCGATAGGTTCTCTAAGATGGCTCACTTCATACCATGTTCCCAAACCTTTGATGCGTCTAGAGTAGCCAAGCTTTTCTTAGACAATATGGTTAGACTCATGGCCTAACCAAGACTATCATATCATATAGGGATGTTAGGTTCACCAGTTATTTCTAGAAAATCCTCTGGCACCTATTAGGGACCAAGCTTATGTTTTCTACAGCCTACCATCACCAAACAGATGGTCAAACCGAAGTGGTGAACCATAGCCTAGGAAACTTCCTTAGATGCCTGGTAGGTGAACACATTTGAAATTGGGATCTTTTGTTGCCTAGAGCAGAGTTTGCCTACAATGGCTCAGTGAATAGGATAATGGGCAAGAGTCCTTTTGAGATAGTCCATGGGTACAAGCCTAATCTCCCCATTGATCTGATTCCTTTACCTGTTCATGCACGACTCTCAGAGTCTGCAGAGTCATTCGCACAGCATATTAGAGACTTGCACAAGGACATTAGCCAAAAGCTTTACCTAAGCAATGAAACATATAAGAAACTAGCTAATTCCCGAAGAAGGGCCAAGGAATTTGATGTAGGAGATTATGTCATGATTAGGCTTAGGCATGAGCGGTTCCCACCCGGGACCATTAAGAAGCTTCATGCTTGTGGAGCCGGACCTTTTAAAGTGATATAAAGGGTTGGACCAAATGCCTATGTGTTAGATTTGTCTCCGGATTTGGGCATCAGTTCTACCTTCAATATCATAGACCTGGTTGAGTATAGGGAAACAGCAGCGATACCCAGTGAGGCCTTTGGACCTATTCCTTCCATTGTGAGTGACCCTAGCCCAGAGTGTCCACTAATAAATTGGCCTGAGAGAGGAGAACGGATCAAGCATATCCTGGACAATCAAGCCATCATGACCCAGGGCCGTGGCTATCAACACTACCTGGTCCGATGGCAAGGCCAGCCAAAGTCGGACAATTCATGAATTTCTCGAGAGGACTTGCAGTGCCTTGACCCAGACATTCTCGAGAGATATATGAGCCAGTGTGATCCTCACTCGACAAGGTCAAGTTCCTCCCACCCTGGGAGAATTTGTGCGGAAACTAGAGGCACCAGAATAAGACAGAGGCTTCTTAACCCTCTATAGATTACTTAGTAGCATTTGAGTCCATTTGTAATAAAGGCTTAGCCTATTTGAGTTGTATTTTATTATTTGAGTCTTGTACTAGTCAGCTCATATTGAGCTAGTCTTTTTCCTAAGTCCCGTACATGTCAGTCCAAGTACAAGTGAAGACTTGTCAACCCAGGTACAAGTAAAGACCGAGCCAGTACAAGTAAAGATCAACCCAGCCTGAAGTTATGAAAATCATGGAAGGCTTAGTAAAAGAAATCAGAAGACCTGGAGTTAAGCTCTGAAGCCCTGAACTGTAGCCTAAAGTAGATTGGGCTAGCCAAGGCCCAGGTGGGGAGCTAGGGTGCCATCCACCCTATGGTCACCACCCCTTGGTCGGCCACTAGGGTCACCTCCCTTGGCCAACCAAGGCAAGAGAGGGGAGAGTGATTTGAGAAATTTTAAATCCTAGTCCTACCATGTATTCTAGCGAGGGTTTGGGTGGGATTCAAATTCCTAGGTAATGACTATTGTAACTTTACTTGGGGGCCATGTTTAAGAGTCTATTTAAGATACTCTACTCTCTTGTATGAAGACACTTTTATTCATGTAATATAATTGAGTTCTTTCAATTGTTGTGTGCTACCTGCTATGTGCTAAGGGGATTCTGTGTGAGCCCCTCGTTCTTCCCGGTGTCCTACACCCGTCTCCAGCCGCCATCCATCTCTCCAAGCCCTAGCCACCCTCCCTCAAAACTTCCTTCTCCTTGCTATTTTCCAATTAACCCTCCATCCTTGCTTTCTTTTCTAACCCCTCAAAGGCTATTTGCAGGTCCCTTGGTTTCTATGAATCCAACGACTCCAACCGGGTAGCGATCGGATCACCGGGTTGAAAGCCAAGAATTCATGGGTCTACGGCTTGATTTTCCAGGTCGCATCTGGGAGTGAGAGCGATCCCTTTGCCTACGATCTGCACCGGGCACATCAACCATTGTCAGGTACACCCCCTCTGCCTGCCAGTCGCTTTATTGGAGATGAACTTGCCCAACCGAGACTTCTCAGCCTCGACGATCCACTTTTTCTATCATTTTTAGGTCCTATTTTGCATGCTTTAGCTTCTTATCTTGCATAGATTTCCCTACTTAGGTTCTTGGTCTGTTCTTTAGGAATTAGATTCCCAACTTAACCTAAAAAATATAAAAATATATTTGCATGCAATTTTAGTTCTGCATCTTCGGGCGATTACATTGCTCCGGTAGAACTTCGGTTCAAAAGCAGATTGGCATAGTTTCAAAGCAGGCCAGGATAGCAATCCAAGTAAGTTATTTTTATTTAAAATAATTTTATTTTCATATCTAAATTTTTTTCATCTACTACAGCATGTTCAATAATTTTTTATGAATAAATTAGATTTATTTGTAAATTGCATGCTTAGATATAAAACAGCTTTTATATCTACTTCCGCTACGTCAGGCTTTTGAGTCCTGATTTTGATGCAATATTCTGTTCCTGGAAGAAATCTAACAGTGCTATTAGAGCCATGGTTCTCCTTTCTTTAACATGCATGGATGAGAATCCGATCCGATCTGAAACATATTCAGATCAGAAAGTTAGATGATGATTGTATCAAATCTATGCTTAATATAAGGTTGTTCTAGCATAGAGTTGTTATGTTTTGAAAAACTGTTTTCAAAATTAAAATCATAACTTTTAGATCTGAAATTAAATATTATAATCTAAAAATTAATTGATCAGAGGTTGTCCTTCTTTGATGTAAACCTGTTTTTGAAAAAGGGTTTACAAAAGTTTTGATCGATTTATGATTACATATGTGATGTGTTGTTAAGCATGTTTTAGATCTATTGAATTATATTAGATGTAGTTTAATTATATGATCTAACATGATGTATGTGATGCACCAAATTAGGTTTAGATCTTAAATTTGATTCATGATCATAAGCCATTAAAGTCATGCACTTGAACCTATTTTAAAATTGATTTGATCCAGAAAATTAAATTAGGTGCATGAGGGTTTGGGTTGAACAAATTAGGTTCTAGTCACCTTAAAATTGTTTTTAGATGATGTCTAGTCAGATCGATTCATTTGATTGTGAATCGATAAGTTAATACCTAATTTGGCTCATTGATGAGCCCAGATCATTATATTGCTCTAATTGAATCTTATCAATTAATTGATGTCTAAAGAAGGTTTTGATCATGGTTTTTAATTGAGGCTAATTCTTTCTTAATCTACTAGTTTGGTGGAAAGAGGGTATATGGCAGAACCCACCCATGTATCAAACTGACTTGGCCAATTTGGTTGATTAAATTTTCAATAGGGTCACTTTTGATTTGAGTTCATCCATGCTAGCTATTTTAAGTCAGACATGAGATTGTGCTAATTTAATGTATTTGATCAGATATGATTTGGTTGATCAATTTCGAAGAGACTTGAACCTTAGCTTTCCATAAATATTAAGTCTTAAGTCTTCTGCCATTGTAGGTGTGTGGGTGTCCTACTGGTGTTGATTATTCTCGGCTGGTTATAGTGGTCTAGTTGCATCGGGAAGACATAACCACCCTATTAAGCATGAGATGTTGCTAGGCACTGAGGGGGTTGGGCCCAATAAATGGGTTTGATGAGGGACTCAATGATGGCTTTGTCTAGCAGGAATGGTGGGTCTGACTTAACTAATGATTGGACCAATAAATGGGCACGTTGAGGTTCCATGATTTAGAGACAAAGATGCTACAACTTGTATTAGATACATTAGACAAAAGTTGGCCACTTATTGGTGTAGCATGTTACCAATAACCAGGCACGGTGAGGTGCCGCACATTGATGGGACCATAGCACCAACTAGAAACTTAGAGTCACAGGGTTTTCCATCTCCAAGGGGAGTATTGTGGGGATTAGTGGGAGTTCTAAAATTATTTCTTAAAGATCCAAGAATAATTTTTATAATTAAGTATAAAGCATCTAATTTGAATCTTTTACTCTTGCAGTTAACCATGTCTTCTTCAAATCCATTAGCCCATATTCTAGAGACAAACTGACTTGTAGGCCTTAATTTCAAAGATTGGTTGAGAAATATCAAAATTTTTTTGAGTTCTTAGAAGTTAGGCTATGTGCTTGACCAGGAACCCCCTGTTTTACTTGACTATCCAAATGCTCGTCAGATGACTGCATATAAAAATGGATGGAAGATGATAATAAGGTTAAGTGTTACATGTTGGCCTCAGTGTCAAATGAATAGTAGAGCCAACATGAGGATATGCTAATTGTTAAATTGATTATGATTCACCTGCAAGAGTTATATGGTGAACAAAGTCAGATTGCGCACTTCGAGATGTCAAAAAGGCTTTTCAACAATAAGATGCATGAAGGGCAATCCATCAATGTTCATTGTTTGTCAATGATCAAGGACATAGAACAGCTTAAGAAGTTGGGCATTCCTATTCACAAAGAGCTTCAGGTGAATTTGATCCTCCAGTCCTTGACTAGTTCATATGCTCAGTTTGTTATAAACTATAATATGAACAAGTTGAATTATACCTTACCTGAATTTTTGAACATGTTGGTAAGTAATGAGGGGACCCTGAAGAGTTCAAGGGGCTCTATTTTCTTTGTGGAGCAGTCTTCCTCCAAAAGAAAGTCTGCTTGGAAAAAGAAGAAACCTGTAAAGAAGAAAAAGAAGGAAAACAAACAAAAGAAGGACACTCCTAAGAATGCCAAGGTCAGCAAAGGAAAATGTTTCCACTACAATACAGATGGCCACTAGAAAAGAAATTATTTTCTCTACCTGGAAAGCTTAAAGAAATAGGAGGATGCACCTTTTGAAGGTAAGTCCATACTCGTTATTGAATCAAACCTAATGGTTTCATCTACTTCTAGTTGGATTTTAGACTCTAGCTCTAGTGCTCATATATGCATTTAAATGCAGGGTCTGGAAAGAAGTAGAATGCTGAGAGAAGGTGAGAAAGTCCTACATGTCGAAAATGGACCAAAAGTTGCTACACAAGCCATTGGATCATATTCTCTAGTATTACCTTTAGGATTTAGATTAGTACTTAGTGACTATTATTTTGAGCCTGGAGCTAGTAGAAATTTGATTTATATCTTGTGCTAGCACAGAAAGAATTTGAATTTACATTTAATAAAGACTTTTGTAATATTTATTTGAGAAATAAATTAGTTGTAAAAGCTATTTTAATTGATAGTCTCTATCATTTGCATGTCGATGCATCTTTGAATATTAACGAAAAAATTAAAGTGAATGCCATACGACATAAACATGCTAGAAATGACCTAAATGAAAAATATATGTGGCATCTAAAGCTTGGTCATATAGGTGAGGACAGAATTAACAAATTGAAAAGGGATGAGATCCTAGATTCAATTAATTCTAAATCATATCCATCTTATGAGTCATGTCTTCAAGGAAAAATGACCAAGTTATCCTTTGTAAGACATAGGGAGAGGGCCATAGAATTGCTTGTCCTACTACACACTGATGTGTGTGGTTCATTTGATGTGCAGTCTAGGGATAGTTTTCACTACTTCATAACCTTTACTGATGATTGTTCATAGTATGGTTATGTGTTTCTTATAAGATACAAATCTAAAGCTTTTCAAAAGTTCAAGAAATTTAGACATGAGGTAGAAAAACAAACAGGTAAAACTTTTAAGATTTTTTGATCAGATCGGGGAGGTGAATACCTTAGTAGAGAATTCTTAGGTTATCTTAAGGATAATGGCATAGTCTCATAATGGACTCCACCTGGTATGCCTCAGCTCAAAGGGGTGTCTGAGAGGAGAAACATGACACTATTAGATATGGTCCGATCCATGATGAGCTTCACTAACTTGCCTTTATTTCTTTGGAGATATGCCCTACAAACTTCAATCTATATTTTAAATAGAGTTCCAACTAAATTTGTTCCTACCATACAATATGAGATTGAGAGGAACCATAAGCAGGCAAAAGATATGCATTTTAAAACCTTTTTAACATGCATTGCAGTGGAAGAGTAAAGATTAAACTATTTTAATCTAAACATGATATCGAAACTACTTTCTATATAGCCTACCAATGTAATATAACATGAACAACAATGTATAATATAAAACATGAACCTATGGTATCAAATCTTTTGATGCACACCTTTTGAAGATGCAAAGCAACTCCTTGTAGCAGTGGAAGATGGAATGGAAGAAGCTCTCGAATCACCAACTAAAGAGGTGGACGAAGCTCTACCAGCCACATAATCATCTAGCCTCCATTGGTGGTTCACACCAGGACTTGCTTGACCAGCGCTTTACGAAGTGCTAGCTCTGGAAACTCCTTGGTGGCCGATTCTTTTTCCTCAAACATCGAGACTCATCGTGCCACCGAAGAACATAATGGAGGTGGGAAATCACTCTAGAAATAATCCTTCCCAAACTCTTTTTCCTAGCCAAGAGCACTAGGCAGTCGCACATCCAATACCCTTTGATCTCTCCTCCCAACTTTTGGTAGAAAACCACTCTAGCTTTCTCTCCTTTTTCTCATTATTTTTGCAAAGCTTTTTCTTTCAAAAACCTTTCATTTCCTCTCTTCTTCCTTGTCCTAAATAGCCACTATCTTTAGGAGAGAGTGAGGAAGGTGGGTGAGAGTTATGGGGAGAATTAATGGGGAGGGAGTTACGGACAGCAATTATCAAACCATTAATTTCAAATATCAAGTTAAATTTGAAAATTAGACTGATAATTTGAAATTAAATGATGTTTGAGTTTAAGATCCAAGTTCAAACTCAGATGGATAAGATGCACCAATTTTGGTTCAACCCGAGTTGACCCAAATCTAGTTCGAATCAAATTTGATTCGATTCAAGCTAGTAAATTTGCAACTCAATCAAATTGAGTTTAGAAGTAATCATATTGTACATTAGACCTCCAAGACATCATTAACAATTGATAAGAATAATTTCACAACTTTTGTGAAGCCAAGTGTTGACTCATGAGATAAGTCCACGTGTCAACACATTGAAATGTCAACACATAGGTAAAATTTTATCTTATGAAATTTTGACCCCTAGATGATTCCCAATCATTAATCGGCTATTAGGTTAAGTAGTTACCCCTATGGCGTGTGACCCCATAGGTTCGAACACTAAGCCAGTAGCACTGGAATAATCCCAGTACCAATAGATGTTGCCATCTAGCAATGACACCCGACGTCCGGATAGGTTGAAGTTGCAGAGCAACCATCAAAAACCTCTGGCATACGGTTACTATATAATTCATCCTTTTGACCACTTAATGCATTGGATGACTTAGGGTTAGACTGCCAACCCTAGATCAGCTCATCCAAACATATGTCTCAATTTTGCAAGTTCAGTGACTCTTCACTAGAACTACCCTGGCCAAGGTTTTGCTATATTGAGACATCAGTGAGTCATTCACTCCAATTAATTTGGAGAGTTCAATCCCATCTTGATCCTACCATTTGTCCATAAGTACTTGACTGCACTCAGCATCCTTTCAAGATCGAATTAGAAATTCGGGGAGTCTGGTGCCAAAGTACAGTGAGTTGCTTTTAAGTTACAGTGATGATCTTAGGTCAGAGGGACACATATATCCATATCCCTTAGCGAACAACTCTTTGATAGAAAAGGGAGTTTCGTTAGGTGGGTCACGTTCAGTAAAATGTCATACACTCCATTTGCATGTCATACCAATGTATGCACATTCCTTGGTTAAGAGGATAACCAACCTATATGACATACAACAATCTATACTTGATACATAGTCGTCCTATAACAATGCATCATTCGATCGTGAACAATTTAAGAACTACTCGATATATCCTCTCTATATCGAGTACAAGAAACTTCTAAGGACTTCATCACATAAGAGTTTATATTAAGAAAAATGCACCTACGATGAACTGCCAAAAGATAACTTTTATTTATGTTAAAATTTATATCCAATATGCAAATAACACAACCGTCTATAGCCTAGACGATTGGCTTTGGAAAATAATTTTCAATAGAGATTTGGCATGGTAAGTGATGTGGTAGGATCATTGACATCAAACCCATGTCAGACCCAGTCAAGCACCATGTCGGATGAAGCTGCCATGTCAGATGTTTTCTTCCCAGACTCCTTTGCCCGGCTATGCTCCCTTCGGGTCGAGACGCCATTGCCAAAGTCGAGCTCCACCTATCCTTAACTTGGCTGCGCTCCTTTCAGGTCGAGATGTCATGGCCAAAGTAGAGCTCCGACTCTCCATCATCTGGCTATGCTTCCTTCGGGTCGAGACACCGTGGCCAAAGTCGAACTCCGCCTCTCCTTCGCTAGGCTACACTACCTTCGGGTCGAGACACCATGGTCGAAGTCGAGCTTCGCCCCTCCTTCACCCAGCTGCGCTCCCTTCGGGTCGAGACATTATGGCCGAAGTCGAGCTCTGCCTCTCCTTCACCCAGTTGCGCTTCCTTCGGGTCGAGATGCCGTGGCCAAAGTCGAGCTCCGCTTCTCCTTCATCGGACTGCGTTCCCTTCAGTTAGAGACGTCGTGGCCGAAGTCGAGCTCTGCCCCTCCTTCACCCGGCTATGTTCCCTTCGAGTTGAGATGCCATGGCCGAAGTTGAGCTCCGCCTCTTTTTCGCTCGGCTGCACTCCCTTCGGGTCGAGATGTAGTGGTCGAAGTCGAGCTCTGCCTCTCCTTCACTCGGTTGCACTCCCTTCTGGTCGAGATGCTGTGGCAGAAGTCGAGCTCCACCTCTCCTTCGCCCGGCTGCACTCCATTTGGGTCGAGATGCCATGGTTGAAGTCGAGCTCCGCCTCTCATTCGCCTAGCTGCACTTCCTTTAGGTCGAGACGCCATTGCCGAAGTTGGGCTCCACCTCTTTTTCACCAGGCTACACTCTCTTGGGTCGAGACGCTGTGGCCGAAGTCGATCTCCGCCTCTCCAAATCAGCTCCACCTCGGACAGAGGGACCTTCAGCAGAAAGATGTCACCGCCTCCCTAGACGATGATGAGCTGCCCGACGACCACAGAGGAAGCTCTGCCATGCTTTCCAGTATGGAGCGACTTGAAGGAATGTCAGCGCGCATGGTACTGTTCCCTATCATGGATGGAGTAAGGCACCTCGTGCATGACACCAAGCATCGCCGCACGTGCCTGCAAGTGAGTGAAGTATCCCGAGGTAAGCGGGGCACAACGACCTAGCTAAAAAGGGGTCCTCCAAGGTTTGAACAAGGTAAGTCAATCAAAGGGGAGAGAAAGCAAACGGGCAAGAGGAGACAATCACAGGAGAGCCACCACTCCAGGCTATAGGAGACCCATGGAAAAGGACTCGACGGATATAGCCACCCAGCTCGGGCTCTCCTCCGCTGCCACTCCCTTGCTCTGCTCTAGACCCACTCACTCTCTCATTTCATAAGGTTCTCCTAGCATGAAGTCCACCTTCGAGGCTCGACCGGGAGGATCTGTTCTCCTGGATCACCATTGATTTGAGCATCAGAGTGCTCCCGTTGGGATCACCGGCCCGGGTCTCTAACTCTGTTTTGCAGGTCCGAGAGTCCGAGCAGGATCCTGAGCAACAGGGGCATGTTTCGAGGCCATCTTCAGCTACAGGCCACAGTGATCGGGCTGCAACAGATTGGCATGCCAGGAAGGGGGGGTAGGACACATTCTGATCCAACCCAATCCCCTTGCAAGCAACCCACTAGGAGGAATGTGACGGCACGAGCGAGAGAAGTCTCCACCGACCGTGTGGGAGATCCCCCTTCCCGAGGGGACCTGCACAGTCCAGAAATGGAGCTATTTGGTCCATCTCAACCACCTCTGATGGATGCTCAGCTGGCCACACTCACCCAGCAGATGCAGATTCTCACTGTAACAGTGTGCCAGCTGCAGCACCAGCACCGATCCTTGGCTACCCACCAGCAACCGGGGACTCCCGCAGCCCAAGCCATCGCATCCCGTGATAGCCTACGATCCTTCCAAGGAAGGCCTTCACTACCGCGGGCCACAACAGACTGCTGGGGAAGCCATAGGACCCCGGTGAAGAGACACTGGACAAGGTCTGCCGACCAGGAAAGCTAATCCCCGATGTATGAGCAGGATGCTTTCCTGCACCATCGAGGTCACAGGGGCAAGAACTCCCGTCATGACTCCTCTCGGTAGCAACCTTCACCTCCTTTGTCAGCATCAATGGAGGGTTCAAACGATGAGGCCATCAGGCACATGGTAGAGAAGCGCCTGGAGGAACAGGAGCGCAAGCTGGTAGAGCTATGCCGCCAGTTTGCTAATCTGCAAGGCTCCACCAACGAGCCAATGGGCTATGACGCCCATCCCCCTTTATCCCGAGAGATCTAAGAGGAACCGATCCCAAGCCAGTTCTGCATGCCGCAAGTGGATCCCTACGATGGGACCACCTTGAGAGCTACAAGGCCCTCATGAGAGTCTAGGGCACGATCGATGCTCTCCTTTGCATTGCCTTTCCTGCCACTCTATAGAAGGTAGCTCAGGTATGGTTTACCTGCCTTGAGCCGAAGAGCATCATTTCCTTCACTCAGTTAGAGCAAAAATTCGTGGCCCACTTTGATGCATATCGCAAGGTTCCACGTGAGGTAGACAGCCTCTTCTCCATTAGGAAGCAAGACCATGAGCTCCTACAGGACTACGTGGCTCGCTTCAAAGTTGCTACGCTTGAGATCTAAAACCTTGATGAGCCAGTTGCTATGCTGGCACTGTAGAGAGGGCTCAGGACTTCCCACCTGACCTACTCTCTGGACAAGAAACCCCTCAGGACATACTCCGAGCTCCTCCTCGGTGTCCAGAAGTACATCCATGTCAAGGAGGCAGCTTGCATGAGGAGGGAGTTGGATGGGAAATCGTTGAAGAAGGCAGCTCATGGGGAGACGTCCGGGATGTGGAAGCCCGGACCAACCGCACCAAACTTCTGCTAGAGACCAAAGCCGAGGAATGGCCCCATCCCGAAAGAAAGCTAAACACCTCTCTTTGCCCCGAAGATGAAGATCCTCATGGAGATTGAGGGAGAGCGCTATCTAAAGCAGCCACCTCCACTGAAGCCATATGGTGGTCGCGACATGATGAAGTACTGCTAGTTTTACCATGACCACGACCACGACACCGAGGAGCGTTGGCACCTCGAGAAGAAGATTGAAGATCTCATAAGGAGAGGCTACCTCGGAAGGTTCGTAGGGGCAAGGCCCCAGCGGAACCTCAGCTGCTCCCCCGGTAGTCCCGGTGGTCGACAACCGTCCTACCAAGAAGCTTGTGGGGAAGATATGCTTGGGAATCGAGCACGCTCCCAGGAGAACCCGAGGGGGAAAAAGTTTTGAAAATGTACTTCCCTTTGTAAGAGAGAGGGAGGTTGAAAATGAAAATGTAAGCAATGATGCTGTGGTCGTCGAGATGATGATCGTAAAGCATCCTGTAAAATGGATTATGGTCGATAGTGGGAGTTCGACTGATGTCCTTTTTTATGATACCTTCTCCAGGATGAATCTGTCCTCTACTCAGCTTAGACAAGTGCATACAGCCCTCGTCGGTTTCATAGGGGACTCCATGGGAGTCGAGGGGAAAATCACTCTCGCTGTCACTACCAGGATGCTATCTCGGCAAAGCACCGTAATGATGACCTTCACGATTGTTAGGCTCCCCTTAGCCTACAACGTGATTCTTGGCCGACCCAGGCTCAACCTACCCGACACAGTCATTTCTACAAAGTGGTTGTTGGTGAAGTTTCCTACTCCTTATGGTGTCGTAGAAATGAGGGGGGTACCTCAACCAGTCTAGCATTATCTCCAAACCATCCCTGGGGCCAAGGTGTTCGAGGATGACCCGAGCGTAGACAACCTCGACCAAAGGGTGCAGGACCCTAGGGGTGGCCCGGTTGAGCGCCTGCTGTCGTATCTGCTTGAAGCCGACCAGGCGAGGACGGTGCAAATTGGGGCACAGCTACAAGATGATGAGCAGGCCAACCTTTCGTCGTTTCTTCGAGCAAACGCAAACATGTTCACTTGGATGGTGGTCGATATGCCCAGGATCCCACCTGAAATCATTATCCACAAGCTGAGCATCGACCCGAAGTATCACCCTATTCGGTAGAAGAAAAGAAGTTTCACCCCGGAGAGGCAACGGGCAATCAATGAGGTGGTGGATAAACTCCTCGCAGCCAGCTTTGTCCGAAAAGTACAATATCCGAGCTGGCTAGTGAATGTAATCATGGTCAAGAAGAATAATGAGAAGTGAATGATTTGTACGGACTACATCGACCTTAACCGAGCCTATCCAAAGGACAGCTTCCTTTTGCTGAAGATCGACCAGCTACTGGACGCCACCTCGGGGCACCGCTTGCTCTCTTTCATGGATGCATTCTCCGGATACAACCAGATCTAGATGCATCTGGAGGATGAGGAGCACACTACCTTCATCACTAAACGAGGGATGTACTACTACCAGATGATGCCATTCGGCTTGAAGAACGCTTGCACCATGTACCAGCACTGGTCAATCAGGTCTTCAAGGACTAGATTGGTGGAAACATACAAGTGTATGTAGACGACGTGCTTGTCATGAGCAAGCCAAGGTCAGACCACGTCATTGACCTCACAGAAGCCTTCCACAACCTTCAAGAGCATAAGATGAAGCTAAACCCGGCGAAGTGTGCCTTCGATGTAGCAGCAAGGAAGTTCCTTGGCTTCATAGTGACCCAGAGAGGAATCGAGGCAAACCCGAAGAAGGTGTAGGCAATTGTCGACATGGATCATCAAACCTTGAAGAAGCAAGTCCAGTGCCTGACGAGCCGGATCGCAGCACTGAGCCGGTTCATCTGGAGGTCGGCAGATCACTGTCTCCCCTTCTTCAAGGGACTGTGCAAAATGCATAACTTCACTTGGACCAAGGAATGCAAAGCAGCCTTTGAGGAGCTTAAAGTCTTCTTGGCATCACCACCACTGCTCTCTAAGCCAGAGGAGGGGGAAGAACTCTTGCTATACCTGGCAGTCACTCGGGGGACGGCAGTTCGGTTCTTGACATCATGGATCAGGACAGTTCCCAGAAGCCAGTGTACTATGCCAGCAAAATTCTTCGGGATGCGGAGATCAGGTGCACCTGATCTGAAAAGCTAATTTTTGCTCTTATCATGTCTGCCCAGCATCTCAAGCCATACTTCTAAGTGCATCTGATCATGGTCATGACTGACCAACCCCTAAGGGCTATGCTCAGTCGCCCTGACACATCCGGATGTTTGGCCAAGTGGGCATTGAAGCTCAGCAAGTTCGACATCATGTACCGGTCGAGGTCGTCTTTGAAGGCCCAGGTGCTAGCCGACTTCCTAGTCGAGTGCATAGGACTTGCCGAAGAGCTAGAGCAGGCAACCCCAGATCATCAGGTTGATCGCGGAGCTGAGGAGGAGTCTTGGATCCTCCACGTCGATGATGCATCCAACACGGGCGATAGCAGAGTAGGCCTCATCCTCGCTAATAGTGATGGGGTTGTAACAGAATGTGCACTCCACTTCAAGTTCACTACTACAAACAACCAGGTGGAGTACAAGGCACTCCTCATTGGCCTAAGGGTCTCCCGCAAGCTGGGTGTGCAAAGCCTGAAGGTCTTCACCGACTCCCAGCTGGTGGCCGGATAGGTCTTTGGAGAGTATGTAGCCCAAGATCCCCAGACGATGAAGTACTTGGAGCGGGTCCGTTCGAACACGACAGGATTCTGATGCTTCAGCATCTCCCATATTTCCCGTAGAGAAAATGCTGACACAGATACGCTGTCAAGACTCGCAACCTTGCTAGACTCATCATTGGGGCATGCCCACATTGAGTACCTTGAAAGTCTGAGCAATGAAGCTCCCACAGAGGTGCAACATGTCACCTCAGAGCCGAGCTGGATGGACATGTACATCAGATACATCATCGATGGCACCTTACCAGAAGACCACACAGAGGCTGGCCTTGTCAAGAAGAAGGCCTCACGGTTCATCCTAATGGAATGGCAGCTCTAACACTGATCCTACTCATATCCACTCCTAAAGTGCCTGAGGCTCATGGAAGTGGCCTTCATACTCCAAGAGATACACGAAGGCCTTTACGGGAATCACAACGGAGGGAGGATGCTTGCATACAAGGCCCTCTGCCATGGATACTACTGGGAGATCATGAGGGAAGATGCTGCCGACTTCTTGAGGAAGTGTGACCGGTGCTAGCGCCACGCCCACATACAGCATCAACCAGTGACACCACTCTCCTAGCTCTCCATCCATTGGATGTTCATCCAATGGGGGATGGACATTCTAGGTCCATGCCCTCCTGCATCAGGGTAGCAAAAATTCTAGCTAGTGGCTATTGACTATTTCACCAAGTGGGTAGAAGCAAAGCCACTAGCACGGATCATAGAAGCCAAGGTCCGCCAATTCTTCTGGAAGTCGATCATCTGCCACTTTAAGCTCCCCCACAACATCATCACCGATAATGGATGGTAGTTCGACAACCGGTAGTTTGAATAGTTCTGTGCTGATCTCGGTATTCAACATCGCTTCATCTCGGTGGCTCACCTTCAGACCAACGAAGAGGCCGAGGTCACCAACTAGACTATCCTCCATGGACTCCAAACCAGGCTAGATCGGGCCAAGGGTAGGTAGGCAAAAGAACTCCCCAGCATTCTTTGGGCCTACCAAACAACACCCAGGATGGCCATGGATGAGACACCTTTCAGCCTTGTCTTCGGTATAGAGGCCGTTGTCCCGAGTGAACTTGGCATGCCCATACTGCAGGTACAACAGTATGATGAAGCAAAGAATTTGCCCCACCTTCTTTTCAACTTGGACCTCCTCGAGGAAACTAGAAACAAAGCTCAACTCCGGATGGTGGCTTACCGATAGTGAGTGGCTCAGTACTATAATGCATGGGTGAAGTCGAAGGTCTTCTGCCCGGGTGACCTGGTGTTGCACCGAGCTGAGGCCCCTCAACCCCAGGAATGCGATAAGCTCTCATCGAACTGAGAGGGACCCTATAAGATGGTCGAAGCTCTTTCTCATGGAGCATACAACCTAGCGGACCTGGATGGTGCCAGACTCTCATGGATATGGAATGCCTGCAACCTGAGAATATACTATCAATAATGTAAGGCTTTCCCCCTAATAATAATAAAGGTCCTCTTTGTGCAAATCACTTTTGCCTTGCAAGGACATCGTTTCCCAGCCCCAGGACCGGCACACTCAAGCCCGAAAACTCCTGAAGTCCAGCACCTTAAGACTAGAGAATTATGATGCCCGGCACTCAAGCCCGGAAACTCCTGAAGCCTGGCACCTTAAGACCAAAAACTTATTACGCCCGACACACAAGCCCGTAAACTCCTGAAGCTGGGCACCTTAAGACCAGAGACTTTTGATGCCCGACACTCAAGCCTAGAAACTCCTAAAGCCCGGCACCTTAAGATCGGAGACTTATGATGCCCGGCACTCAAGCCCGAAAACTCATGAAGCCCGGCACCTTAAGACTGGAAACTTATGATGCCCGGCACTGAAGCCCAGAAACTCCTGAAGCCCGGCACCATGCTCATAGTCGAGAGATGTCAGCGGAACCCCCAAGAAGTCTGCCAACTACCGCCTGAGTCACAGTACAGCTTTCAAGCCCGGAAACTCTTGAAGCCTGACATTGTGCTCACAGTCCAAGGATGTTAGCGGAACTCCCTAGAAGTGTGCCATCTATGACCTGACTCATAGTACGACTTTCAAGCCTAGAAACTCCTAAATCCTGGCACCATTATCACAGTCTGGAGATGTTAGTGTAACTCCCAAGAACTCCACCATCTACCGCCTGACTCACAGTATGGCTCTCAAGCCCAGAAACTCCTCAAGCCCAGCACCTCATGGTCGCCTAAAGCTGGTCCCAATCGAGGTCGAATAGACCTCCTCAAGCGGTTCACTCGAAGCCCTACAACCACTTCGCCCGTGAAGTGCGAATGACTCAGCAATCTAAGAACTCCTTCCTGACATCCTCACATGCTAGGGGCTCGACAAAGAAGAGCCGGGTACTTGGTACTTCGAGGCCAAGCACCTACACAAGTGCATGCACATAGGCAATCGAGAAGTGAAGGGAAGATTGACAAAGGAAAAAAAAAAAAAGAGAAAGAAAAGACACAATTCAAGATGACTGAAAAAGAGTTTCATTGATACTGGGAAAATTAGTACAATGTCACTGGGAACTGACATGCTGGGTAGCCTAGATTAGGAGCAAACAGAAAAGGAAAAAATTACAGAGAGCCCCTATGCTATTCGACCGGATCCTTCCCAGTGCGATGCACGGGTGGGGCATCACCTTCTAGGGCCTCCATCGACTTGGCTTCATCCTCGGTGACCATCGCTGACAGACCTGGGTTGGGAGTTGCAGCCGGCTCCTCCGCCTCGTCCAAGTTAGGGGCCGAACCCATGCCCGAAACACCAGGGTAGCTGAGCAAGCTCTGGCTCTTGTCCGGGATAATGCTCTCCACCTTGGATCGGAGATACATGAACCCCTGGAAAAAGGAGTCTGACACTGTTTCATTGAACTCGATGGCAAACTCCTCAAAGGCCTTGTATATCGCCACTGCCTCGGCTGCATCCTTCCTGGTGGTCTCAGCTTGAGCAACTGCCTCGGTGGCCTACTTCTTTGCCACCTTGATGCAGGAGGCAAGGGGGTTAGGGCTAGGGATGCTGGGATGGATGCTTATGATGCAAGGAAATTTTTTTTTTTTTTGTGCCTTTTGTTTTAGGGTTGATGATTTTTTTTTTTTTTGTTTTGTTTCTTGTTGTTCTTCTTTGTTGTTTAGGGTTTCGATTCCCGATCATAAGCAAAGATAAGAAATATGAAGAGCAGTAAGGGAAGCTTACGCTAGCAGTTCAAAGCCCTAAAAGTAAGAACGAGAACAAGACCCTGGGATTAAGAAACCTCGGTAGGACTAGCTCGACCTACAATATCTACTTAGGAGATATAGAAAAGGCAAACCTCAAACTTCTGAAGTGCCCGGTGTAGAGATCACTCAACTCGGCGAATACGGCCTGGATGCTCGAGCAGTCGAAGCCATAGTAGCTCTGGCTTTGGGTCTGGAGGTCGTGATGGCAAAGCTAACTGTCTCCAATACTCGAGATGCCAGGGAGGACCTGTAGGCAAATAAAAGAGAGGTTAGTGGAATGTGGAGATGTACGAAAAGGAATTGAATTGGAGTTGGGAAGGGGCTTCGAGCCCGGTGTCCGGCTGGATTCCGAAGTCGAAGTTGGAGATAACTTTGGGCCTCACACCCCGCGACGTCCATGAGGACGAAGGAATGTGGCCTCACACCACGCGATGTCCTGGAAGACGAAGGATTCGCGCCGCCTTGGGGCGACGGACAGGTGGCCTCGCACCACTCGACATCCTTGGGGATGAAGGCAATTCCACTCGAACCTAGCCTAAGAGTCAAGGGTTGGAGGGTGGAAGAAACTCAAACTCAATCACTCAAATTTTCATTCATTCATTAGTTTTACAAAGGGAGGGATTGGGTCCTTTAAATAGGCACCCAAAGCCCTTTTGAAATTCAAAATACAAATCTCATGGTGGCGCCAAAAGTTTTCCACATCCCTATTTCTTTGGCCGACAAAATATTTGGAGTTGGGCGTGGCATGAGCAAAGGCTTGGAGGGGAGAATTGGTCCCTTGACTTCCTTCCTTAGCATGCTTAATTTGGGAAAAGGAGTGGGGCATGGCTTGCTTGGAGGGATGTGTTCCCTTGGGCTCTTCACACCATCTTCTAGGAATGATTCTTGGCCGACCAAGGGAGAACTCCATGGGGCGTTGCATGGTTGAGGGCTTGAAGAGGGGAGTGTGTCTTTTGACCTTCCTTCCTTGCAAGATCACTTTGGGAAGAAAACTTGGGAGGAGGCTTGCTTTGAGGCTTGGTTCCCTCAAGGATCTTCAATGCCCTCTTTAGATGGAACAAGGCGTGATGTGGGGGAGGGAAAAGGGGGATGTTGTCCAAGGCGTGTGGAAAGCAAGAGGAGGCCACTTTGTTTCCCTTCTTGGATGCCCAAGTGGCAGCTGATGTGGCGCCACGTAGGTAGCTGAGGTGGCACCTGAGTTGGCATTATCCTAAGTAGAAGGGGTGGGTTGGCCCACCAGAACTTGAGTTGGTGAAGAAAATCAGAGTGACTTCAATTGGGCTTGGGCCTAGACCAAACTCAGACTCGAACAAATACAAGACTCAAGACCTAACTTGACCCACATTGGTCAAGGTACAGGACTAAACAACTTTGACAAGAAATTATAACAATGTTTTTGGGCTCAAGGCCTTATTACAGGACTCATAGAAAGGGGAACCCTAATCTGAGATCCACAGAGGGTTGAGGAGCCTTTGTCAGATCCTGGTGCACACACCAATACTCTCGGGGTGGGTGGAACTCGACCCTGTCGAGTAAGGGTTAGCTTGGCTTTGATACCTTTCCAGGATGTCGAGGTCGATGTGCTGCAAGTCCTCCCGGGTGATCCACGAGTCATCAGATTCGGGTCGGCCTTGCCATCTGACCAGGTAATGCTGGTAGCCTTTACCCCGGGTAGTGATGGCTTGGTCATCCAGGACACGCTCGATCTGCTCTCCTCACTTAGGTATATTTGGAGGTGGACACTCAGGTTCAGGTTCACTCTCAAAAGGGGCATGTTCACTCTCAAAAGGGAGGTCAGGCCCAAACGGCTCACTGGGTATGTTTGCGGGTTCTCTATACTCGACTAAGTCAGAAATATTGAATGTCGAGCGAATTCCATAATCCGGAGGTAATTCTAACACATAGGCATTAGGGCCTATTCTCCTAATTACTTTAAAGGGACCCGCCCCACGAGCGTGAAGCTTCTTAACGGTTCCCGGTGGAAACCGTTCAGGCCGAACCCTAATCATTACAAAATCCCCTATCTCAAACTCTTTGGCTTGCTTTCGGGAATCAGCCAAATTATTTAAAAATTGTATTTAATGCATAATCCTAATATGATGCAAAATGCAGACTCAACTATGCAACTTTATTGAGAAAAAAAAAAATATTAGACTCCTAGGGTCTAAACCTAACAGACTTTTGACTCTCTGGGTTTGACCCTAGTCTGGTATGCACAAGAAAAATTATTAAGGATCCCTAGCAAATGCCATAAAGTATACCAGAAGTAGAAGGCAAAAGGGATGGGCTCTAAGGAGTCATGCATTTTTGTAATCTCAATAAAAAGTAACCCCATGGCTCTAGAAATGTGAGAGGGTTCAGGGAAGGGGAGGAAATAGGAATCGGAGTCTTGGGGTGGCTTATGGAAAACATAAAATAGACCTGGGTTATTCAGGATGACCTTAAAATTTGGGCATCGTTCTATAGGTGTCATATGGTCCACTTGTTCCGGTAGATCTTGGGGCTCGCTAGGGTCAATCCCATAGTGAGGAAGGTCTGTCAAGTCTATAGTATGATGGATGTTTCTCAGGGGTGGAAGTTGATCAGGTAACTCATCAGGAACTTCATCCTCAATTTCTTTCTGAGCTTCAACCATCTCTTGAGGATGTTCTCTTTGGATCGGTTCATTAAGGGTTGGTTCCTGAGCTCCTGTGAAAAAGGCTGGTGAATCCTTATGTTCATTTACTAGATGTGATCCTGGCTCGGTTATTTCCTCTTCAAATTTTGTAGTGGGTTCAGGATCATTTTCCTTGGATTCCTCAATGATTTCACCCTAGGGCCCATCTTCTACTAAACTTGACTCATAGATGCTTTCTTTCAATTCTTTAATGGGCTTAGGAGTTTCTTTCCCTAGATTTTCAATGGGTTCAACCTTAAAGTCTTCAATGGGCCTAGGGGTTTTTGTATTCAAATTCTCAGAATGTTCATCCTTTTCTTCCTGAAACTCTTTAAAGGGTCCTTTCCCAGTAATCTCTACTTCTAACCCATTGCCCTTGATTAGGTTAACTTCAGGCTTCTTCTCTTTAAGGCTACTTGATCCTTTCTTGACTGGGTCCTTTGGCTGGATTGGGTTGATTGTAATCTTTTTCCCTTGGTGTAGAAAGACGCAGGTATTGGATCGACCATAAAGGATGGCATCATGGTCGAAAAGCCAGAGTCATCCTAGAATGATACTATCCACACCCATGGGTAAGACGTCACACCAAATCGATTCTTCATAAGAACTCATTTTGATTTTGATCTGGCACCTAGACTTTACTGGGATTGAAGTTGAATCTATCCAGGAGACTTTGTAAGGGTTGGGGTGGGGAACTGTGGCTAGTCCTAAAGATTTGACTGTACTCAAGGAAAGGGCATTAACACAGCTTCCACTATCAATGATGACCTTACAAACCTTATCTCCTAGCTTGATCAGGGTCTGTAAGATGTTGGTCCTACGCCAGTCTTCCTATACTATGTTTTGGGCTAGGATGCATCTGACTACTCCTAGAAGGTCTTCAGATTCATTTAGCTCTTCCTCTAGGGGTCTTAGTCTAGTCTCTATTTGATCCAATCTATTGTTCAACTGGTTTCCTAACTGGGTCATGGATTGAGTCATGGATTGAGTTAGGGCTCCGATGTCAGCTCGCAGTTGGTCCATGGTTTCGGTAGAAGGTGGAGAAGGTGGGTGAAAAGAGGTTCCTGATCTAGTGCACATGTAACAAAAAGATGCTACGGTTTGCTAGACCTAGGAGATCTCTCCAAATATAAAGTCAAGAAGATGAACCTGGAAGTAGTAACTTAGCACCTGGCCAGGTAAGTGTAAGGTGAGTGGAGGTTCCTCTCTGCTTGCCTAGACACCAATTAGAAATTGGCCAGGTAAGCAAACCAACCCACTTCCCTTCGGGCTCTAGTCCCTGAACCACTTGCCTAGGCACCAGCTACACAAGCACACACCAACAAGCAATCTAGCTTGGCTCGACACTTGGGTTGACCCGACTTCGTGGGTGTCCCTAGCTCACTAGAGCAGATTAAATGTCTAATTGATTTTAGTTAATGGCTAGGATTCGATATGCCAGGTGGTGGTTTTTGGGCTAGGGACAGGTAATGAAATCCTGACCCTATGTTAAATTGACGCCCTTAAGATATGTTATGTAAAATGAAGTACTAGAATGACTAATGAAATGACTTAAAATTTTTTTTTTTTTGTTATTTTGTGTCTTTTAGATGGGTGAATGCTAAACATAATGCAGGAACTAAAACATGCAAGAAACTAGCTAGATGGAGGAATGAATCAAAATGAGATGCTTGCTGAAATCTCAGACCATAGATTTTCTCAATCAGTATTTCGGCTTGTAGAAACTCTACAAATTGAAATAAAATTTGAGAAAATAAACAAAAATACTTTGAAATTAGTGCGATCTAACAAAATAGAAATCATAAAATTTGGATGTCTCTATAGGGAGAAACAATCCAATGATCAGACCATATACGGACTGACCAAAATGCAGAAAATGAAACTAATGCACTAGTCCTAGCCTTGCTCTGATACCAGAAATGATGCAAGAGGCAAAGGGTTTAGGGCTAGGGATGCTGGGATGGATGCTTATGATGCAAGGAATTTTTTTTTTTTTTTTTTGCCTTTTGTTTTAGGGTTGATGATTTTTTTTTTTTTGTTATGTTTCTTGTTGTTCTTCTTTGTTGTTTAGGATTTCGATTTCCGATCACAAGCAAAGAAAAGAAATATGAAGAGCAGTAAGGAAAGCTTACGCTAACAGTTCAAGCCCTAAAAGTAAGAACGAGAACAGGACCCTGGGATTAAGAAACCCTGGTAGGACTAGCTCGTCCTACAATATCGACTTAGGAGATATAGAGAACGCAAACCTCAAACTTCTGAAGCGCCCGGTGCAGAGATCGCTCAACTTGGCGGATGCGGCCTGGATGCCCGAGCAGTCAAACCCATGGGAGCTCTGGCTTTGGGTCTGGAGGTCGTGATGGCAAAGCTAACTGTCTCCAATGCTCGAGATGCCAGGGAGGACCTGTAGGCAAACAAAAGAGAGGTTAGTGGAATGTGGAGATGTACGGAAAGGAATTGAACTGGAGTTGGGAAGGGGCTTCGAGCTCGGCGTTCGGCTGGATTCTGAAGTCGAAGTTGGAGATAACTTTGGGCCTCGCACCCCGTGATGTCCCGGAGGACGAAGGAATGTGGCCTCACACCACGCGACGTCCTGGAGGATGAAGGATTCATGTGCCCTGGGGCGGCGGACAGGTGGCCTCGCACCACTCGACGTCCCTGGGGACGAAGGCAATTCCACTCGAACCTAGCCTAAGAGACAAGGGTTGGAGGGTGGAAGAAACTCAAACTCAATCACTCAAATTTTCATTCATTCATTCATTCATTAGTTCTATAAAGGGAGGGATTGGGTCCTTTAAATAGGCACCCAAAGCCCTTTTGAAATTCAAAATACAAATCTCATGGTGGCGCCAAAAATTTTCCACATCCCTATTTCTTTGGCCGACCAAATATTTGGAGTTGGGCGTGGCATGAGCAAAGGCTTGGAGGGGGGGATTGGTCCCTTGACTTCCTTCCTTAGCATGCTTAATTTGGGAAGAGGAGTGGGGCATGGCTTGCTTGGAGGGATGTGTTCCCTTGGGCTCTTCACGCCATCTTCTAGGAATGATTCTTGGCCGACCAAGGGAGAACTCCATGGGGCGTTGCATGGTTGAGGGCTTGAAGAGGGGAGTGTGTCTTTTGACCTTCCTTCCTTTCAAGATCACTTTGGGAAGAAAACTTGGGAGGAGGCTTACTTTGGGGCTTGGTTCCCTCAAGGATCTTCAACGCCCTCTTTAGATGGAACAAGGCGTGATGTGGGGGAGGGAAAAGGGGGATGTTGTCCAAGGCGTGTGGAAAGCAAGAGGAGGCCACTTTGTTTCCCTTCTTGGATGCCCAAGTGGCAGCTGATGTGGCACCATGTAGGTAGCTGAGGTGGCACCTGAGTTGGCATTATCCCAAGTAGAAGGGGTGGGTTGGCCCACCAGAACTTGAGTTGGTGAAGAAAACCAGAGTGACTTCAATTGGGCTTGGGCCCAGACCAAACTCAGATTCGAACAAATACAGGACTCAAGACCTAACTTGACCCACATTGGTCAAGGTACAGGACTAAACAACTTTGACAATAAATTATAACAATGTTTTTGGGCTCAAGGCCTTATTACAGGACTCATAGAAAGGGGAACCCTAATCTGAGATTCACAAAGGGTTGAGGAGCCTCTGTCGGATCCTGGTGCGCACACCATACCTCCACTGAGTCGACTACCACAACGGCCTTTTTCTTAGCAGTGACGGCTTTCTTCTCGGCAGCGACTGCCTGCCCCTTCGTCGCCTCCAGTTTTGCCTGAAGGGATCGGGCTCGTTCTTTCTCATTGGTGGCTTCAGTGCTGAGCTCTTTCAGCCTAGCCTCCTTAACCTTGAGCTCTTCGACCTTGCTCTTGGATCGACTCCCCCCGGATGGTGGGGGCACCAAGATCAGACACAGATTACTGGGCCATATTTGGTTTACCTAGTTATGTGTCAAAGTTTTGTAATCAACTAGGATTGAGTCCTGTAATAAGTTGAGGTTAGTTGATTTGTCTTAACCCTCAACCTAGTCCAATACATTGAGTCCTGTACATCAATATGAGTCTAGTATGAGTCTACTTCTTATACAAGAGAGGAGGCTAGGCTATTTTGGAGTTCCACCAGACCTCATTCTAAAGCCAGAGTCAGTTACATCAGCCTAGGGGAGCCTGATTGACACCCAGGTTCTCTAATTCCCTCCAGATACCATTTTTGATGTTAGATTCCATTCAGATGCTTCCAGAATATTTCATATACCAGGAGCCCATATTTCCCAGGTTATCCTAGCACTCCAGGCCTCCAAATTCAGGCCCAAGAAGCAAGCCCAAGCAAGAAGAACAAAGATTTCCTTTTGATATTGGGAATATGCCAGCCTAGGGAACCAGGCGCCCCAACTTCCAGGGGGCCCAAGCCCATGCATCCTTGGCTCATGGCCGACCTCTCCCTTGCTGACCTAAAGCCCACATGCCCAAAGGAGGGGCGTCCAAGAGTGTTTGACCAAGTCCAAGTTGAAGTGAAAGAGGAGAAGACCAAGTCTATTCTAACCTAGTTGGGATTCCTAATCCTTTTAAACTTTGTAATTCTAACATAGCTAAGAAAGGACTTGTAGTCTAATTTTGAAGAAGACATGTAACTTAAGTGTAACCATGGTTAGTGAGGGCATGAGAACTCTATAAATACCCTACCCCTCCTCTTTTTGTAATCATCTCTTTCTTATGAATACAACTTGCTGAAATTTTATGCTACTGATTTGTAATTGGTGTCTTTGCTTTGGTTCTCTAATTCGAGTGCTCTCCTTGTGTGCCCTAGCCAAATCCCTACTGCCCTAGCTTCCATCTACATCCTTGGAGATCAGCCACACCCAGAGGAAGATGCCCTAGCTGCTGCCTCAATCAAGCAACTACTTCTTCCCAGGGACATCCACACTTAAACCTAGTTCTTTCAATTCTAAACCCTAGTTTCCTATTCCTTTGTTTAATTGCTATTTTGATTGACCCTGATGCTTGTAGGATCCCTGAGATGTTTTACCTTCCTAGATGAGGCTTTCCTTTCCTTCAAACCGGGTCTAGATCAGCCATCTGATTCAAGGAACCGAGGCTTCTTCATCCAAGCTCCAATTAGAGTGTGAGTGATCCCTTCTGTTGAAAAGTTTTCAATCTCTGACTGGTAAGAAACCTTCCCTTCTCTTGATATCTATTTTGATGAAGATAAGCTATCCTAAACCAAGAGTTTCTCAACTCTTGGGCCCTGGCTACTTCTTATCTTGCATGAGTTATTTACGATACGATGATTCTTTGCATTGCTGCTCCTTATGCTAGTTCTTATTTTTTTTGGAATTTAGCCTACAAACCTAAATTATAAAAAATTATAAAAAAAAGTAGTTTACTATTTTTTCTACATGATCAGCAATCTTAGAGTCATCCCGCATCAGTTTGGTATTAGAGTGGGTTTAGGATAGTTTTTATCTGCTTTGCATTCACAAACCCTAATTTCAGCATCCTATCCACTACATTAGGTGTCTAGGTTTCATATGATTTTGGCATCTTAAACATTTTATTTTTCTATGAAACTTGCACTTCATGTCCTCTATTCTATCCTAATAATTATCAAAATTTTTAACTAATTTTACTGAAACCCTAATTCTCTAAAATCTAGCATATTATAAATCCTAATAGAATCTTGATAATTTCTATAGTAGTCCAAAAACCCTAAGACTTGCTCATCATATGATTTTTTTTCTGCATGAAATTTGGTAAGTTTCATCATCACCATCCATCCTCTATTTCATAATTTTTTTGATTTTTTTCTGCATCGGAATCTATGTCAACTCCTGCATCAACTGAAACCCTAATTCTTTGTTTCTACTAATTTTGTACTTGACTAACTCAAACCTAATCAACTTCCACACACCCCAATCCCAAGCCTAATTTGATTGCTAACCTAATCAACTTAAACCTAATTTGTCATTACATAAAATATACATAAAATATTTTTTATTTTTTTGATTGTTTTAGATTGCATTAGGGCTATCAATTGCTATCATTTTAACCTAATCTTAAGGGCAACTCAATATCTCAGATCAGGGCAGGATTTCATCACCTGTCCTGGGCCCAAAATAGCCATCATCATACTAACCCAAGCCTAATCAAAATCAATTAGACTTAATTTTTCCTAGAGGGCTAGGAGACATCAACAGGTCGGGTCCAAGCTGTGTGGGCCAACTAGTGCACTTAATCCTTTAGCTATTACTAAAAGCTGGTGTCCAAGTCTGGGGGTCCAAAGTCAAACGACCTAAGAGGTGTCGTGGTTTTTAATTGGGTCCCTGTGAAAGCAGGGGGAGCCTCCCACACCCCCACCCCCTACCTGACTAGTGAAAGGATTAGCTACTGGGTTAGGTGTAAGTTAAGCTGACCCAACTAGTTTTGGCTCTAGGTCTAGGAAACCCTAGATTATACTAGTTTTTCTTTTCTTTTGCATGCTGGCTGCATCATTCCACTTTGATTGTTTGATTTGTTGTATGACCACTAGATTAGGAACCCAATACCAAAACTCCAAACCTCAGCCCAGCCCAACCATGGATACTAATTTTGAAGCCATCATGAATGATGGGGGCACCAGGATCAGACACAGATTGCTGGGCCCTATTTGGTTTACCTAGCCATGTGTCAAAGTTTTGTAATCAACTAGGATTGAGTCCTATAATAAGTTGAGTGATGCGGGACTAACTAAATGCAAGATGCAAGTGATTTTTGTTCTTTATGATTTTCAGTATTTTTTTAGGATTTATGATTCCTGAAGATAGACAAAAAGTAGATCTAGGATTCTACAATAATAAGAAAATTCAAACTAGCAAGTAAGTCCCTAAACAAGGATATGAAGAGGGCCCCAGGATTGAGAAATCCTGTAGGACTTAGCTCTTGAATCAATATCCATTTAGGAGTCTAAGGTTGCAAACCTCAAAAGTTTTGCAGTGCTCGATGCCGAGTTCACTCGCTCTCGTGGATGCGGCCTGGATGATCGAGCCTTCAACTACCATGGATGCGCAGGCTTTCTATCCAAGGTCTCGAAGGCAAGGGAAATAGACTCCGTGTTTATGGTACCTGGAGGACCTACGAGCAATCAATAGAAGAATTAGAAATCAATAAGTATTTGAAAGAAGTAAAGGAAGAAAGGTTGAAGATGATGTTGATTATTGGTTTTCTTGCTGGGTGCCTAGATGGATCATCTAGTAAGCCTCCGAACTCGATGATGGAAGATGGATTTTGATGCAGGATGACTCTAAGACTGCTAAACATGAAAGGAAAGTAGTAAAATAATTTTTTTGTAATTTTTTATAATTTTATTTGCGGGCTAGATTTCCAAAATAAAGTAAGAACCAGCCAAAAGACTAGCTATGCAAAGAATCATTGGATTGCAGGCAAACACATGCAAACTATTGAAATATCTAAGATCCGAGAGTTAACAATCTCCCGGTTTAGGATAGTTTATCTTCATCAAAATCAGATAATAAGAGAAGGGAAGGTTTCTTACCAGTCAGAGATTGAAATCCAATAGCAGAAGAGATCACTCACAACTCTGATCGGAGCCTGAAAGAAGAAGCCTTGTTTCCCTTGAATCTGATGGCTGATCTGGGCAGTCCGGGCAGCAAAGAAGGCATCCTCAGGGGAGGGGAAACATCTTGGGGATCTTGCAAAATGCAAAGGGTCAATCAAAACAGCAAGTATGAAAAAGAAAGAAAACTAGGTTTAGAAGAAATCAGGTTTGGGATTAGAAGCTGGGCTGTTTGAAGCTTGTTAAAGATCTCCTTGCTTAGTGGCCTAGGGCACTCCTCCTTGGACGTGTGAAGGCTTGGATGGCAGTGATTTAGGGCATGGAAGGATGCTAGGGCAGCAAAGAATTCCTCCAAGCACAAGAACACAAACCAAAGAACCAAAACAAAACACCAACACAAGGCAATAACCCAAAATTTCAGCAAGTTGTATTCATAAGAAAGAGATGCTTACAAGAGGGGAAGGGGTGGGGTATTTATAGAGTTCCCATGCCCTCACTAACCATGGTTACACTTGGGTTATAAGTCCTCTTCCAAATTGGAATACAAGTCCTTTCCTAGATAGGTTAGAATTATAAAGTTTAAAAGGATTAGAAATCCCAACTAGGTTAGGAATAAACTTGGTCTTCTCCTTCTTCTCTTCAACTTGGACTTGGTCAAACCTCTTTGGACATGGTCAACACTTCAAGGATGCATAGGGGGGCATGTTGGGCCTCTAGGAGCAGCAAGGAAGGGGCTTGGGTGCATGGGTTTGGGCCTCTGGAAGCTGGGGTGGCCTGGTAGCCTGGTAGTAGGAATATTCTATGGAATCTTGCTTCTTAAAGGCTTGGGATTGGCACTTGGGCTTGATTTCCTTGGGTTGGGATGTAGGTGGATCTCTGAAATCATGGATGCCCTAGTTTAGGAATATGCTTTGGCATCTGGGGAGGAATCTGGGCATCTGGAGGAGATGTGGAAAGAATCAGGGTTTCTGGAAACATCTTGGATTTTGGGTTGTTACACAAAATCCAATGGGCTGATATAGCGGCCTCTGACTCCTGGATGTGGCCTGGTAGAACTCCAAAATAGGGTCACCTCCTCTCTTATATAAAAATCGGGCTCATACTAGACTCATAATTGATGTACAGGACTCAAAATATTGACTATTACAGGACTCAATTCAGTTAATTAAAAAATTTGACACATGGCTAGGTAAACCAAATAGGGCAAAGTAATCTATGTCTGATCCTGGTGCCCCCACCAGATTTGGTGGAAGAGAAGGTAACTTGAGGCCTCACACCTCACGATGCCCGAAGGCGAAGGCGCTCCCTCACGAAGATCGACATTCTTAAAGAACAAAGGCAACTAACAAGAAGAGTGGCTCTCAAATCTTTTCTTTTCATTCATCATTAACATTACAAGGAAGGGGGTAAGGTCTTTTATATAGGCACCTTAAGACCCCTTTTCAAAATTTGAATGAAAATACATTTTCTTCTCTTGATAAGGTGCCAAAATATTCTAAAATCCAAAAAAATCTGAATTATTTTCTCCTTGGCCGACCAAGGCTCTTGTGATTTTGGGTGTGGCATGCTTTTGGGCTTGGAGAAGGAAATTTGGTTCCCTTGGACTTGGAAAGTGGATCTTCATTTTGGGAAGAAGGCATGATGTAAGGCTTGTGTCTTCCCTCTTTCCTTGGTTGCCCACCCTTCTTTGGAGAGAAACTTGATATGAGGCTTGGAGCAAGGCTTGTGTCTTTCTTCTTTCTATGGTTGCCTACCCAACTTTGGAGAGAAACAAGATATGGGGCTTGGAACAAGGCTTGTGTTCTTCTTCTTTCCTTGGTTGCCCTTGACTCCTTTAGTAAGTGGCTTGATGGAGGGAGGGAAGGGAAGAAAGGATATTTGATGTGTCTCCATTTGGCACCCAAGAAAACCTTACTTGTGCCACCCACTTGGCAAGATGAGGTGGAGCCACATGAGGAGGTGAGGTGGTGCCAAATGGGATGGTGAAGTGGCAGCCTAGGGCTGAAAAGTTGACCTTCAATGCTTGGCCCAATAGCAGTTGAGTTGGACTCAGACTCGGACTGGAATCAATATAGGACTGGACTCAATACAGGACACAACTTGACCAAATTGGTCTATGTACAAGACTAAACAAAAATAATTGAGACTAAATTCATGACCAAAAATTACATGCTTAGGCTTGAGGCCTTATTACCGGACCCAAAAACTGAAATCCTAATCAGAGGTCTGGTGCCTACACCAATTCTCCCGGGGTGGGAGGAACTCGACCTTGTCTAGTAAGGGTTGATTTGGCTTTGATATTTTTTCAGAAGGTCAGGGTCGAGGTGCTGCAAGTCCTCCCGAGTAATCTACGAGTCATCGGACTCAGGTCAGCCTTGCCATCGCACCAAGAAATGTTGATAACCTTTGCCCCGGGTGGTGATAGCTTGGTCATCCAGGACACGCTCGATCCGCTCTCCTCACTCAGATAAAATTGAAGGTGGACACTTTGGGTCGAGTTCACTCTCAAATGAAAGGTTAGGCCCAAATGGCTCGCTGGGTATGTTTGCTGGTTCCCTGTACTCGACTAAGTCTGAGATATTGAAAGTCGAGCTAATGCAATAATCCGGGGGTGGCTCAAGAATGTAGGCATTAGGACCAACTCTCCTAATCACTTTAAAGGTGCCAGCTTCACGAGCATGAAGTTTCTTAACGGTTCCTGGTGGAAACCATTCAGGCCTAAGCCTAATCATTATAGAATCCCCTTGATCAAACTCTTTGGTTCTCTTTCGGAAATCAGCCAAATTATTTTAAAATTTGTACTTAATGCAGAATTCTAACATGATTCAAAATGTAGACTCAACTAAGCATTCCTATTGAGAGGGATTTTATTGGACTCTCTAGGGCCTAAACCTAAGAGATTATTGACTTTCTAGGTTTGATCCTGGTTTGGTATGCACATGAGAATTTTTCATGGGTTCCTAGAAAATGCCATAAGGTCTTCCAAAAATAAGTTGCAAAATGGGATGGGCTTTAAGGGTTCATGCAACCTAGTGATCTCAATAAAATGTAATCCAATGGATTAGCAACATGTGTAGACTCAGAAAAGGGTAGGAAATAAGAAGGAGACTCAGGGACTAGTTCAAAGTTAAATAGACTGACCTTAATGTGTGAATGTTGGTCTATAGGTGCGCTAGTCCTAACCTCATGATTAGTACTAGAAAGATCTATAGGTGCAAGTTCTAGGGTAGGCTAGGTGCTCCTAGAAGGTGGAAGGTCATCAGGAAGGTCTTTGGAAAGTTTATCTTGAAAGTCCTCTAAACTAATATCTACTTCTTGTTCTTGGACCTTCTCTATGGGCAATACTTGAGAACCTTCACTTTCATCTACTTTGTTTGATCCTGACTTGGTCATTTCTTCTTCAAGTTCTGTAGTGGGTTCAGGATCATTATCCTTTGATTCCTTAGTGATTTCAACCTTGGGACCATCTACGTCACACTTCTCCACTAAACTTGATTAAGAGATGTCTTCTTTGGATTCCTCAATAGGCTCAGGGGTTTCTTCACTTAAATTCTCAGTGGGCTCAATCTTTTCTCCGTGAAGTTCTTTCGAAGGCTCTTCTCTCTGGGTTGATTCATGAATTTCTCTAGTGGTAGGGATTCCCTCAGCATTCTCCTTCTCTAGCTCCTTGTCACTAATCAGGTTGACTACAGGTTTCTTTTTCTTAAGGCTACTTGATTCTCTTTTAACCTGGTCCATGAACTCCTGATTGGGTCTCCTAGGGTAAACCTCTCGGGCTGGTCTAGGGTATGAGACTCTTCCAAACTCAGCCTTTAAGGAGGGCTCATGTTGAGGGAATCTCCTATGATGGGGAAGTGAATTAAACTCTGGTTTAGTGTGGGGCTTCCGGGTCTTCTCTTGATCAAGCTTATCTAACCTATTGTTTATCCTAGTTAACTGTTCAATAAGGACCTTCAATTGCTCTTCTCAATCATTCTCCATGGATTCACTTGATTGGGAATGTTGGGGGTGATAGGGGACTCCTGATCTAGTCGACATGCAACACACAACGAAAGATGTTATGGGTTTACTAGATCTAAGAGTTCAAACCAAATGTTAGGTCAAGTTGACAATCTTGATGGTAGTAACTTGGCACCTGGCTAGGTAAGTGTAAGGTTGGTGGAGGTTCCTCTTTGCATGCCTTAGACACCAATTTGAAATTGGCCAGGTAAGTGAACCAACCCACCTTCCTTTGGGCTCGTCCCTGAACAACTTGCCTAGACATCAGATACTCAAACACACACAAATAAGTTGTCTAAATTAGTTTGACACTTGGTTTTACTCGACCTTGTGAGTGTTCCTAGATCACTAGAGCAAATTAAGTGTTTACTCAATTTAATTAGAGGTTCGGTCCGATATGTAGGGTGGTTGTTTTTGTGCTAAGGAAAAGTAATGACTTCCTTCCCTTATCTTTTGATATTGACGCCCTTAAATGAATTATGAAAATGATGGCACACAAATGATCTAATGAGATGTATCTAAGTTATGTTTTTGGATTTTTGATGGATGATAGCAGAAATAGGATGATGGAAATGACAAGAGATGAAGCTAAATGCAAAATTAAACTATTTGAGAAATGAAAACATGAAAAGATGAACTTGCTGAAAATCTCAGAACAGATTCTACTCTCAGGTAGTATTCCAGCTTGTAGAAATTTTACAGGCTGCAATAAAATCTCAGAAAATTATAAAAAATAATTTCAATTACATGTGATCTAAAAAAATTAAAATCAAGAAGTATGGAGGTTCCTACAAATAGTAACACATAAAATAACATGCCATGTACTGAAAGAAAAAAATGCAGGAATTAAAAGAAGATGATGCAAAAATTTTTCTTTTGGGCTTTTAAAACTTTTCTTCTTGTGTTTTCCTTCAAAGGTCAATCACAGTGGCACCCCTACACGCCTTAGGAGATCCTCATGGAATGGGAGGAGAGGGTCTTGAAACCCTACTTTTCTCCTAAGATCGGACGGCCTGGTGAAGCACATATTCCAAGTACTTAAGAAGCGCTAAGTCCTAACCATGCTCTGATACCAGAATGGTGCGGGTATAACTAGATGCAAGATGAGAGGAATGATGCAAGTGATTTTTGTTCTTTGTGGTTTTTAGTATTTTTTTAGGATTTATGATTCCCGAAGACAAACAAAAAGTAGATATAGGGTTCTACAATAATAAGAAAATTAAAACTAGCAAGTAAGTCCCTAAACAAGGATATGAAGAGGACTCCGGGATTGAGAAACCCCATAGGACATAGCTCTTGAATCAATATCCATTTAGGAGTCTATGGTTGCAAACCTCAAAAGTTCTGAAGCACCTGATGCTGAGTTCACTCGCTCTCGTGGATATGGCCTGGATGATCGAGCCTTCAACCCTCGCGGATGCATCGACTTTCTGTCCAAGGTCTCAAAGGCAAGGGAAACTGACTCCATGTTCATGGTACCTGGAGGACTTGTGAGCAATAAATAGAAGAATTACGAATCAATAAGTATCTAGAAGAAGTAAAGGAAGAAAGTTTGAAGATGATGTTGATTGTAGGTCTTCTTGCTAGGCACCAAGATGGATCATCCAGTTGGACTTCGAACTCGAAGATGCAAGATGGATTTGGTGGAAGAGAAGGTAACTTGAGGCCTCACACCTCTCGACGCCCGAAGGCGAAGGCGCTCCTTCATGGAGATCGATGTTCTTAATGAATGAAGGCAACTAACAAGAAGAGTGGCTCTCAAATATTTTCTTTTCATTCATCATTAACATTACAAGGGAGGGGGTAAGGTTCTTTATATAGGCACCTTAAGACCCCTTTTCAAAATTTGAATGAAAATACATTTTCTTCTCTTGATAAGGTGCCAAAATATTCTAAGATCCAAAAAAATCTGAATTATTTTCTCCTTGATCGACCAAGGCTCTTGTGATTTTGGGCATGGCATGCTTTTGGGCTTGGAGAAAGGAATTTGGTTTCCTTGGACTTGGAAAGTGGATCTTCATTTTGGGAAAAAGGCATAATGCAAGGCTTGTGTCTTCCCTCTTTCCTTGGTTGCCCACCCTTGTTTGGAGAGAAACTTGATATGAGTCTTGGAGCAAGGCTTGTGTCTTTCTTCTTTCCTTGGTTGCCCACCCAACTTTGGAGAGAAACAAGATAAGGGGCTTGGGACAAGGCTTGTGTTCTTCTTCTTTCCTTGGTTGCCCTTGACTCCTTTAGTAAGTGGCTTGATGGAGGGTTGGAATGGAGGAAAGGATATTTGATGTGTCTCCATTTGGCGCCCAAGAAAATCTTACTTGTACCGTCCACTTGGCTTGATGAGGTAGTGCCACATGGGATGGTGAGGTGGCACCACATGGGATGGTGAAGTGGTAGTGTAGGGCTAAAAAGTTGACCTTCAAGGCTTGGCCCAATAGCAGTTGAGCTGGACTCAAAGACCACTCTGGCTTGGACCCAGACTCGGACTAGAATCAATACAGGACTGGACTCAATATAGGACTGGACTCAATACAGGATATAACTTGACCAAATTGGTCAATGTACAAGACTAAACAAAAATAATTGAGACTAAATTCATGACTAAAAAATATAATGCATAGGCTTTAAGCCTTATTACAAGACCCAAAAATTGAAACCTTAATCAGAGTCTGGTGCCCACACCATTGAGGTTATTTGATTTGTCTCAACCCTCAACCTTGTCCAGTACATTGAGTCTTGTATACCAGTATGAGTTTCGTATGAGTCCACTTCTTGTACAAGAGAGGAGGCTACACTATTTTGGAGTTCCACCATACCTCATTCTGAAGCTAGAAGCAGTTACACCAACTTAGGGGAGCTCAATCGACACCCAGGTGCCCTAATTTTTTCTGGATGCCATTTCAGATGCCAGATTCTCTCCAGATGCCTCCAGAATATTCCATATGCCAAGAGCCCATGTTTACTGATAACTACATTAAGCATAAATATATAAGTATTAATTTAATATTAAAATTTTCTTATTCCTTCAAAATTAATTTTTTTATATGTCATTTATAACAAAGAACATCGCCAACATGGAGAGCTCAATTTTAGAAGCCCAACGTCGTGAACGACACTCGAATCGGACTTAAAATGGGCCCAAAATGGATTTTTAAAGAATTTACTAAGAAATTGCACGGTGTTTAAAGTAGCCGGTCCATCGTGGACCGGCCGCTCGATCCACCATGGACCGGCCGCTCGGTCCACTGCACAACTCATGGTTCGCGATCTGCCATTGATGCGGTCCACGGAGCAGATTTGTGGACTGTGGTGCCCATTCACGCCGGGACACGCCAGAGAGCCACCCCCACCACCAAGGAGGTCACCGACATGCTCACCGCTGGCTGGAGAAGCCCCGGTGGTCGGAAAAATGCATCCGAAGGGGGCTGTTCACCATTTTTCTTTCTCTTAGCCGAACCTCACCGAAATCCACCATCCCATGCCGCTGAACCGCCTACTCGATCCATCGCCAGCCAAAGATGATAGCAGTGCGCTCTTCCTCGCTGCCGGGAGGGTCCTCAGTGAATTGCAGTTGTTGGATGGTTTCTTTTGGTGTAAACCATTTGTGGACCGAACTTGCATGCTGGGTTGGACCGAACTAGGGAGAAGAATCTGGAGCCTCGCTGGATGAGCTGGAGATCGATGGGAGCTCATCCAGAACCAGTGAAATAGTGGAGCTGCATTGCAACCGTAGGAGCGGTGTCCGTTGGATCAGTTGCTCTATTGGGTTGGTTGGAGGAGGAGCGGGTTGGTTCAACGGTGGAGTAGCTTTATTGAAACCGTGGAGCGGGGAGAGCCTATAACAAGGGCTCCAGGGGAGCCAGGGAGAGCCACTGGGCATTCGGGCATTCAATCAGTCGAGCATTCAGCCAGTTCTTCACTGCTCTTCTTCCATATTGCTTTTCTTCTCTGTGTCTCTTCTTCTCCATCATAGAGAGCACTATATTTTTTCTCCATTCCACACCACAGAGAGCTCTTCTTTCCACTATTCCAGCTTAGTCATAGAGGTCGACCCCATCCCAGCTTCAAGTCCATCCTTCAGTCCTCCTAAGCTCTCAGATCATTCACAGTCCAACCACAGTTCTAAGATCCCTCTTTCCTTCCCCGTAGTTCTTTTAGTTCTCTTCTATTCCAATTATCCCAATGTTATTCCCACCATTCCAGCACTATTCCAACCTTATCCCAATCCTATTCTAGCAGTCCTATTCTCGATCGGTCAGCTTCATCTTCAACTTTTGAGCATGCAGAAATCACTGGAGGTCGAAGCTTCACTTGGGAAAAGGGGATTTTTATTTTTGGTTGTATTACCTTGATGTACTCCCTCTTACATGAAATAAAGGTATCCTTTGATTAATTCATGTTATGTTGTTTTTGAATCAGATGCATTGCTAGGGCGAAGCATTGGAGGTAAGTCAAGTGAAATTAATCCTGACTGATCTATTCCCAAGTGGGTATGAGCTGTGCTCTCGTGAGATAGATCATATCTAGGTTATTTCACTAGCATTTAGACCAATCTATTCCCAAAAAGGGACGGGCTGTGATTCATGGATATGGGCTGTGCTCTCGCTCGGATAGATATTTTTTTGTTGAGTTACCTTTACTACTAATTACTTAATCTCCTTTTTAGTTTTAAGATTTCAATTTCTATTGCGCATTTATTATTTTCAAAGTAATCAAGAAAGTCCCTATGGATTCGACCCTAGCTCCTGCTATCCTATTCTAGAATAATAGTTTTGAGGTAAATAAATCGGTGCGTTGCGACGCGCATCAGATTTTTGACACCGTTGCCAGGGACTTTTAGCATTATTTTAAAATTTTCAAATTTCAAAAATTCAAAAAAAATTTTGTTATTTTTGTTTTGTTCTATTTGATCTCCTTTTTAGAGTTACTTAGGTAAACTTACTTTCCTACAAAATCAAATCAAAATAAAAAAGAAAAAAATTCATAATTCATTAGGGAATTATATACTTAACCATCAAAATTTTTAAAAAAGTAATTAGTTTAGTTGTTTGATAATTTCAAGATATGGATACCTTGCTTATTTCATCCATTTCATTTATCCATAATTCATCTTAAGGGCGCTTACCTTATTAATCAGATAAGGTGGGGATTTCATTACCCTTCCTTGGCCCACAAATCATTTCTCATCATTTGCATTCACCTAAGCCTCTAACCCTAAAATGAATTAGATGTCAGCCCTAAGAAATTCGAGCTCAATAGGACAAGGGAACCCTAGAGTTATACTAGGTTCAGGTGAGTTAACTACTTGGTGTCTAAGAAAAGTGGCTCAGGGACAAGAGCCCGAAGGGAGGTGCATTGGTTCCGCTTAACTGGCCAATTTTTAATTGATGTCTAAGGCAAGCGATAAGAGAACCTTCACCAACCTTACACTTACCTGGCCAAGTTAGTTGGGTGATTTTGGACTTGGAGTGCTCAAAGATGACCTTGGAACAGTCAGGAGCTGTCTAGGTCTAAGCTAACCCTAGGATAGAGTTATGTAAATTATTTGTGTAAATTGTTTGAAAAAAAAAAGAAGAAAAAAAAAATTTAATCTAGTTTTAGGATTCTCTTAGGAGTCTTTCCTTTAGACCTTTTCTCATTTTTGCATTAAAAAAAAAATCTTCTAAAAATTTTGAACTACTGTTGTTTGCTCTAGAATACCATTGTAGGGTGTATGTTAAGTCGTCGGTCACTAGAACCGGAATTTGTACCCCTAGACCTAGAAATTGACAGAACTTGTAGAGCAAACAAACCAGGTACTATGGACCCTAATCAGGAAATTGATCCTCCACATCAATTGAGGGAGTACTTCGCTCCTTCAAAGTATACCTATTCACCTTGTATCCAAGTACCTCCAGTTGAGGCTATCCAGTATGAAATTAAGTCTAGCATAATCTAAATGTTACCATCTTTCTATAGACTTACAAATGAAGACCCTTACAAACATTTAGATGAGTTCCTGAAAATATGTTCAACCATCTGTAAGGGTTTTGGTGACCGGGAAGCGTGGATTTCAAAAATTTATTATGAAACCACTACCAAACCCTTAACCCAAGACCTCCTTACTAGGAATTAAAATATACAAACATGCATATATAATATAAACTAGAGTTTAGGCACCAACCTGAACCGCTAGTATCCAATCCGATGAAGAAAACCCTAATTCAGCCTTCTTCTCCACCAGGCGCCCAAACGTTCGCCCTCCAACGGTGATCCACACGAAACTCGGACCAAGGAAGAACTCCTTCTTCAAGTTGCTTGGATAAGTGGAACTCTTCCGGTAGCCTTTGGTCTATTGACCACTATAGGACACCCTATCCTACTGTAGGGCACTAAAGATGAGTTCTAAACCACTCTTGGTTTTAGGATAACCCTGCTCTAGGACCCCTTAGGATTATGTCCTAAAACAAAGCCTTGTCCTATTAGAAAACGACCTTATCTCAACAAGACAAGTCTTGTCTTAAAGAAAGAAGGAGGGAGAGAGAGACACTTAGAATAATACTTTGATGGAATTCTTATATCAGACTCATTTCACCGCCCCCTATTTATAGATATAAGAGGGGCGTGTGATATGTCCTCGCATCAACTTATTAGATATGATTTTTCAAGACCGAAGAGAAGTTATCTGGCTTGAAAAATCATATCTAGTAAGCCCATTCATGCACCGAAGGCCTTATTCACATCCCTTCTTTTATCTGGACGAATTCTCACTTGCCACATATCAATTGAAAGGGATATGCCCTACAAGCCAATCTATGTTGTATCTCCCAAACCATTGTAATTGATAATTTTCTAAATAAAGGCATTATTTTTCATCATACGCTGTGTTTATATTATATGATGAACCCCATAGATTAGGGCTATGATTTTAGGGTTGTGATGAGATCATACCAGTGAGACCTAAAATCTTAAAACCTTAATCTAAAGTATTCCTAGTCAAAGGAACCCTGAGTAGGGGATCAGGGTTTTTCCGATAAGACTAGCACATCCCGGGTATACTGGAAAGGGTGACTGCTCTCACAGTCACTTGTGTATGACACTAATACTGGGATGTGGGTGCTCATTGGAGAATGAGTTCACTGATATGATCCAACTTGAGAACATCTAATGGAGTCTTGGCTACATATCAATAGAAGGTTCTCATAGTGGGAGTGGTACAAGTAATCTTTTGACCTGAGACTGCCATAAGTACCTTATGTACATGAACCCATTCTTTGGTTCAATCTTAATCATGACACTGAGCCATGCACAGGATTGATACTGGGAATGGTGAATTGGATATGAAGGTAATGAGTAGGTCAACAAGGAATCGATCACTCTTAGTAAGAGGAGATTGCATCCAGCTAGTCAACAATCGCATGATGATTCAGGGAATCTTTGATCAAAGTGAAGATATTAGAGATGGTTTCTAATATCAAGATAATCGAATCATCATTATAAGGTTGAGCTAGAAATAAATATAATATTGGATTTGACATATATCCATATCCATAGTTATATTTTGGGTGCAGGCTGATCGAAAGATTTAATTGTACGGTAACTCTCTACTGAAGGGTAATTTTGGTATTTCACCAGAATTTCCATATCTTCCGGGTAGACATGACACGTTGCTAGATGTCAATCTTGTCTTGTGGGTTGATCAAGTTCAAAGATCACATGTTAGGAAGAGTCCTAATTGATCGAATCGGGTAAGCCCGGTTTGACCTAAATCGATTAGAAAGAGTTCTAATCAAATTAGGTCAACTTGTATTCGAACCCACTGCTGGCTAGATGTGGAACCCAATGGGTCACGCACATAAGAGGATTGATCAATAGTTTAATTTGAAATTAAATCATCTTTGCAGGATAACACTCTAGCAGGTGTTGCAAACCCTAACTTCTATTCGGATCGGATTCGAATTAGGGTTCCGGATTGGTTCAAATTGGGTTCTAATTAGACCTAATTAGACCCTAATTGAGAAAACAGGAATATGACTAACCCTATTGGCTAGCCATGTAGCTTGGCTAGCCTCCCCACCCACCCCCTTTATTTTTCCATGCCAAATGCCAAGAGTCCATGCGCTTATGGACTCTTGGCGCGCCTTAAGGAAGAGTCCATGGCGCATGGACACTTGGCGTGCCCCAAAAATTTCTTCGATGATTTTATTTGGGGCGGCCTCCTTGCTTACTCATTAGCGCCTCAAATACCTCCCTTTGGATGGGAATCCAATGGCTAGAAGTGTTTTAAGAAAGATAAAAGTCACTGTTTCCTCCCGGGCGCGCGAAATAACATCTCTTCGGAGATGAAAAGTCGCGACCCCTTCCCTTTTTAAACACCGTGATTTTTCCTTTAAGAAAAGCCGTGGGATTTAATCTTGAAGGCCGTGAGATGGGAGGATGGGACGTGAGAAATTAAGAAGGGCATGAGAAAGTCATTACGGAGAGGTGTGTAGGCGCCTATCTGAGAATTATTTAAAGGGTCGGGAAAATTCAGAACATAGTAATCTTTTCTTTCTTCCTCTCCTGAAGACTCTTTTATTTTTTTCTTGCTCTTGCATTGTTTCCTTTACAGAGTAAAACCTCTGTCGAAACTCTGCTACTGAACAAGAATAAAAGTAAAAGTCTTCGACGGTAAAGGAAAGAAAGAAGTTCTGATTTGTTCCTTTCTTTCTTACATTAAGACATCATTGTCTTAATTTCTCCTCCAACTTAAGACAAGCCTATGCCCTCTTAGGACAAGGTCTTTTTCTTCAAGACAAGGGTGTCTAAAGGGCTAAGGTCTTGGTGGAAGGAGAAGGAGTCAAGGAAAGGAAAGCAAGCTTTTGTGTGGAGGAATTCAAGCCATAGTACAAGCAATTGAGTTCTAGGAAGAAGAACTCAATAGAAGGAACCTTTGAAAAGAAGATAGAGTTGTCTTGATCACTGCTCTGTGTGGATCACCATCGGAGGGCGGACACTTGGACGCCTGGTGAATTCAATCAGCCCCTTCAACATCAACTTTGTTGGAATTAGCGATTACAGGTTGGTACTCTAATTCTAACAATGTATGTTTAAATGTTCAATATATGTTTTAATCCTGAATAAGGAGATTTTGGATAAGGGATTATGGTGCAAATTTCATCATTTTGAAATTACACTTCCGCTGCGGTGCACCGGAAACCCCAACAGTGGTATCAGAGCCATCCTTATTACAGTTAAAACATATGAAAATTATTTATATGTGTTTTTGTTGTAGTATCGTAATTAGGGTTTTAAACCCTTGAATGCTGATACACTTAACATAATTTAAGGAATGCATATATGATAATTAATGTTTTGATGTATGCCACTAATTAGGGTTTTTCACTCAAACCCTAATTATTATAGAGATATGATTAGTTTTGAAGTCATCATACTGAAATAAGGTTGCCCTGGCATAATGGTGGATCCATTATGTGGTAAATGGTTGTCCTAGTATGATGACACACTTAGCACATATATGTTTATCAGAGTGATATCATTATGATATGTTTTTATAAGAATGTGCTGGCAATTTTATAAAGCCCTCTTCTTAAAATCATATTAAGTCATAGTATATTTAACTAATAAGCATCACTAGTCATGATGAACAATTGATCATTCGGTGTCTAGAAAGGTGGTTCTGGGAAGGTAAAGAGAATCGTGGTTTTTAATTGGTTCCGTTGACTGACCTGGCCAATTTTTATTGGTGTCTAGGAAAGCAACGGGGGGACTCCCACATCTCTTCCACTTGCCTGGCCGATTTAATTATATTTAAATCTTGACTTATATGCTTAGTGTTAAAAATAAAATGCTATATGTTGGCCTTCCTTCATGCTGGATCATTACTGTGTTATGAACCACATTAGGTTTGTTGTGTTATCTGCAAGACCTAATAGGGTGATTGACATAATATTGGTCTAGTGCAAAAATATGCTTACAGTATATTCAGTATAATGCCTTGTTGTGTTATCTGCAAGGGCATTATATTTGAATACTGACTATATAGAAATGAAAGGGTCTTGACTTCACTAGAATATTATGGTTTGTTGTGTTTTCTGCAAGACTTATAATGTTCTAGAGGCCAAGTTATTTTTGAGAATTATATGAGATATAATTGGAAGAGTTTCCTACCTTTGAACTTATAAAAGATTTGTTGTGTTATCTGCAAGATCTTTTATAAATTATAAGGATCTCGATCTCACTAAGAAAACCGATCAGGGTTCTTCTCGATTATCATAGTGAGGGCTATGATTTTTGATAAAATAGTGGGAGACATAATTAAATTGAAGACCTAATTTAATTATGTAAGTCATTTCATGGTTGTTTGCTTATGTATTGTTCTTAATTAAATGTAGATAAATGGCATCTTCATTATCACTGAGAAGCATCTTAGATACCAACAAATTGACTGGTCCAAACTATGTGGACTGGTTGAGAAACTTAAAGATTGTACTGAGTTCAGAAAAACTTTCTTATATTCTTGATATCCCTAGTCTTAATCCACTAGGGGATGATGCCACACAGGAAGATATGGCCACATACAAAATGTGGCAGAATGACTCCCTCACTGTCAAGTGTATCATACTGGCCTCTATGACCAATGAGTTACAGAGGCAGCATGAAAGCATGGATACTCAATCCATAATGCTCAATTTAAAGGAGCTTTATGGAGAACAAAGCAGAACTGCTAGATACGAAATATCTAAGCAGTTATTCCGTGCTAGGATGATAGAGGGTATATCTGTTCAGGATCATGTCCTGAAGGTAATTGACTTAATCACCAGATTGGGTCAATTAGGGTTTATTATGGATGGGGAGCTGAATCAGGATTTAATCCTGCAATCACTCCCGGAGTTATTTTCTCAGTTTGTCTTGAATTATCACATGAACAAACTGAACACTTCCTTGCCTGAGCTGTTAAATATGTTAAAAACATCAGAGAGCCACGTTAAGAAAGAAAAGGCTCCACTTCTTCTTGTTGATAAGACCAATAAGAAGAAATCGGGAAAAAAGGGTTTTAGTAGGAGGCTAAACCCTAAGGGTGGCATCAATAAGAACAAGAAAGGAAAGAAGGCCTCAAAACAGTCAACCTGTTTCTTTTGCGGCAAAGCGGGACATTGGAAAAGGAATTGTAAGGCTTACCTTGCAACTGTGAAGCCTGGTGTGGCAGACGCACCAAAAGGTATGTATGAGATACATACTATATTGACATTAAATTCGTCTATATCAAATACTTGGGTATTGGATACCGCTTGTGGTTACCATATATACAAATCTTTGCAGGACCTCCACAAGCTTAAAGTATTGAAGGAAGGTGACTTCAATCTCTACGGTGCTGGTGGTGATATCATCCAAGCAGAAGCTGTAGGAACGTATATTCTGAAGTTGCCTTCAGGGAAGATCTTGGAGTTAGAAAATTGTTACTATATGCCAAAGATTATTAGGAACATTATATCTATTCCTTTGTTATTAAAACAAGGATATGTAATGGATGTAACGAGCACTGGTTGCTCGATAATGTTATCTAATAAAATTATTTGTTCTGGCATTTTTAGTAATGGGCTCTTAACTCTTTCTTCCAATGATAGTATTTTTCATGTCAACACTAAAAGGAAAAGAAAATACTTTAATGATACTTTACTTTGGCATCATAGACTTGGTCATGTTAATGAGTCTAGGATTAGCAAGTTATACAAGGAAAAATTCCTTGATCCTTATGAGTATGAATCATTAGGAACTTGTGAATCATGTCTCATGGGTAAGATGACAAAAACTCCATTCACTGGACATGGGGAAAGGTCAACTGAGTTATTAGGACTTATACATACTGATGTATGTGGTCCAATGACAACTCAGGCCAAAGGAGGATACTCATATTTTATCACTTTTACAGATGATTTATCTAGGTTCGGATATGTGTATCTTATGAAACACAAATCTGAAGCCATTGATAAATTTAAGGAGTATCAAAGTATGGTCGAAAAACAAAACGGGAAAAGTATTAAAGTTCTTCGTTCTGATCGAGGAGGAGAATACTTATCCACGGAGTTTTTAGACTATCTTAAAGTTAATGGAATCCTTTCTGAATGGACCCCTCCTTATACACCACAGCTAAATGGTATAGCTGAAAGGAGGAATCGTACCTTATTAGATATGGTACGATCCATGATGTGCTTCACAAATTTATCCATTTCCTTCTGGGGTCATGCCCTAAAAACTGCTATTTACATTCTGAACAAGGTACCTTCTAAATCCATTGTTAGTACTCCATATAAAATTTGTAGTGGAAAGAAACCATATCTTAAATATTTCAAGATATGGGGATGTCCAGCATATGTTAAAAGAAATTTTGGACATAAGTTGGAACCTAGAGCGGATAAATGTCTATTTGTAGGATATCCTAAAGAAGGTAGAGGATATCTATTCTACCATCCTACTGAACAAAAGATTTTTGTCAGCAGGCATGCCACTTTTCTAGAAAAAGAGTTCATTTTAGAAAAGGGCAATGGTAGAACTATTGAACTTGGAGAAGTACAAGAAATACAGATAGATAATTCTCAACCATTAGAACATATAGTTAGGATAGAACCAGAACACAAAACTCCTCCTCGTAGGTCTGACAGAGTGCCACGGGCACCTGAGAGATATGGGTTTATTATTGAAAATAATGAAGCTCAAGTCATTTAAAATGATGAACCTCTGACCTATACGGAAGCTATCTTGAGCACTGACTCAGATAAATGGCAAGAAGCCATAGAATCCGAAGTAGACTCTATGTATGTAAACCAAGTATGGTCATTGGTTGATGCACCAGAGGGTGTTAATCCTATTGGGTGTAAATGGGTCTATAAGAAAAAGATTGGGGCTGATGGCCAAGTTGAAACCTATAAAGCCAGGTTAGTGGCTAAAGGTTTTAGACAAAAACAGGGAATTGATTATGATGAAACATTTTCACCTGTTGCCATGCTAAAATCAATTCGGATTTTACTTGCTATAGCAGCATACCACGATTATGAGATATGGAAGATGGATGTAAAGACTACATTCCTCAATGGTTTCCTTGAGGAAGAAGTCTACATGTCACAGCCAGAAGGTTTTATTTCAAAGAATAAACCTAATCAAGTATGCAAGCTAAAGAAATCCATTTATGGATTAAAGCAAGCTTCCAGGAGTTGGAACATCCGCTTTGATGAAACTATTAAAAAGTTTGGTTTTATCAAAAATGTGGATGAACCCTGTGTTTATAAGAAGACAGTGGGAGTGCCATAGTCTTCTTGGTTCTGTATGTAGATGACATACTCCTCATTGGGAATGATATCCCAATGTTGCAATCAGTCAAGGTTTGGCTATCAAACCATTTTTCCATGAAAGATTTGGGAGAAGCATCCTATATACTAGGTATTAAGATCTATAGAGATAGATCTAAGAGGATGCTAGGTTTATCCCAATCTAGGTACATTGACTTAGTGCTGAAAAGATTCAGCATAGAAGGAAGTAAAAGAGGTTATCTTCCTATGAGTCAAGGCATACATCTTTCTAAAAGGATGTCTCCTAAGACACCTGAAGAAAGAAATAGAATGAATTCTATACCCTATGCTTCGGCAATAGGGTCCATAATGTATGCCATGTTATGTATCAGGCCTGATGTGGCATATGCTTTAGGCATTGTCAGTAGGTTTCAGGCTGATCCAGGAGAGGATCATTGGAAAGCAGTTAAAAATATTCTTAAGTACCTAAGAAGGACTAAGGATATTTTTCTGGTTTATGGTGGTTCTGATCTTAAACTAGAAGCTTATTCTGATTCTAGTTTTCAATCAGACCCTGATGATAGCAAATCCATTTCAGGATATGTTTTTACCCTAAATGGTTGAGCAGTGAGTTGGAAGAGTACCAAGCAGCAGACTGTAGCTGACTCAACCACAGAGGCAGAATACATAGATGTTAGTGAAGCCGCCAAGGAAGCAGTTTGGATGAAGAAGTTCATCACAGAGTTGGGTGTTGTTCCTCAAATTGAAAACCCAGTGCCACTTTACTGTGACAACATTGGGGCTGTTGCTCAAGCTAAGGAACCAAGAGCTCATCATAAGTCCAAGCACATTCTGAGACGCTTCCATCTCGTCCGAGAAATAGTAGAGAGACAAGATGTCTACATAGATAGAGTTGATACAAAGAACAATGTAGCAGACCCGTTCACTAAGGCTCTACCACAGCGAGATTTTGATCGCCACCTCGAATGTATGGGATTAAGATTTAAAGGCGATTGGCTTTAGTGCAAGTGGGAGATTGAAAGGGATATGCCCTATAAGCCAATCTATGTTGTATCTCCCAAACCATTGTAATTGACAATTTTCTAAATAAAGGCATTATTTTTCATCATACGCTGTGTTTATATTATATGATGAACCCCATAGATTAGGGCTATGATTTTAGGGTTATGATGAGATCATACCAGTGAGACCTAAAATCTTAAAACCTTAATCTAAAGTATTCCTAGTCAAAGGAACCCTGAGTAGGGGATCAGGGTTTTTCCGATAAGACTAGCACATCCCGGGTATACTGGAAAGGGTAACTGCTCTCACAGTCACTTGTGTATGACACTAATACTGGGATGTGGGTGCTCATTGGAGAATGAGTTCACTGATATGATCCAACTTGAGAACATCTAATGGAGTCTTAGCTACATGTCAATAGAAGGTTCTCATAGTGGGAGTGGTACAAGTAATCTTTTGACCTGAGACTGCCATAAGTACCTTATGTACTTGAACCCATTCTTTGGTTCAATCCTAATCATGACACTAAGCCATGCACAGGATTGATACTGGGAATGGTGAATTGGATATGAAGGTAATGAGTAGGTCAACAAGGAATCGATCACTCTTAGTAAGAGGTGATTGCATCCAGCTAGTCAACAATCGCATGATGATTCAGGGAATCTTTGATCAAAGTGAAGATATTAGAGATGGTTTCTAATATCAAGATAATCGAATCATCATTATAAGATTGAGCTAGAAATAAATATAATATTGGATTTGACATATATCCATATCCATAGTTATATTTTGGATGCAGGCTGATCGAAAGATTTAATTGTACGGTAACTCTCTACTGAAGGGTAATTTTGGTATTTCACCAGAATTTCCATATCTTCCGAGTAGACATGACACATTGCTAGACGTCAATCTTGTCTTGTGGGTTGATCAAGTTCAAAGATCACATGTTAGGAAGAGTCCTAATTGATCAAATCGGGTAAGCCCGGTTTGACCTAAATCGATTAGAAAGAGTTCTAATCAAATTAGGTCAACTTGTATTCGAACCCACTGCTGGCTAGATGTGGAACCCAATGGATCACACACTTAAGAGGATTGATCAAGAGTTTAATTTGGAATTAAATCATCTTTGCAGGATAACACTCTAGCAGGTGTTGCAAACCCTAACTTCTATTCGGATCGGATTCGAATTAGGGTTCCGGATTGGTTCAAATTGGGTTCTAATTGGACCTAATTAGACCCTAATTGAGAAAACAGGAATATGGCTAACCCTATTGGCTAGCCATGTAGCTTGGCTAGCCTCCCCACCCGCCCCTTTTATTTTTCCATTCCAAATGCCAAGAGTCCATGCGCTTATGGACTCTTGGCGCGCCTTAAGGAAGAGTCCATGGCGCATGGACTCTTGGCGCGCCCCAAAAATTTCTCCGATGATTTTATTTGGGGCGGCCTCCTTGCTTACTCATTAGCGCCTCAAATACCTCCCTTTGGATGGGAATCCAACGGCTAGAAGTCTTTTAAGAAAGACAAAAGTCGCTGTTTCCTCCAGGGCGCGCGAAATAACATCTCTTCGGAGATGAAAAGTCGCGACCCCTTCCCTTTTTAAACACCGCGGTTTTTCCTTTAAGAAAAGCCATGGGATTTAATCTGGAAGGCCGTGAGATGGGAGGATGGGGCGTGAGGAATTGAGAAGGGCATGAGAAAGTCATTACGGAGAGGTGTGTAGGCGCCTATCTGAGAATTATTTAAAGGGTCGGGAAAATTCAGAACATAGTAATCTTTTCTTTCTTCCTCTCCTGAAGACTCTTTTATTTTTTTCTTGCTCTTGCATTGTTTCCTTTACAGAGTAAAACCTCTGTCGAAACTCTGCTACTGAACAAGAATAAAAGTAAAAGTCTCCGACGGTAAAGGAAAGAAAGAAGTTCTGATTTGTTCCTTTCTTTCTTACATTAAGACATCATTGTCTTAATTTCTCCTCCAACTTAAGACAAGCCTATGTCCTCTTAGGACAAGGTCTTTTTCTTCAAGACAAGGGTGTCTAAAGGGCCAAGGTCTTGGTGGAAGGAGGAGAAGGAGTCAAAGCAAGCTTTTGTGTGGAGGAATTCAAGCCATAGTCCAAGCAATTGAGTTCTAGGAAGAAGAACTCAATAGAAGGAACCTTTGAAAAGAAGATAGAGTTGTCTTGATCACTGCTCTGTGTGGATCACCATCGGAGGGCGGACACTTGGACGCCTGGTGAATTCAATCAGCCCCTTCAACATCAACTTTGTTGGAATTAGCGATTACAGGTTGGTACTCTAATTCTAACAATGTATGTTTAAATGTTCAATATATGTTTTAATCCTGAATAAGGAGATTTTGTCTAAGGGATTATGGTGCAAATTTCATCATTTTGAAATTACACTTCCGCTGCAGTGCATCGGAAACCCCAACATAAATTACAAGTCCTTAGGAAGCCAAGAGGTGCCTCTTCAATCTCCAAACATCGAAGATTATGAAGAGTCCTGATAGCAGAAGGACTCTCCATCAGAACTGCACGCCACATGAGGAGTTGTGACTCTTCATGCACCGCGCGTGCCATCCTTCTTCCACGCAAATTTCAAAAAATGTTGACTAGTCAAAATATAGGCAATATGGGTGTCATTGGAAAGAGCATAAAATTTTCTTTCTGACCATATAAATTATATTCAAATCAGTGATCTATAGCTCATTTTGTGCCCTTTTGAAGTTAAGGCATCATTTAGGTACCAAGAGTCCCATGCCATTGGGACTCTTCATGTATGGCGCCTAAAATGCCCTTAAATCCAAATTAAAATCAGATTTAGCTCTAATTAGGCTAGCCCCACATAGGACTCAACCTAATTTAGGTTTTTCATAATTAGGTTAGCCCAATTAGCAAGCAACCAGACCAAATCCAATTGAGTTAGGAATTTGGTTAGCCTACATATGCTAGTATGTAATCCGGCTAACCAATTAGGATCCTATGATCCTAATAAAATCATGAATGACTTCCTTGGCCAAGTCTCTATTGTGTGTGACCCATTGGGTTCCACATCTAGCCAGCAGTAGGTTTAGGTTTGAGCCGATTCGATCCGATCAAACCCGATTGACCTAATTAGATCAAATTAGCTCACTTAATTGTCCAATTTGAATCACACATCGAATTGACTCATGAAACCAAATCAATTGGTTCATGAAGACCTACAAGATAAGATTGACATCTAGCAACGTGTCATGCCTACCCGGAAGATGAGAAATTTTGGTGGATTAACCAAAATATCCTTCAGTGCTGTGTTACTGGTCAATTCAGTCCTTCGATATACTTGCACCCTCAATATGACTATGGATATGGATACTTGTCAAACCCAAATTCATATTCATTCCTTGCTCAATCTGATAATGATGATTCATTAATGAACCATTAGAAACTATTTCTAATGTTCATACTTTGATCAAAGATTTCTCGAATCTTCATTTGATTGAAATCATCTGGATGCGCTTCCCCCTTACTAGGGTTGATCGATTCCTTTTTGACCTACTCACAACCTCCATATGCAATCCACCATACCTAGTATCACCCCATGCATGACTCAGTGTCAGATTGAGTGTGAACCAAAGTATGAATTCATGCACACAAGATACCATGGCAGTCTCAGGTCAAAGGACCACATGCACTACTCCCACTATGAGAACTATCTATTGACAAACAGATAAGGTTCCATTAGATGTTCTTAAGCTGGATCCATTCAGTAAACTCATTCTCTAATGAGCACCCACATCCTAGTATTAGTGTAAAACACAAGTGACTGTGAGATCAGTCACCCTCTTCACCAAGCATACATAGGATGTGCTGGTCTTACCGGAAACATTGATCCCCTACTCAATATCCCATCAACCAGAAATATTCTAGATTAGGGTTTTAAGGCTTTAGGTCTCACTAGTATGATCTCATCATAACCCTAGAACCATAGCCCTAATCTATGGGGTTAACATATCTTAATAAAATTAATAAGACACAGCGTATGATGAAAATAAAATGCCTTTATTAATTGATAATGTCAATACACTGGTTTGGGATACAAAAGAAAATCCCATCGAAATACAACATTTCGATTGGCCTTTAGGGCATAATCCTTTCACCATCAAAATCCAACATTTCTCTGATGATGATCTTAGGCTTAAGTTGTTCCCTTTTCCCTAAAAGATAGAGCTAAGTACTAGTTGAATTCCCTAGACAATATAACAATTTCAACTTGGGATCAACTTCAGAGGGAATTTCTTAAGAAGTACTTTCCAATCGGAAAAACAAACCAAATTAGAAAAGCCATAACCAGTTTTTCCCAGTTAGACAGAGAGATGTTTCATGAAACATGGGAGAGATTAAAGGATCTGATTAGAAAATGTCCACATCATGCCATACTGAAATGGCAATTGGTTTAATGTTTTTATGATGGTCTGTCTGAAAGATATCGGCAAATGGTAGATGCTTCATATGGAGGAACATTTATGCTTAAAAATGAACATAAAGCTTGGCAGCTGTTTGAAACCCTTAGTGAAAACTCGTTACATCACATGTCTGCTGCCCGTAGAGACCCTCCCCTAGGACCCAAGAGAGGGGGAATGTATGAATTATGTCATTCTGTAGACATCTACAGCAAGGTAGACGAATTGTCCCAAAAGCTTGACCGAATTCTACAAAGTGGAAATATTTCCTCCTCACCTCATCAAAACCCTCATCAAAACTATGATGTTTGCATCATTTGTTCAAGTCCTATCCATTCGATAGGTGATTGTCCAGTTACCTATCAATTTTCCAAGCTCGTTCAGGAACAAGTCCATCACGCACAAACCCGTATAGTTCCTAGACCAAGAAATGACCCATTTGCAAATACTTACAATCCTGGCTGGCGAAACCATCCAAATTTTTCTTGGAAACCCCAAGCTGCTAATAATCCAACACCAATTAGAACCAACTATCATGAAACCAACTTTGGAAATATGCCTTATTCCCAATACCCGAGTGCTCCACAACCTCCACCAAATAATCATGGTCCTACATTTGAAGAGAAAGTACTTCAAGGATTAAAAGGGCTAGAAATGAACACCCAACTCCTTCACTCCCACACGCAATCCATTGCAAAGCTAGAAACCCATATAGGTCAGCTAGCTACATCTTTCAATAGAAGAGAGGAAGGTAAGTTGCCTAGTCAGTCCATCAGTAACCCAAAAGGACCTTACATGGCTGAAAGTTATACCAAACCTGAAACATTCCCAGAACAAGATAAATCAAACACAACATTAAGAAGTGGGAAAATATTGAATCAGCCTGACCTGACCCAAAAATTTGAGTTGGCTAAGCCAAAAGATGAAAAGAATGAAGAGAGAAAGGAACCTATTAGTCAAGCACTAACACCTAGGGCTCTGTTTCCTAAAGCCCTAGAATCACTTGTATTTTTGGATAAGAAGAGCCTAAAAATGAATGAAATGCTTGAACTGTTCAAACAAGTCCAGATAAACCTACCTCTTCTTGATGCCATCAAACAAGTGCCGGCTTATGCCAAATTCCTTAAGGATCTGTGCACACAGAAACGAAAATCTAAGGCACACATACCGAAAAAGATCTAGTTGACTAAGCAAGCGAGCTCAGTTTTTCAGCAAATTGTCCCACCCAAATTAAAAGACCCTGGTATCCCAACTATTTCCTGTGTCATAGGGGACCTCACAATCAAGAAAGCTTTACTAGATTTGGGTGCGAGTGCGAACCTTCTCCCAGGCTCAATGTATGATTTATTTGGATTTGGGGAACTGAAACCCATGTCGGTAATGTTGCAATTAGCAGATCGATCAATTAAGGTACCCCATGGATTATTAAAGGATGTGTTGGTGAAAGTCGATGAGTTTTACTTTCCTGTTGACTTTCTTGTCTTGGATATGAAGTCTAGCAGTAATCATAGCCAAATACCCATTATTCTTAGAAGACCTTTTCTAGCTACTGCTAATGCCTGTATAAACTGTAGGACAGGGGTTATGGATGTATCTTTTTGAAATAAAAAGATGAGATTGAGCATTTTTAATGCATCCCAAGGACCACCTGTATTTGATGAAGTGAGCATACTTGAGGAAGTTATAGACAAGAAACTCACCATTTTACTCGAGTCGGACCAACTGCAAGCATGTTTGACACATGTTGGAATATATGAGTTTGATGTTGATGCACATGATGTGAGTGCTTTGTTGGAGCCACCGAAGTCTAACATTATTCCTTCTTGGACTGTCAAATTTGAACCTTTACTGACTCAATCAACCTCTTTAGTGCCATCCTTAGAAACACCACCCATGCTAGAGTTGAAGCATCTTCCTGAAAAATTGAAATATTCTTTTCTAGGACCCAAGGAAACCCTCCCAGTGATCATTGCATCCACTCTAACCCCGGATTAGGAAGAGAAATTGGTGGAAGTACTTATGGAACATAGAGAAGCAATAGGATGGGCAGTAGCTGATCTTAAGGGAATTGACCCTTCTGTTTGCATGCATCATATTCACTATGAGCCTGAATCTAAACCACATAGGGACATGCAATGAAGGTTTAATTTGAACATGAGGGAAGTTGTTAAGAAAGAAGTGGTAAAATGGCTCGATGCTGGAATCATTTACCCAATCTCGGATAGCCAATGGGTCAGTCCAACTAAGGTAGTACCTAAGAAGTCAGGTATTACTATTGTTGAGAATGAAAAGGGCGAGTCAATTTTTACTCGAATGATAACTAGTTGATGTGGGATGACTCTAAGACTGCTAAACATGCATGAAAAATAGTAAAATAATTTTTTTGTATTTTTTATAATTTTATTTGCAGGCTAGATTCTCAAAATAAAGTAAGAACTAGCGGAAAGACTAGTAGTGCAAAGAATCATCTGGTCGCAGGCATACTCATGCAAACCAATGAAATATCCAGGACTCGAGAGTTGAGAAACTCCCAGTTTAGGATAGCTTTTCTTCATTAAATCAGAAAATAAGAGTTGGGAAGGTTTCTTAGCAGTCAAAGATTTGAATTCAGTAGCAGCAAGGATCACTCACAACTCTGATCGGAGCCTAGAGGAAGAAGCCTTGTTTCCCTCGAATATGATGGCGAATCTGGGTGGTCCGGGCAGCAAAGAAGGCCTCCTCAGGGGAGGGAAAGCACCTCGGGGATCCTACAAGCATCAAGGTTAATCAAAACAGAAAATAAAAAATAGAAAATGAACTGGGTTTAGAAGGAATCAGGTTAGGGTTTAGAAGCTGGGCTGTTTGAAGCTTATTGAAGATCTCCTCGATTGGCAGCCTAGGGCACTCCTCCTTGGACGTGTGAAGGCTTGGATGGTAGTGAGTTAGGGTGTGGAAGGAAGCTAGGGCAGCAAGGAATTCGTCCAAATACAAGAACACCAACCAAAGAACCAAAACAAAACACCAACACAAGGTAGTAACTCAAAATTTCAGCAAGTTGTATTCATCAGAAAGAGATGCTTACAAGAGGGGGAGGGGTGGGGTATTTATAAATTTTCCATGCCCTCACTAACCATGGTTACACTTGGGTTACAAATCCTCTTCCAAATTGGAATACAAGTCCTTTCCTAGCTAGGTTAGAATTACAAAGTTTAAAAGGATTAGAAATCCTAACTAGGTAAGGAAAAGGCTTGGTCTTCTCCCACTTTTCTTCAACTTGGACCTAGTCAAACCTCTTTGGACATGGTCAACACCTCAAGGATGCTGAGGGGTGTGTGTTGGACCTTTAGGAGCAGTAAGGGGCTGGCCCAAAGGGGCTTGGGTGCATGGGTTTGGGCCTCTGGAAGCTGGGATGGCCTGTTAGCCTAGTAGCAGGAATATTCCCTGGAATCTTACTTCTTAAGGGCTTGGGCTTGGCACCTGGGCTTGATTTCTTTGTGCTTGGATGAAGGTGGACCTCTGAAATCATGTGTGCCCTATTTTGAGAATATGCTCAGGCATCTGGACGGAAATCTGGGCATCTGGAGGGCATCTGGAAGGAATTAGGGTTTCTAGAAGCATCTTGGATCCTAGGTTGTCACACAAAATCTAATTGGCTGATGTAATGACCTCTGACTCCTGGATGTGGCCTGGTGAAACTTCAAAATATGGTAACCTCCTCTCTTGTACAAAAATTGAGCTCACACTGAACTCATACTGGTATATAGGACTCAAAATACTGACTAGGTTGAAGGTTGAGACAAATCAACTAATCTCAACTTATTACAGGACTCAATTCTAGTTGATTACAAAATTTGACACATAGCTAAGTAAACCAAATAGGGTCCAGTAATTTTTGTTTGATCCTAATGCCCCCACCAATTCTCCTGGGGTGGGAAGAACTCGACCCCGTCGAGTATGGGATAACTTAGCTCTCATAGTGCTCGAGTAAGTCTTTGTTTAGGCGCTGCAGATCCTCACGGGTGATCCACTAGTCCTCAGATTCTGGCCGAACTTGCCACCGGACCAAGTACCTCTGATAGCCACGATTTTGGGTACATATGGCTTGATCGTTCTGGATTCTCTCAATCTTTTCCTCACTATTTGGCCAATTGTATGTGGGCACTCTAGGATGGGTTCTCTCTCAAAGGGAAGGATAGGCTTAATGTGCTTGCTAGGTATCGCTGCTGGCTCCATAGACTCTATAAGATTTGAGATGATGAAGGTGGAGCTAATACCTAAATCTGGTAGTATCTCATGCACATAGGCATTGGGTCCACAGATATTCATTATCTTTGATGGGCCAGTTTCGTGAGCAGAAAATTTTTTTACAACTACAAAATCCCCTACAAAATTCATTATCTCTCTTATGGGAATTAGCCAAGTTGTTAGTTAGTTCATTAGTTATGTTCAGCTTTTGACTAATTTCCATATCCATATGCTGTGCAGAGGGTAGTGCAGGTGCAGACATGTAATTCAGGCTGTGCCTTTATTGGACTCAACTAATACCTAATAGACTCGACTAAACATCCCTATCAAAGGATGTTTTATTAAACTTTAAGGGACAAAACCTAATAGATTATAGACTCTTTAGGTTTGATCCTATCATGACATGCACATGAAAATGTGACATGATCTCTTAGCAGATGCCAGAGGGTCTTCCAGAAGTAGGAAGCAAACATGACTGACTCGATGAATGAATGTAGTATGCAAACCTTTACAAAATGCAATCTAATAGTAAAGAAAACAGAAGAAGTTTCCTGAAATGGTAAAAAATAAGAGGTGGGTTCAGGGTTGGTCTGGCAGGATGAGAAATAAGGAGATGGTTTAGGGTTAATTAGAAAGAGTAGAATATTAGAAGAGGTTTCAGGGATGAGTCCTAGACTAATTAGATTTATCTTATGGGTTTGAGGCATATCTAAAGGGTCTGCATAATGGAAGAAGGGGTCATTGATTTCAGGAAAAAGATTAAGTAGTGTCAAAGAGGTGAGTTCATCCTGAGGGTGTTGATCTAAAGAGATTAAGTCCTTAATAAACTCTTCTGGTTCATAAATCAAAGGACTGGGCTCTCTAATTAGGTTTTTTTCTATTGGCTCCTCAAGTAAAGCTCTAATAATGGGACTGGATTTGTCATGGTCTTCTTCATTTAAAGGTTCTTCCACTACAGGTTGGGTATGGTTAAAGTCAGCTAACTCTAGGGTGGCTTCAACGTGGGTATCTACTGGATCAACTAACACTAGGTCAACTTCTAATTGGGTTTCTACTGGGTTAACTAATTCTAGGTTGACTCCTAACTCTTGGTCACCTATAGGTATCTCTTCTTCTAAATCATCTTGGGGAACCAATGGGATGGTAAGAGAGGGGTTTGGCTAATGGGAAATTGACTAGGGTCTGGGGTAATATGGGTGGGTAAACTAAGGGTTATGGGTTCATAGGTTATGGGTGTAAAGGTTATGGGTTCAAATCTAGGTTTATTAATCCTATAGGGTTCAGGTTGATTGAGAGATAATGGGTTACTACTGGGTTCATATCTAGGGACTATGGGTTCCTGGGGTTCAACTCTATAAGTCTTGCCTAGGGTTCCTACTTGGTTGAACCTATAGTTCATTCGGTCAAGCTTAGTATCAGATTGGTCAAACCTACAGTCTATTTGGGTAAGCTGATTTTGAGATTAGACATTGGCTTGGTTCATTTGGGTAGTTAACTGGGCAAGCTAGGCTTGGGTTTGAGCATTCATTTGGGCAAGTTGAGCTAGGATGGTCTCCAAAGTGGGTTCCATGGTTGGACTGGGTTGAGGTTTGGACTTTTGATATTGGGTTCCTAATCTAGTGGTCACGCAACAAATCAATCAATCAAAATGAAATGATGCAACCAAGCATGCAAAAGAAAAAGAAAAGGCTAGTACAATCTAGGGTTTCCTAGTCCTAGAGCCAGAAACTGGGTGGGTCAGCTCAACTTACCCTAACCCAATAGCTAATCCTTCCACTGGCCAGTTAGGGGGTGGGAGTATGGGAGGCCCCCCCTACTTTCGCAGGGATCTAATTAAAAACCATAATACCACTTAGGTCGTTTGACTCTGGACCTCCAGCCTTAGACACCAGCTTTAAGTAATAGCTAAAAGATTAAATGCACTAGTTGGCCCACACAGCTCGAACCCGACCTGTTGATGTCTCCTAGCCCACTAGGACAAATTAGGTCTAATTGATTTTAATTAGTCTTGGGTTAATATGATGATGGTGGTTTTGGGCCCAGGATAGGTGATGAAATCCTGCCCTGATCTGAGATAGATTGCCCTTAAGATTAGATTAACAGATGATGAACAATCAATGGTCCTGATGCAATCTAAAACAATCAAAAAAATAAAATGATTTTTAATTAATTTATGAGATGTCAAGTTAAGTTTAAGTTTACTAGGGTTAGCAAATAAGGTTAGGCTTGGGATTGGGGATTTGGAAGTTGATTAGGTTAGGTTGAGTTAAGTATGCAGAATGTCACAGAAATCAGTGAATTAGGGTTTCTATTATTGCAGAGTTTGACATAGATCCCGATGCAGACAAATTTCAAAAAAAATCTACAATAGAGGATGAAAAATGATGATGATTCCTACCAAATATCATGCAAAAAAAAAAATCATATGATGATGTAAACCTAGGGTTTTCTAGACTGCTACAGAAATTATCAGAATTCTGTTAGGGTTTCTAATATGCCAAATTTTTTATAATTTATTTTTTTATAAAATTAATTAAAAATTTATATAGAATATAGGACTCAACAAAGAACAATTCATGCAAATCTCAGAGAAAAATAAAATTATTAGATGGTCGAAAACAGATGCAAAACTGATACCTAATACAGTGGGCAGAATGCTGAAATTAGGGTTTATGATTGCAATGCAGATAAAAAATATCCTAAACCCACTCTAATACCAAAATGATGCGGGATGACTCTAAGACTGCTAAAAATGCATGGAAAATAGTAAAATAATTTTTTTTTGTTTTTTATAATTTTATTTGCAGGCTAGATTCTCAAAATAAAGTAAGAACTAGTGGAAAGACTAGCAGTGAATAGAATCATCTAGTTGCAGGCATACTCATGCAAACCAATGAAATATCCAGGACCCGAGAGTTGAGAAACTCCCGGTTTAGGATAGCTTTTCTTCATTAAATCAAAAAATAAGTGTTGGGAAGGTTTCTTACCAGTAAGAGATTTGAATTCAATAGCAGCAAGGATCACTCGCAACTCTGATCGGAGCCTGGAAGAAGAAGCCTTGTTTCCCTCGAATATGATGGCGAATCTGGGTGGTCCGGGAAGAAAAGAAGGCCTCCTCAAGGAAGGGGAAGCACCTCGAGGATCCTACAAGAATCAAGGTTAATCAAAACAGCAAATAAAAAATAGAAAATGAACTGGGTCTAGAAGGAATCAGGTTAGGGTTTAGAAGCTGGGTTGTTTGAAGCTTGTTGAAGATCTCCTCGGTTGGCAGCCTAGGGCACTCCTCCTTGGACATGTGAAGGCTTGGATGGTAGTGAGTTAGGGTGTGGAAAGAAGATAGGGCAGCAATAAATTTGTCCAAACACAAGAACACCAACCAAAGAACCAAAACAAAACACCAACACAAGGTAGTAACTCAAAATTTCAGCAAGTTGTATTCATAAGAAAGAGATTCTTACAAGAGAGGGAGGGGTGGGGTATTTATAGATTTTCCATGCCCTCACTAACCATGGTTACACTTGGGCTACAAATCCTCTTCCAAATTGGAATACAAGTCCTTTCCTAGCTAGGTTAGAATTACAAAGTTTAAAAGGATTAGAAATCCTAACTAGGTTAGGCAAAGGCTTGGTCTTCTCCCACTTTTCTTCAACTTGGACCTAGTCAAACCTCTTTGAACGTGGTCAACACCTCAAGGATGCCTAGGGAGGCTTGTTGGGCCTTTAGGAATAGAAAGGGGCCAGTCCAAAGGGGCTTGGGTGCATGGGTTTGGTTGTTTGGACGCTGGGGTGGCCTGCTAGCCTGTAGCAGGAATATTCCCTGGAATCTTGCTTCTTAAGGGCTTGGGCTTGGCACCTAGGCTTGATTTTTTTGGGTTTGGATGCAGGTGGGCCTCTAGAATCATGGGTGCCCTATTCTGAGAATATGCTCAGGCATCTGGAAGGGAATCTGGGTATCTGGAAGGAATCAGGATTTTTGGAAGCATCTTGGATCCTGGGTTGTCACACAAAATCCAATGGGCTGATGTAATGACGTCTGACTCCTGGATGTGGCCTGGTGGAACTCCAAAATATGGTAACCTCCTCTCTTGTACAAAAATTGAGCTCACACTAGACTCATACTGGTATACAGGACTCAAAATACTGACTAGGTTAAGGGTTGAGACAAATCAACTAACCTCAACTTATTACAGGATTCAATTCTAGTTGATTACAAAATTTGACACATAGCTAAGTAAACCAAATAGGGTCCAGTAATCTGTGTCTAATCCTGGTGCCCCCACCACTAGTTGGAGAGTGTGTATAGACTATCGGAAACTGAATGCCGTCACTAGGAAAGATCACTTTCCTTTGCCTTTCATTGATCAAATTTTAGAACGGCTAGCTAGGTAGAGTTTCTTCTATTTTCTAGATGGATATTCAGGATATAACCAAGTTCTGGTATTTCCTGCTGATCAAGAAAAGACCACCTTTACCTGCCCCTTTGGAACATTTGCCTTTAGATGCATGCCATTTGGTTTGTGCAATGCACCAGCCACTTTTCAACAATGTATGCTATCCATATTTTCTGATATGGTTGGTCAGTTTCTTGAGATATTTATGGATGACTTTTCGGTGTTTGGATCTTCATTGGATGATTGTCTCTAGAACTTGACTAAGGTTTTGAAACGATGTATAGAAACGAACCTTGTCTTAAGTTAGGAGAAGAGCTATTTTATGGTTCGTAAGGGAATCATGCTCGGACATATTATTTCAGAGCGAGGGATTGAGGTTGACAAAGCTAAGGTAGAATTGATCTCAAAATTCCCTCCCCCGACCTTGGTTAAACAAGTACGATCCTTCCTTGGTCATGCTAGATTTTATAGATGCTTTATCAAGGATTTCAGCAAAATTTTGCGACCTTTGTGTAATCTGCTTATTCAAGACAATCCATTTGATTTTAATAAGGAATGTATGGCTGCTTATGACATTCTGAGAACTGTTTTGACCATTGCACCAGTTATCAAGCCTCCTGATTGGACCCTGCCTTTCAAAATCATGTGTGATGCCTCTGATTATGCTGTAGGGGTAGTTTTAGGATAGAAGTTTAATAGGGAACCACATATGATTTATTTTACTAGTAAAACTCTTTCAGATGCACAAATAAACTACACTACTGAAAAGGAGTTGCTAGCAGTTGTTTTTGCCTTGGAGAAACTCCGATCATATCTATTAGGGTTTAAGATCTTAGTTTATACTGATCATGTAGCATTGCGACATCTACTATCTAAGAAAGACACAAAGCCTAGACTGATTAGATAGATCCTTCTACTGCAGGAATTTGACTTAGAAATCTTAGATAAGAAGGGTTCTGAAAATTTGGTAGCAGATCATATTTCTATTTCTAGGATCTTAGTAGAATGCAACAAAGAAACAATCAGAGATCAGCTTTTCTCTATTTTGTCTGATAGTCTACCCTGGTTTTCCCATATTGTTAATTACTTAGCAACAGGGCAAGTTCCTTCCTACTGGTCCAAACAAGAAAAAGATAGCTTTTTCTCACAAATCAAATATTACTTTTGGAAGGAACCTGAGTTGTTTAAGTACTGTTCAAATCAGGTGATTAGACGATGTGTCCCTGAGAGTGAATTCCAAGGCATACTCACTTTTTATCATTCTCTGGCCAACACTTTTTAAAGATGCACATGAATTTGGTCGTAATTATCTGAGATGTCAACAAACAGGGAATATTTCTCATAGAGATATGATGTCTCTGACCCCTATTTTAGTTGTTGAAATTTTTGATGTCTGGGGTATTGACTTCATGGGGCCATTCCCTTCTTCTTTTGGGTTCGAGTATATTCTGGTCACAGTTTATTATGTGTCTAAATGGATCAAAGCCATAGCAACCCGAACCAATGATCACAAGGTTGTAATGGGAAATTATTAGTGATGGGGGGACGCATTTTACAAATAAACATTTTGAAGGATTAATGAAGAAATATGGAATTATATATAAGGTAGCCACACCTTACTATCCCCAAACTTGTGGCCAGGTTGAAGTATCAAACAGAGAAATTAAATATATCCTGGAGAAAACGGTAAGGTCCGATAGGAAAGATTGGTCAGAACATTTAAATGATGCATTATGGGCTTACCGGACTGCCTTTAAGACTCCCTTAGGAATGTCTCCGTACCGGTTTGTGTTTGGCAAGGCATGTCATTTACCGGTAGAGTTAGATCATCATGCATTTTAGGCTATCAAGCAATGTAATTTTGATCTGAAGACTGCGGGTTCTAATAGGAAACTTCAATTGAGTGAATTAGAAGAGCTGCAAAATGAAGCTTATGAAAGTTCAAAAATTTATAGGGCTCGAACTAAGGCATATCATGATAAATTCATTAATCGAAAGATGTTTAAGCCTGATCAGAAAGTGTGGCTCTACAATTCTATGTTGTGCCTTTTTCCTGGAAAACTTCACTCACGATGGGATGGACCTTTCATCATTACTCAAGTATTTTCTCATGGCATTGATGAACTTAAAGATCCCAAACAAGGAAATATTTTTAAAGTAAATGGCCAACGCTTGAAACCCTATGTTGAGGATATTCATGATGGAGAAATTGTTGAAATTCTTGACCTTATGGACCCAATACTACCATCAGCTGAGTCTGGCTGAAGACTTTAAACTTAGTGCTCCTGGGAGGCAACCCAGTTTATGCTTTTAATTTTTAACTAGTTACTTTCTTTTCTTTTTAGAAGAATAAAGTGAGGGAGTACAGCAACAAAGGAACCCGCTACTTCATGAAACCTTCGAAGCACATTTTCTCAAGGTGTATTCTTTCCTATTATACTTCTCATTTTCTTTCCTACTCCATTGAGGACAATGTCGATTAAGTTGGGGGGGAAGATTAACTTGACTTGCTTAGATCTTCGAGTGAGGTTAGAAATGATTAGGTTATGTGTACCTAATTATTGTCTCGAACTGAAGTTACATAGGCACCTTAATCAAATGATCGATTAATGGCCTAGATAATGCTAGAGATGCTGAGAGATAAATTATTAAAGAAACACAATAAATGGTAGGGTATAGATTGTAAATAATTTCATTGAGTAATTCCAAAGCCTTTTGACCATTGATCTTAATAAAGAGTCTACTTTATGGGGATATAAATCAAAAGATCAAGTATGCTAAAGATTTTCCCTTTGATTAAAAAAAAAAAAGTTAGTCTAGTCTCATAGCTTTGCTTGAACTCTTACTAAGTAACTGGACCCCTTCTCCTAAGTAAGCGTTGTGGTTCGCATCAAAAGGTGAGAAGGTCAAGAAATCTGTTAAGCAATGGTACCTCCCTGAGTAATCAAGCCCCTTCGCCTAAGTAAGCATTGTGGTTCGCGTCAAAAGGGGAGAATACTAATACTTACGAGGCTTGGATATAACACATACTAAAAAATGAAGGGGGAAAAATCATCTAGCAGAAAGGTATTGAACTAAACCCCAAAAAGTTAAAGGATTTTAAGAGTGGGATGGAAAGTTGGCAGAAGAAGAACTCTAGAAATCTTTATGAGCTCTACCTGACCACTAAAAGAGTTGAATTAATAATCCAATGAAGTATCTCAGTAGCAGTCTGACCATGTGTCATCTGCTTTTAGGGTTGCTTTGGTTAACATCTAATTCAAGGATGGGTTGATACACATGGATAATCTATTTGCTTTACTCGAGGATGAGCAAAGTTAAAGTTGGGGGGTGTGATAACTACATTAAGCATAAATACAAAAGTATTAATTTAATATTAAAATATCATTATTCCTTTAAAATTAATACTTTTATATGTCATTTATAGGAAAGAACATTGCCAACATGGAGAGCCCGATTTTAAAAGTCCAACGGCGCGAACGGCACTCGAACGGACTTAAAATGGGCCCAAAATGGATTTTTGAAGAATTTACTAAGAAAGTGCACAGAGTTTAAAGCACCGGTCCATCGTGGACCGGCCGCTCAGTCCACTGCACAGCCCGTGGGCCACGATCTGCCATTGATGCGGTCCATGCTCATATTGGTGGACCGCAGTGCCCCATTCATTCCTGGACTTGTCGGAGAGCCGCCCCCACCGTCGAGGGGGTCGCCGGCATGCTCACTACCGGCTGGAGAAGCCCTGATGGCCAGAAAAATGCATCCGAAGGGGGCTGTTCACAATTTTTTTTTCTCTTGGCCCAACCTAACCAAAATCCATCATCCTATGCTACCAGACCGCCTACCCGATCCATCGCTGGCCGGAGATGATGGCAGTGCGCTCTTCCTCGCTGCTAGGATGGTCCTCATGGTGAATTGCAGTCGTTGGATGGTTTCTTTTGGTCTGAACCATTTGTGGACCGAACCTGTGTACTGGGTTGGACCGAACCAGGGAGAAGAATCTGGAGCCTCGCTGGATGAGCTGGAGATCGATGGGAGCTCGACCAGAACCAGTGAAATAGTGGAGCTTCATTGCAACCGTGGGAGTGGTGTCCATTGGATCAGTTTCTCTGTTAGGTTAGTTGTAGGAGGAGCGGGTTGGTTCAATGGTGGAGTGACTTTGTTGAAACCGTGGAGTGGGGAGAGCCTATAAAAAGTGCTCCAGGGGAGCCAGAGAGAGTGACTGGGCATTCGGGCATTCAATCAGTCGGGCATTCAATCTGTCGAGCATTCGACCAGTTCTTCACTACTCTTCTTCCCCATTGCTTTTCTTCTCTGTGTCTCTTCTTCTCCATCACAGAGAGCACTGTGTTTCTTCTCCATTCCATACCATAAAGAGCTCTTCTTTCCACTATTCCAGCTTAGTCATAGAGGTCGACCCCATCCCAGCTTCCAGTCCATCCTTCAGTTCTCCCAAGCTCTCAGATCATTCACCATCCAACCACAGTTCTGAGATCCCTCTTTTCTTCCCCGTAGTTCTTTTATATCTCTTCTATTCCAGTTATCCCAACCTTATTCCCACCATTCCAGTACTATTCCAACCTTATCCCAATCATATTCTAGCAGTCCTATTCTCCACCGGTCAGCTTCATCTTCAACTTTTGAGCATGCAAAAATCACTGGAGGTCGGAGCTTCACTTGGGAAAAGGGAGTTTTTATTTTTGGTTGTATTACCTTCATGTACTCCCTCTTACATGAAATAAAAGTATCCTTTGATTAATTCATGTTCTATTGTTTTTGAATCAGATGTGTTGCTAGGGCGAAGCTTTGGAGGTAAGTCAAGTGAAATTAATCCTGACTGATCTATTCCCAAGTGGGTACGGGTTGTGCTCTTATGAGATAGATCGTATCTAGGTTATTTCACTAGAGTTTAGACCAATTTATTCCCAAAAAGGGACCTACCGTTATTCACGGATACGGGCCGTGCTCTCACTCAGATAGATCTTTTTTTTTTTTGAGTTACCTTTACTGCTAATTACTTGTTAATCTCCTTTTTAGTTTAAAGATTTCAATTTCTGTTGAGCATTTATTGTTTTCAAAGTAATCAAGAAAGTCCCTGCGGATTCGACCCTTTCTCCTGCTATCATATTCTAGAATAGTAGTTTTAAGGTAAATAAATCGGTGCGTTGCGATGCGCATCATTTACTAGGCTATCCCAGCAATACAGGCCTCCAAATTCAAGCCCAAAAAGCAAGCCCAAAACAAGAGAACCAAGATTCCCTTTTGATACCGGGAATATGCCAACCCAGGGAACCAGGCAACCCAGCTTCCAGGGGGCCAAAGCCCATACATTCCAAGCCTTGGCCAACCTCCCCCTTACTGCCCTAAGGTCCACACACACAAGGACTGGGCATCCCAAAAGTTTGACTAAGTCCAAGTTGGAGGGAAGAAGGAGAAGACCAAGTTATTCTAACCTAGTTAGGATTCCTAATCCCTTTACACCTTGTAATTCTAACCTAGCTAGGAAAGGACTTGTATTCCAATTTGGAAGAGGACATGTAACCCAAGTGTAACCATGATTAGTGAGGGCATGGGAACTCTATAAATACCCCATCCCTCCTCCTCTTGTAAGCATCTTTTTCTTATGAATAAACCTTGTTGAAATTGTGATCAATTGCCTTGTGTTTGAGTTTTGGTTCTTACTATGAGTGCTCTCCTTGTGTTCCTAGATTGAAACCCTACTACCCTAGCACCCTCTAGTGGTGTGGGCATCAGGATCCGACAGAGGCTCCTCAACCCTCTGTGGATCTCAGATTAGGGTTCTATTTTTATCGAGTCCTGTAATAAGGCTATAAGCCTCAAACCTATTCCTTTTTGTTTTGAGTTATGTCTGACCCATTAGGTCAAACTGAGTCCTGTATCAAGTCGAGTCTCAGTCTGAGTCTCATTATGAGTCCTTTGTAAGCCTGGGTCTCAATTTTGTGTCTTTTTGGAGCCAAACCTGGAAGGAAGCCCAGTCAGCTCAGGGCCCACCTTATCTGTATATGTGGCGCACTGAGGTGATGACATGTGGTTTGTTTTGGGTGCCCAAGAGGGGGGGACCACTCACATGATTCATGCCCCCTTCCCCTCCCCTCTTCAAGCTCTCTTCCAATCTAGGATGGGCGGTCATGGAAAGAAGTTTCAAATCCCTTGATGCATGCCTCCACTCAAGACTCCTTCCATAAAGAAGTCAAGCAAGAAAGGCATCCTCCATTCTCCAAGTGGAAAGAAGTTTCAAATCCCTTGATTCATGCCTCCACTCAAACCTCCTTCCATAAAGAAGTTAAGCAAGAAAGGCATGGTGAAGACATCAAGCCTCCATTCATGCCTTCTACCAAAACCAAGCAACCCAAAGAGGGAGGTCAAGGTGCAATGCCCCACTCCAAGCCAAGATTCATGCCAATCCAAGCTAGTCGGCCGAAGAAGTCCTCCTCCAAATTTTGGGCGTCAAGTGTAATGGGGTAGTTTAAATTTCAAAGTGCTCTTGGGTGCCTATTTAAAGGACCCAAACCCCTCTTGTAAAGGATAATTGATGATTAATGAAAGAAAGCTTGTGTGTTCCATCCTCTTCTTCAATCCTCGTCTCTTAGTCTAGGTTGAGTGAGAGCTTCCTTCGTCCTCCGGGACGTCGCGTGGTGAGAGGCCACATTCCTTCGCCTGAGGGCGTCGCGTGGTGAGAGGCCACATTCCTTCGCCTGAGGGCGTCGCATGGTGAGAAGCCACATTCCTTCGCCTGAGGGCGTCGCGTGATGAGAGGCCACATTCCTTCGTCCTTCGGGACGTCGCGGGGTGCAAGGCCCCAAGCTATCCTTTTGACTTCGGATCCCTCCAAGCGCCGGGCTCGAAACCTTTCCTAACCCTAACCCTACTTCTACTTCACTACTCCTCAACTCTCCATTGATTCTGTCGCGGATTTGTTTTCAGGTCTTTCCAGGTACCACGGGCATCGAAGACGGTTCACTTCACCTTCACGATCATGTAACCTGGAGGCTAGCGCCATCACGGGTACCGACTGCTCGGGCATCCAAGCCGCATCCGCCAAGTGAGAGCGATCTCGTCATCGGGTGCGACAAGCATGGAGATTCGAGCCTATTTCTCCCAGGTAAGGTATTGTTTGGCGAGCTAGTCCTACCGGGATTTCTCAATCCCGGGATCCTGTTCTCCGTCCCTACTCTCTAGAGATTCTACCTGCTGGCATTGGTTTCGTTGTTACAATTTATCATATGTTTGCCCCTTTGTTCGTCTTCGGGAATCAAGATAAAACCCTAAAAGAAAACAAGATATAACCACCTTTGCATCATCCGTGCTAGCATCATCTTTCTCATCCATCATCATCTTCATCTTTTTTTCCGCATCATTCTTGGTATCAGAGCCTAGGCTAGGACTAGTGCTCTTGCATTTAGATTTCTGCATTCTGTCCAGCCCATATATAGTCTGCTATTTTAATTTTATCTCTTTGTAGGAATTTCTGTTTTATTTTATTTTTCTTTTGCTGGATCTGTTGCATTTAGAGGATTTTTACTCTTTTCTTAGATTTTATTTCAGCCTGTAAAAATTTTACAAGCCGAAATACCACCTGAGAAAATCTCAGGCCTGCAGTTTTAGCAAGCATCTCTTTCTTGTCTCATTTAGTTAGTTCATGTATTTAGTTCATGTTTAGATTTTTACATTTTGCTTAGCATCCATCAATCTGAAAGACACAAAAATAAAAAAAAAATCAGTTTCTTGGACATTTGTGTGCATACATTGTTCATAATACACCTAAGGGTGACAAGTTAACATAGGGTCAGGAGTTCATAACCTGTCCCTAGCCCAAAAACCACCACCCGGCATTTCGAATCCTAGCCATTAACTAAAATCAATTAGACGTTAATCTGCTCTAGTGAGCTAGGGACACCCACGAAGTCGGATCAACCCAAGTGTCGGGCCAAGCTAGATTGCTTGGAAGTGTGTGCTTGTTTAGCTGGTGTCTAGGCAAGTGGTTCAGGGACTAGATCCTGAAGGGAAGTTGGTTGGTTCGCTTACCTGGCCAATTGCAAGATTGGTGTCTAGGCAAGCAAAGAGGAACCTCCACTAACCTTACGCTTACCTTGCCGGTGCCAAGTTACTACTACCAGGTTCATCTTCTTGACTTTTCATTTGGTGAGATCTCCTAGGTCGAGCACACCGTAGTACCATTTTATGTGTTTGCATGTGCACTAGATCAGGAGCCCTTTTTCACCCACCGTCTCCAACCCCTATCGAAGACATGGACCAACTTCGTGTTGAGCTTGCAGCCATGAACGAATCCCTGACTCGAGCCATAACTCAGTTAAGCACCTGGTTAGATGATAGATGTGATCAAGTAAAGGCCAGACTAGGTCCCATAGAGGAAGCCGCTAGGCTCCGTGAGCGTTTCTAGAGATCTCCCGCCTACAGAAGACCTGAGCCTTTTAGGAACCAAAGCCACATCCCCTGATCCACCTAAGGTTATAGCCAGGCTTATCCAAGTCGACCAAGCCCGAACCGATCTGACCCCAGTCGACCAAGCCTAGCCCAACCCAGTCCTAGTCATCCCAGTCTAAATCGAACCAATACACTAGAGAGGACAAGGGTAAGGCTATTGAAGTCCAGAGGAGACCCGATCCCCAAGGTATCAACTATAGGTGTCATAAACCTGAGCATCTTGCCAGTCGGTGCACCGCCCCCGCCCTACTTATAGATGAACCGATTGAAACGGAACCCAAACCCATTGAGGAATCAAAGAAGAAAAGATTAGAACCCTTCTGTGAGTTTGAGAAAGTCATATATGAGCCTGACATAAGCTTGATTAATGAATATGAAGAAGAAGAATAAGAATGTGAGGAGGTATCGCCTGATAATTTAATTGATCAGCTCCCACCTGATGGAATCATTAAGGATACCCCAGAACTTAGCAAGGACCCAAATGGTAATGATTCTGAATCCACTATAGACCTTGAAGCAGAACTGACCAAGCCAGGATCAAACGAAGTAGATGAAGGTATAGATTCTCAAGATGAATGTTCTGAAGACCTTCCCGAAAGCCCTCCATTATCTAGGAGCATCCCGCCTACCCGAGGACTTGCACTTATCGATCCTCCTAGTACTGACAATGAGGTTAAGATGAGCATGCCTGTAGACCTACATTTACATATTAAGGTCAGTAGCCTAAACCTTGAACCAGTCCTTGAGTCTCCTCCTTATTTCCTACCCTTCCCCGAACCTTCGCACATTTCTAGGGCTATGAGTGCACTTTTTGTTGAGATTATCATTTTGCATGACTCCTTAGAGCCCATCCCAATCGCCCTCTACTTCTGGCATACTTTATGGCATCTGTTAGGGATCCTTAAAAATTTTTCTTGTGCATACCAGGCTAGGGTCAAGCGTAGAGAACCAATGGTCTAGTAGGTTTAGGCCCTAGGACCCCAATAAATTCCTCTTACTAGGAATACCTAGTTTAGATTACTTTTGTGTCTAGTTAAGTCTCAGAATACGCATGATCACTTGCACAGCATATTAGGGACATTCATATAGAAATAAGCCAGAAAATTGACATAAGTAATACCACATATAAAAATCTGGCTGATTCCCGAAAGCGAAACAAAGAATTTAACATAGGAGATTTTGTAATGATTAGGCTCAGGCCTGAACGGTTTCCTTCGGGAACCGTTAAGAAGCTACATGCTCATGGAGTGGGTCCCTTTAGAGTAATTAGGAGAATGGGCCCCAATGCCTATGTGCTAGAGTTACCCCCGGACTATGGAATTAGCTCGACTTTCAATATCTCTGACCTGGTCGAGTATAGGGAGCCTGCACAAATACCTAGCGAGCCATTTGGGCCTAATTTTTCTTTTAAGAGTGAACCTGAACCTGAGTGTCCACCTCTAAATATGCCTGAGAGAGGAGAGCGGATCGAGCGTGTCCTGGATGACCAAGCAATCACCACCCGGGGCAAAGGCTACAAACGTTACTTGGTCCGATGGCAAGGTCGACCCGAATCTGATGACTCTTGGATCACTCGGGAAGACTTGCAACGCATCGACCCCGACATCTTGGAGAGGTACCAAAGCCAGTTTGCCCCTTACTCGACGGAGTCGAGTTCCTCCCACCCCGGGAGAACTGGTGTGGGCACCACGATCCGATAGAGGCTCCTCAACCCTCTATGGATCTCAGATTAGGGTTCTATTTTTATCGAGTCCTGTAATAAGGCTATAAGCCTCAAACCTATTCCTTTTTGTTTTGAGTTATGTCTGACCCATTAGGTCAAACTGAGTCCTGTATCGAGTCGAGTCTCTGTCTGAGTCTCAGTATGAGTCCTTTGTAAGCCTGGGTCTCAATTTTGTGTCTTTTTGGAGCCAAACCTAGAAGGAAGCCCAGTCAGCTCAGGGCCCACCTTATCTGTTTATGTGGCGCACTGAGGTAATGACATGTGGTTTGTTTTGGGCGCCCAAGAGGGGGGGACCACTCACATGATCCATGCCCCCTTCCCCTCCCCTCTTCAAGCTCTCTTCCAATCTAGGATGGGCGGTCATGGAAAGAAGTTTCAAATCCCTTGATGCATGCCTCCACTAAAGACTCCTTCCACAAAGAAGTCAAGCAAGAAAGGCATCCTCCATTCTCCAAGTGGAAAGAAGTTTCAAATCCCTTGATGCATGCCTCCACTCAAGCCTCCTTCCATAAAGAAGTTAAGCAAGAAAGGCATGGTGAAGACATCAAGCCTCCATTCATGCCTTCTACCAAAACCAAGCAACCCAAAGAGGGAAGTCAAGGTGCAACGCCCCACTCCAAGCCAAGATTCATGCCAATCCAAGCTGGTCGGCCAAAGAAGTCCTCCTCCAAATTTTGGGCGCCAAGTGTAATGGGGTAGTTTAAATCTCAAAGTGCTATTGGGTGCCTATTTAAAGGACCCAAACCCCTCTTGTAAAGGATAATTGATGATTAATGAAAGAAAGCTTGTGTGTTCCATCCTCTTCTTCTATCCTCGTCTCTTAGGCTAGGTTGAGTGAGAGCTTCCTTCCTCCACCGGGACGTCGCGTGGTGAGAGGCCACATTCCTTCGCCTGAGGGCGTCGCGTGGTGAGAGGCCACATTCCTTCGTCCTCCGGGACATCGCGGGGTGTGAGGCCCCAAGCTATCCTTTCGACTTCGGATCCCTCCAGGCACCGGGCTCGAAACCTTCCCTAACTCTAACCCTACTTCTACTTCACTACTTCTCAACTCTCCATTGATTCTGTCGCGGATTTGTTTTCAGGTCTTTACAGGTACCACGGGCATCAGAGACGGTTCACTTCACCTTCACGATCACGTAACCTGGAGGCTGGCGCCATCGCAGGTACCGACTGCTCGGGCATCCAGGCCGCATCCGCCAAGTGAGAGCGATCTCGTCATCTTGTGCGACAAGCGTGGAGGTTCGTGCCTATTTCTCCCAGGTAAGGTATTGTTTGGCAAGCTAGTCCTACCGGGGTTTCTCAATCCCGGGGTCCTGTTCTCTGTCCCTACTCTCTAGAGATTCTACCTGCTGGCATTGGTTTCATTGTTACAATTTATCCTATGTTTGCCCCTTTGTTCGTCTTCGGGAATCAAGATAAAATCCTAAAAGAGAACAAGATACAACCACCTTTGCATCATCTGTGCTAGCATCATCTTTCTCATCCATTATCATCTTCACCCTTTTTCCCGCATCATCTAGCATCCCTAGAGATTAGCCATGCCCAAGAATTGGAAGCCCTAGCTGTTGTCCAAGCCCAATGGCTTCTTCTTCCCTGGCTGCCATCTTCTAACCCTAATCCCAAATCCTTTTAATTCATAGTTCCTTTCCTTAATTTTTAATTGCTATTTTGATTAACCCTGACACTTGAAGGATCCTCAAGGTGCTTCCTCTCCTTTGAGGAGGCCTTCTTTGCTGCCTTGACCACCTAGATCAACCATCAGATTCAAGGGAACCGAGGTTTCTTCTTCCAGGCTCCGATCAGAGTTGTGAGTGATCTCTTCTGCTATTGAAATTAAATCTCTGATTGGTAAGAAACCTTCCATTCTCTTATTACCTAATTTGATGAAGATAAACTATCCTAAATTGGGAGTTTCTCAACTCTCAGGTCATGGCTATTTCATTAGTTTGCATGAGTTTGCCTATAATCTGATGATTCTTTACACTGCTAGACTTTCCACTAGTTCTTACTTTATTTTGGAAATCTAGCCTACAAACAAAATTATAAAAATCACAAAAAAATTATTTTACTATGTTTCATACATGTTTAGTAATCTTAGTGTCATCCTGCATCAATGAACTAGCTTGCCCAGTTAACTACCCAAATGAACCAAGCCAATATCCAATCTCAAAACCAGTTTACCCAAATGAATCAGCCAACATCCAAACCCAAAATCAACTTATCCAAATGAACCAAGCCAATACCCAAACCCAAGCCCAGCTTGCTCAAATAAACCATAGGTTTGACCAATCCGATACTAGGCTTGACCAAATGAACCAAAGATTCAACCAAGTATGAACTCTAGGCAAGACCCATATAGCTGAACCCCAGGAATCCATAGTCCCTAGATATGAACCCGGTAGTAACCCACTATCCCTCAGTCGACCTGAACCCTATAGGATTGATATCCCTAGATTTGAACCCATAACCTTTGAACCCATAATCTATAAATCTATAACCTATGAACCCATAACCCTGAGTTTACTCACCCTTGTTATCCCAGACTTTAGTCAATTTTCCATTAGCCAAACCCCTCTTACCACCCCATTGGTTCACTAAGATGACTTAGAAGAAGAATTATATAAGGCTGACCCAAGTCTGGTAGAGGAGTATGAAGATAATGAATCTATTGAAGATCTAGAAGAGTACCCTATAGAAGACCCAGGATTAGTTGATTATGACCAAACCTAGATAGAAACCAATCCGGTGTTAGTTGATCTACTAGAAACCCAAGTAAAAGCCACCCTAGAGTTAGCTAACCTTAACCACACCTAACCTGTAATGGAAGAACCCTTAAAGGAAGAAGACCATGAGGAATCCAATCCTATAATTAGCATCTTACCTGAGGAGCCACTATAAAAAATCCAATTAGAGAGCCTAGTCCTTTGATTTATGAGCCAGAAGAGTTTATTAAGGACTTAATCTCTTTAGATCAATGCCCTTATATTGAAGTCACTACTTTGACTCCACTTGATCGCTTTCCTAAAATCAATGACTCTTTCTTCCATTATGTAGACCCTTTAGATAGGCATCAAATGCATAAGGTAAACCTCATTAGTCTAGGATTAATTCCCGACACCCCTTCGTACATCTTAGTCTATCCAATTAACTCCGAACCTTTTCTTACTTTCCACCCAATCAGACTAACCCTGAATCCATCTCATATTTTCTGCCTTTTCTTAAATTTTCTTATGTTTCTTTAACCATTCATTTGCATTTTATAGGGGTAATCATACTGCATTTATTCATTGCACAGGTTAGATTTGCATCATATTTTTGGTATACCCTATGGCACCTAGTAGGCATATATAGTAAGTTCTCATGTGCATGCCATGCTAGGGTCAAATGTAGAAAGTCTATAGTCTGTTAGGTTTTGTTCCGTAGAGTTCAATAAAATTTTCTTTAATAGGAAAGTCTAGTCGAGTCTTTTAGGTATTAGTTTTGAGTCTAATAAATTCACAACCTTAAATAATATGTTTGCACCTGCACTTACCTCTGCACAGCATATGCATATGGAAATTAGTCAAAAATTGAACCTAATTAATGAACTAAATGACAACTTGGCTAATTTCCAAAAGAAATATAAAAAAATTTATGCAGAGGAATATGTGATGATAAAGGAATTTTCTGCTCGCAACGTTGGCCCATCCAAGATAATGAATAGTAATGGACTCAATGCCTATGTACCTGAGATATCACCTGATTTAGGTATTAGCTCCACCTTAATCATCACAGATCTTATAGAGTCTAGGGAGCCAGCAGTGATACCCAGCGAGCCCCTTGAGCCACTCCCTTTCTTTGTGAGTAAACCCACCCTAGAGCGACCACAAACAATTTGGCCTTTTGGTGAGGTAAAGATTAAGAGAACTATGGACGATCAAGCTATCGGCACCTAGAATAGAGACTGTCAGCGGTATTTGGTCTGGTGGCAAGGTCGGCCAGAATCTAAGGACTCGTGGATCACCCATGAGGATTTGCAACACCTCAACCCAAACCTACTCGAGCACTATGAGAGCCAAGTTATCCTACACTCGACGGGGTCGAGTTCCTCCAACCTCGAGAGAATTAGTGGGGGCACTAGGATCAGACACAGATTACTGGGCCCTATTTGGTTTACTTAGTTATGTGTCAAAGTTTTGTAATCAACTAGGATTGAGTCCTGTAATAAGTTGAGATTAGTTAATTTGTCTCAACCCTCAACCTAGTCTAGTACATTAAGTCCTGTACATTAGTATGAGTCTAGTATGAGTCCACTTCTTGTACAAGAGAGGAGGCTATACTATTTTGGAGTTCCACCAGACCTCATTCTGAAGCCAGAGTCAGTTACATCAGCCTAGGAGAGCCCGATTGACACCCAGGTGCCCTGATTCCCTCCAGATGCCATTTCTGATGCTAGATTCTATTCAGATGCTTCTGGAATATTCCATATACAAGGAGCCAATGTTTTCCAAGTTATCCCAGCACTCCAGGCCTCCAAATTCAAGCCCAGGAAGCAAGTCCGAGCAAGAAGAACCAAGATTCCATTTTGATAGCAAGAATATGCCAGCCCAGGGAACCAGGCGCCCCAGCTTCCAGGGGGCCCAAGCCCATGCATCCTTGGCCCATGGTGGACCTCCCCCTTGCTGCCTTAAAGCCCACACGTCCAAAGGAGGGGTGTCCAAGAGTGTTTGACCAAGTCCATGTTGAAGTGAAAGAGGAGAAGACCAAGTCTATTCTAACCTAGTTGGGATTCCTAATCCTTTTAAACCTTGTAATTCTAACCTAGCTAGGAAAGTACTTGTACTCTAATTTGGAAGAGGACTTGTAACCTACATGTCACCATGGTTAGTGCGGGCATGGGAACTCTATAAATACCCCACCCCTCCCCCTTTTGTAATCATCTCTTTCTTATTAATACAACTTGCTAAAATTTTGTGCTATTGATTTGTGATTGGTGTCTTTGCTTTGGTTCTCTACTTTAAGTGCTCTCCTTGTGTGCCCTAGCTGAATCCCTGCTGCCCTAGCTTTCATCTACATCCTTAGAGATCAGCCACGCCCAGAGAAAGATGCCCTAGCTGCTACCCCAATCAAGCAACTGCTTCTTCCCCGGGACATCCACAGCTAAACTTAGTTCTTTCAATTCTAAACCCTAGTTTTTTATTCCATTGTTTAATTGCTGCTTTGATTGACCCTGATGCTTGCAGGATCTTCGAGATGTTTCACCTCCCCATAGGAGGCTTTCCTTTCCTTCAGACTGGGTCCAGATCAGCCATCTGATTCAAGCAATCGAGGCTTCTTCATCCAGGCTCCAATCAGAGTGTGAGTGATCCCTTCTGTTGAAAAGTTTTCAATCTCGAACCGGTAAGAAACCTTTCCTTTTCCTGATATCTATTTTGAAGAAGATAAGCTATCCTAAACCTGGAGTTTCTCAACTATCGGGTCCTGGCTACTTATTATCTTGCATGAGTTCTTTGCGATACAATGATTCTTTGAATTGCTACTCCTTATACTAGTTCTTATTTTTTTAAAAAATTTAGCCTACAAACCAAAATTATAAAAAAATTACAAAAAAAATAGTTTACTATTTTTCCTACATGATTAGCAATCTTAGAGTCATCTCGCATCACCGGAACTCCTTATTTTTCAGATTGGCCTTGCAGGCCTCGTCTTTCCTCTGCCTCACGTCGGCCCTTAGGGACTTAAGCTCCCCTCCCTGCTTCCTGTCCTTCTTGGCCCAGTTTTTGTAGCAGTCCCTGATAAGCAGGAGTTCAGTGCCAAGCTGCACTAAAGAAAATGTCAGCCACAGAGAAAAGAAGGAAAGATAGGGCAAGGTGAAGGAAGGGAGTACTTACCGAGAAGAGTTGGGGGAATGTGCTGCTAATCGCGTCACCTAGAAGTTTCCCCGCCTTCTCCCATCGATCGCATAACTAGACTGCAAAGTCCATCATGCGCTTGGTGAGTTTCTGGTCTCGAACCAGGGAGACATTCGATGCCAATTTGAAGGGTACCCTGTGATAGTCCTTGTCCCTCTTGTTCGCCGTCGATGCAGAGTCGCCCACTCCTCTGGCTGAAGAAGCATCGGAGGCACGGTGGGAGCTCGGCATCACTTCGACCGGTGCCACCGACTCCGGCTCCACTTTATCTTACTCTCCCTTCCCCTCGACATCAATGATCTCTGAGGGAGGGAACACTATAGCGGAAGCAGTAGCAGCTCTGGCCAGGACCACCACCTTGGGCTCTTCGGCCAGGAGTGGATCACGTCATCTTAACTGCTCAGAAGTGGGTTCAACAGCCCTCCTACTCGACTCGGGAGTGGGCTCAACCACCCTCCTGCCCTACTCAGGGATTGGTTCGGCCCTTCACCTGCTCGACTCGGTTGGCATGGCGGGTGCAGCCCTCGTGTCGCTCACGAAGAAGGAGAGTGTTAGCTCCGAGCTTGAAAAATCAAAGAGAGAGCATAAGAAAGAAAGTCTTGAGCCGAACACACCCAACTCTCGTATTGGGCTGAACCCGACTTTGAAGAGATTCTGCTCTGACAGCAGGACCTCGAGGGAAGGAACCTGATCAGCATGGAACTGGTCATAGATCTACCGATTAGTCACTTCGACTACTGAATCTTGGTTAGGGGAATGATCTGGGTCGCTTCAAACCCAGTCGACCCCCTCGACCGAGGCAAAGAATTATTTACTCTTCCATCCCTTGATGGAAGAGGGGAGCTCGAATTTGATGCCCTTCGGGTGGGAGGGGATAGATCACCACCCCTCCTCGGAAGGGTAGCGTTTCAAGATAAAAAAGATCCTGAATAAAGAGAAACGGGCAACAATCCCATGGAAATGGCAAAGAACTATGAAGCAGAAAATTGTCTTAACAGCATTGGGGACTAGCTGAGCTGGAACAAGGTGATAGTTGCTCAACACGGACAGGAAGAATGGATGGAAAGGAAATCAAAGGCCCCCTGCGAGCGTTTCCTCGTAGAGGGCAATCCAGCACGGGCCACTGGAGGTGACCCGTTCCCCTGGTCGAGGGTCCAAGAGCTGGACATACTTTAGGACACTATAGGTCTCCCAGATGGTCGCAAGTTCCTCAGCAGTGATCATTGAAGCAACCCAGCCGAGACTTGTCGACCGAGAGGGTTCGGAGAGGGGTTCAAGTGGAAGAGGATATGGAGGGCAGGCCCTAGGCTCCCTAATCACAATCCCAGTGGGGTAGGGCCTCCTGCTGAACTCGAAGTGCGTCTCTTCCTCCTCCTCATCGGAGGAAGAAGGTGGCCTCGATCAAGAAAGCCCAGCCTCAGCTTGGTTGGTTGAAGGATGGAAGTTAGGACCAAAGCAAGACATTGGGGAGATGAAGACTAAGTCGAAGGGTGAAGAAGGAAAAGAAGAGGAAGAAGACGGGCAAAGTCCGGGAAGATCCTAGCCCTAGAAGAAAGTTCTACCTAGCCAGAAGAGGGAGAAGGAGATGAACATGGCTAACCTGGGAAGACACGAATAGCCGGGGGAGAAGAAGAAGCTCTGGTGCGATGGCGAGCACAAGAAGATTTGAAAGGAGATGTATTTTGAGAAACTACCTTTCTTTTCGAAGTGACCAGATGCCTAACCGTACCGTTACAACTCCACCACCGACAGATCTATGCCACGTGTCAGCAATCAGAGAATAAGATGCCTTGCTTTGACCATGGTCACTTTGAATTCTATGCTAGCAATAGTGCTCCTCGGACGTGACCACATGGCTCCTCCGTATTGGTTTGGAGAACCACCTCATGAAGCACCGGTGATCGTAGCTATTATAGCACTGGATTTTTACCTTTCCACATCAGCATCGCATTTACTCTCTTCGCCCCGAGCACCGCATGCCAACAGGACTCGGGAGTGGGGGGCAAGTGATGTGGCGGGATCGCGGACATGGAACCCATGTCAGACATAGTAGGGTGCCACGTCAGATGAAGTTGCCACATTAGATTTTTTCTTTCCAGACTCCTTCACTTGGCTGTGCTCTCTTCGGGTCAAGACACCGTGGCCGAAGTCGAGCTCTGCCCCTCCTTCGCCTAGCTATGCTCCCTTCGAGTCAAGATGCCATGGCCGAAGTCGTGCTTCGCCTCTACTTCACCCGGCTATGCTCCCTTCAGGTCGAGATGCCATTGCCAAAGTCGAGCTCTGCCTCTCCTTCACCAAGCTATGCTCCCTTCAAGTCGAGATGCCATGGTCAAAGTTGAGCTCCGCCGCACTTTTGCCTAGCTGCACTCCCTTCAGGTCGAGATGCCATGGCCAAAGTCGAGCTCCACCTCTTTTTCACCCGGCTGTGCTCCCTTCGGGTCGAGATGCCATGGCCGAAGTCGAGCTCTGCCTCTCCTTTGCCAGGCTACGCTCCCTTCGGTTCGAGATGCCATGGTCGAAGTCGAGTCTGCCTCTCCTTCACCTGGCTACATCCCCTTCGAGTCAAGACATCATGGCTGAAGTCGAGCTCCACCTCTTGTTCACCCGGCTACGCTCCCTTCGGGTCGAGATGTCATGGCCGAAGTTGAGCTCCGCCTCATATTCGCCCGGTTGCACTCCCTTCGGGTCGAGACACCATAGTCGAAGTCGAGCTCTGCCTCTCCTTCACTAGGTATCACTCCCTTCGGGTCGAGATGCCATGGCCAAAGTCAAGCTCCGCCCTTCCTTCGCCTGGCTGTGCTCCCTTCAGGTCGAGATGCCGTGGCCGAAGTCGAGCTCCGCCTCTCCTTCCCCCGACTGTGCTCCCTTCGGGTCGAGAAACCATGATCGAAGTCGAGCTCCACCTCTCTAAGCTAGGCTGCACTCCCTTCGATTCAAGATGCCATGGCTAAAATCGAGCAACACCCCTCATTCGCCCGGCCACGCTCCCTTTGGGTCAAGATGCCATCGTCATAGTCGAGCTCCGCCTCTCCTTTGCCCGGCTGTGCTCCCTTCGGGTCGAGACACCATGGCCGAAGTCGAGCTCCACCTCTCCTTCGCCTGGCTGTGCTCCCTTCGAGTCGAGAAGCCGTGGTTGAAGTCGAGCTCCGCCTCTCCTTCGCCTTATTGTGCACCCTTCGGGTCGAGACACCGTCTCAAAGTCAAGCTCTGCCTCTCCTTCACCAGGCTACACTCCCTTCAGGTCGAGACGCCATGGCCAAAGTCGAGCTCCGCCTCTCCAGATCAGCTACACCTCGGACAGAGGGACCCGTAGTAGAAGGATGTCACCGCCTCCTTAGATGGTGATGAGCTGCCCGAGGACCATAGAGGAAGCGCCTACCAGGCCATAATGATAGTCCCAGCTACCACTTATACCTAGAAGAAAAGAGTTCCCTGATCAAGGTGCTACACTCCCTACCAACCATCTGCACCCCTTAGAAGAGGAAGTCAACTAGCAGATTCGGATTCAGGAGGTGTTTATTTGTTGATCGAAGCTCTTCCATGCTTCTCAAATTGGAGCGATGAGAAGGAATGTTAGTGCATACGGTACTGTTCCCTATCATGGATGGAAAAAGGCTTACCACGCACGGCACCGGGCATCGATGCACGCACCTACAAGTGAGGGGAGCATCCCAAGGTAAGCAGCGCGCAATGATCCTAGCTAAAAATGGATCCTCCAAGGTTCGAACAAGGTAAGTCAATCAAAGGGGCGAGCAAGCAAATGGGCAAAGGGGATAGTCCATAGGAGAGCCACCACTCTAGGCTACCGGAGACCCACGGAAAGGGCCTCGACGGACACAGGCACCCAGCTCGGGCTCTCCTCCACTTCCACTCCCTCGCTCTGCTCTTGACCCACTCACTCTCTCATTTCACAAGGTTCTCCTCCTAGCATGGAGTCCACCTTCAGGGCTCGATCGAGAGGATCTATTCCCTTGGATCACCACTGACTTGAGTATCGGAGTGCCCCCACCGGGATCACCGGCCTGGGTCTCTTACTCTGTTTTGCAAGTCCGAAAGTCCGAGCAGGATCCTAAGCAACTGGGGCACGGTCCGAGGCCATCTTCAGCTATAGGCCACGGTGATCGGGTGGCAATAGTAAGAAACCAAGTCTTGCTCATTTCAAGATTTGGAGATGTCCAACCTACGTCAAAAGACTAATGGCAGATACATTGGAATCTAGATCTATGAAAGCTCGGTTTATAGGATATCCTAAAAAAACTTTAGGATATTACTTTTACCTTCCAAAATATCATAATATGATTATGAGCAGACATGCCACATTTCTTGTAAAACAGTTTATTCAGGAAGGTAGTAGCGGGAGGTTAATTGAGCTCGATGAGAAAGTTTCTGAAGAGCAGCCAGCTAAAGATCAGATCGAATCCAATCAACCAATTCACATAAATGCTCTTCCACCTTGCAGGTCTACTAGAGTCTCCAAACCTCGTGAAAGGTACTTAGGTATCCTTACAGAGGATATAAAGGAAATGTTCCTAGTTGGGGTCAAAAATCAATTAATTGATCCTAAGACTTATGATGAGGTGATGTCAGACATCGACTCTAAAAAATAGTTGAATGCTATGAAGTCAAAAATTAAATCAATGCATTCTAACCAAGTATGGTCCTTAGTGGATCCACCAAAGGATATTGCACCTATTGATTGTAAATGGATCTACAAAAGGAAAATAGATACCGATGGTAAGATAGAGACCTTTAAAGCTAGGTTAGTAGTGAAAGGGTATAGTCAACATGAAGGCATTGACTATCATGACACCTTTTCACCAGTAGCTATGCTAAAATCCATCCGTATATTGCATGCAGTTGCAGCATATCATGATTATGAGATATGACAGATGGATGTGAAAATTGCATTCCTGAATGGATATCTTGAAGAAGATATCTATATGGAGCAACCTTTGGGTTTTACTTCCAATGATGAAGATCAAAAGGTCTGCAAGCTACATAGATCAATCTACGGATTAAAGCAAGCTTCTCGGGGTTGGATTACTCTTTTTAATGATACAATCAAATTGTTTGATTTTATCAAGAATGAGGATTTGCCATGTGTTTACAGGAAGGCCAATAGGAAGGCGGTGATATTTTTCATATTGTACGTGGATGACATCCTCCTTATTGGGAATGATATTTCTATGTTGACTTCGATCAAAAGTTGGTTATCTAGGAAATTCTCTATGAAAGACTTAGGTAAAGCATCTTACATTTGTTGGAAATTGTATCCTAAAGTCAATCATCTAGGCTATCGACGGTTGTGCTATCTTGTAACTGTGTATGATTTTTTAATGAATAAAAGTTATTCTTCTTTGGCTGTTCATCATATTTATATTTTCCTGAAATGAACTCTTGTATGATGGAGTCCTTAGAACTACATTCTTTTGATATAGAGAGGATATATCAAGTAGTTCTTAAACTAATTTATAACCAAATGATACATTGTTATAGGACGACAATGTATCAAGTGTAGATTGTTGTATGTCACATTTGTTGGTTGTCCTCTTAACCAAGGAGTATGGAGACACTGGTGTGACATAAAAGTGAGATGTGTGACATATCGCTGAACGTGACCATCTACGGAGCTCCCTTCTATCAAAGGGTTGCTCTCAAAGGGATATGGATATATGTGTCCCTCATACCTGAGGTCATCATGGTAGCTTGCAAGCAACTCACTATACTTTGGTGTCAAACTACCTGAATTTCTAATCTAGTGATGGAAGGTTTCTGGGTATAGTCAAGTACTTATGGAGCAGTGGTGGATCAAGATGGAATTGACCTCTCCAAATAGTTTGAAGTGAATGACTCACTATGTCTCAATTTAGCAAATCCTTGGCCAGGGTAGTTCTTGTGATGAGTCATAGAACTTGTAAAGTTGAGACATGATCTAGATGGACCATATTAGGGTTGGTAGTCGAACCATAGATCATCCTGAGCATTATGAGATCAAGGGATGTATTATGCTGTAACCATAAGCTAGAGGTTCTTATGAGGTGCTCTGCATCTTCAACCTATCCGGACATTGGGTATCATTGCTAGATGAGGACTTTGATTGGTACTGGAAATGTTCTAGAACTACAAACTTAGTGTTCGAACCTATGGGTCACACACCATAGGGGTTTCTATCTGATCTTAAGGCTGATCGATGATTGAGAATAGTTTGCCATCACTGGAGGTCAATATGATTGACCATGTTCCAAGTGCGACACTTGGATTTTTGTAAGTGTCGACACTTGGGAAAGTGTCAACACTTGGCTTTTTATAAGTGTCCACACTTGTTATGACAAGCAAAATTCTTGGAAGAATTTTCTGGAATGTTTGACTTCGAATTTTGAATTCGAAATTCAAACTTTTTGGGCATTTTGGCTCTAAGCATTCATGGTATGATGGTTATACTTACCTTTTTGGCTTGGACTCATTTGGAATGCCCCTTGACTCTCTCCCCCAATCACTCCTCTTTCCTATTTCTCTTCCTCATGGCTACTCCTATAAATGAAGGTCATTGTAGAGGCTGCTAGGGGTTACAATAGCAAGAGAAAAGAAAAGAGAGAAAGAAGAAGGGTTTAGTGAGGACTAGGGATTGGGTGTGAGAAACTTAGCATTCAAGCTAGGTCTTGGGAATAGTATTTCTTGGGAAGGGTTCCACCACTCCTCCTTGTCTTCCTGGAAGAAGAAGATTAGCCTGAAGGATCTCGAAGAGCTAGCACTCTGAAGGAGTTGATCAGAGTCGAGCCCTGGTGTGGATCACCTGTAAAGGCCAGACACTTGTATAGCTCGAGTGCCCTCTTCCTTCTTCTCGGTACTTTTAGAGATATTAAGGTATGGTACTTTGTATCTTTGTATTTTTCTTTCTATTGATGTTTTGCTTGCGTGCTAGATCATTATGCTAGATCCTGTTGCGGGCAGATCGGTAGATCGTTTTGATCTATCTTCCGAGCCTTTCATTGTGCATGTTTTAAAATTATTTTAAAATGCATCCTTTCTGCCCTGCTTGCATGAACTGCTTCACCTTCAATTATATCAGAGCAATATGTTCCTTTTTGCAGTATAATGATGCTAGCATGCTTTAACATCACCTTTCTTAAAGTACTTGGATTGAGTGCTTCACCATGGCTGTCTAGTCATAGGAGAGAAGTAGGGCTACAAGACCCTCTCTTCCCATTCAATGGGGCTCCTATGGCATGTAGGGGTGCCGATGTGATTGACTCTTGAAAAGGAAAAGAAGAAGGAAAATGTAGATTAAAAATTATTTTAATCTAATGACATGATCATAAGACAACTTTAGATAAGATCTAAGAGTTATGTTTTGATCGGATTTGTTTAAAGTTTGGAGAAACTTTGGATTTGAAATCACTATTTTTTTCCTGTCTCAGGTTGAAGTGTCGACACTTGACAAGGAAGTGTCGACACTTGGGCTAGTGAGTCGACACTTGGCCTTGGAAGTGTCGACTCATGAGCGAGTACAGAGAATCTAGGACACTTGGTCTTGGAAGTGTGACTCTTGAGCGAGTACAGAAAATCTAGTGTTCTATTTTTCCTCCTATCTCAGGCCTGGTGTCGACCCAAGTGTCAACACCTAGTGTCGACACTTGCTCCTGGTGAGTCGACACTTAGGGTAAAAATGCAGAAAATTAATGAATTTAAATTTTGATTTATTGTAAAATTATTTTATATTTGTAAATTAAAATTATTTTAATTTAATTTAAGGCTATTGAACTTAATTGAGAATTAAGAATGACTAAGAATTCTAGAAATGTGATTCAAAGATTTTAAATCATTTCAATAAGCCTTAAGTGTCATGGGTTAGCTTTTATTAGGTCCTTGATTGGGTTAGACCTAAGTTTAGATGCATTGGACTAATTAGAGAACTAATCTAATCAAATGTTGAGTTAGGATTTCTTCTCTTTAAATCTCTTTAATAGTTAGATTGATTAGTCCATAAATCTAAATGGACCTAATTTTTGGCTCAGTGAAAGCCTAAGTCTTTAGGCTAGTCTAATCGACTTTGATGAATCGATTGGTCTCTAGGTAAGTTTGGCATATTGATCATGGTTCTTTGGGGCTACCTCTTACCTACCCAACTCTATTGGTGTCTAAGGCAAGATGGTTAATGGCGGAACCCAACCCATGATCTCACTTACCTGGCCAATATGGTCAATCAGGATTGATTGGATAGCTCATTGACTCGTGTTAACCCTTGTAACCGAAGGTTAATCAGTCTTGACTGATTTTAGGTGCCCATGGATCATTAGTTATGTGAAACCCTCCTTGTTTGCTGATTTAGTCAGTGGGAGGTTGATCCATGTCTTCTCATCTCTTCATCTATCACATTAAAGTTAAACCCTCTAAATTATTAGGTCCTTAAAAGGACAAAGTTATAGAGATAACCTAGTCCAAGCCTTCCATTAAGTGGGATGGTAATGGTTCCAGTAGTTCGGTGTTCATCAGCAGATCCAAAGATCGGGTGTTCATCGGGCTATTGGAATTGTTGTTCCTAATATGATGGCTCGGTGCGACTCTCTTAACGGTGGTCAGGTGGGCCGGCCAAAATCGAGCTTGACTATTCATTAGTTAGAAGGATTGAATTTTGTCATGTTAATGGTTGGACCTAACCAGGTCCTTCAATAGGAGGCCCAAAGGCTGATTGAAGTACACCTTGAGGCAAAACCCAAATACTAGAGGTTACTTGAAGAAATAATCGGTTAAAGAACCTACCTTTAGACATGCATGGGTGGGCTAGCCAAAGTCGGGCTTATGTGTTGTCTATTAGACTCTGATACCCACTAGGGAATTAAAGTAATTCCTCGGATTGGAGGTAGAGGCTACCAATCTGATCAAAATAGTGGGAGGGACCTTTAGACTAAAGACCATGTTTTTAGGTTAATAATTAATATACACTAATTAGCTTTGGTTTTCCTTTCAGATGTCTTCCAACCTGTCACTCCGATCTCTTCTCAACAACGAGAAGCTTAATGGACCCAACTTCGATAGCTAGTATCGAAGGCTCAAGATTGTCATGGAGCTTGAACGGATCTTGTTTGTGATATCGGATCTGGCACTTAAAACCCCTACTCCCAATTCTCGAGGTTCGATCGGATATACTTATTAGATGTGTTTCTCTAACAAGACCACTATATGATGCATAATGTTGGCAGCAATGAATGACGAGTTCAGTCGCAAGTTCAAGGAAGCCCAGCTGGAGGAGTTCTTAAAGGTTGAAGGAGTCCTTTGGCACACCTGATGATGTAGAGAGGTACAAGGTCTCCTGTGCCATCTACAATGCACGGATGTGTGATGGAGCCTCGATCACTGATCATGTATTGTACATGATCGAGATTATTGAGCACCTGGGCAAGCTCGGATGTTCCTTGCATGAACAGCTTGGGAAAGATGCAATTCTGAATTCCCTCCCCTCTTCTTATCTAGATTTTCTCAATCATTATAGAATGAATAAGCCTGTAGTGAACTACCACGATTTATTGGGGTTGTTGCAGACTTTTGAGAAAGACCACCAACTAAACAAAGGGGTGGTGAATCTAGTAGGAGGATCTTTGGAATGGCATCATCCCTTTAAGAAAGGGAAAATGAAAAATAAAGTAAAAAAGGTGCTAAATGCTTCTAGGCCCAGTCAAGCCAAGAGGATGAAGGCTGATCAAAGCCATGCGGAGTGCTTCTTCTGCAAAAAGCAAGGTCTCTGGAAGAGGAACTGTCCTCTTTACATTGCATCCCTTGACCCGAACAGGTCCAAAAAGAAAAAACAACAGGATGGTCCTGGACAAAGTATTTATAAGATAACACCTAGTAGTTTTTCTATCTGCGATACTACTAACTGGGTATTGGATACTGGAAGTCCAATTAATATTAACAATTCTTTGCAGAGACTTCAAGTTAGTAGGAGATTCAAGGACGGTGATAGATTCTTGAACGTGGAAAATGGAAGCCGAGTTCTAGTCCTGGCGTTGGGAGTCCTCAAACTTGTTTTCAAGTCCTGTACTATCATTTTGAACAAGTTTCATTTTTGTCCATCTTTAATTTTGAATGTCATTTCTGTAGGCCAATTGGCCATGTATGGTTATGAACTATCAATAAAGAATGATATTTGCAAAATCATTTGGAATGGTTCTGTAGTTTTGAGTGGACAAATGCATGATGGCATTTATGTACTATCTGATGGGCTTCGGTGACACAGCGGATGGTAGAATTTCAAAATTTTTATTTGAAAAATATAAGAAATCGAAACCCTGATCTAGAATCCCTTGAGCATAACAATTAACTAATCATATAATGAGGTTTAAGAAGAATACCTGATACACTATAACCTTCTTCTTTCCACTAGGCACACAAGTGCATGCTTTCTAGAGGTGATCCACACGAGAATTGAACCAAGGAGACACTACTTTGCTTCCTTAAACCACTAGGACTCTTTGGCAGCCTTCCAAGCCTTCTGCAGCCTTTTCTTCTTTCCCAGACTAATACACCCCTGACAAGCACTCTGAACCCTCTCCTAAACTCTTCTTACTTATACTTAACACTTCTTTTTTCTCTTCCTAAGCCCTTGTCTTAATTTGGCAGACTTGTCTTAAAGAAAGAACAATGTCTTAACAAGGGAAGGAAGAGACAAAGAGGATAAGTGCAAGAATGTAAAAAAGAAAGGATAGAATAAATTATGATCTCAGTAAAACACCGATGGGTTTATATAGGAAAGCAAGAGGCGTGGGATAAGGCTCTTCATCAGCCCTTGATATGCTTTTCATCAGATCAAATAAGACCCTTCAATGAGAAGGAGTCTTTTGGATCTAAGAATACATCCTTTCATGTGCCATAAGACTTATCTGCATCTCTTCGACTTAACTGGAGATTTTTCTTCATGCCATGTGGCATGCAACCGACTGATAAGAAGGTAAGCAGCATGAAAATGAAGAGACATATCCCTTCAATTAATAAAACTATCCATTTAAATTTGAATTGGTGCGGCAACCATGAAGAGTCGCGACTCTTCATGTTGCGCGCGCCAATTCCTTCCTTCCTTTCCCTTTTGTACGGTTAAGAGGCTGAAGGAATGGGTGTTAGGATAAGTGGAGAGACTCCTTGCTTATCTGGAAACCACCTTCCCAAAGCAGAAGGACTCCTTTCCTTCTTTCACGCCATATAATACTAGCGCAAACACCAAAAGGCGCCAAGAGTCCAATCTGGTTTGGACTCTTCATAAATCCAAGATAAAGGCTGATAAAATCCAAGTAAAATCAGATTATTTGATCCCACTTAGGACACAACCCAATCTAGATTTGTCATAAATTGGTTTGCCCAATTAGCAAGCAAATAGACCCAATCTATTTGGGTTAGGAATTAGGCTAGCATACATATGCTATTATGCAATCTAGCTAGCCAATTAGGATTAATTAACCCTAATATAATATCCAATAAATCCCCAAGTTAATTCTCATATGTGTATGACCCTTTGGGTTCCATATCTAGCCAGCAGTAGGTCTGGGTCCAAGCCGATTCGATTCAATCGGACCCATTTGACCTAATTAGGTCAAATTGAACTGACCCAATATGCCAATTCGAACCAACATTCAAATTGACTCATGAATCTAATCTAATTGATTCATGATAACCTACATGACATAATTGATGCCTAGCAACGTGTCTTGCCTACCCAGAAGATGAGAAATTTGATGAAAATTATCAAAATACCCTTCAGTGGAAAGTTAGCATGCAATTCAATATCTTCATCTCCTTTTATCCCGAATATGTGATGGGTATGGATTAATGTCAAACCCTAGCACTTAGTCATTTCGAATGTCAATTTGATAATGATGACTCTATTGATGACCGATTAGAAAACCTTTTCTAATCTCATCCTGCTTTGATCAAAGACACCATGAGTCATCAATTGAAGAGATTTCTTGAGATAATATTTCCTCTTACTAGGAATGATCGATTCCTTGTTGATCCACTCTCATCCTTCATACACCTTCCACCATATTCGAGAACATCCCGTGCATAACTCAATGTCATGAATGGATATGAATCAAAACATGGCTTAGTGTGCATAAGGATCTAAGGTGATCTCAGGTCTAAAGATCCCTTGCACAACTTCCACTATGAGAACTTCCTTTTGACAAGCAGTAAGGCATCCATAAGAAGTTCTTAGTGCATATCAGCTCAGTGAACTCATGTCTACAATGAGCACCTATATCCTTATATTAGTGTCTCTACACTAGTGAAGAGAAGTTCAACCACCCTCTCTTAAGAGCATACATAGGATATTGTTGCCCAGATATGGTGCCCAAGAGGGGGGGTGAATTGGGTATTTAAAAATTTAAGGCAATATATGTGCTATCAAGTTTTAAGGTGAAGAGTGATAGTGCTTTAAGAATTGTACAACGGAAGCAATGAAATAAAATGGTAATTAAAGAGCTAAAGAAGTTAAAGAGAAAGGCAATGCAAACACACAAGAAATATAGTGGTTCGGTGCACCTAGCACCTACATCCACTCCCCAAGCTCCACTTGGGAAATTCACTATAATCTTTAGATTACAGCCGACTTGTTTTACCAGGCTCACAAGTCAAAACCTTACACACTTGTTTTGGCTTCGGGCTAACAAGCAACCCTAGTTGGTTTTATCAATTGGATCACCAACAAACCTTACTCACTTGTTTTGGCTTCGGGCTAACAAGAAACCCTAGTTGGTTTTATCAATTGGATCACCAACAAACCTTACTCTAGTTTCAAATTCCCTTGAAACTAGCCAAAGACAAAAGAGTATGAATACAATGAATTAAAAACTAAACAAACTCCTTTTGAGCAATAATAAATTCGTTGAAGCTCTTGATGGAGACTCTTCAAGCCTTTTCCCTTGGAATCTTTGGACCTCACTAAATGCCAAACACTTGAATGTTGGATTCCTCAAAGATGGAAGACTTTTTGGCTAGGGAATCTCTTGGTTTTCTCACTCTTTTTGCTTGGAAGTGATTGAAGGCTTTGTACTTTGAATCAACACTTTTCACTTTGTCTCCTTGTCTTTTTTGAAGTTTGGTGGAGGTTAAATACCTCATTCATGCTGAAACAACTCCACAAGACCGTTAGATTCAAAAATATGGCCGTTTATGGCCGTTAGAAATCAAATCAGAAGTTCAGAAAAACTAGCCGTTATGCCATGAGTCGACCTCATGAGTCGACCTCTGGATCAAGTGTCGACCTCATGAGTCGACCTCCAGTAAAGTTTAGGCAAAAGTTCAGAATACCATAGTTCTGCCCATTTGAATTCTCAGGCTATGAGTCGACCTCTGGTGTCGACCTCTGGACAGGTGTTGACCTCTGGTGGTCGACCTCTGAAGCGTGCCACTGAGACTTTGCCATGCCGGCCATGCTGAACTTTCCTTTTCTTCATGAGTCGACCTCTGGTGGTCGACCTTTGACAAGGTGTCGACCTCTGGTGGTCGACCTCTGATCTGAATTTTTCTGAAACTCTTTGAGATGTGCGTGCCATGCTTGAGTTTCTTTAAGCCTTTATTTCTTTTGTCAAATATTTCTTAACAAGAAGGTCCATTATGAGAATTTTGATCTTGTTCAAGGTAGAAGAGCTCATTTCCAAATCAGGTAAACTTAGTTTCATCATTGTCCTTATGATACTCTTTTTGAATAACCTAAGTCCTGAAACTTTATCTTGAGATTAAACATTAGTCCAAACATATACTCAACCTTTTGTTAATCATCAAAACTAAGGAGTCAAAGCCAACAGATATGCTGGTCTTTCCAGAATTATCGATCCCCTAATCGATAATCCAACAACCAGGAACATTCTAGATTAGGGTTTATAGGAATTTAGATCTCACTGTTATGATCTTCATCATAACTCTAATTCCATTTTCCTAACCTACGAGGTTCACTATAATCTATTAATCAGACATGGCAGTATGATGAAAACTAAATGTCTTTTATTAATACATAAAAATGTCAACATGAGTTTAAAAGTTTACAGAAATGCCCTTACAATGATTAGCTTTTAGGGCATTATTCTTTCAATCTCCCACTTGCACTAAAGCCAATCACCCTTACATTTAATACCCATATATTCTAAGTGATGATCAAACTGCTGCTAGGGTAGTGCTTTAGTGAATGGGTCTGCTATATTGTTATTTGTATCAACTCGTTCAATGGAAATATCTTGTCTTCCTATGATCTCTCGAACGAGGTGGAAGCATCTCAGAATGTGCTTGGACTTATGATGAGACCTTGGTTCCTTAGCTTGTGCAACAGCTCCAGTGTTGTCACAATAAAGTTGCACTGGTTGTTGTATTTCAAGAACAAAGCCCAATTCCGTAATGAATTTCTTCATCCAAACAGCTTTCTTTGTGGCTTCACTTGCAGCTATGTATTCTGCCTCAGTGACCGAGTCAGCTACAGTTTGCTACTTTGTACTCTTCCAACTTACTACTCCACCAAATAGGGTGAAGACATACCCTGAAATGGATTTGCTATCATCAGGATCTGATTGAAAACTAGAATCTGTATATCCTTCAAGTTTTAATATGATCCTCCAAAGATTAGAAAAACATCCTTAGTCCTTATTAGCCAAGGAACAAAAGTTGTTCGTCATTCTTAGAGCTATCTTTTTGGAAAAGGAGTTTCTTGGTGAAGGGACTGTAGCCACTAAGATTGAACTTAGTGAATTTCAACAAGTAGAAGAGCCGATACACTTATGGGACAACATAGAACCGGTTGTGATTAGATCACACCTAGAGCCCACTCAGGAACCATTAAGGAGATCCGGTAGGGTACCGAGTCAACTGGACAGATACTATGGTTTCTTGGCCCGGGACAGTGATCCCATTGAACTCGATGAGAACAATGAGGATCCAATCACCTATATGGATGCGATGCAGAGGCCCGACTCTGAAAAATGGCTATGAGCCATAAGATCCGAAATGGACTCCATGGAGATCAACAATGTATGGACATTGGTTGATCCACCTGAAGGGATAAAATCTATTGGATGCAAATGGATTTTCTAAAGGAAAAGGGGCGCAGACGAGCAGGTGGAGACCTATAAAGCTTGTCTGGTAGCCAAATGATATCATCAATGTTATGGTATTGACTATGACGAGATGTTCTCTCCTATGGCAATGCTCAAGTCCATTCAGATCATGCTTGCTTTAGCAGCACACTTTGATTATAAAATCTGGTAAATGGATGTCCGAACAGCTTTCCTGAATGGTGAGCTAGAAGAGAAGGTGTATATGATACAACTTGAAGAGTTCACATCCATAGACGAGTCAAAGGTGTGCAGGCTTCAAAAGTCAATCTATGGACTGAAGCAAGCATCAAGGAGTTGGAACATGCAACTTGATAAGTGTATCAAGTCGTATGGCTTCGTTAGGAATGGAGAATAACCTTGCATTTACAAATGGGCTAATGGTTCTGTGATTCTATTCCTTGTGCTATATGTGGATGACATTCTCTTAATCGAAAATGACATCCCAGCACTGCAAGGGATAAAGGTCTGGTTGTCATCTCAGTTTTCTATGAAGGACTTGGGTAAAGCCTCTTACATACTGGGCATGAAGATCTATAGAGATAGTTCTAAGAGGCTTTTGGGATTGTCCCAGTCTACGTACACTGACACCGTGTTGAAATAGCTCAGCATGAAAAATTCCAAGAAGGGCTTCTCTTGATAGGCACTGGAATTGATCTCTCCAAAAGGAATTGTGTGACAACTCCTAAAGATAGAGAGCATATGAGTAGAATCCCATATGCTTTGGCAGTGGGTTCTATCATGTACGCCATGACATATACTAGACCAGACATGGCATACTCACTAGCTGTAGTGAGTAGATACCAGTCTGACCCAGGTGAAGCTCATTGGAAAGTGGTAAAGTCCATCCTTAAGTATTTACAAAATACTAAGGATTAATGGCTAATTTATGAAGAATCTGACTTGAAACTTGTGGGGTATACTGAGTCCAGTTTCCAGTCAGATAAGGATGATAGCAAGAGTGCATAAAAATTTATCTTTATCCTGAATGGAGGAGCTGTCTGCTGGAAAAGTCCCAAGCAGCCTACTATGGTGGACTCAGTATGCGAAGCAGAGTATATTGCAGCATCAGATGTGGCAAAAGAAGCTATGTGGTTGCGGAAGTTCCTTTGGAAGCTAGGAGTGGCACCTTCCCTAAATTGATGCAGGAAGACTCTAAGACTGCTAAACATGCATGAAAAATGGTAAAATAATTTTTTTATGATTTTTTTAATTTTATTTGCAGGCCAGATTTCCAAAATAAAGTAAGAATTAGCGAAAAGACTAGCAGTGCAAAGAATCATCAGGTCACAGGCATACTCATGCAAACCAATAAAATATCCATGACCCGAGAGTTGAGAAACACCCGGTTTAGGATAGTTTAACTTCATCTAAATTAGATAATAAGCGAAGGGAAGGTTGCTTACCAGTCAGAGATTAAAATTCAATAACAGCAGGGATCACTCAACTCTGATCGGAGCCTGGAAGATGAAGCTCGATTCCTTGAATCAAATGGCTGATCTGGACCCGGTCTGAAAGCGAAGAAGGCCTCCTCTGGGGAGGTGAAACACCTCGGGGATCCTGCAAGCATCGGGGATAAATCAAAACAGCAAATAAGAAAATAGAAAAAGAACTAGGTTTAGAAGGAATCAGGTTAGGGTTTAGAAGCTGGGCTATTTGAAGCTTGTTGAAGCTCTCCTTGCTTGGTGGCCTAGGGCACTCCTCCTTGGATGTGTGAAGGCTTGGATGGCAGTGATTTAGGGCATGGAAGGATGCTAGGGCAGCAAGGAATTCTCCAAGCACAAGAACACAAACCAAAGAACCAAAACAAAACACCAACACAAGGCAATAACTGAAAATTTCAGCAAGTTGTATGCATAAGAAAAAGATGCTTACAAGAGGAGAAGGAGTTAGGTATTTATAGATTTCCCATGCCCTCACTAACCATGGTTACACTTGGGTTACATGTCTTCTTCTAAATTGGAATACAAGTCCTTTCCTAGCTAGGTTAGAATTACAAAGTTTAAAAGGATTAGAAATCCTTACTAGGTTAGGAATAAACTTGGTCTTCTCCTTCTTCGCTTCAACTTGGACTTGGTCAAACCTCTTTGGACGTGGTCAACACTTCAAGGATGCCTAGGAGGGCATGTTGGGCCTCTAAAAGCAGCAAGGGGCCAACCCAAAGGGGCTTAGGTGCATGGGTTTGGGCCTCTAGAAGCTATGGTGGCCTGGTAGCCTGGTAGCAGGAATATTCCCTAGAATCTTGCTTCTTAAGGGCTTGGGCTTAGCACCTAGGCTTGATTTCTTTGGGATGGGATGCAAGTGGAACTCTGGAATCATGGATGCCCTAGTTTAGGAATAGCTCTTGCATCTGGGAAGGAATTTGGGCATCTGGAAGGCATATGGAAGGAATCAGGGTTTCCGGAAGCATCTTGGATCCTGGGTTGTCATACAAAATCCAATGGGCTGATGTAGTGGCCTCTGACTCCTGAATGTGGCCTGGTGGAACTCCAAAATAGGGTAACCTCCTCTCTTGTACAAAAATTGGGCTCATACTGGACTCATAACTGATGTACAGGACTCAAAATACTAACTAGATTGAGGGTTAAGACAAATCAACTAACCTTAACTTATTACAGGACTCAATTCTAGTTGATTACAAAATTTTACACATGGCTAGGTAAACCAAATAGGGTCCAGTAATCTATGTCTGATCTTGGTGCCCACACCAATTCTCCCGGGGTGGGAGGAACTCGACCTTGTTGAGTGTGGGATAACTTGGCTCTCATTGTGCTCTAGTAGGTCTAGGTTGAGGCGCTGTAGATCCTCACGGGTGATCCACGAGTCCTTTAATTATGGCCGACCTTGCCACTGGACCAAATACCTCTGATAGCCATGATTTCGAGTACATATGGCTTGATCATCTAGGATTCTCTCAATCTTTTTCTCACTATTTGGCCAATTGGTTGATGGACACTCTGGGATGGGTTCTCTCTCAAAGGGAGGGATAGGCTCAAGGGGCTCGCTAGGTATCGTTACTGGCTCCCTAGACTCTATAAGATCTGAGATGATGAAGGTGGAGCTAATAACTAAATCAGGTAGTATCTTACATACAAAGGCATTGGGTCCACAGATATTTATTATCTTGGATGGGCCAGCTTCGTGAGTAGAAAATTCTTTACAACTACAAAATCCCCTGCAAAATTCTTTATTTCTCTTTTGAGAATTAGCCAAGTTGTTAGTTCATTAGTTATGTTCAGCTTTTGACTAATTTCCATATGCATATGCTGTGCAGAGGTAAGTGTAGGTGCAAACATGTAATTCAGGCTGTGCATTTATTGGACTCAACTAATAACTAACAGACTCGACTAAACCTTCCTATCAAAGGAAGTTTATGGGGCTCTATGGGCCTCAACTTTAATAGATTAGAGGCTCTCTAGGTTTAACTCTGGTTTGGTATACACATGAAAATGTGACATAAACTCTTAATAAGTGCCAGAGGGTCTTCTAGAAGTAGGAAGCAAACATGACTGACTCAATGAATGAATGCAATATGCAAACCTCTATGAAATGTAATATAAGGGTTAGAAAATCATGAAAAGTTTCAGAAAAATATAGAAAATAAGAAGTGGATTCAGGGTTGGTCTGGTAGGATGAGAAATAAGGAGATGGATCAAGGTTAATTAGAAAGAGTAGAATATTAGAAGGGATTTCAGGGATGAGTCCTAGACTAATGAGATTTACCTTATGGGCTTGAGGCATATCTAAAGGGTCTGCATAATGGAAGAAGGGGTCATTGATTTCAGGAAAAAGATCAAGTGGTGTCAAAGAGGTGAGTTCATCCTGAGGGCATTGATCTAAAGAGATTAAGTCCTTAATAAACTCTTCTGGTTCATAAATCAATGGACTCGGCTCTCTAATTAGGCTTTCTTCTAGTGGCTCCTCAAGTAAAGCTCTAATAGTGGGACTGGATTCCTCATGGTCTTCTTCCTTTAAGGGTTCTTTCACTATAGGTTGGGTGTGCTTAAAGTCAGCTAACTCTAGGGTGGCTTCTACCTGGGTTTCTACTGGATCAATTAACACTGGGTTGACTTTTAATTGAGTTTCCACTGGGTCAACTAATTCTAGGTTGACTTCATTGGGGTTTGGTTATACTCAACTACTTCTGGGTCTTCTATAGGTACTTCTTCCTTTAGATCTACAATAGACTCATTTTCCTCATACACATCTACCAAACTTGGATTAGCCTCATATATTTCTTCTTCTAGGTCATCTTGGTGTACCAATAAGGTGGTAAGAGGGGTTTGGCTCAAGGAAAATTGACTAAAGTCTGGGGTAACAAGGGTGGGTAAACTAAGGGTTATGGGTTCAAAGGTTATGGGTTCAAATCTAGAGGATCAATCCTATAGGGTTCAGGTTGACTGAGGGATAGTGGGTTACTACTGGGTTCATATCTAGGGACTATGGGTTCCTGGGGTTCAGCTCTATGGGTCTTGCCTAGGGTTCCTACTTAGTTGATTCTTTGGTTCATTTGGTCAAGCTTAGAATCGGATTGGTCAAACCTATGGTATATTTGGGCTAGCTGATTTTGGATTTGGTCAAGCTTGAAGTTCATTTCGGAGATACTCTGGTCACTCATGGCCTTCATCATGGCCTCAAAACTGGAATCCATTATTGGGTTTGGTTGGGGTTTAGACTTTTGATATTGGGTTCTTAATCTAGTGTTCATGCAACAAAACAAATAATCAAAATGAAATGATGTAGCCAAGTATGCAAAAGAAAGAAAAAGCTAATATAATATAGGGTTTCCTAGACCTAGAGCCAGAAACTGGGTGTGTCAGCTCAACTTACACCTAACCCAATAGCTAATCCTTCCACTGTCCAGGTAGGGGGTGGGAGTGTGGGAGGCCCCCCCTGCTTTTGCAGGGACCTAATTAAAAACCACAACACCGCTTAGGTCATTTGACTCTAGATCCCCAGTCTTAGACACCAGTTTTCAGTAATTGCTAAAAGGTTAAATGCACTAGTTGGCCCACACAGCTCGAACCCGACCTGTTGATGTCTCCTAGCCCACTAGGGCAAATTAGGTCTAATTGATTTTATTTAGGCTTGGATTAGTATGATGATGGTGGTTTTGGGCGTAGGACAGGTTATGAAATCCTGCCTTGATCTGAGATTTTGAGTTGCCCTTAAGATTAGGTTAAAATGATGGCAATCATTGGCCCTAATGCAAGCTAAAACAATCAAAAAATAAAATACTTTTTTACTGATTTATGATGTGTCAAATTAGGTTTAAGTTAACTGGGGTTATCAAACAAAATTTGGCTTGAGAATGGGGGTTTGGTAGGTGATTAGGTTAGGTTGAGTCAAGATGCAGAATGTAGCAGAAATCAATGAATTAGGATCTCAGTTGTTGCAGTGTTTGACATTGATCCCGATGCATAAAAAAATCAAAAAAATTTTGAAACAGAGGATGGACAGTGATGATAAAACCTACCAAATTGCATGCAGAAACAAAATCATATGATGATGCAATCCTAGGGTTTGTTTGGACTACTACAGAAATTATCAGGATTTTGTTAGGATTTTTAATATGCCAACTTTTTAAAATTTAGATTTTCTATAAAATTAACTAAAAATCTTTATAAAATGGAGGACTCAACAGAGAACAATTCATCCAAATTTTAGAGAAAAATAACATTTTTAGATGGTCAAAAATAGATTCAAAATTGATACCGAATGCAGTGGACAGAATGTTGAAATTAGGGTTTATGATTTCAATGCAGATAAAAACTATCCTAAACCCGCTCTGATACCAAACTAATTCCAAAACACTCTAAGACTGCTAAACATGCATGGAAAATAGTAAAACAATTTTTTTGTAATTTTTTTAAATTTATTTGCAGGCTAGATTCTAAAAATAAAGTAAGAACTAGCGAAAAGACTAGCAGTGCAAGGAATCATCGGGTCGCAGGCATACTAATGCAAACCAATGAAATATCCAGGACCTGAGAGTTGAGAAACTCCTAGTTTAGGATAGTTTAACTTCATCTAAATCAGATAATAAGAGAAGGGAAGGTTGCTTACCAGTCAGAGATTAAAATTCAATAACAGCAGGGATCACTCAACTCTGATCAGAGCTTGGAAGACGAAGCTCGGTTCCTTGAATTAGATAGCTGATCTGGACCCGGTCTGAAGGCAAAGAAGGCATCCTTTGGGGCGGTGAAACACCTCGAGGATCCTGCAAGCATCAGGGGTCAATCAAAAAAGCAAATAAAAAAATAGAAAAAGAACTAGGTTTAGAAGGAATCAGGTTAGGGTTTAGAAGCTGGGCTGTTTGAAGCTTGTTGAAGATCTCCTTGCTTGGCAACCTAGAGCACTCCTCCTTGGACGTGTGAAGGCTTGGATGGTAGTGATTTAGGGCATGGAAGGATGCTATGGCAGCAAGGAATTCGTCCAAGCACAAGAACACAAACCAAAGAACCAAAACAAAACACTAACACAAGGCAATAACTCAAAATTTCAGCAAGTTGTATTTATAAGAAAGAGATGCTTACAAGAGGGGAAGGGGTGGTGTATTTATAGATTTCCCATGCCCTCACTAATATGGTTACACTTGGGTTACAAGTCCTCTTCCAAATTAGAATGCAAGTCCTTTCCTAGCTATGTTAGAATTACAAAGTTTAAAAAGATTAGAAATCCCAATTAGGTTAGGAATAAACTTGGTCTTCTCCTTCTTCTCTTCAACTTGGACTTGGTCAAACCTCATTGGATGTGGTCAACACCTAAAGGATGCCTAGGGGTTGTGTTGGGCCTCTAGGAGAAGCAAGGGGCCAGCCCAAAGGGGCTTGGGTGCATGGGTTTGGGCCTCTGGAAGCTGGGGTAGCCTGGTAGCCTGGTAGCAGGAATATTCCCTAGAATCTTGCTTCTTAAGGGCTTGGGCTTGGCACCTGGGCTTGATTTCATTGGGCTAGAATGCAAGTGGACCTCTAGAGTCATGGATGCCATAATTTAGGAATAAGTTATGGCGTCTGGGGAGGAATCTGGGCATCTGGAAGGAATCAAGATTTTCGGAAGCATCTTGGATCCTGGGTTGTCACACAAAATCCAATGGACCGATGTAATGGCCTCTGACTCCTAGATGTGGCCTGATGAAACTCCAAAATAGGGTAACCTCCTCTCTTGTACAAGAATTGGGCTCATACTAAACTCATAACTGATGTACAGGACTCAAAATATTGACTAGGTTGAGGGTTGAGACAAATCAACTAACCTCGACTTATTACAGGACTCAATTCTAGTTGATTAAAATATTTGACACATGGCTAGGTAAACCAAATAGGGCCCAGTAATCTATGTCTGATTCTGGTACCCCCACCATAAATGGTCCTGTTCTGGTGTATCGTGACAGTACTAGAGCCATTGCTCAAGCCAAAGAGCCAAAGTCTCATCATCGCACAAAGCATATTCTGTGGTGCTATCATCTTGTACGGGAGATCATGGAATGAGGTGACATTGACCTTCAGAAGATCGATAGAATGAGAACCCGGCTGACCCCTTCATTAAAGCCATCGAAGTTCAAGAGTTCGACTATTGTAAATGAAAAAAGGGAATGAGATTATGTACCGATTGGCTTTTGTTCAAGTGAGAGTTGTTGGGAATTGTGTCCCAAAGCCAATCATCTAGGTTATAGACGGTTGTGCTATCTTATAATTGTATATGATTTTTTAATGAATAAAAGTTATCTTCTTTGGTTGTTCATCATATTTATATTTTCCTGAAATGAACTCTTATATGTTGGAGTCCTTAGAACTACATTCTTTTGATAAAGAGATAAAATAGGACTGCCAGGGCTAAGAAATTCTAGACCATAAGCATGCAGAAAGACCCTCAAAAGAGATAAAATAGGACCGCCAGGGCTAAGAAACCCCGGTAGGACTAGCTCTTCTGTAATAACTTGATCTAGAGGGTTAGGGTGTGTGTACCTGGCAATGATTACTGCAGCTTTGGTGATGAGATCACTTGTCGCTCCTGGATGCGGCCTGGAAAGTCAAGCTGAAGACCTGCGGATCTGTCGAATTTTCATCCGTTGACCCGATATCTAGGTAAACAGAACCTTAAAGCCATGAAACTCGAGGGATCTGCAAAATACCTAGAGAGGGCTAGAAGATGATAAAAAAGATGCCTAGATGGCTGAAGGAAACGAGAAAGAAAGAAAGAGCAGGGGGGGCAAGGATGGGCTGGAAGAAGTAGGGCGGCTAGGGTTTGATAAATAGGGCCTCACACCCCTCGATGCTCAAAAAGCAAAGGCAACACTCCCTTATGGAGCTCGATGTTCACAAGAACAAAGGCAAAATAGAAGAAAGAACACTCAAATCCCCTTCAAAATTCATACATTCATTCATTCAATCAATCAATCAAATTATTCAATCATTCAATAGTTACAAGAGGGTGGAGGGGTGGTGTATTTATAGGCTCACCTAGGTCCTCTCCTTGTTAGGATTGGATTACAAAGCTACTTAGGATGAGGAATACATAGTTTGATTAGGAAGAGAATTACAAAATGACTTAGGACTAGGAGTACATAATTTGAATAGAATTAAAACTTGATTCCTAGTTGGATGTGGACTTCTCTATCCTTCTTGGACATGGTCAAAGGTTCCTTAGACTTGGTCAAAAGGCTCCTCTTGGGCTTGGACACCTACTTGGATTGGGCATGGGCTTTTGGGCAGGAAAGGGGCATCCTCCAAATGGGCTTGGGCGGTCTCCAAAGAAGGCTTGGCTTATGGGCTCGAAAACCCTGGGCACCCACCTTAACTTGGACTTGGGGAAGGCCCGGGGTGCCATCTCCTTCTAAGGTTCTAGGCTTGAGAGGGCTTCTAGGCTGGGGTGCCTGGAAGTTGGAATATTTCCTAGGTGCCTGGTATCATCAAGTGTGGAGGCTCCACGGGCTTGGATTCTGCTATGATCTAGGAGGGCCTGGTGAATGCCTTGGCTAGTGATCCTCCTCTTGTACAAAACTAGACTAACACAAACTTATAGGACTCAACTGGACTCATGAGGTTGAGACAGCTCAACTTATTACAGGACTTAATAGGGTACTTATTACAAAACTTGGCTCACTCAAAATTAGACTTCATTGCAGGTCTCAAGTGAGCACAATCTGGCTTAACTGAGTAAAACCCAAATTACTGAACATAAAGGGCTACATTAGGCTCACATGATAAAATCCTTATTATAGGAATTCAAATGTGATGGGGAACCCTAATGCTAGTCATGCAAGAAAATCACTCTTTAGGATGTAAACAAGCTAGGTGTTCATTAAGCATGTATTAAGAAAGCGATTTAAAGATCATAGGGTCAAACCGCGCAACCCCTCATGCTGAAACCAACAAAACAAAGTGAGGTTTAACCCAGGACTCAAGGATTAAGAAACCCTCGATCTTAGGACTTGCACACATTCAATATTGCAGATCTAGAGTATGGAAGAGGGGGGGGAGGAAAAGGGTCCTTTGACAGTATTTGCAACACACGATTGTTCACACGTCCTCGGAAGATGCGACTTGGACGGTCAATAACCAATACACCGAATCAATCAGAAATTCCAAGCTCTTGGTAGTGGCAAGATCGTCTCGGAAGCTCGGTACCGGAGAGAACCCTACAAAACACGAAGGCGGATTAGTTCGGGGTGAAGTATCAAAATAACAACCAAGAAAAGATAGAGGAGGGATGCAAGGAGGTTTTCTGAAATTCGGGCAGTATCGAAGGAGATAAACAGGGCCTCGCGCCTGGCGACGTTGTCAAAGACAACGAAGGGAGTAGAACCTCACGCTCTGCGACATTGCGATTGCAACGAAGGAAGACTCAAGGCCTCACACCTCTCAACATTACTGGAATAATGAAGGCTTTGGAGAAGAGAAGTAGCTGCATTTCATTTCAAAGTTTTTTTTTTTTTTTTTTCATACAAGAGGACCTCCCCTCATTTTATAGACTTAAGAGGGGATCCAATACAAATCATGAAGATCAAAATAGAAAATACAAAAGCTGGGGCTGCTGCAGGCTAATTTGATGGAAGGGGGCTGCTGCAGGTTAAAAGCTGGGGCTGCAGGTGATTTGATGGAAGGGGGGCTGCTGCAGGTGATTTGATGGAAGGGGGGCTGCTGCAGGTGATTTGATGGAAGGGGGCTGCTGCAGGCTAAAAGCTGGGGCTGCAGGCTAAAAGCTGGGGCTGCAGGCATTGACAGCAGGCATTGACAGCAAGCTTGGCTCCCTCATGCTTTAAAAAGCGGAAAAAAATCCCACCTTTGTATCTTAGTTTCTTCATTAAATCTCTCCTTTATAAGGCTTGCTTTAAGATCCACAAAAAAAAGTTCCAAAGTAGATGCCGGGTGCAACAAAATGGTGCCAGATGATTCAAGGCCCGGATCTTCCTATGAGATCCAAAGAGAATTCTGAATTTCTGAGAAGGTGTCCCCACCAATCCTCCTGGGGTGGGAAGAACTCGACTCCGTTGAGTAGAGGTTTGTTCGGCTTTGATACTCCTCCAAAAGATCCGGATCGATACGTTGTAGGTCCTCCCTGGTAACCCATGAGTCCTCTGATTCGGGGCGACCTTGCCATCTTACCAAGTAGCGTTGATATCCATTTCGTCGAGTACTGATAGCTTGATCGTCCAAGATTCGCTCGATCTTCTCTCTTCGCTCAGGCCAATTTAGTGGACACTCTTGGGGAGGTTCTCTCTCAATCAAAGGATCAATCCCGAATGCCTCACTAGGTATTACTGCCGGTTCCCTATACTCAATTAAATCTGAAATATTGAAAGTAGAACTAATGCCTAGATCAGGGGGTAACTCAAGCACATAGGCGTTGGGTCCAACTTTCTCAATAATTTTGAAAGGTCCAGCACTACGGGAATGCAGCTTCTTTACGGTTCCCGAGGGAAACCGTTCTGGTCTGAGTCTTATCATGACATAATCCCCAATAGAAAATTCCTTGAATCGCCTTCTTAAATTAGCATGTCTTTTATAAGCATCATTACTTGTTTTAATCTTTTGAGTGATTTCCTGATGCAGATTTCTAATATGTTGTGCAAAAGACTCAGCTGACTCGGATGCTCTACCATGCAAAGGCAGGGGAATCAGATCAATGGGCTTATTGGGTTGGTACCCAAGGACAATCTCAAATGGGCTTTTACCAGTAGTTCTATTCACAGAGCTATTATAGGCAAACTCGGCTTTTGGTAACAGTAAGTCCCAGTTTTTAATGTTTTCGCCTACAAGACACCTAAGCAAGTTTCCTAGGCTTCGATTCACAACTTCAGTTTGACCATCAGTTTGGGGATGATAAGCAGTGGAGAATTTCAACTTGGTCCCTAACATGTGCCAAAGGGTCTTCCAAAAGTAACTGGTGAACCTAACATCTCGATCAGAAGTGATGGTTTTCGGTAGGCCATGAATCCTAACGACCTCATCTAAAAATAGCTTGGCTACCTTAGAAGCATCGTATGATTGGTTACAGGGCAAGAAGTGGGCCATTTTGGAAAACCTATCAACCACAACAAAAATGGAGTCATGCTTCCTTTGGGTTCTAGGTAATCCTAACACAAAATCCATACTCAAATCCTGCCAAGGGCAACTAGGGACGGGCAAAGGGGTGTACAAACCAGTGTTCTGCTTTTGCTGTTTTGCAACAGCGCACGTTCGACACCTGGCCACAATTTGGGTGACATCCCTTTTCAGACTTGGCCAAAAGAAATGTTCCTCTACAGCTAGGATGGTTTTGTTCTTCCCGAAATGGCCAGCTAAACCTCCTGCGTGTGTCTCCCAGACCAAAAATTCCCTTACAGACGTTCTTGGGATGCATAGCCTATTCTCTTTAAACAGATAACCATCTAACAAGGTGTACTGACTGTGTTCCTTAGATGGTCCGATACTCAAGACTTGATGAATCTTTCCGAAATCAGGACAGGTATCGTACTGCTCTTTAATCTGGTCAAACCCTACAACCTCAGTTCTAACAGTGCTCAGAAGTAAAGATCGGCGGCTCAGGGCGTCGGCAACCTTATTGGCAGTTCCTGCTCGATGTTTCAAAACAAAGGTATACGCCTGGATATACTCTACCCACTTAGCATGTCTAGGGTTCAACTTCTTTTGGGAACTCAGATACCTTAAGGCCTCGTGATCAGAGTACAACACAAATTCATTTGGTAAAAGGTAATGCCTCCAATATCTTAGTGCTTGCACTAAGGCATAAAATTCCTTGTCATAGGTAGAATACCTAAGCTTAGCCTCATTGAGCTTCTCACTAAAAAAGGCTACTGGGTGGTTCTCTTGGCTTAGGACTCCTCCTATTCCTACCCCTGAGGCATCACATGCTACCTCAAACACTTTGGAAAAATCGGGCAATCTTAGGATGGGGGCCTGGGTCATTTTCTCTTTCAGCTCTAAGAAGGCTTTGTCAGCCGCCTTGGTCCACTGGAAGGCTCCCTTCCTAATGCAATCAGTGATGGGTGAGACAACAGTGCTGAAACCCCTAATGAATCGTCTATAAAAGGTGGCTAGTCCGTGGAAACTACGAACTTCAGTAATAGAGGTTGGTATAGGCCACTCAACTATTGACTTGATCTTCTCGGGATCAGCGGCTACTCCTTGTGGGGTCACGACAAATCCTAGGAAGACAACCCTACGGGTCAGAAACTCACACTTCTTAGGATTTGCAAAGAAGCTGTCTTTCCTAAGAGCCGAACACACTAACCTAAGGTGGTCCAGGTGGTCCTTCTCATTCTTGCTGTAAATCAGGATGTCGTCAAAATAGACTACCACAAACTTACTGATGAACATCCTAAGGACCTGGGTCATGATTCTCATGAAAGTGCTGGGTGCATTGGATAACCCAAAAGGCATGACTACCCACTCGTACAAACCATCCTTAGTCTTGAATGATGTCTTCCATTCATCCCCGGGTCGGATTCTAACTTGATGGTAGCCACTCTTAAGGTCAATCTTGGAGAAAATGGTGGCTCCAGCCATCATGTCTAAGAGGTCGTCTAGACGGGGTATGGGAAACCGGTACTTGATGGTGATCTTGTTGATAGCTCGACTGTCGATGCACATTCGCCATGTGCCATCCTTTTTGGGTGTCAAAAGGGCTGGGACGGCACAAGGACTCAAACTCTCCTTGATAAAACCTTTATTTAGCAACTCACTAACTTGCTTTTGGAGCTCTAAGTGTTCTGTGGGGTTCATCCGATAATGGGGCAAGTTAGGCAAGGTGGATCCTGGGACAAGGTCAATGGCGTGCTGGATGTCCCTAAGGGGTGGAAGTTGGTTGGGCAGATCATCTTGAAATACATCCTTAAATTCTTCCAAAACTTCCAAAACTTCTAGAGGGGGTTCTTTTACTGTAGATTCCCTAATCTTTCTAGCAGTCAAGATCCAAATAGGGGAACCTTCTATAATCTCCTTCTGTAGCTCTTTGGCGTTAATTAAATTCAATCCAGGAGTTTTCTTCTTCAAAGAGCTAGCTCCCTTCTTAACCTCATCCTTAGGGGGAACGGGATGGATCACTATCTTCTTTCCTAAGTGGTTGAAGGAACAGGAATTGGTCTTACCGAACAGGGTGGCATCATGGTCAAAAAGCCAGGGTCTTCCTAAGATGATGCTGCTAACCCCCATTGGCAGCACATCACACCACACTTTTTCCTGATACGACTGCAACTGGATGAGGACTTGACACTGGAGCTTGATGGGAATGGAGGTAGAATCTATCCAGGATACTTTGTAAGGGCTAGGATGGGGGACTGGTGTTAGCCCTAAAGTCTTGACGGTGCTGGCGGAAATGGCATTGATACAACTACCACTATCTAAGATAACCTTGCAAACTTTCTCTCCAATCTTAATGAAAGTATGTAGGATGTTGGTCCTACGCCAGTCTTCTTGTTCCTTAGATTGGGCAAGGATGCGTCTAACAACTCCACACAAGGTAGTGGGATCACAGGTTTCCTCATCTCCTTCGTACTCCTCTGCTAAAGTCAGTCCTTCCTCATACACCTCTTCTTCCAACTCATGAACAGTCTCGGGGTTCTCTTCTCCCTCTAAATCACCTATATGGAGGGATCTAGTGGGACATTCACTGGCGTAATGGCCGGACTGGTGACATCTAAAGCAAACGCCAGATTTTCTGGGGACCTCTACAGATTTACCCTTATTGTCTTGAGGTCGGCTGGGAATGGGTCTAACAAGGCTGGGTCTACTAGACCCGGGTCGACTAGGGTCAGTCCGATTTTGGTCAGGTCGACTCAGGTTTGGATGGCCTGGATTAGACTGGGTTGGTCTAGGGTATAGACTCCTAGTGGGTTCGATCTTTCGATAGGCGGGAGTCCTATGAAACTGCTCAAAATCCCTAGCTACTTGGTAGGCCTGCTCTAGATCTTTTACCTCCCTCAGGTAAAGCTCTCTCTTCAACTCCTCTCTCAAACCAGACCTAAATCTAGACAAAATCACAGCCTCAGATTCGTTCATCCCACACCTCATGGCCAACTCATCAAACTGGGCAATATACTCTGTGGCACTCTTGTTTCCTTGAATCAACCTATGCCACTGATCCAAAAGGCGTTGGTGGTAAGACACGGGTATGTACTTTTCCCTAAGCTTGGCTTTTAACTCTCCCCAGGTGGCTATGGGTTCCTGTTCTCTTTGCCTCATTAGTCTCTCAACAGTATCCCAATACATCCGGGCTTGGCGAATTAACCTAAGCTTGGCAAACTTAAATTTCCTACCCTCCGTCATCTCGTACCACTCGAAATACTGGTCCATTTCCTTTTCCCAGTCCAGGTATACCTTGGTGTCTAGGGTGCCATCAAATGTGGGGGCTTCAAGTCTAATGCTCTTAAAAGCCCTATCTTCCAGATCAACAAACTCCCGACGGGGTCTTCTAGGGGAATGATCTCGGCATAGATCAGGTTGCTGGGCCCTCCTAGGATATGGTTCCTCAAATGGGTCAAAAGCTCTCTCTCTCCTAGGGGTAGGTTCTTCGAAAGGGTCAAAATTCCTAGCCCTCCTAGGGTGTGTCATCGAAGCTGGGGTGTCAGAACGCTGCTGCTGGGCTCCCTCTATGGTATCCAATCTAGCCTCCAACTGGTTCAACCGGTTATCCAAGTGACTGGTCAATTGGGCAGATAACTGGGCTGACATTTGGGCAAAATGCTCTGACATAGTCCTTAGTAAAGCCTCTTGAGGATTATCCATAGGTGTCTCAGGTTGGTATGATGTCCCTGCCCTAGTAGACATGAATCAAGCACACAAGCAGAAATCCGACTAAGGGTAACTAGACCTAGAATCTCAACTGGGGCCCAACTCAATGCAACAGGCTACCTTGTAGTAACCCTTATCCTTGGCCAGGTAGATGTAGGGGAGTGAAAGGTCCCTTTCTGCCAACCTTAGACACCAATCGGGGATTGGCCAGGTACGGCGGACCAACTCACAAGCCCTAGATTCACCAACCTAGACACCAAGAATAGAGGCACACACAAGATAGACTGACACAAGAAGTAGACTCGAAGTCTTGACTCGACCGTGTTGGTGTCCCTATGGCTCTCTAGAGCAAAGCAGTACGTTGCTAATTGATTTTAAACTTAAAGGCTTGGGTTCGAAAATGAGGGTGGTTGTTGTGGGCTAAGGAGAGGTAATGAAGTCCTCCCCTTATGTTATGATATTGCCGCCATTAAATAGATTTATCATGAGATGGAATGACACATGCAATGAACCCTAGTCTAATGGTGCAGAAAAGCCAGTGTGTTTCAGTTAGAGGTGGGGAAAAAAATGTTATGCAAAAAATTCTAAAAATTCCAGAAAAATCACAGTAGATACTCAACACATCAATAACATACCAGATGAAAGGATTTAGACAAATAAAACCTATGCTATTCTAAACATGTCTTGGAACATAACTAAAACGGAAGGGTCAGCAAATAGCATGCAGACAGCAGCAACTTTCAGACATTTTAACTTTTTTTGTAATTTTTTTCTGAAGGCAAAATTTTAAATGAAGATATATTACTGAAAATTCTACAAGGAAAAAAATATAAACAAGATAAACTAACTACTTTTATATAGAAATTTAAGTGGATTACAGGCAGACATATATGAAAATAGTAAACAGTAAACAGGACAGCAACGACTTTCAGGAATTTTAATTTTTTTTTTAATTTTTTTATAAAGACGAAATTTTAGACAAAGATAGATAACTAAAAATGCTACAAGAAAAAAAATATAAGCAAGATAAACTAACTACTTTTATATAGAGATTTAAGTAAATTACAGGCAGATATATAGGAAAACAGAAATCTTGATGTGTAGAGACTGAAAACAAGTCCTAATCTAACCTGCTCTGATACCAAATATGATGGGGAACCCTAATGCTAGTCATGCAAGAAAATCACTCTTTAGGATGTAAACAAGCTAGGTGTTCATTAAGCATGTATTAAGAAAGCGATTTAAAGATCATAGGGTCAAACCGCGCAACCCCTCATGCTGAAACCAACAAAACAAAGTGAGGTTTAACCCAGGACTCAAGGATTAAGAAACCCTCGATCTTAGGACTTGCACACATTCAATATTGCAGATCTAGAGTATGGAAGAGGGGGGGGAGGAAAAGGGTCCTTTGACAGTATTTGCAACACACGATTGTTCACACGTCCTCGGAAGATGCGACTTGGACGGTCAATAACCAATACACCGAATCAATCAGAAATTCCAAGCTCTTGGTAGTGGCAAGATCGTCTCGGAAGCTCGGTACCGGAGAGAACCCTACAAAACACGAAGGCGGATTAGTTCGGGGTGAAGTATCAAAATAACAACCAAGAAAAGATAGAGGAGGGATGCAAGGAGGTTTTCTGAAATTCGGGCAGTATCGAAGGAGATAAACAGGGCCTCGCGCCTGGCGACGTTGTCAAAGACAACGAAGGGAGTAGAACCTCACGCTCTGCGACATTGCGATTGCAACGAAGGAAGACTCAAGGCCTCACACCTCTCAACATTACTGGAATAATGAAGGCTTTGGAGAAGAGAAGTAGCTGCATTTCATTTCAAAGTTTTTTTTTTTTTTTTTTCATACAAGAGGACCTCCCCTCATTTTATAGACTTAAGAGGGGATCCAATACAAATCATGAAGATCAAAATAGAAAATACAAAAGCTGGGGCTGCTGCAGGCTAATTTGATGGAAGGGGGCTGCTGCAGGTTAAAAGCTGGGGCTGCAGGTGATTTGATGGAAGGGGGGCTGCTGCAGGTGATTTGATGGAAGGGGGGCTGCTGCAGGTGATTTGATGGAAGGGGGCTGCTGCAGGCTAAAAGCTGGGGCTGCAGGCTAAAAGCTGGGGCTGCAGGCATTGACAGCAGGCATTGACAGCAAGCTTGGCTCCCTCATGCTTTAAAAAGCGGAAAAAAATCCCACCTTTGTATCTTAGTTTCTTCATTAAATCTCTCCTTTATAAGGCTTGCTTTAAGATCCACAAAAAAAAGTTCCAAAGTAGATGCCGGGTGCAACAAAATGGTGCCAGATGATTCAAGGCCCGGATCTTCCTATGAGATCCAAAGAGAATTCTGAATTTCTGAGAAGGTGTCCCCACCAAAATGACTCAAATGACTACATCCCTACTTACAGGACTCAAAGGGCCAGATTATTGGATGCAAAGATAAAATCTAGAAAATGGTTAAGGGACTCAAAATTCAAGGACCCGTAGTGAACTAGGGTTGATCCTGATGTCCCCATCATCAAGTGTGTCCCATATTTCTTTTGTCATTTTGCTTGTGGAGATCCTATTGAATTCATTAGGATCCAATGCACAACAAAGCAAATTCATTGCTTTGGTATTAAGCTTAAATTGCTTAATATGGTTTTCATCCCAATCCTCTTTGAGCTTTAGAATGGAAACACCATTAACCAAGATAGAAGGAATATGAGGACCTCTAACTATCATTTTCCAAAGATAATAATCAATAGATAGCATATATATGTCCATGCGAGTTTTCCAATATGTGTAATTAGTGCCATTAAAAAATGGTGGTCTAACACTAATACTTACATGGGTTGTCTTAGATCTTTAACTCAAGATCGTTGGACCTTCGTTGAGTATCAAGTATTGACACCAAGTCAATCACTGAGTACTTGGCTTCGATACCACTTGTTGCCCAAAGTAGCAATCCAAGAGGGGGATGAATTAGGTTTTTTTAAATTTTAAACAAGTATGTGCTGAACTAGTATGTTTGTGTAACAAGTGATTGTGCTCAATAATGATATATAGTAGAATAAAAGCAGAGTAAATAAAAGCAAGTAATAAGAAAGAACAAGCAATCACAAACAAAAAGATGTATAGTGGTTCGGTGCACTCCAAGTACTTACATCCACTCCCGAAGTTTTCCTTAGATATTTCACTATAATCAACAAGATTATAGCTAACATGTTTTCACTAGGCTCACAAGTCAAACCCAACTTATTTTAATGGGCTCACAAGTCAAAATCCCTTGGTTTTCACAAGGCTAACTAAAAACCTTGTTGGTTTTGTAACTTAGTCTTACCAACAACCTTGTTGGTTTTCATAAAGGCTCACCAACAACCTAGTTAGTTTTCACACAAGGCTAACCAACAACCTCAAAACAAAAACTCAAGTATAAGAATGAGAATACAAAATAATAGCTTTCTAAATAAAAGTAAATATCTCTTTGAAGCTCTTTGATGATATTGAAGAAGCTTGTCTCCAAGTTGTTGAAGCCTTTGAATGATGCTTGAAGATGTGGACTTGGAATGCTCTCTTTGAACTCGAATGCTTGAAGCCTCAACTATCTCAAAATATGAATCTTCAAGAATATTCAATTGGATCTTCAAAGAATTTATCAATCAATCCAAAGAATCACTTTTCCTTGAGTTTGGTGATGTTTAAATAGCCCTCCAAACCTGAAAAGATTGTTTATGATCATTGGAGAGGAGAATTAGCCATTAGAAATAAATTTGGGCAATTCTGCACTTCAAAAAAAAACTAGCCATTACACCAAGTATCGACACTTGATTTGTTCATGAGTCGATCTGTAAGTCGATACTTGGATCGACACTTGGATCAACACCATGTGTAATTTTTGAATTTCATGGTTCTGCTTCATTTCTGGTCTAAAGCTATGAGTTGATCTGTGAGTCGATACTTGGATTGATACTTCTGTGAGTTGATACTTATGTCAGTCTACACTTCTGTGAATCGACACTTTTGTGAGTCTACACTTGGGTCGGCACTTGATTTGGTACTTGTCTAAACTTCAACTTTCTTGTCTTAGGCCAATTCCAAAGTGTGTGCCAAGCTTCCAAACTCATTCAAATTAAAATTACGAGCTCTTCAAGATCTTCCTCGTGATCCAAAGCCCATATAACTTGAAATTCCATTAATTTAACTGACTTCTTCAACTAATTGATAAGCAATTCAAACTTTTAACATTGATAAGTACCTGAATCTAATAAATACTTTCAACACATATTAGTACTCATATATACTTAAGTATTTTGTCATTCATCAAAATCAAGACCAAAGTCAACACCATCCCTCTCTATATATTGGCATCAGTAATCTGATGCCATAAGAAAAAAAGAGTTTCCCATCAGAATACTACCTTCTATTTTCTCTCCTCCTCCTTAAGACAAGGTTTGTCTCTTTAAGACAAAGCTTGTTCTTTCAAGACAAGGCTAGTCTAGTTAAGATGAGAGCCTAGGGAAAAAAATAGAAATGATATTAGGGAACTGAGGGAGGATTCAGAGTATTCTCTGAGAGCCCTATAAGAGGATAGGGGATTTGGTAAAGAAAAAAGTCCGAAAGGCTGTCGGAAGAGTACCAAGCAAACAAACAACTTTCATAAGAGTGCTTCCTTAGTCCAATTCCTATGTGGATCACCTCTAGAGGGCATGCACTTATGTGCCTTGTGGAAATTAAAGAATATAGCATTCTAGGTATTCCTCGATAATCCTAAAGATTTGATTTAGTAGTTGTTATGCTCAAGTGGTCCTAGGGTTTAGGGTTTCGGTCGGATTGGGTTTCGAATATAAAATTTTTGAAACCTAGTCTTCCGCTATGCCCGGCCTAGGTAATGCAACAAAGGTTAAGGTCTGAATGGTACTTGAGGATCCTCCTCCAAGTATCATCCATACCCTTAGTGAAAGCAGGCTAGGTGAGGAGCAGCTTCTCTTGGTGGTACTCTTCGAAAGCCTTGTAGCTATCACCACCTTCTAAGCTACCTCTTCCTTATATGCTTGGATATCCATGATCTCTGCTGCATAGCCACAAGTGCCTCCCCCTTTCAAGAGAGCTCCTCCTTAAGCTAATTTCTTTTGGTCTCGATGCATTTGAGACCAAACTTGGCAATTTTTTGGCCGGCCTCCACCTCTTTCAGGTGTGCTGCTAGATCCTTCTTCTTCTTCTCTTCAACCACCTTGCAATCCCTTAAGTCATAGTAATCTTTAATAAAATGGCATACCTGTGAAGTACCGAATCAAATAGTGAATACCGTATAATAAAAGCTGAATGTAAAAAATAAGAACTTTCCTTAAGGGTGGTCCAAACTGCATCCTTTCGGTGTTGATGGTTGCCGTCTCTAACAACCCGATCAGCATCAACAGGATGAATGAAATCTTCAAAGAAACTCATGGCAACCTCCTAGTTATCAAAGGCATAGATCTCAAACCTGAGGGCCCGGTCACCCAAGGTCCCCTCGAAAGTAACTAAATGAGGAATAGAAGAAGTCCTAGCCTTAGATGATTGGGAGCATTTTGACGCAACTGGAGGAGCGACCTCCAGAGTATTGGATAGGACGACCTCAAGACTAGGGGTAGTTACGGTCTAAACACTCAATGACTCTCAAACAATAAGAGCCACATTGGCTTCCCTTTTCTTCAGGGTGGCCCTCCTCAACTCTCGAGCAACTGAATGATCCATATCTAAAATCAAAGAAAAATGATATTTAGAAGGAAACAGTGACCAAAATAAAAGAGCAGAAGGAATGGACCGAAATTCTCTTACCTTCTAGCTAAACCCGACTCACCCCTATGTTAAAAAGGGTCACCTCAAACAACACCACTTTCAAGCCACTTAAAAATGTCAAAGAATGCCAACTCATTCCTCCTTGGATAAAAGAGCATAATGATTCAACTAACACAACTGTACTGGGTACCCCATCGCGTAAAACTCCCCTCATCAATGTTTAGGTGTCTAGCAAAGAAGAACTGCTTCTTCCAATGGTGAATAGAAGAAGGGGTGCCCTGAATCAAGGGATGCTGCCCTTTATGGGGGCAGGCAAACCACCTTCGATGAAATTGGTGGTGTTTGTCAAAAGAAAAGAAAGCCTAAAATAGTGGAACTGTAGGGCCAACTCTAGCCAAGATGTAGACTACTAAAAAATTATAAATAAATCATCACATGTTTGGGATTCATAGAGGATCATTCTTCGGGATCCACCAACCCTAGTGACAAGGCAACAACCATCATTACCCACCACCCAAAATAACTTCCACATCATCGATAGAAACTCCTAATTCGGTAAGATCATGGTCTGAAGACCACAAATCACCCAACTCAAGGGCCAGTTAGAGTCTGACATTTAGAAATCAAATGAAAATACCTAAAATCAAAGAAAATCACCTAAAAATAAGCATAAAGAACTCCAAAAGTTTGAAACCAAGAATAAGCTGTGAACATCACTAAGACTAGGATGAAAACTATCCTAACAATAATGAAGAAATCCCCTAACAGACCTAAGTGGGAGTCAAAAGAGCCTAGACAAGAAAGTAATAGAAGTAGCCATGATGAACACTAGCAGGACTCATCATAAGTGGTCATTGGATAGAGAAAGGAAACTCAAAGAAAGATAGAGTGAGAGGAAGAAGAAGAAAATTTTGAAAGCAAGGAATGAATCAGGTGCTATGGATCCCCTTTTATATAAAAGCCCTTTTGAATGCCTAGATTCAGTTAAAACAAAACTAACCCATTGGATGGCCAACAAGTGGTAATAGGAGATATGTCAAATTGTATCCCCATAGATCATCGGCATTGAGATGTTTCGGATGCATCTTGCCACCTCATTGCATTTCATGCAAAAAGGCTTTAATTGAAGCAAGACAATTATAAAAACTTAATCTACTGATTATTAACCTAATTAATAGAAAAAAATAGAGATTAATTTTTTTTATAATTTTTAGTTTTAAAGACTCAAAGGAGATAATTAAGCAAACTAGTTTACTAGTTAAAAACCTGCAAAGTAAATCTGCAAAGTAAACTAGAAAAACAAGATTTGGTGGCTAAGAAACCACTGTAAACTAGGGTCTACTTATCAAAGAATCAGAAATCAAAGAGTAGGAAAGGGTTTTAGAATTTTACCAATGAAGATGTTTCCCTCTGAAGTAGATCTGGCTAGACTCTCAAGAATCTAGAGGCAGGGTTTCAAGATCTCGATCATTGGGCTCCGATCTTTCGGATGCTGGTTGTAAGGCAAGAATACCCTGACTTTAATCCTTGATCACCTACAATCACTCAACAAAGGAAAATCTCTCAGTTAGAAAGTAGTAAAGAAAGAAGGAGCATGGAAAAGTGAAAGGAAAAGAGATGGAAGTGGGCGGCTAGGTTTCTCGGTGTCTGTATATGTAGGGCCTCACATCCCGCGATGCTCCGAAGAATAAAAAAAAGGGCCTCGCACCCCACGATGCACACAGCAAAGGAATTGGATAGAATGTCACTTTATAAAATCAATAATTCATGAATAATACACGGGGGTTGATGGGGCATTTATAGACCATCAACCAAAAAAGTAAGGATTACAAAGACTAGTATTGTTTCCCTTAGGCAACAACTCCTCAAATCCTTGCTTCTGGAGTCTTGGACTCCTATCTTTGGGCTGATCTGGAGCTCTCTTCAAGGTGGGCGACAACATGGGACTCTCATCCAAATTGGGCACCAAGATGGGGATAGGTGAGATGTCAAGGTGAATGGCCAAGATTGCTTCATCGATTGGTCTTGATTGCTGGACTCTGGAGTCTGGATGATTTGATCTCCTGTAGGATAGTGGACTCTCTAGTCTGGATAGAAGAAAACTCAAGAGTTCTTATAGGATTCTTGAGTTCTCTAAACTTGAGCAACTTGGAACCTAATTAATCAAAACACTTGAAGTAGAAATCCATTGAATCTCCTTCACTTTGGGCGATCAAATAAACTTGAAACTCCTTGGAAATTGGCATCAAAGAAAGGATGGAAAGCTTGGCCGACTCCTCTTAAGTTGGCATGAATTATTTGAGGGAGATGGTGCCAACTTGAAGACTCCTTCTCATTTACTCATCTTAAAAAGAAGGGGTGCTAAACATTGAATTCATTTGGCCGACCAAGTGTGACATGGCAAGTGTGGTGTTGTCTTGATGAGGTGGCAAGTGGTGTTGTCCCGATGAAGTGGCATGTGATATCCAAACAAGTCATGTGATGTTGTCCAAAATCTTGAAAAGGTGGTGCCAAGAAGTGGTTATATACGACAAGTGACTCGGGCTAGCACATGGAGGCATATGGCTTGTCTTGAGCTAGCACATGGAGTCACATGGGTCTGGACTTGGGTCCCCTTTGTATTATAGGACTCAACTAATAATTACAAGACTCAACCAACTAATTAATTAAAGCCCAACTTGATCAAATTGATCAAAAGGCATAACCAACTAAATAAAATGGCTTAAGCTGGTAAATAGGTTTTGGCCCAAATAGTGTTTGACACAACCTGATAAATAGGGTTTATACACAAAACCCTAATTGGTGAAAAGGGCTAACACACTGGACCATTTAGGATCCAATTCAAATTGGGATTTTTTTATAGACTCATTCTTGGGTCCAGGGATTTTTATAGGGACTCAATTTTAAGGTTTAGGGCTAAACCCAACTAAGCTAAAATAACAAAAATTCATGATAACTATTTATAAGTGTGGTTTGGGCTTAGGGCTTTATTCAGAGGTGATCCACAGAGATGTGGGTTCAACATGTCATTTTTTTCTGGCCCTCATGTCTGCACCAATTCTCCCCAGGTGGAAGGAACTCGACACTGTTAAGTATGGGTCAACTTTGTTGTTATATTGCTATAGTAAGTCAAGTTCAATTCTTTGCAAGTCCTCTCTGGTGATCCAAGAATCATCAATCTCGGGTCATCTTTGCCAATGAACCAGATATCGCTGATAGTCTTTGCCTTGAGTAATGATTATCTTATCATCCAAGATCCGCTCGACCCTATCTCTACGGGCTAGTAGTATGGCAGGTGGACATACTTGGGTTAGCTCACTCTCAAGGACTGTATTAGGCCCGAAAGGCTCACTAGGAATCAACGTTGGCTCCCTATACTCGATAAGGTCTGAGACATTGAAAGTAGGACTAATACCTAGTTCAGGTGGTAACTCAAGCACGGAGGCATTAGGTCCCATTTTTCTAACTACTTTGTATAATCCATTACTACGGGCATGTAACTTCTTCATGGTTCCAGGTGGGAACCATTCAGGTCATAGTCTAACCATGACAAAGTCTCCTTTATTGAATTCTTAGAGTCTTTTCTTAGAATTACCCTTAGTTAATGTATGACATGTTGATGAAAATTTGGCATGAATTCCTAATAGATGCCATAGTGTTTTCCAAAAATAGGATGCAAATTTAATGTGCTTAAAGAACTTATGCAACCTACTGATTTCAACAAAATGCAATCAGGTGGCTTTAGAAAGAGTGGAAACTTCAGGCCAGGGTAGGAAATAAGAAGTGGATTCGGAGCTAGCCTGGTGGGGTAGGACATAAGAAAAGGGCTCATAGAATAATCCCTGACTAATGGAGTTGACCTTAAGGTTTGGACATTGAATTATGTCCATGGTAATAAAGGGTCAGCCTAAAAAAAGGATGAATCAAGAATTTCAGGAAAGAGATACTCAATTAGGACTAATGGGGTGAACTCTTTCCGAGGATGCTGGTTTGGAAAAATCAAGTCCTCACTAATTACTTTAGGTTCATGAATTTCAGGACTAAGATCTATGATTTGGCTCTCTTCTAGTTTTTCCTCAGGTAAAGTCTTAGCAGTAGGGTTAGGTTCCTCATGGTTCTCTTTTTTTAATGGTCATTCCAGTATAGTTTCAGTCAGGATAAGTCAGGGTCAACTAACTCTGGGTTTTGTTCTATCTATTTCCTTAGTGGTCAAAATCCAGACTGTTGATCCTCTAGTGATCTCGTGTTCTAATTCTTTGGCATTAATTAGGTTCAATCATGGTTTTTTCTCTCTCAAATGACTAGACCCTCTTTTAGTATTGTCTTTGGGTGGGGTCGAGTTGATCACAATTCTCTTCTCATGGTGTGTAAAAGAACATGAGTTAGAATGGCCAAAGAGGATAGCATCATGATCATATAACAATGGTCTGCCTAATATAATACTACTAACCCCCATTGGAATCACATCACACCATACTTTCTCCTGGTAAGATTGAATTTGGATTGGGACCTGGCATTGTAACCTAATAGGAATGGTTGTCGCATCAATCTAGGATACCTTATATGGGCTAGGATGTGGTACTGTGGGTAAGCCTAAACTCTTAACAGCATTGGTAGATATGGCATTCATACAACTTCCACTATCTATAATGATCTTGCATACTTTATCTCCTAGCTTAATGAAGGTCTGTAGGATATTCATTCTGTGCCAGTCCTCATTCTTCTTGGTCTGAGCTAGAATACACCTAACTACACCTAGTAGGTCAGATGACTCTATAAGCTCTTCATCACCTTCATACTCTTCTACTAAATCTTTCTCGGCTTCATAAATTTCTTCCTCAAATTCCTCAACACTTTCTAAATCTTCTTCTTCACACTCACCTATATGTAAGGTCCTTACTGGGCAGTCAGTAGCAAAATGGCCTATTTTACGATACCTAAAACATAATGTGTTCTGGTTCCAATCTCTTTGGACTATAGGTGCCTTTCCTTTATCTTCCCTATGAGCTAGTTGGGAGGTAGGATTGGATCGGCTAGGTGAAAATCGGCTAGGGCTAGGTCTACTTCCAGGGGTATTGAACCTATTTGACTCAGGTCGATAGGTAACAGGTCTCCTCTGAAATCGTTCACAATCCCTAGCAATTTGGTAAGCCTATTCTAAGTCATTAATTTCCCTCAAGAATAGCTCCCTCTAGATATCTTCATGTAAGCCAGCTCTAAACCTCGATAAGGTAATTGCTTCTGATTTGACTACACTACACCTTATAACAAACTCATCAAATTTGGCTATATAATCAGTCACAGATCTATTAACTTGAGTCAATTATTTCCATTGATCCAACAATTTTTGTTCATATGAGAATGATAGGTATTTCTCCCTAAGATTTACCTTCATTACTTGCCATGTGTCTATAGGTAAATCACCTCTTTGTCGGTTCAGTCGTTCTACATTTTTCCAATACAATCTAGCTTGTCGGACTAGCCTAAGCTTAACAAATTTAAATTTTCTCTCCTTCGACATCTCATATCATTCAAAGTACTGGTCCATATCACTCTCCCAATGTGTATAGACCTTAGGATCTAAACTACCCTTAAATGTGGGTGCATCTAATCGAATGCTCCTAAGAATCCTTTCTTCCTGGTCATTCACATCAGGGGTTTGGCACCTAGGAATTGGGTCCGGGGTAACTTCCCTACGTTGGGCTCTAGGACCTAGGGGAAAGGGTCTAGGTGTCTCAGAACTTTGACCTGGGGGAGTGGGTCTAGGTGCTTCGAACTTTGACCTAGAGGTATGAGTCTAGGTGTTTCAAGGTTTGATCAAGTCACATGGTATTCCTCAATGTTACTTATTCTCTCATCCAGCAGGTCTAGCTTAGTAGTAAGTCACCTAAATTGCTCAGTGAACCAAGCCTCCATGTTAAGGTCCATGGATCAATTGGGTCGGGTTTGAGTAGGTAGATAAGGTTTACCTGATCTAGTCATCGTGCATTGCACATAGGCAAAACTCAAACTAGGGTTTCCTAGACCTGGAGCTCAAGTAGAATGGGTTAGCTCAAATTACAGCTAATTCAGTAATTACCCTGTCCACTGGCCAAGTAAGAGATGGGGTCATGGGAGGCACCCCATGCTCTCGCAGGGTCCTAATTAAAAATCATGAAACTGCTTAGGGCATTTGCCTCTGGACCTCTAGCCTTAGATACCAGATTCAAGTGATAATCAAAGGATTGGTGCACTAGCTTTCACACAAAACTTGAAACCCGACCTGTTGGTATCCCTAGCTCACCAGAGAAAATTAAGTCTAATTGATTTTAATTAGGCTAGGCTCAAATAAAAAAAAAGGTTGTTATGGGCCCAGGACAGGTGATGAAATCCTGCCCTGATCTGAGATGCTCAAGTGTCCTTAAGATTAGGTTACTAGATGATGCAGTCACACAAATATGAAACCCAAAATGCACTGAAATTAAAATAATTAAAAATAACAAAAAAATAAAAATTAATTTAATTTTTAATTAAATGCAAAATTAGTTTCATCTTCGATTAATTTCAAATTTTCAATCTCGGGATATCACGTCCGGTTGTAGCTCATTACTCTCATGGGTCGTGACAATATACTTGCGTTTACCCGCTCAAGAGGCGTGATTTCCTTCCACCAGAAAAAATATCAAATAATTTTTTTTTTCTAATATTAGCAAAGGATTAACAGAAAATTTATTAATAATTTTTTTGTATATTTTTAGGATGGTTTTTATGCAGTTTAATTTCAGCCTAGTTCTAGATATGCAGAAATTTCAGAACTAGAAGTTAAACCCTCGTTTAACCTTCGCTCTGATACCAAAATGATGCGGGACAATTATGAAAACTTAATATACTAATTATTAACCTAATTAACAAAGAAAAATCGAGATTATTATTATTTTTTTTATAATTTTTAGTTTTAAAGACTCAAAGGAGATAATTAAGCAAACTAGTTTACTAGTTAATAACCCGCAAAGTAAATTTACAAAGTAAACTAGAAAAATAGGATTTGGTTTCTAAGAAACCGCCGTAAATTAAGGTCTACTTATCAAAGATTCATAAATCAAAGAGTAGGGAAGGGTTTTAGAATTTTACCAATGAAGATGTTTCCCTCTGAAGTAGATCTGGCTGGACTCTCAAGAATCTACCAACAGGGCTTCAAGATCTTGATCTTCGGGCTCCGATCTACTGTGATGCTGGTTCTAAGGCAAGAATATCCTGACTTTAATCTTGGATCACCTGCAGTCACTCAACAAAAGAATGTATCTCAGTTAAAAAGTAGTAAAAAAGGAAAGACGATGGAAAAGTTAAAGGAAAAGAGATGGAAGTGGGGAGCTAGGGTTTCTTAATGTCTGGATATGTAGGGCCTCACACCCCGCGATGCTCCGAAGAATAAAAGAAAGGGCCTCACACCCCACGATGCACATAGCAAAGGAATTGGATAGAATGTCACTTTATATGATCAATAATTCATGAATAATACAGGGGGGTTGATGGGGTACATATAGACCATCAACCAAAAAAGTAAGGGTTACAAAGACTAGTATTGTTTTACCTTAGGCAACAACTCCTCGAATCCTTGCTTCTGGTATCTTGAACTCCTGTCTTTGGGCTGATCTGGAGCTCTATTCAAGGTAGGTGACAACATGGGACTCTCATCCAAATTGGGTGCCAAGATGGGGATAAGTGAGATGTCAAGATGAAAGGCCAAGATTGTTTCATCGATTGGCCTTGATTGCTGGACTCTGGAGTCTGGATGATGTGATCTCCTACAGGATAGTGGACTCTCTAGTCTAGATAGAAGAAAACTCAAGAGTTCTTATAGGATTCTTGAGTTCTTTAAACTTGAGCAACTTGGAACCTGATTGATCAAAACACTTGAGGTAGAAATCCATTGAATCTCCTTCACTTTGGGTGATCAAATAAACTTGAAACTCCTTGGAAGTTGGCATCAAAGAGAAGATGGAAAGCTTGGCCGACTCCTTTTAAGTTGGCATGAATTATTTGAGGGAGATGGTGCCAACTTGAATACTCCTCATTTACTCATCTTAAAAAGAAAAGGCGCTAAACATTGAATTCATTTGGCTGACAAAGTGTGACATGGCAAGTGTGGTGTTGTCTCGATGAGGTGGCAAATGGTGTTATCTTGATGAAGTGGCACGTGATGTCCAAACAAGTCATGTGATGTTGTCCAAAATCTTGAAAAGGTGGCTCCAAGAAGTGGTTGTATATGACAAGTGACTCGGGCTAGCGCATGGAGTCACATGGCTTGTCTTGAGTTAGCACATGGAGTCACAGAGGTCTGGACTTTGGTCCTCCTTGTATTACAGGACTCAATTAATAATTATGAGACTCAACCAACTAAGTAATTAAAGACCAACTTGATTAAATTGATTGAAAGACATAACCAACTAAATAAAATGGCTTAAGCTGGTAAATAGGGTTTGGCCCAAATAGGGTTTGACACAACCTGATAAATAGCGTTTATACACAAAACCCTAATTGGTAAAAAGGGTTTACTAACACTAGATAATTTACGACCCAATTGAAATTAAGATTTTTTTATAGACTCAATCTTGGGTCCAGGGTTTTTATTGGGACTCAATTTTAAGATTTATGGCTAAACCCAACTAAGCTAAAATAACAAAAATTTAGGATAACATTTACATGTATGGTTTTGGCTTAGGGCTTTATTCATAAGTGATCCATAGAGATGTGGGTTCAACCTGTCATTTTCTTCTAGTCCTAGTGTCTGCACCATTAATCCTTCTTGATCATCACATCACCTTAAGCCATCATGATATTATAAATGCTCCTTGCTCTTCGAGTAACCCGTGATGAAACATCTTCTCAAACATCATATTATATCAATAAAAATCTAGAAATTAATGTGATTTGATTGATAGTAAACTTCAGCCATTTTACTTTCAATATAACTATCAAAAGTAAATCAATAGGACCAAAACCATCGAAAAAGCAATGAAGTACTTCCAAAAAATACCAAATCATGATACTTAGAAAAAATTCACACTTTATTCATCTTAAAGGTATTTACAATTAAGACATAAAAAAGCAAAAGGTTAGAGTAAGTAGGAACTTTAATTCCCTTGTCCTTCTTCCCGATTTGCTTGACTTGCTAATCGATGTTGTAGGCGATCAAAAATAAAAACCTAACTCACTACTATAGCTAGGGTGTGTACGGATTGTATCCTTAAGGATCAAGGATAATTATTTCATAAAAAATAAAGAAATAAATAAATATTTAATTTTTTGAAAGGTATATAAAGGTTTAATTAAAATTAATCAATTCAAATAAATTTGAGATCGAGGGATTAATATGACAAAAAGATATCTTCAGGTTTTCAGGTAATCACAAACATAAATTATGTATTTGTTCTAATCTAAACAATCAGAATCCATATTTATTTTGGAATCCTTCAAACTAATTCCTAGCATAGGCTATCTTTCCTAGTACGAACTATATCCTGTCATGATCATGGCCCATCCCACTAATATATGCTATCCAATGATTAAGTTGAAAAGATCCTAACAAGATACGTGAATAAAAATCCTCAAATCAATTATCTATGTTGAGCATGGATCAATCATGTTAGGATCAGATCCATCCCACCTAGAGGTAATTAATTTAGAAAATCAAATAGAACAGAATTGAAAGTATTTACTCAATAGCATAGAAGAAAAAATATTTATATAAGTTAATGAAATGATACATGTACTTCCCTATAAACTACACTTCTGTCAAGCATGGAATCTGGATACATCTTCTTGGAGATTCGAGACTCTATCATAATACCTTGTCTCCTGAAGAATTCTCTTTGTTTATTCCTCTCCATCCTCTCTCTCAAAGCCTAGACTAATTATAAGAAAAAAATAAAATAAAATCTTATTATAGGAAGTGATGCCCAAACTATTATGTGGGGTACTTTTTTATAAAGCTTGTCAAGAGCTTTCTTTCGATCAAATTTGGAGTAAATCTGATTCGAAATTAGCCATATATCGTAAGAAATAGTCTCAACCATCCGATATGTAGTTTGATGGGTGATCAATGCTTTCTTTCCTTCTCAAGCAGAATGAGTCTTAGCCAGACCAAATCCAGCTACTTGAGGACTCCTCCTCTCAATCGAACTTAGCTTCTCCCAATCCCAAATAGAATGCGATAATGATGGATGGTGGCGATTGGTGACTGCAGTGTTGGTTAATTGAATAGTGGCTTGATGGTAGCTTGGATCTAGATGGAGAGGAAGGTAGAGAATTGATGGTTGCACAATGGGCGGTGGCTTGTAGTGCATGTCATGAGGTAGTGGATCGAGATGGAGGGTACGATGATGGGCTGGACCAAGAGGTGGACCAGGATGGTGAAGGAGATGATCTGGTGAATCCATGCCTAGCGAAAGTGATCCAGCTATGTGAAAGACCCTCTGCTAGTGATCCACAATGATCACGGTAGAATATAGGTCAAATGAAGATCAATCGATCTCTTGGATTGATCAAGAAGTGAAGAAGAGGGAAGAAGAAAGAACGAGATCTAGAAGAAATGGAGGGGTTTCTTGATTTTGATTATTTCCTTGGACTTGTTACAAATGACCTTCTCTCTCTTCTCCTCACTCATAACTATCCCAACTTACATATATATATATACCTAGATCGCAAAGGACCTAGCCCTCCAGAACTTTCCCGGTGCGGCAACACATGATTCAAAAGATCCCGTCATCCGGGTTGGCTCGATCCCCTTGAGTCGACTCCATGCTGCAAAGAGCACTCTAGATGAGTGAGCTCGAACCCCTCGAGTCGACTCGTCCATATCATAATTTATCAGTTCTACTAAACCGAGCCGACTCCCAACTGTTCAAGCTGACTCTCAATAGAATCGAGTCGACTCCAAGTAGATCGAGCCGACTCTCAGCAAAACTCCTCCCTGCATCCATGCCATGCCAACCATTAGAGTCGACTCGAACTAGAATAGAGTCGGCTCTAATGCTCAGACTGACCAAAACTCAGTCTAACATCTACGACTCATCCCAGACTCACTCATAGCCCTAGATACATCATGTATGATCATGATAAATCGGACCAACCTGAACCTTGGTCCATCCCCCCTAAAATCTTAGATGCACCACCTGAGACTTAACAATCTCCACCTTGGTGCTCTAAGATTATAGGTTATTAGACCAGACACCTCAAACCCATCAACCACATACATGAACGAAAGCTTTCTCCCGATAAAGCCTTTGTAAGTGCATTAGCATGGTTCTCCTTTGTATGGCCCTTCATCAGTGCCACTTCTCCTTCCTCCACCAGCTCTCTAATCTTGTGGTGCCTCACATTTATATGCTTTGAGCATGCATGATAGATTGGGTTTCAAGTTGAATGTATGGCACTCTGGCTATCACTGTGTAGGACTACCATACACTGTTCCACCCTCATCTCAGCAATGAGCCTCCTCAACCATAGTGCTTCCATTGCAGCCTCTGTGATACCTATATACTCAGCCTCTGTTGTAGATAGAGCAGTGATAGGTTGAAGGGTAGATTTCTAAGAAACCAGTCCACCATGCAAGTAGAAGATATAACCTATAGTAGACCTTCTTGTATCAAGATCACCTACATAACTTGCATCTACATACCCTTCCAAAGGACCTGAACCTCCATATAACTTCCCGGAGTTCCTTTCTTGTCCTTCTGGCTGCCCACTAAATACCAGTCCATGCTTTTGAGTTCCCTGTAGATACCTCAGAATCCACTTCAATGCTTTCCAGTGTTCCTTCCCAGGATTTGCCATATACCTTCTCACTTGGCTTACAGTATATGCTATGTCTAGCCTGCAACATACCATAGCATACATAACACTGTCTATAGCATTTGCATATGGAACTCTCTTCATGTACTCTCTCTCCTCATCTATCTGGGGGCTTTAAATCTTAGAGAAAGATATGTGCCTTGGTAATGGTGTCTCCATTGGTTTGGCCTTCTCCATCCCAAACCTCTCAAGAATCTTCTTGATATAACCTCCTTGTGACAAATGGAGAATCCCCTTGCATCTATCTCTACAAATCTTCATTCCAAGGATTTTTTGAACTAGATCCAAATCCTTCATCTCAAATTCTTTAAATAATGCTTTCTTTAGCTGATTTACATCACTTATACTTCTGCTGGCTATCAATATATCATCCACATACAGAAGTAGATACAGAGCATTATCATTATCCATGTCCTTGACATATACACAGCAATCATGTTCAAATCTGAGAAACCCAAGGCTTAAAATAAAAGCATCAAATCTCTGATACCACTGGTGAGGTGATTATTTCAGACCATACAATGACCTCTAGAGTAAACATACCTTATCCTCCTGTCTAATCTTTATGAAGCCATCATGTTGCTTCATATAGATCTTCTCTTCTAGACTTCCATGTAGAAAGGATGTCTTCACATCCATCTGCTCCAATCCATACCATGTTCTGCCACCAATGACAGCAACACCCAAATTGAAGTATGGCATACCATAGGAGAAAATACCTCAATATTGTCAATTCCTTCCCTTTGTGAGTATCCTTTTGCTACCAGCCTTGCTCTGAATCTCACTCCACCTTGCATTGAAGGTACTATTTTCTTTGTGAACACCCATCTAGAGCCAATTGCGTGAGCATCTTCAGGCAGATCCACCAATTGCCATGTCTTGCTTTTTCTGAGAGATTCCATCTCTTCCATCATGCCTTGAATCCATGATTCTTTATCAGAACTTTCCATGGCCTCCTTGAATGTTTCTAGATCTCCATTCACAAACATGAGAGCATAAGATATATTCTTATCCATGCCATATCTCATCGGCTTCTGGATTGTGCATTGAGATTTATGCAATGCCACTCCCCTTGCACTTTCCTGTAAGTCTTTTGTTTATGGCTGTTCCTGTACTTCACTTTGAACAATTAATTTTCCTTTTTGATCCTTCATTACAAGCGAACCTTTCCCACCTAACTACACCTCAACTGAAACACCCTTGCTAGTGATGTAGATGGCCTATCCTCCACTTGTGAAGGACAGTCACTACTATTCACCTTTGAAGCTGCAAACTCATCCGTACTCCCTGATTTCTCCAAGATGCTCCTCTTTTCAAATATGACATCCCTACTGATCACTGCCTTTTGAGACTATGGAGCCCATAGTAGGTAACCCTTGACTCCCCATGGATACCCGATGAAGATCATCTTCTTTGACTTAGGGTCCAACTTATTTCGTTCAGTTGCCTCCACATGTGCATAAGCCGGGCAACCAAACACCTTCAGGTGACCAAGCTCCACCTTCTTTCCACTCCAAGCTTCCTCTGGAAGTTCTCCATCCAGCTTGAAATGAGGGGACCTGTTTACAAGAAAACATGATAAAGTAATAGCATCATCCCAAAACATTTTCGACAATGATGACTGCAGCCTCATACTCCTTACCTTCTCTAATAGTATCCGGTTCATCATTTCCACAACACCATTATACTATGGGGTTATCCTTACTGTGTAATGGCATTTGATTCCATTTTCCTCACAGTAAAACCTAAACTCTTTACTAGAGTACTCCCTACCATTATCTAATCGAAGGCACCTCACATGTTTTCTAGTCTCCTTCTCTATCTCAACCCTCCAGGCTTTGAACTGGGCAAATACCTCTAATTTTTCTCTCATCAGATACACCCACAATTTTCTAGGGAAGTCATCAATGAAGGTAACAAAATACCTTGCTCCATCCCTAGATAAAACAGGTGCCGGTCCCCATACATCTCATTGAATTTGTTGTAAAACATCCCACTCTGCTTGGTACCACTGGCAAACTTTATCCTATGCTGTTTGCCATAAATGCAGGGCTCACACAGGTCATTTCCATTCTTCTTCAATGCTGGAAGGTTTCCACTTCTGCTTAATTCAGTAAGCCCTCAGTCACTCAAGTGACCCATCCAATAGTGCCATAATTGGTAGGAGAGCTTCTCCTCCTATGTTGTTGTAAGCACCTTCGCACTATCATTCACCACTGAGCCTTCCATCTTGTACAGATTATTGCTCAATCTTCTTCCTCTCATCACTACCAAAGCTCCCTTGGTTATCCTTAAACATCCACTACTAGCCCGGTAATTGAAGGCATAACCCTGCTCTTCCAAGTAGCCCAAAGAAATCAAATTTTTCTTTAATTCTGGTATATGTTTGACATTTGACAGAGTCTTTATCACTCTATCATACATTCTCACCCAAATGATGCCAACTCCAGCCACCGGACAAGGGTGATCATCATCAAGGCTTACACTACCTCCATCAGACCTTTCATAGGTATCAAACCACTCTCGATGTAATGTATAATGATGAGACCATGTATAATCTAACGTCCAATTATTATCCCAATCAATCGATCCATCTGAAGCTATCAGTACATCTTCTCTACTACTTTCAGATACACTAGCACCACTAGTGTTGGCCTTCCCTTTCTCGGTCTTCCAAAGAGGGCAATTCCTTTTGAAGTGACCAAACTGATGAGAAACACTTCAAACCCTTCTTACTGCCTTGAGACTATGATCTGCTCTTTGATTTCCCCCTAACCATTTTCTTTGGTCTTCCTTGCCTTTCATTCACAGCAAAAACCTCCGAGTTAGAACTTCCTTTGCAGATCTTCTTCCTTTGCTCATTTGACCTGAGTACTCCAACAACCTTTTCATAGATCAGGATTTCTTTTCCATACACCAAGGTTGTTATTAGACTATCATATGATCCCGGGAGCGAACACAGTAGCAATAATGCCCGATCCTCCCCATCAATTTTCATGTCCAAACTCATCACCTCAGAACATACCTGGTTGAACCTCTGAATGTGAACAACGAGGTCTCCTCCTTCAGGCATTCTCAGACTATATAGCTGCTTCTTCAACCATAACTTGTTTGTCATATTCTTGCACATATATGTATTCTTTAATCTTAGCCAAAGACCCTTTGCCATAGTCTCGGTACACACCTCCGACAAAACTTGATCTGCCAAACACATCCTGTTGGTGCTGAAAATGATCTATTCTAACTCTTTCCAATCCTCAACACTGATCTTTCATACTCTCTCTCTAACCAAGACCTTATAGATCCTCTATTGAACCAGCAAGTCTTTTACCCATTGTTGCCATAGAGTAAAATTTCACTTGCCATCATACTTCTCAAAATCAACCTTGAAATTGTTTGATGCCATTATCATAATCAAGTAGAATCAATATGTACTAAATCTTACCTTCTAGCACTTCTTAGATGTAGAGATCTTCCCTTCTTCATGCAACCTGGCTCAGATACCAAATTGATGGAGATGATCCGACAAATCCATGCACAGTGAAAGCGATCTAGGTGTGTGAAAGACCTCTGCCAGCGATCTACAATAATAACGGTAGGATATAGGTCAAACGAAGATCAATCGATCTCTTGGATTGATCAAGAAGTGAAAAAGAGGGAAAGAAGAAAGAACAAGATTTGGAAGAAATGGAGGGGTTTCTTGATTTCGGTTGTTTTCTTGGACTTGTTACAAATGACCTTCTCTCTCTTCTCTTCACTCATAACTATCCTAACTTACATATATATATACCTACATCATAAAGGACCTAGCTCTTTAGAACTTCCTTGGCATGATAACACGTGATTCAAAAGATCCAGTCATCCGAGTCGGCTCGATCCCCTTGAGTCGACTCCTTGCTACAAAGAGCACTCTGGATGAGTCAACTCGAACCTCTCGAGTTGACTCGTCCAGACCATAATTTATCTGTTCTGCAGAACTGAGCCAACTCCTAGCTATTCGAGACGACTCCAAGCAGACCAAGCTAACTCTTAGCAAAACTCCTCCCTGCATCCATGCCGTGCCAACCATTAGAGTCAACTCGAACCAGAACCGAGCCAGCTCTAATGCTCAGACTGACCAAAACTCAGTCTAACATCCAGGACTCATCTCGGACTCACTCCTAGCCCTAGTACATCATGTGTGACCATGATAAACTGGACCAACCTAAACCTTGGCCCATCCCCCCTGAAATCTTGGATGCACCACTTGAGACTCAACAGATGGTGGCTTCTTTGACCAAGGATGGTGACTATCGAATAGTAGTAGTTGGTGTGGGTTCCAATGGGACTTTGGCAACTCTTTCAACCTTGGCTAGCCTCTCAGTGGTTCCTCGAGCAATGGGTGATGATGAGAGTATAGTGGTGAGATTGGGTGGTTGATAGTGGTGAGGATGAGGTGGTGGTGGTTTAGTGGTTTTGATGGAAGAATGGTCAGTTTGGCAAATTAGGCTTGGGAGGAGGTGTATGAAGGCTCCGATGGTGGTAGGATGCAGCAAACGGTGTTTCAGAATGAGCGATGGCAAAAAACACTCCCCAGTCCATGACTTTGAGCCATGGATCACTAATAATGGCTATTGTGAACCTTTCTCTCATTCTGTTAACCGAGAGACTGATCCATGATGGACCGGCTACTTTAAACTTCATGCTAAATTATTTATATTAGTTTTTCTTTGATTCTGAGCCCGTTTGAACTCTGATTTGAATGCCATTTGTACCATTAGATTTCAAAAATTGAGCCTTTTCTATTCATGAATTTCATTTCTATAAAAGTGTGATAAAAGTATTAATTTATAAGAAATATAGATTAAATAATATTTATTTTAATGCTTAAATTGGGTTATATAATAGACTCATCACACCCCCCAACTTATTCATTTCTAGTCCCTTAGTAATGTAGTTATAATATAAATATCAATTTATAACTATGTATCATTAAGATCTTCTTTTTCTAAATTAGATCTAGGATTAAAGTTAAAAGAAGTTAGCTAGTATTACTAAGTATTATATTTTCAAAGTAATTTCATAGTCAGAACTATTAGAAACTTTCTTAGAATTTATCCAAAGGTTTAAAACACTTATGTTCATGATGGTTAACTTAGTATTTCGGTACTAGCTTGTAAAGAACACTTGTATCTTCGCTTATTACCTACTTTGATCAATTTTCTATACACCCCCAAATTAAGTACATGAACTAAAATAGCTTTCACACTACCTAAATTCTTTTTTAAAAAAAATTATGGCACCTTCACACTGCGCATTTTTTGATATGAATAATAATACTTAAGCGAAGGTGCCTAGTTACTCGGTGGAAAATCAGTGTTTAGAACTTGCCCCTTTTTTCTTTCTTTCTTCTTTTTTCTTTGATTTTTTTTTTTTTAGGTAGGTAGCTCTTCCTTGAATTCAAGTTAAATAAGGGGTGTATATCAATTACTAATTTTTCAGTAATAATTTAATTTTTAATTGATCTTATAACTAATATCTACTTTACCTTATCAATGTGCATATACGATGGAAGTGCTAAAAGCCTTTAGGTGATCTAAGTAGGTAGCTAAAAATCTGACCAGTTAGTTTACTCCTTGACTTGCTAGCAAATCTTGTCAACTATATTACATTTTTTTAGTCTATTTTATTCAAGAATTTCTTTTATGGCACATGATTTATAAAAATTTTGTTCACATAATTTTTCAAAATTTTTAGTAGTTTTCAAGATTTTTAAAAATTCTCAAGGTATTGTCAAAATATTTTTCAAAAATTTTTTAAAAAGTTCTCCTCTATCCCCCAACTTAATTTCCACCATGGACCGGTTGGTCCAAGGTTCTCCTCTACCCTCCAACTTAATTTTCATTATCCTTAGTGGAGTAAGAAAAAATTGAAATATGAAAGTAAGACAAAGACAGGTACCACCTAAACTAAATATACATCATATATTGCCAGGTGCATTTGTAAAGAGTGGTTCGTTATTCTTACAAAAATGAAAATAATTAAAGAAAAAATCAATAAAAAGATTGGGTTACCTTCCAAAAAGTGCTAAGTTTAAGATCTTCAGCCATACCTCTTAGAGTTCTTATCTTATTCCTGCCCAAATCTTGACATGGATTTATAATTCCCTACATGATTCAGGTTCAGTTTTAGAGTACATCCTGCATGGGACCATTAAGTGGCTTATTCCATATATAGCTAGCAATTCTTTCAATATAATTAGATCTAGGTGTAACTTAAGTCTCAATTAGAATTCTAAGAACCTAGATCTATATAATTGATGTACCAAGGGAGTACTTCATGATCCCCATTAGATGCCTCTTCCTTCATAGGCAAAGGTTCAACCAGTGTCATAAGGGGTTTAGCTAATAATTTAGATCTTATCAAAATCTTTTTATGATCTATAACATGGCACTTTTTATAAATTAATATTAATTTTATCTCTACACATCATTTCAATACTACAAATAAAGTTTGAAGGCAATCCTTAAAAGTAGTGCCAAATATAGAAAAATCATATATAAAAATTTTACAATCGTTATCCCTCATATGTACAATGTCTCGCCTAATTACTTATTTATATGCTTTTAGAATACCTATGATTTAGGCTCCCTGATCATATATTCTTGGTAAGATAACAATGGATGCAGCAGAAAGTGGTTTCAATTTTTGATCAGGTCGTGATTCTAACAAGGGAGCAATTAGGGGTTTGAATGATGGCTCAAATTTCTTAATCCAAAGTGGGGTGGTGTTGGGATAGGGTGTTTCTACCAGGTCATTCATTTCCATAGTATACGCATCTACATCAAATTCATCCACCTCAAGATAAGCTAGATAGGGGTTTAACAAATCATGGGGGAGACTTTTATGTGTAGCTTCTTCTATTGTATTTTGTATTTGTGATCCGTGGAAAGTCTTAATTAATTCCATCATTACACCTCTTTGTTCTTCCTTCCTATTAAAAATAATGGACAATTCTGGGACACTAGGGATTGGGGCCATAGGTAAGTAGGATGATGATGGAAGTTGTTCATCCCTCCATTTTGAATTCTCTTTATATATTTTTGCCTTAATGGAATTATCTAGGTTGGTCTCTTTGGTTGTACAAGGTTGCTCTATGATCAATTTATTTTTCAAAGTTATAATTGATTATTCAGGGATAGTTGTAGCAACATTAAAATTTCTTGCTAGGTATTGTCCCTCAAGATCACTCTCGAATTAACTAGGTAGCTCTTTTTCACTTATAGCCATGGCTAACTGACTCAATTGCATCTCCAAATGGGCAATAGCCTAGGTAATGGAGGTTATCTATTGGTCGGTGGTCTGCATAAAGTTATTGAAGGTAGCATTAGTGTTATTAACTATAGCATTGAGGTTAGCTTGGGATTTAGCCAAAGTTTCTAGACTTTTTTCTAATGTGTTGATTCCTTCTTCAAGATCTAAACTTAGTTGATTGTTCATTAATTGGTTCGGCCTTTAGTAGGGCAGATAAAAAATATAGGTTCTAATAATGTTGCATCTTATGACCATGTAAACTTGGGATGATTTTTCCACCCTGGGTTAATAGGTTTGGTAAATAAGGTTCAAGTATACTTTTCATTAACTACACTCCCTTATGTAAACTCATTTTGGGTTGAGTGCATTAGGTAAGGATGTTCCTCTACAATATGATATGGTGCACCACATGCCATGCATAAAGCTGTTAGCACATGGTGTAATTGGGTATATCCTTTACGTTCTAAGACTTCCTCAATCATATGGATCAAAGATGCCATTTTAGTTTCTTTTGGCTCCCTTGTATGATTATTGTATGCATCTTTAAATCTCATGAATTTAGGATGCATATCAATCGGTTGTGGTTGATTTGTAAAATTATTAGCTTAGGATCAATTCTAGATGGTCAGACAGAGTCAATCATGTACCAATAATCCTGTAGGGATTAAGGTCATTCATTAGAATCTTGGTAACAATAATTTATTAGGCTTTTGTGTCATTTAATGGAATCCATTCTCCCTTAATGACCTTATAATCTTGTATGGTATAGACTGTATCTGGCCAATCATTATTTTGTCTTAGCAAAATCTATTTTTTATCATTTTAATTTATTATAGATGAAACAAAGAAAAAAAGGAAGGAGAAATAGATGAGAGGAGAATTAAAAAGATGAGAAACCTAGAGGATCATGAATCTATAAATCATAGAGAAGGGTATTTTAATTAGGTTAAAATTTTGTTAGCGAATAAGTTATCAAACAATGGACTCTCTATCCTAGGGTTAACCTATATCTAGACAGCTCCTAACTTCTAAAAACTTCTTGGAGTCTTCCAAGTCAGTGATTAATGAACTGACTAGCTAGGTAAGGGTAAGGTTGGTGGGGGTCCCCCCATTTCTTTCCTTAAACACCAAATAAATTTGCTAGGTCGATCAACGGAACTAATTAAAAAGCACCTTCTTTTAAGGCTACATCATCCTTGAACTCCTTTCCTAGACACCAGCCGACCAACTAATCTTCTCCCAGTCCAACTCTTTTGAAAGCCTTGTCCTAGTGAGCTTGAATATCCTAGGGCTAATATCCAATTGATTTTAAATTAAGGTTTGATAAAATCCCCACCTTATGTTGTTTAGGGGTTATGTCCTTAAGGTGTCTTATAGAATGCAATACAAATCAAACAAGGTATCCAAAAAAGTTAAAAAACTTTTAAGATATTATTTATTTTTTTAAATTTATTATTTATTAAGTGTTATGGAAAGATATATTTTTATTTTCTTTTAGGTTATTTAAAGTAATTTAATTAAAAGGAAAAGTTAATTAGATTAGGAGTTGACTTGTGATAAGAAAGAAAGTGAAATTTTTATACGCTAACAAGAAGATAATGAAATCTAAAACAAATAGGCAACTAAAATAAAGAATGCAATAAAACTAAAAAGAGCGGTAACTAGAATAAAAAAGAATTTTTTACTTACTTCTTTATTTTGAAAGATAATTATGCCTGGATCCCAATAATGGTGGCAAAATTTGATTGCTGTCATAGGTGGTCAAAAATAAAAACCTTACTCATTACTATAGCTAGGGTGAGTAAGGATCGTATTCTTAGGGATCAAGGATAATTATTTCATGAAAAAAGTAAAGAAAGAAATAAATATTTAATTTTTTGAAAGATAGATAAAGATTTAATTAAAAATAATCAATTCAAATTAACTACGAGATTGAAGAATTTATATGATAAAAAGATATCTTCAGATTTCTAGGTAATCACAAATATAAATTATGTATTTATTCTAATCTAAATAATAAAAATTCATATTTATTTTGAAATCTTTCAAAATAATCCCTAGCATAGGCTATCTTATCGAGTACGAATTATATCCTATTAAGATCATGGTTTCATCCCATAAGTATAGGCTATCCAACGATTTAATTAAAAGATCCTAACAAGATATGTGAATATAAATTCTCAAATCAATTATCTATGTTAAACATGGATCATATCATATTAGCATCATGATCCATCCCATCTACATGTAATTAATTTAGAAAATCAAATAAAAAGAATTGAAAAGGAATTGAAAGTATTTATTCAATTACATAGAAGAGAAAATAATTACATAAATTAATGAAAGGATACATATACTTCGCTATAGACTGCATCTCAATCGAACATGGCTCTTGGATATATCTTCTTGGAGATTCGGGACTCTATTACAGCACCTTGTTTCCTAAAGAATTCTTTTTCTTTATTCCTTTCCTTCTCTCTCTCAAAGCCTAGATTAATTACAAGAAGAAAAATAAACTAAAATTTCATCATAGGAATTGATGCCTAGACTATAGTATAGGGTCCTCCTTCTTTAGAGCTCATTAAGAGCTTTCTCCTTGTCAAACTTGGAGTCAATTTTGTTGACTCCATTATTGATTTGGATGATAAACAAAATACTTAAATATAAGTTGAGTACTAACTATGTCTTTAAAGTGTATTTTTATAAAAAAAGGTACTCACCAATTTTAACAAGTTTTGTTTGCTTGTCAAAGAATGAAGAAGTCCCTTCCATGATTGAAAGACCAGCTTTTAATGGACTTAAGAACTTGAAGATTGCTTGAAAGGACTTAAATTGTGAAGCACAACTTGATTTTAGTAGAGGTTCAATGGTTTTGAAAAATTTTCAGTCAAGTGTCGACTCGCAGCTCAAGTGTTGACTCATGATAGTGAAAGTGTCGACTCAAGCTAGCACGTAGAAAGTGTTTCAGATGGCATGGTTGAAGTGTCGACTCATGCTAATCAAGTGTTGACTCAAAGTATCGACTCAAGGATTGGCTCATCGCCTAAGAATTTTTGGATACAGAACTTGCTGAATTTGAAGACTTGCTTGAAGTGTCGACTCATGATTGTCAAGTGTTGACTCATTAGAAGAAGTGACAACTCACCTGAGAATTCCAGAGAGCTTTAATGAAGAAATCTGAACTTGGTGTCAGCTCATGGAATGCAAGTGTCAACCCTAAGTGTCGACTCACAAGGTTTAAATGTCAACACTTTGAGTTCTGGGAACAGTAACAGCTAGTTTTTCAAACACAAAACTCGGCCCTCTTGCCTCCCAACTGCTAGCTTTTCATGTCTAATAGCTATAAACTATTTTTAAGGCCTTAGGATTGTATTTAAGTGTTTAAAATTAAATCAAAACATAAGAGAAAAAAGAGGAAGAAGAGAAACAAAAGAAAAGCAAAAAAAGAAGAGAAAAAGCAAGTACATTCACTCCCATTCATTGTGATCAACAACCATCAAGCAAAAAGAAGTCTTCAAGCTTTCAAAGCCTTCAAGCTCAACTTTTGATCATTGATTGAGGCTTTATCAAGCTCAAAACAAGCAACTTCATCAAGCTTCAAAGAGAAATCAGCTTTACTTTAGAAATCTTTTGTTGTTGCTTTACTTTAAACATTTCTCTTATTGTAAAGGTTATTGGTTAGCCTTGAAAGCCAAGGAGATTATTGGTGAGCCTTGAAAACTAATTAGGTTCTTGGTTAGCCCGCAAAACCAAGGGAGGTTATTGGTGAGCCTTGAAAATCAATTAAGTTCTTGGTTAGCCCGCAAAACCAAGGGAGGTTGTTGGTCAGCCTTAAAACCAATTAGGATCTTGGTTAGCCCGTAAAACCAAGGAAGGTTTTGACTTGTGAGCCTTGTGAAAACAAGTCAGGTTTTGATTAGTGAGTCCGAAAAACTAATCAGCTATAATCGATTGTGATTATAATGAATTCCCAAGGGAATCTTGGGGAGTGGATGTAGGTGCATTGGAAAGCACCGAACAACTATACCTTAATTGTATTTGTGGATTGATTGTTTTTCTCTTGCTCTTTTATTTATTGCATTTACATTTCTGCTGCATACTCATTAAGAGCATTTTAATTCACCTCACACTAGCACTCATAATTATTTACTACATTTGGAACATATTCTTGTAAGTAAATATTTTATTTTTAGAAACCCAATTCACCTCCCCTCTTGGGTTACTTACTGGGCAACAAGTGGTATTAGAGCCCTGTTCTTAGTTTATAGGTCTAACCACCTTGAGTAAAGATCTATGGCAGCCCCTATTGGTACTAGTGTAGTTGACGGACAAGCCTCAAATAGACCTCCATATTTTAATGGAACAAATTATACTTATTAGAAAACTAGAATGAGAATTTACATGCATTCAATTGATTATAATTTATAGGAGGTTGTTGATAAGGGTCCTCATATTCCTTTGATTATTGTTAATGATATTTCCTTCCCAAAGCTCGAAGAGGATTGGGATGAAAATGATATTAAACAATTCGAGATTAATTCAAAAGCAATGAATCTTTTTTATTGTGCATTAGATCCTAGTGAGTTTCATAGGATTTCTACATGCACATCTTCTAAGAAAATATGGAACACACTTGAAGTTATCCATGAGGGTATCGATTAAGTGAAGAACACTAAAGTAAACATGTTAGTGCATACTTTGAAATATTCCGAATGGAACCAAATGAGTATATCACTGACATATGCACTAGATTCACAAACATTGTAAATGGCATGAGATGTTTAGAAAAAATTATGTCTAATGCTGATCTTGTCAACAAAATTCTCAGGTAACTTCCAACTTTATGGGATCCAAAGGTGACCAGCATAAAAGAAGCTAAAGATATTGACAAACTATCCTTAAAGCAATTGGTGGGATCGCTCATGACTTATGAGATAAATTTAAACCAAAAATCTATGGATATAGATAAAAAGAAAAAGGGGATAGCCTTCAAGTCTACTATTCAAGAAGAATCCTCAAATGAAGAATCTAAAGAAGAAGAAGAAGATGAGAGTGAGGATGCACTTTTAGCAAGGAAATTTATAAAATTCATGAAATGAAGAAAATTACCCTACAAGAAAAGGTTCCAAAAACTAAAGAGAAAGGAAAAGACAAGGAAAAAAAAAAGGAAAAGGAGAAGGAGATACCTACATACTTCAAATGCAAGAAACCCGGACACTACAAATTTGACTGTCCTCTCCTAAAGAAATCAAGAAAGAAGCTTAGGAAGAAAGCTATGATGGAAACCTGGAGTGAAAGTGAGGACTCCGGCTTAGAGGAAGAACAAGCTGAAATTGCAAATCTATGTCTCATGACACATCTATAACAAGAAGAGGTAATTTCTGATACTGAAGTAGATTTTTTCTTTGATGAATTGAAAAATGCTTTTGATGAATTAATGCATAACTACAAATTGATTTTATCAGAAAATAGAAAATTGAAAAAGCATACAAATAGTTTTTCACATGAAAACAATTCTCTTTGAAATGAAGTTAGTGAATTGAAAAATAAACTCGATATTTTAGAAAAGAAAAATAAGGCTTTAACAATGAAAAATGATGTTTTGAAAAGACCTAAAACTTTTATTTGAAACGGTGATCTTTTAATGAAAAACAAATATTTAGATATAGAAAACAAAAACTATAAAACTGAACTTGATAAAATAAAACCCTTTGTTGAAAAGTTCACTTATAGTTCTGAAAAACTAGATCTTCTTTTAAATAATCAAAAAGCTATTTTTAACAAAGCAGGATAAGGATATAAACCTCAAAAATATCAAAGGTATTTCAAAAACTTCTTTGTACCTACATCATTGATGGGGACATAAAAACCCAATGGGGTTTTTCTTTTTTCTCTAAGATTTTTTTATTTTATATTTTTTTATTCTCGTTATTCCACCTATCCTCGCTATTCCCATTTTTTTCCATACTTATTCCTGATTTATCCCTAGGTTATTCCTGTCATCTTCTCCACCTTTCCGCACATATCCAAGTTTCCCTCCCCTCCATTCCCAGCTGATGCATCACTGGATCTCCTCCCTTCCATATGCCGGTCGTGCCGCCTCCTTCCCCAGCGCTGGCACCAGCAAAGTCTCCCACAAGTCCCTGTTCTCCATCCGCTGCCCCTCTGTTCCATCTGCACAGATCTCAGAGCAGCAGAAATAGCTTTGCATGGATCTTAGAATAGCATGCTTCTTAGAGCTGCATGCTTCTTAGAGCTGGAATTTTTTGCATAGTAACAAGTCACACAGATTTTAGAGCAGGCACTGATCTTAGTGAATCCAGAGTATGACTAATTTATTTATTTTAAATCTGGATGTATGGACCAGTTAGGAAGTTTTTTTAAAATTAGTTTTAAATTGGGATTAATTTGATTTTTCTACCATATGGGGAGGATTGTGTTTAGTTTTCTACAATGTTTTCAGGCTACAAACAAAGTAGGTTTGGGATGTTACCTTTTTTTGGGCTGCATGCCTTGTATTCTTTACTTGGACCCCAAGTTTTGTAAGCCTATATAAAGGCACCTCCTCTCTTGAATAATATATGAAGAATATGAATTTTTGAAAAGTGTTCTTAGTTCTGCCTCCGTTAGGAGTGGGCATGAGACCCGTCTTTCCTTCACCTACGGGTGTCGAGGGGTGTGAGACCCCACTGCCTTCGCTTTCGAGCGTCGAGGGGTGTGAGGCCCTAGTTATCTTCTCCCTTGTTGAGTCCCCTCTATGATCTTGGAGCTTTTCTATCATGACCTCATGTAACGATTTTGGTGGGACGCCTTAGGCTCCGCATGTAGTGAGATGGGTGGGATATCCTAGACTACATGTAGTGGGGTGGGTGGGATGCCCTAGATGTACGACGTCTCTCCATGAAGGTAAGTCCCAAGTCCATAGAGTATCCATCTTTCTTTCTCTTGCATCTTTTTTCCGCCTTCTTGACCCTAATCACAAGAAACTTCTCAGCTCTCCAACGATCCTCCTAGCCCCCCCTTTGTCTCATATCAATTTTTGGTATCAGAGCAGGAGAGGATTACGATTGGAAAAAAAAAAGAGAGAAATATACAAAAAGAAGAGAAAAAAAAATTGCAGCGAGCCTGACTCGATAGAGTCAAGTTTTTCCCATCCCAGGGGAATGATGGGGACATCAAAACCCATCGGGATTTTTCTTTTTTCTCTAAGATTTTTTTTTTTTATATTTTCTTATTCCTGCTATTCCACCTATCCCCGCTATTCCCATTTTATTCCAGACTTATCCCTGATTTATCCCTAGGTTATTCTTGTCATCTTATCAACCTTTCCGCCCAGATCCAAGTTCCCATCCCCTCCATTCCCAGTCGATGCACCGCCGGATCTCCTCCCTTCCATATGCCGGCCATGCTGCCTCCTTCCCTATCACTGGCGCCTGCAAAGTCTCCTGCAAGTCCCTCTTCTCCATCCGCCGCCCCTTTGTTCCATGATCACAGGGTCAAAAATCTCCATAGATCTTAGAGCAGTGGAAATAGCTTTGTACGGATCTCAGCGTAGCACACTTCTTAGAGCTGCAAGCTTCTCATAGCTACACGCTTCTCAAAGCAGGAATTTTCTGCATAATTATCAAGTCACCCAAATTTCAGAGCAGGCACTGATCTTGTTGAATCCAGAGTATGCCTAATTTATTTATTTTAAATCTGGATGTATGGACCAGTTATGAAGGTTTTTTTTAATTAGTTTTAAATTAGGATTAGTTTGATTTTTCCACCGTATGGGGAGGATTGTGTTTAGTTTTCTACCATGTTTTCAGGCTACAAACAAAGTAGGTTTGTGATGTCACCTTTTCTTGGGTTGCATGCCTTGTATTCTTTACTTGGATCCCAAGTTTTGTATGCCTATATAAAGGCACCTCCTCCCTTGAATAATATATGAAGAATATGATTTTTTGAAAAGTGTTCTTAGTTCTGCCTCCGTTAGGAGTGGGCATGAAGCCCGTCTTTCCTTCACCTGCAAGTATCAAGGTGTGTGAGACCCCACTGCCTTCGCTTTCGAGCGTCGAGGGGCGTGAGGCCCTAGTTATCTTCTCCCTCGCTAAGTCCCCTCTATGATCTTGGAGCTTTTCCTTCACGGCCCCAGGTAGCGATTTAGGTGGGATGCCCTAGGCTCCGCATGTAGTGAGATGGGTGGGATGCCCTAGACTACATGTAGTGGGGTGGGTGGGAAGCCCTAGAGGTGCGACGTCTCTCCGTGAAGGTAAGTCCCAAGTCCATAGAGTATCCATTTTTCTTTCCCCTGCATCTTTTTTTCGCCTTCTTGACCCTAATCGCAGGAGACTTCTCAGCTCTCCAACGATCCTCTTAGCCCCCCTTGTCTCGCATCAATCATCAAGTATTACATATTTTTCATGCAAAAAACAAGGTCATAAAGCTTTTCAATGCAATATGAAAAAAATCAATAATTTTGGAAAGGTTTGGGTTCCAAAAGGAATCAATTTAAGTACTAATCCTAAAGGACCCAAGTTGGCTTGGGTACCTAAAAACAAAACTTGATTTGTTTTACCAGTGTGTCTTGCAACCAAGGAAAATAAAAGGCTATGGTATCTTGATAGTGGATGTTCAATACACATGACAAGAGATGTGAAGCAATTCACCTCTCTTGAGACAATAAATGGAGGGAGTGTGACCTTCGGTGATAATGGTATAGAAAAAATCATTGATATTGGTAAGGTTCACATCTCCCCTTCTACTTGCATTAATAATGTACTTTTAGTTGAAGGTTTAAAGCATAATCTCTTAAAAAATTTCACAAACCCTAGCCTCCACCCCGCCGACCCCAGATCCGGGCTGCCCGAACCCCGGCCGCCCCCGACGGCCCACCGGCCGGAGCCCGTCGGCCCTGCCCTCGCCGGAAAAGCTGCACACCACTGCCCATGCCCATGGGAAGACGAAAGGAAGTGGGAGGCGTCCGTCCACCCATGTGCGGCCGTGCCACCCTGCACCGCTGCCACCGCCACCACCTGCTTGCTACCCGCCGCCCGTCGGGTCTCGCTCGGCTGCCAGTGGGGCCCTCGCCGGTGCCCAGGACCCCACGACCATGGGGAAGATCAACGGAAACATCCATCCGTGTGACGCCGCCGCCCCACCGTCCGCGGGCCAAGGCCCGATCGCTGGAGGTCCTCACCGATGCCTAGGGCGCCACGCCCGTGGAAGCCCAAACGACATGCATAGGGCATGCCGTGCCACCCCCTGTTCTGCCACCTAGTCACTTGCCACCATCCTGCCATCTGGCCGTCCACCGCTCACCCTCTGCCGACCCCGTCTGCCGCCCGCTTTCCAGCCATCCGTTGGTGCCCCGCCGGACTTGGTTCCCTTCTTTTGCACATCCATGAGTTTGAGTTTGCATGGATTTTGGAGCAGTCCAGTTTTCAGAGCAGCACGCTTTTCAGTGTAGATCATCAAGTCGACATGCTTCTCAGAGCAGATCAGCACCACTTTTGATGCAGCATGAATTTTGATGTAATTTATTTTCTTTTTTTAGTATTTTGGAGTTTAGGAAACTGAGGGTTTTGGTTTTTCTATATAAAGGCCCCCTCTCCCCCTGTAATGAATAGACTTTGATATAAATTTTTGGGTTCTTCATTGGTTCTGGTTCTGGTTCTGGGCTGAGGCTCGTTTGCCTTCGTTCCCTACTGTGTGGATAATGGATTCGTTGGGGGGTGTGAGAGCCCTACTATGTGGATGATGGGTTTGAGCGCCCTAGTTATCCCCTATCGCATCTTCTTATCCCCTCATGTCCTTTGAGAGTTACCCTAGCGGCCTCTATGAGAGACCTACTATGTGGATGATGGGTTCGATGAGAGCTCAGGGTAGCTATGTTCTTTGATCCCTGACTTTCTATGTGCATCTTCTCGTTAGAGTGAGTCCTAGGGCCATGAGTTCCAGTTCCCAATCCCCCATCTCCATCCTTCCTTCGCCACCTCCACCAAGAAAATTGAAAACAAAAGAGATCAACTGTTTTAGGAGTTTAGTTCTCAGTGTCACCCTTGTCTGAAAGGCTTCTTAGCCCTCCCACGGTCCTAGTTTGTTTAGTTGTTTCCCTTTTCCAAATAATCCAGGGTTACATCGAGTCTGTCTCTCATCAATTTTTGTATCAGAGCGAGTTGTGGATTAGGGTGTGCTCCATTTTTTCGAACTCGACAGAGTCGAGTTCTTCACGGTCGAGGAGAATGATGGGGATCCAGGGCAAGTCCAAATTTTTTTTCTATTTTTTTAATTTTTAGATTTTTTTATTTTTCCTATTCCTGCTATTCCACCTATTCCCAATATTCCATTTTTATCCCGATCTTATTCCCGCTTTATTCCTATGTTACTCCATCATCTCCCGTGAGTTTTAAAAATATCTCTCAAACCCTAGCCTCCGCCCTGCCGGCCCCATATCCGTGTCGCCCGACCCCCGGTCGCCCCCGCCGGCCCACCCGCCGGCCCCGCCCTCACCGGAAAAGCCACCCGTCGTCGCCCATGCCCGTGGGAAGATGAACAGACGTGGGAGGCATCTGTCCACCCACGTGCGGCAGTGCCGCCCAGTGCCACCTCCACCGCTGCCGTCAGCCAGCTGCCCGCCGTCGTCTCACCGCCCGCCGTCTCTTGCCCGACCGCCGGTGGGGCCCTCGCTGGCACCCAGGACCCCACGACCATGGGAAAGATCAATGGATGCATCCATCCATGTGACGCCGCCACCGCTGCCTGCCTGCCACCGTCCCACCGCCCCGCCATCCGTCGGCCAAGGCCTGGCCGTCGGAGGTCCTTGCTGGCGTTCGGGGCCCCACACCCATGGAAGCCCAAATGGCACGCACAGGGCGTGCCGTGCCACCCCTGTTCCGCCACCCAGTCACTTGCCGTCATCCCACCATCTAGCCGTCCGCCCGTCTGTCGCTCGCCCTCCACCGGCCCCGTCTGCCGCTCGCTTCCCGGCCGTCTGCTGGTGCCCCGCCGGACATGGTTCCCTTCCTATGCACGTCCGTGAGTTTGAGTTTGCATGGATTTCGGAGCAATCCAATTTTCAGAGCAGCACCTTTTCAACGTAGATCATCAAGCTGACACACTTCTCAGAGCAGATCATCATCACTTTTGATGCAGCATGAATTTTGATGTAATTCATTTTCCTTTTTTAGTTTTCTTGGAGGCTAAGAAACTGAGGGTTTTGGATTTTCTATATAAAGGCCCCCTCTCTCCCCTGTAATGAATAGACTTTGATATAAATTTTTGGGTTCTCCATTGGTTCTGGTTCTAGTTCTGGGCTGAGGCCCATTTTCCTTCATTCCCTACTGTGTGGATAATGGGTTCGTTGGGGGGTGTGAGAGCCTTACTATGTGGATGATGGGTTCGAGCGCCCTAGTTATCCCCTATCCCATCTTCTTATCCCCTTATGTCCTTTGAGAGTCACCCTAGTAGCCTCTATGAGAGCCCTACTATGTGGATGATGGGTTCGATGAGAGCTCAGGGTAGCTATGTGCTTTGCTCCCTGACTTTCTGTGTGCGTCACCCCGTTAGAGTGAGTCCCAGGGCCATGAGTTCAAGTTTGCAGTCCCCCATCTCCATCCTTCCTTCACCACCTCCACCAAGAAAATTGAAAACAAAAGAGACCAGCTATTTTAGGAATTAGTTTTCAGTGTCACCCTAGTCCCAGGAGGCTTCTTAGCCCTCCCACGGTCCTAGTTTGTTTAGTTGTTTCCCTTTTCCAAATAATCCAGGGTTACATCGAGTCTGTGTCCCGCATCAAATGTGATTTTAGAAAGATAAATAATTCTAGAAAGATTTGGGTTCCAAAAGAAACCACTCTTAATGCTAACCTTAAAGGACCCAAGATGGCTTGGGTACCTAAAATCAAAACTTAATTTGTTTTGCAGTTATGTCTTGCAATCAAAGAAAAGAAAAGATTATGGTATCTTGATAGTGGTTGCTCAAGATACATGACAGGAGATGTAAAGCAATTCACCTCTTGAGGCACTAATTGGAGGGAGTGTAACTTTCAGGGATAACGATAAAGAAAAAAATATTGGTATCGATAAAGTTTACATCTCTCCTTCTACATGTATTGAAAATATCTTGTTAGTTGAAGGATTGAAACATAACTTGCTCAATATTAGTCAATTTTGTGATAAAGGTTTTAAAGTTATTTTTGAATTTTCTATTTGCATGGTAGCAAGTCCTGAATGTAATGGAGTAAAATTCATTGAAAATAGGCATGGTAACATCTTTGTTGTTGATCTTGATAATTTACTTTTACATGATGGTGAATGCCTAGTTTCTATGAATTCCACTATTAGTGAGACTAGTTATCCGTGGCATCATAAATTAGGTTATGCAAGCATGCATCTTCTTTCAAAATTATGCAAAAAGGATTTAGTAAGAGATTTACCAAAACTTAGTTTTGAAAAAGATAAAATATGTGAAGCATGTCATTTTGGAAAACAAGCAAAAACTTCTTTCAAACTAAAAGGTTTTGTTTCAACTTCTAGGGCATTAGAGCTACTCCATATGGATATCTTTGGACCAACTAGGACAGCAAGCCTAGGAGGCAAGAGATATGGATTAGTTATAGTGGATGATTTCTCTCGATTTACATTGATTTTATTTTTAGCTCATAAAGATGAATCATTTTTAGCATTCTTAAAGTTTTATCGAAATGTTTCAAATAAAAAAGGTACTTCAGTTGTATGTATTCGTAGTGACCATGGTACTGAATTTAAAAATCAAGATTTCAAAAATTTTTGTAATGAAAAAGGAATTGATCATAATTTTTTTGCATCTAGGAGACTTTAACAAAATGGGATGGTAGAAAGAAAAAATCATACTTTAGAAAAAATGACATGCACAATGCTTTCTGAAAATGATCTTCCAAGATATTTTTGGATAGAAGCTATTAATACTACCCGTTATATTTTAAATCATGTTTTAATTTGACCTATTTTAAAGAAAATCCCTTATGAACTTTGGAAACAAAGAAAACTTTGAAATATTTTTGAATTTTTGGATGCCGATGCTTTGTTTTGAATAATGGAAAAGATAACTTAAAAAAATTTTATGCCAATTCTGATGAAGGTATCTTTTTAGGATACTCTACATAAAGCAAGGCATACAGAGTATTTAATAAAAGAACACTGCTTGTAAAAGAATCAGTGCATGTAGTATTTGAAGAATCTTCTGATAAATCCTGTAGAAAAGAGGATACTTCTGATGCTTGTACAGGTGCTGAAGATCTAAAGAAGCTGACTTCGGATGATTCCCCTTCCAAAGAATATGAAGAAGATCAAAATAAGAAGGATGGAGAAAAAGCCACAAGATCCTCACCAAAGTACAAAGATCTATATAAAGAGTGGAGGTATGCTCATGGACATCCTAAGGAATTGATCTTAGGTGATCCATCGAAAGGGGTAAGAACTAGATCATCTATTAGAAATGAATATGATTATATTGCTTTTGTTTCTCAAATTGAACCTAAATGTATTAAAGAAGCTGAAAAAGATCCTAATTGGATAATTGCTATGCAAGATAAGTTAAATCAAATTGAAAGAAACAAAATTTGGACTCTAATAGAAAGACCATCTAATATTTAAATTATTGGCACAAAATGGGTATATAGAAACAAACTGGATGAATATGGTATAATTATTAGAAACAAGACTAGACTGGTAGCCAAGGGTTATAATCAAGAAGAAGGAATTGATTTTAAAGAAACATTTGCACTAGTAGCTAGACTTGAAGCCATTAGATTACTTTTAGCATTTGCATGTTTTATGGACTTTAAACTTTGTTAAATGGATGTTAAAAGTGCATTTTTAAATGGTTATTTAGCTGAAGATATTTTTGTTAAACAACCACCTAGATTTGAAAATCATGCACATCTTGATCATGTTTTCAAATTGTACAAAGCACTCTATGGTTTAAAACAAGAACCCCGTGCATGGTATGAAAGACTTAGCAAATTTCTAATTGAGAATGAATTATCTAAAGGCTATGTTGATACTACCTTATTTCTGAAAAAGAAAAATGATGATCTATTAGTGGTACAAATTTATGTTGATGATATAATTTTTGGTACTACTAATAAATCACTTTGTCAAGAGTTTGCCAAGCTTATGTAGGGTGAGTTCGAGATGAGTATGATGGGTGAACTAAACTTCTTCCTTGGACTCCAAATCAAGTAAACTAAAGAAGGAATCTTCATCAACCAAGCTAAGTATATAAGAGAAATCTTAAAGAAGTTTGGGATGGAAACAACCAAGCCAATAGGTACACCTATGAGCCCTTCTTGTAAACTTGATAAAGATGAATGTGGTAAAGTTGTTGATAGAAAATTATATAGCAGTATCATTGGTTCTTTATTATACTTGACTACTAGTAGATCAGATATCATGTTTAGTATTTGCATATATGCTAGATATCAGTCTGCTCCTGAAGAATTTTATTTCTTGGCTGTTAAGTGCATTCTTAGATACTTATCTGGTTCTATTGATATTGGTATATGGTGTTCTAAAGATTCTTCAATTAATTTAATTAGCTATTCTGATGCTGATTTTACTAGGTATAAATTAAATAGAAAAAGCATACTGAAACTTGCCAATTTCTTGGAGTGAACTTAATCTCATGGTTTAGTAAGAAACAAACTCTAGTTGCATTATCTATAGTTGAGACTGAATATATTGCAGCAGGAAGTTGATGTGCTCAAATCCTGTGGATTAAGCATTAACTTGAAGATTTTGGAATCAAATTAACTAAGACACCCATAAGATGTGACAATACTAGTTCAATAAATCTAACTAGAAATCTTGTTCAGCATTCTAGAAGTAAGCACATTGAAATTAGGCATCATTTTATTAGAAATCATGTTGAAAATAATGATGTTATGCTTGAATTTATGTGCACTGAAATGCAATTAGCTGACATATTGACCAAACCTCTTCAAGAAGATAGATTCTGTATGATTAGAAGGGAACTAGGGATCATCAATCCTTTTGATTAAATTCCGATCATTTCATGTCTCTTCAAATTCCCTCGAAAATTTTGTTGATCAAAATTGCTTAAAAAAAAACTTTTTTAAACCTTTCATAATCCTTTGAAATTAATCTCTTTTATTTATGGGATTTTTCCTTTTTTTCAAATTTTTTGGTCGAAGTGTCGACACCTTCAAGTGTTGACACTTGACCCACAATCATGAGTTGACACTTAGACGATGGATTTTCGAGAATGAAAAGAAAAAATCAAGGGTTTTCTTCCTATTTCCTTCCAAATACCCTGAGCCGACTCACCCCTTAGGCATTCCAAACATTTCATTTCTCTGCCAACACTATTCCTTTGGCTTGATTTCTTCTTTGAAATTATTTTCCCTCTCTTTCTCACTGTTCATCAATTGTTTCTCGTTGTTTTCACCATGAAAACCCTATCTCTTCTCCCAACTTTAGCTTCAATCCTTATTTCCTTGGAAATGGGTCCTTGAAAACAAGTTGTTCGGAGACCTCGACCATCTATTTAAGAGGCAGAGTGACGAACAAAGGCTAGACATGATGATTCAGAGGTGGCTGAGCCACAGGTCCAGTAGGATGTTCTCGTCAGACCTTCAGCAGTGAATAGGATGAGTTCCAAGACAATTATTGGTGGACAGTGAGTTGATTTTGAGTTCCTGGACTAGCATCACTTTCTGATTGGCCAGTGGTTGAGAGATGCTGGACTGGCACAGTTCTGCACCCTGTTTGAGAGGTTCTACCTTGGCTTAATCAGAGAGTTTTTTGAGACACTAGCCAGAGGTGCTGATGGATGTGTAGTAGAGATCCGTGGGAGAGAGATTCCACTTATTGCTAAGATTCTGAGCAGATTATGGTAGATTCTGATGAGTGGATCAGTAGCAGACTCTTTAGCGGATAGATTGAGTGGACTCTGATGTATCTTCGAGATAGATGATCTTCTAGACGGAGCCACCATAGTTGTATCCAGACTCTCATCTGAGATGAAGCTACTACATCATATCATCGCTCGGATCTTACTACTGAAGACCGGACATTTCAATTTTATCACTGAGCGAGAGCTATTGATCATGGTATCACTGATATAGCACACCCCAGTCTGCCTACCGGTGCTTATGGTACATTAGATGTCGGAGGCAGTGACCAGCAGAAGACTTTGCTTGCCCTACGGTATGGGATTGACGATACTGTTCAGGGCATATGGAGTAGTTGTAGATGAAGAGCCATACAAATAGCTTCTACATACAGACGTCTATGATGAGAGGTCCCTTCATAGGATGGGCTATCATCTGGTCAGAGGTTAGTGGAGACAACACTTATCAGGTTAGATCACTGATGCAGATGATGAGGCAGCAGAGGAGGAGCGCATTTTCATAGATGAGGTCAGGCCTTCTGACACACACAGAGAGATTCCAGAGGAATAGCCCGAGCCTACTACACAGCCCGAGTCTACACCTCAGCCTGAGCCAGTGCTCCTATACAGTTAGAGATGTCGGGCACTGGAGATAGCCCGGAGGACAGAGTCACTTGCATGGAGACAGAGATTATGATTATATGACAATGGGTTGACCAGATCCATGTGGAGATGAGAGCAGACCATCAGGGTTTTAGATAGAGTGTTATTGCAATTTTTGCTACTCTAGAGAGGTTGACTTCAGCGAGAGCTCCAGCACCTTCATCTCCTTCGTCACCTGATTCACCTCCAGCACCTCCAGCACCATCAGCCCCAGGACAAGATACAGGAGATGGTCTGATGCGGGACACAGACTCGATGTAACCATGGATTATTTGGAAAAGGGAAACAACTAAACAAACTAGGACCGTGGGAGGGAAAAGAAGCCTCCCGGGACTAGGGTGACACTGAAAACTAAACTCCAAAAACAACTGATCCCTTTTGTTTTCAATTTTCTTGGTGGAGGTAGCGAAGGAAGGATGGAGATGGGGGACTGGGAACTGGAACTCATGGCCCTAGGACTCACTCTAACAGGGAGACGCACACAAAAAGTCAGGGATCAAAGCACATAGTTACCCTGAGCTCTCATGGAACCCATCATCCACATAGTAGGGCTCTCATAGAGGTTGCTAGGGTGACTCTCAAAGGACATGAGGGGATAAGAAGATGAGATAGGGAATAACTAGGGCGCTCGAACCCATCATCCACATAGTAGGGCTCTCACACCCCCCAATGAACCCATTATCCACATAGTAGGGAATGAAGGCAAACGGGCCTCAGCCCAGAACCAGAACTATAACCAATGAAGAATCCAAAAATTTATATCAAAGTCTATTCATTATAGGGGGACAGGGGGCCTTTATATAGAAAAACCAAAATCCTCAATTTCTTAACCTCCAAGAAAACTAAAAAAAAAATAAATTACATCAAAATTCATGCTGCATCAAAAGTGGTGCTGATCTGCTCTAAGAAGCAAGTCGGCTTGATGATCTACACTGAAAAGTGTGCTATTCTGAAAATTGGATTGCTCTGAAATCCATGCAAATGCAAACTCATGGACGTGCACAGGAAGGGAACTAAGTTCAGCGGGGCACCAGCGGATGGCCGGGAAGTGGGTGGTGGACGGGGCCGGTGGAGGGCGAGCGATGGATAGCCAGATGGCGGGACGGCGGCAAGTGACTGGGTGGCGGAATAGGGGGTGGCACAGCATGCCCTGCGCATGCCGTTTGGGCTTCCACTGGCGTGGGGCTCCGGGCACCGGCGAGAGCCTCCAGCGGCCGAGCCTTGGCCGGCAGACGGTGGGGCGGCGAGATGGCGGCAAGCGGGCGGCGGGCCACGACGTCAGGCGGCGGCGTCATGCATCTGTTGATCTTCCCCATGGTCGTGGGGTCCTAGGCACCGGCAAGGGCCCCACCGGTGGCTGGGCGATAGCCGGCGGGCGGCGGGACGGCGGCGGGCAGCAGGCTAGCGGTGGCAGCGGCATCGGTGCTGGGCGGCACGGCCTCACATGGGCCGACGGATGCCTCCCGCATCCGTTCGTCTTCCCACGGTCGTGGGCGGCGGCGAGCGACTTTTCCAACGAGGGCAGTGCCGGGGAGCTCCGGCAGGTTGGGCGGCCTGGATCCGGGGCCAACAGGGCGGAGGCTAGGGTTTAGGAGATTTTTTTATAACTCACGAGAGAAGATGGAATAATGTAGGAATAAAGTGGGAATAAGATTGGGATAAAGATGGAATAGCGGGAATAGGTGGAATAGAGGGAATAGGAAAAATAAAAAAAAATCCGAGAAAATAAGAAAAAATAGAAAAAGAACCTAGACCTGCCCTGGATCCCCATCATGGTCAAGATGACTCTTCCACCGAGTTCGATGTCAGAGATTTCAGGGCGGAGTCGGAGCTTGAGACTGCACCAAAGGATGTTTCGAGGACACCAGTTGATGCAAGACAAAATATGCAAAGTAAATTACTTTGATTTTAGATATATTTATCAGAGATTAAATAATAATTAATTTTTTTAGAATTTATCAAAAATAAGACTCAAAGCAATTAATTGAAAGAAAACTAGTCAACTAGTTTCAAGCCCATAATGTAGATTTAACAAATCTAAGTAGGAAAGGACCTTGGTGATTAAGAAACTACCATGAACTAGGATTTAAACTTTCAAGGAATCAGATCTTAAGAGAAAGGAAGAGTTTTGATTTATCAACAAAGATTTGTCTCTCTTGTTGTGGATCAGGATCAGCCCTCTAGGATTTCATAGCAGGACTTCAGGATTATCGTTCTTGCGCTCGGATCTACAACGAGACTGGTTCCAAATCAAAAACACCATCACTTCAGATCTTGATCACCTGAAACACTCACAAGGAAACAAGATAGAAAGCAAGAAAGGAAGGAAAGTTTGGAAGGAAGGAAGAAGAGAAAGAAAGTGGCAGTTTTAGGATTTGTTGGATGGATGGAAGATGGATAGTTGGATAACTAGGGCCTCACACCCCGTGATGCTCCAAAGAACAAAGGAATTTAGGGCTTTACACCCAGCGATGCCATCACAGCAAAGGAATTTAAGAAAAGCTTTTCTCTTTATTCATAAAATAGATGTCATTCAAGGGGGGTTTAGGGATGATATTTATAGACCAATTACAAGATGAGTGTGGGATACAAATTATAGAGTTCTTGTTGAAAGAGCAAGAAACTTCATGAACTGGCTTTCCTTGGGCATCAAAGACTTTAGAATCCTTCTCTTGGTCATCTTGGATTCTGCGTACTTGAATCTTCTTGGACTTCTTCCATGTTGGTGTCAAGGAGGATGAGATGATGGGCGACAAGAATGAATGAGGTGCTTATCTTAAACGTGCGACAAAACAATTCTCAAATGAGAAGTGGATGGGCATTAATTTTTTTTCTTCTTGGCATCTTCTTGCAGTAACCTCTATCTTGTCTTGGAATGGGACTCCTTGTTTTGGATTTGGATGGACTTCTTTGAATTTAAATGGTCTCTATTCTTTTCTTGAATTCAAACTCAATCTTGTTAGGATAGATAAGAGCTCGCTTGTAGTTGAATTCCTCCAAGTATGCTCCATATTTTTTCTTGGTCGACTCTTCTTGGAATAAACGACAAAATAAGAAGAGGATGGGCATCAAAAAAGGTTGGGCGACACTTCATTCTCCTTCCTTGTTTTCAAATTAGAAGATAGATCAAGATGTCCTTCATCCTATCTTGAATTTTGAATGGAATTCCTTTGGATTTGAACTCTTTCATGATAGGTGCCTATTTGAATTCAAGCTCCTTCATTTTGGGTGACAAAGAGAGGGTGAGATGAGGCATCCTTCCTTCTACTCCTCTTAAAAAAATCAGTGACATCTTGGAATTTAAATGGGCATCAAAAAAAATTATGGGCGCCCTCCTTGGATAAACTTGAAATTTAAATGGTGTCTGAATGTCTAGATGTCTTGATATTCGGATGTTGGATGTTTGGATGTCTGGATGTCCGGATGTTGGATGTCTGGATGTCCGGATGTCCTAATTTTTTTGAGAGATGAGACTTGGACTTGAGTTGGCACATGGTTCCCTCTTGTATTACAGGACTCAATTAAAATAACTAATCACATGACTCAACCAACTAAATAACTAAAAAACTTAATTGGAACTAATTTAAAACCCAACTTGATCAACTGGAACCCAATTTGATCAAATGGTATAATCTCAAAATAAAAAAGTTCAATCTGGTAAATAGGGTTTGGGATTAAACCCAACTAGGCCAAAATAATAGAATTTAAAAAAAATAACTAAGCCCCATATTGAAATTAGGGTTTTAAAATTAGGGCTTAGGGTTTATTTACAAGTGATTTAGGGCTTGGGCTTAGGGCTTCATTCATAGGTAATCCACAGGGGTTTGGAATTGACTTGTCATTTCTTTCTGACCCTGGTGTCACTGGTGTTAGCTCTGGTGTTAGCCCTGGTATCTGCACCAATTCTTCCCGGGTGGGAGAAACTCAACCCTATCGTGTATGGGTCAACTCTGCTTTGATAGTGTTCTAGAAAGTCGGGATTAATTCTTTGTAAATCCTCTCTAGTGATCCAAGAATCTTCAGTCTCGGGTCATCCTTGCCAATGAACCAGATATCGTTGATAGTCTTTACTCCGAGTAGTGATAATCTTGTCATCCAAGATCTACTCAATCCTGTCTCTCCATTCTGGTAGTTTGGCTGGGGGACACTCATGGGTTGGCTCACTCTCAAGGATGGGATCAGGTCCAAAAGGCTTACTAGGTATTATCGTTGGCTCCTTATACTCTACAAGGTCTGAAACATTGAAAGTTGAACTAATACCTAGCTCAGGTGGTAACTCAAGCACGTAGGCATTAGGTCCAATTTTTTTAATTACTTTGTATGGTCCACTACTACAGGCCTGTAACTTTTTCATGGTTCTAGGTGGGAACCGTTTAGGTCATAGCCTGACCATGACAAAGTCTTCTTCATTGAATTCTTTGAGTCTTTTTCTTGGGTCAGCCATATGATTTTTATGCAATTCTTTAATGTGTTATGCATATGACTCTGCAAACTTCAATAGACTCACTATGCATTACTAGTGAAGAAAATTTATTTATTTATTTATTTTTATGGTCTTTTGAAGTCCTTAATTTCAATTCTATGCTTGACTTTTGGTCGGTGGGTGACATGTAGATGAAAATGATGCATGGACTCCTACTAAATGCCATAAAGTCTGCCAGAAATAGGTTGTAAACCTAACATGCTCAATAGATTTATGCAACATGCTAACCTCTACAAAGTATAACTTAATGGTTTTAGAAACATTGGAAATCTCAAGAAAGGGTAGGAAATAAGAAGTGGATTCGGGGGTGACTTGGTAGGGTAGGAAATAAGAAAAGGGTTTGGGGATTTGTCCTAGGCTAATGGGGTTAACCTTAAAGTTTAGACACTAAATTACATCTACAAGCACTAAAAGGTCCACTTAATGGAAGAACAGGTCAGTAATTTTAGGGAAGAGATCTTTAATTAGAGTCAAAAGGGTGAAGTCTTCCTGAGGGTACTATACTAAATAAGCCAAGTCCTCACCAATTTCCTCTTGTTCTTGGATTTCAGGACTAGGCTCTATGACTTGAGTCTCTTCTAGTATTTTCTCAAATAAGGTTTTAACAATAGGGTTAGACTCCTCATAGATCTCTTTTTCTAAGGGTCGTACCAGTACAGTTTCAGTCAAGGTACAGTCATGGTCAACTAACTCTGGGTTGGCTTCAGCCTGAGTGCCTACTGAGTCAGCTAATTCTAGGTCAGCCATAGGTATCTCCTCTTCTCCTTCATACTCATCCACTAAGTTCATCTCAGCTTCATACACTTCTTCTTCAATGGCATCTTGGTAAACCAATGGAGTAGTTAGAGTAGGTCAGTTAAGGGGCAATTAGCTAGCTCCAGGATTTTGACTAGGTGCACTGAACCTAGTAGGTTCAGGTGGAGTGGACTAATACTAGGCTCATACTAGGGATATTATTCCTAATGGGCTCAAGTTGTGGGTTCTAGATTCATAGGACATGAGTTCAGACCTGTGGATCATGGATCTGAGTTTGTAGGAGCTGGGTTCATAGGATCTAGGTAGGTGCTTGTTCCTAAGTTTGCTTTTCATGGCTCTCCAGGTAGTTATGGATATTTCTCCTCTATTTCTAGTCATTCTTTCAACCTTATCCCAATAGATTCTAGCCTAGCGAACTAACTTAAGCCTAGCAAACCTAAACTTTCTTTCCTCAGACATTAGATCCCTCTCAAAATATTGATCCATACCTTGTTCCCAATCAATATAATCCTCAAGATCAAGATCACCACCAAATTTAGGTGCTTTTACCCTAAAGTTCCTAGTGGCTCTCTCATCCTGGTCTATGAAATCATAATTGGGTCTCTTCGAACTAAGATCCCAGATTGGGTCATGGCGAGGGGCTATCTTAGGGTTGGGTTCTAGGAATGGATCAGGGTGTGGGGTCTCAAGTTTAGGCTTAGTACGAGTCACAGGGGTTCTCTCTAGGGTTCCTCTACGGTCTCCAATCTGGTCAAAACTAGTATTGAGTTGCCTAACTTCCTCCGTTATAGATCTCAACAAAGTCTCAATATTAGGATCCATGGTAGGATTGGGTTGGGTTTGAGTATGCTGTAGGGTGTTCCTGATCTAGTAGACATGCAATGCACACACACAAAACTCGAACTAGGGTCTCCTAGATTTAGAGCTCAGGTAGAATGGGTCAGCTCAATTTACAACCAATTCAGCAATTACCCTATCCACTGGCCAGGTAAGAGGTGGGGTCAAGGGAGGCCCCCCTGCTTTCACAAGGTCCTAATTAAAAACCATGAGTCTGCTTAGGGCATTTGCCTCTGGACCTCTAGCCTTAGATACCAGATTCAAGTGATAATCAAAGGATTGGGTGCACTAGCTTTCACACAATACTTGGAACCCGACCTTGTTGGTGTCCTTAAGCTACTTTAGGTTTTTAATTGATTTTAATTAGGGTTAGGTTTGATGCAAAAGGTGGTTGTTGTGGGCCCAGGACAAGTGATGAGATCCTACCCTGATCTGAGATAGTCAAGTGCCCTTAAGATTAGGTTAAGTATGATGCAATCACACGATATGAAACCCTAATATGCAATGAAGCTAAAATAATTAAAAATAGCAGAAAAATAAATAAATAAATTTTTTTTAATTTCAGATCTGATTAATTTCAAATTTTTGATCTCAGGATATCATGTCCGGCCGTAGCTCATTACTCCCATGGGTCGTGACAGTATACTTGCATATACCCGCTCAGGAGGCGTGATTTCCTTCCACTAGAATAAATAGCAAATAATTTTTTTTTCAATTTTTTTGTGATTAGGTAGTAGATTAATAAAGGATTAATAAAAAATTTATTAACATTTTTTTAATATTTTTTTTGGATGGTTTCTATGCAGTTTAATTTTAGTCTAGTTCTAGGTATGCAGAAATTTCAGAACTAAAAGTTAAACCCTAGTTTAACCTTCGCTCTGATACCAAAGATGATGCAGGATAAAATATGCAAACTAAATAACTTTAATTTATCAGAGATTAAATAGCAATTAATTTTTCTAGAATTTATCAAAAATAAGACTCAAAGAAATTAATTGAAAGAAAACTAGTCAACTAGTTTCAAGCCTGTAATGTAGATCTAACAAATCTAAGTAGGAAAGGACCTTGGTGATTAAGAAACCACCATGAACTAGGATTTAAACTTTTAAGGAAACAGATCTTAAGAGAAAGGAAGAGTTTAGATTTACCAACAAAGATTTGTCGCTCTTGCTGTGGATCAGGATCAGCCCTCTAGGATTTCGCTGTAGGACTTCAAGATTGTTAATCTCGGGCTCGGATCTACAACGAGACTGGTTCCAAAAAAAAATACCATCACTTTAGATCTTGATCACCTGAAACGCTCACAAGGAAACAAGTTATAAAGCAGAAAAGGAAGGAAAGTTTGAAAGGAAGAAAGAAGAGAAAGAAAGTGGTAGTTTTAGGGTTTGTTGGATAGATGGAAGATGGATAGTTGGATAACTAAGGTCTCACACCCTGCGATGCTCCGAAGAACAAAAAAATTTAGGGCCTCACACCCCGCGATGCCATCACAGCAAAGGAATTGAAGAAAAACTTCTCTCTTTATTCATAAAATAGATGTCGTACAAGGGGGGTTTAGGGATGGTATTTATAGACCAATTACAAGATAAGTGTGGGATACAAATTATAGAGTTCTTGTTGAAAGAGCAAGAAACTCCATGAACTGGCTTCCCTTGGGCATCAAAGACTTTGGAATCCTTCTCTTGGCCATCTTGGATTCTTGGTATTGAATCATCTTGGACATTTTCCATGTTGGCGTCAAGGAGGATGAGATGATAGGTGACAAGAATGAATGAGGCTCTCATCTTAAATATGCGACAAAATAATTCTCAAATGAGATGTGGATGGGCGCTAATTCTTTCTTCTTGGCATCTTCTTGCATTAATGTTGACCCCATGAGTGATTTTGATGATAACCAAATATTGGAGCATGTATATTTATTTCTGACAACTCTTCAAGTATTTTACAAGTTTTTGTAGGATGGATTCAATGTTCAAACTTCAACTCTTACACCTCTATTTTCTTGTTTGAGTTGTGTTGTAATGTGTTTTTGTAAAGAAGAACCCAATGAAAAAGCTAAGAAAAAATCGTATAAAAAGGGTTATTTCTGTGTGTGTGTGCCTTAAAATTAGTTTTGAGTTGGTATGCTTGAAAATGTAAAGAGTTGGTAAGAGTTTTTCTTTAAGTTAAAGTGTAAAAATCCTGAAGAAAATACTCGAGCCGACCTAACTTGTTGAAGAGTCGACTCCACTTACTAGCATGCAGCAAGGATTCTGGAATGCAGCAATCCGAGCTGACTCGAAGGTAATCAAGTCGACTCTAATGAATCCGAGTTGACTGGAATCAGTCCGAGCTGACTCTTCCAGAGTCTAATTTTTGAAGATTTATGAGAACAGCTAGGCGAGCCGACCCAAACCAGAAAGAGCCGACTCAATCAGACCTAATTCTGAAAGCCTAAGAAAGCGAGCTGACCCAAACTTCATCGAGCCGACTCTTCCTGAGTGAGGATTTCCGAACCTGAGAAAAAGAGTCGACCCAAGCTGAAGGGAGCCGACTCCATGAGTTCAAGTTTTTCAAAGAAAGAAGTTTGAGCCGACCCAAGCTATCAAGAGCCAACTCATCCAGAGTGATGTTTTGTGTCCTAAGATAAAGAGTCGACTATACTGAAGATTTGGTGACTCGACCTATCGACTTGAAGGATCCGAGCTGACTCAAGAGAATCTGAGCCGTCTCGAACGTCGTTTCCAGGTATCTAATGGCTAGTTACAGAATTTATTTTTGAATGCCAAAAAGTGTTCCAACGGTCACAAGTCACATCCCAACGGTCAGAAACATCTCTAACTGCCTTGGAGTGATGGAAGACTTTATATTTGAAGGATTTGAACATCCAAAATACATACTGGACAAGTTTTTGAAAAGTTCCTCAAAGTTAAGAGAGCTTCATTGAATATTCTACCTACCAACTGTAAAAGAGCACAAGAGCATTCAAGCTAGACTTCAAGACTTCACCAACTCTGATTTGAACTTTGAAGCAATTTTGGGAAGAAGCTACTGAAGCAATTAAAACTTATTCAAGTGCATTCAAGTGGACTTCCATCAAGTTGCACCGGTAACTATCTGACAAATTGAGTTTGTTATTTTTGTTGTATTTCTTTCAATTCATTTTTGAATTGTTGGGTTATTGGTGAGCCCGGTTGAAAAACTAAATAGGTTCTTGGTGAGCCTTATTAAAAATCAAGTGTTGGGTTCTTGGTGATCCTGGTAAAACCAAGTTAGGTTTCTTTGGCAAGCCTATTAAAACCAAAGGGTATTGGGTATTCTTTGGTGATCCCATAAAACCAAAGTGTAGAGGTTTTGGATTGTGATCCTGTAAAATAATCCTACTGTATTCGGGTGTGAATATAGTGGAAATCTCAAGTGGTATCTTGGATAGTGGACGTAAGAGCAGGGTTGCTCCGAATCACTATAAATTTGGTGTGTTTGTATTGTGCTTCTTTATTCCATTTAGCTTCTGTAATTTATAACTCTATCACAGCACCTAACACCTTCTAAGGAATTTGTACTTGCACATTACTTGCTTTAAATTTTTAAATTCCCAATTTACCCCCTCTTGGGTTACCACCTGGGCAACAACTGGTATCAGAGTAGTGTCTCTGAATACATTAGAGTAAAGTTTGATGGCTCATCCCATGAGTACATCTCTGGCGGAAGGCCGGTCAACTAATAGACCTCCACTGTTCACAGGCACAATTTACGCATATTGGAAAGCATGAATGAAAATTTATATCCATGCAGTTGATTTTTTGTTGTGGAAGGTCATTGTAAAAGGTCCTTATATCCCCATGACTAAAATTGATGGAGTGGATGTTCCTAAACTTGAAGAGGATTAGGACGAACACGACAAGAAGATGGGCGAATTAAATGCCAAAGCCATGAACTTATTGTATTGTGCTTTGGATAGTAATGAGTTTAATCAAATTTCTATTTGTTCTTTTGCAAAAGAAATTTAGGATAAACTCGAAGTGACCCATGAAGGAACTTCTCAAGTGAAGTCTTCTAAAATTAATCTTCTTTTGCACAGTTATGAACTATTTAAGATGGAACCTAATGTAACAATCTTTGCCATGTTTTCATGTTTCACTGACATTATTAATGGCTTGAAAAGTCTTGGCAGGGTATATACTAATGCAGATCTAGTGCAGAAGATACTGAGATCTCTTTCGGATAAATGAGATCCGAAAGTGACTACCATCCAGGAAGCAAAGGATTTGAATACCCTATTGCTGGATGAACGCTAGGTTCTCTCATCACACATGAATTGACCATGCAACATCGAACTGAAGATGATCAAAAGAAGAAGAAATCAATCACCTTCAAAGATGCTATGGATTCTAGAAAAGATGAAGAATCGAAAGAAGAAAGCTCCTCCACTAAAAGCAACATGGAAGACGAAGACGTTGCCATGGTTGTCAGGAAATTTAGAAGGTTCTTGGGAAGAAGAAAAGGAAGACACCTCAAAAAATTCTACAAGAACAAAGATTTCAGTAAGGAGAAGGACAAATAAAAAGAAAAAGAAGTACCCACCTATTATGAATGCAAAAAGCCAGGGCACATTCGACCAGATTGTCCATTACTGAAAAAGGGGTTTAAGAAAAAGAAAAAGAAAGCTATGGTAATGACGTGGAGCGATGGTGAAGAATCCTCATCAACTAAAAAAGAAGAGACCATGAAATCTGCAAATCTATGTCTGATGGGTCTTGAAAATGAGGTATCATCCCTTAAGCTACAAACTGAATTTTCATATGATGAATTGAACTCTACATTTCATGATTTACTTATTGAATTCAAGAAAGCCGGGGTTAAAATTAAATTCTTGAAGAAACAAAATGATGTTTTATCAAAAGACAAGGGTGAAACGTTTGAAAAGAATAACATTTTGCAAAAAGAATTGAATAACTTTTCTGACAATGTTATTGCCTTGAAAAATGAGAAAAATATTTTAAATGAGTCAAACAAAATTTTAGTTGCCGAAAATGTAGATTTAAAAAGGGAGGTTGAAAAGCTTAAACCTTTAGTTGAAAAACTTACTTTGAGTTCTAATAAGCTTGAGCTAATTTTGAAAGAACAAAGGATTCTAAAAGTAAAGCTGAAATTGGATTTAATACTTTAAATGATAAAGGAATTTCAGCAAATACCTTCAAAAGCTTCAGCTTTAAATGTTAAATTTGAAAAAGCATTTCCATCGAAATCTATTTCAAATGGCTTGAAATATGTTGCTAAGAATTCTATGCAAAAATCTTTCAAACCAAACATTTATGTTTCTGCATCTTTCATAGCTTCAAAGATGTATCATTCAAAAATGATAAACTTATTTGTTATGCATGTCATAGATTTGGGCATAAATCTTATCAATGCAATTCGTTGAAAAGTTCCATGATTTGTGCATTGAAATATAAAACCATTTGGGTTCTAAAGGGAACCAATTTTGCTAACCTGAAAGGACCCAAGTTAGCTTGGATACCTAAAATCACTCCTTCATTATTTTGCAGGATTGTCTTGCAGCCCACAAATTAAAGAAAAGATGGCATCTTGATAGTGGCTGTTCAAGGCATATGACGGGTGACAAAGATCAGTTCATTACCCTATAAATGAAAGAAGGAGGATTGGTTACATTTGGAGATAATGACAAGGGAAAAATAATCGGAATAGGTAAGATCAAAATAACCCCCTGTACTTTCATTGAAGATGTGCTGCTAGTAGATAAATTGAAGCATAACTTATTGAATATCAGTTAAGTATGTGATAAAGGCTTCAAAGTTATCTTCGAATCATCTATGTGTATATTAACTAACTCTCTTGATTCTAGCAACAAATCCATTGGCCATAGACTTGGAAATATCTATGTGGTAGATCTAAATGATCTAGCCTTGTCCAGTAGCTCCAGTCTAGTAGCAATGAATGCCAAGACCAAGGAGTCATGTTTATTATGGCATAGACGATTAGGTCATGCTAGCATGCATACAATTGCCAAATTAATCTCAAAGAATCTAGTTAGAGGTTTGCCACATTTTAAAGTAGATCTTGGTTATGTATGTGATGCTTGTCAACTAAGCAAACAAACTAGGGAGAGTTTTAAATCTAAAAATGTTATTTCAATAACCAGACCTACTTCACATGGACTTATTTGGACCAACTAGGACTACAAGCCTAGGAGGTATGAAATATGGCATTGTGATTGTAGATGACTTTTCTAGATTCACATAGGTATTATTTATTGCACATAAAGATGAAACTTTTGATGTATTTAGAAAATTTCATAAGAAAGTTTCAAATGAGAAAAATCTTTTCGTTATTTCAATAAGAAGTGATCATGGAACTAAATTTTAAAATTAATTTTTTGATGAGTATTGCACTAAGCACGGCATTGATCACAACTTCTCCGCTCCTAGAACACCACAATAAAATGGTATTGTAGAGAGAAAGAATAGGACTTTGGAAGAAATGGCCCGAATGATGTTATGTGAAGGTAATCTTCCGAGGTACTTTTGGGCAGAAGCGATGAACACTACCTGTTATATATTAAATCAAGTTTTAATACCACCAATTTCAAAGAAAACCTCCTATGAGCTTTGGAATGGAAGAAAACCAAATATCAATTACTTTCATGTTTTTGGGTGTAAATGCTTTGTGTTAAATAATGGCAAACATAACCTAGGAAAGTTTGATGCAAAATCTGATGAATCTATATTCCTTTGTTATTCCTTACATAGCAAAGCATATAGAGTATTTAACAAGAGGACTCTTATAGTAGAAGAGTCAATTCATGTTATTTTTGATGAAGCTAACCCCCACCATCTATAAAAGATGAGTGCGTAGATAATGATGCAGGTACTCTACAAAATGAAATGGAAGATCTAAGCATACAAGACAAGCCAACGCAAGATGGAAGTGAAATGGTAAGCAAGGATGATGCTGATTTACCAAAGGAATGGAGGTATGTAACTTCACATCCCTAAGATTTAATTATTGGTGATCCTTCTCATGGTGTTAGGATTAGGTCAGCACACAGAGTTGCACATGACTACCTAGCCTTTGTATCTCAAATTGAACCACAGTTTAGAAGAAGCTGAAACTGATCATAACTGGATGATGGCCATGCATGATGAATTAAACTAGTTTGAAAGAAATAAGGTTTGGACACTAGTTAGCAGACCTACAGACCATCCAATAATAGGAACCAAATGGGTCTATAGGAACAAACTTGATGAGAATGGTAAGGTTATAAGGAATAAAGCAAGGTTGGTAGAAAAAGGATACAATCAAGAAGAGGATATCGATTTTGATGAAACTTATGCTCCCGTAGCAAGACTAGAGGCCATTAGATTACTTCTTGCATTTGCTTGCTACATGAACTTTAAACTTTTTCAAATGGATGTCAAAAGTGCTTTTATTTCTGAACAAGTTTTTGCAGAACAACCACCAGGTTTTGAAAATCATGCTTTTCCAAATCATGTATTTAAATTGAACAAAGTGTTATATGGTTTGAAACAAGCACCTAGGGCCTGGTATGATAGATTGAGCAAATTTTTACTTGAAAATGATTTCAAAAGAGGAAATGTTGACAAAACCCTTTTTATTAAAACAAAGAAAATGATATGTTAGTACAAATTTACATTGATGATATAATATTTGGTGCAACTAATAAAAATCTCTATGGAGATTTTGCTGAGCTGATGCAGGGTGAGTTTGAAATGAGCCTTATGGGTGAGCTCAACTACTTCCTTGGATTATAAGTTAAACAAATGAAGGAATGAATCTTTATAAACCAAGCCAAGCACATCAAAGAGATGATCAAGAAATTTGGCATGGAAACAAGCAAAGAGGCTAACACACCCATGAGCACTACCTGAAGACTAGACAAAGATGAAAGTGGATCCAATATTGATCAAAAGCATTATAGAGGTATAATCAGATCCCTTTTATATTTAACACCCAGTAGACCTGATATCTTGTACAGTGTATGTGTTTGTGCTAGATTTCAATGCAATCCTAAAGAAACACATATGCTTGCTGTTAAAAGAATTCTTAAATACTTGAAAGGGACAAGTAATTTAGGTCTTTGGTATTCTAAAGAATCATCTTTAAACTTAATTGGTTTTTCTGATGCTGACTATGCTGGTTGCAAAATTGATAGAAAAAGCACTAGTGGTACATGCCAATTTCTAGGGTTGAATTTAATTTCATGGCACTGTAAGAAGCAAAACTCCATAGCATTGTCCACTACTGAGGCAGAGTATGTTGCTGTTGGTAGTTGTTGTGCTCAAGTGTTATGGATAAAACAACAACTAGAAGATTTTGGTGTTACACAATGCAAAATTCCTATCAAATGTGATAACACAAGTGCCATTAATTTGACAAAAAATGCAGTTCAGCATTCACGAACAAAGCACATTGAGATTAGGCATCATTTCATAAAAGAACATGTATTGAATAATGATATTTTTCTTGAATACGTGCCAACTGAAAACCAACTTGCTGATATTTTTACTAAACCATTAAATTTTGATAGATTTACAATGATTAGAAGTGAACTAGGATTATGTGACCTTCTCTAGAAATACTCCCATAGTCTTAAGGACAAATTATCTAGATAACTTCCTAATTCAAATTTTGTGATAAAATGAAGTTTGATTGAAATCCAAAATTATTATTTTAGTGATCCCTCAGCTTGAGCCGACTCGAGCAGATGAACTATTGGTCGAGCCAGCTCGGATGTCAAGTCGTCTCTTTTTAGTTCGAGCCGTAGGGTTTGTTTTTCCCACTTTTACTCCTAGACCCTATTCTATTTTCTCTAAAAACCTTCTAAATACTTCCAACCTCCAAGAACCGCCTCGCAATTTGAATTTCTTCACTCTATGGCACCAAAAAGAGCTGTTGGAAAGAAATCAGGGAGAGTTAGTGATGCGGCTCTGCAAGAAAGGAGGACGAAATTTCAAGAAGACCATGTTTCCTGGAATCCACCTCAGTCTGAAGAAGAGGCCAGTCCAATTTCTCCCGGTCACCAAATTTCTCTAGGTATGAGATGAATCACCACAGGCAGACGGATTTTATTTGAATATCTAAAGGAGATAGGCTTTGTGATTGGCGATTTTATTAAAAATCAAGGATGGAAGAATTTGTGTTCTCTAGATATTAAAATCTACCCAAACCTGGTGAGGATATTTTATGAAAATTTAAGGTTTGGAGAGAACTTCATTGAATCTTTTGTTAAGGGAAGAAGGATAATTATATCTGTGGAAATTCTGGGAAGTGTTTTGGAAATGCCTTTTGAAGGGACAGAATCTCTAGTACTAAAAGATAGAACCAAAGCACTACAAATAGTTTTATAGAGATCTGAGGTAAATGAAATAGGAATTCTCAAAGTAAGCATGTTTTCTATTGAGATGAGGATTCTACATAATTTTATTAGCAGGATCTTCCTACCTAGAACTGGATATTTTGATTGGGTAAGTGAAAGAGATCTGTGCTTTATGGAACTTTTGATTAATGGTGATAAGATCAATTTGCCAGCAATTATGACTTGGCAAATGAAGGAGGTAGTTAGAAAAGTTAAGGCTTGCCTACCCTATGGAATGGTTCTATCACTCTTCTTTCAAAATGCAAATGTAGATCTGACTGGAGAAGATAGCAGGACACTACTCCTTACTGATACATACATTGCAAAAACTTTTCAAAGAATGGGATATCTATTGTCAGATGGCACTTGGAGAAAGAAAACCGATGTCTCAGTAGCTGAAGAAACTGAGGAGATTCAAGAACAAGCAGAATTAGAGGCTGGTGAAGACACTACAGTATATATTCCAGAACGACATCCATAGATGGTATCTTCAGCATAAGTAGACTTCGACACCTTTTTTCCAGACATCTCAGTACCAGATATGCCTGATATACCATGTGGTACAGCTACTTTTACTCAATCTACTGATGTTCCAATTCAAAGTCACACTACTACTACTCCTGCTGTAGATAATTCATTGTTACAAGACTTCATGACACAACAAATGAATAACATGACTTAAACTATCAAGTCATCTATGGTTACAATGTTTGGAGAACTTCAAAAGTCAGTTGATGATAGACTAACTCAATTTGGAGAGCAGATAGATGATCCAAAGAAAAGAATAGACACACTTGAAACCTCTAAGACTGCAACTGGTGCAACTGAAACTAATCTACAGCCAATCCTTCAATTGATTGCATCAAGTTCTGAATCTACTAAAAACTTAATCTCTCAAGTTCTTAAAGCATATAGAACTGAAATGGACAACTTGAGAATAAGAATGGGTTCAGTTGAAGAAGGAAAAAGGATGGAGGATGATTATACCAAAGGTATTGGTATAATTAGAAGTGAATTTTGTAGATTAAGGGGATCAGCAGAGGCATTTGCAAATGTTCAAGCCACAGAATTGTTTACACTACAAAAAGAAGTGGCACAAATAAAAAAATCTATAGAAGATTTAGTTACCTCTAAAAGAACAAAGAAAATGGAAGAAAAACTCAAATCTATGAACAACTTCTTATGGAAGATAATGACTAAGATTGAAGAAATTCAAGCTGCTCAGACTGCTCCTCCTTCTTCTTCTACACCCTTTCCTAGTCATTCTACTCATCCTAGACAGCCTGCTCCACACCTTAGGCCACAAGGAACCCATGATATACCATAATTTGTTGACCCAATTGCTTCTCTACCACCCGGTATTCAAATTTAAGGTCAACATTCACATCCTAGGGTAAACATAGATAGTGATTAAATGTGTTATTCATCACTTTGTACTTTGTACTGAACTTTTTAAAATGAATTGAAAAGTACACATTTTGTTTAATTTCTCTATGAATGTTTGTGTTCAATTGTTCATACATTGATTGATTCTTAATTAGAATTTCAAGATGAATATGAAAAAGTGAAATTATCTCAAACAAATTTCAAATACTTTCTCATCTTTTTAATCTAAGCTTAATTCCTACTCTACCTTTTTGATTGATTGACAAAAAGGGGTGGAATGGTATGCTGTGAAATATTTGCATGAAAAGAATGAAAAGGAGAAAACACTTTCATGATTATACATTTGCTCTAATGCATAAAGCCTGAAAGCTACTACCATACTCAAATTAAGCTCTGATACATCTTGATACATATTTAAGAGGCTCCGATACATAATGATACATATTTGTGTTGCATAATGTTTTAAGTTTTGACTTTTAATTGCTCCGATGCTTAATGTTCCCTTGAAACTTTGTGAGCTCTGAAAATACATAGAAAGTAAGCAAAAACATGGAGTATCTTACTGAGGGGGAGATTACCTCTCTCTCTGCCCTAATTCTCATTTCATTATTTGGCACCAATTGAAGTCAATCTGTTTTACTTATTCATATATACTTGCAAATATGATTATACAAGTAATTGTAAAGTGTTACATTGATTTTTCATGTCCAGTATTTTGTCATCATCAAAAAGGGAGAGATTGTTGACCCCATGAGTGATTTTGATAATAACTAAATATTTGAGCATGTATATTTATTTCTGACAACTCTTCAAGTATTTTACAAGTTTTTGTAGGATGGATTAAATGTTCAAACTTCAACTCCTACACCTCTATTTTCTTGTTTGAGTTGTGTTGTAATGTATTTTTGTAAAGAAGAACCCAATGAAAAAGCTAAGAAAAAATCATATAAAAAGGGTTTCTTCTGTACGTGTGTGCCTTAAAATTAGTTTTGAGTTGGTATGCTTGAAAAATGTAAAGAGTTGGTAACAGTTTTTCTTTAAGTTCAAGTGTAAAAATCCTGAAGAAAATACTCGAACTGACCCAACTTATTGAAAAGCCGACTTTGCTTACTGGCATGCAACAAGGATTCTGGAACGCAGCAATCCGAGCCGACTCGAAGGTAACCGAGCCGACTCTAATGAATCCAAGTCGATTGGAATCAGTTCGAGCCGACTCATCCAAAGTCCAATTATTGAAGATTTCTGAGAATAGCCAGGCGAGCCGACCCGAATCAGAAAAAGCTGACTCTACTAGACCTAATTTTTAAATCCTGAGAAAGCGAGCTGACCCGAACTTCATCGAGTCGACTCTTCCTGAGTGAGGATTTCTGAACCTAAGAAAAGGAGTCGGCCCAAGCTATCAAGAGCCAACTCGTCCAGAGTGATGTTTTGCATCCTGAGATAAAGAGCTGACTGTACTGAAGATTTGGTGACTCGACCTATCGACTCGAAGGATCTGAGCTGACTCGAGAGAATCCGAGCCAACTCGAACGTCGTTTCCAAGTATCTAACGACTAGTTCCAGAATTTATTTTTGAATGCCAAAAAGTGCTCCAACGGTCACAAGTCACATCCCAATGGTCAAAAATGTCTCTAAATGCCTTGGAGTGATGGAAGACTTTATATTTGAAGGATTTGAACATCCAAAACACATAATGGACAAGTTTTTGAAAAGTTCTTCAAAGTTAAGAGAGCTTCATTGAATATTCTACCTACCAATAGCAAAAGAGCATAAGAGCATTCAAGCTAGACTTCAAAACTTCACCAACTCTGATTTGAAGTTTGAAGTAATTTTGGGAAGAAGCCACTGAAGCATTTAAAGCTTATTCAAGTGCATTCAAGTGGACTTCCATCAAGTTGCACCGGCAACTATCCGACAAATTGAGTTTGTCATTTTTGTTGCATTTCTTTCAATTCATTTTTGAATTGTTGGATTATTAGTGAGCCCGGTTGAAAAACCAAATTGGTTCTTGATGAGCCTTATTAAAAACTAAGTGTTGGGTTCTTGATGATCCTGGTAAAACCAAGTTAGGTTTCTTTGGTGAGCTTGTTAAAACCAATGGGTATTGGATTTTCTTTGGTGATCCCGTAAAACCAAAGTGTAGATGTTTTGGATTGTGATCCTGTAAAATAATCCTACTGTATTCGGGTGTGAATATAGTGGAAATCCCAAATGGTATCTTGGGTAGTGGATGTAGGAGCAGGGTTGCTTTGAACCACTATAAATTTGGTATGTTTATGTTGGGCTTCTTTATTCCTTTTAGCTTCTACAATTTATAACTCTGTCATAGCACCTAACACCTTCTAAGGGATTTGTAATTGCACATTACTTGCTTTAAATTTTTAAATTCCCAATTCACCTCTCTCTTGTGTAGCCACATGGGCAACAATTAACCTTTATCTTGTCTTTGAATGGGACTCCTTGTTTTGGATTTGGATGGTCTTCTTTGAATTTAAATGGTCTCTATTCTTTTCTTGAATTCAAACTCAATCTTGTTAGGATAGATAAGAGCCCACTTATAGTTGAATTCCTCCAAGTATGCGCCCCATTTTTCCTTGGCCAACTCTTCTTGGAATGAGTGACAAAATAAGAAGAGGATGGGCATCAAAAGAGGTTGGGCGACACTTCATTCTCCTTCCTTGTTTACAAATTAGAAGATAGATCAAGTGTCCTTCATCCTATCTTGAATTTTGAATGGAATTCCTCTGGTTTTGAACTCTTTCATGATAGGTGCCTATTTGAATTCAAGCTTCTTCAATTTGGGCGACAAAGAGAGGGTGAGATGAGGCATCCTTCCTTCTTACTCTTAAAAAAATCTGCAACATCTTGGAATTTAAATGGGCATAAAAAAAAAATCCTGGGCACCCTCCTTGGATAAACTTGAAATTTAAATGGTGTCTGAATATCCGGATGTCTTGATGTCCGGATGTTAGATGTCTGGATGTCTGGATGTCCTAATTTTCTTGGGAGATGAGACTTGGACTTGAGTTGGCACATGGTATCACATGGGGTCTTAATTTGGGTCCCCTTTTGTATTACAGGACTCAATTAAAATAACTAATCAAATGACTCAACCAACTAAATAACTAAAGAACTCAATTGGAACTAATTTAAAATCCGACTTGATCAATTGGAACCCAATTTGATCAAAAGACATAATCTCTAAACAAAAAAGTTCAATATGGTAAATAGGGTGTGTGATTAAACCCAACTAGGCCAAAATAATAGAATTTTTAAAAATAACTAAGCTCCATATTGAAATTAGGATTTTAAAATTGGGGCTTAGGATTTATTTACAAGTGATTCGGGACTTGGGCTTAGGGCTTCATTCATAGGTAATCCACAGGGATGTGGAATTGACCTATCATTACTTTTTGGCCTTGGTGTCACTGGTGTTATCCTTGGTGTCTGCACCACCAGTTCAGGATCCTTCTAGTTCCTCATTCCAGACACATGTCCTCTCCAGTTGCTCGCATACCCTTCCTGACCCACCTATTACTTTTACTCCTACTCCTGTACTGCACACAGATCCTCCTGATTATGATTTACCTATTCTGATCCTTAGCATCCCTACTAGGACTCGACCTATACCTTCCACATCTTCTCTGATTCGAGAACTAGGATTTTATACTCTTGGCTTCTATGTTCTTTCATCTGGACTAGTTTTTGATGATACTCCCTTTCTAATACAGCTGCTGACTTTATCACTGCTACTCCTACTTTTGATATTCTCTCATCCTTTTCAACACTAACTAGAGGAAGGATGTATACCAGATGTAGAGACCGAGGTCATGGCACTGCACCGAGACCTATCTGGACCAGATTGTTTGATCTTCGATCGATGTGGCCGAGACCTAGACCTTCTAGGGTTACAGGTCCCATCATTCTTGAGATTGGGTCCTCCTCCTCTAATGAGGAGAGTACTCCTTAGGGTTGGTCACTATGGCTGATAGTTTCTATTTTAGTATTTCTTTGTATTTGTATCAGTTTCTATTGTAACACATTTTGTTTTGTATCAAATTCTGCATGATGTATCATCTTTAGTCTTATGTATCAAATTGTCTATTTCAATCTAATGTACCAAATCTGTTTATATATATATATTCACCTTTTAAAAATATGTGTGTGAAATGTTTTTATATACACTCTCTCTGCAATGAAATGTTTTAACTCTCATTCATTCTCTTTCTCACCTTTTCAATGATGACAAAAAGGGGGAGTGAAATGAGAAAATAAAAAATAAAAAGGGAGGAGAAATAATGAAAAGTTAATTAAGTATAGAGCAATGAGTAAGTGGGAGTAAGAAAGAAATTTTATAAAAATTTGTTCTTAAGCAATAAGCTTTTTCTTGCAAAGTTTTCTCAAATTCTTTTGAAAATTAGTTTTTAAGATCATATATTGAGGGAAAGTATCTATTCCATCAAATTCCTTGTTCTAATACTTCTGTATCTATGGTCTGATACTCTTTGATGACATACATAATACTCTTTGATGATTTATTATCATTTGCTCTGGTACTATCTACTCTTTTTGTACATGTTTTATGCTAAAATGCCTATCTTTTGAAAGTGTTTTGATATACCTCTTGAGCATCATCATTTATGAATTTATCTTAGTTCGATACTCCTTAATCATAGCTCTGATATTTCATAATCTCTAACTCTATTTCATTAAATTCATAGCTCTGATATTGAAGTTATGCAAGTTTGAATATATATATACATAGCTCTGATACTTTGAAAATCAGTCTTAATTCTTTACATTCAATACAAATTAAGAGTCTGACATACTTTCATTATTTACTCCAATACTTAATGATAAAAGCTCTATATTTGTTGAAAATCTTTTGAGCTTTTTATTTGTATATACTTAAAGATTTTGTCATCCTCAAAAAGGGGGAGATTGTTGACTCCTATATTGATTTTGATGATTAACAAAATACTTAAGTATATTTGAGTACTATCAGTTTGTTAAAGTATAATTTGTTAGATAAAAATACTCATTATGTTAGCTGAATGGATTGCTTCTAAAATAGTTGAAAAAGTCTTCTTTATGGATGAAATATTGAAGATAAATGGACTTGAATACATAGAAATGGCTTGAAAGGACTTATGTTTTAAGTTTGAAGAAGATTCAGTAGAGTTTCAGTTTAATTTCAGAAAGTTTTAGCAAGTGTCGACTTAAAGTATCGAAGTGTCGACACAAGGTGTGACTCACAAAAGCCTGAGGTAATATACAGAAAATGTTTCAGATGGCATGATTGAAATGTCGATGCACGTAGCTCAAGTGTTGACTCATGTGTCGACTCAAGGATTGATCAAGGCCTGAGATAAATTTTTCACAGAATATGCTGAATTTTAAGAATTCCCTCAAATGTCGACTCATGGAAGCAAAGTGTCGACTCACCTAAGATTTCCAAAGAGCTCCCAAGAATATTTTTGACCTAAGTGTTGACTCATGGAAACCAAGTGTCGACTCCAAGTGTCGATTCATGACCTGAAGTATTGATACTTGAAGTTCTGGTGAACAGTAATGGCTAGTTTTTTTGAAATCCAGAACTTGCCCTTTTTGCCTCTAATGGCTAGTTTCACCTCTCCAATGATCATAAACTGTCATTTAAGCCTTGGGATGGTATTTAAAGTGGATTAATCTCAAGTGAAAAGATGTGAATGAAAAAGAAAAGAAAAAAGAAGAGCATTCACTCCAATATTCATTGAGAGAAACTACCTTCAAGTGAAAAGAAGCCTTCAAGCATTCAAAGCAATTAAGAGCATTCAAGTCCAACCAATTGAGCATTGATTGAGGCTTCAACAACTTGGAGACAAGCAACTTCAAAGAGCTTCAAAGAGATAATAGCTTTTATTTGAAAGCTTTCTTGTATTTCTTACATTCTTACTTGTCTTTTGTTGAGGCTGGTTAGGGAGCCCGTGTATTAAAACCAACAAAGATTTTTGGTGAGCCTTAAAAAAATCAAAGAGGTTTTTGGTTAGCCTTGTGAAAATCAAGAAGGTTGTTGGTGAGCCTAAGTTACAAAACCAACTAGGTTTTTGGTTAGCCCGTAAAACCAAAGAGATTTTGACTTGTATTCCCGGTGAAAATAAGTTGGGTTTTGATTAGTGAGCCCAGAAAACTAATCAAGTATAATCAAGAGTGATTATAGTGAATTCCTAAGGAAAGCTTGGGGAGTGAATATAGGTGCCTTGGTATGCACCAAACCATTATACTTCTTTGTGTTTGTGGTTTGTGGTTGCTTGTTCTCTCATTACTTGCTCTTACTTTTATTGCATTTACTTATCTATTTTTCACTGCATACTCTAGAAGAGCATATAACATAACACTTGTATTACACTAGCACTTGAATTGTTTTTGAATTGGCATATACCTTGCAAAAGTTTTTGAAACCCAATTTACCCCCCCTTGGGTTTCTTATTGGGCAACACATACATACACTGAATATGATATCTGGCCTACTAGCAGTTAAGTATAATAATGAACCAATGATACCTCTATACAGTTTTTGATCAACATTTTTATCTGATTCATCTTTTTCAAGTTTGCAAGAAGAGCTCATAGGAGTACCTAATGACTTAGTTATCTCCATTCCAAACTTCTTTAAGATTTTCTTTGTGTACTTAGCTTGGTTGATGAAGATCCCTTCTTTAGTTTGCTTGATCTGGAGTCCGAGGAAGAAATTTATCTCTCCCATCATGCTCATCTTGAACTCACCCTACATAAGCTTGGCAAACTTTTGACAAAGTATTTCTTTAGTAGCACCAAAAATGATATCATCAACATAAATTATCATTCTTCTTTTTCAAAAATAGTGTAGTGTCAACATTGCCTCTAGAAAAATTATTTTCAAGTAAAAATTTACTCAATCTATCATTCCAAGCTCTTAGAGCTTGTTTTAAACCATACAAAGCTTTATGAAGTTTAAAAACATGATTAGGGCATTCATGATTTTCAAAACCTGGGGGCTGTTCAACATACGCTTCTTCTTTAATAAAACCATTTAGAAAAGCACTTTTAATATCCATTTGAAATAGTTTAAAATCTATATAATAAGCAAAAGCAAGTAATAATTTGATTGCTTCTAATCTAGCAACAGGTATAAATATTTCATCAAAATCAATACCTTCTTCTTGATTATGATATTTTGTAACTAATCTAGCTTTATTTCTTGTTACAATTCCATTTTCATCAAGTTTATTTCTGAAAATCCATTTTGTTCCTATTATTGAAATATTAGATGGTCTTTCAACTAAAGTCCAAACTTTATTTCTTTTGAATTGATTTAATTCATCTTGCATAGCATTAATCCAATTTGTATCTTTTTTAGCTTCTTTAATTATTTTTGGTTCTACTTGAGATATAAAAGCTAAATAATCACAAACATTTCTAAGAAAGGAACGAGTATTCACCCCTTTAGATGGATCACCAATAATAAGTTCTTTAGGGTGTCCATAGGCATACGTCCATTCTTTAGGTAATGGCTTGGGTGTAGATGAAGCTCCAACTTCTTGTACTTGATTTCCTTCATTGTCCTAATGACCTTCTTGCTCCTTAGGAGGTTCTTCATTGATGGTCATTTTTCCAATCTTTTGTATACCTGTTTCATCATTAAAAACATCTTCTTTTCTAGAAGATTTTTCATTAGTCTCATCAAAAACAACATGGATGGATTCTTCAACAAGAAGTGTTCTTCTGTTGAAGACCCTGTATGCATTTCTAAAACTAAAGTATCCTAAGAAGATACCCTTATTTGATTTGGCATCAAATTTACTTAAATTATCTTTGCCATTGTTTAGAATGAAACAACGGCAACCAAAAACATGAAAATACTTAATAGTAGATTTCCTACCTTTCCAAAGCTCATAAGGTGTTTTCTTAAAAATAGGTCAGATTAAAATATGATTCAAAATATAGCATGCAGTATTTATGGCTTCCATCCAAAAATATCTAGATAAATCATTTTCACAAAGCATGGTGTGTTCCATTTCTTCTAATGTCCTATTCTTTCTTTCTACTATCTCATTTTGTTGAGGTGTCTTAGGTACAGAAAAATTATGATGAATGCCATTTTTATTTCAAAAAATTTTAAAATAATGATTTTCAAATTCAGTACCATGATCACTACGTAAAAAAATAATTAAAATACCTTTTTCATTTGAAACCTTCTTATAAAATTTAATGAATGCAGAAAATGTTTTATCTTTGTGAGCTAAAAACATTACCTATGTAAAACGAGAGAAGTCATCTACAATAACTAGACCATACTTCTTGCCTCCCAAACTAGTTGTTCTAGTAGGTCCAAAGAGGTCCATATGAAATAATTCTAAGGGTCTAGTTATAGATACTACTCCTTTAGGTTTGAAAGAAGATTTTGTTTGCTTTCCAAGCTGACATGCACTACAAATATTGTCTTTTTCAAAAGTAAGTTTTGGAAAATCTTTTATAAGATTTTTTTGTTCAATTTTGAAAGTAAATGCATGCTTGCATGCGCTAGTCTATGATGCCAAAGCCAACTAGTTTCATTGATCTTGGCTTCCTTTGCAACAGGCATTGACCATTTTGCATAGGTAGATCATCAAGATCAACCATGTAAATGTTCCAATGCCTATGACCAACAAACTTGATGCCATTGTCATTTAGACTAGATATAATGCACATAGAAGATTCGAAAACCACTTTAAATCATTTGTCATAAAATTGACTTATACTAGGTAGATTATATTTCAAACCATCGACAAATAAAACATTATTAACCTAAGTAGAGGGGGTGATATGGATTTTACCAATTCCGATAATTTTGCCCTTTCCATTATCATCGAATGTCATATTTCCACCATTAAAAACTTATAAAGAAGAGAATTGCCTTACTTCTCCAGTCATGTGTCTTGAGCAATCATTGTCAAGGTACCATAATTTTTTTTTTTCCTTGGTTGCAAGACATACCTACAAAATAAGTCAAGTGGAAACTTTAGATATCCAAGTCATCTTGGGTCCTTTAGGGTTAGTTGAATTGGTTCCTTTTGGAACCCAAACCTTTCTAATATTATTCAACTTTCTTTTATCACACATATATGATTTGTGTCCTAATTTACCACATGCATAACAAGTAATGCTAGAGGATGCAAGTACAAAAAAATTTTTGAAATATTTTTGTTGTCTTTGAGGTTTAAAACCTAATCCTGTTTTATTGAAAACTACTCTTTGATTATTCAAACGCATGTTTAGTTTTTTAGAACTATAAGTAAATTTTTCAATAAACGGTTTTACTTTTTCAAGTTCTTCTTTGTGTTTCTTATTTTCTTGCAAAAGCTCTTTGTTTTGTTTAATAAGTTTTTCATTTGTCACAAAAACTTTATCCTTTTTCAAAGAGTCGATTTCTTTCAAGAAATCTTGCTTTTCATTTTTCAAAGAAACAATTTGATCATTCAATTTTTTATTTTGTTGAATTAAATTATCATTTTCTATGAAAAACTTATCATTTGATTTTGAAAGTACTAAGCTTTGCTTTTCTAATTCTTTGTTTTTCATTTTCAGTTTTTGATATTTTATAACTAATTCATCAAAAACATCATGCAATTCATCAAATGTAAAGTCAATTTCAGGTTTAGACCTTACCTCTTCATCATTGGCCATAAAGCACAGGTTGGCCACTTCTTATTGCTCTTCATTAGAGCTTGAATCTTCACTCTCACTCCATGTCACCATCATAGCCTTCTTCTTAAATTTCTTCTTGCCCTTTTTAAGAGTGGGGCAATTCATTTTGTAATGTCTAGGCTTTTTACATGCAAAGCATATGGGTTGCTCCTTTTCCTTTTCTTTCTCTTTCTCCTTATTGGGCTCTCCTCTTTGAGGCTTTTTCTTGTAATTGTATCTTTTCTTTCTCATAAATTTCTTGAATTTTCTTAAGATGAGGGATGTTTCATCTTCCTCATCTTCTTCATCTGAATCATCACTGGACTCCTCCTTGGTTGTGGACTTGAATGCTATGGCCTTCCTTTTCTTTTCATTATCTACTATCGTTTACTTCAAGGATAGCTCATAAGTCATCAATGAACCCAAGAGCTACTCAAGTGGAAGAATGTTGATATCTTTGGCTTCTTCAATGGCGTTGACTTTAGGATCCTAAGAAGCTAGAAGAGACCTGAGGATTTTATTGATAAGTTCAGCATTAGAAATGACCTTTTCCAAACTCCTCATACTATTAACAATATTATTGAATCTAGTATACATTTCACTAAAAGTTTTATTTGGTTAATTCCTAAACATCTCATATGTATGAATGAGCATATTTACTTTGGTGGTCTTCACTTAATGTGTACCCTCATGGGTAACTTTAAGTGTATCCCAAATTTCTTTGGCAGAGTTATAATTTGATATTCTATTAAACTCACTTGGGTCAAGAGCACAAAATAATAAATTCATGGCCTTAGCATTAAGCTTCGCTTGCTTAATATCGTTCTCTTCCCAATCTTCTTTAGTTTAGGGGTGGAAATGCCATTAATCAAGATAGTGGGCTGATGAGGGCCTTTAACAATGGATCTCTACATATTATAATCAATAGCTTGAATATATATGCATATGCGTGTCTTCTAGTAGGTGTAATTTGTGCCATTAAACAGTAGGGGACGGTTTGAGGCTTATCCTTCTACAATACCTACACCAATTTGGGCTACCATTAGATCTTTGACTCAAGATCATGAGATTTAAACACTAAGTACCAAGCTCTGATACCACTTGTTACCCAGTGTAGCAACCTAAGAGAGGGGGTGAATTGGATTTCTTTAAAAAATTTAAATTCTAAGGCAAGTATGTGCTTGAACTAAGGTTCTTGTGTAACAATGTGATTGTGCTCAATAATGATATGCAACAGAATTATAAAGAAAATGCAATGTAAATCAGAGCAAATAAAGAAGGAAGAGCAAGCAATCACAAACACCTAGATGTATAGTGGTTCGGTGCACTTCAAGCACCTACATCCACTCCCCAAGTTTTTCCATGAAAATTTTTATTATAATCTATCCAAGATTACAACCAACTTATTTTCAAAGGCTCACAAGTCAAACCTTGTTGGTTTTGTCACCTAGGCTCACAACAACCTTTATAACTTGTTTTTAATTTGGTTTCACAAGTCAAACCCTAGTTGGTTTTATCCCTTAGGCTCACCAAAAATCTTTAATATTAGTTTCAATAGCTTTGAAACTAGTAACAATAAGTAAGACAAAAAGTATAGATATAAGCTCAAGAAAGAACTCTCAAAAGAGTAGATATAAATGTCGTTGAAGCTCTTCTTGAATGCTTGAGTTGTTTCCTTCTTAGAACCTCTTCAATGCATACTTTTGGCTAATGATTTGAAGGCTCAGTAGCACAAAAATGAAGGCCTTTACATGTGGAATCTTTTTTAAAGGCTCACTCAAGTCTTTTCAAACTTTTCTCAAAAGACAAACTTTATCTCTTGTGATTCACTTTTTCTCTTCTTATCTTCAATGAGTTTGGTGAGTGATAAATAGTCCAAAAACCTTTAAAAAGTAGTTAGAGACCATTAGAGTGAAGAAACTAGCCATTTGGAATCAATTCTGAACTTCTAGAAAACTAGCCGTTACACTAAGTGTCGACACTTGATTTGTTCATGCGTCTATCTGTGAGTCGATACTTAGGTCAACACTTGGATCTACACCAGGTGTAAATTTGAATTTTCAATGTTCTACTTCACTTATGGTCTCAGACTATGAGTCGACCTGTGAGTTGACACTTTGAATCTGTGAGTTAACACTTCGATCAGCACTAGGCAAAATGTCCATGGAATGGCATGTTCTATCCTTTTCTTGTCTCAGGCCATGAGTCGATTTGTGAGTCAGCTTGGGAGTCGACACTTAAGTCAACACTTCATTGAGATCCAAAAATTATGTTCTGTCAATTCCGTTCTCAAGCCTTGAGTCGATCTGTGAGTTGACACTTAAACTCTATGAGTTAACACTTTGAGTCGATACTTGGCATGCTAGTTGAATGTTCTGTATGCCAGTCTTCAAGGTGTCGACACTTGCTCCATGAGTCGACATGGTAAGTTGACACTTAGGTCGACACTTGCTCCGTGCCATTTCCAAAATGTGTGCCATATTTCAAAATTTTCAAATTTTATCCAATTGACTTCTAGTTCCTTCTCCATAAAGATCAAAGTTATCATTTTAAAGTTATTTTAAGGTAAGAAAACCTCTCAAACATTGAAATTCATCTTGCTTTGATATCCATAACTTTGATACTCTAAAGTGAAAAATTTGAAGTACCTATGATCTAAAATTCACAACTCCAATTGAAACATTAGTCCAAACATATACTCAATACTTTGTTAATCATCAAAATCAAGGGCCAAAGCCAACACATCTACTTTATAAGTTATGCAAAAAGGATTTAGTAAAAAATTTACCAAAACTTAGTTTTGAAAAAGAAAAAATTTGTGAAGTATGTCAGTTTGGAAAATAAGCAAAAACATCCTTTAAACCAAAGGTTTTTTTTCAACTTCTAGGCCATTAGAGTTACTCCATATAGATCTCTTTGGACCAACTAGGATAACAAACCTACGAGGCAAGAGATATGGATCTGTTATTATGGATGATTTCTCTCGATTTATATTGATTTTATTTTTGGCTCATAAAGATGAATCATTTACAGCCTTCTTGAAGTTTTATTGAAAAGTTTCAAATGAAAAAGGTACTTCAGTTGTTTATATTCGAAGTGACCATGGTATTGAATTTTAAAATCAATATTTTAAAAAAAAATTTAAAGAAAAAAGAATTGAGCACAATTTTTTTGTACCTAGGATATCTCAATAGAATGGGGTGGTAGAAAGGAAAAATGATATTTTAGAAGAAATGACATGCATAATGCTTTATGAAAATGATTTACCTAGATATTTTTGGACATAAGCTATTAATATTGCCTGTTATATTTTAAACCATATTTTAATTAGATCTATTTTAAAGAAAACACCTTATGAGCTTTGGAAAGAAAGAAAACCTACTTTGAAATATTTTTGAGTTTTTGGTTGTTGATGCTTTATCTTGAATAATGGCAAAGATAATCTAGGTAAATTTGATGCCAAGTCAGATGAAGGTATTTTCTTAGGATACTTTACATCTAGCAATGTATACAGAGTTTTCAATAAAAGAACAATAGTAGTAGAAGAATTAATAAATGTAGTATTTGAAAAATCTACTACCTAATCCTCTAGAAAAGAGGATACTTCTGATGCATGTGCATGTACTGAAGGACTAAAGAAGCTGACTTTGGACGATCCCCCTTTCAAAGTAGATGAATAAAATCAAAATAAGAAAGATGGAGAAGAAGCTATAAAATCCTCATTGAAGCACAAAGATCTACCCAAAGAATGAAGGTATGCTCATGGACATCCTAAGGAATTAATCTTAGGTGATCCATCGAGAGGGGTAAGAACTACATCGTCTATTAGAAATGAATGTGATTATATTGCTTTTGTTTCTCAAATTGAACCAAAATGCATTGAAGAAGCTGAAAAAGAACCTAACTAGATAATTGCAATGCAAGAAGAATTAAATCAATTTGAAAGAAATAAAGTTTAGACACTAATAGAAAGACCATCTAATATTTTAATAATTGGTACAAAATGGGTGTATAGGAATAAACTAGATAAAAATAGAATAATTACTAGAAATAAGGCTTGATTGGTAGATAAAGGTTATAATCAAGAAGATGGTATTGATTTTGATGAAACCTTTGCTCCAGTAGCTAAACTTGAAGCCATTAAATTACTTTTAGCATTTGCATGTTTCATGAATTTCAAACTATTTCAAATGGATATTAAAAGTACATTTTTGAATGGTTATATTACTGAAAAAAATATTTGTTGAACAATCACCTAGATTTGAAAATCATGTATATCCTGATTGTTGGCGTGGAGTCCCTGTTTCGGCCGGTCAAAGTTGCTGCTCCACAAGACCGCTCCCTGGTTCACTTGCAAAATAGGTCCCTTGCTTGAGTCGTTCCGGCAGGGGACAATCCGATACCTAAGTCAGAGGTGGGTCCCAGCCACAAAATGGGGAAGATCCTCCAGAGATAGAGGGAAAGCCCTTTTAATTTAAAGTATGCATGTATGTATGTGTGTACCTCTTTCCAGCATTTCTTCTTACCACCATTTATAAGGGGGCGCCCGGCCTGTGGATCCATTCTTCTCCCAGCAACATGGGGAATTAATTTCTCCCCATGATTGGCAATCATGGGTTGTCATTGAGTGGTTCTCGCCAGACTGGAGGTGTGGTAGCTGGAGTTGCGTGCCATGATCATGGCATTGAGATAGTCGATAGTAACCGTTGGTTACTGTTGCCTATCTGGGACAGATCGTGGACCTATCCTCAGATTTCTCCTATTTAGAGAGATTCTTGTATTGAACCGGGAATCTCTCCATCTTCGGATCTTCTCGATCGGAGATCATGTCTTCTGCATGAGTTGAGGACTTGGTGTTTACCAAGGACCGGAGATCGTGTCTTCGGCAGGAACCAGAGAGTATGTCTTTGAAAGTCGGCATGGAGCCTAGTCTTCGGTTAAGGCCGAAGACGTAATCCGAAGGTCTTGCCTTTGGGTGTCGTAGGCCGATGGGGAGCCTTGGGTTGCTTCATGGTTGGCCCGATCTTTCTAGGTCCGAAGTCGCTGGCTTGGAGGAAAGGTCTTCGATCAGCCGAACCGGTGTTCAGTTCGTACTTAGACCGGGATTCCCCAACAATTGCCTCCTACTCTCAGTTTGTGAAGTGAAGGTTTGCCTCGAGAAGTGAGAGTACTATTGCTTTGACATTTTCCTCCTGGGAAATAGTGTAGTGGATTATCATGAGATCTCTGATTGGACTGCTCATCATGACTCCTGGTTGATTTGGGAATTAGGCGGTGAACAGCTGTCACTCCCTGGTTGGGGGAGAAGAAAAGAGTGAGCGGCCCTGGAGCCGTCTCTTGCTTTCCTGTTGCATGGTGGTCCAGCCAATCTTTCGGTTGAGATTTGGGTGGTTATGGTGGCTTCTCCCTGCCCGTCAGATAATGGATGCACTTCATCTTGGTTGCTGGTTCAAGATGGGTTACCTCCCTGGGTAACCCTTTGTCAAATCAACCTGGTGGGACTTCAGAGGCCCCTGGTTTCTTTTTGGGAAGAGAGAAGGTCCGGCTAAAGAAGCTTCTTCAATCTCGTCTCATTCTTCGCTCAGCCTTCTCTGTTCTTGTCTACTAGTCTATTCCACAGGTAGAATCTTTCTTCTACCTTTTCGTTTCATTCTTTTATCATGGAAGAAACTGTAGAAAGTCAGGGGGGACAAGTTGGGCCCTCAGGGGCAGGTGATGTAGTAGGTCCGGAGTTGATCTCAGTTCAGTTTCTTAGGAGAAGATGGCCCTTCTTCGGGAATGCTATTGCATTCCCGAGGGGTTCCCTTTCGTCCTCCCCGCATTTGAGGAACGGGTGAACAAACCTCCCCCGGGGTGCTTAGCCATGTACGAGGATCATCTGAAGGCTAGCCTTCAATTTCCCATGCTCCCTTTCTTCATCAAAATCTTTCATCTATACCAAGCGGTGCCGGTGCAGTTGACCCTTAACAGCATCTGGAACATCTGCGGGTATCTGGTCTTGTGCAGCATCACAAACATAGAACCTAGGACCAACTTATTCGCTGCCCTTTTTGTACTCAAGAGGAAATTCCATTGCAACGGATGGTGGGTGATCGGCCCTCGATCGGGCCATAAGGTCATCAAGGACATGCCCAGCGCCATCCATTGGTGGAAACCTGTTTTTGTGTTTGTACTGTCCATTGATCCATGGGGCTTCGACACTATTTGGAAGAAGCCTCGTTTAACCACCAATGATGGAAAGAAGGTCTTGGCGGCTGACCAGTCGGATTACGATCTTCTGATTAATTCAGAAGTCGCCTTTATCCATGAGTTATTGGAGGAGAGAAATCTCTATCTTGCGGGGATCAGCAAGTTCTCCGTATTAGGTATTGTGGCGGAGATTTCAGCCCCCCCTTTCTCCAGTTTTGTTGTAGCTTAGTCAACCTAAAGAAACTTTTCTGCTTGCAGGTGGCAGAATAAAGCCTGGTGTGAGCTGGCTCCTTCAGACTTCTGAGAATAGGGTAGCTCAAGCCCCTCTCACAAGGTCAGTAGTTCAGAAGAAGGCCCGAAGAGATGGTCCTGAGGGGGACCAGAGCACCTCATCTTCCTGGGGGACCTCAGGGGAAGATGTGGTACCCATAGAAGGGACCCCATCAGGATCTCGTCCAGTCAAAATTCTACCGGCGGTTACCTTCTCGGTTCGCACAATAGGGAGTCCACCTTAGTCGATGGATGTGCCACCGCCTTGCCCCCTGCAGTTGATAGGGGTGAAGCACGGCAAGTCGAGGGAGAGTTCGCCCATGGGGCTTCCCCAGTTGGAAGCCGTTCGGCGAATTCTTCGGAGCTTTCACCTACGGGGGGTGGTGTGGACACCAGAAGCAGAAAGAAACTTCACTCCAACAAGGTTAGCCTTATCCCAATTTGGATCGAAGATAATTAGGTTACCCCGAGTCCTGTAATTAATTATGAGTTTTAATTCCTGATCAAGAGTGTTTTATTTTTCTAGTCATGTAATTACTTCTAAATTTCATTGATCAAGAGTGTTTTAGTCCTATAATTACTTCTAAATTTCATTTACTGTAAGTCCATTTCAAGTTTTAAAGTCTAGGTCAGTCAAGTCGGTTCAGTTGAGTTAAGTCATGAAAGCCAACAACAAGACTCAAATTTTGGACCCCAGAATTTGACCACATGAGGAAGAGAAGACACACCAACCAAGCAAGAGAAAAGGACCATCAACTAGGACCCACTTATGGCACCATATCAATAAAGGTGCCACATCAGCAAGATTTAATCAAGTGACCCCACTTGGCGCCACATGTCATCCTGAAATTCATATCCAAGTAAAAGGCCACCTCAACATGCCACGTCATCAGCCAAGGACGCCACCTCACTAGCCACCTCATCAACTTTGGGTGCCAACAAAGGAAATTCAAAAGAATCCAAAGGTGGCCGACCAAGGGAAAATTCAAATTCAAGGAGGTCGGCCACATCCCTCCCAAATTTTTTCTAACCAAACCCTCCACCAAATCCTCCAACCCCCCCCTTGTAATCCTCCTTAATCTATGGGTTTCAAATTTCAAATGAGTTGTAAGGCTTTTTTTAAGCCCTTGGACGTCCCATTGTAAATCTATTGATGAGATGAATGAAAAATGAAGTTGAAGTTGAAGTTGTAGTCTTATGTTATTTCTTTGAGTGATTGTTCCTAAGCCCCCCCCCCCACTCGAATCTACTTTCTTCTCCAAGCCATCCAACGCCAAGTTCAAGAAGGATACATTGGAGCTGGCCAAACCATCTCAGACTTCCTTCCTTGCTCATAAGTTATTCCATCCCTCCCATATGCCTGCTTTCTTCTTCCTTAACTTTTGATCTTCATTGCAGGGTCCTTCGAAGTCTTTGAGTTGTGAACAGGGTTCCCATTGACAATGAACCAACAAGCTGAAGCCCAAGCCCAGCGTTCTAATCTCTGTTATCCAAGTTCTCCAGTCCAGAGCATCAGTAGTTTCAAGGTTTGAAATCATTAGAAGGTTGGAAAGCTTAACAAGGCAAGTCCTCAATCATTAGCCCCTATTGTCTAGATCTTCTTCCTTCTTAGTTTTAGGATTGTGTCTAATCATGTAATAGTCCCTTTTCATGTAATCCTTAAGACTTATTATGATGAGTACAATGCTAGTGTAATTAGATTTCATTGCTCTACAAACACTAATCAAATCATTAATCACATGCTTGCTGCATCATCTTGGTATCAAAGCCAGGTTGCATTAGGGTAGAATAGTTTTCTTTAAATCCAAGCAAGATCTAAAATTCACGCCTCCTGAACGGGTGTACTCCAGTACACTGTCACGACCCATGGGAATAATGAGCCCCTGGCCGGATGTGAGTTTTTTAGATTGAAGTTTGGGTAAGCTATTCACCTGTTTGATTAGGTTCTGTTTTCTGAAAATTTGCATCTGTTTACTGTAATCCGTCTGCAGCTCCAAAGGCAAGTCGCTAATTTTTTGTTGAAATATTTTTTTTCTTGTTCCATTTTAAGTCAGTTATCACCATATTAAATTTCATCATCAGAAAAAAAATTATAAAAAAAAATGAAAATTTATGCAGTTCAACACTGTCATTAGGGTTCTGTTCTGTCCTTTTTATTTATCTTCATTTGTAGGATATGCTTAGAGTAGTACAGATTTTAGTTTCAAAATTCCTTTCATATGCATTGAAAAATATAAGTTAGGAATCCTCTATGAATTTTTCAGAATTTTTGGACATTTTTTCATCACATTTTCCACACCACTTTCAAACTACAACACACTTCTGCAGCACCTTTGCACTTCATTCATCTCATGAGAAATCAAATTAAGGGCATCAATTTGACATAGGGTCAAGGTTTCATAACCTGTCCCTAGTCCAAAAATCACCAACCAGCATATCGATCCCAGCCCGTTAATTAAAATTGAGTAGAACGTTAATTGCCCTAGTGGGTTAGGGACACCAACAAGTTGGGTTCAGGTTAGGGTCAAGTTAACTGTGTCAGCTAATTGGTGTGTGCTTACTGGCTTTGTGTCTAGGATTGGTGCATCAGGGCTTGTGATTTGGTCCGCCTACCTGGCCAATCTCAGATTGGTGTCTAAGGATTGGCAATCAGGGACCTCCACTCCCCACCACCTACCTGGCTAAGTCCCATAAGTACTACTAGCTAGTTGGTTCACTTAATTAGACCTCTAATTTGTGCTCTAGGTCTAGAAAACCTTAGCTCGAGCTTGAGTATACTTGCATGCATGAAAACAAGATCAGGAGCCTCATACTCACCAGTCCAGACCCAGTCCAGTGTAGCCTTGGACCCGAATCTTGAAACCATGCTGAGAGGCCTAAATGATCTAATGGCCCAATTGAACCAAATGCTGGCTAAACAATTTTCCTTAGACCAACCAACTCCAACTATCCCATTAGCTCATATGAATGATAGGAGTAAGAACCCTGAAGTACAGGTTGAGTTCATGAATACTCAAGACTTAGGGTATCCTCAAACTGAAGGGCTAGGAAAGAAAGAAGGCAAATCTGAACCTAGTAAATATGTGTATGAGACTAACATAAGTTTAATAGATGAATATGAAGGGGAAGACTGTGAAGAGAACAACTTTAGTACCTTACCTGAGGAAACCTTTGGTAAAGAAAAGATTATTGAGCCTAGTCCTGAAACATCAGAACAACCAAAATTTATTGAGGACTTGGTTCCCGTAAGACAGTGCCCTCAGGAAGAACCCAATACTTTAGCTTTGATACAAGAACTCCTTCAGTTACCTGAGAAGAACCCAATCATTATTTTAGAAGACTTTGCCGATGACCTTCAACTACCTAGAAGCATCCCACCCGTAGATCAATATTCAAATCTTAAGGTCATCATGAGTAACCAAGGTCTGTTTCAAGATTCTCCTAAATTACCCCAAGTCTCGGATTCCTATTTCCTGCCTTTCCCTGAGTCTTATCATAATTTTACAGCCATTAAGTTTCATTTTGATGAGATTACTAGGATGCATGAGCTTTTAAAGCCTATTCCTTTTGCTACCTACTTTTGGAAAACCTTATGGCATTTGCTAGGAACCCATGGTAAATTCTCATGTGCATACCAGACCAAGGTCAAACCTAGAGAGTCATTAATCTGTTAGGTTTAGGTCCTAAAAAGGCTAATAAAATTCCTCTCAATAAGGATGCCTAGTTCAGTCTGCATTTTGTAAGTGCTTGTGTAAATTTCTGAGTCTGCTGAGTCTTTCGCATAGCATGTCACAAATTTGCATAAAGAAATCAGTAATAAGATCAAACTGAGCAATGAGACTTACAAACATTTAGCTGATTCACATAAGAGGGCTAAAGAATTCTGTGAAGGGGATTATGCGATAATTAGGCTCAACCCTGAATGGTTCCCACCTGGAACCATAAAGAAGCTGCATGCCCGTGGAGTGGGACCTTTCAAGATCTTAAAGAAAATAGGGCCTAATGCATATGTTTTGGAACTTCCACCTGATATGGGTATCAGTACAACCTTTAATGTTTCAGACCTAGTAGAATACAATGAACCAGTACTAATACCTAGTGAGCCTTTTGGGCCAGAAACTTTCATTGAAAATGAACATATTTTCGAGTATCCACCACCAACCCTACCAGAGCGGAGAGAGAGGATTGAGAGAATCCTGGATGACAAGACCATTGTCACCAGGAATAAGGACTATTAGTGATACCTGGTTCAATGGCAAGGTCGACCTGAGTCAGACAACTCTTGGATTACTCGAGAGGACCTGCAAAGACTTAACCCAGACTTGTTCGAGCATTACCAAGGCAAAACTAAACCATACTCGACTGGGTCGAGTTCTGTCCACCCCGGAAGAATTGGTGTGGACACCAGAAGCAGAAAGAAACTTCACTTCAACAAGGTTAGCCTTATCCCAATTTGGATCGAAGATAATTAGGTTACCCTGAGTCCTGTAATTAATTATGAGTTTTAATTCCTGATCAAGAGTGTTTTATTTTTCTAGTCCTATAATTTCTTCTAAATTTCATTGATCAAGAGTGTTTTAGTCCTGTAATTACTTCTAAATTTCATTTACTGTAAGTCCATTTCAAGTTTTAAAGTCTAGGTCAGTCAAGTCAGTTCAATTGAGTTAAGTCATGAAAGCCAATAATAAGACTCAAATTTTGGACCCCAGAATTTGACCATATGAGGAAGAGAAGACATACCAACCAAGCAAGAGAGAAGGACCATCAACTAGGACCCACTTATGGCACCATATCAACAAAGGTGCCACATCAGCAAGATTTAATCAAGTGACCCCACTTGGCGCCACATGTCATCCTGAAATTCATATCCAAGTAGAAGGCTACCTCAACATGCCACGTCATCAGCCAAGAATGCCACCTCACCAGCCACCTCATCACCTTTGGGCGCCAACAAAGGAAATTCAAAAGAATCCAAAGGTGGCCGACCAAGGGAAAATTCAAATTCAGGGAGGTCGGCCACATCCCTCCCAAATCCTTTCTAACCAAACCCTCCACCAAATCCTCCAACCCCCCTTGTAATCCTCCTTAATCTATGGGTTTCAAATTTCAAATGAGTTGTAAGGCTTTTTTTAAGCCCTTGGATGTCCCATTGTAAATCTATTGATGAGATGAATGAAAAATGAAGTTGAAGTTGAAGTTGTAGTCTTATGTTATTTCTTTGAGTGATTGTTCCAAAGCCCCCCCCCCGCTCCACTCAAATCTACTTTCTTCTCCAAGCCATCCAACGCCAAGTTCAAGAAGGATACATTGGAGCCGGCCAAACCATCTCAAACTTCCTTCCTTGCTCATAAATTATTCCATCCCTCCCATATGCCTGCTTTCTTCTTCCTTAACTTTTGATCTTCATTGCAGGGTCCTTCGAAGTATTTGAGTTGTGAACAGGGTTCCCCTTAACAATGAACCAACAAGCTGAAGCCTAAGCCCAGCGTTCTGATCTCTGTTATCCAAGTTCTCCAGTCCAGAGCATCGGTAGTTTCAAGGTTTGAAATCATTAGAAGGTTGGAAAGCTTAACAAGGCAAGTCCTCAATCATTAGTCCCTATTGTCTAGATCTTCTTCCTTCTTAGTTTTAGGATTGTGTCTAATCATGTAATAGTCCCTTTTCATGTAATCCTTAAGGCTTATTATGATGAGTACAATGCTAGTGTAATTAGGTTTCATTGCTCTACAAACACTAATCAAATCATTAATCACATGCTTGCTGCATCATCTTGGTATCAGAGCCAGGTTGCATTAGGGTAGAATAGTTTTCTTTAAATCCAAGAAAGATCTAAAATTCACGCCTCCTGAATAGGTGTACTCCAGTACACTGTCACGACCCATGGGAATAATGAGCCCCTAGCCGGACGTGAATTTTTTAGATTGAAGTTTGGGTAAGCCATTGCACCTGTTTGATTAGGTTCTATTTTCTGAAAATTTGCATCTGTTTACTGTAATCTGTCTGCAGCTCCAAAGGCAAGTTGCTAATTTTTTGTTGAAATATTTTTTTTCTTATTTCATTTTAAGTCAGTTATCACCATATTAAACTTCATCATCAGAAAAAAAATTATAAAAAAAAATGAAAATTTATGCAGTTCGACACTGTCATTAGGGTTCTGTTCTGTCCTTTTTATTTATCTTCATTTGTAGGATATGCTTTGAGTAGTACAGATTTTAGTTTCAAAATTCATTTCATATGCATTGAAAAATATAAGTTAGGAATCCTCTATGAATTTTTCAGAATTTTTGGATATTTTTTCATCACATTTTCCACACCACTTTCAAACTGCAACACACTTCTGCTGCACCTTTGCACTTCATTCATCTCATGAGAAATCAAATTAAGGGCATCAATTTGACATAGGGTCAAGGTTTCATAACCTGTCCCTAGCCCAAAAATCACGAACCAGCATATCGATCCCAGCCCGTTAATTAAAATTGAGTAGAACGTTTATTGCCCTAGTGGGTTAGGGACACCAACAAGTTGGGTTCAGGTTAGGGTCAAGTTAACTGTGTCAGCTAATTGGTGTGTACTTACTGGCTTGGTGTCTAGGATTGGTGCATTAGGGCTTGTGATTTGGTCCACCTACCTGGCCAATCTCAGATTGGTGTCTAAGGATTGGCAATCAGGGACCTCCACTCCCCACCACCTACCTGGCTAAGTCCCATAAGTACTATTAGCTAGTTGGTTCACTTAATTAGACCTCTAATTTGTGCTCTAGGTCTAGGAAACCTTAGCTCGAGCTTGAGTCTACTTGCATGCATGAAAACTAGATCAGGAGCCTCATACTCACCATTCCAGACCCTGTCTAGTGTAGCCATGGACCCGAATCTTGAAACCATGCTGAGAGGCCTAAATGATCTAATGGCCCAATTGAACCAAATGCTGGCTAAACAATTTTCCTTAGACCAACCAACTCCTACTATCCCATTAGCTCATATGAATGATAGGAGTAAGAACCCTGAAGTACAAGTTGAGTTCATGAATACTCAAGACTTAGGGTATCCTCAAACTGAAGGCCTAGGAAAGGAAGAAGGCAAATCTGAATCTAGTAAATATGTGTATAAGACTAACATAAGTTTAATAGATGAATATGAAGGGGAAGACTGTGAAGAGTACAACTTTAGTACCTTACCTGAGGAAACCTTTGGTAAAGAAAAGATTATTGAGCCTAATCCTGAAACATCGGAACAACCAAAATTTAGTGAGGACTTGGTTCCCGTAAGACAATGCCCTCAGGAAGAACCCAATACTTTAGCTTTGACACAAGAACTCCTTAAGTTACCTGAGAAGAACCCAATCATTATTTTAGAAGACTTTGCCGATGACCTTCAACTACCTAGAAGCATCCCGCCCGTAGATCAATATTCAAATCTTAAGGTCATCATGAGTAACCAAGGTCTGTTTCAAGATTCTCCTAAATTATCCCAAGTCTCGGATTCCTATTTCCTGCCTTTCCCTGAGTCTTATCATAATTTTACAGCCATTAAGTTTCATTTTGATGAGATTACTAGGATGCATGAGCTTTTAAAGCCTATTCCTTTTGCTACCTACTTTTGGAAAACCTTATGGCATTTGCTAGGAACCCATGATAAATTCTCATGTGCATACCAGACCAGGGTCAAACCTAGAGAGTCATTAATCTGTTAGGTTTAGGTCCTAAAAAGGCCAATAAAATTCCTCTCAATAAGGATGCCTAGTTCAGTCTGCATTTTGTAAGTGCTTGTGTAAATTTCTGAGTCTGCTGAGTCTTTCGCATAGCATGTCACAAATTTGCATAAAGAAATCAGTAATAAGATCAAACTGAGCAATGAGACTTACAAACATTTAGCTGATTAACATAAGAGGGCTAAAGAATTCTGTGAAGGGGATTATGCGATGATTAGGCTCAACCCTGAACGGTTCCCACCTGGAACCATAAAGAAGCTGCATGCCCGTGGAGCGGGACCTTTCAAGATCTTAAAGAAAATAGGGCCTAATGCATATGTTTTGGAACTTCCACCTGATATGGGTATCAGTACAACCTTTAATGTTTCAGACCTAGTAGAATACAAAGAACCAGTACTAATACCTAGTGAGCCTTTTGGGCCAAAAACTTTCATTGAGAGTGAACATATTTTCGAGTATCCACCACCAACCCTACCCGAGTGGAGAGAGAGGATTGAGAGAATCCTGGATGACAAGACCATTGCCACCAGGAATAAAGACTATCAGCGATACCTGGTTCAATGGCAAGGTCGACCTGAGTCAGACAACTCTTGGATTACTCGAGAGGACCTGCAAAGACTTAACCCAGACTTGTTCGAGCATTACCAAGGCAAAACTGAACCATACTCGACTAGGTCGAGTTCTGTCCACCCCAGAAGAATTGGTGTTGACACCAGAAGCAGAAAGAAACTTCACTCCAACAAGGTTAGCCTTATCCCAATTTGGATCGAAGATAATTAGGTTACCTTGAGTCCTGTAATTAATTGTGAGTTTTAATTCCTGATCAAGAGTGTTTTATTTTTCTAGTCCTATAATTACTTCTAAATTTCATTGATCAAGAGTGTTTTAGTCCTGTAATTACTTCTAAATTTCATTTACTGTAAGTCCATTTCAAGTTTTAAAGTCTAGGTCAGTCAAGTCAGTTCAGTTGAGTTAAGTCATGAAAGCCAACAACAAGACTCAAATTTTGGACCCCAGAATTTGACCACATGAGGAAGAGAAGACACACCAACCAAGCAAGAGAGAAGGACCATCAAATAGGACCCACTTATGGCACCATATCAACAAAGATGCCACATCAGCAAGATTTAATCAAGTGACCCCACTTGGCGCCACATGTCATCCTGAAATTCATATCCAAGTAGAAGGCCACCTCAACATGCCACGTCATCAGCCAAGGACGCCACCTCGCCAGCCACCTCATCACCTTTGGGTGCCAACAAAGGAAATTCAAAAGAATCCAAAGGTGGCCGACCAAGGGAAAATTCAAATTCAAGGAGGTCGGCCACATCCCTCCCAAATCCTTTCTAACCAAACCCTCCACCAAATCCTCCAAACCCCTTGTAATCCTCCTTAATCTATGGGTTTCAAATTTCAAATGAGTTGTAAGGCTTTTTTTAAGCCCTTGGACGTCCCATTGTAAATCTATTGATGAGATGAATGAAAAATGAAGTTGAAGTTGAAGTTGTAGTCTTATGTTATTTCTTTGAGTGATTGTTCCTAAGCCCCCCCGCCACTCGAATCTACTTTCTTCTCCAAGCCATCCAACGCCAAGTTCAAGAAGGATACATTGGAGCCAGCCAAACCATCTCAGACTTCCTTCCTTGCTCATAAATTACTCCATCCCTCCCATATGCCTGCTTTCTTCTTCCTTAACTTTTGATCTTCACTGCAGGGTCCTTCGAAGTCTTTGAGTTGTGAACAGGGTTCCCCTTGACAATGAACCTACAAGCTAAAGCCCAAGCCCAGCGTTCTGATCTCTGTTATCCAAGTTCTCCAGTCCAGAGCATCGGTAGTTTCAAGGTTTGAAATCATTAGAAGGTTGGAAAGCTTAACAAGGCAAGTCCTCAATCATTAGCCCCTATTGTCTAGATCTTCTTCCTTCTTAGTTTTAGGATTATGTCTAATCATGTAATAGTCCCTTTTCATGTAATCCTTAAGACTTATTATGTGAGTACAATGCTAGTGTAATTAGGTTTCATTGCTCTACAAACACTAATCAAATCATTAATCATATGCTTGCCGCATCAGGGGTACTACTGGTCCCCGTCGTAGCCAGGCAGGTATTGAAGAGCACATTACTGCCTCATGACTTCGCAGTTCTCTGAAGTCAGAACCTTTCCAGGGTGTCCGATTCTGCTTTTTCTGCCCTGCAACAGGTATGGTCCTTGCCATCTCCTATGCTCTAGGAATTGTTCAATCCATAACCCCATATTTTTGATGTAGTTGGTCTACGACCTTACCTTTATGGAGGAGGGCCTAGGAAATGTTGACAGCCTCATTCACGGCCTCAAGGAGGATCTCCATACTGCCAGGGCCGCAAAAGAAGTAGCCAAAGAGTTGAAGCAGTCTATGGAGAACCGCCTCATCCAGGTGAAAGACGAGGTTCATGAACTGAAGGGTGAACTAAAAAGTGCCCATCGGACAATAGCAGAGCAAGGGGTAGGGTGGAGGAAGGGCAAAAAGCAAATCGACTCCTTGGAGCAAGCTGCCAAGGAGAATCAAGAGAAGATAGAAAGTTTGACCAAGGCAGTAGAGGAAGCTGCCAGGAACCCACTAGAAATATAGAGTTGCAGGGTTTTCGCATCTCCACGGGGAGTGTGAGAGATCCGAGAAAATAGTGGGAGTTCTAGAATTATTTCTTAAAGACCTTAGAATAATTTTTATAATTAAGTATAAAGCATCGAATTTGAATCTTCTACTCTTACAGTTAACAATGTCTACTTCAAATTCCTTACACCATATTCTAGAGACAAATCGACTAGTAAGCCTCAATTTTAAAGATTGGTTGAAAAACTTCAAAATTATTTTGAGTTCTGAGAAGTTGGGCTATGTGCTTGACTAGGAACCCCCAGTCTTAGCTGACCATCCAAATGCTCATCAAACGACTGCATATGAGAAATTGATGGAAGATGATAATATGGTTAAGTGTTACATGTTGGCCTCAATGTCATATGAATTGCAGAGCCAACATGAGGATATGCCAACTGCTAAATCGATTCTGATTCACCTACAAGAGTTATATGGTGAACAAAGTTGGATTGCACATTTCGAAGCGTCAAAAAGGCTTTTCAACAACAAGATGAGTGAAGGGCAGTCAATGCACGATCATTGTTTGACAATGATCAAGGACATCGAGCAGCTTGAGAAGCTGGACATTCCTATTCATAAGGAGCTTCAGGTAGATTTGATCCTCCAGTCCTTGACTAGTTTATATGCTCAATTTGTTATGAACTATAAAATGAACAAGTTGAACTATACTTTGCTTGAATTGTTGAACATGTTGGTAAGCAATGAGGGGACCCTGAAGAGTTCAAGGGGCTTTGTTTACTTTGTGGAGCAGTCTTCCTCCAAAAGAAAGTCTACTTGGAAGAAGAAGAAACCTGCAAAGAAGCAGAAGAAGGAAAGCAAACTGAAGAAGAAGGACACTCCCAAGAAAGCCAAGGTTAACAAAGGGAAATGTTTCCACTGCAATACAGATGGCCACTGGAAAAGGAATTGTCCCCTCTACCTGGAGAGCCTAAAAAAATAGGAGGTTGCACCTTCTGAAGGTAAGCCTATACTCATTATTGAATCTAACCTAACGATTTCAACTACTTCCAGTTGGATTTTAGACTCTGGCTCTAGTGCTCATATATGCATTTCAATGTAGTTCTTGGAAAGAAGTAGAATGCTGAGAGAAGGTGAGATGGTCCTACATGTCAGAAATAGAGCAAAAGTTGCTACTCAAGCCATTGGATCATATTCTCTGGTGTTATTTTTAGGATTTAGATTAGTACTTAGTGACTGTTTTTTTGTGCTTGGAGCTGGTAGAAATTTGATTTCTGTCTTTATGCTAGCACAGGAAGGATTTGAATTTGTATTCAATAAAAACTTTTGTAGTCTTTATTTGAGAAATAAATTAGTTGCAAAAGCTATTTTAATTGATAGTCTCTATCATTTGCATGCCGATGCATCTTTGAATATTAATGAGAAAATTGAAGTGAATGCCATAGGACATAAACGTTCTAGAGATGATCTAAATGAAAAATACATGTTGCACCAAAAGCTCGATCATATAGGTGAGGATAGAATAAACAAACTGGAAAGGGATGGGATCCTAGATTCAGTTAATTCTGAATCATACCCACCTTGTGAGTCATGTCTTCAAGAAAAAATGACCAAGTTACCCTTTGTAGGACACGAGGAGAGGGCCACAGAATTACTTGCCCTGGTATACACTGATGTGTATGGTCCATTTGATGTGCAGTCTAGGGGTGGATTTTACTACTTCATAACCTTTACTGATGATTGTTCACGGTATGGTTATGGGTTTCTTATGAGATACAAATCTGAAGCTTTTGAAAAGTTCAAGGAATTCAGAAATGAGGTAGAGAAACAAATAGGTAAAACCCTTAAGGTTCTTTGATCAGATCGGAGAGGACAATACCTTAGTAGGGAATTTTTAGGTTATGTTAAGGATAATGGCATAGTCTCACAACGGACTCTACCTGGGATGCCTCAGCTCAATGGGGTGTTTGAGAGGAGAAACAAGACATTATTAGATATGGTCTGATCCATGATGAGCTTCACTAACTTGCCTTTATTTCTTTAGGGATATGCCTTACAAACTTCAATTTATATTCTAAATAAAGTTCCATCTAAATATGTTCCTACCACACCATATGAGATTTGGCATGGTAAGAAACCAAGTCTTGCCCATTTCAAGATTTGGAGATGTCCTGGTTATGTCAAGAGAAGAATGGTGGACAAGTTGGAATCTAGATTTGTGGAAGCTTCATTTATAGGATATCCTAAAGAAACTTTAGGATATTATTTTTACCTTCCAGAAGATTATAATGTGATTATGAGCAGACATGCCACATTTCTTGAAAAATAGTTTATTCAGGAAGGTGGTAGTGGGAGGTTAATTGAGCTTGATGAGAAAGTCTCTGAAGAGCAGCCAACTGGAGATCAGATCGAACCTAATCAACCAATACACGTAAATGCTTTTCCACCTCGTAGGTCTATTAGAGCCTCCAAACCTCCTTAAAGGTACTTGGGTATGCTTACAGAGGATATAAAAGAAATATTTCTTGTTGGGGACAAGGATCAATTGATTGATCCTAAGACTTATGATGAGGCGATGACAGATATTGACTTTGAGAAATGGTTGAATGCTATGAAATCAGAAATTGATTCAATGCATTCTAACCAAGTTTGGTCCTTAGTAGATCCACCAGAGGGTATTGTACCTATTGGTTGTAAATGGATCTACAAAAGAAAAATAGGTGCAGATGGTAAGATAGAGACCTTTAAAGCAAGGTTGGTGGCGAAAGGGTATAGTCAACGTGAAGGCATTGACTATCATGATAACTTTTCACCAGTAGCTATGCTGAAATCCATCCATATAATGCTTGCAATAGTAGCATATCATGATTATGAGATATGGCAAATGGATGTGAAAACTGCATTCCTGAATGGATATCTTGAGGAAGGTATCTATCTATATGGAGCAGCCTTTGGGTTTCACTTCCAATGATGAAGATCATAAGATCTGCAAGCTGCATAGATCAATCTACGGATTAAAGCAAGCTTCTCAAAGTTGGAATACTCATTTTGATGATGCAATCAAATCATTTGATTTTATCAAGAATGAGGATGAGCCATGTGTTTACAGGAAGGCCAGTGGGAGGGCAGTGATATTCCTCGTATTGTACGTGGATGACATCCTCCTTATTAGGAATGATATTCCCATGCTGACTTCGGTCAAAAGTTGGTTATCTAAGGAATTCTCTAAGAAAGACTTAGGTGAAGCATCTTATATTTTGGGGATTAAGGTCTATAGAGATAGATCTAATCGGATGCTTGGCCTTTCACAAAAATTGTACATAGAGGAAATGCTGAAAAAGTTTAGCATGGAGAACTCTAAAAGAGGATTGTTACCTCTTCGGCATGGCATTAATCTCTCCAAGAAAATGTGTCCTAACACACCTGAAGAGATTCAACGCATGAGCAAGATTCCATATGCTTCGATAATTGGAAGCCTTATGTATGTCATGTTATGCACTTGACCTGATATAGCTCTTGCTGTGAGTGTCATGAGTAGATATTAGTCGAATCTAGGTGAGGAACACTGGATAGCTATGAAGAACATTCTTAAGTACTTGAGAAGGACTAAAGATTTGTTCTTAGTTTTTGGAGGGAGTTCAGAATTAGGGATAAAAGGATATACAGACTCAGACTTTATGTTTGATCCTGATGATAAAAGGTCTACATCAGGGTCTGTGTTTTTGTGCAATGGTGGGGCAACTAGTTGGAAAAGTTCCAAGCAGCCCATCATAGCAGATTCAATAATGGAAGCAGAGTACATCGCTGCCTCTGAAGCTGTAAAAGAAGCCTTATGGTATAAAAAGTTCGTTGCGGAGTTTGGAGTGATGCCATCCCCATATATTATGACAATAATGATGCAATAGCTCTTGCTAAGGAGCCCAAGTCTCACCAGAAGTCTAAGCATATTAAGCGACGATTTCATATCATACGCGACTATCTCGAGATGAAATATGTTGAGGTGCAAATAGTAGACTCCATGGACAATGTGGTAGACCCACTGACTAAGACTCTGAGCCATCAGAAGGCTGAAGTCCACTTTGAGAAAATGGAACTTAGATATGTAGCCAAGTGGCTTTAGTGCAAGTGAGAGATTGTTAGATATATGCCTTAAAAGCCATGTTGGCTTGATATATTTTAATTTTAGGGCATGAACTTTGTACTTAATTTTTCTTATTAATAAAAGGATATTAGTTTCATTCATATTCTTGTGTCTATGAATCGTCCATGGAGTTAATAGACAATGACACATATTCTCAAGAACTGAAAATCTGAGGCATGTATCTTTATAAATTAACTCCTAAAAGCTCTCGATTGTTGGAACATCACGAGGATGGTGATTGATCCATTAAAATCGGTGCACATATCACTTTCTTTTTAGGGTAGATGAGTCTCTGACCTACAGTGTGGTGACATTGGAGTGAGAGTGCAGGTAGTTAATAGAGATCAACGGTACCGAGCATGATAAAGTACAAGAAGTTATATGGATGGCTACTCACTCGTCGATAACTTCCTTATGCTGTAGTCGTGTGAATAGTTCCTTGACCTAGAGTGTCTCAGCTATTCATAATAAGGTTACTATAGTTTGATAGCACAATCACATGGTTCCTATCGATATGGGATCTTGCGGTGTTCGTTAGCTACAGTAAGTTTATTATAGGAGTAAGGTGTTTACTTATAGGGATCTATCAGCCTTAATAGTAAGGAATAATCCTATCAAGCTTAATAAGACTAAGTCAAGAAATCTATGGCCATAGTAGGGTGATAATGAAAAGGTGTTTTCATGAGTATCATAATTGGACTTGAGTCAATTAGGTTAAGCATATGATTGATGGGTTTGACGAGCATCCGTAACCAACATCATGTTAGGATTTTAATAGAGGAACCGAATCACATGGTAACTATACCTAGGGGTTCCAATCTTATTCTACTGGGTTGCCACTACATACTGCTAGGTGTCACTAGTGGATTATGAGAGCCCGTTAGGATCATTTTCAGATCGATAATCCTATTAGGGTTGAGCTAAAATTGTTTCAGTACATCGAAAGGAGTTTTGATGATGTATAATAGAGATTATATCATGTCTCATTATTAGATAGGATAAGACCTGAGGGGTCACACACATTACGAGCTCAAGTAACCAATCAGCAAATCAATTTGACCTAATTGTAAATGATATAATTAATTAATTATGGATTAATTGCTAATTAAATTAAATTAGATTTAATTTAATTGAGTTAGACTCAATTAATTAATCCTAGTTGATTCGGGTCAATGTCCGCTTCGAAAGGGTTCGATCGGATTTAAAATCAGCTTCAGTTTGACTGTAAAATCATTACATTTGGACTATGAATTAGAGTCCAGTTAGACTGCGACTCTCTCTCTCTTTATCTCCCTTTCCCTCCACATGCCTATGTGGGGCCCCTTATGTTTGGGTGACAAAAGAAAGGTTGGGGTGTGTAATAGTGAGTGCTGATATGGTTTTGGCATGAGAGAATAAGAGAGGAGGAAGAGTCCTCTTCTACTCCTCATATAACCTAAACCAGATAAATCAAATTCCTTTTATTTAGGCGTGGAGAAATAAAAAAGATAAATTATTTTGATTTGTAAAAAGGGGAAGAGAGAGGGGTGGCCGACCATAAGAAATATTGGCATGAATATTTTTGGGTGTCTTCTCTTCTTTTGGGTGCAAATACCAGGGAGTCTCTCTCCTGATGCCATCTTTTCTTCTCCCCCCTTCCACTATATTTCTTTCTTGTGATCTTCAAGAGCGTTGAGAGGTCTTCTACATAAGAGGAAGAAAAGAGAAAAGGGTCCAAAGGTCTTGCATAGTCCGATTTGCAAGACAGAAGCCAAAAGCCGGTCCGGATTCGGATCGGCATAGTTTTTAAAGCAGGCGATTTGCTGAAAGAGGAGAGGGCTACAATGATCTAGTAGTCCAGTGCCCTCTATGACTTAGTTGCAAGAACTTCATGTGGATACCAACAAATGCCGAGCATTTGCGCAGCTCCAACAGAATCTCGGCATTTCGGTAGCGGATCTGTATGCTTTTCATAGCAATCCCGGATAGCGATCTAGGTAAGTATTTTAAGCTTAAAAAAATTTTTATTTTAGACCTGATATTTTTCTCATATGTTACAGTATGTTAGAGATTTATGATAAATAAAGTAGATTTATTTATGAATTGCATGATTAGATATAAATTGATTTTAAATCTGCTTCCACTGCGACAAGCTATTGATGCCTGTTCGATTATAATTTTTCTGTTCCTGGAAGAATTCCAACAGTCGTGCTTCTATAGGTGGTTCGGACTAGGGTAAGGGGATTCTCCTTCTTCATTTGATGTGCTAGCCTCTCTGGAAATGATGTGGCTATGATGGACTCCTTCCATACCTTGAAGATCTGGTTACTGAACTGAAATGGGATAAAATACCCAAGATCCCTTCCTGGAACACTCTGTCCTAAACCTTCAACAGAAGGTAAGCACACAAGAATCCCAAAACCCAAATCTCATACTATCTTCCCAAGAATAAGATCTGATCTCACAATCTCTCAGAGGTTAAGGATGAGTTCTAACCAACAAAAGTGGTAGAATCTCGACCTTAAAAAAGGTGAACAATTCTTCCTATTTTAGCTCACCAAAAATAGCTCTTTTTTATTAGAACCATAAAGGAAAGATCAATAAGAGATTAATGGGAAGTTTAGAGTCCTTTAGGATTCATGTAGGTTACAAGACCTTTGGACTTCAGCAACAGCAGCTGATTAAAACCCAGAAATGCAAATCATTCATTGCTATAACACTTATAACCATCAATGAAGAATTCTCAAATTTTTTAGCAAATCCATCAGACGGGTCGACTCACCTTGGGTTGACTCTATTGGCAGTTTTGATAACTTCTTGTCAAATGAGCCTGGAACGATTCCCAATCATTCCCAAGCCAAGAAGAAATCCCACGATGTGTGACCCTGTAGGTTCAAACACTAATCTGGAAGCACTAGAACATTTCCAGTACCAGCCAAAGTTGCCATCTAGCAATGACATCCGGCATCCGGATAGGTCAAAGGTTGCAGAGCAACAAGAACCTATCGAATATAAAATATCACTGAACTTATTTCTTTGATCTCCTAATACTCCGAATGGCTTAGGGTTAAACTACCCAACCCTAATAAGTCCATCTCAATATGTCTCAAACAAAGAATCCCTGTAACTCCTTACAAGGAATGCCATGGCTAAGGTCTTTCTTAATTAAGAGATATTAAGCATTCAATCCAAACCATTTGAGGAGATCAATCCTATCTTGATCCTACTACCGCTACACAAGTACTTACTGTACCCAGTAACTTTCCATCACCTAATTAGAAATTCGGGTAGTCCGGTACCTAAGCACAGTGAGTTGCTTGCAAGCTACTATAGTGATCTCAAGTCAGAGGAATAATCCATGTCTACATTCTAATGCAAAACTTCTCTTTGGCAGGAAGAAAATCTCGTATGGGAGTCACACTCAATGAAGTGTCAAATACAACACCTGATATCATGCCAGCATCTCCATGCTACTTGGTTAAGAGGACAATCAATAAACATGACATCAACGACCTACTCTCGATTCCCCATCATCATGAAATAGCGTATCCTTTGGTCGTGAACCAGTTTATGAACTACACGATGCATCCTCTCTACATCACATACAAGGTAGCTCAAAAGACATCATCACACAAGAGTTCAATTAGGAAGATGTCATGTGATGAACAAATAGAATAAATAATAATTCGTATACATATATATGAGTCGCACAACCGTCTACAACCTAGACGTTTGGCTTTGGAACATACAATTCCCAAACAAAAACTTGGGAGAGGCTCAAGGAACTTATCCATAAGTGTCCACATAATGCCATACCCAAATGGCGACTAGTCCACTACTTTTATGATAGATTGTCAGAAAAGCATAAGTAGATGGTTGATGCATCCTATGGTGCGACATTTTAGCTCAGGAGTGAGCATGAGGTCTGGCAATTATTTGAGATCCTGAGCGAAAACTCCTTGCACTATATGTCTATCACATCTAGAGAAACTCCTAGGCTAAATCCTAGAAGAGGTGAAATATATGAGAAAAGCCACTTTGTAGACATCCACAGTAAGGTGGATACACTATTCCAGGCTGTGGGTGCACCATCCCAGAAATTTGATTGATTCTTGCAAGTTGGTCACACCTCTTCCCCATGTGCATGGTCCCAAGATTTTTGTATTATCTGCTCAAGTCCTGCTCACACTATAGGTGATTGCCTAGTAGCCCATCAGTTTCCTAAGCTTGTACCGGAACAAGCCCACCTAGCTTGATCTCCTACTATTCTTAGACCAGGAAATGACCCATACTCAAGTATGTAAAATCCAGGCTGGAGGAATCACCTAAATCTCTCATAAAAACATCAATCCATGGTCAACCCAACTTCTCATAGACCTAATCACCATACATCATATCCTTAGTATCATGATGCCCCACAACCTTGTCTTAGTCACTATAGCTCTAATTTTGAGGAGAAAGTTTTACAAGCTTTGGCTAGACTAGAAACCAATTCTAAAACCCTTGACTCCCACACATAATCGATAGCTAAGCTAGAGTCCCGAATCGATCAACTAGCTATAGCCATCTGTAGGATGGAGGAAGAGAACCTGCCTAGCCAACCTATTAGCAATCCAAAGAGGCAATATAAGGTTGAAAGCTCCAATGTTCTTGAACCTCATCCTGAGCATGCCAAATCTATACTAACCTTGAGAAGTAGAAAGATTTTGGAGCAACCACATAGGATCAATACGTCAGGAACCCTTATCCAAAAAAAACCTAACTTACTTGACATAGAGAAGACACTAAGGAAAGGAATGAACCAATCTCCCTAGCACCTGTGATTAAAGTTCCATACCCAAGTGCTCTAGAAAATCCTCTACCTTCGGATAAGATGGGAGCTAGGATGAATGAAATGCTTGAATTATTCAAACAAGTCCATATCAATCTTTCACTCTTAGATGCCATCAGGTAGATCCCAACTTATGGTAAATTTTTGAAGGATTTGTGCACCTACAACATAGATCTCAAGCACACATCGCAAAGAAGGTCTACCTCACTGAGCAAGCTAGCTCAGTCTTTCAACACATAACTCCACCCAAGCTCAAGGATCTTCGTACCCCTATCATTTCTTATGTTATAGGGGGCTTAACCATTAAGAAAGCCTTACTAGACTTAGGAGCAAGTGTTAACCTCCTCCCAAGTTTAGTATATAAATTTTTGGGCTTGGAGCACTAAAGCCCACATCGGAAACCCTACAGCTAGTTGATAGATCTTTTAAGGTGCCACTAGAAATAATTTAAGATGTGTTAGTCAAGGTGGATAAATTCTACTTTTTTATAGACTTTATTATATTAGATATGGACTCGGGAAGCAACCCTAGCCAAATCCTAATTATTTTAGGCTAACCCTTCCTTGCAATAGTCAATGCTTGTATCAACTGCAGGATAGGAGCCATGGACGTGTCATTTTGAAATAAAAAGCTAAGATTGAATATATTTAATGCAATCACAGGACCACAAAGTGATGGGTTTGATGAAGTAAATGTTCTAGAGGAACTTGTAAAAGATACCACCCCTACCATGCCCTCATAAGCCTTTTGCATGCCTATTTAGCCCATTTTAATATGGACAACTTTGACATAGATAGGTACATGGATGAAGTGAATGCACTATTAGATCCATCCAGTTCCACTCCTCTATGGACCATAAAATATAAGCAGATGGCCTCTTCCTCTAATACACCAATAGCTTCTTCATTAGAGATCTTACCTACACTAGAACAAGTACCTCTCCCAGTCATGTTAAAGGATCTATTCTAAGAATATGATGTAATCCCCGACCAGGAAACCTAACTTGTAGGTTTACCAAATGAATCCAAAGAAGCTATTGGAGAGATATTCCCTGATCTATCAATAGACTACCCAACCAAAATGTCACTTTAAGAACCAAGTAATGTAGTCTTTAAGCATGATAGCCCTAACAACTTTACTAAGGACCCATCCTGTAAATATCAGAACTGCACCGGAATAGATAACATAGAGAAGTTGAGCGACTTATTAGATCCATCGTGGATACTAAAGTGTAAGTGATTTTTAGAGTCATCCAATATTTACCTAGCCCCTGCACTAGAACCGACATCTACTATACACAACAAGCATTCTCCTGGTATCAATTATTAGGAGATATGTCTTGGAGATACACATAACAGAAATATCATATGAAACATTATTGATTGGACTTCGTCCAACCATCCACCATGGCTAGGTATACCTAATAATTTAGTAGATGTATCAACTAGTATAATTTTAATGTCCATTAAGTATGGCTAAAGACTTTAAACTTAGCACTCTTGGGAGGCAGCCCAATTTTTATACTTAATCTTACTCTTTAGTTTATGTTTTATATTAGAACAGGCAAATTGGTTGGAGAAATGACCCGATTATCTAGGATAACTATAGACCCCTACTGCAGCAAGAATGTATTGAGTCAGGTGTATCCTTTTCTATTCTTTTTTACATATTGCACCCTTTATTTTCTTTCTCCAAAAAGGACAATGTCGATTAAGTTAGGAGGAGAGAATAACTAATCTAATTAAGTCCTCAAGTATGACCAGAAGTAATTAGTTTTGTATCTAAATTTTATCTTAATTTGAAGTTAATTAGGCATCCTAATCAATGATTGATTAATGGCCTAGATAGCATTAGAGATACTAAAGAACAAATTACTAAGAAAACCCAACAAATGTAAGGTGTTGACCATATTAAATTTTGGGAGTGATTTCAAAACTCTCTTCCTTTTTATCTCAATTAAGAATTTACATATTGAGAGTATGGGTGGAAAGGTTGAGATATACAATAAGTCTTTTATACAAAAAAGGAAAAAAAAGGGAAAAAAAAAATATTAGAGAGTCAGTTTGACCTCACAGCTTTTCTTGAACTCTTATTGAGTGATCGAGCTCCTTCGCCTAAGTAAGCATTGTGGTTCATGTCAAAAGATGAGAAGGTCAAGAGAATTGTTAAGTAATGGCACCTCACTAAGTAATCGAGCCCCTTCACCTAAGTAAGCCTTGTGATTCGCATCAAAATGTAAGGATGCTAATACATAAGATGTTAGGAAATTACACTAGACTCCAAAAGAACAAAAAAAAGAAACAAAGGAATGAAAGGCTAAAAAGATAACAAACTTGACTCAAATCAAGTTACAAAATTTAAAGAATAAGTTGGGGGGGATGGTAAGGAAGACCTCTAAAGATTTCTATGATAAATACTCAATCACTAAATGGGTTGGCTCAGTGATCCAATGAAGTACCTCTTTAATGATCTAACCGGGTATCAGCTATATTTAGGATTGTCTAAGTCAACTTTTAATTCAATGATGAATTTATATACATAGCTAATTTATCTACTTTACTCAAGGATGAGCAAAGTTCAAGTTAGGGAGTGTGATAATTATATGAAATATATTATAAAAGTATTAATTTAATAATAAATTTTATTTATTTATTTTAAATTGATAATTTTATATATCATTTGTAGAAAAGAAGAGTGCCAATATAAAGAGCTTGATTTACAGATTTAAACAAAACAAGTTTGAAGTAAATCGGATATGAAATGACTCCAGAATCGATTTTCGAAGATTTAATTCAGAATTGCATAGTTATTGAAGAAATTGGTCAACCACGGACTGGTTGAATGGTCTACAGAGTGCCTTATGGTCTATAGGCAACCATGGCCAATGGTTCATGGCTTAGAGTTGTGGACCATGGAGCATTTTTTGAGCCAAGCTTGTCGAAGATGCCATCCTACCACCCATCAAATCCACCGGTGCCACCTCCACCACCTGTAGAAGCACCAAAAGTCGCTAGCTCACCATGCCAACCACAGTCCCTCATGGCTTTCTCCACCTCTCCTCCTCTTTGCCATGAAATAGACCCATCTGCCACCTACTTGCCCTACTAGGAGCTATCTCATTGTTGATGGAGCCATTCCCTGCCACCTCTCGCTGCCATCAAACCACCATTGTAGATCTAGCAATTCTTCCATCGATCAGGCCATAACTCTACCACTGCCAAGCACCACCTAATGCTGCCTTTCCTTGGCCAAGCTGAGATTCTGGTGACAAGGCCTCGGTGGCATGAGGAGAGTCTAGTGGCAGTGCATGGGCTATTCCATCCAAGCTTCAGTGGTAGCATTCGGGCGACAACAACCAGTGGAAGAGAAGGTGCATGGATCTCGAAGTAATCCAATGGCTAAAGTTTTTGGGTGATCAAATATTAAGAGGAATTGGAAGTCTTTTAGGATTTGGGGTTTTCCATCTAACCATTAATTTATTGTAATAATAAATCCTAGCCACCCGTGCAATCTACATGTTTAGTCCTATACTGGAAAAACATGAAGAGCCCTCCCCTACTAAACCCTATAAAAAGGCTCCTATGCCTCTACCTGGGAAATCAACTTCATGGAGTCCCTTTAGAGCCTTTGCATAGGAGGAGAGGAAGGGAAGATCATAAGTGGCTAAGGAATTTCTCTCTTTGAAGAGTAGATGAGGTTTCTAGTATTTATATTTTATATTTTTCTTTATGTAATTAGTGCTTGATTGTAATATTTATTTTTCATAAATAAAATTATTTTTCATTATTTCAAGTAGTGTTCTTCATGTTTAGACTATAATTAAATTTTTGAATAGCCTATGACTATGTAGAGATGAGTCATGATCCCAAGATATGATTCGTGCTCAATGAAATAGGCTATGCTCAGAATATGATTATAGAAAATTTTATTTATATGATTAGAGACTTTGAATAGCTTATGGCTATGTAGGAGAAGATCAAGATCTATTTCTAGCAAAATAGGCTATGCTCGATGATCAATCATAATTTAATAATTACATATTAAAAAAATTATTATTATAATATCAAATACTGAATCAAAATCCAAGACATCTTTCATATTAATTATTACTTAGTTTAATTCTTGTTCTTAATGTAATTATATTCTTACTCTTCTATCCGTCTAACTTAATTAATCTCTAATAAAATATCCAAAAAGTAAACATAACCCTAACTAATTTCTGAGGATACGATCCTAACTAACCCTGGCTATAGAGTTAAGTTGGTAAATTATTTTTGACCACCTATGATAGCGATCACTAGCTAACCTCATTTTTGGAGAAGAATGTTGACGTCTTTACCTGGGCACTAGTGGATATGCTGGGCATCGACCCCTCAGTGATTGAAGGTGGATCCTAAGTGTCAACCTATTAAACAAAAGAAGCAAAGTTTTATGCCCAAATATCAAAAAGCTATAGCCGAGGAGGTTGATAAACTGTTCAACGTTAGCTTCATCAGGGAAACCACCTATTAGGAGTGGATTGTAAATCTTATCATGGTGAATAAGGTGAATGGAAAATGACAAATCTATATGGACTTCATCGACCTCAACCGAGCATATCCAAAAGATGGTTATCCACTACCAAGAATTGATCAAATAGTGGATTCCACTTCGGGCCATGATCTCTTCAACTTTATGGATGCTTTCTTTGGCTATAACCAAATCTGGATGGCTCTGAAAGATGAGAAAAAAATTACTATTACTATTGATCAAGGGTTGTTTTGTTATAGGATTATGCTATTTGATCTAAAGAATGCAGATGCTACTTATCAATGCCTAGTGAATAATATTTTTAAAGACCATATTAGGCAAAATATGGAAGTATATGTCGATGACATGCTCGTTAAAAGAAAAATCACCAAAACCAATATTAAAGACCTTCAAAAAATTTTAACACCCTCTAGAAGTACCAAATGAAGATGAACCCCACCAAATGCATGTTTGGAGTTACCTCAGCTAAAATCTTGGAATTCATGGTCTTCAATAGGGCTGGAAGATAATCCAGAGAAAATCAAAGCCATTTGCAACTAGAGCCCTCCAAAGATAGTCAAAGATATTTAGCACCTCACCAATAGGATTGTAGCTATCAATCAGTTCATCTCCATGTCAATTAAGCAATGCCTCCCATTCCTCCAAACTCTAAAGCACCCAAAGAGTTTCTGGTAGATGGAAGAATATCAAAAGGCTTTTGATGATCTTAGAAGTTATTGAAGGGAAAGAGAAATAAACATGCATGACAGAAAAAATGTATTCTAAAATAATTTTAAAATAAGCATAGAGGAAGGCTTAGTAGATCGATCAAAACGATCTACCAATCTGCCTACAACAGGAATAAGTATGATAATATAGCATCCAAAAGATATCATAAACAGGAAAAAAACCAAAAGGCATAAGGATACCTTACCATTATACCTTTAGGAGGAGGTTGTGAAAAGCCCTCGAGCCACACACGTGTCTGGCCTCTACGGATAGTTCACACCAGGGCTCGATTCTGATCAACTTCCTCAGAGTGCTAGCTCCTTGGGATCCTTGAGGCCGATCTACTTCTTCTTGGAAGACAAGGAGGAGAGGGGTGGAACCTTTCCTAACTAGCTCTCTTCCCAAGACCTAGCTTGAGTGCTAGGTAGTCACACACCCAAAACCCTAGCCCTCCCAAGCCCCTTTTCTTTTCCCTCTCAAAATTTTAGTAATCTCATTCAATAAGAAAACTCTCTTTTTTTCTCGATCAGCAGCCCCTAAAACAACCCTTATTTATAGAGGCAGCCATGAGAGGGAGAAAGAGAAGGAGGAGTGATTGGGGGAGAAGGTCAAAGGCCATACCAAATTGGCTCTAAGATCATAAGGCAAGAATGACCATCATTCCATGAAAGCTTGGAGACAAAACCAACCAAAATTCAAAATTCAAATTGAGGTCAAAACTTTCCAAAAAAAATCTTCCTAGAATTTTTGCTCATCATAGTCAAGTGTCGACACTTGCAAGTGTTGACACTTGGAACATGGTCAATCATATTTACCTCTAGTGATGGTGAATGATTCTCAATCATCGATCAACCTTTAGATCAAATAGAGATCCCTATGGTGTATGACCCCATAGGTTCAGACAATAAGTCGGTAGCACTGGAACACTTCTAGTACCAGTCAAAGTCATCATCTAGCAATGATACCTAGTGTCTGAATAGGTTGAAGATTGCAGAGCAACTTTCTAGAACCTCTGGTATATGATTACCGCATAATTTATCCCTTTAACCTCAAAATACTCAGGATGACCTAAGGTTTGACTACCAACCCTAATATAGTACATCCAGATCATGTCTCAACCTTACAAGTTTTGTGACTCCTTACAAGAACTATCCTGGCCAAGGTTTTGCTAAATTGAGACATAGTGAGTCATTCACTCCAAACCATTTGGAGGGGTCCATCCCATCTTGATCCGCCACCTCTCCACAAGTACTTGACTGTACCCAGAAGCCTTTCGTCACTGAATTAGAAATCCAGGTTGTCCAACACCAATGTCTAGTGAGTTGCTTGCAAGCTACCATGGTGACCTCAGGTCTGAGGGACACATATACCCATATACCTTCACGAGCAACCCTTTGTTTGAAGGGAGCTCCGTAGTTGGTCATGTTCAATGCGATATCATATATTTCACTTATATGTCATATCAGTATCTCTACACTCCTTGGTTAAGAGGATAACCAACAATTATTACATACAACAACCTACACTTGATACATCACCATCCTATAATAATGTATCCTTTGGTTGTAAACCAGTTTAAGAACTACTCGATATATCCTCTCCATATCAAATATAATATAGTTCTAAGGATTCAATCACATAAGAGTTCTTTTCAGAAAAATGCATATGTGATGAACAGTCAAAAGAATAACATTTATTTATTAAAAAAATCATATACAATACAAAATTGTACAACCGTCTACAATCTAGACGATTGGCTTTGAGATATAATTCCCAACAACTCCCACTTAGACTAAAGCCAATCAATACAGAATCTTATTTCCATTTTTCATTTATAATTATCAAACTCTTGAACTTCGATGGCTTTAATAAAGGGGTCAGCCAAGTTCTCCTTTCCATCGATCTTCTGAAAGTCAATGTCACCTCATTCAATGATCACTTATACAAGGTGATAGCGCCATAGAATGTGTTTTGTGCGATGATGAGACATCAGCTCTTTGGCTTGAGTAATGGCTCCAGTGCTGTCATAATACACTAAAATAGGACCATCCAAGGAAGGTGCCACTCCTAGCTCGTAAAGGATCTTTTGCAACCATACTACTTTCTTTGCTGCATCCGATGCTGCAATATATTCTGCTTCGCATACTGAGTCCACCACAGTAGGCTGCTTGGAACTTTTCCAGCATATCGCTCCTCCATTTAGGGTAAAGACAAATCCTGACACTCTTGCTGTCACCCCTATCTGACTGCAAATTAGAGTCAGAATACCCCATAAGTTTTAACTCAGGTTCTTCATAAATCAACCATTAGTCCCTAATATTAAGAAAATACTTAAGGATGGTCTTTACCTCTTTCCAATGAGCTTCACCTGGGTCAGATTGGTATCCACCACTATGCCTAGTGAGTATACCACATCTAGTCTAGTATATGTCATAGCATACATTATAGAACCCACTACCGAAGCATACAGGATTTTACTCATATAATCTCTCTCCTCAGGAGTTGTCAAACAATCCCTTTTGGAGAGAGTAATTGCAGTGCCTATCGGAAGATAGCCTTTCTTAGAATTTTTCATGCTGAACCACTTCAGCACTATGCTGATGTATGTAGACTGAAACAATCCCAGAAGCCTCTTAGATTTATATCTATAGATCTTCATACCCATTATGTAAGAGGCTTCACCCAAGTCTTTCATAGAGAACTGAGATGACAACCAGACCTTTATTCCTTGTAGTGCTGAGATGTAATTCCTGATTAAGAGAATGTCATCCACAAACAACACAAGGAATACAATCACCAAACCATTAACCCTTTTGTAAATGCAAGGTTCTTCTCCATTCCTAACGAAGCCATACGACTTAATACACTTATCAAATCGCATGTTCCAACTCTGTGATGCTTGTTTCAGTCCATAGATGGACCTTTGAAGCTTGCACACCTTTAACTTGTCTGTGGATGTGAACCCTTCAAGTTGTATCATATACACTTCCTCTTCTAGCTCATCATTGAGGAAAGATATTCGGACATCCATTTGCCAAATTTCATAATCAAAGTGTGCCGCTAAAGCAAGCATGTCTGAATGGATTTGAGCATTGCCATAGAAGAGAATGTCTTGTCATAGTCAATACCATAATGTTGACAATACCCTTTAGCAACCAGATGAGCTTTATAGGTCTCCGATTGCCCATCTACGCCCCTTTTTCTTTTAAAAACCCATTTGCACCCAATGAGTTTTATCCCCTTTGGTGGATCAACTAATGTTCATATATTATTGATTTCCATGGACTCCATTTTAGATTTCATGGCTCCTAGCCATTTCTCAGAGTCAGACCTCTGCATCGCATCCTTATAGGAAATTGGATCCTCATTTTCTCATCGAGTTCAATGGGATCACTGTCCCAACCCAAGAAACCATAGTATCTATCTGGTTGACTCGATACCCTACCAGATCTTCTTAACGGTTCTTGTGTGGGCTCTGGGTGTGAACTAATCACAACCGGTTCTAAGTTGTCCCTTAAGTATGTCAGTTCCTCTACTAGTTGAACTTCGCTTAGTCCAATCTTAGCGGATATAGTTCCTTCACCAAGGAACTCCTTTTTTGAAAACATGGCCTTAAGACTGATAAACAGCTTTTGTTCCTCAGCCAAGTAGAAGTAATACCCCTTAAACTCTTTTGGATATCCAACAAATAAGCACCGATCATACCTAGCTCCAAGTTTATCCATTCCCAGATGTTTTACATAAGTCGGGCAACCCCAGACCCGAAGGTGTGAGAGTGTCGGCTTATGTCCAGTCCATATCTCATATGGGATTTTGCTAACAGACTTACTCGAAGCCCTATTCAAAAGGTAACAGGCTGATTCTAGAGCATATCCTCAAAGGGATAGTGGTAGAGAAGCAAAGCCCATCATTGACCGAACAATGTCAAACAGGGTTCGATTTCTCCTTTCAGACACTCCATTTAACTAAGGTATCTCGGAGGTGTCTAATAAGAGAGAATCCCATTCTCCTCAAGATATATTAGAAACTCATCAAAAAGATATTCACCATCTCGATCTAATCGAAGAGTTTTGATATACCTTCTAGTTTATTTTTCTACTTCATTACGATATTGTTTGAACATTTCAAACGATTCAGATTTATATCTCATCAAGAAGACATAACCATACCTCGAAAGGTCATCTATAAATGTAATGAAATAACTATACCCATGTCTGGCACTAATATTCATGGGTCCGCATATATCAATATGTACTAGACTTAGAATCTATTTGGCTTATTCACCATTTTCAATAAAAGATGATTTTGTCATCTTTCCAAGAAAACAAGACTCATAGGTTGGTAGTGAACCACTTTCACTAATCTCGAGAAGACCCTTGCTTTTCAACCTATTTATCCTATTCTTGTTAATATGACCTAGCCTACAATGCCATAGGTATGCATCGCTGACATTATCTATCCTAGGGTGTTTGCTAGACATGTACACTACACTAACAGGTCGCAATAGTATATAAATGCCAATGTTCATATATCCATTCATCATAACAGAACAATTCCAAATGATTTTGCAAATATCTTTTTTTATTAATAGTTCATAACTATACATGGCCAATTGGCCTACAGAACTGACATTCAAGATGAAAGACTGACAATAATGACACTCATTCAAAATGGTTTTACAAGACTCAAAAACTAATTTAAGATCTCCCAATGCCAGGACTGGAACTTGGCTTCCATTTCCCATGTTCAAGAATCTCTCGCCATCCTCGAATCTTTTACTAACTTGAAGTCCCTGCAAAGAATTACAAATATGAATTGGACTTCCTATATCCAACACCTAGTTAGCAGTATTGCAGATAGAAAAACTACAAGATGTTATCATATAAATATCTAGTCCAGCACCATCGTACTACTTTCTCTTCTTGGACCTGTTTAGGTCAAGGGATGCAATATAAAGAGCATAGTGTTGGGAATTATGTCCCAAAGTCAATCGTCTAGGCTGTGGATGGTTATGCTATTTTATATTTATATTTGAATTTTTAATAATAAATAAAAGTTATTTATTTTTAGCTGTCCGTCATTTTGCATTTTTCTGTAATGAACTCTTGTATGACGGAGTCCTTAGAACTACATTATTTGATATAGAGAGGATATATCAAGTAGTTCTTAAACATGTTCACGATCAAATGATATATTGTTATAGGACGACGATGTATCGAGTATGGGTTATTGTTTGTCACATTTGTTGGTTGTCCTCTTAACCAAGGAGTGTAGAGACATTGGTGTGATATACAAGTGAAGTGTATGACATTTCACTAAACGTGACCATCTACGGAGCTCCCTTCTGCCAAACGGTTGCTTGCGAAGGGATATGGGTATATGTGTCCCTCAGACTTGAGGTCACCATGGCAGCTTGCAAACAACTCACTATACTTTGATACTGGACTACCTGAATTTTTAATCCAGTGATGGAAGGTTTCTGGGTATAGTCAAGTACTTATGGAGTGATGGTGGATCAAGATGGAATTGACCTCTCCAAATAGTTAGGAGTGAATGGCTCACTTTGTCTCAATTCAGCAAAACCTTGGCCATGGTAGCTCTTGTGAGGAGTCATAGAACTTGTGAGGTTGAGACATGATTTGGATAGACAAAATTAGGGTTGGCAGTCTAACCCTAGGTCATCCTGAGCATTATAAGGTCAAAGGGATGAATTATGCAGTGACCATATGCCAGAGGTTGTTGTGAGGTGCTCTACATCTTCAACCTATCCGGACGTCGGGTATCATTGCTAGATGAGGACTTTGACTGGTACTGAAAATGTTCTAGTGCTACCGGTTTAGTATTCAAACCTATGGGGTCACACACCATAGAGGATTTCTATCTGATCTTTTGGGCTAATCAACGATTGAGAATCGTTTGCCGTCACCTGAAGTCAATATGGTTGACCTCCAAGTGTCGACACTTGGATTTTTGCATGTGTTGACACTTGGTGAAGTGTTGACACTTGGTGATTTTCGAGTGTCGACACTTCCTGTGATAAGCAGAATTCTGGAAGGATTTCGTGGAGGATTTTTTGGCAGGTTTGACCTGGTTTGAATTTCGAATTCAAACCAGTTTTGGCTCCAAACCTTTATGGTATGAAAGTCATACTTGCCCAAATGGGTTAGACCCATTTGGCATGCCCATGATCCTCTCCCCCATTCTCTCCTCTCATCTCCCTCTCCCTGCTGCCCCTATAAATGTGAGACATTATGGTGGCTACTAGGGTTAGACATTCAAGAGCATCAATTATTTCTTGGGAAAAAAGGTTGAGAAGAGTGAGATCTTTAGGGTTTGGGTGTGAGCCACCTAGCAATCAAGCTAGGTCTTGGTTAAGAGTTTTGGGAAGGGGTTCTTGCTCTCTTTCTTGTCTTCCAGAAAGAAGAAGTTCAGCCCACGGATCCCGAAGAGCTAGCACTCCGAGGGAGTTGATTAGAGTCGAGCCCAGGTATGGACATCCTGTAGAGGCCAGACGCTTATGTGTCTCAAGCACCCTCCTCCTCCTCAGAGCTCTTCACTGCTTCTCTCCAGTACACACCGAGGTATAGAGGTATGACCTTTATATTTATGTTGTTTTCTTGTTTTGATGATTATATGCATGCTAGGTTTTTATACTAGATCCTATTGCAGGCAGATCGGTAGATAGTTTTGATCTATCTACCGAGCCTTCCACTATGCATATCTTAAAAATATTTTAAAATGCATATTTCTCTACCCTATTTTCTTGCATAATGTATGCTAGGTGTAGGTGTCTTTCACCCTCAATGGTATCAGAGCAATAGGTTCATTTTGTAGTATAATAATGCTAGCATGCTTATAACATCTCCTTTCTTTCTTAAGTACTTGGATTGAGGCTTCACCAGGCCGTCCGGTCATAGGAGAGAAGTAGGGCTGCAAGACCCTCTCTTCTCATTCAATGGGGTCTCCTATGGCATGTAGGGGTGCCACTGTGATAGGCTCATGAAAAAGAAAATAAGAAGAAAATATTTTGTGGGTTAAAAATGTTTTAATCTAAGTGGCATGATCATAAGACACTCTAGATAAGATCTAAAAGTTTTTATTGATAGATTTTAGTTTGTATGTTTGGTGAAACATCGGATTTAAAATCACTATATTTCTTTGTCTCAGGCTGTGAGTCGACACTTGACCCTTGAAGTGTCGGCTCATGGGAAAATTTTCCTGAGATATGGTTTCTATTTTTGTACTGAGACAGGATGGAGTGTCGACACTTGTTCCGAAAGTGTCGACACTTGAGCCTGAAGTATCGACACTTGACCCTTGAAGTGTCGACACTTGAGGCATTCCAGAAAACATGTTGTAATATTTTATGTTCCTTGTCTCAGGACTTGAGTCGACACATGCTCTTGAAGTGTCGACACTTGGCTAAAAAAAATGCTGAAAATAGTGAATTTAAATTTTGTTTTGTTGTAAAATTATTTTACACTGATAAATTAAAATTGTTTTAATTTATTTAAGGTTATTGAACTTATTTTTGAATTAAGATTGACTAAGAACTCTAGGAATGTGATTCAAAGATCTTAAGTCATTTCAATAAGCCTTAAGGGTCATGGGTTTGCTTCTATTAGGTCCTTGATTAGGTTAGACCTAAGTTTAGATTCATTGGACAAGTTAGAGTACTAATCTAATCAAAAGTTGAGCTAGGATTTCTTCTCTAGATCTATCTAATAGTTAGATTGATTAGTCCATAATCTAAAAGGATCTAATTTGTGGCTAAGTGAAAAGCCCGAGTCTTTAGGCTAGTCTAATCGAATCTGATGAATCGATTAGTGTCGAGGAAAGTTTGGCATTGTGATCATGGTTCTTTGGGGCTACCTCTTACCTGGCCAACTCTGTTGGTGTCTAGGAAAGACAGTTAATGGCGGAACCCAACTCATGATCTCACTTATCTAGCCAATGTGGTCAATCAGGATTGATTAGATAGCTCATTGACTCGTGTTAACCCTTGCCACCCAAGGTTAATTAGTCTTGACTGATTTTAGGTACCCATGGATCATTTGTTATGTGTAACCCTCCTTATTTGCTGATTTGGTCTGTGGGAGGTTGATCCATGTCTTCTCATCTCTTCATCTGTCACATTAAATAAAACCCTCTAAATTATTAGGTCCTTAAAAGGACAAAGTTATAGAGATAACCAAGTCCTTGCTTCCCATTAAGTGGGATAGTAATGTATCTAATAGTTGGGTGTTCATCAGCAGATCCAAAGATCGGGTGTTCATCGGGCTATTGGAATTGCTGTTCTTAATATGATGGCTCGGTGGGACTCTCTTAACGGTGGTCAGGTGGGCCGGCCAAAGTTGGGCTTGACCATTCGTTAGTTAGAAGCATTAAGTTTTATCATGTTAATGGTTGGACCTAACCAGGACCTTCAATAGGAGGCCCAAAGGCCGATTGAAGTGCTCCTTGGGACAAAACCCAATTATTAGAGGTTACTTGGAGAAGTAATCGGTTAAAGAACCTATCTTTAGACATGCATGGGTGGGCCAGCCAAAGTCGGGCTCATGTGTTGTCTATTGGACTCTAGTACCCACTAAGAAATTAAAGTAATTCCTTGGATTGGAGGTAGAGGCTACCAATCTGTGCAAAATAGTGGGAGGGACCTTTAGACTAAAGTCCATGTCTTTAGGTTAATAATTTATAAACACTAATTAGTTTTGATTTTTCTTTCAGATGTCTTCCAACCTGTTACTCCGGTCTCTTCTCGATAATGAAAAGCTCAATAGACCCAACTTCGATAGCTGGTATCGAAGGCTCAGGCTTGTCCTAGAGCACGAATGGATCCTATATGTGATATCAAATCCGGCACCTGAGATCCCTGCTGCCAATGCTCAGGGTTCAGTCAGAGACACTTATCAGAAGTGGCTCTCTGATAAAACCACTATCCAATGCATCATGTTGGTTGTGATGAACAATGAGTTCAGTCGCAAGTTCAAGGAAGCCCAATCGGAAGAAATCCTTCAAAAGTTGGACTCTTTCGGAACACCAGACGACGTTGAGAGGTACAGGGTCTCCTGTGCTATCTACAATGCATGGATGCTTGATGGGGCCTCGGTCACTGATCATGTATTATTGTACATGATCGAGATGATTGAGCGCCTGGGCAAGCTCGGTTGTCCCTTGCATGAACAGCTTAGAAAAGATGCAATTTTGAATTCTCTATCCTCCTACTATCTAGACTTTCTCGATCATTATAGAATAACAGGCCTGCAGTTAACTACCATGGTCTGTTGGGATTGCTGTAGACCTATGAGAAAGACCACCAGTTGAATAAAGGGGTGGTGAATCTAGTGGGAGGTTCTTCGGGAGGGCATCGTCCCTTTAAGAAAGGGAAGAAGAAGAATATAGGGAAAAAGGTGCTTAGTGCTTCTGGACCCAGTCAGGCTAAGAAAGTGAAGGCTGAGCAGAGTCATGTAGACTGCTTCTTCTGCAAGAAGCAGGGACACTAGAAGAGGAACTGTCCTCTTTATATTGTGTCTCTTGATCCGAATAGGTCCAAGAAGAGAAAGTTGCAGGATGGTCCTTGACAAGGTATTTATATGATAACACCTTGTAGTTTCTCTGTTTGTGATACTACTAACTGGGTATTGGATACAAGAAGTCCAATTCACATTTGCAACTCTTTGTAGGGACTTCAAGTTAGTAGAAGATTCGAGGATGGTGAGAGGTTCTTGAACGTGGAAAATGGAAGCCGAGTTCTAGTTCTAGCATTGGGAGTCCTTAAACTTGTTTTCGAGTCCTGTACTATCATTTTGAATGAGTGTCATTTTTGTCCTTTTATTTTGAATGTCATTTTTGTAGGCCAGTTGGCCATGTATGGTTATGAACTATTAAAAAAGAATGATATTTGCAAAATCATTTTGAATGGTTCTGTAATTTTGAATAGACAAATGCATGATGCCATCTATGTACTATCGTAACCTGTTAGTGTAAAGTATATGTCTAGCAAACGCCCTAGGATAGATGATGTCAGTGAAGCATACCTATGGCATCGTAGGCTAGGTCATATCAACAAAAATAGGATAAATAGGTAGAAAATCGAGGGTCTCCTCGATTTTAGTGAAGATAGTTCACTTCCAACCTGTGAGTCCTGTCTTCTTGGAAAAATGACTAAGTCACCTTTTACTGGAAAAGGTGAACGAGCCAAAGAAATTCTGAGTCAGGTGCATACTAATGTATGCAGACCCATGAATGTTAGTGCCAGGGGTGGGTACGTTTATTTCATTACTTTCACAGACGACCTTTCGAGGTTCGGTTATGTCTTCTTGATGAGACATAAGTTTGAGTTGTTTAAAATGTTCAAACGATATCGTAGTGAAGTAGAGAAACAAACTGGAAAGTGTATCAAAACCCTTCAATCCGATTGAGGCGGTGAATACCTTTTCGACGAGTTTCTGACATATCTTGAGGAGAATGGGATTCTCTCTCAGTGGACACCTCCAAGGATACCCCAATTAAATGGAGTGTTTGAGAGGAGGAATCGAACCCTGTTAAACATGGTTCGGTCCATGATGGGCTTTGCTTCTCTGCCAGTATCCTTTTGGGGATATGCTTTAAAATCAGCCTGTTACCTTCTGAATAGGGCTCCACGTAAGTCTGTTAGTAAAACACCATATGAGATATGGACTGGATGTAAGTCGACACTTTCACACCTTCAGGTCTGGGGGTGCCCGGCTTATGTAAAATATTTGAAAACAGACAAACTTGGACCCAGGTCTGACCGGTGCCTATTTGTTGGGTATTCGAAAGAGTGTAAGGGGTATTACTTCTACTTAGCTGAGGAACAAAAGTTGTTCGTCAGTCTTAGGGCTATCTTTTTGGAAAAGGAGTTCCTTGGTGAAGGAATTGTAGCCACTAAGATTGAACTTAGTGAAGTTCAACAAGTAGAAAAACCAACACATTTAAGCGACCACATAGAACCGGCTGTGATTAGATCACACCCAGAGCCCACTCCAGAACCATTAAGGAGATCCGGTAGAGTATCGAGCCGACCAGACAGATACTACAGTTTCTTGGTCCGGGATGGTGATCCCATTGAACTCGATGAGAATAATAAGGATCCGATCACCTATATGGATGCATTATAGAGGTCCAACTCTGAATCATGGCTAGGAGCCATGAAATCTGAAATGGAGTCCATGGAGATCAACAATGTATGGACATTGGTTGATCCACCTAAAGGGATAAAACCCATTGGGTGCAAATGGATTTTCAAGAGAAAAAGGGGTGCAAACAAACAGGTGGAGACCTATAAAGCCCATCTGGTTGCCAAGGGGTATCATCAATGTTATGGTATTGACTATGACGAGACGTTCTCTCCTGTGGCAATGCTCAAATCCATTCAGTTTATGCTTGCTTTAGCAGTGCGCTTTGACTATGAAATCTAGCAAATGGATGTCCGAACAGCTTTCCTGAATGGTGAGCTAGAAGAGGAGGTGTATATGATATAACCTGAAGGGTTCACATCCATAGATGAGTCAAAGGTATGCAAGCTTCAAAAGTCCATCTATAGACTGAAGCAAGCATCCAGGAGTTGGAATATGCGATTTGATAAGTGTATCAAGTCATATGGCTTCGTTAGGAACGAAGAAGAACCTCGCATTTTTAAATGGACTAATGGTTCTATGATTGTATTCCATGTGCTGTATGTGGATGACATTCTTTTAATCAAGAATGACATCGCAGCACTACAGGAATAAAGGTCTGGTTATCATCTCAATTCTCTATGAAGGACTTGGGTGAAGGCTCTTACATACTGGGTATGAAAATCTATAAAGATATATCTAAGAGGCTTCTAGGACTATCCCAGTCTATGTACATCGACATCATACTGAAACGGTTCAGCATGGAGAATTTCAAGAAGGGCTTTCTCCCGATAAGTACTGGAATTGAGCTCTCCAAAAGGAATTGTGCGACAACTCCTGAGGAGAGAGAGCATATGAGTAGAATTTCATATACTTCAGTAGTGGGTTCTATCATGTACGCCATGACATGTACTAGACCAGATGTGGCATACTCACTAGGTATAGTGAGCAAATACCAGTCTGACCCAGCCAGGTGAAGCTCATTGGAAAGTGGTTAAAACCATCCTTAAGTATTTACGAAATATTAAAGACCAATGGCTAATCCATGGAGAATCTGACTTGAAACTTGTGGGGTATACTGACTCCAGTTTCCAGTCAAGTAAAGATGATAGCAAGAGTGTGTCAGGTTTTATCTTTATCATGAATGGAGGAGCTATCTGCTGGAAAAGTTCTAAGCAGCCTACTGTGGTAGACTCTGTATGCGAAGCAGAGTATATTGCAGCATCTGATGCGGCGAAGGAAGCTATGTGGTTGTGGAAGTTCCTTGGCGAGCTGGGAGTGGCACCTTCCCTGGATGGTCCTGTTCCGATGTATTGTGACAACACTGGAGCTATTGCTCAAGCCAAAGAGCCGAAGTCTCATCACCGCACAAAGCATATTCTGTGGTGCTATCACCTTGTACGAGAGATCATGGAACGAGGTGACATCGACCTTCAGAAGATCGATGGAAAGGAGAACCTAGCTGACCCCTTCACTAAAGCCATCGGAGTTCAAGAGTTTGATTGTTGTAAACAGAAAATGGGAATGAGATTCTATACTGATTGGCTTTAGTCCAAGTAGGAGTTGTTGGGAATTATATCCCAAAGCCAATCATCTAGGCTATGGACGGTTGTGCTATTTTGTATTTGTATATAAATTTTTAATAATAAATAAAAGTATTTATTTTTGGTTGTCCGTCATTTTGCATTTTCCTGTAATAAACTCTTGTATGATGGAGTCCTTAGAACTACATTGTTTGATATAGAGAGGATATATCAAGTAGTTCTTAAACCTGTTCATGACCAAATGATACATTATTATAGGACGACGATGTATCGAGTATGGGTTGTTGTATGTCATATTTGTTGGTTATCCTCTTAACCAAGGAGTGTGGAGACACTGGTGTGATATACAAGTGAAGTGTATAACATTTCACTGAACGTGACCATCTGCAAAGCTCCTTTCTACCAAAGGTTTGCTAGCGAAGGGATATGGGTATATGTGTCCCTCAGACCTGAGGTCACCATCGCAGCTTGCAAGCAACTCACTATACTTTAGTGCTGGACTACTTGGATTTCTAATCCATTGATGGAAGGTTTCTGGGTATAGTCAAGTACTTGTGGAGCTGTAGTGGATCAAGATGGAATTGACCTCTCCAAATAGTTTGGAGTGAATGGCTCACTATGTCTCAATTCAGCAAAACCTTGGCCAGGTTAGCTCTTATGAGGAGTCACAAAACTTGTGAGGTTGAGACATGATCTGGATAGACCAAATTAGGGTTGGCAGTCTAACCCTAGGTCATCCTAAGCATTGTAAGGTCAAAGGGATGAATTATGTGGCAACCTATGCCAGAGGTTCTTGTGAGGTGCTCTGCATCTTCGACATATCCGGACGTTGGGTATCATTGCTAGATGAGGACTTTGACTGGTACTGAAAATATTCCAGTGCTACCAGTTTAGTATTCGAACCTATGGGGTCACACACCATAGAGGATTTCTATCTGATCTTTTGGACTAATTAACGATTGAGAATCATTTGCCATCACCTGAAGTCAATATGGGTTGACTTTGCTCCAAGTGTCGACACTTGGATTTTTGCATGTGTCGACACTTGGTGAAGTGTCGACACTTGGCAATTTTTGAGTGTCGACACTTCCTCTGATGAGCAGAATTCTAGGATTTTGTAGAGGGTTTTTGGACAGGTTTGACCTGGTTTGAATTTTGAAATCAAACCAATTTTGGCTCCAAACCTTTATGGTATGAAAGTCATACTTGCCCAAATGGGTTAGACCCATTTGGCATGCCCATGATCCTCTCCCCCATTCTCTCCTCTCATCTCTCCCCCTTCCTTCTTCTCCCTCTCCCTGCTGCCCCTATAAATGTGAGACATTATGGTGGCTACTGGGGTTAGACATTCAAGAGCAGCAATTATTTCTTGGGAGAAAAAGGTTGAGAAGAGTGAGAGCTTTAGGGTTTGGGTGTGAGCCACCTAGCAATCAAGCTAGGTCTTGGGTAAGAGTTTTGGGAAGGGGTTCTTGCTCTCTTTCTTGTCTTCCAGAAAGAAGAAGTTCAGCCCACGGATCCCGAAGAGCTAGCACTCTGAGAGAGTTGATCTGAGTCGAGCTCAGGTGTGGACATCCTGTAAAGGCCAGACGCTTGTGTGGCTCAAGCGCCCTCCTCCTCCTCAAAGCTCTTCACTGCTTTTCTCCAGCACTCGTCGAGGTATAAGGGTATGACCTTTATATTTATGTTGTTTTCTTGTTTTGATGATTATATGCATGCAAGGTTTTTATACTAGATCCTATTGTAGGCAGATCGGTAGTTAGTTTTGATCTATCTACCGAGCCTTCCGCTATGCATATCTTAAAAATATTTTAAAATGCATATTTCTCTGCCCTGTTTTCTTGCATAATGTATGCTAGGTGTAGGTGTCTTTCACCTTCAGATAGTTCCTCTTCCAATGACCCTGCTTTTCATAGATGAAGTACTCTGCTTGGCTCTTATCAGCCTTTACCCTCTTGGCATGACTGGGCCCAGAAGCATTCTGACCTTTTTCCCTTCATTCTTTTTTTTCCTTTTCTTGAAGGGATGATGCCCTGTCGATGATCCTCCCACTAGAATTACCACCCCTTTGTTAAGTAGTTGGTCTTTCTCCTAAGTTTGCAATAATCTCAATAGACCGTGGTAGTTAACTGCAGGCTTACTTATTCTAAAATGATTGAGAAAGTCTAGATAGGAAGAGGGCAGGGAATTCAGAATCGCATCTTTTCCAAGCTGTTCATGCAAGGGACATCCGAGCTTGTCCAGGCGCTCAATCATCTCGATCATATACAATACATGATCAGTGATTGAGGCCCCATCATGCATCCGCACATTGTAGATAGCACAGTATATCCTGTACCTTTCAATGTCATCTAGTGTGCTGAAGGACTCCTTCAACCTTTAAAGGATTTTCTCTGGCTGGGCTTCTTTGAATTTGTGACTGAACTCGTTGTTCATTGCTACCAACATAATGCATTGGACAGTGGTCCTGTCGGAGAGCCACTTCTGATAAGTATCTCTGACCGAATCTCGAGCATTGGGGCAGGGTTTCAGGTGTTGGATTCGATATCACATACAAGATCCATACATGCTCCAGGACAATCCTGAGCCTTCGATACTAGCTATCAAAGTTGGGACCCTTGAGCTTCTCATTATCGAGAAGAGACCGGAGTGATAGGTTGGAAGACATCTGAATGGAAAACCAAAACTTATTAATGTCTATGAATTAATAATATAAAGACATGGACTTTAGTCTAAAGGCCCTCCCACTATTTTGTTCAGACTAGTAGCCTCTGCTCCAATCCGAGGAATCACTTTAATTCCTTAGTGGGTATTATAACCAAATAGACAACACATGAGCCTGACTTTGGCCAACTCACCCATGCGCATCTAAAGGTAGGTTCTTCAACCGATTACTTCTCCAACTTCTAGTATTTAGGTTTTGCACCAAGGTGCACTTCAATCGATATTTCAGCCTCCTATTGAAGGTCCCGGTTAGGTCCAACCATTAACATGACAAAATTCAATGCTTCTAACTAATAAATAGTCAAGCCCAACTTTGGTCGGACCACTTGACTATCGTTAAGAGAGTCGCACTGAGCCATTATATTAGGAACGATAATTTTAATAGCCCGATGAATAGCTGACTTTGGATCTGCCATGAACACCCAACTATTGGACCCATTACCATCCCACTTAATGGGAGGCTAAGACTCGGTTATCCCCATAACTTTATCTTTTTATGGACCTAATAATTTAGAGGGTTTAATTTTAATGTGATAGAAGAAGAGATGAGAAGACATGGATCAACCTTCCACTGAGCACATCAGTTATCATGGAGGGTTACACATAACTAATGATCCATGTGCACCTAAAATCATTCAAGACTGATTAACCTTTGGTGACATGGGTTAACATGAGTCAGTGAGTTATCTAATCAATTCTGATCGACCACATTGGCCAGGTAAGTGAGATCATGGGTTGGGTTTCGCCATTAACCATCTTGCCTTAGACACCATCCGAGTTGGCCATGTTAGAGGTAGCCCTAAAGAACCAATATCAAATTGCCAAACTTATCTTGGACACCAATTGGTTCATTAGAGTCGATTAGACTAGCCTAAAGACTTGGGCTATCCATTGAGGCATAAATTAGATCCATTTAGATTTATGGACTAATCAATCTAACTATTAGAGAGATCTATAGAGAAGAAATATTAAATCAACATTTGATTAGACTAGTTCTCTACATAGTCCAATGCATCAAAACTTAGGTCTAACCCAATTAAGGACCTAATAGAAGCTAACCCATAACCCTTAAGAATTATTGAAATGACTTAAAATCTTTGAATCATGTTCCTAGAGTTCTTTGTCATTCAAGGTAACTTAATTCTCAATTAAGTTCAATAGCCTATATAAATTAAAATAATTTTAATTTATAATGTAAAATAATTTTACAATGAAATAGAATTTGAATTCACTAGCTTTTTGCATTCTTAGGTCAACTGTCGATACTATGCACTCATGAGTCGACTCAAGTGTCGACACTTTGTACTCATGAGTCGACTTAAGTATCGACTCAAGGCTTAAGATAAAGTGTTAATAGAAAGTCATATTTTCTGTATGCATGCATGAGTCGACTTAAGTGTCGACACTTGGATCGCTCAAGGCCTGTCACAAGGCAAAAATAGTGATTTCAAATCCAAAGTTTTTTTTTAAAACTTTTAATCAAAATCGATCAAAACAAAACTCTTAGATCTCATCTAAATTTATTTTATGATCATAACATTAGATTAAAATATTTTAATTTACATTTTCTTTTATTTTTCTTCTTCATGAGTCAATCGCAAGTGGCACCCCTACATGCCATAGGAAATCCAATTGAATGGAAAGAGAGGTCTTGTAGCCCTACTTCTCTCCTATGACCAGATGGTCATAATGAAGCACTCAGTCAAGTACTTTAAAAAAAAACTATGTTAAAGCATGCTAGCATTATTATACTACAAAGAACCTAGCTCTAATACCATTGAAGGGAAAGCAAAATGAGCATGCATGGCAGAAAAAATATATTTTAAAATAATTTTAAAATAAGCACAGCAAAAGGCTTGGTAGATCGATTAAAATGATCTACCAATCTACTTGCAACAGGAACAAGTATGATAATATGGCATGCAAAAGATATCATAAGCAGGAAAAGAACCAAAAGGCATAAGGATACCTTACATTATACCTTTAGGAAGAGGTTATGAAAAGTCCTCGAGCCATACATGTGCCGGCCTCTACGAGTAGTTCACACCAAGGCTCGATTTTGATTAACTCCTTCAAAGTGCTAGCTTTTTGGGATCCTTGAGGCCAATCTACTTCTTCTTGGAAGACAAGGAGGATTAGTGGAACCCTTCTTAACTAGATCTCTTCCCAAGACCTAGCTTGAGTGCTAGGTAGTCACATACCCAAAACTCTAGTCCTCCCAAGCCCCTTTTCTTTTCCCTCTCAGAATTTCAGCAATCTCATTCAATAAGAAAACTCTCTTTTTTCTCAACCAACAGCCCCTAAAACAATCCTTATTTATAGAGGTAGCCATAAGAGGGAGAAAGAGGAAGGATGAGTGATTAGGGGAGAAGGTCAAGGGCTATACCAAATTGGCTCTAAGATCATAAGGCAAGAATGACCATCACTCCATGAAAGCTTGGAGCCAAAACCAGCCAAAATTTGAAATTCGAATTGATGTCAAAACATTCCAAAAAAAAATCTTCCTAGAATTTTTGCTCATTACAGCCAAGTATCGACACTTCCTATTGTCGACTTTCCAAGTGTTGACACCTGCAAATGTTGACGCTTCCAAGTGTCGACACTTGGAAGTGTCAACACTTGGAACATGGTTAATTATATTGACCTCCAGTGATGGCAAATGATTCTCAATCGTCGATCAGCCTTTATATTAGATAGAAACCCCTATTGTGTGTGATCCCATAGGTTCGAACACTAAGCCAGTAGCACTGGAACACTTCCAATACCAGTCAAAGTCATCATCTAGCAATAATACTTGACATCCGCATAGGTCGAAGATTACAGAGCAACTTTCTAGAACCTCTTGCATATGGTTACCGCATAATTCATTCCTTTGACCTCAAAATGCTCAAGATGACTTAGGGTTTGACTGCCAACCCTAACTTGGTACATCCATAATGTGTCTCAACCTTACAAGTTCTTTGACTCCTTACAAGAACTATCCTGGCCAAGGTTTTGCTAAATTGAGACATAGTGAGTCATCACTCCAAACTATTTGGAGGGATCAATCACATCTTGATCCACCACCGCTGCACAAGTACTTGACTATACCTAGAAGCCTTTCATCATGGGATTAGAAATCCAGGTAGTCCGGCATCAAAGTATAGTGAGTTGCTTGCAAGCTACCATGGTGACCTCAGGTCTGAGGGACACATATACCCATATCCCTTCAGAGCAATCCTTCGGCAGAAGGGAGCTCCACAGTTGGTCACATTCAGTGAGATGTCATACATTTTACCTGTATGTCGCATTAGTGTCTCTACACTCCTTGGTTAAGAGGATAACCAATAAATGTGACCTACAACAACCTATACTTGATACATCTTGTCCTATAATAATGTATCCTTTGGTTATGAACCAGTTTAAGAACTACTCGATATATCCTCTCTATATCAAATATAATGTAGTTCTAAAGACTCCATCACACAAAAATTCTTTCCAAAAAAATGTATATGTGATGAATAGCCAAAAGAATAACTTTTATTCATTAAGAAATTCATATACAATAACAAAATAGCACAACCGTCTACGGTCTAGATGATTGGCTTTGAGACATAATTTCCAACAATTATCTCAGCTCTCCTTTGCTATTGGGGAGTCTAAACCCTGGTAAAGAGTTGTTCTTATATTTAGTGGCTTCCCCTTTGACAATGAGTGTGGTGCTGATCCAAGAGAAGGATAGGATTTAGAAGCCCAACTACTACGTCAGTAGAATCTTGAGAGATGCCAAGACTTGATGTCAAGTCAGAGAAGCCAGTATCTGCTCTCCTTATTACTGCCTAAAAGCTTCGTCCATATTTTCAAGATTACGTTATCATCTTATTAACATATCAGCCTATGAAGAGTATTCTCCATTGACTCGATATATTTAGGTGTATCATCAAATAGGTAATTGAGCTTTCAAAATTTGATATTAAATTTCAGTCGTCCATTAATCAAAGCATAGATACTGGCCAACTTTTAGGTTGAATGCACCATTCCTAATGAGCCAACCAAGCTAGAAGCTATGGAACCATCAAAGCTGATGTTAGACCCCCTCCAATCTTGAATAATACTTAGAAGATATACGTAGATGGATCGTCTAACCGTGAAGGATCAGGGGCAGGAGTAGTCATCGTCAACCTTGAAGGAATCCTCATCGATCATGGTCTATGACTAGAATTCCCTGTAGCTAACAATGAAGCATAGTACGAACCTCTGCTTGCAAGGATCAAAATTGTTAAAGAGCTGGGAGTATAAGACTTGAGAGTCTACAGTGACTCTCAACTGGTTGTCAACCATGTCAAGGGTGATTCTGAGGCTTAGGAAGGAAACATAACCAAATATCTCTAAAAGGTCAAGCAACGAATCAGTAGCCTTCACAGCTTTAGATTCAATGGATCCCAAAAAAAGATAACTCTCGAGTAGACTTGCTAGCCAAAGCAATGACCACTACATTGATGGTGCTTCCCCAAGGGGCCAACTTTCAATAAATCAACAAGTCGACCATCAAAGAATCATTAAAAATTATATAGCTCAGGATGAACCATGCTGGATTGACCTGCTGATCGACTTTCTAAAGAATGGTCGACTCCTATAGACCAGAAGGAAGCCTACAAGATCAAGTATAGGTCCTTCAAATACTTGGTGTATTAGAGAAAACTCTATAAATGATCATTCTCTTTGTCCCTTCTCAGATGCTTGCGACCATCTGAGGTGGAATATGCACTAAGGAAGGTCCATAAAGGGATCTGTAACGATCATATTGGAAAAGGATATTAGCAAACAGCTGCTCTAGTAAGGTTATTACTGGCCAACCATGCAGCAAGATGCCAACAGCTTTGTTATAAAATATGATGCTTGTGAAAGAAATGCTAACATTTAGCATCTATCAGCTATGCTGATCACTCCCATTTGTTCTCCATGGCCTTTAGCATAATGGTGAATGGATATCCTTGGTTTGTTCCCTCTAGTTTTAGGTCAACACAAGTTCCTGTTGGTTGCTATTGATTAGTTTACACGATGGATGGAAGCCAAGCCACTAGCCCGCATCACCAAATCTAAAGTAATAGATTTTGTGTGGAGGGCTATCATCTACCTCTTCAGCATCTCCCAAGTAGTGATCGTCGACAATGGATGGTAGTTTGTTGGAGCCCAGTTTGAGAAATTTAGTGAAGACTAAGGGATCTCATACCACGTTACCTCAATGGCACATCCATAAGCAAATGGAAAAGCTAAAGTCACAAATCAAGCCATCTTCTAAGAAATTAAGAAGAGGCTTGTCAAGGATAAAATATTATAGGTCGACAAGCTCCATCATGTGCTTTGGGCATATCGAATACATCGACAAATTTGATGGGAGAAACATCCTTTAGCCTGGCCTTTGGGACTAAAGTAGTGATACTCATAGAAATTGGAGTACCCTCAACATGGGTTACAAATTATGACAAGCGAACTAACTCAAAAAAGTGACTTGCTGACCTAGATTTGATAGATGAGGTTTGAGAGAAAGCACACATCCAGGGGATTAGAAGTTTGTTGGTCTAATAAATTTCCTACTAGGGGACTGATTCAAAGATTCTTGATTAAAATCAGAACAACCATTGGTTGAACCCTTGGAAAATTTGATAGCTTTCGAGCCTAGGATTTCGATCGAAACCCCACGGTTTCAAGTGATCAAAAAAATCATGATCAGAAATATTATAAACAAAAACCATAGGCTAATGCAATCAAAAATACTACGATCAAAGGCCCTTAGGCTCAAGCAATCAAAAAAATCATGATTGAAAATACTATGATTGGAAGCCCATAGGCTCAAGCGATTGAAAAAATCATGATCGAAAATACTATGATTGGAAGTGCACGGGCTCAAACGATCGAAAGTATCGTGATAAGGAATATGTCAATCGGTCATCCTAACATCTATCATCTATCAAAACATCACTTAAAAATGGTTGCACAATATGAAATGGACAAAATTTAGGAGACAATCAACAAATGCAACGAAGGCACAAAAATATAAGAAGTTTCCATTGATAAAATTGGATTATATGTGCTCATAGCCTTGCAACTAGATGACATTGATTTAGAGTCTCGCGGCTAATAACAATATTGCTTCCTAAACCTCCTAAAGTATAAGAAAAATAGCAGTGCTCACCAAAGGACTGGATGTCTCCTGAAATCTCAAGCACTTCCATAGAGCTGCAAACACCTTCTAGGTGGTCAAGTGCAACATGACCCTTAGTAGGATAGCCGAAAAGACAAGAATGCTTGAGGGCATGAGTGCAACACCCACCTCCAAGAAGAAATCAATGTGATGAAGAGCACACTTGGCAATATCAATAAGGAGGATGGGACAGAAGCGAGGCAAGAAGTCACTTGGAGGAGGAAGCTCACCAGGGAGTGCAGAAAGCCGATCGGGATGCAACATAGCAAACTCTTCCACCTGTTGGGCTGATACCACCACCTACAACTTGAAGTAGGGGCTTCCAGAATATCTCTTAAATGAATTAGAGGAGTCCCCTAACGAAGGTTTGGATGATGCGGCATGTAGCCAGAGCACTCTTACTTGCATTAAGTCCATCGACTAGTTGTAGCTATAGTGTTGTAGATTGAGTGTCAGCAATTAAGTTTGCCAATTGACTGCAGCAGTGGTAGTCAAGCAATGGTGCTAGACATTCATGGCATCTTTCTCCTAGAAAGAACCCATCCTTTAAAAAAGATAACCTTAAGTCAAACAAAAACATGGCATTGACTATGATGAAACTTTTTCACCAGTAGCCATGCTCAAGTCCATTCGGATATTGCTTGCTATAGTTGTATACTATGATTATGAGATCTGGTAGATGGATGTTAAGACCACATTCCTTAATAAAAATCTTGAGGAAGAAGTCTATATGATACAGCCAAAAGGTTTTGTCTCAAGTGGGAGACCAAACCAAGTATACAAGCTTAGAAAATCTATTTATGGATTAAAGAAAGCATCGAGGAGTTAGAACATCCGCATTAATGAAACAATCAAGGAGTTTAGTTTTATCAAGAATGTGGATGAACCATGTATGTACAAGAAGACAAGTGGTAGTGCACTTGCTTTCTTGGTCTTATATGTTGATGACATACTCATCATTGGAAATGATATTCCAATGATGCAATTGGTCAAATCTTGGTTATCAAAGTAGTTTTCCATGAATGATTTGGGAGAGGCATCCTATATACTGGGTATAAAGATATATAAAGATAGATCTAAGAGGATGTTAGGCTTATCCCAATCTAGGTACATTGACTTAGTGTTGAAGAGATTAAACATGGATGGAAGTAAGAGGGGTTACTTACCAATGAGTCAAGGCATACATCTCTCCAAGAAAATATCTCCTAAGCACTAGAGGAGAGAGAAAGGATGAGTTTGATACCTTATGCTTCGACTGTAGGATAAATTATGTATGCCATGTTATGTACCAGACCTGATGTTGCTCATGCCTTGGGTATAGTAAACAGGTTCCAGAGTGATCCAGGTGAGGATCATTGAAAAGTTATGAAAAATATTTTTTAAGTACCTGAGAAGGACTAAAGATGTTTTTCTTATATATGGTAGATCATAGTTGAAACTAGAAGGGAATATGGATTCTAGTTTTCAATCAAATCCAGATGATAGCTAATGGGGACACCAGGATCAGAAATAGATCCCTAGATCCCATATGGTTTAATTAGTCACGTGTCAAAATTTTGAAAATTTGTAATCAATTAAAATTGAGTCCTGTAATAAGTTGAGGTTAGTTGATTTGTCTCAACCCTCAACCTAGTCAGTATTTTGAGTCCTGTACATCAATTATGAGTTTAGTATGAGCCCAAATTTTGTACAAGAGAGGAGGTTACCTTATTTTGGAGTTATACTAGGACACATCCAAAAGTCAGAGGCCACTACATCAACCTATTGGATTTTGTGTGATAACCTAGGATCCAAGATGCTTCCAGAAGCCTTGATTCCTTCCAAATGTCCTCCAGATGCCCAGATTCCAATCCAGATGCCAGAGCATATTCCCAATCTAGGGCATCCATAATTCCAGAGGTCCACTTGCATCCTAGCCCAAAGAAATCAAGCCCAGGTGCCAAGCCTAAGCCCTAAAGAGGCAAGATTCCATGAAATATTCCTGCTACTAGGCTACCACGCCGCTCCAGCTTCTAAAGGCCCAAGCCCATGCACCCAAGCCCCTTTGGGCCAGCCCCTTGCTGCCCATAGAAGCCCAACACGCCCCCCTAGGTGTCCTTGAAGGGTTGACCAAGTCAAAGCTCAAAGGGAGGTGTCCTTAAGTGAGAAGGAGAAGACTAGTCTAACCTAGTTAGGATTCCAAGTTCTTTTAAGCCTTGTAATTCTAACCTAGCTAGGAAAGGATATGTAGTCTAACTAGGAAGAGGACTTGTAACCTAAGTGTATCCCTAGCTGGAGAGGGCATGGAAACTCTATAAATACCCCACCCCTCCCCCTCTTGTAATCATCTCTTTCTTAGGAATACAATTTGCTGAAATTTTGTGTTATTGCCTTATGTTGGTGTTTTTGTTTTGGTTCTTTACTTTGAGTGCTCTCCTTGTATGCCCTAGCCAGATCCCTGCAGCCCTAGCATCCTTTTGCATCTTTGGAGACCAGCCATGCCTAAGCAAAGGAAGCCCAAGCTACCATCCATGACAAGGAGCTTCTTCCTCCATGGCTGCCATCTCCTAACCCTAATCCCGATTCCTTCAAAACCCTATTTCCTTTTCTCTTTTTTATTTACTATTTTGATTGACCCTGATGCTTGCAGAATCCCTAAAGTGTTTCACCTCCCCAGAAGAGGCTTTCCTTGCCTTCAGACCAGGTCCAGATCAGCCATCTGATTCAAGGAACTGAAGCTTCTTCATCCAGACTCCAATCAGAGTGTGAGTGATCCTTTCCACTACAAAGTTTCAATCTCTGATTGGTAAGAAACCTACCCTTCTCTTATCATCTGATTTCATAAAGATAAGCTATCCTAAACTAGGTGTTTCTCAACTCTCGGGTCCTGACTACTTATTATCTTGCATGAGTTCTTTGTGATCATGATGATTCTTAGAATTGCTAAATATCTTGATAGTCTTTACTTAACTTTAGGAATTTAGCCTACAAATTTAAAGTTTAAAAAAATATAAAAAAATTAGTTTACTATTTTTCTTGTATATTTAGCATTCTTAGAGTCATCCTGCATTAGTTTGGTATCAGAGCGGGTTTAGGATAGCATTTATCTTCATTCGAATTACAAACCCTAATTTCTGTATCCTTCTAACTACATTAGGTGTCTATTTTTCATCTAATTTTGACTAACTAGGAATTTTATTTTTTTATGAAATTTGCATGAATTGTTCTCTATTATGTCCTCTATTTAATAAAGTTTTTTAATTAATTTTATAGAAAACCTAAATAATTAAAATTTGGCATATTAGAAACCCTAATAGAATCTTGAAAATTTCTACAGCAGTCCAATACCCTAGAATTTGCATCATCAATTGATTTTTATTTTAAATAAAATTTGGTAGGTACCATCACCACCGACCATCCTCTGTCCTAGAAATTTTTTGGATTTTTTTTGCATCAAAAATAGTGTCAAATACTGCATCTTCTAAAACCCTAATTTTTTGAACTTCTGCACTCACTTGACCAAACCTAACCAACTTCCACACACCCCAATCCCAAGCCTAATTTGATTTCTAACCTAATCAACTTAAACCTAATTTGTCATTTCATAAAATATACATAAAATATTCTAATTTTTTTGATTGTTTTAGATTGCATCAAGACCATCAATTGCCATCATCTTTAACCTAATCTTAAGGACAACTCAATATCTCATATCAGGGCAGGATTTCATCACCTATCATGCGCCCAAAACAACCATCATCATATTAACCCAAGCCTAATTAAAATCAATTAGACCTAATTTGTCCTAGTGGGCTAGGATACATCAACAGGTCGGGTCTGACCTGTGTGGGCCAACTAGTATATTTAATCCTTTGGCTATTACTAAAAACTAGTGTCTAAGGCTGGGGGTCCAAAGTCAAACGACCTAAGTGGTGTTGTAGTTTTTAATTGGGTCCCTACAAAAGCAGGGGGGCCCTCCCACACTCCCACCCCCTACCTGGCTAGTGGAAGGATTAGCTACTGGGTTAGGTGTAAGTTGAGCTGACCCATTCAATTTTGACTCTAGGTCTAGCAAACCCCAGATTTTACTAACTTTTTTTTTGCATGCTTGGCTACATCATTTCATCTTGATTGTTTAAGTGATTGTATGATCAGTAGATTAGGAACCCACTATCAAAAGTCTAAACTACAACTAAACCCAACCATGGATCCCAATTTTGAGGCTTTCATAAAAGTCATGAATGACTAGATGATTACCCAATTAACTGCCCAAATAAACCAATCCAACACACAAACCCCAAATCAGTTAGCCCATACCCAAAATCAGTTAGCCCAGATAAGCATTAGGTTTGACCAATTCGATACTAAGCTTGACCAAATGAACCAAAGATTCACCCAAGTAGGAACCCTAGGCAAGACCCATAGAGCTGAACCCCAAGAACCCATAGTCCCTAGATATGAACACAGTAGTAACCCACTATCCCTTAGTCAACCTGAACCCTATAGGATTGATACCCCTAGATTTGAACCCATAACCCTTAGTTTACCCACCCTTGTTATCCCAAACTTTAGTCAATTTTTCATTACCCAAACCCCTCTTACCACCCCATTGGTTCACCAAGATGACTTAGAAGAAGAAATATGAGGCTGACCCTAAGTCTGGTAGAGGAGTACGAAGATAATGAGTCTATTGAAGATCTAGAAGAGTACCCTATAGAAGACCTAGAATTAGTTGACCCAGTAGGTGCCCAGGTAGAAACTATCCTATAATCAGTTAACCCTGACCACACCCACATAGAAGACCACCCAACATTAATTGAACCTGACCACACCCAAGCTGCAATTGTAATGGAGGAGCAGCTAGAAGAAGAGAACCCTGGTACTGTTGTTAGAGTTTTACCTAAGGAGCCACTCGACGAAAGCCCAAGAATAGAGCCCAATCCTAAATTTCTTGAACCTGATGACTTTATTAAAGATTTGGCTTATCAGTATCCTCAAAAATCCCATCCTATAGTTGCCATTGACTATCTCTTCCCAGAGATTAGTGACCCACTCTTCCATATTATAAACCCTATAGGACTACCTCAAACCCATAAGGCCAATCTCATTAGTCTAGGACTCATCCCTGAAACCCTTCTAGTATTCTACTCTTTCTGAGTAACCCTAAACCATCTCCTTATTTCTTAACCTGCCAAACTAACCCTGAACCCACCTCTTATTTTCTACCCTTTCTTGAAACTTCTTCTATTTGTTTTACTATTAGGTTACATTTTATGGGAGTTTGCATATTACATTCATTCATTGAGCATGTCATGTTTGCATTTTACTTCTGAAAAATCCTATGGCATTTGCTAGGAGTCCATAGTAAATTTTCATGTGCATGCCATGCTAGGGTCAAACGTAGAAAGTCAATAGTATGTTTAGTTATACCTAAAGTGTCCAATAAATTTCCTTCGATCGGGAGGTCTAGTCGAGTCTAATAGGTATTAGTTGAGTCCAATAAATCTATAGCCTTGAATCATATATCCACACCTACACTTACCTCTGCATAGCATATGCATCATGAAATTAGTCAAGAGCTGAACATAATTAATGAACTAAATAACAACTTGGCTAATTTCCAAAAGAAAGATGAAGAATTTTCTGCAGAGGAATATGTGACTGTCAAAGAATTTTTTGCTCACGAAGTTGGCCCATCCAAAATAATAAATAGTAGTGGGCCCAATGCCTATGTGCTTGAGATATAACCTGATTTAGGTATTAGCTCCACTTTCATCATCTCAGACTTTATAAAGTCTAGGGAGCCAGCAGTGATACCCAGCGAGCCCCTTGAGCCACTCCCATTTTTTGAGAGAGAACCCACCCCAGAGCGACCACATATAATTTCACCTTTTGGTGAGGTAATGATTGAGAGAGCTCTAGATGATCAAGCTATCGGTATCCAGGATAAAGACTGTCAATAGTATTTGATCTGGTGGCAAGGTCAGCCAAAATTTGAGGACTTATGGAATGCTGGTGCCGATCTATAATGCCTCAACCCAAACCCTCCTTGAGACAAATGACCCATACTCGACGGGGTCAAGTTCCTCCCACCCTGGGATTATTGATGGGGATACTAGGATCAGACACAGATCCCTAGTTCTCATATGGTTTTATTAGTCATGTGTCAAAGTTTTAAAAATTTTGTAATCAATTAAGATTGAGTCTTGTAATAAGTTGAGGTTAGTTGATTTGTCTCAACCCTCAACCAAGTTGGTATTTTGAGTCCTGTACATCAGTTATGAGTCTAGTACGAGCCCAGTTTTTGTACAAGAGAGGATGTTACCTTATTTTAGAGTTCCAGCAGGCCACATCCAGGAGTCAGAGGCCACTATTTCAGCCCATTGGATTTTGTGTGATAACCAAGGATCCAAGATGCTTCCAGAAACCCTGATTTCTTCCAAATACCCTCTAGATGCCCAGATTCTAGTCTAGATGCCAGAGCATATAACCAAACTAGGGCATCCATGATTCCAGAGATCCACCTGTATCCTAGATCAAAGAAATCAAGCCCAAGCGCCAAGCCCAAGCCCTAAAGAAGCAAGATTCCAAGGAATATTCTTGCTACCAGGCTACCAGGCCATCCCAGCTTCTAGAGGCCCAAGCCCATGCACCCAAGCCCCTTTGGGCCGGCCCCTTACTACCCATAGAAGCCCAACATGCCTCCTAGGCATCCTTGAAGAGTTGACCAAGTCAAAGCTCAAAGGGCGGTGTCCTTAAGTGAGAAGGAGAAGAGTAGTCTAACCTAGTTAGGATTCCTAATTCTTTTAAGCCTTGTAATTCTAACCTAGCTAGGAAAGGACATGTAGTCTAACTAGGAAGAGGACTTGTAACCTAAGTGTAACCCTAGTTAGAGAGGGCATGGGAACTCTATAAATACTCCACCCCTCCCCCTCTTGTAATCATCTCTTTTTATGAATACAACTTGCTAAAATTTTGTGTTATTGCCTTGTGTTGGTGTTTTTGTTTTGGTTCTTTACTTTGAGTGCTCTCCTTGTGTGCCCTAGCCGAATCCCTGCTACCCTAGCATTCTTTTAAGTCCTTGGAGACCAGCCATGCCCAAGCAAAGGAAGCCCTAGCTACCATCCAAGACAAGGAGCTTCTTCCTTCCCGGTTGCCATCTCCTAACCCTAATCTCGATTCCGTCAAAACCCTAATTCATTTTCTCTTTTTTATTTTCTATTTTGATTGACCCTGATGCTTGCAGAATTCCCAAGGTGTTTCACCTCCCTAGAGGATGCTTTCCTTGCCTTCAGACGTGGTCCAGATCAGCCATCTAATTCAAGGAACTGAAGCTTCTTCATCCAGGCTCTAATTAGAGTATGAGTGATCCTTTCCACTATAAAGTTTCAATCTCTGACTGGTAAGAAACCTACCCTTCTCTTATTATTTGATTTGATGAAGATAAGCTATGCTAAATCGAGAGTTTCTCAACTCTCAGGTCTTGGCTATTTATTATCTTGCATGAGTTCTTTGCGATCATGATGATTCTTAGAATTACTGAATATCCTGCTAGTCTTTACTTAACTTTGAAAATTTAGCGTACAAGTTTAATATTTAAAAAAAATATTAAAAAATTAGTTTACAGTTTTTCCTACATATTTAGCATTCTTAGAGTCATCCTGCATCAATAGCAAATCCATATCAGGGTATGTCTTTACCCTATATGGTGGCGCAGTGAGTTGGAAGAGTACCAAGTAGCCAACTATAGCTGACTCAGTCACTGAGGCAGAATACATAGCTACAAGTGAAGCCACAAAGGAAGATGTGTGGATGAAGAATTTCGCATGGAATTGGACGTGGTTTCCGCTATACAATAACCGGTGCTACTTTATTGTAATAACATTGGAGCTATTATGCAAGCTAAAGAACCAAGGTCTCATTATAAGTCCAAGCACATCCTAAGATGCTTCCATCTTGTTCGAGAGATTATAAAAAAATAAGATGTTATCATCGAATGAGTAGAAACAAAGAACAACATAGCAAACCCATTCACTAAAGCATTACCTCAGCAGTATTTTGATCGCCACTTAGATTGTATAGGTATAAGATACAAGGGCGATTGGCTTTAGTACAAGTGGGAGATTGAAAAAAAAGTTTCCTAAAAGCCAATATTTGTAAGGGCGTTATTATAATCTACCAACTCTTGTATGACATTATTTAATTAAATAAACATAATTTTGATTCATCATATTGCTGCATCTATATTAGACTATGATGAACCCCATAGATTAGGGCAATGAAATTAGGGTTATGATGGAAATCATAACAGTGAGACCTAAGTTCTTTAAACCCTAATCTAAAATGTTCCTAGTCGTTGGATAATCGATTCATGGATCGATGAATCCGGAAAGACTAGCACATCCTATGTATGCTTAACGGAGAGGGTGGTTGGTCTCATAACCACTTGTATGGAGACACTAATACAAGGATGTGGGTGTGTTGCCCAGTAAGCAATCCAAGAGAGAGGGTGAATTGGGTTTCTAAAAAAAATTATATACAAGTGTGTAAATCAATTCAATAAACAAAATAACTACTAGAGAGATATATGTGCAGTATGCTCTTAAAGAGTGTGCAGCAAAAATTTAAATTGCAATGAAAGACAAGAGCAAGTAGACAGACAATCAACCATAAATACAATCCAAGTATAGTGGTTCGGTGCACTCCAAGGCACCTACATCCACTCTCCAAGGCTCACTTGGGAGTTCACTATAATCACTCACGATTACAGTCGATTAGTTTTTCGAGCTCACTAATCAAAACCCCTTTTGATTTTCATAAGGCTCACCAAAAGAAATCTCTTGGTTTTTAAAGGCTAACTAAAAACCTCCTTGGTTTTCAACTAGGCTAACAAAAAATCTCCTTCGTTTTTAACTAGGCTAACCAAAAACCTTCTTGGTTTTGTTCTTATGCTCACCAAAAATCTTTACAACAAAGTAAGAAATGAGATAAAGGATACAAGAAAAGCTTTCTAATAAAAGCTGTTATCTCTTTGAAGTTCGTTGAAGATGCTTATCTTTAATTTGATGAAGCCTCAATCAATGCTCAAAAGTTATTGGACTTGAAGGCTCTTAATTGCTTTTGATAGCTTGAAGACTTCTTTTCTTGGAAGTAATAGCTCTCAATGAATGTAGGAGTGAATGCACTTGTGTTCTTTTTTTTTCTTATTCTTTATTCATCCTCTCTCTTTTCTTCTTCAATTTGAATCACTTAAATGCCATCCCAAGGCCAAAAAGTCAGTTTATGATCGTTGGACCTGAGAAATTAGCCATTGGGAGCAAAAAGGATTAGTTCTATGTTTGAAAAAACTAGTCGTTACTATTTTCAGAACTCCAAGTGTCAACACTTCTAGCTGTGAGTCGACACTTAAGTCCCATGAGTCAACACCTACTTCAAAAATTTGCATTGAAGCTCTTTGGAAATCTCAGGTGAGTCGACACTTATCATCCATGATTCAACACATGAGGCAAATCTTGGATTTCAGCATGTTCTGAAAAAATTGTCTCAGGTTTTGAGTCAATCATTAAGTTGACACCTTGAGTCATACTTGAATGGCATGAGTCAACACTTCAAGAGTGCCACTGAAACTTTGCTCTACGTGTAGACTTGAGTCGACACTTGCACTGTCATGAGTCGACACTTGAACTGTGAGTCGACACTCGCTAATCTTCTTCAAAAATGACTAAAACTCAGCTGAATCCTTTTCCAACTGAGCTCATTAATTCCATTCAAGCAAGTCTTGAATGCTTAAGTTCATTAAACACTGATGTTTCTACCATAGAAAGGGCTTCTTCAATCTTCTAACAAGCAGTTCAATTTTGCTGATTTGATGAGTATCTTTTTCTATTAAAAATATACTTCAAAGAACTGTTAGTACTCAAATATACTTAAGTATTTTGTTAATCATCAAAATCAATAACGGAGTCAATAATCTCTCCCATTTTGATGATGACAAAACCTTTAAGTATATTCCATACGATAAGCTCTTAAAAATTTTTAATAATATAAAGCTTAATGCAATTTGTATCAGAGTAAAGAAAAATGATAAAAGTTTAAGTTAAGAAATTCATTTGAATTGAATTTGAACTATAAGGAATATCATAGCTAAAATTACATGAACCATGAAACTCTACATGTGTATCAAGGTTAAACCAAACTTTAAGAATAAGAATTTCAGCATTGAAACATAATGAATGTAATCATCAAAAAAATCTTTGAATGAGAGATTGAAGAATATAGATACTCTCCCTCAAAAGGTGATTTGAAAAATTGAATTTCAAAGAGTTTTCATAAATTGAAAAATTGATTTCAAAAGATTTTGCAAGAAATTTTAGCAAACTGATTACTCTCCCTCACTTATTGCTCTTTTACTTTCACTCTTATTTTTCTATTTCACATTAAATTGATTATTCTTCATTTAACTCTCCCCCTTTATCATTTACCAAAAACAATTCATCCATTTTTCCTTTATCTCTCACTTATCTTTATTTCACACTTATTTTTAACTAATCTCACTTATCTCTCCCCCTTTTTGTCATCATTAAAAAAAGGTAGAGAGAAGAAAAGATGATAAAAGCTTTCACTACAAAAATTGAGCAATAATTACATGAGGTAATAAGAAAAGACAAAACATTTACATAAGAGCTTTCATTCATTCAATTCAAAAGTTCATACATTAATACAGACTTTGATACAAAGAGATAAACAAAGATACATATAAGTAATGCTGAAATGTAAACTATCTAAACATAAAGACTGTCCTAAGAAGAGTGCTCCTCATCAGAGGATCCAATCTCAATCAGTCCAGTATCAGTAAAAGCACGAGATCGTGGCCACATTGGTCGAAGATCAGAGAATCGAGTCCGGATAGATCTTGATGGAACATGATGGCCTCGTCCTTTGCATCTGATATATGTCCTGCCTATAGTTGGTGTAGAAGAGGTGGAGGCAACATCAGTAGTAGGAACAGAATAGACCGGAGGAACTATATCAAGAGAAAAGGGAGAAGGATCAAAAATGGGTCCTGAATTAGGATGGTGGAGATCAGGAGTATAAAATTCAAGTTCCCTGATAAGGGAAGATGTATGAAAAGCTGAAGAGTGTAAGACTAGAGTGCCAAAAGATGGAATGATAGGAGTAGGTACATGAATGGAAAAAGGATGTGGATCATATTAGGAAGGAGAGGATAGAGTATCATGATATAAATGTGAAGGATCATAAATGGGGCTCCTAGGAACATCTGCTGTCTGTGGCTCTAGCTCCATCACAAAATTTATCGCATCAAACTCTGTAGAGTCAGCTGATCATCTACCATGTCAAGTCCTAGAGCAGGTGGTGCTGGAGGTGAATTAGATGGAGCTGAAGGTGCAGGAGCTTTGCCTAAAGAAGGTCTAGCTAAAGCAGACAAAATGGCAGAGATGCCATCACTGAATCCTCGATGGCTCTCCCTCATCTCCATATGAATCATATTGACTCATTGACGAATAATCATCACCTCAGTCTTAATGCAAGCGACCCTGTCCTCTAAACTGTCAGTAGCATCGGAGATATCTGTATGTACTAGCACAGGCTAAGGAGTTGGCTCTGGCTATGCCGAAGGCTCAGGCTGAACCTCAGGAATATCACTGGGTGGCTCTGAGGGCCCTGCCTCACCTAAAAAGATATGCTCTTCCTCCACTATATCATCATCTCTACCAGTGACCTAACCAGATATACGTCATCTCCACTGGCCTTTGACAAGCTGGTAACCCATCCGATAAACTGATCAGATGTCATAGATGTCTGTGTAAAGTAGTTGCCTGTAGGGCTCATCATCTACGATCACTCCATAAGCTCTAAATAGTAATGTCAACCCCATCCCGTAGGACAAACACAGTCTCTGGCTGATCGATGCCTCAGTCAACTGATGTAAAATGAGCACAGGAAGGCATACTGGAGTGCATTGTACCAGAGAAACCATGACCAAAGCTCATGCTCTGTGATGAAGTTGAATCATCCGATCTTTGGTAGAAGCATCCAGGCTATGATATGGTGCAGTAATCTCATCTCAGGTGTTAGCCTCGAAGCAACTACAGTGGCTCCCTCAAGAAGATCATCTATCTTAAAGATGCATCAAAGTCCACTGATCCTATCAACTCAAGCATCCATAATTGATCCTGTCTTGGGGATGTCCCATACTCTGCTCAAAATCTTTGCGGGTACTGGAACATCTCTCCCACAAACCTGTGCAATCCAGCCATCGCTACCTCGGACAAGTGAACCGTAGAACTCTCTGATCAGTCCCGGGTAGAATCTCTTAGATAGTGAACAAAATGGTGCAAGACCTGCATCCCTCAGCCACTGGCCTATCCTGAAGTGTTGCTGACCTAGGAAATCGAAGTCCACATGACATCCTCTGATGATGGTCTTCGATCCCATCCAATTCACTGTAGGAACAAAAGGTCTAGCAGGAACATCAGGCACACCTACGGCTCTATTTTTATGCCTGGCCTTTGTTCTTCTTTCTTCCTCCTGAGTAGATGGTCTAGGATGCCAGACAACTTGTTTTCTATGGCCCATTCCAAGGAAACAAGATAGGAAAGCAAAGAAAAGAGAAAACCTAGGGTTTCTATGGTGTAAATATAGTGAAATAGGAAAATGAGCAGTGAGAAATCGAAGAGAACCTGTCCCAAATGAAGAATCAGGTGGTTGAATATGAGATTAGAGGGAAGAAGATAGTGGAGCTCAATTAGGGGATGAGTCCGCTCGAATTGGAGTTAGAAATGTGAAGAAAACTATATATTTTCCTTATTTTAGCTTGGTCTGTCGCCATCCAAGTGTCGACTCACGATACAGAGTCAAGTGTTGACACTTCCAAGTGTCGACACTTCTAAGTGTTGACACTTCGACTTAAAATCAGGAAAAAATGAAAAATCGACCAATGATCAAAATACAGAGGATTTCAAGGAATTTAAAGAATTTAAACAAGATTTACAAGCAATTTTGATCAAACAAAAGTCAAAGATTATGAAGAGATGGAAAATTTCAATCAAAAGGATTGATGAACCCTAACTCCCTTCTAATCATACAGAACTGATCCTCTTGGAGAGGTTTAGTCAATATATCAGCTAGTTGCATTTCAAAACACACAAATTTAACCATAATATCATTGTTCTCAACATAATTTTTAATAAAATGATGCCTAATTTCAATGTGCTTACTTCTAGAGTGCTGAATAGAATTTTTAGTTAAATTTATAGCACTAGTGTTATCACATCTTTTGGCTATCTTAGTTAGTTTAATTCCAAAATTTTCAAGTTATTTCTTAATCCACAAGATTTGAGCACAACAACTTCCTCCTGCAATATACTCAGCCTCAACTATGGATAGTGTAACTAAAGTTTGTTTCTTGCTAAACCAGGAGATTAAGTTAACTCCAAGAAATTGGCAAGTTTCACTTGTGCTTTTTCTATGTAATTTACATCCAGAAAAATTAGCATCAGAATAACCAATTAAATCAATAGATGAATCTCTAGAATACCCCAAGCTAATATCGATTGTACCAGATAAATATTTAAAATGTGCTTAACAGCCAACAAATAAGATTCTTTTGGATCAGATTGATATCTAGCACACATACAAACACTAAACATGATATATGGTCTACTAGAAATCAAATAAATAAAGCACCAATCATTCATCTATATAATTTCTTATCAATAGATTTACCATGCTCATCTTTATCAAGTTTATAAGATGGGCTCATAGCTATACCAATTGATCTGGTAGTCTTCATCCCAAACTTTTTTAAGATTTTCCTTATATACTTAGCTTGGTTGATGAAGATTCCATCTTTGGTTTGCTTGATTTGGAGTCCAAGAAAAAAGTTGAGTTCTCCTATCATGCTCATTTCGAACTCTCCCTACATAAGCTTGGCAAACTTTTGACAAAGAATTTCATTAGTAGCATCGAATATAATGTCATCAACATAAATTTGTACTACCAATAAATCATCATTTTTTCTTTTTAGAAACAACATAGTGTCAACATGGCCTCTAGAAAAATCATTTTCAATTAAGAACTTGCTGAGTCTTTCATACCATGCTCGCCATGCTTGCTTTAAACAATAAAGTGCTTTGTGTAGTTTAAAAACATGATTAGGATGTGCATGATTTTCAAAACCAGGTGGTTGTTCAACAAATACTTCTTCAAAAATAAAATCATTTAGAAAAGCACTTTTGACATCCATTTGAAATAATTTGAAGGTCATAAAATATACAAATGCTAATAGTAGTCTAATTGCCTCAAGTCTAGCAACGGAGCAAAGGTTTCATCAAAATCAATTCCTTCCTTTTGGTTGTAGCCTTTGATAATTAGCCTAGCTTTATTTCTAGTAACAATACGATTTTTATCAAGTTTATTTTTGAAAACTCATTTTATGCCAATAATTGAGATATTAGGTGGTCTATCAACTAAAGTCTAGACATTATTTTTTTGAATTGATTTAGTTCATCTTGCATTGCATTTATCCAATTAGGATCTTTTTCAGCTTCTTCAATATATTTTGGTTCAATTTGAGAAACAAAAGTAATATAATTACATTCATTTCTAATTGAAGATCTTGTTCTTATCGCTTTTGATGGATCACCTAGGATTAACTCCTTAGGATGTCCATGAGCATACCTCCACTCTTTGAATAGATCCGGATGCTTTGGTGTGGATTGTATGACTTCTTCTCTTTCATTCTTGCTTTGATCTTCTTCATTCTCTTGAAAGGATTGATTATCCAAGGTCAGCTTCTTTAGTTCTTCAGCACATGCACATGCATCAGCAGTATCCTCTTTTCTAGAGATTTGTTAGTAGATTCTTCAAATACTATATGAACAGATTCCTCTACAACTAGAGTTCTCTTATTAAATACTCTGTATGCCCTACTTGATGTAGAGTATCCTAACAAAATACCTTCCTTGGACTTGGCATCAAATTTTCCTAAATTATCTTTACCATTATTCATAATAAAGCATTGACTACCAAAAACTCGAAAATACTTTAAAGTTGGTTTTCTTTATTTCCAAAGCTCATATAGAGTTTTCTTTAAAATTGGTCGAATAAAAATATAATTTAAAATATAGCAAGTAGTATTTACTGCTTCAGCCCAAAAATATCTTGGCAAATCATTTTCAAAAAGCATAGTATGGGACATTTCTTCTAAAGTGCGATTTTTTCTTTCTACTACCCCATTCTGTTGAGGTATCCTTTTTTATTACAAAAGTTTTCAAAATCTTGATTTTTAAATTCAAAACCATGGTCACTACAAATACAAACAACTGAAGTACCTTTTTCATTTGAGACTTTTCGATAAAACTTTATAAAAGCTGAAAATGATTCATCTTTATGAGCTAGAAATAAAACCCATATAAATCACGAGAAATCATCCACTATAACTAATCCATATCTCTTGCCTCCTAGGCTAGATATCCTAGTTGGTCCAAAGAGATCCATTTGGAGAAGTTCTAATGGCCTAGTAGTTGAAACTAAACCTTTAGGTTTGAAAGAAGTTTTTACTTGTTTTCCAAATTGGCAAGCTTCACAAACTTTATCTTTTTCAAAACTAAGTTTTGGCAAATCTCTTACTAAATCCTTTTTACATAATTTAGAGAGTATATACATGCTAGCATGACCTAATCTATGATGCCATAGCCAACTAGTCTCATTGATAGTGAAATTCATTGCAACTAGGCATTTACCATTAGGCAAAGATAGATTATCCAAATCTACTAGATAGATATTATCATGCATTTTTTCAATGAATTTCACTCCATTAATTTCAGGACTAGCAATTATGCAAAAAGATGATTTAAAAATAACTTAAAAATCTTTATCACAAAATTGGCTAATATTACGCAGATTATGTCTCAAACCTTTAACTAAAAGAACATTATCAATCCAAGTAGAAGGGAAGATGTAAACCTTACTGATACCAATGATCTTTCCTTTACCATTATCACCAAATGTTACACTCCCTCTATTAAGTACCTCAAGAGAGGTGAATTGCTTCACATCTCCTATCATGTATCCTGAGCAACCACTATCAAGATACCATGGTCTTTTCTTTTCTTTGGTTGTAAGACACACCTGCAAAATAAATTAAGTTTTGTTTTTAGGTACCCAAGTCAACATGGGTCCTTTAGGGTTAGTACAAAAGGTGGTTCTTTTTGGAACCCAAATCATTCTAGAATTATTGATCTTTTTTAAATCATAATGATGTGCTTATGACCTACTTTTCTTCAAGAATAACAAATGATGCTTGATGATACAGGAATAAAGAAGTTTTTGAAAAACTTTTGCTATTTTTGGGGCTTAAAACCTAATCCAGCTTTATTGAAAATAGCTCTTTGGTTGTTCAAAAGAAGATTTAACTTTTCAGAACTATAGATGAATTTTTCAACAAAAAGTTTTATTTTATCAAGCTCAACTTTATGTTTCTTATTTTCTACTTCAAGGTCATTACATTTCTTCAAAAGTTCATTGTTTGAAACATTTACTTTAAGCCTTTTCAAAACTTCATTTTTCATTGATAAAGCATTGTTTCATTTTTCCAAAACATCAATTTTATTTTTCAAGCCATTAACTTGATCCAAAAGATTTGAGTTTTTATGTGAAAAAGATTTTGCATGCTTTCTCAACTTTCTATTTTCAGAAATCATCAACTTATAATCATGTATTAATTCATCAAATACAGTTCTCAATTCATCAAAAGTATAATCAATTTCTAAATCATAATGTACCTCATCTTCATGTTGTGCCATAAAGCAAAGATTTGCAACTTCAGTTTTTTCTTCATCTGAACTGGAGTCCTCACTGTCACTCCAGGTTGCCATCATTGCCATCTTTGTTGAAAATCCGGTGCACCGCAGCAGATGTTTAATTTCAAAATGATGAAATTTGCACCATAATCCCTTAGCCAAGATCTCCTTATTCAGGATTAAAACATATAATAAACATACAAACTTACATTGTTAGAATTAGGGTACCAACCTGTAATCGCTAATTCCAACAAAATTTGATGTTGAAGAGGCTAATTGATTTCACCAGGCGTCCAAGTGTCCGCCCTCCGATGGTGATCCACACAGAACAATGATCAAGACAACTCTATCTTCTTTTCAATGGTTCCTTCTATTGAGTTCTTCCTCCTAGAACTCAATTGCTTGGACTATGGCTTGAATTCCTCCACACAAGAGCTTGCCTCCCTTTACTTGACCTCTTCTCCTCCTTCCACTAAGACCTTGGCCCTTTAGACACCCTTGTCTTAAAGAAAAGACCTTGTCCTAAGAGGACATAGGCTTGTCTTAAGTTGGAGGAGAAATTAAGACAATGATGTCTTAATGTAAGAAAGAAAGGAACAAATCAGAACTCCTTTCTTTCCTTTACCGTCGTAGACTTTTATTCTTATTCTTGTTCAGTAGCAGAGTTTCGACAGAGGTGTACTCTGTAAAGGAAACAGTGCAAGAGCAAGAAAAGAATAAAAGAGTCTTCAGGAGAGGAAGAAGGAATAAAAGAAAAACACATAACCCGAGTTCTGATTTTTTCTGCGCCTTAAATAGTTTTCAGAGAGGCACCTTCAAAACTCTCCGTAAAATCCTTCTCACGCCTTTCTCAATTTCTCACGCCCCTTCCCACTTTCTCACGGCCCTTCAGATTAAATCCCATGGCCTTTCTTAAAGAAAAAGCTGCGGTGTTTTAAAAAGAAAGGGGTCGCAACTTTTCATCTCCGAAGAGATGTTATTTCGCGCGCCCGGGAAGAGTTAGCATTTTTCTTCTTTCTTAAAGACTTTCCAGCCGTTGGATTCCCATCCAAGGGCACACAGGTGAGGCACTAATTCTTAAGAAAGGAGGCCACCCCAAATAAAATCATCGGAGAATTAAGTGGGGCGCGCCAAGAGTCCATGTGCCATGGACTCTTCCAAATGGCGCGCCAAGAGTCCATATGCGCATGGACTCTTGGCATTTGGCGTGAAAATGCAAGGGGGATGGGTGGGGAGGCTAGCCAAGTTACATGGCTAGCCAATATCCAATAGGGTTAGCCATAATCCCAATTAACTCAATTAGGGTCTAATTAGATCCAATTAGAACCCAATTTGAACCAATCCGGAACCCTAATTCGAATCCGATTCGAATAGAAGCTAGGGTTTGCAACACCTGCTAGAGTGTTATCCTGCAAAGATGATTTAATTCCAAATTAAACTCTTGATCAATCCTCTTAAGTGTGTGACCCATTGGGTTCCACATCTAGCCAGCAGTGGGTTCGAATACAAGTTGACCTAATTTGATTAGAACTCTTTCTAATCGATTTAGGTCAAACCGGGCTTACCCGATTCGATCAATTAGGACTCTTCCTAATAAATGATCTTTGAATTTGATCAACCCACAAGACAAGATTGACGTCTAGCAACGTGTCATGTCTACCCGGAAGATATGGAAATTCTGGTGAAATACCAAAATTACCCTTCAGTAGAGAGTTACCGTACAATTAAATCTTTCGATCAGCCTGCACCCAAAAATATAACTATGGATATGGATATATGTCAAATCCAATATTATATTTATTTCTAGCTCAATCTTATATCGATGATTCAATTATCTTGATATTAGAAACCATCTCTAATATCTTTACTTTGATCAAAGATTCCCTGAATTATCATCCGATTGTTAACTAGCTGGATGCAATCTCCTCTTACTAAGAGTGATCGATTCCTTGTTGACCTACTCATTACCTTCATATCCAATTCACCATTCCCAGTATCAATCCTATGCATGACTCAGTGTCATGATTAGGATTGAACCAAAGAATGGGTTCATGTACATAAGGTACTTATGGCAGTCTCAGGTCAAAAGATTACTTGTACCACTCCCACTATGAGAACCTTCTATTGACATGTAGCTAAGACTCCATTAGATGTTCTCAAGTTGGATCATATCAGTGAACTCATTCTCCAATGAGCACCCACATCCCAGTATTAGTGTCATACACAAGTGACTGTGAAAGCAGTCACCCTTTCCAGTATACATGGGATGTGCTAGTCTTACCGGAAAACCCTGATCCCCTACTCAGGGTTCCTTTGACTAGGAATACTTTAGATTAAGGTTTTAAGATTTTATGTCTCATTGGTATGATCTCATCATAACCCTAAAATCATAGCCCTTATCTATGGGGTTCATCATATGATATAAACACAACGTATGATGAAAAATAATGCCTTTATTTAGAAAATTGTCAATTACAATGGTTTGGGAGATACAACATAGATTGGCTTGTAGGGCATATCCCTTTCAGCCAATACGTTCTTTAAGATATCCTACAAACCTATACTTGTCAACTCTAGCACTTAACTTATATCCAAAAACATTCCTGACATAAACAGGGCAACCCTAAATCTTAAAATACTTAAGATTTGGCCTTTTCCCAATCCATAATTCATATGGAGTGCTTTTAACTGCCTTTGATGGTGCCCTGTTTAGTATGTAGGTAGCAGTCCCTAGGGCATAACCCCAGAAAAATACTGGAAGGTCTGTGAAGCCATCATGGACCGTACCTTATCCAACAGAGTACGATTTCTTCTTTTAGCTACACCATTTAACTATGGTGTATATGGAAGAGTCCATTCAAAGAGAATGCCTTTATCTTTTTGATGATCAAGAAATTCACTCGATAAGTATTCTCATCCTTGATCAGATTGAAGAATTTTAGTACTATGCCTAGTTTATTTCTCAACCTCATTTGATACTCTTTGACCTTATTAAAGGCTTCAGACTTGTGTTTCATAAGATACACATATCCAAACCTTGATAATTCATCAGTAAAACTGATGAAAAAAGAATATCTTCCTCTGGCCTGGATTGTCATAGGACCATATATATCTGTGTACTAGACCCAACAACTCAGTTGCCCTTTCTCCATGTCTAGTGAATGCAGACTTGGTCATCTTCTCCATGAGACAGGACTCACAAGTTCCTAATGATTCAAGAACAAAAGGATCAAAGAAGTTTTCTTTATATAACTTGTTTATCCTAGACTCACCAATATGACCCAAATTGCAATGCCAGAGAAAAGTGACATTTACATCATCTCTCTTTCTCCTCTTGTTTTCAACAAGCATAACCTCATCATTGAGTGATAGAATCAAAAGACCATTTGCAAATGTACCACAACCAAAGAATTTATTTTCAAAGAAAATCGAGCACCCATGGCCCGTTAAATTTATTTCGTAACCTTGTTTTAACAACAAAGATACAGAAATAATATTTTTGATAATGTTGGGTACATAATAACAATCTTTCAATTCAAGAACATTGCCCAATGGCAATAACATCAAATAAGTGCCAACAGCTTCAGCAGAAATGGGTTCACCAATTGTGCCAAATAGCTTGAAATCACCCCTCTTCAAGTTTCTAGGTCTCCGCGACCCCTACAATGACTTGTAGATATGAGACCCACATGCGGTATCAAGTACCCATGAATCATGATCTGAAGAACTGAATGAGAGGTTTGTTTGTATCATGTATAAACCATTAAATGCTCCACTAGCATCCAGCTTTAGACTTGCAAGATACAACTTGCAATTCTTCTTCCAGTTCCCTTGCTTTCCATAATGATAGCAGGTCCCGTCAACATAGGGCTTCCTTGCCTTCTTCCTCTTCTAGAAGCTACTATTAGGGTTCTTCTTCCTTTTTGAGCCTTTCTCATTGCCTGCTTCTTCTTTCCATCAACCAGAAGAAGTCAAGCCTTTTCACCTTTAAAATGGCTCTTTGCTGTCTTGAGCATATCTAGTAGCTCGAGCAATGATAGGATCAATTTGTTCATTTGGTAATTTTGTTCACAAGATTGGCATTAGACATAATTTTACCTATGCTTATCATGTCATTTACAATATTTGTGAATCTAGTGTACATATTAGTGATTGATTCATTAGGTTCCATCCGGAATATCTCAAAAGTGTGCACAAGCATATTAACTTTTGTGTTCTTCACTTGATCGGTACCCTCATGAGTAACCTCAAGTGTATCCCATATTTCTTTAGCTGAGGTGCAAGTGTAGATCCTATTGAACTCACTAGGATCCAATGCACAGTAAAAAAGATTCATTGCTTTTGCATTGATCTTGAATTGTTTAATGTTATTTGCATCCCAATTCTCTTCAAGCTTTGGGATGAAAACACCATTAACTATAACTGAAGGAATATGAGGACCTTTATCAACTACTTTTCATAAATTATAGTCTATAGAATGCATGTAAATTCTCATTCTAGTTTTCCAATATATATAATTAGAGCCTTTAAAATAAGGTGATCTATTTGAGGCTTGTCCCTCAACTGCACTATAGATCTTTACTAAAGACGGTTAGACCTATATACTGAGAACATGGCTCTGATACCACTTGTTGCCCAATAAGCAACCAAAGAGGGGTGGTGAATTGGGTTTTTTAAAAAAAATTATATGCAAGTGTGTGTACCAATTCAATAAACAAAATAAGTGCTAGAGAGATATATGTGTAGTGTGCTCTCAAAGAGTGTGCAGCAAAAATTTAAATTGCAATGAAATATAAGAGCAAGTAGAGAGACAAATCAATCACAAACACAATCCAAATATAGTAGTTCGGTGCACTCCAAGGCACCTACATCTACTCTCCAAGGCCCACTTAGAATTCACTATAATCACTTATGATTATAGCCGATTAGTTTTTCAAGCTCACTAAACAAAATCGCTTTTGATTTTCACAAGGCTCACGAAAAGAAACCTCTAGGTTTTCAAAGGCTAACCAAAAACTCCATGGTTTTCAACTAGGCTAACCAAAAACTTCCTTGTTTTTCAACTAGGCTAACCAAAAACCATCTTGGTTTTGTTCTTAGGCTTACCAAAAACCTTTACAACAAAGTAAGAAATGAGATAAAAGACACAAGAAAAGCTTTCTAATAAAAACTATTATCTCTTTGAAGTTCGATGAAGATGCTTGTCTTCAATTCGATAAAGCCTCAATCAATGCTCAAAAGTTATTGGACTTGAAGGCTCTTGATTACTTTTGAATGCTTGAAGGCTTCTTTTCTTGGAAGTAATAGCTCTAAATGAATGTAGGAGTGAATGCACTTGCTTTCTTTCTTTTTCTTATTCTCTATTTATCCTCTCTCTTTTCTTCTTTAATTTAAATCACTTAAATACCATCCCAAGGTCCAAAAGTCACTTTATGATCGTTAGACATGAGAAACTAGCCGTTGGAAGCAAAAAGGATGAGTTCTGCATTTGAAAAAACTAGCCATTATTATTCCTAGAACTCCAAGTATCGATACTTTTAGCTGTGAGTCGACACTTAGGATCGACACTTAAGTTTCATGAGTCGACACCTACTTCAAAAATCTGCATTGAAGCTCTATGGAGATCTCAAGTGAGTTGACACTTCATTTGGTAAGTCGACACATGAGTCAGCACTTATCATCCATGAGTCAACACATGAGGCAAATCTTGGATTTTAGCATGTTCTGGAAAAATAATGTCTCAGGCTTTGAGTTGATCCTTGAGTCGACACCTTAAGTCAATACTTGAATGGCATGAGTTGACACTTCAAGCATTCCACTGAAACTTCTCTCTGCGTGCCGGCTTGAGTCAACACTTTCATTGTCATGTGTCAATACTTGAGCTGTGAGTCGATACTTTGTGTTGACACTTGCTGAAATTTCTTCAAAAATGATTGAAACTCTACTGAATCCTTTTCCAACTAAACTCATTAATTCTTTTCAAGCAAGTCTTGAATACTTAAGTCCATTAAACACTAATGTTTCAACCATAGAAAGGGCTTCTTCAATCTTCTTACAAGCAGTTCAATTTTGCTGATTTGATGAGTACCTTTTTCTATTAAAAATATACTTCAAAGAACTGTTAGTACTCAAACATACATAAATATTTTGTTAATCATCAAAATCAATAACGGAGTCAACAGGGTGCTCATTAGATTATGAGTACACTAAACTGATTCGATAAGAGAACATCAAATGGAAGTCTTACTTACTTATCAAAAGAATGTTTACTTAGTAGGAATTGTTCATGTGATCCTTAAACCTGAGACTACCATAGTATCTTGTATACAAGAATCCATGTTTTGGTGCATACTCACTCATGGAAATTAAGTCATGTACAGGATATTTCTGGATATGGTGAATTGTGTATGAAGGTAATGAGTAGGTCAACAAGAATCAATCATTCGTAGTAAGAGGAGAAGTTATCCTGTGTGATCTCTTCGAATGTTGACTCAAGAAGTCTATGATCAAAGCACGATGAGATTAGATAGGGTTTCTAATCTTTCATCGATCAAGTCTTCATTATCGAATTAAGATTCAAAAGGATTAAGTACGATGGTTTGACATTTATCTATGCCTATCACTTAATCGGGAATAGGGAGATCGAATGATTGAATTGCACGGTAACTTCCACTAAAGGGTATTTTGATAATTTCTATCAAATTTCTCATCTTTTGGGTAGGCATGACATGTTGCTAGATGTCAATCATGTCTTGTGGATTTTCATGGATCAATTCGATTGGATTCATGACTTAATTCAGAAGTTAGTTCGAATTGGCAACTTAAGTCAGCTCAATTTGACCTAATTAGGTCAAATCAGTTTCGATTAGATCGAATTGGCTTGGACCTAGACCTATTGTTGGCTAGATGTGGAACCCAAAGGGTCACACACATTAGAAAATTAGCCAAGGAAGTCAATTATATTTTTATTAGGGTCATGGGATCCTAATTGGCTAGCTAATTGACATACTAGCATATGTTGGCTAGCCCAACTCCTAACCCAATTGGATTGGGTCCAGTTGCATGCTAATTAAGCTAACCAATTTAAGAGGGACTTAAATTGGGTTGTGTCTTAATTAGGACTACCTATTTCAGTTTTATCTGAATTAATTAGGACTTATCTTGCTTTTGTGATAGAGTCCATGTTGGCATGGACTCTTGGGGTGCCATTTGGTTTCACGCCAATTTGGTGCGCAGAAGGACCAATAGTCCTTCTGCTAATGAATCACAAATATAGGATAGAGTCCCAAGGGACTCATCCCTCATCTCCATGCCATGTTAATGGGCTTTGACTAACCCAATTGGTGGGAAGTGATGTGAAAGTGGAATGCGCACAATGAAGGGACGCATCCCTTCATTGTTGGCGCCAAATTGAGAAGGCAGAGTCCTTCTATTTTAAGTATCTTAAAATTCTTCGATGCTTCACTTCTCTTTTCATGCCCCTTGGCTTTCTTATAACCAGTTATTGCCACATGGTAGAAGAATAAATTAGTTGGAAATCGAAGAGACAAAGTCTTGTCTCTTGGTGCATGAAGGGTCTAATCTAGATAAGGTTTTTCCATCCATATAAGACTTCTAATTTGAAGAGTCTTATCTAATGGCTTATGGATAGACTTATCAAGCACCCCAACCTACTCTATAAAAGGCATCGGTGATTTGATGCCAGATATCTCAATTCCTATCGAAAAACCTAACCTGCTATTTTTCTCTCCCTCACCATAAAACAAGGCTTGTATTATTATTACAATGCTTGTTCTTTCAAGACAAGACCGGTCTTTTAAGACAAAAGCCTAGGGAGAAAAATAGAAGGGGTATCCAGGATCCAAGAATAGATATAGAGAGATCTCAGAGTGCCCTTCAAGAGGGTGGAGAGTCCGGCAAGGGAGAAAGTCCAGAAGGTTGCCAAAAGGAGTCCCAATCAAACAAGCAATTGTTGTACGAGTGCTTCCTTGGTTCGGTTCCTATGTGGATCACCTTTGGAGGGCATGCACTTGTGTACCTCATGAAAATAAAGGATAATAGCACTCCAGGTATTCTTTTATAGCTCTAAAGTTTAGATTTATTGATTGTCATGCTCAAGTGGTCCTAGGATTTAGGGTTTTAGCCGGTTAGGGTTTCGAAAAATGAAATTTTAAAACCTAGTCTTCCGTTGCGCCCAGCCTAGGTAACCTAATACCAAGTAGCACCCAGTCAAAGCTCCAAGATGATTAATGCCCATTGGCTTCAAGTGACCAAGTAGCTCTCGGTTAGAGCCCTAAGGTGAACAACATCCATTACCTCTAAGTGATCGAGTAGCGCTCAGTTAGAGCTCCAAGGTGATCAATGCCCATCAGCTCTAAGTGATCAAGTAATACTTAGCCAGAGCCCCATGGTGATCAATGTTCATTGCTCCAAGTGATTGAATAGTGCTTGGTCAGAGCCTCAAGATGATCAACGTTCATTTCCTCCAAGTGATCGAGTAGCACTCGGTCAGAGCCCTAAAGCAATCAACATTCATTGGTTCCAAGTGATCGTGTAGTGCTTGGTCAAAGCCCCAAGGCAATCAACATCCATTAGCTCCAAGTATTCAAGTAGTGCTCGATCAGAGCCCTAAGGTGATCAATGCTTATTAGCTCCAAGTGACCGAGTAGCACTTAATCAGTGCTCCAAGGAGATCAATGCCTATTGGCTCCAAGTGATAAAGTAGCACTTAATTAGAGACCCAAGATGATAAATATTCATAAGCTCGAAGTGTTCGATTAGTGCTTAGTCAGAGCTCTAAGGCAAACAGCACCCATCAGCTCCAAATAATCGATCCATGATCAGTTAAAGCCCTGGAATGTTTGGACATCCATGATACCAAATGATCACCCACGGTTGATCAAAATCTAAGAAGTAATCAACAACCATAACCCTAGTTATTTTTGAAGAATCTATGCATGAATCATGGTCAAGCTAAAAATCCTGAAGACCTTTGCTTGGTTTGGAAAGAAGGATGATTAATCAATCATTCAAACTCAGGCAAAGACAATACAAAAGGGTAAAGAAAAGTTTCATTACTTTTCAAATAGGGCACCCAAGTGCTATAAAAGAATGATTACAAATATTAAAGTGAAGCAAAACAAAGCACTTATAAAGAGCTAGCTCTTTCTAGCCTTGGGATTTGCAACACCCATTCCATATGGTAGTCGGTCATCGCAATCACTCCAAAATCCCACCTTAAATGATTGACCCCCATCATTCTCTATCCCCACAGGGGTAGTGGATCTTTTGCAACTCCCGAGCCACTTGAAGAATCCCTCATCAGTAGTGACACTCCTCAATAAGAGGCAACAAACCTTGTCTTCCGAGGTAGGCTCAGATTCATTGTAGATTCCATGATGAACTTACCTACATCCATGCCTGAAGGATGCTAGCAACAAAGATCAAGGTTCGAGTAAAGGACCTGTATCAGAGCCTTGTAGTCATTGTACCCTACCAGGTGACCCCGATCAAAACATTAGCCCTTTTATGGCCCTGATCCCTTATGCTTCTCAAACCTTAGCCATGTGATGATGCTTCCTTAAGTGGTACTAACAGCTCGATTGATAATGGATCCATGATCGAGATTGATGCCTTGGCTAGTGGTGACTTCATGATCCAGACCGTCGATCAGATCGGTGAGCCATTGCTGATCGCTGCCTCAATCTAGCCCTAAAATTAGCCACAATGCTAGTGCTTGGCATGTGGCATGCCTACTACTAAGATAATTGATCAAACTAACATGGCACCATGATGAGTTGCCCCAACCGAGCCTCAGGAGCAACCATCAGTGACTGACCACCAGATGATTAGTGCAATCCCATTGAAGGTGACCTAATCGATATTGGGATGATAGCCAACGGTGGTCCCCCGACCTCTGGGTTGATTGTTATGCTTTTGTCTTTCAATGATGTGTTGATACTAAGAATCTTCCCCTTAGCCTAGCTGAGTTCATCCTGATATTCTGCTAATTGGCTAGCGATCTCCCATCGAGCATACTTTGTGAGCAGCGATTTTAAACCCAAAATTTGTCCATAAGTTGATGAAAGCTGATCTCGTGCTTGGGCCACCCTAGAAGTAGTATCCCAACTTACTTGAGAAATCTACTCCAATGACTTCTTCAATTCCTTTTTGAGCATAGTCTTCTCAAGGATGTGTCCCATATACTTCGAGCGGTAGTAATCAATTTCCTCATATGCCCTTTTTTTAGCACATCTTTCATCTCCAATAATCTCTTCTTTTAGTTGGTAGTTTTTCTTTTCATAGCCTTGGCCTTGGCCTCCTGTTCTGAAACTTATGCCCCGATGTCAAATGCCTTGTAATGGCATTTGGTGGGCATCAGTGCTCTCGATGATAAAATGACATCCTAGGAGATGTTACAACTAATAAATACACAAGTCAAGGTGTAAAGGCAAAGATATCATTCCATTGCATTCAAAATGATTTCCTTATAGCATCAAAGAGAGGAATTTACAAAATCCAAAAAAAACCTATGAGCTTAAAGAATGAAAAATAAAAATACATAGTTCAAGTTCCCAACCTCCTTATTAGGATCAATGATAGAAGAAGAGGGCTTAGCACCGATTGAAGGATCAATGGAGGCAAGCTCAATAGCAAAGGCAAGATGAGCCAGGGTAGAGTCAGTAGTGGCTAGATCGGTTGGAAGGTTTGAAGATGGCAAAGGGATCGACAATGACAAGCTCAGTTGAAGGGGTTTCGATAGGAGCATCGATATGCTCGCATTCAGGCTCTTCCTCCACATCCAAGCAATCAAGCTCTATTCCTGGGAAATGATCCAGGATGGCCGCTTGGCACTCTAACTCCCTCCATTAAAGCTTTCCTAATAGGATTCCTGACCAAAGTCTCGATAGAGGTTATAGAATTCCTCCAACTTCTAGAAGTCAACCACTACTTTAGCTTTTTCTATTGCAAAACTCTCAAAAGCCCTGAACTTCTCCACTACTTTTATCGCCTCCTTCTTAGTCTTCACCAAATCCAACTCAACCCTTTCTCTTTCCTAGGTCCAATCAGCCTTAGCTTTGGCTAATTTAGCCTTCACCTTAGAAAGATCCTCCTTCGAGCACTTAGATGCTGGCTCTGCTACCTCTATTTTCTGGCGAGCCTCCACGACATCATCTCTTAGATTCTTGAAGATGCTTCCACTATTGAAGGCCCGGTTTAGCAAGTCTGCCATACAGTATGCCAACTACAAAGAAAATAGGCTTAGGAGAAAATCGATTGAGAATAAAAGAAGGAAGCCAAGCATAAAATACCTCCTACACCAATAGTATTGCCTTCTTCTCTAGGTCATCATAACTCATGACCTGAAGCTCCTCCAACTTCACCATAAAAAGGTTTCTTGTTGAAGACCTCTTGGCAAGTCTCCGACACTCAAGGGTTTATGCATCTTGGAGTCCCTCTAACCTCATGATCGATTGAAGTCCCTGAGCATCCTATAACTGGTGTGGAAAAGGATGATTTTTGAGCAATCAACGCTAGGGAAGTGATCGACACTGATGGAAGATTAGCAGCGGTCATCAAAGAAGTCATGATCACCTTGAGATGATCAGATTTAGGCAAGACATTCATTAGTTCAAGCTCAAGCTCAAAGAGTTTGGCCTTCTTGGAGCTCCTGAAAGAAGCCTGGCCCTTTCTCTTCTGGGCCAACCTTTGACTCATGGCTTTGGAATCTTTGATCCTCATACCTATGATCAATTGATCAATCAGAAGTAAGGAGAAAACAAATCAGAGAAAAAGAAGAGAAAAGGAGTCCTGGACTAACCCTTAAGGAGTCGGCTAAGCCATGCTCAACAAAAGGACTCTTCTAATAGGAGCCACTCCAAATCCAGGACCTCAAAACTATGGAGAGTTTCAAAATATACCTCATCCTTGGTACTTAGAGCACTCCATAAGAAGTAGCTAGTTGGCTCCAATTTGGTAATCGCCCAACGAAGAAGATGGAATAAAGTAAAAATATTCTTTCCATTCTATGATGGTAGAAGGAGCACCCGAAATCAAGGCTTTGACCTCTTTTTGAGTCATGAGGTACCACCATGCCTTGGCATAGGGGTGCCTCTAGGCAATAAAGAAAGAGTGAAATAAAGGAAAAGAGGGTTGGACCTTAGCTAAAAATCACAGACCTAAGAATCATTTATATGCCTAATGGAATTTGGGGTCAAAATGCATAAGGGCATTTGGTATGGCCTAAGAAGTTCAAGGATAAATGGAGGGCAGGGAAACCTAAGTCCCATCTCAAACATCTCTTCATAGATGAAGAGGAGGATTGTTGATAAGAAGGCCCCGAAACTCTATCTCAAAGTCCTTCAGAGCTATATGAAAGGAGCCTCCTAGTCCGTAAAGAATCCTCCTCCAGATCGATGGATGCTAGCCCAGTACACTCTTGGTAAGGAGCGGCAAAGTCTGTCGACCCCTGGCATGATGGCCTCTCTTTCTTAGGGCTCTCCATAGACCAAGCACTTAAAAGAAGAAGACCTACAGAGGAAAGGGAGCTACCTGAGAGCAGAAGAGGAGTGGAGGATGATGAGCTTTTTGAAAGAAGATTCCAAGATGAAAGAAGGGAGGGCCCAACAAAAGGATGATGAGGAGTACCTTAAGGAAAAGATGGAACCATTCAGGCAAAAAAGAAAAACAAAAGTAATAGGCAAAGAAGAGGTTGCTTCCATCTTTTCAAATGAAGAACCATGCCCCCTAAGCCATCCAGAGCTGCTTAGCAATCCTCGCATGGTAGCTGGGGATTGATCATCACAGATGTTTTGCTACTTGGAAAAATACTACGTGCCCTACAAAGAATCATTGAGAAATATAATTTAGGGTGCATCATTGCCTCATCCATCCGAATCTACCTCAAAGATCATGCACCTCCAAATTGAAAGGAGCCCCATGCCCCTAGCACTCCTTTTTCTCAGAGTACTTTCATGATCCAATCAAAGTTTGGACTAGAAAGTAGGGGTAGCTATTAGTGAGAAATATGGTCAGGACAAGAACATAAGGCTTGCGATAGCAAAAACAAATCATCAACCCAGTCACCAGTATGGGCTACAGACCATACATTGAGCCAAGCCATCATAAAATGAGCAAGACTACTACCAATGTGCGACTAGTCTCTCAGACAATGCCATGTTGACTGCTTAGGGAGTGTTCAGCCATATGTTCTTGTGCGGATACTGATAGAGGCCAACTACTATGCCCAAAGATATCAGCGAACCTCACTTACCGCTTAAGGAGCATTCGATCATAGACCCTTGGGTGGATACTGGTAGAGGCCAACTTTTATACCAAAAAGTATTAGCGAGCCTCGTCGACCACTCAGGGAGTTTTAGCTATAGGCCCTTAAGTGGAAACTAGTAAAGGTCCTATTCTCGAAAGTGTCAGCAAGTCTTGCTAATTGCTTAGGGAGCATTCAGCCACAAGCCCTCGAGCAAATATAGGCAAAGGCCAACTCTTGTACTGGAAGGTATTAGTGAGTCTTACTGACCACTTAGGGAGCATTCAACCAAAAGCCCTTGAGCGGATACTGGCAAAGGCCAACTCCTATGCCTGAAGGTTTCAATGAGCCTCACTGATTAATTCGTGAGAGTTTAGCCATAACCCTTGAGTAGATACTGATAGAGGCCAACTCTTGTACCCGAAGGTTCAAGCCTCGTCAACTGCTTAGGAAACATTCAGCCATAGGCCCTTAAGCAGATACTAATACAGGCAACTCCTGTGCTGAAGGTATCAGCAAGCCTCATCGATCGCTTAGAAAATATTCAGCCAAAGGCCCTTGAGCAAATATCAGTAGAGGCCAACTCCTATGCTCAAAAGCATCAACAAGCCTTGTTGATTGCTCAGGAAGCATTCAGCCATATGCCCTCGAGCGGACACTAACAAAAGCTAACTCCTATTTTTGAAGGCACCAATGAGCCTTGCTGACCACTCAAGAACTATTTGGCCATAAGCTCCTATGCCTGGTCAGGCCCTAGATACCCCATGAGTACTCCAACCAGTAAAACTTTGGTGGTGCACCTATCTCATGTCCCAAAAAAATGACACCCAAATATTCACTACCACAGCTTCCACCATGTTGTCAGCTCTTCATCATGTCCCAAAATTCTTAATCATTGCTTGATATGGATGAATGAGGGAGGCATGCCCGAATTTCTTGTAATTTGGTCCATCATTTAATGAAGAATGCAATATACCAAATTAGCATCAAGGATGCATATACCAAATTAGTATCAAGCATGCAATATGCCAAATTAGTATGAAGGATGCATTTAAAGAGATAGGACATTGCTTGTGATAAAGAAGCTCCACACGACATGTAAAAGCTGCTGCCACCTCTTACTGGATCTGACAGGATCCTGTTTAGGACTGAATTGCTCCTCAATCTTGACCTATAAAAAGGGACTTTGATTGAGTCCTCAAGGTATGCAAGCTCTCTCATTTACACTCTCCCATTATTGATATTGATACTGACTTGAGCATCGAAGTGCCATCACTGGGGACACCCTCGATGAGGCTTCTCTATAGGAATTGCCTCACGGAGCCTAACCTGCACCATCCACTCCAGCACCAACACCAGCTTCCCCTTTAGTGCTCAATGAATTTTGGCACCAAGAGGAAGAATTGAGCGAACAAGGATGATGAGATATGTTCTTACATAATAGTGGTTTAGAAGAGTTCTTAAAAATTGATCATTGTAGGTTTGATCAGTGAAGTTGACTATGTCATCAATTCTAAAGGTGCTGGGATGAAATTAGCTTCAAAGATTGTTATAGAAATGAATGAAATGTCATCCGATGACATAACATTCTACTATAGCAATAATGGTACCATAACTCTAGCTAAGGAACAAGGTCTTACCAGAAGTCTAAATCATAGAGTGATGATTCTATTCATGACTACCTTATTAAGTATGGAGAGTAAGCTCCATATGAGATGTAGCAAATCCACTAGATTAGTAAGCTTTAGCTAGCAAAAGACTGAACCACATCTTGAGAATATGGGTTGAAGTATATGGCTGATTGGCTTTAATGCAGGTGGGAGATTATTAGATGTGTATCCTAGAAGCCAACCTAGCTAACACATATTTTCATTCTAAGATATTTTTTTTATTTATTATTTTAAATTGGGTTATTTTTAACTATACATGTGGTGTCCATGTATGGTCCAAGGAGTTAATGGATAATAAAATATATTTTCAAGAGTTGAGAATTTGAGACATGTATCATTATAGGTTAACTCTTAATTGCTCTCGATCGTTGGATCATCATAAGGATCAATCTACCAAGGTTGGTGCATAGATTGCTTTCTTTTTGGATATATGAGTCTCGAGTCTATAGTGTAGGGATATTGGAATGAGAGTACAAGTGGTTGTTGGAGAACAATGGTACTAAGTATGACCAAGTATGAGAAATGATATGGAGGTTTACTTACTCGTTAGTGATTTCTTAATGCTATAGTTGTATGAGTAGTTCCTTGACTTACAATACCTCGATCACTCATAATAGGGTTACTATAGTTTGACAAGTACATAAACATGGTTCCAAGCCATATGGAACTTGTGGTGTATGTTGGCTGTAGTTAGTTCACTGTAGGAGTTGGAAGTGCACTTATCGGGGATTTATCGATCTTAGTAATTGAGAAATAGTCCTATACGATCTAAAAGATTTGAGTCCTTAAATCTATGGTCATAGTGAGTTTCCATGGATATCATGATTGGGTTTAAGCTAATTAAGTCTTGCATATGATAGATGCTTAGGATTTGTGAGATTCCATGATCTATATCTAGTTGGAACTCTCAATAGAGGACATGATCACATGATAACTACACCTACTAGTTTACCTTTCTATTATACTTGTTTGCCACTACCTACAGATAGGTATCACTAGTAGATTATAGGAACTTACTTGAATCATTTTCGGATCAACGATTCCTGTTAAAGTTGAGTTGTAATTATTTTGGTCTATCGAAAATGGAACATGAGGGGTCACACATGATAGGGGCTAGGCTTGTGTGACAAACTCAATCATAAAAGGTGTGAGAAAAAGCCAGGCATTAATTTCCTATTCTTCCTATCTCTACCGCATGCCTTGTTATTCTATCATCCCATCTCCTTCCTATTCCATGCCAAACCTTTGCATAAACCACCATAAGAGAGAGTTTAAAGAGGGGTTAGAGGAGAGGAAGAGGGTTTTTTTCTACCTTGGTATCCTAGATGGAGTTCCAAAGGTTTGTGAGAAGGGTTCATGTAAAGGCTGCAGACCTTCTCCTCATGTTTTTGAAGGGAAATTCAAATCCAAGCTAGATGAAAAGCCTATGAAGGAGCTAACACTCCAGTAGCTTCATAGATTCAATTAAGAACGGTCACTGTATGGTAACAGCAAAGGTCAAGCACATGCGTTGCTCCGAAATGAACCTCATCATCTACCAGATCCAACCTGATGAAGGTTGAAGATGGAAAGTGCTTAAGATAAGTGTATTTTCTTCTTCTAATTTTATGATTTCAGATCTACCATGTAATCTAATTAAGCATGTTTAGATCCTAATCTAGGTGTTAAATTTAATCTTTGCATGATATTATATGAAAGAGTTTCATATAATATTTCTGCTATGGTTTTAGAAATCCTAGAAATCAGCATGCTGGCACCTAGGTTTCCTACATCTATGATAAGTCCTTATTGTTTGATTTTCTTTTGTTCTTCTTCCCTAAGGATTGTCTCATAGTTTACTGCTTGGGATGTTAACTAGAATAATTTAGAAAATTCATGACCATATAATTTCTTCCTCAATTCAAGACTAAGGTTGTTTTGAGTAATTTTTACATATTCAGTCTATCTTAAACATGCATTGCATCTGTTTCGAGCATTCTTGAATTGACTCATATACCTTTCAATTGATTCATCAGTTTGTTGGGTCAATCTAGCTAAATCTATGACTGATACCTCAGGTTTAGTTCTATAAAACTATGCATGAAATTAATTTTCCAACTCTTGCCAAGTAAATATAGAATTAGAATAAAGATTAATATACTGGGTAAAAGCTGACCTTTGAGTGAGTTGACAAACAACCTAAACTTTAGAAAATCATTAACACCAACCATGCCACACTGAACTAAAAACTTCCCTACATGCTCCATAGCTGATATTCCATCCTCTTAAGAAAAATAAGAAAACTTTTTACTTTATATTTTTAAGGAAATTCATATCCTTGATCATACCACTTTGGGTATGATTTCCTGTATATCGGCCTACTAACTAGCCGAAGGAAAAAACCTAACTGTTCTCTAACCATTTCAACTAGATGAGCCATATCAAGAATAAGCTGAATGAAATCTCCTTGATTTGGTGGTCATATTATTTGTGTTGGTGCCCTTAGTTGTGGTTGATATTTAGGATCAGCTTGCATTGTATAAGTGCTTGGTTCTGAAGCACCCATAGCAACTCCAACCCAAAAGTAGGAGCGGGACTTAACCCATTCAACTCTTGTCGTGACAATGCTAATGTTGGCCTCATGTATTACCCCACCATTGTTCACTTCAAATCTTCCTAGACTTCTTTGCCCCCTAGCATTGCGAGCTGTCAATGAATTCGATCTTACTCTATTCTCATACTAGCCACAACTATTGGTAGCAAGGGTGTTCAGCATATATCTGGCTAAAATTTTCATTGAAAAAGTAGTAGTCTCATTAAACCTCATATTCAGCCAATAATTAGCCAATGTAACTATAAAGGATGAGATTGGAGGCCTAATTGAAACTCCCATTTTAAATAGGTAAGGCTTTGATCCACATGGCTATCCTTCATAGTATTGGGCCTTTTCTTTGTCAAAAGACATCATTTTTTTTAAATCAGGCCATTCCAAGATTCTAACATTCCCATATCACAAACTTTGTGAAGGAAAACCTTGAATTATCGACTAGGCATTTTCCAAGGATTGCACCACTAGGGCCACATTCCCAAAAATAGATAATTGATTTAGTTTAGTTAATATAGCAATCATTTTATCAAACTACTTGGACATAACAGAAGAAGCACTTTCTTGCTGATTTACTATGGCCTCACAACTATAGCAAATTGGCTAGTGATTACTTCAACCAGATCTTTCTGACTTTCATCCATAGGATAACAAAATTGTGCTATAGTATCATTCATTTGGTGAATAACCCATTGAAAAGTTACCGAACCAAGATGTTGGCTTTCATGCTAGCCAACTCTCTTTCTTGGTGACACTACTTACTAGGTTTCATCGACAATGACATTAGCTTGCCACAAGGATGAATTGAATTCTACATGTTCAGCCAAGTTGGCTTGCTAGTCTTCAACTTCCTGACCACTAACAGGAAGAGCTTCAAGTTGTTCTATAGCAAAGGTTTAAACTTTAACTTTCTTCTTTGGCAACATTCCGTGAGATCACACTAGGTGCGCCAAAAAATTATTTTCCTATTTTCATGACCAAAATCTAGAAATATTAATTATCTAGCAGTGCAAAGAGATAAGAGTGACATGCCACTACTTTAGGCCTAGAAATTCAAAGAGGATGATCAGGTTCAAGATTGCCTTGAAACTTCAACAACCTTTGGATCATGAAATTACCATCTACTTCTAAGAAAAATATTATAATTGAAATTCAACATATAAAGTAAACAAGCAGATAAAGTAGAGTTTCCATTGATCTAAGATATTATATTCATACAGTTATATTTGATTTAAATAACCCTCTAAGAAGTTATTTTCCATTCTACCTACTTCCTTTTAACTGCCTATCTCCAAATGGTTCTCGATAGCATTTGAATTCCATATCTCTATGCCCCTCACATGCTTAATCTTCTTTCATTTGCCTTTATGCTTTTCTTGTGCACTTTTTCTACTAGAACCCCATCTATGCGAAGCCCATCAAGCACAACTTCTATGTAAATGTAAATATATGGTATAGACAAGACCTCGATTAAAGGCCAGAGAACCAAACTCTTGCCGCTTTCTTAGGAGTGGCAAGGAAGATGAGGCAAAGAAGGGTGTCAGAAGCCCCTCGAAGTAGCATGAGGACTTTGAAGCCCTCCAAGCAGTTGAACTAGCCAATCGAACCATCATATGGTCCAATTGACAGCATCTTGAACCATGTCAGGAGAAGTTTATCAAGGATCTTCTAGGAGAAGGGTGACCATCAATTGAAACTTGGGGCATCATCTCGTTGATTGGTTCTAACCTAGACTTCACCCAGGTGCCACTCCACCTCTTGGACTTTGCACTCCAAGTTGTCTTCAGATCAAGAGTAGTTGGGATAGAGAGGGAGCCCTAGTATGGAACCTCCTTTAGAAGGCTTCAAGGATCGGTGATAATGCAAGTCCCGCCACTAGCTTAGATAGGGATAGGGAGGTCGGCAATCAAGATCAAGGATAGGATTGCCACCAGGTTGGGACTTGTTATAGCAATGCACCATCTGATTGATGATGGGGATGGCACCACACCCACATAGAGGTAAGATGATGCGAGGGCGAGGAATGCTCCCTCCAGGAACCTATAAAAGAAGTCCTCTCACAATGGAAGTGGGTTCTCTAGCAAGGACCCTCCAATAATTAAGTCGACATGATGAGTGAAAGAGGGTCAAAATATTGGAGCCCTTGAGTGATTTTGATGATAACAAAATATTGGAGCATGCACATATATTACTAACTATTCTCAAGTGTTTCACAATTTTTGTAGGATGATTCTTATTGAGTATCAATTGCTCCTATTTTATTCTGTTGAGTGTGTTAAGTAATATTGTATAAGTGTTATGTAAAAGAAGAAACCCTTGAAAAACCTTTTAAAATCATGAAGATGGGTTACTTCTATGAGTGTTTGCTCTAGATTTAATTAGAGTTGGTTTGTATCGAATATTTAAGAGTTTTGATGAGAGTGTTCTCAAGTCTAATTGTAAAATTTCTAATGAACTCACTTGAGCCGACTCAACCAGAAGAAGAGCCGACTCTATCTCGTGGCACGCACTGAGAATTCTAGCATGCAGCAATCTGAGCCGACTCGAGAGAATTCGAGCTGACTCGAGTAAATCCGAGCTAACTTAAGTAAATCCGAGCCGACTCATCCAGAGTCCAGTTATGAAGATTTCTGAGAATAAGCCAGGCGAGTTGTCCCCAACAAGAATGAGCCGACTCTACCAAAACAAGTTTTGAAGACCTGTGAAAGCAAGCCGACTAGAACTACAACGAGCCGACTCCTCCAAAGTGAAGAATTCTGATTCTCGGAGTTTGAGTCGACCTAAGTAGAAGTGAGCCGACTCCTCCAGTATAATGATTTCAATGACGAGAGTTCGAGCTGACCCGAATGGAAATGAGCCGACTCATCCAGAGTGTCATTTCTGCATCCTAAGATAAAGAGCTGACCTAGCTGAAGAAGTGGTGACTCGACGATATGACTCAAAGGATCCGAGCCGACTCGAAGGATCTGAGCCGACTCGAGTGTCGATTCCAGGTACATAATGGCTAGTTCTAGAATTCTTTTTTGAATACAAAAAGGTGCTCCAATGGCTAGTTTTTGAATCCCAACGAACTACAATTGCTATATCCTTCAGAGACAAGATAAGAGACCATATAAAGGGATTGAAAAATAGTGATTAAACATAGGATGCTTAATTGAATACAAAAAAAAGAGTTTGTGAGCACAAATGAGCATTCAAGACCGTCTTCGTTCTTCACCAACTCCCATCTGAAAATTGAAGCATTCATTGAAGAAAGAAAGGAAGCCTCTCAAGTGCATTAAAGAAAAGTTAAAGAAGGCTTCATCAGTGCAACAGTGGCAACTATCCGACAATGAGAGTTTATCATTTATTGTTGCAATTACATTCAACTACTTTGTGAGTTATTTAGGTTATTAGTGAGCCCGATTTAAAACCAAATAGGTTCTTGGTGATCCTGTGTTAAAACCAAGAGTTGGGTTTCTTTGGTGCTCCCGTTTTAAAACCAAAGGGACTTAGGTTCTAGGTGATCCTGTTCAAAACTTCGTGTAGGTTTTAATTGTGAGCCTGTAAAACAATCCTACTGTATTCAGGTGTGAATATAGTGAAAATTCCAAGTGGTATCTTAGGTAGTAGACGTAGGAGCGGGTTTGCTCCGAACCACTATAATATTTGGTGTTTGTATTGTTGCCTTTCTCTTTCCTTTTAGCAAGTGCTTTACATTCATAGTCACAGCACCTTTCACTAAGAAAAGTTAAATTCTAAAAGCATATATCTACAGCAGTAATTATTTTTTAAAATTTCAATTCACCCCCTCTTGGAAAGCCACCTGGGCAACAACTGGTATCAGAGCAGAGTTTCTGAATACACTAGAGTTAAGATTGATGGCTTATCCAATAAGTACGTCCTTGGCCGAAGGCCAATCAACCAATAGACCTCCACTCTTCACAGGCACCAATTATGCATACTGGAAAGCTAGAATAAAAATTTATATTCAAGCAGTTAATTTTCAGTTATGGAAGGTCATTTTGAAGGGTCCACATATCCCCATGGTTAAAATTGATGGAGTGAACGTTCCAAAACCTGAAGAGGATTGGGATGAACACGACATGAAAATGGATGAGTTAAATACCAAAGTAATGAATTTGCTATATTATGCTTTGGACAGCAATGAGTTTAATCGAATTTCAATTTTTTCTTCTGCAAAGAAAATTTGGGATAAACTTGAGATGACCCACGAAGGAACTTCCCAAGTGAAATGATCAAAAATTAATATTCTTGTACATAGTTACGAATTATTTAAAATGGATCCTAATGAAATAATCTCTACCATATTTTCACGCTTCACTGATATTATTAATGGCTTAAAAAGTCTTGGCAGGGTATATTCCAATGTTGACCTTGTACAGAAGGTTTTAAGATCTCTTCCAGATAAATGGGATCCAAAAGTGACCGCCATCCAAGAAGCGAAAGATCTAAATACTTTACTACTGATGAACTGCTAGGATCTCTCATCACTCATGAATTGACCATGCAGCACAGAACTGAGGATGATCAAAAGAAGAAAAAATCTATTGCCTTCAAAGCTGCAGTGGATTCAAGAAAGGATGATGATGAATCGGAAGAAGACTGCTCCTCCACTAAAAATGATATGGAAGATGAAGATGTTGCTATGGTCGTTAGGAGGTTCAAAAGCTTCTTGGAAAGAAGGAAAGGAAGAAACTATAGGAAATTCCATAAGAACAAAGAATACAGCAAGGAAAGGGACAAGGAAAAAAAGAAGGAAAAAGAAGTGCCCGTCTGCTATGAATGCAAAAAACCAGGGCACATTCGACCAGACTGCCTTTTGCTAAAAAAGAGGATCAAGAAAAAAAAAAAGAGAGCTATGGTAGCGACGTGGAGCGACAGTGAAGCGTCCACATCTACTGAAGAAGAATAGACCACAAAAATCGTGAACTTCTGTTTAATGGGTCTTAAGAATGAGGTATCATTCCCTGAGCTTCAAACTGAATTTACTTATGATGAATTGAATTATGCTTTTCATGATTTGCTTGTTGAATTCAAGAAAGCTGGGGTTAAAGTTAAATCCTTGAATAAACAAAATGATTTATTGCTCAAAGATAAGGATGAGATTTTAGAAAAGAGTAATATTTTGCAAAAAGAACTAAATATTTTTTTTGATAATGTTACAGCTTTGAAAACTGAGAAGAATGTTTTAATTGGGACAAACAAAGCTTTAGTTGCTGAAAATAATGATTTAAAAAAGGAGGTTGAAAAGCTTAAGCCTCTCGTAGAAAAACTTACTTTGAGTTCTAATAAGCTTAAGCTAATTCTAAAAGAACAAAGAGATTCAAAAGAGAAGCTGGAATTGGATTTAATGCTTTAAATGCCAAAAAAATTTCAGCAACAAAATTTATATCTTCAAAAGCTTCAGCTTCAAACACTAAATTTTAAAAAGCTTTTGGTTCATTTCCTTCAAATTCTGTTTCAAAAGGCTTAAAGAACATTCCTAAGATTTCTATTCAAAAATCTTTCAAGCCAAACATATTCATTTATGCATCTATTAAAGCTTCAAAGCATGCATCGTTCAAAAATGACAAAATTGTTTGCCATGCATGTCATAGATTTGGACATAAATTTTACCAATGCAACTCTTTGAAAAATTCTAAGATTAGTGCATTGAAATTCCAAACTATTTGGGTTCCAAAAGGAACCAATTTTGCTAACCTGAAAGGATCCAAGTTTTAAAACCGCTCTTTGATTGTTTTGCAGGATTGTCATGCAGTGCTAAATGCTAAAAAATGATGGTATCTAGACAGCGGCTGTTTAAGGCATATGACCGATGATAAAGATCAGTTAATCACCTTACAAATGAAAGAAGGAGGATCGGTTACTTTCGATGATAATGGCAAGGAAAAAATAATCAGAATCGGTAAGATCTCAAGATAACCCCCTGTACTTTTATTGAAGATGTATTGCTAGTAGACAAATTGAAGCATAATCTGTTAAGTATTAGTCAACTTTGTGATAAAGGCTTCAAGGTTGTCTTTACATCATCTATGTATATTGTAACTAACTCTCTTGACCCTAGCAATAAATTCATTGGTCATAGACTTGGAAATATCTATGTGGTAGATCTAAATGATCTAGCATGACTAGTAGTTCCAGTCTAGTAACAATAAATACTAAGACCAAGGAGTCTTGTTTACTTTAGCATAGATGATTAGGTCATGCTAGCATGCATACAATTGCCAAATTAATTTCAAACAATCTAGTTAGAGGTTTGCCACATTTTAAAGTAGATCTTGATTATATATGTGATGCTTGTTAATTAGACAAACAAACTAGGGAAAGTTTTACTAGACCCTTGAGCTACTTCACATGGACTTATTTGGACCGACTAGGACTACAAGCCTAGGTGGTATGAAATATGGCCTTATGATTGTAGATGACTTTTCTAGATTCATATGGATATTATTTATCGCACATAAAGTAGAAACCTTTAATGTATTTTGAAAGTTTCACAAAAAGGTTTCAAATGAGAAAAATCTTTCTATTATTTCTGTAAGAAGTGATCACGAGACTGAATTTCAAAATTAATTTTTTGATAAATATTGCATTGAGCACGGCATTGGTCACAACTTCTCCGCTCCTAGAACACCACAACAAAATGGTGTTATAGAGAGAAAAAATAGGACTTTGGAAGAAATGGCCCGAACTATGTTGTATGAAGGCAATCTTCTAAGGTACTTTTGGACAGAAGCAGTGAACACTGCCTATTACATATTGAATCATGTTTTAATACACCCAATTTCAAAGAAAATCCCCTATGAGCTTTGAAATGGAAGAAAACCTAATATTAACTATTTTCATGTTTTTGGGTGTAAATGCTTTGTATTGAATAATGGTAAAGATAACCTAGAAAAATTTGATGCAAAATCTGATGAATCCATATTCCTTGGTTATTCACTGCACAACAAAGCATATAGAGTATTTAATAAGAGGACTCTTACTGTAGAAGAGTCAATTCATGTTATTTTTGATGAAGCTAACCCCTCATCATCTAGAAAAGATGAGTGTGTAGATAATGATACACGTACACTCCAAAAGGAGATGGAAGATCTAAGCATACAAGACAAGCCAACACAAGATGGAAATGAAGTAGTAAGGATCATACTGATTTACCAAAGGAATGAAGTATGTAACTTCACATCCTAAAAATCTAATTATTGGTGATCCTTCTCATGGTGTTAGGACTAGGTCTGTACATAGAAATGTACATGACTCCTAACATTTATTTCATATATTGAACCACATAGTTTAGAAGAAGCTGAAACTAACCCAAACTGGATAATGGCCATGCATGAAGAATTAAACCAGTTTGAAAGAAATAATGTTTGGACTCTTATTGTAGACATCTAGACCATCCTATCATAGGAACCAAATGAGTCTATAGGAACAAATTAGATGAGAATGGTATGGTTATGAGAAATAAAGCAAGGTTGGTAGCTAAAGGGTACAACCAGAAAGAGGGAATATATTTTGATGAAACTTATGCACCTGTAGAAAGACTTGAGGCCATTAGATTACTTCTTGAATTTGCATGCTACATAAATTTTAAACTATTCCAAATGGATGTCAAAAGTACTTTTCTAAATGGATTCATTTCTGACCAAGTTTTTATAGAACAGCCACTAGGTCTCGAAAATCATGCTTTCCCAAATCATGTGTTTAAACTAAATAAAGCATCATATGGTTTGAAACAAGCTCCTAGGGCCTGGTATGATAGACTTAGCAAAATTCTACTTGTAAATGATTTCAAAAGAGAAAATGTTGACAAAACTCTTATCATTAAGAAAAGGGGAATGACATGTTAGTTGTACAGATTTACGTTGATGATATCATATTTGGTGTAACTAATAAAAACCTTTGTGGAGAATTTGCTGAGTTGATGCAGGGCGAGTTTGAAATGAGCCTTATGGGTGAACTCAACTACTTCCTTGGATTACAAGTAAAACAAATAAAGAAATGGATCTTTATAAACCAAGCAAAGTATATCAACGAAATAATCAAGTTTGGCATGGAGACAAGCAAAGAGGATAGCACACCCATGAGCCCTATCTGCAGACTAGAAATAGATGAAAATGGTTACAACATCAATCAAAAGCTCTATCGAGGTATGATTGGATCGTTGTTATATCTTACTACTAGTAGACCTGATATCTTGTATAGTGTATGTATGTGTGCTCGTTTTCAATCAAATTCTAAGGAATCACACATGCTTGCTGTTAAAAGAATTATCAAATATCTAAGAGGTACAAGCAATTTAGGTCTTTGGTAATCTACAAAATCTTCGTTAAATTTAATTGGTTTTTCGATTGTTGACTATACTGGATGTAAAATTGATAGAAAGAGTACTGTGGAACATGCCAATTTCTAGGGTTGAATTTAATCTCATGGCGCTGTAAGAAGCAAAACTCCGTAGTATTGTCCACTAATGAGGTAGAGTACGTTGCTACTGGTAGTTGTTGTGCTCAAGTGCTTTGGATTAAACAACAGCTAGAAGATTTTGGTGTTACACAATCTAAAATTCCAATCAAATGTGATAACACAAGTACTATAAATTTAACCAAAAATCCTGTTCAGCATTCAAGAACTAAGTATATTGAAATTAGGCACTATTTTATAAGAGATCATGCTTTGAACAATGATATTGTACTTGAATTTGTGCCAATTGAAAACCAACTTGCTGATATTTTTACTAAACCTTTAAATTATGATAGGTTTGCAATGATTAGATGTGAACTAGGTTTGTGTGACCCTCTTTAGAAATCTCAACCTAATTTTCCTCAAACTTAAGAAAACATTTTCTAGATAACCTCTACATTCTATTTCTATCTATGATTTTTCTATGTAAAAATTTTTAAGGCTTCAATTTATTTTTTGTGCTCCCTCTGCTTGAGCTGACTCGAGCAGAAGTCATGTTGGTCGAGCTGGCTCGGATGTCGGACCGACTCTTTCTTAAGTCGAGTAGTAGGGCTTTTTCATTGCATTTCTTTCTTTGGCTCCTCGTCCCTTCCCTCCGAAACCTCTTTTCCAAAAACCCTTCCCCTCCAAATCACCTCGGATCACTGTGTCTTTGTGGGAATGGCTCCATGAAAAGCTGTTGGGAAGAGACCTCGTCGAGAATCAGAGCAAGCTCTGTAAGAAAGGTGCTCCAAGTTTCGTGAAGATAGTTCGTCATGGATTCCAGTCAATCTGTTGAAGAACCGAGCTCCCCTTCTCCTCGACAGTAAATGTCCTTGGGAATGAGACCCGTCATGACAGGGAGACGGATTCTATTTAGATTCCTCAAAGAAATAGGGCTGATTGTCAGAGATTTGATTGAAAACCAAGGTTGGCATTATATGTATTCCTTAAATATTGTCACTTATCCAAACTTGGTCAAGGTATTTTATGAAAATTTGAGAGTTGGAGAGCAGCATGTTGAATATGTTGTGAAAGGAAAAAGGATTATAATTTTTGAAAAAATTCTTGGCAACATATTGGAAATGCTTTTTAAAGGGATTGGACACTTAGTTTTAAAAGACAGGGCAAAGGCACTACAAACAGTGTTGGAACAGGATGAAGTGAATGAAATTGACATTTTAAAGGCTAGCTCCTTATCAGTGGAAATGCAACTCCTTCATAATTTCATCAGTCGAATTTTCTTACCTAGAATGGGATGGTTTGACTAGGTTAGTGAGGGGGATTTATGTTTTATGGAGCTTTTGATTCATGGAGACAAGAAAAATCTTCCTGCAATCATGTTATCTCAAATGAAGGAAGCAATCAGAAAGGTAAAAGCTTGTTTGCCATATGGCATGATACTGACATTGTTCTTCCAAGCTACAAATGTAAATTTATCTGATGAAGATAGCAGATCACTTCATCATACTGATACATACACCGCTAAAACTCTACAAAGAATGGGATATCTGCTCTCTGAAGGCACCTGGAGGAAGAAATTTGATGCTCCAGCTGATACTGAAGAACAAGAACAGGAAGGTGAGATGTAGGCTGGTGAGGACACTTCAGTTCCTATTCCTGAGCCACAGCCAGACTCACCTATTCAGCTATCTTTTGATGCTCCTATACCTGACTTTGCTCCTACTGCTACTTCTGCACATGCTACTGTTCATCACATTGACATCTCAGAGCAGCTCAGTAAGTTTTCTAAAGAATTATTAAGTTCTTTTGGATCTATGATAAGTGATCTTAAATCTAAAGTGGACCAAGGACTTAATGAGTTTAAAGATGAATTAAATCAAGTAAAAATGAGAATGGGAGCTATTGAGAAAAGATTGAAGAGAGAAGATAATTATATTGAAGACTTGGGCATACTAAGAGGAGAACTTGGAAGGCTGAAAGGCTTAGCAGAAGCTTATGCAAATGTTCAAGCTTCAGAAGTACTTTCACTACAAAAGGAGGTTGTAGAGATCAAGGCCACATTGCAAAAGTTGACTTCTTCCAAGGATACAAAGGTGGAAAGTGAGTTGAAGACCATCAAAAATTTCCTGTAGAAGTTATTGACTAAGGTTGAAGAGCTTCAAGCAGCTCATTGTGCACCTATTGCAGGACCTTTTGATCCAACTCCCATTTCTTCTATTCCACCCAAAAGACCTCCTCCTCACATGCAAACTAGTTTTAGGAAACCTACAAAAGCTAAGGAAAAGTCAACTGATGTTATCTCTTCTGATTCTAGTGATAGTGACTAGAATCTTTCTTTTTTTTTCTTTTCTAAACTATGCGTATTTTAATATCATCTCAATGTACTGAACTTTGATGAAGGAAATGAATAACTTAATTTTGGGTACTTGTGTACTAGAGTTGTTATTTTTACTTTGATTGATTCTAATTCTATTTTTTTTAATAGAATATCTTCATAATTTTGAGAAGGTTAAATTATCTCAAACAAATCTTAGAAACTTTCTCAATCTCTTTCAAAAATGAGCTTTACTGGCTTCACCTTTTTGATTTATGACAAAAATGGAGAAAAATTTATGTACTTGCATGAAAAGGATAAAAATTTATATGCTTTGATACATAATATGCTCTATTGATATGCTCAAATACATGAACATTAATCTTTCAGGATATGCTCTGATACATGAACATCAATTTTCTCCTGAAAATCTTCTTGATATATGCTCTGATACATAAAAATTTTTCTCATAACCTGATACATGAAATTTTCCTTAGTATATATGCTCTAATACATAAAAGTTTCTTAGAAACCTTGATACATGAGCTTTGATACATGAAAATTTTCTTGAAAGACTTGAGAAATATACCTTATTAGTTATGTTCTATTACATTATCTTGCATGGAAAGTTTGTTAAAGCATGGAGTATCTTATTGAGGGGGAGATTATTTCTCGCTACTATGATTTTTTATCTCTCTCGTTACCACTAACATGCTCTAATTTTCCTTCCCTAATCTGACATTAATGATTGTTGAGCATGTCATAAAAATGTATTGTTCAAAATTAGAGTCAATTCTTTCTATACTTGTTTATACCTTCTTGCAAATACAATTATACAAGTAAATGTAAAGTTTTATCTTATCTTTTCATGCCCGGTGTTTTGTCATTATCAAAAAGGAGAAGATTGTTGACCCTTTAAATGATTTTGATGATAACAAAATATTGGAGCATGCACATATATTTCTAACTACTCTCAAGTGTTTCACAAGTTTTGTAGGATGATTCTTATTGAGTATCAATTGCTCCTACTTTATTCTGTTGAGTGTGTTAAGTAATATTGTATGAGAGTTATGTAAAAGAAGAATCCCTTGAAAAATCTTTTAAAATCATGAAGCTGGGTTACTTTTATGAGTGTTGTGCTCTAGATTTAATTAGAGTTGGTTTGTATCGAATGTTTGAGAGTTTTGGTGAGAGTGTTCTCAAGTTTAATTGTAAAATTCCTGAAGAACTCACTCGAGCTGACCCAACCAGAAGAAGAGCCGACTCTATCTCGTGGCATGCACTGAGGATTTGGCATGCAGCAATCTGAGCCAACTCGAGGGAATCCGAGCCAACTCGAGGGAATCCGAGCCGACTCGAGTAAATCTGAGCTGACTCATCCAGAGTCTAGTTATAAAGTTTTCTGAGAACAAGCCAGGCGAGTCGTCCCCAACAAGAATGAGCCGACTCTGCTAGAACAAATTTTGAAGATATGTGAAAGCGAGCTGACCCGAACTACAACGAGCCAACTCCTCCAGAGTGAAGAATTCTAATTCTGGAAGTTCGAGTCGACCCAAGTAAAAGTGAGATGACTCCTCCAGTATAATGATTTCATTGATGAGAGTTCGAGCCGACTCGTCTAGAGTGTGGTTTCTGCACCCGAGACAAAAAGCCAACCCAGCTGAAGAAGTGGCGACTCGACCATATGACTCGAAGTATCTGAGCTGACTCAAGTATCAATTCCAGGTACACAACGGCTAGTTCCAGAATTCTTTTTTGAATGCAAAAAGGTGCTCCAACAGCTAGTTTTCGAATCCCAACGAACTACAACAGCTATATCCTTCAGAGACAAGTACAAGAGACCATATAAAGGGATTGAAAAATAGTGATTAAACATAGGATGTTTAATTGAATACAAAAAAAAGAGTTTGTGAGCACAAGTGAGCATTCAAGACCGTCTTCATTCTTCACTAACTCCTATCTGAAGATTGAAGCATTCATTGAAAAAAGAAAGGAAGCCTCTCAAGTGCATTAAAGAAAAGTTAAAGAAGGCTTCATCAGCGCAACAGCGGCAACTATCCGACAACGAGAGTTTGTCATTTATTGTTGCAATTACTTTCAACTACTTTATGAGTTGTTTGGGTTATTAGTAAGCCTGATTTAAAACCAAATAGGTTCTTGGTGATCCTATGTTAAAACTAAGAGTTGGGTTATTGGTGAGCCTGATTTAAAGCCAAATAGGTTCTTGATGATCCTATATTAAAATCAAGAGTTGGGTTTCTTTGATGCTCACGTTTTAAAACCAAAGGGACTTGGATTCTAGGTGATCCTGTTCAAAACCTAGTATAGGTTTGGATTATGAGCTTGTAAAACAATCCTACTGTATTCAGGTGTGAATATAGTGAAAATTCCAAGTGGTATCTTGGGTAGTGGACGTAGGAGCGGGTTTGCTCCGAACTACTATAATCTTTGGTGTTTGTATTGCTGCCTTTTTCTTTCCTTTTAGTTAGTGCTTTACATTCATAATCACAGCACCTTTCACTAAGAGAAGTTAAATTCTAAAAGCACATATCTGCAGCAATAATTATTTTTTAAAATCTCAATTCACCCCCCTCTTGGGTAGCTACCTGGGCAACATGATGAGAGTAAGAGAGTGGATTTCTTGTTTACTTGGCCTACTGGAACTTACCTGAGCGTTAGTTCTCCCTTTATCTCCTTTTATACAAAGGGCGACTGATTGGTCATTTGTAATTACCTAACATGCATTGATCCAGAGAATCAAGTTTGTTAGAGAAATTGGGCTATCGGATAGTAGTTGCAGGAGATACCTATCAAAATGAGTGAAGAATCTCAATTTGTCATGATAGAACCACTGTTTCGTGGGTGGTGATGGCAATAGGTGATCGTGGGCATCTTTGACTTTATTTTGTTAATGGGCCAAAGTTGCGGGATCACAAAAGTCGGGCTATAGCTAAAGTTAAAATGGCACGGATCAGTGGACGAGGATCGGGGCAATTGCATATTTGACAAGGATTTGAAATGGGCCTCAATTACGGCTCAACCTTGGAATCGGTAAGTGTACCCATGGAGGCCTTTAACTCATGGGACAGTTGCCGAATGGTCCCGACCATGCCCGATATGCATCTACTATGTCATCCAAGGTTGGACAAGTCATTTTCTATGCAACACCATAATCCAGGACTATTTTGAATTGAATTTTTTTCAAAGTGTAGCAGCCCGGAGAAAGGTACAAATTTTTTACACATTGTCTCGTAATACAAGAATCGTCAACTAGTAGGATTGTGCTGCAAATTGGCAGTCTGAAAAAGATTGCCCTTGCTAATGCGGACGAATGTTCATTTTTCCTACTCCTGTTCATACATTGGCAAATAATTTGTAGTTCTTCGCATCCAAAACAACCTGCCGAACAGCAGAGATAGACCCCAGCACAGCTAGCGCCGAGAAGACCATGGATATGGTAGCATTTAACCAAAACACCAGGTCTGTTTTCGATGGCTTGAAAGTGACGTTGTATAGAACTGCTGGCATCACAAAATCTAGAGGCAAAAATCCAAAAGCCCCAAGAACTGCATTGATGTCTCCAAAGAACGGGAGCATGGCAGCAATGGTTGTTGCTACGACGATGGACAGTGACCGAAGGATGAGCCTCGGAATGACATTTCGAGCAGAGTACTGATCCATTTTTGGGTCCGAAAACAGCCCTTCAAGCACCTCATTTGTTGGTTGCAAATAGACCTGCATGCCATCCACAGAGACAGCTAACTAAAAGGATCTTTTGTGATGCAGGAAATTAGCATGAACTAACTTGGTCAACTCTGTTCATGCCATTACATACCACTCCTACAGCAGCGAGTTGGAGGAGGGTGAAGACATTCGTCATCACAAGGAACCACTTGGGGACTAGAGTGGTGTCACCGACAATGAAGTTGCTAAGAATATTGCTTTCTGCTTGATTCCCAAAGGCCCAGTACCCTGACACTGCGACGCTGAAGAATGTAGTTACAACGACCGTGTAGCAGAGACACAGGCCCTTGAACATCTTTCCTTTCACAGGAGGAGCAGCTGTTGCCTGCAATTTAATGTCAGATAAACCAGTGTGCACATTGTTAGATAGCCCTCTCCGTTTGTGGATGAGACCTACAGACAATTTTGCACTACACATTGAGCACAGAACTACCTCAATACATACTGAACCTCATCCTTGGTGAAGGGGAATCCAACCTCGGTTTAACTAATGCTACTAACGGGAGACTTTACATAGGCTATTTGGCACCTTTGCTTAATTACCAGAATTCTCTGAGGATGAGGGAAGGTAACTCACCTGTATTTCTGGGATGATCCCGTTCCCATAGGTGGTTGCGATGATGGCGATAGCACTGAATGTGCCAAAGACTCGGTCTTGGCTATCACCTGAAACCGAGTAGTCCTTCGGTGATGCACGGGCTGAGTGTCCTGTGACAAATTCTCTCTAATCAAAATATATGCAATATGGCTGCAGGCTTTTATTCGTTTGACAGAAAGGAAGCATATGATCAATTGCTTGCGAGTGAGTGCCAGTAAACGGTCTGGCAAGAGCCAACCTGCATAGATGGAGCCTGCGGTGGTAGCAGCACTGTAGGCAAGGCAAAGAATGAGGGATACGAGATTGATGTGTCTCAATGAGTGAAATGACGGGATCTGTGCTAGAATCAGCATGAAGGCCCCGAAGACGACTACAAATTCATAAAGCTTTGCCATCCCATTCGGTCTCGAGATCAAGTATATGGACTGAATACAACATACAAGCAGGAAGGCATCAAGAAATGCTAACTTCAAGTGAATTCAAACTCATCCTATTCCATTGAATAACATGAATCTAAATTAGGAGTTAACCAACCTTCATTGTTTGGCCTCCCAATAGTGTACAGCCAACGACTGCACCATAGCACACCAGGAATTGAATCGGACCGACACAATAACGGCCCCAGCCTGGCCCTGCAAAGATTCAAATGCTTGTTGCGTGTTACGATCTCTACCAAGCAAACTAGAGAAACGAAGAAAATGAAAAAGATAATCCCTTATTTACATGATTTGTTCAAGTTTACCATGTACTCTTGCTCAATAATGATATATATATATATAGCTAGTGCTAGCAGAATATATAATCGCCAAAATGAACTTAAGACATAAAGGGAAAGATCACCTCTGATGAACATAAATTGATCTTTTTGCTAGTTTCTCCTAGGTTTTGATGAGTTACAAATGAACCACCCATGTAATTCGGGTTATACTAAATTTTAATGATATTAGTGTATTGGTGTGCATTATGAGTATTGCCCAAAAGTTGCACAACTAGATATCAAAAATTTTGAACAGATTCTCAAGCACACTATATATAATTAATAACTGTTCCAGAACACCCATACAGTACTTATTTGCTTTCTCTGAAATGTAGTTATTCCTTAAAGGAAGACAAATGATTTCAAGCAGAGTATATCTATGGCCTACACTATGATGAATCGAAATATCTCCTGGTGATATCATAAATGAGACATTGAATGGAGAACTATAATTTCCAATTTAACAATATTTTTATAGACTGTGTTGACCTTTTCTAACAAGTTTGCGGACTATTCTCTGTAGACATAATAATTATAATTGGACATGTTCCCTATTATATCATTTACAGAATAGGGTCCTCTTCCATTGATTGCCAGATAATCTGCTAATTAGGTCCACTGGACACAACAGATAAACTAAAAGATGCAGAAGGTCGAAAAGCTACATTGTAGATAAATTCTCGCATTTATAATTCCTCACCCCTTAAGCTTCATTTCTTCAAGATTTGGTGATAATAATCAACAATGAGATGCAATTGACTAAAGAATGTTAGAGGAATACTTGGCCAAGACCACGACTTTCGGAGTTTATATTACTATTCACAACAAGAAGGACAATCTAGCAAAAGGAAGCACTTCGTAGGATAGGCTAATTCTTGAATGAGATAGAAAAATTTATCACTAATGATTATGAGTAGTTTTCAGAAACATACTTTCCAGGAACCTGGACTTCTAACCTACGAAGGTACAAGGCTACAACCCTTCTTTAGAGTCTAGGTCTCAAAACACAAGCATTGGCAATATTTAACTGTTTAACCCATTTGACTTGTTTCAACCTATTAAAATTTTTAGATAATTAAAATAATTATTATGATACTCAAAAATTCATGAATTTTAAACATTTAAGTTTAAAATAAGTTATCTCAAGGAACTGTGTGGAGTGAATTACTAATCAACCAATATGCTCATAGATAAATGCAAACCAGGAAAGGAAAAGTGCCTTTTGTCCACCACGGAAATCCACTTGCTCCTTGATATGTTGTAGAGATAATTTGAGAGCCAAAAATTTCTATGCTTTGTTCAACATACCTTTTTTTCTTATATCAAAAGTCTCCGAGAGATATGTTGTAGAGATAATTGCCTTTGTTCAACATTCTGGTCTCTCTCGGCCTTGCTAACCCTTAGCATCAGGCCTATCACCTTTGGGATGTTCATATGCAAAACATTTGCTTAAATAAAATATTAACCAAACATCTACAACAAAGATGGAGCGGTGTTACGAGAGTTGTCTGTTGAATCTCTTGATGAAACAACACCAGTTGCATGCCATCTCTATGAGATGCCTCGTCCAAGGTTTACCCTCAAGCCTAAAGGTGAAGCTGCATTACCGAACTCCTTCGGCTTGGCCAACCCTTGGTCCTTGCGAAGGATCACCTTTCTTCCATTCTTTCCCTCTAATATCTGAAGTTTAGCCTTAAACAAGCCAAACCAATTCCCCAAAGCATTTAGCTTTGTTGACCTTCAACTGCAATGTTGACCCCTGAAGTGATTTTGATGATAACAAAACATTGGAGCATATACTTGGTTATCTAACAACTCTTTAAATGGTTGACAAGTTTTTGTAGGACGACTACTTTGACATATTTTTTAAACCCTACAACCTTTATTTCTTTGTGTTGAGTTGTAAGTAATTAGAATCTTGTAAAGAAGAACCCAACAAAAATTTCCTATTTGAATCAAAGATAAAGGGTTGCTTCTACTAGTTTTCAAGCTTTAATTTTTCTTGATATTGTTGTAAGAAGATCTTAAGGAAGTCTTCAAAGCTTTGCATGTGAGTTCTGGAGAATTGGAATTGGTCTGGGTGAAGAACCAATCTCGAGCCGATTGGATGGAGGAACCAGCCGACTTTGGCACTAGCACAAGAAAGAAAATCTCTGGCACACAGACCCAGCCGACTGGCACCAAGTCCCAGCCGACTCGTCCAGAACTTGGTTGAGAATGTTCTGAGAACTTCAAGGATCTGAGCCGACTGGATTTCAGCCTAGCCGACTCATCCAGAGTGAGCTATTTTCTCGACTGTGGAACCTAGCCGACTGGTTTTCAACCCGGCCGACCGAAACCTGATCCGAGCCGACTCGAAGATGTCCGAGCCGACTGGAATGTCGGGGTTACTTCCAATGGCTAGTTCCAGTTTTCTAATTTTGAATTCCAAAAGTGCTCCAACGGTAACCTGTCACTTTTCAATGGTCTACAACGTTCAAAATCAAGGGAAGGTAGTTGAAGTCTCTATAAATGAGGTATGAGAACATTCTTAGAGAGACTAATGAGTTATTGAATATTTATTAAACATTTATTGAAGTAAGAAGAGAGAGTACTTGAGCTTTGAAGTCAGTCTTCAAGCCTTCACCAACTCTTATCAAAAGCTTGAAGCAACTTTTGAAGAAAGCAAGGAAGCCATTGAAGTGCATTGAAGAGTATTCAATTGAGCTTCACTAGAGCTGCATTGGCAACTACCAGACAACCTAGTTTGTCATTTCTGTTGCTTTTCATTCTACTCGTAGAATACTTGGATTATTGGTGAGCCCGATTATAAAAACCAAATAGGTTTCTTTGGTGAGCCTACTGAAAACCAGAGTGTAGAGATTCTAGGTGAGCCTGTGAAAACCTAGTGTGGGTTTCTTTGGTGAGCCCGATTTAAAAATCAAAGTGTAGAGATTGGGATTGCGAGCCTGTAAAACAATCCGACTGTATTTCGGTTTGGAGGATATAGTGGAAATCCCAAGTGGTGAACTTGGATAGTGGACGTAGGAGCTGGGTTGCTCCGAACTACTATAAACTTGTTTTGTTTGTATTGTGCTTTACTTACTTTTCAGCTTCTGCACTTATTCTCTGATTAACACAATACTCAACTACTAAAAGGAATTACTTGTGCACATATTTGCAAGAAATTTTGTAATTCCCAATTCACCCCCTCTTGAGAAAAGCCATCTGGGCAACAGCTGGTATCAGAGCAGTGTCTCTGATTACTCAAGTAAAGATTGATGGCTCATCCCATGAGTACATCCTTGGTCGAAGGCCAGTCAACAAATAGACCTTCACTATTCACAGGCACTAATTACTCTTATTGGAAAGCACGAATGAAAATTTACATTCAAGCTGTTGATTTTCAATTATGGAAGGTCATCTTAAATGTGCCACACATTTCCACAATCAAAGTTGATGGCGTGGACATCCCTAAGCCTGAAGAGGATTGGGATGATCATGACATGAAAATGGGAGAATTGAATGCCAAAGCAATGAACTTACTATACTGTGCTTTGGATGCAAATGAGTTTAACCAAATTTTCACTTGCTCTTCAGCAAAGGAAATCTGGGACAAACTCGAAGTGACCTATGAGGGAACTTCCCAAGTGAAAACCTCAAAGATAAATCTTTTAGTTCACAACTATGAACTGTTTAAGATGGAACCTTCTGAAATAATTTCTGCCATGTTCTCTAAATTTATAGAAATTATTAATGGTTTGAAGAGTCTTGGCAGGGTATACTCAAATGGTTTGGGACCTCCATGGCCGCTAAGTTGAATCGGGCCATGTAATCCCGAAGGGTCTCTCCTTCCTTTTATAGTATGAGGAAGAGGCAATCGGTGTTCCTCGGTGTCCAACTGTAAGTCCTGAAATGGGAGAGGAAGAGTTTTTCAAGCTAGGGGAAAGAATGGATTGTACCTTGTCGGATGGTGGAGAACCACATCCGAGCCACCTTCTTGAACGTTGCAGGGAAGGAATTGTAGTGGAGGGCATCGGAGGTGCCCTGTGCCATCATATGGGCTTCGTAGGTTCCCAGATGGTCTAATGGGTTGGTGGTGTCGTCATAGACATCCACCTGATAGATTTTGAAGTGGCGGGGAATAGGTTCTCTAGGAGTTCGGCAAAAAAAGACGGGCAGGAGTCGTACGCCCGCACTCCATCGGCCTTTTGCCGACCAACCAGCTCAGCGATCTATTCCACCATATGCAGAAGCTTGCTGGTGTAGTCCTCCGGATCCTTGCTGCGGTGCTGATTATCACTAGGGACCGAGCCAGTAGAGGAGGTTGAGGCGGACCTCACTCTCTTCCCATCAGCACGAGTCTCCTGAGATTTTCTAGGCTCCGGTATAGCGCAGGAGCAGGATTGAGGGACTCCTTACTGTCGGCTTCCCCTAGCAGCAGGCCGATGACTGGTTTGGGACACAGCCTACGGTAATCGTCTGGCATTAGCAGCATCCTGAGGTTCTGAATCGTGGCAACGAGAGTGTCGATGTGGTTCAGAAGAGTCTGGAACTGCTACTATCCCAGAGTGACTGGGCTCGGCGATGTCATTCTCCTTGAGAGGTATTTCCGACCTGGATGGGGAGTGACCTCTCCTGGCGGAAGTGTTCTGGGCTCTTCCCTTTGCCATTGATCTTCCTGGTAGGTGAATTCCTCCTTTTAGAGAAGGGAAAAACCTGGAACGGAGGTTTGCCCCTTCCTCTAGTGCCAATCTGTTGCTGCAACTTCTCCCGGACCAGGCTCAGGTAGGCTTGGCTGGAGCGCTCTTCTCCTGGTTCTTGCAAAAAGGTCCCCAAGGGCTGATGCTGTTCTAGTGGAGGACACTTTGATGCTTAAGTTAGCTGGAGCTTGAGGGCAACAAAATAGAAAAATCAATGAGATAAGCTTATAGAGCAGGAAGAGAATGCCTAGCTGCCCAGAGTCCCCTGTTTTACCTTATATAGGTGCAGAATGTTACCAGAATCTATCAGGGGGTAGGTACGGAATGTCTGATCTGCCCTTAGGAGAATCCAAGAGTGGCCATGTGGCACCAGGATGAGGCAGCATCGTGGAACAACTGGAGTAGTGGCGCTGATGTGTTAGGATTCTATTACAGCAGAATTCTGGTACCAGCTGGAGGAGGCTTCTGGAGTCCACCAGGACTATCTTTGGATCAATACCAGCCCTTCTGAAGTGGGTCGGTCGGACCTCAGCAGGAGTGGGCCGATCGGACCTCCGAAGAAGAGGGTCTTCAGACCTCTACTTTGTCCTAGCCAAAAAAAATCATTGACTCCGATCCGGTTCAGAGAAAAGTTGATTGGGTATATATCTTTGGATCAATACCAGCCCTTCTGAAGTGGGTCGGTTAGACCTCAGCAGGAGTGGGCCGATCGGACCTCCGAAGAAGAAGGTCTTCGGACCTCTAAAGAAGAAGATGGTCTTCGTTCTTCTGAAGTGGATCTTAGGACCTTTAATGAAGTGGAGGGTCTTCAGACCTCCGTTGAAGAAGAGGGTCTTCGAACTTCTGATAAAGTGGAGGGTCTTCGGATCTCCGCTGAAGAAGAGGGTCTTCAGACCTCCGCTGAAGAAGAGGGTCTTCGGACCTTTGAAGTAGGAGAGGATCTTCAGACCTCTGATGAAGTGGAGGGTCTTCGGACCTCTGATGTAGTGGAGGGTCTTCGGACCTTCGTTGAAGAAGAGGGTTTTCGGACCTCTAAAGAAGAGGGTCGATTGAATCTCTACTGAAGAGGGTTTTCAGACCTCTGAAGAGTATCTTCGGATCTCTGATGAAGTGGGATCTTCGGACCTCTGCTCTATCCCAGCCAAAAAAAAATCATTGGCTCCGGTCCGGTTCAGTAAAAAGTTGATTGGGTATAACAGGAATAAATAGTGTCAAAGTCGACAAAAATTGTAGATAAGAAAGGAAATTGTAAAGGTACGAGATCATCACAGCTAGTCTTCTATATATAAACTATCTTAAAAGCCTATCTGGCTATAAAGACATGTCCAACGTAGTTGCTCTAGCTTATGTTCACACATGTCCATAACCAATTGAGGTAAATGTATGCATGCATGTGTGATGAACAGTCCAAATATCTATGCATCGAACAGTCCACTAAATTTAGATGTTGGCGACACAGCTCAAGTTGCATTAAGTTTTCCAATATAGGATTGAAGTAAACTAGTTGAGAGACGGCTTTAATTAATAAACTTTTCCAACCAAAAAATAGCAATATTAAATAATTAAACATCATATAATCGGTGGTTTGTGGCCATTGTTTAATGCTATCATGCCAGAAACTAGGCTAAATCATCTGAAAAAATTAGCCGATACAGCAATATTCAATCTTCTAAATTATATGAATGGTGAGATTCATTACCAAGAATATCATTAGCCATGTCCCTAAAGCGTAGTTGCCGCCGACCGAGCTGGGCATGGTGTTCGAGGACCAAGGAGAGGAGGTTATAGGAGTAGAAGGTGACTAGAGCTCCAATCGTTAGGCAGAGCACACCGGTCGCCCAACCCATCGATGCGAAAGCAAACGGGAGGCTGAGCAGAGCGGGCGCCACAATTGAAGTAGCCAGATGGTAGCCACAGTGCAACCATGAACCTGTTCCACATTACACATGCGAAAAGACTTTCATAAGCAATTAAGCATATGTAGCTTATCATGTCAGTTTTCCTATCTAACGTAATATAGAAGCAACATTAGAAATGGAAAGCCGAATAGTGCTAAGTGATAGAAACCAAATCCAGTTAATATTGCTGCTGATACCGCAAATAATTGGTAGTCGCAAAGCGTAAACAAAAGCGACGTGTTCGGACAGTATGCCATAAATTGGTAGTCGCAAAACGTAAACAAAAGTGACGTGTTCGGACAGCATGCCATACGCTGACAACCGTAGAAAGTTGCCTGCGAGAGAAAGGAAAACATGTGGGAGGACTTGAAACAAGGTTTTTTTTTAAAAATAATGTTTTTTAATTTTTATTTTCCAAACCAGGCCGTTGCAATTATATTTATAGATTTAGGTGCACGGTCAAAAAAAAAAAAAAAAAAAAAAATCATAGATAGAGCATGCGGTTTCTCCTCTATTTTTTTATTTTAAATTTTAATAAAAAATTAAAAATCAAAAATAAAAAAAATAAAAGATTAGGAAAAAATTATAAAAAAATATTTTTTAAAAATTTTGGGCCGGTGGTTCTACCGGTGGTTGGATCGGCGGTCGGACCAGTGGCATGACTAGGTGCCGGAGTGGCGGCAAGACCGACGGTCGGACCGATGGCCGGACCCTGGTGACTAGACCGGTGACCAGATGGGTGGCAGGACCAGCGACCGGACTGGTGGCAGGACCAGCGACCGGACTGGTGGCCGGACCAGCGGTCGGACCGGTGGCAGGACCATGATGACCAGACCGGCGGTCAAACGGATGGCAGGACTAGGGGCCGGATAGGTGGCAGGATTGATGGCCGGATTGGTGGCCGAACATGTGGTAGGACCGGTGGCCAGATCGGTGGCCGGACCCTGGTGACCGGATCGACCGTCAAACCGGTGGCCGACCGTCAGACCGGTGGTCGGACTGGTAACTAGACCGACGATCGGACTGGCACCGACCTAGTAGCCAAATTGGCTATTGGATCGATGGTCGGAGCCGGATTGGATATCAGACCTGTGGCCGGTGGCTGGATCGACGATCGGACTGCGAAGTCGCAGTTTATAATAAATAGAAAAAATTATTATAACATCATATTATTATTTTTTTAAAAATTTTTTTCTAATTTTTTATTAATTTTTTAAATTTTAAATTTTAAATTTTTTATTAAAATTTAAAATAAAAAAATGGAGGAAAAATCGTAGGTTCTACCTGCGTTTTCTTGAAATCATAGGTTCTACCTGCATTTTCTTGAAATCGCAGGTAGAACCTGCGATTCCTTTTTCCTTTTTTATTTTTTTTAAATCGCAGGCAGAACCTGCGATTTTTTTTTTTTTTCCGGGCCATATATCTAAATCCGTAAATATAGTTGCAACGGCCTAGATCAAAAAATAAAAAATTAAAAAATATTATTTAAAAAAAACCCTGAAACAAATTATAAGTGTTGTGCCCATCCGGCCAGCCCTGGGTCGGACCGGCTCCAGGCGTCCGGTCGGCCGACCCTCGCGGGAGGATCCGGGAGGCCATAAGAAGAGAGGTTCGGCCCCCCGATTCTTGAAAAAGCCCTCGCGGCCCCTTTCCCAAAAGGCTGACTTGGAGAACCTCGAGGGTCGACTGGCGCCTCCCCGCGCATGCATTGGATTCTTTGAGGCCCTGACGAATGCCACGGTCGGCCGGACGACTCCCCTCGGCCGAGGCTGATCTACCGTTGAAGGGGCCACTCGAAGGTTCCAGGAACCTCTCTCCCTAACAAGTTCTGACATTCTGTTGTAACGGACTCCACTGCATAGCCACGACTCTTGCCGCTAGGCCATTATTTTGACGCTCCCGCCACACCGCCAGCCCACGACCTCACCACCATGCCGATTCTCCTAGGGGCAAATCCGAGTTTTCCTAGCTTATCCCCCAACAGAATTTGGCAGCACTCCATGCCTATAAAAGGCGCCTAGGGGATCTCCGCGAGGGAGGTGACTCTTTTCTTCTCCACCATGAACTCCTTTCCTTTAGTTCTTCTATTATGTTGCTCTGATTCCTCCTCTAACTTAAGCATCGGAGTGTCCCCCGCCGGAGCCCCTCCGGCGCCTAGGGACTTTCTGCAGGTCGACTGGTCGAGGAGCTCTCCAACGTACCCACCGAGCCCGGTCTAGGAGGAGGAGCGGCAACAGATTGGAGCTAGAAGGAGGGCGCTCGAACCTTCGTTGCGCTCCTTGTTCTAAAAGAAAAGATCGACGGGAAAGTTCTAGCCATGGCAAGAGGAAGAACCCGAAGTATTTCCGCGAGGGGAGGGCATTCTCATCATGGGCTCGACGGATCCCGCACGGAAAGCAATGCCGCTGCTACCGCTGAGCCTACTATTACCCTAAGGTTGCAGCAATTCCAGATGCTGGTAAACCGCATTGAGACGCTTACCTCAGCGATCCAGCGCTTCCAGGAAATGGCTGACCATCAACAGCAGCCGCTGGCGGCTTCCTGCATCAACAATCAGCCCATCGCCGGTGTCAGCCAGCGGCCAGAGGCGCCTCTGCCCCCGTCCCTCGCTGTTTCGAAACTCCAGGGGTCCTTAAGGGCCCGCGCTGAAGGAAAGAGAACGAGGTCAGCTTCCCCCTCTTTCGTCGACTTTGTCCCTCTCGATGGTCGGTGCCCTGCTGTAGACCCGCACGACTACAGTAGCAAAATCATGCGCATTGAGGAGCGCATTGCCGAGATTGTTGAGTGGCAAAATACTGAGGGAGGACAAGCGCGCGACACTCACCCGCCTTTCTCCGCCGAGATTCTAAGGGAGTCTATCCCCCGACATTTCAAGATCCCACAGGTGGACCCCTACGGCGGTACCACCGATCCATTGGACCACCTGGGCACCTATAAGGCCCACATGATGGTGCAGGGCACGTCCGATGCCCTCCACTGCATCGCCTTCCCGGTGACTTTGAAGAAGGCCGCGCGTATGTGGTTCTCTGCCATCTGCCCAGGTACGATCCATTCTTTTTCTCAGCTCAAAATCCTTTTTCTTTCTCATTTCAGGACTTGCAGTCGACCTCCGAAGAACACCGACTGCCTCTTCCTCATCCAACAAATGGAGGGAGAGACCCTCCGGGACTACATGGCCCGCTTCAACTCGATCGCTATGGAGGTCCCCGACTTGAATGAAGCAGTGGCCATGTCATCCTTTAAGAGGGGACTTCGCTCGTCCAGGCTCACATTCTCCCTGGATAAGAAGCTTCCGGCGAGCTACACCAATCTGCTGGCCAAGGCGCACAAATACGCCCTGGCACAAGAACAATCGATGAACTGATGCCAGGCTGAGGGGTGGTGCCCCGAAGAAGCGAGGCGACAAGGTCCCTGCAGTCCGACCTCCTGGCGACGACAGCTGATCCACCCGGCGCCAGAGCCCCAAGCAAAGGGACTACCTCAAGCGGTTCAACAACTATGCACCCCTCTCCCTACCACGGGAGAAAATCCTGATGGAGATCGAGAACGAGGCCTTCTTCCAAAGGCCTCGACTGATGAGAGGTCCTCCTGCCTTCAAGAATAAAAACAAATACTGCCAGTTCCACAGGGACCATGGCCACGACACAGAAGAGTGCCTCCAGTTGAAAGACGCCATCGAGGACCTCATTAGGAGAGGGTATCTGAATAAGTACGTCCGACCGCACCGGGATCGGGCCGGGACTTCAACTATTAGAGATCCCCTGGAGGAGGTTGAGCTCCCCAATCAGCGCCCAACAGATGGAGGCGTTGGCATGCTGCACCGACGATCCGACTGGGGGCGGAAGGATGGCCAAGACATTGTAAAAAGGTCCAGGGGATCCAATGTAATCAGTTTCTCTGATGAGGACCTCTCGGAGCCTCCTCTCGCGGGTGATGACCATGTGGTTGTGTCGGCTATCATCGCCAACTATGATGTAAAATGCGTCCTTGTCGATAATGGAAGTTGCGCGGAGGTTTTACTATATGATGCTTTCATCTGGATGAACTTGTCCAGATTTAGGCTGCGGGAGTCCATGGCAACGCTCACTGGCTTTGGAGGGAACTCCGTCGGGGTTAAGGGGGAGATTGCCTTACCTGTGACCCTCGGGATGGAACCTTACCAGCGAACCTTCTCCGTCAACTTTGTGGTCGTCCGTACGAACTCGGCGTACAACGCCATTTAGGGTCGGCCAGTCCTCAACAAGTTTCGGATCATTGTATCCACTTACCATCTACAGGCAGCCCACACTCGAGTAGCTTGATCCCAGAGATGAAGCCAACAGCCACGATCAGCCCCTCGAGAAGATCGTATTTGTACCCCTTAGAGAGGATGATCCCACAAGAGTCCTCCAAATAGGGAGTGCTCTAGAAGAGGGGGCTAGGCGGGAGCTGGTCGGCTTCTTAAGATGCAATGCAGACATCTTTGCTTGGTCGGCATCGGACATGCCGAGCATTATGGCAGATATCATCACCCATCAGCTCATGGTGGATCCTACCTATAGGCCCGTCCAACAAAAGAAGAGGAGCTTCGCTGCCGAAAGGCAGAGGGCCATTAAAGAGGAAGTGAAGAAGCTCTTCGATACTGGCTTCATCAGGGAGTCTCATTACTCGGAGTGGCTGGTCAATGTCGTCATGGTAAAGAAGGCTAGTGGGAAGTGGAGGATCTGTGTGGATTACATAGACCTCAACAAGGCATGCCAGAAGGATAGTTTCTCCTTGCCAAAAATTGATCAACTGGTAGATGCGACAGCCAGTCACAAACTCTTGAGCCCCATGGATGCTTTCTCCAGGTATAACCAAATCAGGATGCATCCCAAAGATAAGGAGAAGACGGCCTTTGTCACGGACAGGGGCCTGTATTACTATAAGATTATGCCTTTTGGTCTAAAGAATGCGGGCGCCACCTTCCAAAGGCTGATCAACCGAGTCTTTAAAGCTCAGCTTGGAAGGAACATGGAGGCGTACATCAATGATATGATTGTCAAAAGCCTCCATAAGGCCGACCACATCAGGGACCTGCAAGAGTCCTTCGATGCGTTGACGCGCCACAGGATGAAGCTAAACCCCGCCAAGTGTATCTTCGGGGTGACCTTCGGGAAATTTCTCGGCTTCTTGGTTACTCAAAGAGGTATTGAGGTCAACCCCAAAAAAATCAAAGCCATCATCGACAGGACTTCAGCCGCTTCATCTCTCGGTCGGCCGAGAGATCCCTCCCATTCTTCAAGACCTTGCACCGATTGGACCGCTTCCAATGGACTGATGCATGCCGGTCGGCCTTTAAAGCCTTGAAGGAATACTTGAGGAATCATCCGCTCTTGTTGGCCAAACCAACGGAGGGGGAAGTGCTATATTTGTACCTGTCGGCCTCTAGCGAGGCCGTCAGCGCTGTCCTCATGCGGGTGGGGGAAGACGGCCAGCAGAAACCTGTCTACTACATCAGCAAGGTCCTCCATGATGCCGAGGTAAGGTATCCTAAGGTGCAAAAGCTGGTCTACTCATTGGTTATAGCGGCAAAGCACCTCCGGCCCTACTTCCAGGCACATCCAATCGTCGTACTGATGGACCAGCCCCTCAGGGCGATCCTCTAAAGCCCTGACATCTCCGGATGGCTCGCCAAATGGGTTGTTAGGCTGGGAAAGTTTCACATCTCCTTCCAGCCATGATCGTCATTAAAAGCCTGAGTAATAGCTGATTTCATTGTGGAATGCACCTGGGGGACGGAGACAACCCCGATAATGGCTGAGACGCCTGTGGCTGACCCCACGGGAGAAGCCGAGCCCGTTTAGACCCTGCATGTTGATGGAGCTTCCAATCTCTCGGGGTGCGGGGCAGGCTTGATCCTAGCTGACCCTGATAGGCAATGTTTGGAGTACGCCCTACATTTTGCATTCTATGTATCGAACAACCAGGCGGAGTATGAAGCTCTGCTTGCAGGGCTGAAGATAGCGAATGAATTGGGCATTGGTAGGGTCTGTGCCTTCTCCGACTCCCAGGTGGTAGTCAATCAGGTGAAGGGCGAATTTGAAGCGAGGGATCCTTCCTCAGTCAAGTACTTGGACAAGGTACGGGACTTGGTATCACAACTTAGATTTTATGAGATCCTTCATATACCTCGGCAACAAAACTCCCGGGCGGATGCCTTGTTACGGCTGGCCATCGCCGCTGTCGGTACCTCCGACTGGACCTTCATGGAATATCTGCAGCACCCGAGCATTGCCAAAGAGCCGACGGAGATCCACTAGGTTGAGCAAGAAGCCTCATGGATGGACCCGATCCGTGCATTCCTGGTGCGAGGGACCCTTCCGGATGACCCGGCGGAAGCCAGGCATGTCCGCTCAATGGCCTCTAGATACATCATCCTCGATGGGGTCCTCTACAAGCATTCATTCTCACAACCATTGCTGAAATGCTTGGGGCCAACCGATGCGGACTACTCACTATGGGAGGTGCACGAGGGCATCTGTGGTGATCATCTTGGAGGGATGTCCCTAGCTTACAAAATCATCCAACAGGGGTATTATTGGCCTACAATCCAGAAGGACACATTAGACTTCGTACGAAAGTGCGATGCGTGCCAGAGGTACTCCGGCATCCAAAGGAGGCCCGCCAGCCAGCTGGTCCCACTCACGGTGCTTGGCCATTTGCACAGTGGGTATGGACATCCTGGGACCTTTTCCCCTAGCCTCCGGTCAGCAAAAGTTCCTCCTCGTGGCCATTGATTACTCCACTAAGTGGATAGAGGCAGAAGTATTGGCGCAGATAATAGAGGCCAAAGTAGAAAACTTTGTCCAGAATTGCATTATCTTCTAGTTCGGCATTCCGAAGACGATCATCACCGATAATGGAAGACAGTTTGACAACTCTCAGTTCCAGGATTTTTGTCAACAATACCACATCGCCCACCAGCTTACATCGGTCACTCACCCTTAATCTAATGGAGAGGCTGAGGTCACTAATAGGACAATCCTGTATGGGTTAAAGACTCGGCTGAATGAAGCCAAGGGGCTCTGGGCAGAAGAACTTCATTCAGTGCTTTGGGCGTATCAAACAACCGCCCAGACGGCGATGGGGGAAACCCTGTTCAACCTAACCTATGGGAGTGAGGCGGTCATCCCTGTGGAAGTCTCTTTACAGTCCCTGCGGATTGACCGGTTCACTGAGCCGGCCAACTTGGAGCAACGGAGGGTTGACCTGGATCTGCTGGATGAAACCTGGTTCCAAACGAGTATGAAGATGGCGACCTACCATCAAAAGATGGCCAGATATTACAATTCATGGATTAAGATGTGGACTTTCCAAGTTGGAGATCTGGTCCTACGGAAGGCGGAGGTTTCGAAGCCAACCGAATAGGGGAAGCTCTCCCCAATTGAGAAGGCCCTTATCGGGTTACTGAAGTAATTCAAGCTGGTACCTACCGACTCGCACACTTGGACGGACGGTAGATAGCACGCCCGTGGAATGTAGACAACCTTCGCAAGTACTATCAATAAAGTCTACAACTTCTTCAACTTCTTCCAGCCTACTCCGAAAGTCCGACTCCGGTCAGCAAAGGCTCTATGGTAGCCCACTCCGAAAGTCCGACCCCGATCGGCAAAGGCTCTAGGGCAGCCCACTCCGAAAGTCTGACTCGGATTGGCAGAGGCTCTAGGGCAGCCCACTCCGGAAGTCCGACCCCGATCAGCAGAGGCTCTAGGGCAACCCACTCCGAAAGTCTGACTCCGGTCGGCAGAGGCTCTAGGACAGCCCACTCCGAAAGTCCGATCCCGGTCGATAGAGTATCTAGGGTAGCCCATTCTGAAAGTCCGACTCCGATCGGTAGAGGCTCTAGGGTAGCCCACTCCGAAAGTCCGACCCCGGTCAGCAGAGGCTCTAGGGCATCCCACTATGAAAGTCGGACTCTGGTCAGCAAAGGCTCTAGGGTAGCCCACTACGAAAGTCCGACCTTGGTCGGCAGAGGCTCTAGGGCAGCCTACTCCGAAAGTCCGACCCCGGTCAACAGAGGCTCTAGGGCAGCCCACTCCAAAAGTCTGACCCCGGTCGGTAGAGGCTCTAGGGCAGCCCACTCTGAAAGTCCGATCCCGGTCAGCAGAGGCTTTAGGGTAGCCCACTCCAAAAGTCTGACTTCGGTCGGTAGAGGCTCTAGGGCAGCCCACTCCAAAAGTCCGACCCCAGTCGGCAGAGGCTTTAGGGCAGCGCACTCCAAAAGTCTGACTCCGGTAGGCAGAGGTTCTAGGGCAGCCCACTCTGAAAGTCCGACTCCGGGTCGGCAGAGGCTCTAGGGCAGCCCACTCCAAAAGTCCGACTTCGGGTCGGCAGAGGCTCTAGGGCAGCCCACTTCGAAAGTCCGACCCCGGTCGGCAGAGGCTCTAGGGAAGCCCACTCCGAAAGTCCGATCCTGATCGGCAGAGATTCTAGGGCAGCCCACTCCGAGAGTCCGACCCCGGTCAGCGGTCATCCTAAAACAACCCCCGTGGGGCCGTGGGGGAGACAGCCACAACATGGGCTGACTCACGGATGGGGACCAAAAGCAGGTGTTCAAATACCTAGCTCGAATTAAGCTTTTGTTCTCAACTACTCTACCGGCTTCTGGCCCAGGTGAGCTGACCGGAGCTCAAGTTATGTTAACGCCTATCGGCCTTTCGAAGGAGCTCGTGACCCCGCAATACCATGGAGCCGACCGGGGGTACTTAGAAAAATTTCAGAAGAAAGGTACTTGTTTCACGCCCAAATACATTGAAAAATTTCAGAATAAAGGTCTTCTCATTCATTTCAAAAGAGGGTGCTTACAAAAGGTGGGTCGGGCCTTTACACTCCTTAGGCCCGACCCACGGAAGATGCCTCAGGGTCCACAACCCTGGCCCCATAGGCTACAACTGGGGGATTGGCTGGATCTGTAGCAGCTGGAGATTCCACTAAGGAGGCCATTGCTTCTGTGTCGACTGGTGTTGGGTTTTTGGCCCTAGCCACCCCTGTCTCACCTTCCACTGGAGGCTCCGCCTGGGGTTCCTCTCCCTCTGTCGGGTCCTACAACTTGGCGCCTGACAGGACCAGCCCTGGGAAGAGCGAGGCCACCTTCTTCAGGCAGTCGTCGTAGCCTTCCCTATAGAAGTCAGACGCCGCCTCCTCCACGTCCTCAATGAAGCCATCGGAGGCTTTGTATGCCACCACAGCTTCCTGGGCTTGCCTCGTGGCCAGTTCCTTGGCTCCCTCAAGCTGAGTCGCAAACCATGCCGCCGCCGCCCGTTCAGCCTGGGCACTCTAGTCGGCCTCCATGGACTGCTTCTCTTCCTCTCCCAACTGGTGGGCGAGTGAGTCAATCTTCGCCTTCCTCTTCTTCAACCTGGCCTCACGGTCGGCCAGCCGGCTCTCGGCCTCTCTCAAAGCTGCTCTCGCCGACTCTATCTTCACTTGGGCTGCCGCCAGGCTTTCTTCAAAAGATCTCAGGGATGCCGTTGTGGCCACCTGGGCCGCCTCCAGCTCCTGAACTCTCTTCGCAGAATCTTGGCAGCATGCACCACCCGGCAGATGCCGTCGTCCATTAGGAAAATTTCATGGAGGAGCTGCAAACATAAGGCCAGATCAGTACAATGCCTAAAGAAAGAAAAACAAAGGAGTAAAGAGACAAGTTAAAGTCCCTACCCTCATGAATTCGCGATAATACTCCACAGCTACGTCGATCAGATTTCTTTGGATCGACACCTCCCAATCGGCATCTGTCATGGCCCCCCTCAGCAGGCTCCGTGCCCTCCTAGGGTGGTCAAGTGCACGCCAGTGCTGGAATTCTTCCTGGCGGATTTCTTCGTCCGACTGTTCGGCCTCGCTGTCGGCTACCCCCTCACGGCCGTCCTCTTACCCTTGGCAGTCAAGGGGACTACCTCCTCTGGACTGCCGGGTGTAGGGGTTGACGCCGCAGCTGTGTCGGACATCCCCGGTCGCTCCTACTCCGATCGGATGGCTGCCCCCCCTGGTGGAGCCGGCGCCCCTGCCTTTTTCCTTGCCATGTGCTCGGTGAGGGGGACGCCATCTTCATCCGACTCGACCTCGACGATGGGGATGGGTCACTCCTCCTCCCGTCTCTTCTTTTGTCGTTCGGCGGTCGGCGTGGGGGTCAATTCTGGGATGGCCCACTTCCGCACCGCCCGTCAGATGACTTTGGATTTGTCAATCCTCTGCATCCTTCCTCCTGTCGCAAGAAATTCAGAGTTAGTGAGAGAGAAGGAGAAAGAGCTAAGGATCTATAAGAGAGGAGGCCGGCCCTTGCCTAGTACTCCTTGGGGGCTGATCCCCGCCTGGTGAAGGTTTTACTTCCCCAACATCTCAAATGCCACTGTCAGGCTGGCTCTATTGATCTCATTGAATGTCCTGGTCGGCCACCGAAACCAACCTCCCCTCGCGGACTCTCGACCGTGGCTCTCTCCACAACGGCTCAAACCCCCAAGGTTCGAGATTGCTGACAAAGAAGAACCGGGCCTTCCACTCGTGGACAGCCGACGGGAGGCACTTTAGGATTTTTCGGCCTTGAAGGTGGACGAACAAAACCCATTCCTGACTCCTAAAGTCCCTCTTCAGGTAGAAAAAATTATCGAAGAGGGACAGACTGGGTTCGGACCTAGCCTTATGGCATAGCACAATGAAGCAGCATATTGCCCGAATGCTGTTCGGGGTCAGCTACACCGGGGTTATCCTGTAAAAGTTGAAAATCTCTACGAACAGAGGGTGGAGGGGAAATCTCAATCCAGCCTTAAGGTGTGATTCGTACATTGGGAGAGTCCCTGGTCCTAATGGGTTGTTTGCTCTCCCCTCTCGGCCCGGGAGCGTAAGATGCAAGGTGGAGGGAATGCCGTACGCCACCCTAAGTTTCTTGACCCGTTCCCGGGTCATGGTCTAGGGTATCTCACTTGGCCCAGGGTCCATAGGCCTACGAGTCGGACCCCCACTACCAGACACCATTAGGGCTAAAAAGGAAGAAGAAAGGCTGGGACTAACCTGGGACTGGACTCCTAGAAGCAGGGGTTTGCGGAAGAAGGAGGGGACTCTATCTCGCGGAGCACGGGTGCATCGGGAAAAATCTTCTCGTGTTGTCTCCCCCTCCTTTTATAGGCCCCTGAGGGAAGGGGCAAGAAGGAAGGAGGGGCGGCAGCTGCCCGTCCTGTGAGCATCCCAGCTGTCCCATCAGGAGACGCAACCGCCCGCATTTCAGAGTTTGAAGCGTCCGGAGCATCCCGTCGTACGGATGGCGATCCGCGTGAGTGTGGATCAACAGTGCAAGACCAGCCTGGGGGGCGATGTTGACCGACCAGATGCCACCACGTGGCACGGCGCTCTACTCCACCCCGGCTCGACGCAGGACAACCTGGCCTTCATTATAGCGCTTGATTCACATTAACTGCCCTGCCTGCACTCCAATGAGTGGCTGACAGCTATCCAAAGAGCCGTTCAAGGGGGGATTTGAAGCGACCCGATGTCTTGACCCGGGATCCACCGCAGGTGCACGCAATCATGCTCTTGCCCTTTGAAGCCAAATGACCCCTCAAGGCCCAGGAGTAGGGGGCAACTGTTGTGCCCATCCGGCCAGCCTTGGGTCGGACTGGCTCTAGGCGTTTGGTCGGCCGACCCTCGCAGGAGGATCCAGGAGGCCATAAGAAGAGAAGTCCTGCCCCCCGGTTCTTGAAGAAGCCCCCGTGGCCCCTTTCCCAAAGGGCTGACCTGGAGAATCTCGAGGGTCGACGGGCGCCTCCTCGCGCATGCGTTGGCTTCTTTGAGGCCCTGACAGATGCCACGGTCGGTCGGATGACTCCCCTCGGCCGAGGCTGATCTACCATTGAAGGGGCCGCCCGAAGGTTCCAGGAACCTCTCTCCCTGACAAGTTCTGACATTCTGTTATAACGGACTCCACCGCATAGCCACGACTCTTGCCGCCAGGCCATTATTCTGATGCTCCTGCCACGCCGCCAGCCCACTACCTCGCTACCATGCCGATTCTCCTGGGGGCAAATCCGAGTTTTCCTCGCTTATCCCCCAACAGAATTTGGCAGCACTCAATGCCTATAAAAGACGCCCGGGGGATCTCCGCAAGGGAGGTGACTCTTTTCTTCCACACCATGAACTTCTTTCCCTTAGTTCTTTCTATTCTGTTGCTCTGATTCTTCCTTTAACTTAAGCATCGGAGTGTTCCCCGCCGGAGCCCTTCCGGGGTCTAGGGACTTTCTGCAGGTCGACTGGTCGAGGAGCTCTCCATCGTACCCACCGAACCCGGTCTAGGAGGACGAGCGGCAACAATAAGGATCACCAATATTTATGGCTCTCTCTCTCTCTCTCAAGAAAAAGAATAGAACCATCGTATAGACATCACATAAAGTTTTGCACGAAAAAGTCTGAAACATACGAGAAAAAATAAATAAAATTGATAACGAAGATGACTCCCTTGCTCCTTCTATCTATTGTTTGGCATACATATATCTAAAAGGATGACGACTACAATGGAGGACTGGCCAATATCTGTCAAGACTGATATAGCTTAACCTTGTGAAATGTGGTGGTCAGTAAACAAGATTGACAACCTAATAAAGGATCTTAAATTAATTTGATCAGAGAATCCCCAGCAACCATTGTAATGTTTCTTCAATCCAAAAGTGTTCATTTCCATCAAAACTATATACAAAGACTGCAGATTTGTTGCCAGCAATTAAAAAGAGAAGGCAGAGAAGACAAGCAGAATACCGAGGCGGTAGAGGAGAAGAATATGATGGTCTATGAGAAGCACCTTTGGACTTGAGAACAAAGAGAGCTCCAGCATCAAGCTTTTGGATTCCCGTTTCCAGAGAGTTTCTAGCATTATTTATATCAGCACGGTGATTGATGCGATCGTTCTCCATCATCTCTCCTGAACCCATACGATTGGGATCTCTCTCTCCGTGGATAACAGAGGAGGATCAGATTGTGGAATCTCAACCAGAGGAGTTAGGCGCAAAAAGAAGGACGGATCCTTTCAGTCTATCGGAACTTGCATGCCTGTCTGGAAGAAATAAAATAATGGAGTTTAAAGTTTTCATTCCCACATGGAGTCTCCTTATGGCAGCATTAAAAAAATAAAAACTCATGACTCGCGAGCCTTGAAAAGTCTCCGCCAAACCGTCATTGCAGCGGAAAAGAAGTAAACAAAAGCCTCACGCAAGGTCGCTGTTGGGCGTTTTATCGTTATCTTATTGTGTCGTGATTGTTTGATAATCTAGTGGAGAACGTCAACCTCATGTCCCTGATATTATTTTTTTTTATCTTGTCAGTGTTACCGGATACTACACATAAATATTAATATTAGTATCGTTGACGCGGAACCTTCACCGATCAAGCGGCATCATTGAATTGTCGGTTCACTTTCCTGCATACCTGCAAAGTAGGTTCCTAATCAGATTTTTTTTGATGGAAACATTCCGATGCCTAAGAGAAAGATTTCAGCCACAGAATGGAGAGTTTTCTGAGAAGGAGAAAAGATGGTAAAAGTATTTTCTTTTCCAGGCTTGCATAGCGTATGTTGAGTGTCCCCTCTTACCAGTATTTATAGTTGCCATGCCAGTGAGTAATTAGGCTCATCCACCTATGATTATAATGGGATTGATTAACTTTAGCCCGTGTATAACTATAAGTAGTTGTCAATTGATTCTGACCAGTCTGGAATCGTTGGTATTGGAGTTAGTGGCTACGTGGCTATCCCGATATGGTTGCGATTGGAGGTAGTGGCCATGCGGTCGATCGTAACCACTATATCCACGTTCAAAGATTTGAGATCTACCGGAGATTCGCTTTTAGACCTCTTCTTCAGAGGGGACCGGCATTGAATTGGCGATATGTCTTCAGTTTGTCCTCTCTGGGACAAGCCGAAGACACCTCTGTCATTTGCAGTGAAGTCTTTCCCTTCGGAATGAATTGTGGAGTGAAGCTGGTATCGTCTTCAGACCAGTCTTATTCGGATCGGCCTTCTTCGGTCGATGTGCAGGAGACTAGTCAATGGTTGGTCGTGGTAGAACTCTTCGAGACTAACATCTTCGGCCAAGGCCGAAGACTGACCCTACGATGTGACGAACGCAGGGTAGTCGCTTTGTCTACCCACGTAGTTTCCTACGGGTGCTTCGGTTTATATGTCTAATTCAGAAGGAACTTGGCGAGCGGTTGAACCGGTAATTGGCCTATGGTGAATCAACATGTTGCCCAGGTAGCTTTCCCAAGAGGGGGGTGAATTGGAAATTTAAAAAATTAAAGCAACTAAGTACTCTTTGAAAACTACTTTAAAGTGTTAAGTGCTGTGGTATAGATAAATGAAAGCAGAAGTGAAAGTAGATAGTAAAGCACAACACAAACACAGAAATTATAGTGGTTTGGAGCAACCAGCTCCTATGTCCACTACCCAAGATTATCACTTGGGATTTCCATTATATCTCCCACCGGAATACAGTCGGATTGTTTTAATAGGCTCAGAATCCAAACCTAACTCCCTTTGAATTTTAAACTGGACTCACCAAAGAAACCCAATACTTGGTTTTAAACAGGATCACCAAGAACCCAACATGGTTTTACCAGGATCACCAAGAACCTTTACAGTTAGTTTTCAACGGGATCACTAATAACCCACTTGGTTTTTAGACCGGGCTCACTAACAACCTAAATAATTCAAAAAGAATTGTAAAGAGAAAGTAACAGAATGACAAACAAATTTGTTTACCAGGATCACCAAGAACCTTTACAGTTAGTTTTCAACTGGATCACTAATAACCTACTTGATTTTTAGATCGGGCTCACTAACAACCTAAACAATTCAAAAAGAATTGTAAAGAGAAAGTAACAGAATGACAAACAATTTTTATTTGATGGTTGCCGATGCAGCTCGAGAGAAGCTTTTTTAATTTCACTTCAATGCACTTCAATGGCTTCTTCAGTTTCCTCAATAATTGCTTTAAGCTTCAGATGTGAGTTGGTGAAGACTTGAAGACTATCTTTAATGCTCTTGCAGTGCTCTCTAGCTCACAAGCTCAAGTAAGCATTAATCATTCATTAACCTTCTCAAAAGTTGTCCCAATCCCTCTTTTATAGAGTCATGTACTCTTCTCAGATGATTTTAGTCATTGTAGACCGTTGGGATGTGACACTTGACTGTTGGAGCACTTTTTGTATTCAAATTCCAAGTTATAGAGCTAGCCATTATAGGCCTGAAATCGACCTTCGAGTCGGCTTGGATCCACAGAGTAGTTCTGGTCCAGTCGGCTCCCTTCATTCAAGTCAGCTAGGTTTTCTAGTAGCTTGATTCCTTACTCTAGAAGAGTCGGCTCGCCTTACTTCGAGTTGGCTCGGATTCACAAACATTCAGAAATCCAGTCTAGAAGAGTCGGCTCTTTCTCATTAGAGTTGGCTCGGTTGGTTGTTCACTCCGAACTCTTCTTTCTAGATTGTAGAGGAGTCGGCTCGAATCTCTGAAGAGTCGGCTCGAATGTCTGATAGAATAATCACTACAAGAAAAACCAGTTTTAGCAATCAATTTTTCAGTTAATAATAATTGAAAATCGGTTGCAAATTTAATTTGCAACCAATTTTGCAACCGAAATTAGTCGGTTGCAAAAATATAGGTTGCCAAAATTTGTGACCGATTTTTTTCGGTTGCAAGATTTAGCAACCAATTTAGCAACCGATTTTTATTTATTTTTGATTTTTTTTTAAAAAAAATCATTTGCAAAATTAGTTGGTAAGAAATAAATTTATTTTTAAATTTTTTTAAAAAAATTGAAAAAAAAATAAAAAATCGATTGCAAAAAAATTAATTTCCGAAAAAAAATTGGTTACAAAATCGGTTGCAAAAATAATAAAATTATGGAAAAAAAAAATTGGTTGCAAAATCGGTTGCAAAAAAATAATTTCTGAAAAAAAATAAAAAATCAGTTGCAAAATCGGTTACAAAAAATTAATTTTAGAAAAAAAAATAAAAAGTCGGTTGCAAAAAAAATAATTTTTGAAAAAAAAATAAAAATCGGTTACAAAAATGGTTGCAAAAAAATTAATTTATGAAAAAGAAAAATAAAAAATTAGTTATAAAATCGGTTGCAAAAAAATTAATTTTTTTTTAAAAAAAATTAAAAATCGGTTGCAAAATCGGTTTCAAAAAAATAAAATTCTAAAAAAAATTAAAATCGGTTGCAAAATCGATTGTAAAAAAATAAAATCTGAAAAAAAAATAAAAAATCGGTTGCAAAATTGGTTGCAAAAAAATTAAATTTTGAAAAAAAATTAAAATTGATTTCAAAATTGGTTGCAAAAAAATAAAAATCTAAAAAAAATAAAAAATTTGTTGCAAAATCGATTGCAAAAATATAAAATTCTAAAAAAAATTAAAATTGGTTGCAAAATTAGTTGCAAAAAAATAAAAATCTAAAAAAAAAAATAAAATTCGTTGCAAAATCGGTTGCTAAAATTGAATAATTAAAAAATAAATTATGTAAAACTAAATTTTTGTTTTGAATTTTATAAATTTACCACAGACAGCTGAACTTATAAAGCATCCATTAGGCACAATGCCAATGTATAAAGCATCCAATAGGAACAAGAGATAAGACTTGGCCATATAAAGCAACCATTTTGCAAAGGCCATATTAGGCAGCCAATTTTGCACACATAAAATTGGTAGTACTTTGCTAAAAATGTATTGATGATTACCAATACATAGAACTGAGTATTAAGCCAGTTTCATATTAAGTTCCAATGAAAAAAGCAACAATACCATCAACACAAAAAAATTTCACATACCAAAAGAAATTGTTGACATTTCCTTCCAAAATATATGATTACCTAATGCTGGGAGACAACTAGAAATAGAATGGAATGCAAAGATATATAAAAACAATATCATTGTGGGATTCCAAAATGAGGCACGTACCGCATAACAATTAAGAATTCTGACTCCCACCAAACTTTAAAACACTCGAGGAAGCAATTTGCCGAGCAACCGACAAATCAACCATCAAGAATCAGAATACATGAATGATACCTGAAATATCATATACCCCTCCCAAATATAACTAGAAATTGAACATGTTTATTGCAGTATCATATACCCCTCCCAAATATAGCCACTACTATAAGTGCATGAAATAAGATAAATATTGGAAAATAAAGTTACCTGCTTCCGCATTTGCACAACACCGTGTTTCTTCTCATTCAACAATCGCAACTTCTTCTCCACTTCCATTTTCCACATATTGTAACTCGTATATCATTAGAAAGTACAAGAATACCATATTTACAAATGGGTTTAAGTGGAATTGAATACTGTGTTCAAATGAAGCTAAAACAGCCATAAAATACTGTAAGTCATAACTTCAACACTGTAATTAATCGTCAAATATAATGAAAAACAAGAAGATTCAAAGGCTAAAGATTGCCTATTTTTATACATTGAGAAGGGTCTAAGGTAGCAAATGGTTGCTTGCAATAATAGCAAGCCATCCAAATTTGCAACACCATTTAGTCCATGCAAAATGGTCCGATCCAGTATACACTTTCAACATTTGAAGCATCATGAAGATACCAAGGCAACTCATCACAGCCTCTAACCGCAAATAACAAGAGGAGGCAATCTACCAAGAAGTATAATAAAACAACAAACAGAAAACAAAACTGTTAAACAATAACATTCAGAGGCTCAGGATTACCTATTTTTATACATTGAGAAGGGTCTAAGGCAGCAAATGGTTGCTTGCAATAATAGCAAGCCATCCAAATTTCAACACCATTTAGATCCATGCAAAATGGTCTGATCCATCAGTGGTCTGTGAGCCTCGTGCATCGTGAGAACTGCTAGGCTCAGGATTTACTGGCACTGCATGAGGAAATGATGAACGAACAGTGCTAGTGGATGAATGAGAAGATGATGAATGAATAGTGGCTGATCCTAACTGAAGAGATGATGAATGGATTGTAGGAGATGTTGCATAAGTAGGGGGTGGTATATTATACATGATAGGGCCTGGAGCATGTATAGGAGGTCCTGAGTATAATGGAGGTGAAAACATGGCTCCTAGTGAACATAGCACAGTAGTAGTATGTGGGGGACTAATCACTGGAGGCATAGGAATAGTAAAAAATGCAGGTGCGATAGTGGATGATAACGATGGGATAGTAATGGAAAGATGATGCCTCCTACCACGACCCCTACCAAATGATGCAGAAGTGTTTCCGGATTGATCTGCCATCTACAAACAAACATAAAGAATTTAAGTCAACTTCATGAATAATATGATAAAACAGTTAAATAAAAATCGTACATACAGAATTAGGGGTTTGCTTATACGATTACTATTTATCATCAGAAGAACTTTCATATTGGTCATGCTCGGTGCCATCCTCTTTGCTAGAATCAAAATCGTCATACTTTCCTTCATCTTCATCATCTATGTTCAAATTTGTATCGACGATTCTATCAACTTCCTCAAAAATATAATCGTTGTCGACCAAATTTTCAACTGTATTATCATGCGGTACACTATTCATATGAGATATTGTATCCTTTTGGTAAGCAATCTCAATTGTATATCGATCATCCACATTACATCTTGGTCTAGTCATAATTACAACCCACCAATGTTGCTTGTCCCTTAACTTTTCAGGATATGGTAGATAGTATATCCAAATCACTTTTTGTGCAACTATAAAGGGATCGTATCTTGAATACCTTCTATTGTGCTGGATCTCAACGATCCCGTAATCCTTAAGCACTTTCATGCCACGATTCAATACCGTATCAAACCATTCATAATTAAATAACACTACCTGTTTCATTTGGTGACCAGGATATTCTAATTGAATTATTTCCTTAATTATGCCGTAGTAATAATTATGGTCTGTAGCTTATTCTGAATCTTTGACGCACACTCCACTATTAATTATTTTTTTATAGCAACTCCATTCATCTGTGTGAAACTTATAATGGTTGACAAAATATATTTGCCATGTAAGAACCTTTCTTTTTGGACCCTATGCCAAATCATGGAAATATTGATTATTTACTTGACTCTATGGATTATGAACCTACACATGATATAACGAAAAAGCATGAATGCCAATAAGCATTGATATAACATAATTCGATAGATATACATGACATTTCAAGAAAAGCACTTACAAAAGACTTAAACCAATACGGAAAGTCGGATGCAATCCTAGAATCAATTTCTATGGTGCTTATATTTGGTGTCGAAAGTCATAATTGCTCGCTAAAAATTCTGAAACCAAGATTTTTTCAGAGTTAGTATTTCAATAATCGATATAGGGTTTGAATAATTATGCATCAACGATTATTTAAGCTTACTTGATAAATGGTTGAACCTCTTCACAGTGGAGCAATATATGTAAATGAGCAGCAGCTAATTCCCTGTCATTCAGATATCGACTTTGACATCTATAGAAGATCGGCCAGGTTTATTAAATATTGACAGAGTAAGTTTACATGTCATATCCTGACCCACAACATTATTTCTTCCAATTCTATTTCTTGATGACTGCACATGTGGTTTAAAATAATATGAACAAAAAGAAGTTGTCTCTTGATAAAAATATGCCTCACATATGGATCCTTCAACACGAGCTTTGTTCTTGATCATTCATTTTATTTTGTTAAGGAACCTACATCATTCAAGCATTAAAATCTGGTACACGTTACGTACATGATATATATTTGTTATAGAAGAATAGGTTTGTTGAATTGAACTTAGTAATATTTACCTCTTAAATGGATACATCCAACGATATTGAACTGGACCACCAACTATTGCTTCATATGGTAAATGAAAGGTAAGTGCTCCATTGAGTCAGAAAAACCAGGTGGAAAAATCTGTTCTAATTTGCATATAATCAAAGTAATATTCTGTTCCATTTGCAACAAGTTATCGATCCATAACATTGTTGAGCACAAATCCTTAAAAAACCTACTTAGCTCCGCTATAGGCTTCCATACATGATTTGGTAAAGCAATAAATGCAACTGGCAACAAACGCTCAAACAAGACATGACTGTCATGACTTTTTATTCTAATTAATTTTCCCTCATTCATATTACCACATCTGCTTAAGTTAGATGCATAACTGTCAGGCATTTTTAATTCCTTCATCCATTTAAATATACCTCTTCTCTGCTCTAGGTTTAAAGAATATGTTGCTTTGGTTTCAATAAATTTTCGTTAGCCAACTCTTGCAACTCAAGTTCCTTATGCTTGTAGTATTCCTTTAGATCCATTCATGCTTTGATGTTGTCTTTGGTTTTGCCTTTGATATCCATTACAGTGTTAAAAGTATTATCAAATATATTTTTTTCAATGTGCATCACATCCAGATTGTGTCCGATCAAATTAGTTTTCCAATATGGTAAATTTCAAAATATGCTCTGTTTTAACCAATTATGTGTAACCCCATATCCTTCAACTCTGCATGAACCCTGCTCGATTACATTTGGAATAGAAGATACAGCTTCCCATATTTCTTCTCCAGTCAACCTTCATGGAGGTTGATCTTTTTCAATCTGATTTTTGTAGAATGCATCCTTATTTCTTATTAGTACATGATCAATAGGCAGAAACTATCGATGGCAATCAAACCAAGAATTCTTTCAACCATGTTTCAAAGTGAATGCCTTTGATCGGTCCATACAATATGGACACGCCAATTTTTCAACTGTACTCCATCTGGACAGCATTCCATATGCAGGAAAGTCATTGATGGTACACATCAATGCAGCCCTCATCATAAAATTTTGCTTTCTTGCAATATTATATGTTAGGACACCCTCCTCCCACAAATATTTCAACTCATCTATCAAAGGCTATAGATACACATCTATCCTGCTCTTTGGACTATGTGGACCCAGAATAATTATTGTCAAGAACATATAAGGAATGGTCATGCACAATTCAGGTGGCAGATTATAGGGAGTAACAATTACTGGCCAGCAAGAATATGGGGCTGATGACTGACTGTAAGGGTAAAACCATCAGCACATAGCTCTAGCCTGACATTGCATGGTTTAGCTACAAAATCAGGATAGTGTCGGTTAAAATATTTCCAAGCTTCTCCATCTGATGGATGACACAATATCCCTGGCTCATGCCTGTTCTCATAATGCCATGTCATATGTGGTGCAGAACTCATTGAAGCATACAATCTTTTTAATCTAGGAATTAGAGGTAAATAATGCATTCTTTTCATCGGCACCTCTTTATGTTTACTGTCTGCATGAGACCGAGGTTTATATCTACCAGCCTCGCAAAATTTGCATTGCTTATCTTCAGATTGTTCACCATAATATAGCATGCAACCATTAATACAACAATCTATCTTCTCAGTAATAAGCCCAGGTTTGGATACCAATTTTTTTGTCCTATAAAAATCCTGAGGTATGGTATTATCGGCTGGAAGTGTCTCTTTCATAAGACCCGCTATTTGATCAAAAGATCGTTGTGAAATATTACCTTCAGATTTGATTCTAAGCAACCGTACATCTACTAATAACTCAAAATGATCTGTACATCCCGGCCATAATGGTTTTTGGACTGAATGCAACAAGTCATAAAATTTTTTATCATACAAATTCGGTATCTTTTCTTCATTAGACGAATGGTCAGGTACGTACTCTGTTCCAAATGTATCGAATATCATGCATCGATATGTATTATGTGGATCATTATCCATTGATGCAAAAGCAGGATCATTTGCATGCAAATCAGGTACCCCACCCACACGAGGATCACTCTCTCCATGAGATGTCCAATACCAGTAATTTGGTACAAATCCTGTTTTGTAAAGATGAAGCTTCACTTCATCGGTAGTTAGGTACCTTAGTTTTTATACTTGCAACAAGGGTATCTAAATTTTCCTTCACTTTGAAAGTTAGGTTGCTGGCACGCAAAGAGTACAAAATCTTCCACGCCTTTTAAAAATTCTTCGGTATATCCCTTTCGACCCAGTAAAAGTCTATTATACATCCAACTATGAAGTTGAAAGATATTTATATTCTGTACCATATCAAAACATGATGATACAAAAATTATCTTTTCTTGTAAATATTAATACCAATTATAATGTAAAAAATTAAATGAGGCTGGACTAAGCATTGTTAAAGGAGATGGTTGCATCAAAAATAAGATGATACAATGGTAGAATGTCCATATAACATAGGTAATTGGTTTCAATAAAACTAGAGATAAGACACTGTCCATGGAAGTTGGTATTATTTGAAAGCAAGTTCCTCTAAGGTCCCCTACGATTATCTTTCATGAGTTAAACCTATCATTAACCACATTGGAATAGTTCAACAGTAGCAAAAAGTTGAAAACATTAAAATCATCTGAATGTGGAACAATAAGTTGCAATAAATATACTAGTATAAAAGGACTAGTGAATTGCATCCAAATACTAAAAATCCTATATGCCATGGATATACAGATTAACCAATGCATGAGAAAAAAGGACATGCTATAATTATGCATACATTACTGTAGAATTGTTAACAACCAATGATTTGATATAGCAGAGAAAAATGAAGGCTAAGACATTAACATATAAAGTGTAAAGTGTAACACATGCAAGTTTTTAATCAGACCAAATCTGATCATGAACAAATGAACCTTAAAAACTAAGCTCCTAGGTGAAAACAAGATACTGGAAAGAATTTTCTAATAAGCATCACACAAAGATACTGGAAACCATGTATAGATTTTTAGAGCAGATTTGAATACTTGGTCTCTAGATGCTTCCTCCATCCACTGGTTCTGATATTTCTAAAGTGCGATTGCAAGAATTCTTCAAAGTTCAAGAGACATATCAATAGGAAATAAATTTTGGATATCTTCACCTATGGCTCATAGGCTCATTTACCTAAAATAACAACCTAGCCTGAGTCAAACAAAAACTTAGCACCAAAACATGCACCATGACCCATTCAGTATATACCTTTTCAAGTTAACAAGTATTTAAGCTGCCAACTGGAAAACAAAATCAGAGTAATCCATAATTCAAAAATAAAAATAGATGCATGAAATCAAACTAAAAAATAACAAGTCTACAGACAATCTAGCTCGGCTGTTATGGAACTTTAGCAATTTGAAAGGAACTGAGATTTTTTGAGACCTCAGTCAAAATTTTAGGGCCAACATATCAAAACCTCAACCAATATGGTAAATCCAAGAGTAGTAACTTTATTAAGGCATTGATTTTTTAATTTATTAACTTAATTAAACTCATAGTCTGAATGTAACAAAGCTAATCATCAGCATCATACAAATTCATTAAGAGTTTGATAAAATGAAACAACCCATAACCAGGTGTGTCAAATAAAATCTATCAACCAAGAAAACTATTACAAACTCACCTGGTTTGCTCCAAAATGTAAGTGTTCGAATCTTGATGGGAGAAAGATCCAAAAATGAAAAACCAAAAAAAAACATCATGCAATCGAAGAACTCTAACCGAAGTAGAATGTTTAAAAAATGCTACAAAAAAAGCTACAAAACATACAAAATATCCCATCAAGATCACATGAAGAAGAACAGGGAGAGCAAAAATATAACCAAGATCAAGCCAAAAGAATTGAAAGTAACAGGAGAAATATAGAAGAATGGTCAGGTAGAAACGCCATCACCAGAACAACCCTCCGGCTCGGATGAGAAAGGGGGGACGCCTCGGCCATCTGGGAGAGGGCCGGAGGCGGCGTTGGCTGTCAGGGGGGAGGCCTCGGTCATTGGGGAGAAGGTCGGAGGCGGTGTTGGCCATCGGGGGGGAGGCGTCGCCCGTCAGGATGAGGGTCAGAATCGGTGTTGGCCATCGACGGGGGAGGCCTCGACCGTTGGGGGGAGGGTCGGAGGCGGCGTTGGCCATTAGGAGGGAGGCCTCAGCCGTCGGGGGGAAGGTCGGAGGCATCACTGGCCATCGGGGGGGAGGCGTCACCTATTGGGAGGAGGGCCGGAGGCCGCTTTGGCCGTCGAGGGGGGAGGGCCGGAGGTAGCATTGGCCATTATGGGGGAGGCCTCGACCGTCGTGGGGAAGGCCAGAGGCGGCGTTGGCCATCGGGGGGGAGGTGTCGCCCGTCGGGAGGAGGGCCGGAGGTGCCGCAAGCTGTCGAGGGGGAGGCGTTGGCCATCGGGGGGAGGGCCGCAGGTAGCGTTGGGAGACGACGGCCATCGGGGGGAGCCCCGAAGGGGAAGGGTAGCTAGGGCACCTGATTCGAAGGCGACTGGATAGCTGGAAGGGAGAAGGGGCAAGGGTAGCTAGGGCTCCCAAACGAGAGGAGGGTTATAAACTAAATCCTTAATGAATTTTATCCATCTGATATTAATCCTACGTCCCATATTTATTCATAATTAAAAATTTTAAAAATCAATTTTTTGTAATCAATTTTTTGGTTGCAAAATTCAAAAATTTTAAATTAATTTTAAATTAAATTTTGCAACCAAAAAATTGGTTGCAAATTTTTTTTAAAAAAATAAAATATTTTTATAATTATCATTTTTTTTCAACCGATTTTTTGGTTGCAAAATTTAAAAATATTAAAATTAATTTTAAATTAAATTTTGTAACCAAAAAATAGTTACAAAATTTTTAAAATAATTTAAAATAATTAATAATTATCAATTTTTTTGCAACCAATTTTTTGGTTGCAAATTTTAAAAAAATTAAAATTAATTTTGAATTAAATTTTGCAACTGAAAAATCGGTTGCAAATTTTTAAATAAAAAATTTAGAAAAATTTTATAATTATCAATTTTTTGTAACCAAAAAATTTGGTTGTTGTTGGCATAAAATCCCTTTTCGACTGGACGGAGCTTTTGGTTCGCAGGGGCTACTCCCAGGTTCACCTGCAAAACAAGTCCCTGGCCGTAGTTGCTCCGGCGAGGGATACTCCGATGCCTAAGTTAGAGACGGGCTCCACCCATAGAATGGGAAAGATAATTTGATGGAGAGGAGGAGGACTCTCTGGTTTTCAAGAGTATCTTGTGCCTTACCTCGAGCCTTCCCTCTTACCATTATTTATAAGGGCCCATCCGGCCGGCAGTTCCGTCCTTTCCCTAGCGGTTCGATGGGGAGTCATCCTTCCCATAATTCGCAATCATGGGTTGTCGTCGAACGGTTCCGACCAGACCGGAGGCACTGCAGCTGGAGTTGCGCGTCATGATTGTCCTGGAGATAGTCGATAGTAACCGTTGGTAACCGTTGCTTATCGTGCTTGTAGAGATTTGATATAGATCATGGATCTGTCTTCAGACTTCCCTTTTTAGGGAGATTCCCGTAATCAGATCGGGAATGTCTTCATCCTCGGATCCTCTCAAGATAGATCGGAGATCCTATCTTCGGCATAGATCGAGGGTCGTGGGCCGGAGACCATCTCTTTTCACGAACCGAAGATCGTGACTTCGAGAGTTGGTGGGGGTCGTCCCTCAGATCAGGTTGAGGGTCTCGTCTTTGGGGGCCGATGGACTCGGTCTTCGATGAAGGCCGAAGACATAATCGAAGGCCTGGCCTTCGGATGCTGTAGGTCCATGAAGAGCTTTGGCTTGTCCATGGGTTGCTTGGTTTTTCTCGAACACCTGGATCCGAAGTTGGTGGTTCCAAAGAAATGTCTTTGGCCGGTCCGAACCGGCGACCGGCTCGTGCTTGGACTACATATCCCAACAGTTACAAAATTAAAAAATAATAAAATTATTTTAAAATAAAATTTTGCAACTGAAAAATCAGTTGCAAAATTTAAAAAAAATTAATTTTTTTTAAATTATCATTTTTTTGCAACCAATTTTTTAGTTACAAAATTTTATTTAAATTAAATTTTAATTTGTTTATAATTTTGAAACCAAAAATTTGATTGCAAAATTTTTAAATAAACTTTAAAAAATATTTTTAAATCAATTTCTATTTTGGTTGCAAAATCAGTTGCAAAATGAAAATTTTACAACATAATTTGCAACCGATTTAAATCGGTTGCTAAATTATTCAGAAAATAAATGGTTACAAGATCGGTCACAAATATAACCAATAAATTGGTTGCAAAATCAGTTGCTAAAACTGGGTTTTCTTGTAGTGAATGTAGTCAGCTCGGACTTCCTTCGGGTCGGCTCGGCTTGATTATCTGATTCAAAAAATCTTGTTTTGGATGAGTCATCTCGGGTCCTTTAGAGTCGGCTCGGATATCTGCATGCCAGAAATCTTTATGCACACTATGTGCTAGAGTCGGCTCCTTTGCTTCGAGTCAGCTCGGATGAGTTCTTCAGTAAAATTTAAATTCTTCTCCAGAATTCATCCAGCAAGTCTTCAAACAATCAAGAGTCTTTCCAACTCTTCTAACAATCTTCTCCAGGAGATTTTAAGCTTGAAACAACCCAGAAGTAACCCATTTTTATGATTTTTACTTAACTTATTCTTTGGGTTCTTCTTTACATGAATCACTTACAACACAACTCATTTCAAAAACTAAGGATGTAGGAGTTGTAATTGAACATTAGAATCATCCTACAAAAACTTGTAAAACACTTGAAGAGTTGTTAGTGAAATAAATGCATGCTCCAATATTTTGTTACAATCAAAATCACTTATGGGATCAATAATCTCTTCCTTTTTGATGGTGATAAAATACTGGGCATGAAAAATTATTTATAATTACATGTGCAATTATATTTGAAAGTGAGCATTGACATGTGTCGGAGCTAACTGTATTTGCAAGTAAGTATCAGAGCTTTTATGTAAGAAAAACTATACAGTATCAGTGTCAGTACTTTTATATATATTAGAGTATCAGAGCTTGATGTTTCAAAGTATCAGGGCTAGCACAAACACAAAGTATCAGAGCTCAAGTTTGCAGTGTATCAAACATAATTCTTGAGCTAATTTTTTAAAGCATTTAGAGCAAATTGCATGTTTTGAATTAAAGCCATTCAGTTCAACAAGTTTTCTCCTCTTTTTTTTATGATTTGAAAATTTTGAAACATTTGCATGTTATCATTCACAGTCATATACATTCTCTCCCTTTCTCATATATTTTTCATGCTTTCTCACATCTCCCCCTTTTTGTCAATAATCAAAAAGGTATTCATTTGAAATAGATTGAGAAAGTTGTTAAGATTTGTTTGAGATAATTTTACTTTCTTATATTAAGTTTGATTCTCTAATATAAATTCATTTTGATTAGTATTATATAAGTAAAAATATGAGTGCAAAACATTGTACAATCATAATCCAAACATAGAAGTAAGATACCTAAAGATGTATTCATTTCATTCATAAAATTTTGAATACAAGTTACAAAAATTTGCATACACCTCACTTTTTATTCACTATCACTAAGTATATCTACCTTAGTACTAGTAGATGGCCCAAAAGATGGTACAAAAGGTGGTCCAAAAGTTGGCATAGAGGCTATAGGATCCACATACTGTGGCTCAAAATCTTGGGGCCTAAGATGAGGTGCAGGCTGTCTAGGATGTGCAGAGGGTTGAGTAGGTGTAGGTATAGGTGCAGGTGCAGGTTGAGGTCTAGGTACAGGCCAAGGTCTAGGAGGGGTAAATGCTGAAATGATAGTGAAGGATAGTTGGCAAAGCTCTATCCAAACACTTTCTAGTTCCTTTTCCAATTTCTTTACCCCTATATTCAAAGCAATTAGCTCACCAGCCTAGGCCTTAGAGAATGCTTTAGCTGAACCCCACAGTTTGCTAAATTCTGATCTGAGTATACCAATGCCTCTAGTGTAATCTTCTTCCATCCCACCCATTTTCAAGTTTACTTCTTTCAGCTCAGCTCCGAATTCTTCTATACTTTTATCAACTGAATTTTTAATAGCTTCAGTAGCTGACCTGATAGTATTAGATAGGGACTATATGTCAACCTGGGATGAAAGTCTAGTGGACTCAAGTACATCAACCTTGGAGCGTAAATCTTTGATCTCGCCACTGATCTGATCTAATCTGGTGTCAACTGTCTGGCAGAGCTCACCAAACATAGAGGTCATGGATATAGTCAACGTGCCTGCAAGTCCTCTCATCTGCTCGATAATGAATTCCTGAGTCACTGAAATAGTAGATGGTCCTGGAACAGATTTTGAAACTGATGGAGCAGGTGGAACCAATGGTGATAAAGGCATAGCACGTGGAGAAGCAGGTGAAGGAGAGATCCTAGGACTCCCCTCCTCAGTAGGCATAGTCTCCATAGTGTCAAAGCTAATGTGCTCAGCAGCAGTCTCCTCAACAGTAGCCTCAGCAGTAGCACAAACAGGTATATCAACTAGAGGCTCTGAAGGCTCAAGTGTAGAGGGTGCAACAGTGTCAGAAATGATCTCTCTAGCTATTTCTTTACTTTCACTATCATCCTCACTGCTGCTAGATCCTATAGCCCTGATGTTTATTCCTTTCTTCCTCCATGTTTCTTCTTTAAATTCATAGCCCATTCGAAGCAGAGATTTGGAGGAATAAGTGTCGGTGTGATGAATAGGTCTTCCATCTTCCCCTTTAAGGTTGACTCTGGAGGCTTGGAATAGTAATGTTAGTACGATGCCATATGGCAAACAAACTTTAACCTTCCTTACTACCTCCCTCAGTTGCATAATCATTATATTTGGCAAACTGAGGGCTTCCCCCTCAATTATATGCTTCACAAAGCACAAATCCCTTTCACTGACCCAGTCGAATCTTCTAGTTCTTGGAAAAAAAATTTGGCCAATGAAATTGTGTAACAGCCTCATCTCAAGTGATAAGGTTGTCGAGGAACGAGACACCTCGCTCGACTCCACGGAATTCCCGGGATCAACTTGATGCTGCCATGGACATGAAAGGATCCATCATCTAGAAAGATCAGAGCACACCATCCACTTCCTGCAGTGGAGGTGTGCCCCAGGGGCTGCTACGAAAAGAGAACCAGAGAGAGGAGGGCTTTCTTGTTTCTTGGGGAGAAGAGGATTTCTATTCTGGCTCAACTCTTGGACCTCTCATACCACTCCAGCTACTACAAGATATATATATAGCCCTGAGTCAACATGACTCAGCCCAAACAATCTCTATTGAAGATCATGGTAGGATACAGGTTTGTGAAGATCAAGAACACCAAGAATGAGAGAAGAGAGAGGAAGAAGAGAAACAGAAGAATTTTCTTGGCATTTGGTATCAGGGCATTCATTCTTGATCGGGAACAAGGCTGCTCTTAGGGTTTGGTTCATTAGATCTGGTTGGATTTGAAACTAGAATTCTCGACAAAGGTGTTGGCCATTACAGTACCAACACCACTGACATCTTCCCTGTTCAGTACAGTTTTGAGGGTCTTCTCTCTATCTTTCAGTACTAAATGTTTTGAACCCTCGTTAGGCATCTCCAGTAAGGTGCTTAACCTTTCTTCAGTAACTATAACTCTTTTCCCTTTGACAGTGGATTCTATATGGTTTGCTTCTAACCTCAAATTTTCATAGAATGTTCTTATATGTGTAGAGTAAGTAGGCACATTTAAAGAATAGAAAAACCCCAACCCCAGTTCTTCAATAGAATCGCCTTTTCGTAACCCAATTTCTTTGAGAAAAGAAAAGATAATTCTCCTACCACTGGTTACGAGCCGATTGGTCATAGAAATTGTTGGGTTCCGGTGCAACACAGCGGAAGTGTAATTTCAAAATTGAAACTAAATTCATACCAAAAACCCTAAACCAGGAACTCCTTAAATAAGACTAGAACATATGACAAGCATATCTATGCAAATTAGGATTAGGGTACCAACCTGTAATCGCTTATTCCAACAAACTTGAAGTTGAAGGGGCTAACTGAATTCACCAGGCATCCAGGTGTCCGCCCTCCGATGGTGATCCACACAGAGCAATGATCAAGAAACACTATCTTCTTTTCAATGGTTCCTCCTATTGAGTTCTTCTTCCTATAACTCAATTGCTCGGATTATGGCTGGAATTCTTCCACACAAGAGGTTGCCTCCCTTTCCTTGATCTCTTCTCCTCCTTCCACTAAGACTTTGACCCTCTAAGACACCCTTGTCTTGAAGAAAAGACCTTGTCCTAAGAGGATATAGGCTTGTCTTAAGTTGGAGGAGAAATTAAGACAATAATGTCTTAATGTAAGAAAGAAGGAATAAATCAGAACTCCTTTCTTTCCTTTACCGTCGGAGACTTTCACTCTTATTCTTGTTCAGTAGCAGAGTTTCAACAGAGGTTTACTCTGTAAAGGAAACAGTGCAAGAGCAATAAAAGAGTGAAAGAGTCTTAAGGAGAGGAAGAAGGAATAAAAGAAAACATTACCCGAGTTCTGATTTTCCCGACCCTTTAAATAGATCTAGATAGGCGCCCACACATCTCTCCGTGAAAGACTTCTCATGCCTTTTCTCATTTTCTCATGCCCCATCCTCCCTTCTCACGGCCTTCCAGATTAAATCCCATGGCTTTTCCTAAAAGAAAATTCGTGAAATTTCAGAAGAAGGGAGTCGCGATGTTTCGGTCTCCGAAGAGATGTTATTTCGCGCAACCGGGAAGAGTCTACGCCTTTTGTCTTTCTCAAAAATTCCCCAACCGTCGGGTTCCCATCCAAGGGCACACATGTGAGGCATTAATAATGAGAAAGGAAGCCGCCCATATAAAAACATCGGAGTTTTTTATGGAGCGCGCCAAAAGTCCATGCGCCACGGACTCTTCCAAATGGCGTGCCAAGAGTCCATTAGCGCATGGACTCTTGGCATTTTGGCGTGAAAAAGCTAAGGGGCGGGTGGGGGGCTAGCCTAGGTGCATGGTTAGCCAATAGGGTTAGCCATAATCCCTATAACCTCAATTAGGGTCTAATTAGATCCAATTAGAACCCAAATTGAACCAATTTGGAACCCTAATTCGAATCCAATTCGAATAGAAGCTAGGGTTTGCAACACCTGCTAGAGTGTTTATCCTGCAAAGATGATTTAATTACAAATTAAACTCTTGATCAATCTTCTTAAGTGTGTGACCCATTGGGTTCCACATCTAGCCAGCAGTGGGTTCGAATACAAGTTGACCTAATTTGATTAGAACTCTTTCTAATCGATTTAGGTCAAACCGGGCTTACCCGATTTGATCAATTAGGACTCTTCCTAATAAGTGATCTTTGAATTTGATCAACCCACAAGACAAGATTGATGTCTATCAATGTGTCATGTCTACCCGGAAGATATGAAAATTCTGGTAAAATACCAAAATTACCCTTCAGTAGAGAGTTACCGTACAATTAAATCTTTCAATCAGCCTGCACCCAAAAATATAACTATGGATATGAAAATATGTCAAATCCAATATTATATTTATTTATAGCTCAATCTTATATTGATGATTCAATTATCTTGATATTAGAAACCATCTCTAATATCTTTACTTTGATCAAAGATTCCCTGAATCATCATCCGATTGTTAACTAGCTGGATGCAATCTCCTCTTACTAAGAGTGATCGATTCCTTGTTGACCTACTCATTACCTTCATATCCAATTCACCATTCCCAGTATCAATCCTGTGCATGACTCAGTGTCATGATTATAATTGAACCAAAGCATGGGTTCATGTACATAAGGTACTTATGGTAGTCTCAGGTCAAAGGATTACTTGTATCACTCCCATTATGAGAACCTTCTATTGACATGTAGCTAAGACTCCATTAGATGTTCTCAAGTTGGATCAGATCAGTGAACTCATTCTCCAATGAGCACCCATATCCCAGTATCAGTGTCATACACAAGTGACTGTGAGAGCAGTCACCCTCTCCAGTATACATGGGATGTGCTAGTCTTACCGGAGAAACCCTGATCCCTTACTCAAGGTTCCTTTGACTAGAAATTTTTTATATTAAGGTTTTGAGACTTTAGGTCTCACTGGTATGATCTCATCATAACCCTAAAATCATATCCCTAATCTATGGGGTTCATCATATAATATAAACACAGCGTATGATGAAAAATAATGCCTTTATTAGAATATTGTCAATTACAATGGTTTGGGAGATACTGCATAGATTGGCTTGTAGGGCATATCCCTTTCAATCTCCCACTTGCACTAAAGCCAATCGCCTTTAAATCTTAATCCCATATACTCGAGATGGCGATCAAACTCTCACTGAGCCTTAGTGAACGGGTCTGCTATATTTTCTTTATATCAACTCTATTTATGTAGACATCTTGTCTTTCTACTATTTCTCGGACGAGATGGAAGCGTCTCAGAATGTGCTTGGACTTATGATGAGCTCTTGGTTCCTTAGCTTGAGCAACAGCTCCAGTGTTGTCACAGTAAAGTGGCACTGGGTTTTCAATCTCAGGAACAACACCCAACTCTGTGATGAACTTTTTCATCCAGACTGCTTCCTTGGTGGCTTCACTGACAGCATGTATTCTACCTCTGTGGTTGAGTCAGCTACAGTCTGCTGCTTGGTACTCTTCCAACTCACTGCTCCACTATTTAGGGTAAAAACATATCCCGAAATGGATTTGCTATCATCAGGGTCTGATTGAAAACTAGAATCAGAATAAGCTTCTAGTTTAAGATCATAACCACCATAAACCAGAAAAATATCCTTAGTCCTTCTCAGGTACTTAAGAATATTTTTAACTACTTTCCAATGATCCTCTCCTGGATCAGCCTGAAACCTACTGACAATGCCTAAAGCATATGCCACATCAGGCCTGGTACATAGCATGGCATACATTATGGATCCTATTGCCGAAGCATAAGGTATAGAATTCATTCTATTTCTTTCTTCAGGTGTCTTAGGAGACATTCTTTTAGAAAGATGTATGCCTTGACTCATAGGAAGATAACCTCTTTTACTTCCATCCATGCTGAATCTTTTCAGCACTAAATCAATGTACCTAGATTGGGATAAACCTAGCATCCTCTTAGATCTATCTCTAAAAATCTTAATACCTAGTATAAAGGATGCTTCTCCCAAATCTTTCATGAAAAACTGGTTTGATAGCCAAACCTTGACTGATTGCAACATTGGGATATCATTCCCAATAAGGAGTATGTCATCTACATACAGAACCAAGAAGACTATGGCACTCCCACTAGTCTTCTTATAAACACAGGGTTCATCCACATTTTTGATAAAACCAAACCTTTTAATAGTTTCATCAAAGCGGATGTTCCAACTCCTTGAAGCTTGCTTTAATCCATAAATGGATTTCTTTAGCTTGCATACTTGATTAGGTTTATCTTTGAAATAAAACCTTCTGGCTGTGACATGTAGACTTCTTCCTCAAGGAAACCATTGAGGAATGCAGTCTTCACATCCATCTGCCAGATCTCATAATCGTGGTACGCTGCTATAGCAAGTAAAATCCGAATTGATTTGAGCATGGCAACAGGTGAGAATGTTTCATCATAATCAATTCCCTGTTTTTGTCTAAAACCTTTTGCCACTAATCTGTCTTTATAGGTTTCAACTTGGCCATCAGCCCCAATCTTTTTCTTATAGACCCATTTGCACCCAATAAGATTAACACCCTCTGGTGCATCGACCAAAGACCATACTTGGTTTACATACATAGAGTCTATCTCGGATTCCATGGCTTCTTGCCATCTATCTGAATCAATACTCAAGATAGCTTTCGTATAGGTCAGAGGTTCATCATTTTGAATGACTTGGGCTTCATTATTTTCAATAATAAATCCATACCTCTCAGGTGCCCGTGGCACTCTATCAGACCTACGGGGAGGAGTTTTGTGTTCTGGTTCTGTCCTAACTATATGTTCTAATGGTTGAGAACTGTCTATCTGTATTTCTTGTACTTCTCCAAGTTCAACAGTTCTACCATTGCCCTTTTCTAAAATAAACTCTTTTTCTAGAAAAGTGGTAAGCCTGCTGACAAAAATCTTTTGTTCAGTAGGATGGTAAAATAGATATCCTCTACCCTCTCTAGGGATATCCTACAAATAGACATTTATCCACTCTAGGTTCCAACTTATGTCCAAAATTTCTTTTAACATAAGCTGGATATCCCCATACCTTAAAATATTTAAGATACGGTTTCTTTCCACTCCAAATTTCATATGGAGTACTAACAACGGATTTAGAAGGTACCTTGTTCAGAATGTAAACAGCAGTTTCTAGTGCATGACCCCAGAAGGAAATGGATAAATTTGTGAAGCACATCATGGATCGTACCATATCTAATAAGGTACGATTCCTCCTTTTAGCTATACCATTTAGCTGTGGAGTATAAGGAGGGGTCCATTCAGAAAGAATTCCATTAACTTTAAGATAGTCTAAAAACTCCGTGGATAAGTATTCTCCTCCTCGATCAGAACGAAGAACTTTAATACTTTTCCTAGTTTGTTTTTCGACCATACTTTGATACTTCTTAAATTTATCAAAGGCTTTAGATTTATGTTTCATAAGATACACATATCCAAACCTAGATAAATCATCTGTAAAAGTGATAAAATATGAGTATCCACCTCTGGCCTGAGTTGTCATTAGACCACATACATCAGTATGTATAAGTCCTAATAACTCAGTTGACCTTTCTCCATGTCCAGTAAATGGAGTCTTGGTCATCTTACCCATGAGACATGATTCGCAAGTTCCTAATGATTCATACTCATAAGGATCAAGGAATTTTTTCTTGTATAACTTGCTTATCCTAGACTCATTAACATGACCAAGTCGATGATGCCAAAGTAAAGTATCATTAAAGTCTTTTCTTTTTCTTTTATTATTGACATGAAAAACACTATCATTGGAAGAAAGAGTTAAGAGCCCATTACTAAATATGCCAGAACAAATAACTTTATTAGACAACATTATCGAGCAACCAATGCTCGTTACATCCATTACATATCCTTGTTTTAACAACAAAGGAATAGATATAATATTCCTAATAATCTTTGGCATATAGTAACAATTTTCTAACTCCAAGATCTTCCCTGAAGGCAACTTCAGAATATAGGTCCCTATAGCTTCTGCTTGGATGATATCACCACTAGCACCATAGAGATTGAAGTCACCTTCCTTCAATACTTTAAGCTTGTGGAGGTCTTGCAAAGATTTGCATATATGGTAACCACAAGCGGTATCCAATACCCAAGTATTTGATATAGACGAATTTAATGTCAATATAGCATGTATCTCATACATACCTTTTGGTGCATCTGCCGCACCAGGCTTCACAGTTGCAAGGTAAGCCTTGCAATTCCTTTTCCAATGTCCCGCTTTGCCGCAAAAGAAACAGGTTGACTGTTTTGAGGCCTCCTTTCCTTTCTTATTCTTATTGATGCCACCCTTAGGGTTTAGCCTCCTATTAAAACCCTTTTTGCCTGATTTCTTCTTATTGGTCTTATCAACAAGAAGAAGTGGAGCCTTTTCTTTCTTAACGTGGCTCTCTGCTGTTTTTAACATATTTAACAGCTCATGCAAGGAAGTGTTCAGTTTGTTCATGTGATAATTCAAGACAAACTGAGAAAATGACTTCGGGAGTGATTGCAGGATTAAATCCTGATTCAACTCCCCATCCATAATAAAACCTAATAGACCCAATCTGGTGATTAAGTCAATCACCTTCAAAACATGATCCTGAACGGATGTTCCCTCTGTCATCCTAACACGGAATAACTGCTTAGATATTTCGTATCTAGCAGTTCTGCTTTGTTCTCCATAAAGCTCTTTTAAATTGAGCATTATGGATTGAATATCCATGCTTTCATACTGTCTCTGTAACTCATTGGTCATAGAGGCCAGTATGATACACTTGACAGTGAGGGAGTCATTCTGCCACATTTTGTATGTGGCCATATCTTCCTGTGTGGCATCGTCCCCTAGTGGATTAAGACTTGGGGTATCAAGAATATAAGAAAGTTTTTCTGAACTCAGTACAATCTTTAAATTTCTCAACCAGTCCACATAGTTTGGACCAGTCAGTTTGTTGGTGTCTAAGATACTTCACAGTGATAATGAAGATGCCATTTATCTACATTTAATAAAGAACAATACATAAGCAAACAACCATGAAATGACTTACATAATTAAATTAGGTCTTCAATTTAATTATGTCTCCCACTATTTTATCAAAAATCATAGCCCTCACTATGATAATCGAGAAGAACCCTGATCGGTTTTTCTTAGTGAGATTGAGATCCTATTAACTTATAAAAGATCTTGCAGAAAATACAACAAATCTTTTATAAGCTCAAAGGTAGGAAACTCTTCCAATTATATCTCATATAATTCTCAAAAATAACTTGGCCTCTAGAACATTATTAGTCTTGCAGAAAAACACAACAAACCATAATGTTCTAGTTAAGTCAAGACCCTTTCATTTCTATACAGTCAGTACTCAAATATAATGCCCTTGCAGATAACACAATAAAGCATTATACTGAATGTACTGTAAGCATATCTGTGCACTAGACTAGTATTTTGTCAATCACCATATTAGGTCTTGCAGATAACACAACAAACCTAATGTGGTTCATAACACAATAATGATCTAGCATGAAAGAAGGCCAATATATAGTATTTTTAACACTAAGCATTTTGGTCAAGATTTAAATATAATCAAATCGGCCAGGCAAGTGGAAGAGATGTGGGAGTCCCCGCGTTGCTTTCCTAGACACCAATAAAAATTGGCCAGGTCAGTCAACGGAACCAATTAAAAACCACAATTCTCTTTACCTTCCCAGAACCACCTTTCTAGACACCGAATGATCAATTGTTCATCATGACTAGTGATGCTTATTAGTTAAATATACTATGACTTAATATAATTTTTAAGAGGAGGGTTTTATAAAATTGCAGCACATTCTTATAGAACATATCACAATCATATCACTCTGATAAACAAATATGTGCTAAGTGTGTCATCATACTAGGACAACCATTTACCACATAATGGATCCACCATTATGCCAGGGCAACCTTATTTCAGTATGATGACTTCAAAACTAATCATATCTCTATAATAATTAGGGTTTGAGTGGAAAACCCTAACTAGTGGCATACATCAAAACATATATGCAATCAAAAAATATGCTAAGTGTAATAGCATATTAGGATTTAAAAAACCCTAATATGTAATACACAAACTATCATAGATTATAGTCCTAATTAAGGTGGCTCTGATACCACTGTTGGGTTCCGGTGCAACGCAGCGAAAGTGTAATTTCAAATTGAAACTAAATTCATACCAAAAACCCTAAACCAGGAACTCCTTAAATAAGACTAGAACATATGACAAGCATATCTATGCAAATTAGGATTAGGGTACCAACCTGTAATTACTTATTCCAACAAACTTGAAGTTGAAGGGGCTAACTGAATTCACCAGGCGTCCAGGTGTCCGCCCTCCGATGGTGATCCATACAGAGCAATGATCAAGAAACACTATCTTCTTTTCAATGGTTCCTCCTATTGAGTTCTTCTTCCTAGAACTCAATTGCTCGGATTATGGCTGGAATTCTTCCACACAAGAGGTTGCATCCCTTTCCTTGATCTCTTCACCTCCTTCCACTAAGACTTTGACCCTCTAAGACACCCTTGTCTTGAAGAAAAGACCTTGTCCTAAGAGGATATAGGCTTGTCTTAAGTTGGAGGAGAAATTAAGACAATAATGTCTTAATGTAAGAAAGAAGGAATAAATCAGAACTCCTTTCTTTCCTTTATCGTCGGAGACTTTCGCTCTTATTCTTATTCAGTAGCAGAGTTTTGACAGAGGTTTACTCTGTAAAGGAAACAGTGCAAGAGCAAGAAAAGAATGAAAGAGTCTTAAGGAGAGGATGAAGGAATAAAAGAAAACATTACCCGAGTTTTGATTTTCCCGACCCTTTAAATAGATCTCAGATAGGCGCCCACACATCTCTCCGTGAAAGACTTCTCACACCCTTTCTCATTTTCTCACGCCCCATCCTCCCTTCTCACGGCCTTCCAGATTAAATCCCATGGCTTTTTCTAAAAGAAAAGTCATGAAATTTCAGAAGAAGGGAGTCACGATGTTTCGGTCTTCGAAGAGACGTTATTTCGTGCAACCGGGAAGAGTCTGCACCTTTTGTCTTTCTCAAAAATTCCCCAACCGTTGGATTCCCATCCAAGGGCACACATGTGAGGCGCTAATAATGAGAAAGGAAGCTACCTCATATAAAACATCGGAGTTTTATATGGAGCGCGCCAAGAGTCCATGCACCATGGACTCTTCCAAATGGCGCGCCAAGAGTCCATTAGCGCATGGACTCTTGGCATTTTGGCGTGAAAAAGCTAAGGGGTGGGTGGGGGGCTAGCCTAGGTGCATGGTTAGCCAATAGGGTTAGCCATAATCTCTATAACCTCAATTAGGGTCTAATTAGATCCAATTAGAACCCAAATTGAACCAATCCGAAACCCTAATTCGAATCCAATTCGAATAGAAGCTAGGGTTTGCAACACCTGCTAGAGTGTTTATCCTGCAAAGATAATTTAATTACAAATTAAAATCTTGATCAATCCTCTTAAGTGTGTGACCCATTGGGTTCCACATCTAGCCAGCAGTGGGTTCGAATACAAGTTGACCTAATTTGATTAGAACTCTTTCTAATCGATTTAGGTCAAACCGGGCTTATCCGATTTGATCAATTAGGACTCTTCCTAATAAGTGATCTTTGAATTTGATCAACCCACAAGACAAGATTGACGTCTATCAACATGTCATGTCTACCCGGAAGATATGGAAATTCTGGTGAAATACGAAAATTACCCTTCAGTAGAGAGTTACCGTACAATTAAATCTTTCGATCAGCCTGCACCCAAAATATAACTATGGATATGGATATATGTCAAATTCAATATTATATTTATTTCTAGCTCAATCTTATATTTATGATTCAATTATCTTGATATTAGAAACCATCTCTAATATCTTTACTTTGATCAAAGATTCCCTGAATCATCATCCGATTGTTAACTAGCTGGATGCAATCTCCTCTTACTAAGAGTGATCGATTCCTTGTTGACCTACTCATTACCTTCATATCCAATTCACCATTCCCAGTATCAATCCTGTGCATGACTTAGTGTCATGATTAGAATTGAACCAAAGCATGGGTTCATGTACATAAGGTACTTATGGTAGTCTCAGGTCAAAGGATTACTTGTACCACTCCCACTATAAGAACCTTCTATTGACATGTAGCTAAGACTCCATTAGATGTTCTCAAGTTGGATCAGATCAGTGAACTCATTCTCCAATGAGCACCCACATCCCAGTATCAGTGTCATACACAAGTGACTGTGAGAGCAGTCACCCTCTCCAGTATACATGGGATGTGCTAGTCTTACTGAAAAAATCCTGATCCCCTACTCAGGGTTCCTTTGACTAGGAATTTTTTAGATTAAGGTTTTGAGACTTTAGGTCTCACTGGTATGATCTCATCATAACCCTAAAATCATATCCCTAATCTATGGGGTTCATCATATAATATAAACACAGCGTATGATGAAAAATAATGCCTTTATTAGAATATTGTCAATTACAATGATTTGGAAGATACTACATAGATTGGCTTGTAGGGCATATCCCTTTCAGAAATGACTTGTCTTGGTGAGGTGGTGGCAGCTGATGGTTCTCTTTCTTCCTCTTCCCTCTGTTCTTCTCTTTCCACTACTCAAGTTGGCTTCTCTTGTCGATGCTTAGATCTTCTTTCTGTTTTAGCTGAGGGAACAGCTCTTTTAGATCTTTTTCCCATGGTCATTTTCGATGCCATTGCTCTGATTAGGGAATAACGATGGAATTGGAGCTTAGGAGAAAGTATTTCGGAGGAATGAGAGAGATATCGAGTGGAATGCAAGAGTTTAGAGTGAGAAAGAAAAGCATGAAAGCTCGAAATAGGTTACTCGGCTCTTTTAAAAAAATAGTTTGCTCGATATCCGAGTTAGCTCGGCTAACCCTAAATTTCCTGTGTCAGCTCGATCAGAGCAAAAATAGAATTACACAGTGATTCGAGTCGGCTCGACCTGAGCACAATTACCTGAGTCAACTAGAACAGAAACTTTTCACAAGAGTTAAAAGAATGTTCATAAATGAGAATAAAATTTAGAAAATTGCATGAAAAGGTGTTCAAAGATATTGAATTGATGTAAGGGCTTTCTAGATAATTTTGGTGGGGATACCAGAGGCACCAGAATAAGACAGAGGCTTTCAACCCTCTGTGGATTGATCGATAATGAGTCCATCTGTAATAAGGGCTTAGCCCATCTGAGTCCATTTTAGTTCTTATTTGCGTCTTTTGAGTTATTATTTCAGTTCTATACTAGTCAGCTCATGTTGAGCTAGTTCAGTCCAATGCTAGTCAGCTCATGTTGAGCTAATTTTATTTTATTTTTTTGAGTCCTATCTAAGTACATAGAAAACTCAAGACTACATCATATAAGTGAAGACCAAGTCCAACCAGATTGAAGACATGGAAGTATAGCCCAAGTCCAACCCAGCTTGAAGATTTGAAGACCCTAGGAGGAAAATCAGAAACCCTGATTCCTTGCAGATGCCCTCCAGATGCCCAGATTCCCTTCCAGATGCCAAAGTATATTCATAGACCAGGGAATCTATGATTCCAGAGGTCCTTCTGCATCCTAGCCCAAAGAAATCAAGCCCAGGCGCCAAGCCCAAGCCCTTAAGAAGCAAGATACCAGGGAATATTCCTGCTACCTGGGTACCAGGCCACCCCAGCTTTCAGAGGCCCAAGCCCATGCGCTCGAGCCCCTTTGGGCCAGCCCCTTACTGCTCCTAGAAGCCCAACATGCCCCCCTAGGCATCCTTGGAGTGTTGACCAAGTCAAAAGAATTTTTAGGTATTTTTTCTACCTAATGTTTCCTTATTTTCTAGCTAGGGTTTGAGAGGGAAAATGATTCTTATGTAAAGACTAATGTGTCCTTACTTGGAGCCCAAGACTAAGGGTCTATTTAAAGGACCCTAGTCTCTTGTGTGAGGATTGATTTTGATATATGAATTAAAACTTGAGTTCTCTTCAATTGCTTTGTGCTACCCTGCTTTGTGCTTAAGGGGTTTTATTGGTGCTTTCTTCTTTCCGGTGTTGCAATAGATTCCTGCAGCCAACTAACCTTCGAGAGCCCTGGCCGCCCACCTCCAAAACTTTCTTCTCCTTGATATTTTCTCTTGTTTCCTTGTTCCCTTGTGAGTTTTCTAACCCCTGATAGGTCGTTTGCAGGACCCTGAGTTTTTACGAATCCAACGACTCCAACCGGGCTGCAATCAGACCACCGAGCAGAAAACCTGGAATCCACGGGTCTCTGGCTTGGTTTTCCATGCCACATCCATCGAGAAACAAGAGATCCCTTCACTGCGATCTTCATCGGGCACTTTAGATGTTGTCAGGTACACCCCCTCTACCACCAGAAATTTTATTGTAAGAGAACTTGCCCTAACCGAGGCTTCTTAGCCCCGGCGATCCCCTTACTGCTTTCTTAGGTCCTAATCTACATGAATAGATTCTAAAATTCATATAGAATTCCCTACGACTTATTTTGATCTGATTTTCAGTATTTAATCACTTAACTCCCCATATAAAACACACAAAAATAACTGCATGCATATTAGTCCCGCATCATCTGGTATCGAGTTTAGATTAGGGCTTGTTTTCTGCATCTTTACAGTCCGTATATGCTCTGTTCTTTTAGTTATTTCTCATTGCTCAGAACTCCAAAAATTCTGAAATTTATTTTGATGGATTCATGTTAATTCAAAGTATTTCTTTTTATGGAATTTTTTCAGATTTTATTTCGGTTTGTGCAGTTTCTGCAAGCCAAAATATAGCATGTAAATTTTTGGCTCTATTTTTTTAGCAAGACAATTTTAGAAGGTTTAGGGTTTTGGTTAGCATCTCTTTGCATATCTTTTAATTTTAGTATATTTCCTGTATATTAGACCATAATTTGCAAGTTTTCTTCTATTTAAGAAAATATCAAAATATATAAAAAAATTACATATTCTCCAAAAACACCAAAAACATCTAAACCCTAATTTGCATCCTCATCTGCCTGCCATCATTGCATAACTTACTTAAGGGCACTCTCTTTATGCCAGATAAGGGAAGGAGGTCATTACCTTTCCTTAGCCCAAAACCACCACCTTTGCATCTTATCCCAAGCCTAACCTAAAATCTCTTAGACTTAAGTTGCCCTAGTGGGCTAGGGACACCAACTGGTCGGGTCCGGGCTAGTGTTAGATCATTGTATCAAGCTAACCTGTGTGTGCCTTGTGCTTAGTGTCTAGAATGATGGTTCAGTGATTCAATCCCGAAGGGCTCATATGCTGGTCCGCCTACCTGGCCAATCTCTGATTGGTGTCTAGGATTGGCAAGCAGGGACCTAACACTCCCCTTACACCTGCCTGACTGAGTACAGGGTTACTATAGGCTAGTTTACCACTCTGATTGAGCACCTAGTTTTGGACTCTAGGTCTAGGGAGCTGTAGTTGGTTTGATCGAGTCTTGCATGTGCACTAGCTTAGGAGTCAATGTGTGTGTTTGATTGCATGACCATTAGGTTAGGAACCCAATGCGAATAGACTTAATCCAATTCAACTAGTGTGACCATGGAGTCCAATCCTAGGAGAACCCCTCACCATGACCCTTATTATGATACTGAACCTAGAAGAACCCCTTACCATGACCCTTATTATGATATTGAACCTAGAAGAACCCCTTACCATGACCCTTATTATGATACTGAACCCAGGAGAACCCAATGACCCATATAGGGAGTCTAATTCTAGGAGAACCCAATACTCTGACCCATATAGGGAGTCCAATCCTAGGAGAACCCAATACTCTGACCCATATAGGGAGCCCAACCCTAGAAGAACCCCATACCATGATCCACCCTTAGAACCTAACCATAGGAGACCCAATTATAATTAGCTGAGCCAAGATGAATGACCCATTAGGAGCACCTAACCTTATGTATCCCTGTTTGATGGAAGACCAGATCCTAAGGTGTATACTGAATGGGAGGATATGATGGATCGGCACTTTGAGTATACTGGGATGTTAGAGTTAGATAAGATTAGTTTGGCTGCACATGGGTTAATCAGATATGCCAAGCAATATTGGAAACGTACTGAGGATGAATGTTATCGATGGGGGAATGGAATACATACATGGAAAGCCACGAGAAGTAAATTGAGAGAAGAGTACCTAGGTGAATCTTATGAATACAAACTTTTAGACCAATGCTACAAATTGAAACAAGGGAACATGACTGTGTCTGAGTACATTGACCAATTTAATGAGTTTAGTAGGAAATGTAACACAGTCGAACCTAAGTCTAAGATCATGGCTAGATTTCAGGATGGCCTGCATAGGGATATCCAGTGGGAGCTGTATCATTATCAAATTAAGGACCTAGAGGAAGCATATCACCTAGCTAGGGAATTCGAGTAATATCAGAGGGAATTCAGGATCAATCATTCTAAGTCCAACAAGGATAATTCCCTTGAGCTTAAGTCCAAACCAAGCCGACTTCCTTTAGACTAGCCTACTACTCCTATCCCATTAGGTTGCAAGGAAAAGACCTTAGAACCCATTAATGAGCCTAAGGTAGAAGTGTATGAGGCTGACCCTAGTTTAGTAGACGAATATGAAGGAGAAGGCTTTGAAGAGGATGAACCCCTTAAAAATTTAGAGAAAGAAACTCCTGAGCCCACTAAGACATCTAAAGAGGCCACCTATGAGTTTAGTCTAGTAAAGGAACCTGTAGTGGAAGAACAATTAGAGGAAGAGAACCTAGATACTACTGCTAGAGCATTACTTGAGGAAACCATAGAGGAGAGCCAAATTATAGAGTCTAATCCTAAAATACAGGAACCAGAAGATTTATTAAGGACCTGATCTCTTTGAATCAGCATCCCCAGGATGAGCCCCCTCCTATAGTTTTCATTAAGGACCTCTTCCCTAAGATTAATAACTCAACCTTCCATTACGTAAACCCTGTAAAGATACCTTAACCTTATAAGGTTAGCCTAATTAGTTTAGGATTAGTTCCTGACACCCCGTCTTTTATCCTATTGTATCCTACTAATCCTGAACCTTTTTCCTTACCCTACCAGACTAATTCTGAACCCACTTCCTATTTTCTGCCCTTTCTAGATACCTCCAGCATTTCTAGAATCATTAGATTGAATTTAGTTGAGATTAGCATACTGCATGCATTCATTACGTATGTTAGGTTTGCATTATACTTCTGGTATATCCTTTAGAATTTCTTAGGAGCCCATTGTAAGTTTTCATGTGCATGTTAAGCTAGGATCAAACCTAGAGAACCTATAATCTCTTAGGTTTAGGTCTAAAGAGTTCAATAAAATTTCCTTCCATAGGAATGCATAGTCGAGTCTGTTATGTGTAGGTTTGAGTCCTTTGCATCATCTTGTTAGGAGTCTGCATGTGCCCAGCATGTTAACCACCTACATTAATTTTGAAACAACTGGCTAATTCCTAAAGATGGACCAAAGAATTTGATGTAGTGGATTCTGTCATGATTAGGCTTAGGCCTGAGTGGTTCCCACCCGGAACCGTTAAGAAACTTCATGCTCATGGAGCCAGACCTTTTAAAGTATTAAAGAAGGTTGGATCAAATGCCTATATGTTAGACTTGCCTTCGAATATGGGCATTAGTTCTACCTTCAATATTACAGACTTGGTTGAGTATAGGGAACCGGCAATGATACCTAGTGAAGCTTTTGGACCTATCCCTTTTGTTGAGAGTGATCCTTATCCAGAGTGTCCACCAATTAATTGGCCTGAGAGAGGAGAACGGATCGAGCGTATCCTGGAAGGTCAAGCTATTACGACCCGGGGCCGCTGCTATCAACGCTTCCCAGTCCGATGGCAAGGCCAGCCATAGTCGGACAATTCATGGATTTCTTGAGAGGACTTGCAACGCCTCAACCCAGACCTTCTTGAGAGATATGTGAGCCAGTCTGATCTTCACTCGACAGGGTCGAGTTCCTCCCACCCTAGGAGAATTGGTGGGGACACCAGAGGCACCATAATAAGACAGAGGCTTTCCAACCCTCTATGGATTGATTAATAATGAGTCCATCTGTAATAAGGGCTTAGCTCATCTGAATTCATTTTAGTTGTTATTTGAGTCTTTTGAGTTATTATTTCAGTTCTGTACTAGTCAGCTCATGTTGAGCTAGTTCAGTCCAATGCTAGTCAGCTCATGTTGAGCTAATTTATTTATTTATTTTTTGAGTCCTGTCCAAGTACACTGAAAACTCAAGACTACATCATACAAGTGAAGACCAAGTCCAACTAGATTGATGACATGGAAGTATAGCCCAAGTCCAACCTAGCTTGAAGATTTGAAGACCCCAGGAGGAAAATCAGAAACCCTGATTCCTTGCAGATGCCCTCCAGATGCCTAGATTCCCTTCCAGATGCCAAAGTATATTCATAGACCAGGGCATCCATGATTCTAGAGGTCCATCTACATCCTAGCCCAAAGAAATCAAGCCCAGGCGCCAAGCCCAAGCCCTTAAGAAGCAAGATACCAAGGAATATTCCTGCTACCTGGCTAGCAAGCCACCCCAGCTTCTAGAGGCCCAAGCCCATGCACCCGAGCCCCTTTGGACCGGCCCCTTGCTGCTCTTAGAAGCCCAACATGCCCCCCCAAGCATCCTTAGAGTGTTGACCAAGTCAAGAGAATTTTTAGGGATTTTTTCTACCGAATGTTTTCTTATTTTCTAGCTAGGTTTTAAGAGGGAAAAGGATTCTTATGTAAAGACTAATGTGTCCTTACTAGGAGCCCAAGACTAAGGGTCTATTTAAATGACCCTAGTCTCTTGTATGAGAATTGATTTTGATATATGAATTAAAACTTGAGTTCTCTTCAATTGCTTTGTGCTACCCTGCTTTGTGCTTAAGGGGTTTTATTGGTGCTTTCTTCTTCCCGGTGTTGCAACAGATTCCTGTAGCCAACCAACCTTCCAGAGCCCTGGCCACCCTCCTCCAAAACTTTCTTTCCCTTACTATTTTTTCTTGTTTCTTTATTTCCTTGTAAGTTTTCTAACCCCTGACAGGTCGTTTGTAGGTCACCGAGTTGCTACGAATCCAGTGACTCCAACCGGGCCGCAATCGGACCACCGAGCAAAAAGCCAGGAATTCGCAGGTCTCTGGCTTGGTTTTTCAGGCCGCATTCATCAAGGAACGAGAGATCCCTTCACTACGATCTTCATCGGGCACTTCAGATGTTGTTAGGTACACCCCCTCTGCCACCAGAAATTTTATTGTAGGAGAACTTGCCCTAACCAAGTCTTCTTAGCCCCGGCGATCCCTTTGCTGTTTTCTTAGGTCCTAATCTGCATGCATAAATTCTAAAATTCATATAGAACTCCCTACAACTTATTTTGATTTGAGTTTTAGGATTTAATCACTTAACTCCACATATAAAACACATAAAAATAATCGCATGCATATTAGTCCTGCATCAAATTTTTCCTTAATTTTGAAAAACTTAGGTTAGGAAAATTTTCTGAAAACGATCATAAAGACCTAATTCTCCTCTAATCATTTCAAATCTATCCTGATTTAGTGGCTTAGTAAAAATGTCAACAAGTTTGTTTTTAGTAGGGATGAATTCTAGTTCATTATCACCATTCAAAACATGATCTCTAATAAAATGATATCTAATTTCTATGTGCTTAGTTCTTGAGTATTGAATTGGATTTTTTATTAAATTTATAGTACTTATGTTATCACATTTGATAGGAATTTTAGATTGTATAACACCAAAGTCTTCTAGTTGTTGTTTAATCCATAACACTTGTGCACAACAACTTCCTGCAGTAACATACTCTATCTCAGCAGTAGATAGTACGATCGAGTTTTGTTTCTTACAATGCCATGAGATTAAATTCACTCCTAAAAATTGGCATGTGTCACTAGTACTTTTTCTATCAATATTACAACTAGCATAATCAACATCCAAAAATCTAATCAAATTCAATGAAGAATGCTTTGAAAGCCATAGACATAGATTATTTGTTCCTTTCAAATATCTTATAATCCTTTTAACAGCATGCATATGTGATTCTTTAGGATTAGATTGGAATCTAGCACATACACATATGCTAAACAAGATATCAGGTCTACTTGCGTTAAGTACAGTAATGATCCAATCATACCTCGATAGAATTTTTGATCAATGTTGGATCCATATTCATCTTTATCCAATTTGTAGGTTGGGCTCATGGGTGTGCTCATTTGTTTGCTTGTCTCCAAACCAAACTTCTTGATGATTTCTTTGATGTACTTGGCTTGGTTTATGAAGATTCCTTTCTTTGATTATTTTACTTGAAGTCCAAGGAAGTAGTTCAGTTCACCCATTAGACTCATTTCAAATTCATCCTGCATCAACTTAGCAAATTCTTCACAAAGAGTTTCATTAGCTGCACCAAATATAATATCATCAACATAAATCTGTACAAATAGTAAATCGTTATCCTCCTTCTTGATGAAAAGAGTTTTATCAACATTTTCCCTTGTAAAATCATTTTCAATCAAGAAAGTGCTAAGTCTATCATACCAGGCTCTAGGTACTTGTTTCAAACCATACAATGCTTTATTGAGTTTAAAAACATGATTTGGAAAAGCATGACTTTCAAAACCTGGTGCCTGTTCTACAAAAACTTGTTTGGATATAAAACCATTCAAGAATGCACTTTTCATATTCATTTGAAAGAGTTTGAAATTCATGTAGCAAACAAATGCAATAAGTAATCTAATAGCTTCTAGTCTTGCTATAGGTTCATATGTTTCATCAAAATCTATACCTTCTTCTTGGTTATATCCCTTAGCCACTAATCTAGCTTTGTTTTTAATTATGTTGCCTTATTCATCTAATTTATTTCTATAGACCCATTTAGTTTCTGTGATGGGATGGTATGATGGTCTTTCAACTAAGTCCATACCTTATTTCTTTCAATCTGATTTAGTTCTTCATGCATGGCCATCATCCAATTAGGATCAGATTTAGCTTCTTCTAGGCTGTGAGATTCTATTTGTGATACAAAAGCTAGGTAATCATGTGCATCTCTATGTGATGACCTAGTCCTAATACCTTGTGAAGGATCACCAATAATTAACTCTTTTGGATGAGAAGTTACAAACCTCCATTTCCTTGGTAGATCAGCATGATCCTTGCTTACCATTTCTTCTCCTTCTTGAGTTGGTCTTTCTTGTAAGCTCATGTCTTCCATTTCTTTTTAAAGTGTACCTACATCATTATATTTACACTCTTCTTTCTTAGAAGGTGAGGGGTTAGTTTCATCAAAAATAACATGCATTGATTCTTCTACAGTTATAGTTCATTTATTAAATACTTTATATGCTTTGCTATGTAATGAATAACCAAGAAAAATTGCTTCATCAGATTTAGCATCAAATTTTTCTAGATTATCTTTACCATTATTAAGCATAAAGCATTTATAACCAAATACATGAAAGTAATTAACGTTGGGTTTCATTTCATTCCAAAGCTCATAAGGGATTTTCTTTAAAATAGGACGAATCAAAATACGGTTCAAGATATAACAAGCAGTGTTCTGCTTTTGTCCAAAAGTACCTTGGAAGATTGCCTTCACACAACATTATTCAGGCCATCTCTTCTAAAGTCATATTTTTTCTCTCTATAACATCATTTTGTTGTAGTGTTCTAGGAGCGGAGAAGTTATGATCAATGCCATTTTTTATGCAATAATTTTCAAAAAATTGATTTTTAAATTCCGTGCCATGATCATTCCTAATTGAAATTATTGAAAAAATTTTCTGATTTGAATTTTTTTTGTGAAATTTTTGAAAGACTTTAAAAGTTTCATCTTTATGAGCGATAAACAAAACCCAAGTAAACTAGAGAAATCATCTACTATCACAAGTGCATATTTCATACCGCCTAGGCTTGTGGTCCTAGTTGGTTCAAATAAGTCCATGTGAAGTAGCTCAAGGGGTCTAGTAGTTGAAATCATATTTTTGGATTTAAAACTTTCCATAATTTGTTTACTTATTTGGCATGCATCGCAAACAAGATTAAGATCTACTTTAAATTTAGGCATGCCTCTAACTAGATTTTTGAACACTAGCTTAGCAATAGTATGCATGCTAGCATGACCTAATCATCTATGCTAAAGTAAACAAGACTCCTTGGTCTTAGCATTCATTGCAACTAGACTGGAACTATAAGACATGGCTATATCATTAAGGTCTACCACATAAATATTTTCAGGTCTATGTCCAATGAACTTGCTACTAGAATCAAGAGAGTTTGTTATAATACACATAGATGATTCGAAGACAACCTTGAAGCCTTTATCACATAATTGACTAATACTTATTAAATTATGCTTCAATTTGTCTACTGGCAATACATCTTTAATGAAAGTACAGGGGTTATTTTGATCTTACCGATTCCGATTATTTTTCCCTTGCCATTGTCTCCAAAAATAACCATACCTCCTTCTTTCATCTCTAGGATGATAAATTGATCCTTGTCACCCATCATATGCCTTAAATAGCCACTATCGAGATACCATCTTTTCTTCAATTTTTGGGCTGCAAGACATTCCTGCAAGATAATTAAGAAGTTTTTTAGGTATCCAAGCTAACTTGGATCCTTGCAGGTTAGTAGAGGTGGTTCCTTTGGGAATCCAAATCTTTCTAATTCTATTTTTAGAATGTGTATTTTTCATTAATGAGTTACATTGAAAGAATTTTTGTCCAACTCTAAGACATGCATAACATACAATCCTAGAATTCTAAAAAGATGTATGAATTGAAGTTCTAGATGTTGATGCAAATGTAAAAATTTTTCTCATAAAATATTTTCTATTTAAGTTCTTAGGTACATACATTATAGCTTTAGAAATGGATGCAGAAGGATTAGATTCAAAAGCTTCTTGAGATATTGATTTTAGAATATAAGCTTTTGACGGTATGAATTTAGTAGCTAAAATTCCATTTGAACTAGAAGAATTGAAACCAATTCCAGCATTATTTCCAGAAATTCTTTGATCTTTTAAAATTAACTCAAGCTTATTTGAAGATAAAGTGAGTTTTTCAACTAGTGGCTTGAGTTGTTCAACCTCCCTTTTCAAATCATTATTTTCAATAGTCAAAGCTTCGTTTTTCTTAATACATGCATTTTTGTCAGTTTCCAAAGCTTTGTTCTTTTCAGAAAAGGCATGTAAATCTCTTTGCAATAAGTTATTCTTTTCTAAAATTTCTTCCTTCTCTTTTTGTAAAGAATCATTTGTATTCTTTAGAGTTCTTATCTTTACTCCAGCCTTTTTATATTCAGATAATAAATCCTGAAAAGCAGAATTCAATTCATCAAAAGTAAATTCTAATTGAGGTTCGGGGGATGTTAACTAGTCTTCGAGACCCATTAGACATAAGTTAGCAGTTTTCGTGGTCTCTTCTTCTTCGATTGAAGTTGACTCCTCATTGTCGCTCCATTTAGCAACCATCGCTTTCTTTTTCTTTTTCTTGAATGTTTTCTTTAGTAAAGGATAGTCAGGACAAATGTGCCCTAGTTTCTTACATCCATAGCATGTGGGCATTTGTTCTTTATCTTTTTCTCTATCCTTGTCCTTGTCCTTGGAGTGCTCTTCTCGTTTATGGAATTTTTTATAGTATCTTCCTTTCTTCTTTTTCATAAATCTTTTAAATCTTCTCATGACCATTGTGATGTCTTCATCATTTAGATCATCTTTGGAGAAGGTGTAGTCATCTTTCGATTCCTCATCTTTTCTTTTTGAGTCTGATGTAGCTTTGCATGCAATTATTTTGTTCTTCTTCTGATCATCATCAGTCCTATGCTACATGACTAGCTCATGTGTGATGAAAGACCCATCAGTTCATCCAGAGGTAAAGTGTTTAGATCTTTAGCTTCCTAGATGGAAGTCACTTTGGGGTCCCACTTGTCTGGAAGTGATTTGAGAATCTTCTGTACTAAGTCAGCATTTGAATAAACCCTGCCAAGACTTTTCAAACCATTAATAATATCTGTAAAATGAGTAAACATGGCCGAGATAGTTTCATTTTGTTTCATTTTGAAAAGTTCATAACTATGTACAAGAAGATTAATCTTTGAAGTATTCACTTGGAAAGTTCCTTTATGGGTCACTTCAAGTTTGTCCCAAATTTTTTTTGTAGAAGAGCAAGTAGAAATTTGATTGAACTCGTTAGCATCCAAAGTATAATAGATTCATGGCTTTGGCATTTAATTCTCCCATCTTTATGTCGTGTTCATCCTAGTCCTCTTCAGGCTTTGGGACATCCACGTCATTAATTTTGATCATGGGAATATGTGACCCTTTTAGAATGACCTTCTGCAACTAAAAATCTACTGCTTGAATATAGATTTTCATTATAGCTTTCTAATAAGTGCCAGTGAAGAGTGGAGGTCTATTGGTAGATTGGCCTTCAGCCAAAGATGTACTCATGGGATGAGCCATCAATCTTTACTCTAAATGTATTCAGAGAACTGCTCTGATACCAGTTGTTGCCCAGGTAGCTTTCCTAAGAGGGGGTGAATTGAGAATTTAAAAAATTAAAGCAATTAAGTGCTCTTTGAAAACTACTTTAAAGTGCTAAGTGCTGTGGTATAGATAATTAAAAGCAGAAGCGAAAGTAGATAGAAAAGTACAACACAAATACACAGAAATTATAGTGGTTTGGAGCAACCAGCTCCTATGTCCACTATCCAAGATTACCACCTGGGATTTCCACTATATCCCCCATCGAAATATAGTCGGATTGTTTTAACAGGCTCACAATCCAAACCAAACTCCCTTTTGTTTTTAAACCGGGCTAACCAAAGAAACCCAACACTTGATTTCAAATAGGATCACCAAGAACCCAACTTGGTTTTACCAGGATCACCAAGAACCCTTACAGTTAGTTTTCAATAGGATCACTAACAACCCACTTAGTTTTTGGACCGGGCTTACCAACAATCCAAATAATTTAAAAGGAATTGTAAAGAGAAAGCAACATAATGATAAATAAATTTTATCGGATGGTTGCCGATGCAGCTCGAGAGAAGCCTTCTTAATTGCACTTCAATGCACTTCAATGGCTTCTTTAGCTTTCTCAATAATTGCTTCAAGCTTCAGATGTGATTTGGTGAAGACTTGAAGACTATTTTGAATGCTTTTGCAGTGCTCTCTAGCTCACAAGCTCAAGTAAGCACTAATCATTCATTAACCTTCTCAAAAGTTGTCCCAATCCCTCTTTTATAGAGTCTTGTACTCTTCTCAGATGGTTTTAGTTATTGTAGACCATTGGGATATGACACTTGACCATTATAACACTTTTTGGTTTCAAATTTCAAGTTCTGGAACTAGCCGTTATAGGCCTGAAATCGACCTTCGAGTTGGCTCGAATCTTCTCGAGTCATCTCGATCCATAGAGTAGTTCTGGTCCAATCGACTCCCTTCATTCAAGTCGGCTAGGTTTCTCAATAGCTTGATTCCTTACTCTGGAAGAGTCAGCTTGCCTTACTTTGAGTCGGCTCGGATTCACAAGCATTCAGAAATCCAGCTTGGAAGAGTCAGCTCTTTCTCATTAGAGTCGGCTCGATTGGCTGTTCACTTAGAACTCTTCTTTCTAGACTCTGGAGGAGTTGGCTCGAATCTCTGAAGAGTCAGCTCAGATGTTTGACAAAATAATGTAGTTAGCTCGGACTTCCTTCGGGTAGGCTCGATTGTCTGATTTAGAAAATCTTGTTCTAGATGAGTCAGCTCGGGTCCCTTAAAGTCGGCTCGAATATCTACATGCCAGAAATCTTCATGCATGCCATGTACCAGAGTTGGCTCCTTTGCTTCGAGTCGGCTCGGATGAGTTCTTCAATAAAATTTCAATTCTTCTCCAAAATTCATCTAGCAAGATGTCAAATATTCAAGAGTCTTTCTAACTCTTAACAATCTTCTCTAGGAGATTTTAAGCTTGAAACAACCCAGAAGTAACCCATTTTCATGATTTCTACTTAACTTATTCTTTGGGTTCTTCTTTACATGAATCACTTACAACATAACTCATTTCGAAAACTAAGGATGTAGGAGTTGTAATTGAATGCTAGAATCATCCTACAAAAACTTGTAAAATACTTGAAGAGTTGTTAGTAAAATGAATGCATGCTCCAATATTTTGTTATCATCAAAATCACTTATGGGATCAACAATCTCCCCCTTTTTGTTGATTGCAAAACACTGGGCATGAAAAAATCTTTGTAATTACATGTGCAATTGTATTTGAAATTGAGCATTGACATGTGTCAAAGCTAACTGTATCTGTAAGTAAGTATCAGAGCTTTTATGTAAGAAAAACTATACAGTATCAGTGTTAGTGCTTTTATATATATCAAAGTATTAGAGATTATATGTTTCAAAGTATAAGGGCTAGCACAAATACAAAGTGTCAGAGCTCAAGTTTGTAGTGTATCAGAACTAATTCTTGAGCTAATTTTTTGAAGCAATCAGAGCAAATTGCAAGTTTTGAACTAAAGCCATTCAGTTCAACGAGTTTTCTTCCCTTTTTTTTGTATGATTTTAAAATTTTGAAACATTTGCATGTTATCATGCACAGTCATATAAATTCTCTCCCTTTCTCATATATTTTTCATGCTTTCTCACATCTCCCCCTTTTTGTCAACAATCAAAAAGGTATTCATTTGAAATAGAATGAGAAAGTTGTTAAGATTTGTTTGAGATAATTTTACTTTCTCATATTATGTTTGATACTCTAATATAAATTCATTTTGATCAGTATTATATAAGTAAAAATATGAGTGCAAAGCATTGTACAATCATAATCCAAACACAGAAGTAAGATACCTAAAGATGTATTCATTTCATTCATAAAATTTTGAATACAAGTTACAAAAATTTGCATACACCTCACTTTCTATTCACTATCACTAGGTATATCTACCCTAGTACTAGTGGATGGCCCAAAAGGTGGTACATAAGGTGGTCCAAAAGATGGCATAGAGGCTATAGGATCCACATACTATGGCTCAGAGTCAGTCGACGGGTCACGTCTCTTCTTTCTGTTATGGCAATTCAGCTGATCCTTTAATTGGGATCTGGGTAGAGGATGTGACCTCATCCCATCCCTTGGAGAAGGTATGGGCTTCATCTCCATCGTTGGGTGAAGTCACGCAGATCATGGCTCTTGGTTCTTCCCGCGTTGAATCAGCTTGTCGTCGCTTGGAGTTTCGCACCCGTCCCTAGTGTCTACATACATGGTGCATTCAGAGGGAGGGTGCCTCTTCTTTTGAGGAGGAGCTCTAAAATTTTTCTTGTCCCCTTATAAAGGAAGAGGAAGGACTGGTTGAAGAAGCTTCTCTGCTCCTATTTGCCTTTGCTTTATGCTCAGCTTTTCTTGCTTCTAGTCTCCAATTTTTGAAGGCTCTTCAAGCAGTAGAGAAGCGAGTCCTTTGCCCCAGAGTTACTCTTCACCTTCTTCTCCATACCGTGAAGATGAAGTTCAACCTTGAGGACCTCCGGGAGATGGCTCGAAAGAGAGCCATCACCGTAGAGCCAAAAGGGGGGCCAAGCATGAAGGTCCACGGGTGCGACATCGATACATTTTTGTTCGAGGAGGTGGTCCACCTAGGATAAAGGGTATGGACCTTGCAAACCTAGTTAGAGGAGGCCAGGGCTCAGGCCGCAGTGGCAGTCGCGATGGTGGAGTTAGCCAGGAAGGAGGCGGTGGAGGCCGTCGCCAAGTTCTTGGTGTCACAGGCCTTTAAGGATGAGGTCGCTGAGGCTATCCTAGACTCTTACCATCGGGGGTTCCAGGAGCACAAAAGCAAGGCCTTCTGCTTCTATGACCTGGAGGGGCTAGAAAATATCAGTCCTTCCATTCCATATCATGGGCAAGAGTTTGATTCTGACTTTGAGGAGGTGTCAGAATTAGAGGAGGTGAAGGTGAAGCCCGAAGCCTCCCTGAGCACCTCCCGGGAGCCTGGTGTCATCCATCGGCTTGGAAAGGGGTCGGCGACCGATTTTTAGATCTGCCTTTCTCGTTACCCTTTCTTTTCTTTTTTTTTTGTCGATTGTACAGTTCTTCTTTCAATGAATGGAGATACTTTCTTTCCAAAATGATGTTAAGTATAAACTCTTCGATGTAGTAGATAGTAGAAGAGTTTGTACGATCACTTGGATCGAATTTGCTGCTAGGATAGGCCAATTAAGCCATTTTTGAGGCATCTGTCGATAACAGAGTGGGTTGTTTGGACCCACTGCGGCATGTTTGCAGGTTTACCATAGGGAAGGATGCTTAGACCATCCTTGTGCCTTCAATTAATGTTAAGATAGGCTGATTAGGCCCACCTCGGCATGTTTTTGGATTTACCATAGGGTATATTGTGCAAACCATCCCTGCGCCTTCAATTGATGTTAAGGTAGGCTGATTAGGCCCACCTTGGCATGTCTTCAGATTTATCATAGGGTAGGTTATGTGAACCATCCCTGCACCCTCAATTGATCATAACATGGCCTGGATGGGCTTTCCTTTGCACTCGTCAGACATACTGATAAGGCGAGTGGATCAGACCCACCATTGTACTTTTTTGTCAGTCTCATCGGGCGGGTTGCCGAGACCATCCTTGTGTCATTGATGATGATAAGACAGGCTCACTAGATCTATTTTCAAATGAACTTTTGTTAAAGTCTTCCCTGATGGAAACTTTCATTGATAGTACTTGCAAAGATTTTGTACATTCCAAGGGCGAGGTAGCACAACACCATCCAAAGTCTTAAGCTGATACATCCTTGGACATATGACTCCTTTGATTCGGTAGGGGCCTTTCCAATTAGGACAAAATTTGCCTTGTTCCGTTGGCCTGGATACTTTGGACCTTCACAGCACTAAGTCTTCAGGATGAAAGATTCGCTCCTTTACCTTGTAATTGTAATATTTAGTGACCTTCTATTGGTATAACGCCATCTTCATTTGAGCCTGAAGTCTGGTGCCTTGTAGTAGATCCAAGTCTGCCCTTCGGTGCTTTGAATTTTTAGGTTCCTTATACTTGTCGATCCTCAAAGAATGCAGCATAACTTCTATAGGGAGAACTGCTTCAATGCCATATGCCAAATTAAATGGGGACTCACCGATAGCCATTCTGGGAGTTGTTCGATATGCCCAAAGAACAAAATTTAACTCTTCGGGCCAAAGTCTCTTGGCATCATTTAGTCAGGTTTCAGGTCATGGAGGATAGTCCGATTCGTTACTTTGGCTTCTCCATTGCACTGCAGGTAGCCGATAGAAGTCAACTTATGAAGCACATGATACTGAGCATGGAAGTCTTTGAATTTTGGATTGTTGAATTGCCTCCCATTGTCAGTGACTATGGAATAAGGGATTTCAAATTGGAATATAATATAATTCTTCAGAAAACTTTCCACTTTTGCTTCTGTGATATGAACTAATGGTTCAGCTTTGACCCACATGGTAAAGTAGTTGATAGCGACGATAAGGAATTTCTGTTATCTAGATGCCGATCGGAATGGGCCAAGAATGTCCATCCCCCACTGAGCAAAAGGCCATGGTATGATTAGCTGGTTCATCTGGCTTGCAGGCTATCTCTGGATGTTAGCATACCTCTGGCATTAGTCACATCTTTGGACGAAGTCGGAGGGGTCCTTTTGGATGGTTCACCAATAGTAACCCCAACGTATTATTTTATACGCCAGAAATCTACCTCCTAGATGGTCTCCGTATATGCCTTCATGCACCTTTCTTAAGGCATAATCAGCGTCCGTTGGGTAGAGTTGCTGTTGCTGTTGTTTTTGTAGTTGTTGGGTGCAGGGGGATCCAGTCCCTTGTTGTTCTTCTTCTTCGAAATAGATTTCTCTTTAGCTGGTCGTCGATTTGTCGCTTGCTCTTCAGCATTGACATAATTCTCAGCCCTTGACAGGAGCTTAGCATAGCTTATTGGGAATCTATTATCCAGGGAGAAGGTGAGCCTGGATGACCGGAGCCCCTTCTTGAGAGCGGACATGGCTACGTACTCGTTGAGATTGGGGATCTCGAGGGTAGCCGAATTAAATCTAGAGATATAATCTCGAAGACTCTCTCCCTCATTCTGGTGAAGGAGGAATAGAGTGTCTGTGTTCCGGAGCATCTTCCGGCAAGTCCTGAAATGCAAGACAAACAGTTTTTCCAACTCAAAAAAAGAATTGATAGTACCTGGGTGTATGCATGAATACCACATTCGAGCTGCCTTCTTCAGAGTAGCAGGAAAGGTGAGGCAATGCAGTGCATCAGAGGCCCCTTGAATCATCATGTGGGCTATGAAGCTACCTGATGATCAAGCAAGTCGGTAGTCCCATCATAAGGCTCCATTTAAGGGACCTTAAAATGCTGAGGGACTATTTTGACCATGATGCGAGGAGTGAACAGGGGACGTGAATCGTAAGCCATAAACTCTCCATCCTTCTTTTGATCATTAAGCCTCACAACCTGTGATTTGAGGGCCCTGAGCTTTTCATTGTAGCCAAGGCGGGCTTCTTTCGGTATGTCCCTTTCGGGAGTAGAGTCTTTGGAGGAGAGGGAGAGAGATCGTCTAGATCTCTTCCCCCTTCGCAGGGCGTTGGTCGGCTTTGGGAGCCGAGAGCTTCGACTTTCAAGAGAATCGATCATGGAGGGAAAGTTGGGTAGATCCATGACGCTGATCTCCCCTCCCCCGGGACCAATGAGTGTGTCTGGAGGTGGCTGGAAGGTGCCCCACCTGGAAAGCTACATCCTAGAAATTCTGAACATGGTTGTCAGAGCGTCAACCCAGTTCAGAAAAGCCTCGAACTGCTATTGTCCCACCACAAGTATGTGAGGTGGAAGATTGTTCTCCACCGAGGGGTTATTCCTCTGAGAGGGAGGACAACCTTGCTCGTCGAAGTATTTTGAGTTTTTCCTTTCGCCATCAGGGCTTCTTCTCACTCTACTTTCTTAAGTAGGGAGCTACCAGTAGAAGGTGAATTCGAGCTACTATGGACTGTCAACTCTAGCCTCCCCTTACCTGGCACACCAATCTGTTGACGTGGAACCTTCGTCGACCAGGTGGAGCTACTGGATTGCCAGTTCGCTCCCTTGGATACCTACAAAACAGGTCCCTAACCGAATTTTTTTCGGTGGGGGACACTTCGATGCCTAAGTTAGAGATTGGTTCTAGCCATAGAATGGAGAGTTTTCCAAGGAGGAGGAAAGATGGTGAAAGTTTCTCTTTTTCAGGTTTGCGTAGTGTACCTTGAGTGTCCCCTTTTACCGGTATTTATAGTTGCCATGCCAGTGTGTAGTTAGGCTCACCCATCTATGGTTAAGAAAAAGTTGATTAACTTTACCCTGCATATAACCATAAGTGGTTGCCAATTGATTCTGGCCAGTCTGGAATCATTGGTGTTGGAGTTAGTGCCTACATGGCCACCCCGATGTGGTTGCGATTGGAGGTAGTGACTACACGATTGATCGTAACCATCATATCCACGTCCGAAGATTTGAGATCAATTGAAGATTTCCTTTTGGACATCGTTTTCAAAAGGGATCAGCATTAAATTGGTGAAATGTCTTCGGTTTGTCCTCTCTAGGACAAGCTGAAGACATCTCTGTTGTTTACAGCAGAGTCTTTTCCTTCGAAATGGATTGTGGAGCGAAGCTGGCATCGTCTTCTGACCAGTCTTCTTTGGATCGGCCTTCTTCGACCGGTGTGCAGGAGACTGGTCAATGGTTGGTCATGGTAGAACTCTTTGGGACTAATGTCTTCGACCAAGGCTGAAGACTGACCCTATGATGTGACAAAGGCAGGGTCATCACTTTGTCTACCCACGTAGTTTTCTATGGGTGCTCCAGTTTAGATGTCTGATTCAAAAGGAACTTGGCGAGCTGTTGAACCGATAATTGGCCTATGCTGAACTGACATATCACAACAAGTATAGATTCAGAATCTAATTCTAGAGATAGACGTGTCACTTGCCAACCCACATACAAACCTATCTATCAGCCAGAACTTGTTTCTAAGATATCTTCGTAGTTCTTCATAGCTAGCAGTCGAACATTGTAGCCTAGCCTACTAACTGGTTCATAGACCCATCGACTGAGCCAAGTCATACTCCAAGGTTGCAATATTTAGCGATTAATAAGAATGGCCCTTCAGCAAGCCCCTTCTCACGTGATCAATCCTAGAGATTTCATACTGCTGGTTGCCCAGATCACGAGAACAGCTATCCTTTTCGATAACATCACTTATAACTATGACCTTCATGATTCCTAGGAGTGAATCATGGTTATGACATCGTAACGACACGATTATGGTTCGGTATCCTCGGAGCTGCCCATTTTAGCTTAGCCCTTTACCAAAAATAACCAATACTCCGAAGACATCCATTAAGTATTTTCTTTTCCATGCTCACTACTTCCCTTCTGTTCCAGATCATTGACTTAAGCATTGGAGTGTCATCGCCAGAGTTAATCCCGCCTAGGAACTTTCTTGCAGGTCACTTTAGTAATGACTCCAACTAGTCCACGCCTCCTCTGAACTCGAGTTAGTATCAATTGCAATAAATTAGCATTAGAGGAAGGGCCCAGGCCCATTTTTGGAAAGAAAAGTGAGCAAATCCTTGACGATGCCACCAAGAATGCGATATCGAAGAATACTAGATCCCGCTCCAATAGCAGGGCTCCCATTCCTTCATCACCATTGGTGCAACCCTCTCCTCAGCAACCTTCACCTATTATGGGGATAACTTTGAACCAGTTCAATGATTTGGTCCATTTAGTCCTTAACTTGGTGGACAAAGTTAAAGGAATGCAGCATCAAAACACTACTACCTAGCTCGAGGCACAACTTGCTCCTCCTCCGTAGCAGTCGCTGCCCATCACTGCCAACCATCTAGGTCACCTCCTACCACATCTCTTCCCCCTTGGCCAAATCCAGAGCCAAAGAGGTGAACAAGATAGAGCCACCCCTAGAGCCTGATTCAGGAGTAGAGGTGGTCACCTTCTCCTCACTCCAAAGGAGACTCCACCCCTAGGAGATCACTGCCTAGTAGTCTATGGCCAACAATGCCAAAGACATCGATATGGAGCAACGTCTACAAGAAATGAACTAGTGAATTGAGGCGCTGTAGAACCAAGCTCAACCAGAGGTGGAGGGCCTAGCCTTAACATCAACCTGCCCTTCACCACTAGAATAATGCAAGAGACCATTCTTGCAAACTTCAAGGTCTCCCATCTAGAGTCTTACAATGGGTCGGGGACCTATTGGATCACTTGGAGAGCTTCCAAACTCTCATACTGCTTCACTAGGCTTCCGATGTAGTCCTTTACTGAGCCTTCCTATCGACTCTTAAAGAAATGACAAAGTATTGGTACTCCAGTCTGAAGCCCAGCTCCATTGACTCCTTCAAGAAGTTGAGTCAATTATTCACCTTCCACTTCACCAGTAGCCAACGATGCCGTTGGGGGTCGGACTACCTAATAACCATTCAACAAGAAGCAAGGGAACCCCTTCGCTCATACCTCAATCACTTTAATGTAGCCACCCTAGAGGTGCGAGACCTGGACTAGACCGTGGCCATGCAGCCTTATAGAGCGGACTATAGAAGAATGCCTTTCTTTTCTCTCTATAAAAGAGGTACCCAAAACACTTCATCGAGATGCTGGCCGATGCTTAAGAGGGATAGGATGCGCTCCTAGTCCACACAAAGGTTAAGGTGGAGTAGAAGCCAAAAGAGCTCAGTGCAGATCCCTACTGGCTAGGGTAATTGGAGGAATTGGTAGATATCCTGTAGCCCACCTCAATGCTAATCTAAGTCTCTATCGAGGAACCAGCAAAATTGATCTCCACTTGGGAGGCATGATGTTTCTTCTCCAATGTGCTACACCAACTATACCCCTTTGAATGCACCTTGGGGACACTGATGGAGGTTAGGGAGTGATTGTCCCCAGCAAAGAAGATTTGGGCTCACCCTAGATGTCACAACATGAACAAATATGATTATGCTGAACCAAAAGATGGTGTTGACTTGAGCTCGCTCGAATAGGGCTGGAGTTGAGGTGGCTACTAATGTGGAGCCAGGTCTCACAAGATCCTATTACTGAGAATTAGTCCTATAAGATAGAGAAGGTCAAAAGGCCTAAATATTGGGAGCTTCCTCAGTGGTGGACCCTCCGATGTCTAAGTCAATCTCCTAAAAAGGCAAACATAGAGGAGGCTTGGAGTCCCTTCTGGAATTTAGAGTAGAGCAGAGGGAAGAGTTAGATAAGGAATGAAGGAGAGAGATGAAATGACATCTGTGGAAGAAAGGGCTCTTAGTTCATATGAGGCTCGCTTCCAGGGAAATGACACACACCTATGAGTGGAGTTGTAGAGGCCAGGATGTTGGAAATTGCATAGAATTTCATGCATAATTTTTTTAATAATTTATAACAAAAGAATATCTATTATAACACTATTTTAAATAGAAAATATGTATTTAAAATAATTCTAATAAATCTTAATCAAGATTATAACATGATCGTATTATAGAAAATAAAATTAGTATGCATTGATTTACCCGATGCATGCTACATCTAAACTATAAACAATATAAAATCTAATTTCATAACTGATCATAGATTGATGATCACCATAATTGATGGCATGTGGTAAGGGCTCTCCACATTACTTTGCAGCCACATAGGGTATTCGACCTCTACAAGTTATCTACACGAAGCCCCAATGCGATCAACCTCATGGGACTGCTAGATCTCTTCGAAGGCCATTAGATAACTGAAATCATTGATTTCTTGGACTTTGTTGAGCCTTCCAAAAAATCTAAGAAGAAGATGAAGAGGTCTAGATCAAGAGGAAGAAAACAAAATTCAAGAAACCCTTTTCCAGTATTTTATTTTATTTTTCTCCCTTCAACCCTAGCACCCAAAAGGACCTCTCACTCTAATTTAGAATTCGCACCCCTTTTCTTATCACTTTCATGATAATTTCACTTCAGATTTTGCATGGTAATTAGTCTCTTAATGTTTCATATGTTACAAAAAACTAAAATGAAATTTCATTGATTAGAGGAGGGATTGATTAGGATAATGTGATATCATTTAAATAAGACTAGGTATTTTATTCCCAATTGAACTTCTCTAATTAAATTCAAATAAATCCAGATTTAATTCAAACCAATCTTAATCTAAATGAGAATAAGGGAGGATAAAAAAAATTAAATTTTTTTATAAAAAATTCATGAAAAAAATTCTAGGAAGGTGTGGAGAATTTTTAGGAAAGAAAATAAGTTGGACTAGGTTAGGGTTTGACCAATATTTGATCAAAAGTAGTTGGAACCAAAACTAATTTGGTTATAATTAATTTAACTAACTTAAATCCAATTCAATTAGGTTTTAATTAGGCTTAATTAAATCTCAATTAAATCTGAAATTAACAGAGTCCAAATTTGAATCAAACTGAAATTAAAAATCCTTAACTATTATGTTATCGAATAACCTAATCATGTAGACCCAATTGAACCATATTCAATTAGGCTTGACCTAAATCTCTTTGCTTAATCAAATTGAGCCAATTAGCAATTAAATTAATAATTAATCTTTCTATGATTAATTAATAATTATTTAATTATTAATTTAATATTTGTGTAGGGTTAATTGTTCATCATATTTATAATTTTGTCATTGAATGATTCTTAATCATTAATTATCCATCATGATCTATCAGAAACTTCTTATATCTGTGATCCCATAGGTTCGAACACTAAATTAGGTAGTCTAGGAATCAATTCCTGAACTAATTGATGTGACCATCTAGCAATAGTGCCCGATGTTCGAAGAGATCGAATGTTCGTAAAGCAATATTCAAGAATCTATGTATACAGTTTCCATATAATTCATCTCTTTGATCTAATGCTTACGATAATTTTAGAGTCAATTGTCAACTCCTGTATAATGCATTGAGATGTGTCTCAACCTAACAAATTCTATGACTCCTCATAAATATTGTCCTGATCAAGGTCTTACTAAATTGAAGTACAGTAGAGCATTTTCTCCAACACCTTAGAGTGGTCAATCCCATCTTACTTATCATTGACTTAACAAGTACTTGACTGTACCCAATAACCATTCGTTACTGGATTAAAAATCCATATAGTCCAATACATAAGTATAATGAGTTGCTTGCAAGTCACTATGATGATCTTAGGTCAGAGAGATACTTATACCCATATCTTTCTATAAGATACTCTCGATGATAGATTACTCAACAGAATTGGTCATGTTCAGTGTAATGTATACCCACACTCACCTGCATACCATACTAGTATTTTCATACTCCATGGTTATGAGGATAACCAATCTATATGGTATATAATGATCTATACTTAATAAACATTTATTGTCCCTGATAACAACATATCATTTGGTCATGAGCATATTTAAGAACTACTCAATAAATCCTCCTTTATCGAATTAAAGTAGTTCTAAGGACTTCATCTCAAAAGAGTTCAAAGGAAGATACAAAAAAAATGAAATATAAAAAATAACTTTTATTATATTAATGATTCCTGTACAAATTATAAAGAGCTCAATCATCTACAACCCAGATGATTGGTTATAGAATGCATTTCCTAACAACTCCCACTTGGACTATAGCCATTCGGAATAGTATCGAATACCCATCTTCCACTAGTGATCATCAAACTCTTTGATTTCGAGGGTCTTAGTACATGGGTTACCAAGTTCTCCTTTCTATCAATCTTCTGAAGGTCAATGTCATCTCGATCCACTATCTCCCAAAAAAGGTGAAAGCGATGCAAAATATGCTTGGTCTGTTGATAAGCCTTTGGTTCTTTTGCTAGAGCTATAGCACAATGCTATCACAATATAAGGAAACCAGGACATTAATGGAGGGTCTACTTTAAGCTTGGTGATAAACTTCCAGAGCTAAATAGCTTCTTTTACAGCATCATATATCATAATATACTCTGCCTCGTATATAGAATCGGTCATAGTGTGCTGCTTGAAATTTTTTCAGTAGATAGCTCTTCCATTTAGGATAAAATCATAATCCAACACACTCTTACATCATGCCTATCTGATTGTAAACTCAAGTCAATATAATCGACTAGTTTCAAGTCAGAATCTCAATAAATGAGCAATTGATCCTTAGTATTTCTCAAACATTTAAGGATGATTTTTATGACCATCCTATTATTCTCACTTGGATCATATTGGTGTCTACTCACTACTTCTAGTGAGTATGCCATATCTGGTCTCGTACATGTCATAGCATACATAATATATCCTACTACTAAAATATAAAGAATCCTGCTCGTACGCTCTCTCTCTTGAGGACTTGTCGGATATCCTTCTTAAAAAGATTAATTCTATAGCCTATTAAAAGATATAGCCTTTCTTGGAATTCACCATGCTGAGCTGCTTCAGCACGGTCTCAATGTAAGTAGACTAAGATAATCCTAGTAACCTTTTAGACCTATCCTTATAGATCTTCATGTGTCAACACCAATTCCTTATGGATTGCAAATTGAGTTCCAACCTTGTTAACTTGTTCCTAGTCCGAGTCTTGAGTCTAGTTAAGTCTTCTTGTATCATGAATTTTATGTTTGAGTCTTGCTAAGTATTAGGTCTTGAAGCCTTGGGTCAAGTCAATTGAGTTGTAAGAGTCAAATGTACTCAAGTCCAAATTGAGTTATAATTTTTCTTTTGAGCTTGAGTCAAGTCCAACCAAGGGAGCATATAATTGGACCAAGGGATGAACCAAAGCTATATCAAGTAAATCTTCAAATCAAGGGTTTGAATGAAGCTTTGATTGAAGCCACCTCACCAAGACACCTTATCCAAGAGAATGGACACTTGGCACCCATACATGAAGATTTTTAGATTTGGATGCTTGACACCCATACATGAAGATTTTCAGATTTGGATACCTGGCACCCATGCATGCAGATTTTCAGATTTGGACACTTGGCACTTATATATGAAGATTTACTTGATGTAGCTTTGGTTCATCCCTTTTTCAATTATATGCTCCCTTGGTTGGACTTGACTCAAGCTTAAAAGAAAAATCACAACTCAATTTGGACTTGAGTACATTTGACTCTTACAACTCAATTGACCCAAGGCTTCAAGACCTAATACTTAGCAAGACTCAAACATAAAATAATGATACAAAAAGACTTAACTAGACTCAAGACTCAGACTAGGAACAAGTTAACAAGGTTGGAACTTAATTTGCAATCCATAAGGAATTGGTGTTGACTAGGTTTGATTGAAGTCTTCTTTTAACCTTGGCGCCCGCACCAGTATATAATTAAATATAGTCCTGCTTAATCCAATTTCAGAATATGAATTACCTGCAATAACAAATAAAAATAGAAAGATATAAAATAACTACAAATAAGATAATTTTCATCATTATATTAAATATTGTTGAACATACATAGTTGTAGTCTCACAAAAATATTGTCTCAGCAACTTTATTAATTTCATCAAAATTCAAAAAATAAGAAACAAAACATAGTACTGATTTCAAAAGAAAGTAAATACTAGAACTCAAAACATATCATAAAACAAGTTCCAACTATTTTGCTACACTATAAAGAGAATAAAAATAAAGGAAAGTTTGCAAAATCTCCATATCTTCCTTGACACCTTTTATTATATCACCCGAATCTGTATAATAAAGGAATTATATAAATATACATCATTTCAGAGCTAGTATAAATCATTATTAAACCAATAATGTACATAGATACATACATAATCTTTCCATGAAATAATGTAAGTGTCCATGGCATGTTTCATTAAAGATCGACTTTTATCTTTTTCAAGCAATGGAGTGGTGGGCTCAATTGCATAAGAAACAGAAATCTCACAAAACATATCTTCCAAATTTTTGCCCATCAACATCTTATCTTTATCATCAGAAATAAATGTTCTTTTGCCTACTTTCTATGTGATATCTAATAAAACTACTTCTTTATCCTGCAAGTACTGATTTCATATAATATATGAATAAGTCTTGATGATTCACCACTTAATAACATTGAACTATTCTATTAAAATCTGTAAATTTATTAAAATAAATTTCACTTATAATTTTAAATGATTCAAGAATGGGTGATATATTCACTTGAGATGAGTTTAGTTCAACTCTATCACCATTCTAGAAATAATAGAGAGTTAGCCAACTTTCTTAAAAAATATTAAATTACAAGTATTGCATAAAATAATAATATCATAGATACCTTTGGATTATGTTTCCTACTAATAGATGATATGTTATCTATCTTTGGTGAATGATCATCAGCTTCTTTCATGTTGGCAATATTCCATTAATAAATAAGTACAATAACAGGTTAAATTCATCAGTCAAATAGCAAGTAGAATGAATGGTCATCGGGTTCTTCCATGATATTTTCATATTTTCAATAAAGTTAGAATAATTTTGAAAATAAAGATTAAATTATCCAATCTCATTCATATAGAAATAAAACAAGAATTACATATTTAATTAAAGTACTCACCAAAACTGTTAAACCATAACTATTTGTACTTGAACCAGGAAAGTTCCAACTTGACCTGCCAAGTCATTAACCATTTTATACAAACTCTCATTTTTCTTTCTCAAGACTTCATTTGTTGCTTTAGAGTCCCACAATGAACAAGGAGTTGTTCCTATCCCTAAACAACAGATCATGTCTGGTCTTTCTTTGCCAAACTGTTTAGAAAATACTTCATCCTCTTCTATATCTTTAAACATTTCCTTTTGATTCCAGTAAACATGTATGTATTAATTACAAGAAATAAATATTATAATAAAAAATAAAATAGACTTATAATTTAATTGACTAATAAAGAATACTAACAACTAGTCCAGCAATAGTATCATTTACATGTTTACCATTCTTTCTAGAACAAGTCTTCATCTGCATGCAGGGATGGCTCAATTTTTTTCCTGTTCTTTTGAACTGAGTATACAACATAAGAAAAAAGTAGTTGAACATAACACACATATTTCTCAAAGAAAGCACTTAAAGAAATTTGGATGGGTTTAACATATAGGTGATTGATTTTCATGAAGCTCATTGTTCCTACATAATGAGGATACCTGTACTTCTTCTTGCAGTCAATATTGATATCCGCCATTTTCTGTCATTGTTCCATATATACCAAAATTTAAAATCAACATTAATTATTATAAAAAACTGATCTCAATCAATAAAAAATAATAATTTCTATATACCTGCCATTGAAGAATAGACCAACTATTTATAGCTTCCTTCCATTGAACCTCTGGAATATTCTTAAGTACTTCACCTTATCTTTTTCTATTCTTATTATAATTTCTTATTAAGTATTTTTTTCTTAAATGGTATTTCATTCATCTCTATTTTTTTATCATAGTCTTTATTACAAATTATAATGCTCATCTCCCACATTATACTTTTTGTGAAATAAAAAAAATATTATCAATACACCATAAATGATAAATCATAGATAAAATAGAAATCAATATTACCTTCATAACTGCACCCATCAAAACATCTTCTGAAAGATGTGGACCAACACAACAATCATTGACAACATCATCTAATGCAGCTACATTACTAACATGTCCTTCATCCTTTCTAAATTCTTCTGCAGCTGCAACTACACCTATATGTTCATCGAAAGTCATGATTCTACTGTCACCATTCAGAGAATTGGACTGCATGTACTTGTTTACTTCATTCAACAGCACTTCTGATGTGGGTGATAATTTTGCATAGTCATATTTACTAGTGTCGTCTACTATCGAGACATGTAACTCGAGCCACCCCCACTACCACTCAGCTTCCCGTCAGAAAGCTTGCTGCGAGACAATAGCTTCATAGATCGTACAAGGACCATGCGGTTCCCACTATCAGCAGGTACCATATCTCCTATTGGTGTCCTGATGCTTCCTGCTGAGTTCGTGGTGCAGTCTTCCGGGGAAGCAAGATTACGAAAATGCAATGAAAATGTTATGGAATCGAGGGTAACATCATGGTTTTCATCATCTGATATTCCAGCTTCAGAGAGTCTCCCATATTTAATAAAACTCATTAAAATGGGCCCATAAAAGTTATCATCCAGTCAAAGGGCACAGCAAAAGATCAAGAAAGACTTCAGCAATCGATTTCTTCATTAAAAAGTAAATTTTATGAATTATGTGAAATTTGTGAGAAAAAAGACTGGTCAGATCAATTCTTTCCATGGGTGACTTGAAATTGATAAGAATTTACAAAGAAGATAGTGATCTACAGAGATGATTGTAAAATTTTAATCTTCTAACAAAGGATTTTCACAAGTCCACTCGATTGAACGCATTAAGCAACAACTTTCCAGTCGGGGGAAATTAGGGAAAATACTATGAAATTGCATTTTAAAATATCAACAATTTTACTAAGAATGCCATCATTTGAAGTCACGGATCCGATGGTGCTTCCAGGTGATGAGGAATCCATGTCCCTCACAAATTGCTCCTGTTCTCCATCCTCATCCTCATCGTCATCGTCCTCCCCTTCCTCGCCTGTGAAATGCTTGGAATCATCTCTATCTAACTGGTCTCCTTGGAACCCTCCACCTCTCGGGCAAGCCCGAGGCTATCGGTGGAGGCCAGCTTGGAGTCCGGCGGGGTCTCGAAATCCTCGTCGTGGTCAAAGACATGGATGATGGTGGTCTCAGTGAAGCTCACCCATCTAGAGCGCTTCTTCACGGTCGTCTCATTATCGAGCTTGCCGGCACTTCGAAGCTCCTTTTCCTCCTCTCCCAAATCTAGGGATTTCGACGAGAATGAGAGCAGGATTTGAATGCATTCATCACGTACGTACCGAAGCCGGGTCTAGGGTTTCGGAGCCATTCGAAGGTGGGGGGGTGTTTAGAGGGAAACTTGGTTTTCTTTTCCTGGTCATGAAGGTGCCCAAATTTTTTATCCAAGGACTTGCACGAAAAGAAATTGTTTGAATGCCATGATCTATGATTTGAGCATAAAGATGTGCATCCCAACAAGATTACTCGGCCATGACGTAACCAGCTTTTAGTAGGGGTAGGATGGGAAATTTAGTCCCAGAAATAGAATTCCTGATTTCGTAGCTTGGTCAGGGTGAAGGAAGTCCCGGTTTACACCATGCTCTCGCTTTTGATTGGGATGCATAAGCGCTTAAGTTGGAGTTTCGGAGGAGCTGTGCTTTAAAAAAAAAAAAAAAATCTGTCTCATCCGTCTTGAGTTTCTAATTTTTTAGAATTATTTGTATTTTACGGTTTGTGTCTTTCATATAAAATATTTACATTGTGTTATACAAAATAATTAGATTATGATTGTTGATCATCGAGCTAATAACCGATCATTCTGCTTGACAAAGCACTTGAAAGCATAGATTATTTAACATTATTATCCTAAATTTTTTGATTTATCTTTTTGATGGACTATTCACCTTTACATTATATCATCTAAGATTAAAAATGAATGGGTTATTGGCATATTTATATACATACCTATATTTCTTATCATATATAAACATAAATACTGGTATTAAATGGATATCAAAAATAAAAATATATTATTTTAAATGGATATAAGTTATGGATATTAAATGGATATACATGTTACTTAGGCATATATATATATAGCTTCTCTACTCAGATGAGGATATAAATTAAAATCATTGAGATATAAATTAGATGTTGGACAGATTTTAATAATAAAAATCAACATAAATAACATAAATTATTAATTTTTTTGGATACTCTTTTCTTGGCATACCAACAGTTATCCATTATATTTGATTTACTCATGTTTAATAGTTGAAATGTAAGCTACAAATTGATTATAGCATTTTCATGTTTGTCAAACGTGGATATATATAACCCTTTTTATTAGAATTTGAACTTTTACTCATGTATGTATTTTACATGTCTAAAAAATGTGGGTGTATGTGACTATTTTTGTAGTGTCATCTCAAGGATGTAGGATGCTTCTCCCAAGTCTTTCATGGAGAATTAAGAAGATAGCCAAATTTTATTCCTTGCAATGTAGGAATTGAAAGAATAGTGCCCTAAAAGCCAATCATTGTATGGGCATTTCTATGATCTTCTAGCTCATGTATGATATTATTTATTAAAATAAGGTACTTGATTTATCATACTGCTGTGTCTTATCAAGATTATGATGAGCCCCATAGGTTAGGACAAGAAAATTAGGGTTATGATGGAGATCATAATGATGAGGCCTAAGTTCCTATAAACCCTAGTCTAAAATATTTCTAGTCATTGGATAATTGATTCGAAAATCGATGAATCCAAAAAAACTAGCACATCCTATATATGCTCAAAAGGAGAGTGTTGGTATCATAGCCACTTATGTAGGGACACTAATACAAGGATGTGGGTGCTCATTAGGATATGAGTTCACTGAATTGATCTACCTTGAGAACATCTTATGGAGGCCTTAATACTTATTAAAAGATGGTTCTCATAGTGGGAGTTGTGTATGTTATCCATAGACTTGAGACTACCATAGTATCTTGTACACATGAATCCATGTTTTGGTGCATACTCATTCATGGCAATTAAGTCCTATACGGGATATTTTTGGATATGGTAGATTATGTATGAAGGTAATAAGTAGGTTAACAAGGAATCGATCACTTCTAGTAAGAGGAGAAGTTTTCCTGTATGATCTCTTCGAATGATGACTCAGGAAGTCTTCAATCAAAGCATGACAAGATTAGATAGGGTTTCTAATCTTTCATCAGTTGGGGTTTTATTATCGAATTGAGATTCAAAAGGATTAAGTGTTAGGGTTTAACATTTATCCATGCCCATCACTTAATCAGGATAAAGGGAGATCGAAAGATCGAATTGCATGGTAACTTTCTACTGAAGGATATTTTGATAATTTCTATCAAATTCTCCATCTTCTAGGTATGCATGACACGTTACTAGATGTTAATCATATCTTATAGATTTTCATGAATCAATTCGATTGGATTCATGAGTAAATTTGGAATTTGGTTCGAATTGGAAACTTAGGTCAACTCAATTTGGCCAAATTAGGTCAATTAGGTTCGATTGGATCGAATCGGCTTAGACATAGACCTACTGTAGGCTAGATGTGGAATCCAAAGGGTCACACAAATTAGAAAATTGGCCAAGAAAGTCAATTGTATATTTATTAGGATCATGGAATCTTAATTGGCTAGCTAATTGACATACTAGCAAATATTGGCTAGCCTAACTCCTAACCCAATTGGATTGGGTCTGCTTGCTTGTTATTTAGGCTAACCAATTTAAGTGGGACTTAAATTAGGCTATGTCCTAATTAGGATAGCAAATATCTGATTTTATCTAGATTTATTTGGTCCTTATCTTGGTTTAATGGAAGAGTCCTACTAGGATTGGACTTTTAGTGCGAATAATGATTTTACGCCAAATAAATGTGCACAGAAGGACCAAGAGTCCTTCTGCCAGTAAATCACTTTTTCCAGATAAGAGTTAGGACTTTCTTCCTTATCTCCATGCCTATTTGGAAGGGCATTGACCGGTCAAAAAGATAAGATCTCGGTGTGGAAGGGGTTGGCACAAAATGAAGAGTAGCATCTCTTCATTTTGGCCCTAATTATGAGACCAAGAGTCCTTCTATTTGAAGGCTCTTGTGTTTCTATGATGCCTCACATCTAAAATTGGTCTTCTTGGCCTTCCCATAATTGGTCAAGGACATGTGGTAGAAGGAGGTTTTGTGCTGGAAATCGAAGAGACAGTCTTGTCTTTTGGCGCATGAAGGGTCTTATCTAGATATTTATTTTCCTTTCTTGTAAGACTCTTGACATTTGAAGAGTCTTATCAAATGGCTAATGGATAGACTTATCAGGCACCCCATCCCACTCTATATAATGGCATCAGTAATCTGATGCCAAGGAAGATAAGACTCCCATCAGAATACTGTCTCCTTTTTCTCTCCCTCTCCCTTAAGACAAGTTTGTCTCTTTAAGACATAACTTGTTCTTTCTAGACAAGGCTAGTCTAATTAAGACAAGAGCCTAGAAAAAAAAAGGAGTATTAGGGATCTAAGAGTGGATTCAGAGTGCTCTCTGAGAGCCCTACAGGAAGGTAGGGGATCCAGCAAAGGAAGTCTGAAAGGTTACCGGAAGAGTCCCAAGCAAACAAGCAACTTGTGTAAGAGTGCTTCCTTGGTCTGATTCCTGTGTGGATCACCTCTGGGGGGAATGCACTTGTGTGCCTAGTGGAAATAAAGAAATATAGCACTCCAGGTATTCCTCTATAACCTTAAAGATTGAATTTATTAGTTGTTATGCTCAAGCGGTCCTAGGGTTTAGGGTTTCAGCTGGTCAGGGTTTCAAATATGAAAGTTTTGAAACCCAGTCTTCTACTGCACCCGGCCTGAGGAACCCAACAGTGGTATCAGAGCCACCATGATGCATGCAATTAGTAATTTCTTTAGTGTTGATTGCTTACTATGCAATGAATTGATGCATGATTATTTTAAATTACACATGTGATATGTTATATCCCAATAACTACTTTAGATTAGGTTAGTCACCATGGCTGTCCAGTCATAGGAGTTAATTAGGGTTTCATAGCCCTCTCATCCCATTCAAAGGGGTCTCCTATGGCATGTAGGGGTGCCGTTGTGGCCATTCCCATGAATAAGTGAGGTGAACAGATTGATGTTATAATCATGCTTATGATATGCATATTAGGGTTAATATGCTTGTTTGCTGAAATGAGTTTCACAATGACATGATTAATTAGGATGTGTTAGAGACCATCAAAGCCCTCATAAAAATTATGATGCAAATCCGATTAGGGTTTGATTAGCCAATTGGTGTCTAGACAAAGTGGTTCTAGAAAGGTAAAGAGAATGAGATTTTTAATTGGTTCCATTATTTGACATGGCCAATTTAATTGGTGTCTAAGGAAAGCAATGGGGGGACCCCCTCATCTCTTCCACTTACCTGACCAATTTGGTCACATCTAAACACTAAATTGGAATTACAAAGTGATTAAGCACACGATAAATTGCCTTCCTTCAAGCTAAGCCAAATCCATGCCAAAAACTATAGTAGGTTTGTTGTGATTGACACAAGGCCTACTCTAAGATTTGATATGATATTTGTCTTGGTGCATTTTTATGCTGTATGGCATAATTGGCGGTGTTTCTTTGTTGTGATTGACACAAGGGCAACATTTATCAAACATGGCTGAATGGAAATGAAGGGTCCAACTAAACTAAGACATTATAGTTTGTTGTGATTAACATAAGGCTACAAGTGTCTTAGAGCCAAGTGTTATATTGAGAGTTGCATGGGATGCAATTGAAATGGGAATTTCCTATCCTTGAACTCATTTTCCTATCCTTGAACTCATGAGTGTTTGTTGTGATTAACACAAGGTATTTATGAGGAATTGGGATCTCAATCCCACTAAGGAGGCCCTGCAGGGTTTACTACTTATCATAGTTGAGGGTTATGGTATTCGAAAGAAAATAGTGGGAGACCTAATTAGATGCAAAAGTCCTTGTCTAATTGTGAATATCATCATGAGTGGTCTGCTTATAATTGTTCTTTACTTACTATAGATTGTTACATAATAGCTTCTACTCTTTCACTGCGTGGCATCTTGGATGGCAACAAGTTGACCGGTCCAAATTATGTGGACTGGTTGAGGAACCTGAGGATTGTATTAGCTTAGGAAAAGATTGCCTATGTCCTCGATTCTCCTGACCAAGACCCGATAGGAGAGAATACTATTAAGGAGGAAAGAGCTTCATATAAAATGTGGAAAAATGATAGCATGACTATCAAGTGCATCATGTTAGCCTCTATGAGCAATGAATTGCAGAGGCAATATGAGAAAATGGAACCTAGTCCATATTACTCAATCTAAAAGAGCTTTATGGAGAGCAAAGTAGGACTGCTAGATATGAAATGTCTAAGTAGTTATTCCAGGCATGAATGAGTGATGGCTCTCTTGTACAGGTCCATATTCTTAAGATGATTGACTTAATTACCTGATTAGGTCAATTAAGCTTTGTCATGGATTGGGAGCTCAATTATTTGATCATGCAATCACTCCCAGATTTTTTCTCTTAGTTTGTCATGAACTATCACATGAACAAACTGAATATGTCATTGCCTGAGCTATTGAATATGCTCAAGATAGCAGAGAGCTACATTAAAGGTGATAAGGCTCGGCTTCTTTTGGTTAATAAAAAGAAGAAGCAGGTAATGAATAAGGGTTCAAAGAGAAAAAGGAACCCTAGGAGTAGCTTCCAAAAGAGGAAAAATGCAAGGAAGCCCTATACTGATGGGACCTGCTATCATTGTGGGAAGCAAGGGCACTGGAAGAAGAATTGTAAGTTGTATATTGCAAGTTTGAAGCATGATGCTGGTGGAGCATCAAAAGGTTTGAACATGATACAAACAAACCTGTCATTGAGTTCTTCAATTTCTGATATATGGGTATTGGATGCCACATATGAGTCTCATATATAAAAGTCATTGCAAGGGTTATAGAGACCTAGAAGCTTGAAGAAAGAGAGATGATGTGAATGTCATTTATCTCTGGCATTGCCATTTAGGTCATATAAGTGAGTCCAGGATAAACAAGTTATACAAAGAAAATTTCTTTGAAACTTTTGATCTTGAGTCATTAGGAACTTATGAGTCCTGCCTTATGGGTAAGATGACCAAATCTCCATTCACAGGACATAGAGAAAGGGCAACTGAGTTGTTAGGACTAGTACACATAGATGTGTGTGGTCCTATGACAACCCAGGCCAGAGGAGGACTGATGCTGGATGACTCTAAGATTGTTAAAGATGCAGAAAAAATAGTAAACTAGTTTTTTTATAATTTTTATAACTTAGGTTTATAGGCTAAATTTCTAAAATAAAACAAGAACTAGTAGGAGATTCAGCAATGCAAAGAATCACCGTATCGCAAAATAACTCATGCAAGATAATGAAAGATAGGACCTGGGAATTGAGAAACTCCTAGTTTAGGATAGCTTATCCTCAACAAATCAGATATCAAGAGAAGGGAAGGATGTTACCAATCAGTGATTTGAAAAACTTTCGATGAAGAGATCACACAGCACTCTGATTGGAACCTGGATGATGAAGCTCGGTTCCCTTGAATTTGATGACTGATTTGGGCGGTTTTGGAGACAAGGAAAGCCTCCTTTGGGCAGGTGAAATACCTCGGGGATCCTGCAAGCATTAGAGGTCAATCAAAATAGCAAGTAATAAAAAGAAAGGAAACTAAGGTTTAGAAAGGAATGGAACTAGGGTTAGGAGTGGGCGGCTTGGGGAAGAAGAAGCTCTTTGTCTTGGATGGTAGCTAGGGCTTCCTTTCCTTGGGCGTGGCTGATCTCGAAGGATGTAGAAGGGTGCTAGGGCAGTAGGGATTTGACCAGGGTACATAAGGAGAGCACTCAAAATAAAAGAACCAACACAAGAACACCAACACAAGGCAATGACTCAAAATTTCAGCAAAGCGTATTCATAAGAGAAAAGTTATCACAAGAGGAAGAGGGTGGGGTATTTATAGAGCTCCCATGCCCTCACTTAACTAGGATTACACTTACGTTAGGACTAACCTCTCCTTAAGATATTACAAGTCTTCTCCTAGTTAGATTACAAGTCCTTCTCCTAGCTAGGTTAGAATTACAAGTCTTAAAATAATTAGGAAAACAAATCCCAACTAGGTTAGAAACTTTGACTAGTCTTCTCCTTCTCCCTTCATGCTTTGACTTGGTTAACATGTGAGGATGCCTACTCTAGATTTGATTGGTGTGTGGGCTTCAAGGGGGTAGCAATGGGCTGGCTAAGGGGCTTGGGCACAGGTACTTTGGGCCTCCTGGAAGCTGGGGTACCCTGGATGGAATATTCTTGGAATAAAAGGTGCATCTTGGTTTAGGTGGGCATGGGCCTGGCACCTGGACTTGATTTCCTTGGGCTGGGATGCTGGTGGACCTCTGGAATCATGGATGCCTTGGTTTGAAAATATGCTCTAGTATCTGGAGAGGAATCTTGGCATCTGGAAGGCATCTGGATGGAATCAGGGTTTCTGGAAAGCATTTTGGATCCTAGGGTGTCACACAAAATCCAACAAGCTGATGTAGTGGCCTCTGACTCTTGGATGAGGCCTACTGAAACTCCATAGTAGGGTATCCTCTTCTCTTGTACAAAATTGAACTTCTACTGGACTCATAACTGAACTACAGGACTCAATATATTGACTAGGTTGAGGGTTGAGACAAATCAACTAACCTCAACTTATTACAGGACTCAATCTTAATTGATTACAAAATTGTGACACATGACTAAGGTTCTAAAATTAAAACCCTAATCAATAAACCATATGGGATCCAGTGATCTGTGTCTGATCCTGGTGTCCCCACCAAGGATATTCTTACTTCATCAGTTTTACTGATGACTTTTGAAGGTTTGAATATGTGTATCTTTTGAAACACAAATTCGAAGCCTTTGAAAAATTCAAAGAGTATCAAAGTGTGGTTGAGAAACAAACTAGGCATAGTATTAAAATCTTTCAAACTGATAAAGGAGGAGAATACTTGTCTAGTAAATTTCTCAATCATCTTAAAGACAAAGGCATACTCTTTGAATGGACTTCTTCCTACACACCACAGCTAAATAGTATAGCAGAAAGGAGGAATCGAAACTTGTTGGACATGGTACGATCCATGATATGCTTTACAGATCTTCTAGTATCCTTTTGGGGTTATGCCCTAGATACTGCTACCTACATACTGAATAGGGTGCCATCAAAGGCAGTTAAAAGCACTCCATATGAATTATGGAAAGGGAGAAAGCCATGTCTTAAGTTTTTTAAGATTTGGGGTTGCCCTGCTTATGTCAGGAATGTTTTTGGACATAAGCTAAGTGCTAGGGCTGACAAGTGTAGGTTTGTACGATATCCTAAAGAAGGTATGGTTACCTTTTCTACCACCGTACTGAGAAAAAGGTCTTTGTCAGTAGGCGTGCCACATTCTTGGAAAAGGAGCTTATCCAAGAAAAGGGCAGTGAGAGTGATGGGGGATGAAAATGGTGAAGTGGATGAATGATGATGTGATTTTCGTGATAAGCTAATCCAAATGAGCAATTGAGCACAAATTTAGACTGAATTCAAGCATGGAAGGGGAAAAGAACACCAAGCAGGGAACGAATGAGTAGAAATCCGAACACCCTCATGCAAATCACTTTCAAAGTAACAAAGATAGGATCTAAAAGGCTAGGAAACCTTCCAACTAGGTCAAGACACCTTTAAAACCTTAGATCCAAAGGATCAAGAGGGTTCTTCTTACCAACAATGAAGAAAGAGTATGTGGTGGAAGGGATGCACACAACACTCAGAGAATTGAGGGCTGATTAATAAGATCAGCACTCCCTACTTGAGAACTCACCTTGGCACTTGATCCTTGACATGAAGCCATCATCCTCAACTCCAAATCCTTAAAAGAACTTGCAAAGTAACAGTAGTAAGGTCGCGGGAACAAGAAATTGAAGGAAAATGAAGGAAGCAAAGCAAAGAAGAGAAGGGTTTTGAAGAAGTGCTGAAACTAGGTGGCAGCACCTGGTTCTTCTTCTTAAAACTTATAGGAAACCTTGGTAGGAATGCATGAAAGTGGCAACTGAGCCTCTCACCCTCTCCCTCAAGGAGTGACCTAGCTCTAAGACTAGGGAATCACGAAGCTAATCTAAACTAATGGGCATCTCACCCTCTCCACACTCAAGGAGCAAGACTAGAACTCAGCAAGGAGAAAAGGAACCCAAAAAGACTTCAATTCATTTCAAATACTTCATGCTTTATAAGGGGGGAGGCTTGGCCCTATTTATAGGCCAAGGAGCTTCTAGAAAATTTGGCCAAGAAGGATTAAAAGATAACTAATCCATGGATTAGTTATGCTAATTACATGATTAGGTAGCCTTAACTAAAAACTACTTACAACTTCTAACAAGAAATGGTTAGTAACAAAATTTGACTGCAACAAACTTCCATGTTGCACCTTCTTAACTTGCCATATGTCATCAAGGGATTCATTCATGTGTCATCAATAAAAGTGATCTTCCAAGTGTGGTGGGGACACCGGAGGCACCAGAATAAGATAGAGGCTTTTCAATCCTCTGTGAATTGATCAATAATTTATGAGTCCATCTGTAATAAGGGCTAAGCTCATCTGAGTCCATTTTAGTTGTTATTTGAGTATTTTGAGTTATTATTTCAGTTCTATACTTGACAGCTCATGTTGAGCTAGTTCAGTCCAATGCTAGTCAGCTCATGTTGAGCTAATTTTATTTTTTGAGTCCTATCCAAGCATACCAAAGACTCAAGACTATATCATACAAGTGAAGACCAAGTCCAACTAGATTGAAGACGTGGAAGTATAGCCCAAGTCCAACCCAGCTTGAAGATTTGAAGACCCCAAGAGGAAAATTCAGAAAAACCCTGATTTCTTGCAGATGCCCTCCAGATGCCCAGATTCCCTTCCAGATGCCAAAGTATATTCATAAATAAGGGCATCCATGATTCCAGAGGTCCATCTGCATCCTAGCCCGAAGAAATCAAGCCCAGGTGCCAAGCCCAAGCTCCTAAGAAGCAAGATACCAGGGAATATTCCTGCTACCTGGCTACCAGGCCACCCCAGCTTCCAGAGGCCCAAACCCATGCACCCGGGCCCCTTTGGGCCGGCCCCTTGCTGCTCCTAGAAGCCCAACACGCCCCCCTAGGCGTCCTTGGAGTCTTGACCAAGTCAAGAAAATTTTTAGGGATTTTTCTACCTAATATTTCCTTATTTTCTAGCTAGGGTTTGAGAGGGAAAAGGATTCTTATGTAAAGACTTATGTACCCTTACTTGGAGCCCAAGGTTAAGGGTCTATTTAAGGGACCCTAGCCTCTTGTATGAGAAAAATTTTTGATGAATGAAAACCTTGAGTTCTTCTATTGAGTGGTGTGATACCCTGCTGTGTGCATAAAGGGGTTTGTGAGAGTTCTTCTTCCTGGTGTTTGCAATCATCTTCCTGCTGCCAACAAACCCTCCAGATCCCTGGACGCCCACTCCAAAAGAAGCCTTCCCTTGCTGTTTTTACTTTGTTTTCTTGTTCCTTTGTGAGCTTTCTAACCCCTGACAGGTCGTTTGTAGGTCCCTGAGTTCCTACGAATCCAACGACTCCAGCCAAGCCTCAATCGGATCACCGAGCAGAAAGCCGGGTATCCGCGGGTCTTTGGCTCGGTTTTCCAGGCCGCATCCATCGAGGAACGAGAGACCCCTTCGCTGCGATCTTCACAGATGTTGTCAGGTACACCCCTCTATCTCCAGTAGTTTTATTGTAGGAGAACTTGCCCTAACCGAGGCTTCTCAGCCCCGGCGGTCCTTCTTTGCTACTTTTCTAGGTCCTAATCTGCATGCTGATCTTCAAAAATTCATACAAAATTCCCTACAAATAATTTTGATCTAAAATTTGGTAATTAATCACCTAACTCAATATGTAAAACATACAAAAAAAATTGCATGCATATTAGTTCCCCATCATTTGGTATCAGAGCTTAGATTAGGGCTTGTTTTCTGCAATTTTTTAGTCCGTATATACTCTGTTATTTTAATTATTTCTCCCTTTTAAAAACTTCAAAAATTATGAAATTTATTTTCATGGATTTATCATAATTCACAGTAATTTTAAAAATTTTTCCAGATTTTATTATGGCCTGTGAATTTTCTTCAAGCCGAAATAGGGCCTGCAAATTTTCGGCTCTATTTTTTTCAGCAAGACAAGTTTGGAAGTTTTAGGGTTTTGTTTAGCATCTTTTGCATATCTTTTAATTTTAGTATATTTGCAGCATATTAGGCCATGATTTGTAAGTTTTCTTCTATTTAAGAAAACACCAAAAAAAAAAAAAAAAATTTATATATTCTCCAAAAAAAAATACCAAAAACATCTAACCCTAATTTGCATCATCTGCCTGCCATCATTGCATAATTTACTTTTAAGGGCACTCTTGCTATATCAGATGGGGGGAGGATTTGATCACCTCTCCTTAGCCCAAAACCACATCCCTTGCATTCAGTCCCAAGCCTTAACCTAAAATTAATTAGACTTAATTTGCCCTAGTGGGCTAGGGACACCAACTGGTCGGGTCCGGGCTAGTGTTAGATCACTGTGTCAAGTTAACCTGTGTGTGCCTTGTGCTCAGTGTCTAGAACGGTGGTTTAGGGATTCAATCCCGAAGGGCTTGTATGCTGGTCCGCCTACCTGGCCAATCTCTGATTGGTGTCTAGGATTGGCAATCAGGGACCTAACACTCCCCTTACACCTGCCTGGCTGAGTACAGGGTTACTATAGGCTAGTTTGCCACCCTGATTGAGCATCTAGTTTGGACTCTAGGTCTAGTCAGCTATAGTCGGTCTGATCGAGTCTTGCATGAGCACTAGATTAGGAGTTTCATATCACCCACCTCCTTCACAAATGTCTGAACCCATGGAAAATTTACAAGCCCAAATAAAAGCCCTAGCTGATCAAATGGCCCATATGACTACCCAGTTAACTCAGTCTGCTACCCAAACCAACAATAGAATTGACCATCTTGCCAATAGGTTTGACCAGTTAGGAGGCCGTGTAGGGACCATAGCAAGAACCCATGGGTCACGATCTGAGCCAGATCCTGAGTCCCCTCAACCTAGGAGAACCCCAAACCCTGATCTATACCATGAGGTCGAACCTAGGAGAGCCCCTTATCCTGACCCGTACTACAATCCTCAACCTAGGAGGACCCCAAACCCTGATCCATACCGAGAGGTTGAACATAGGAGAGCCCCTCAGCCTGACCCATACTATAATCCTAAACCTAGGAGGACCCCAAACCCTGAACCATATCGTGAGGTTGAACCTAGGAGAGCCACTCAGCCTGACCCATACTATGATACTGAACCTAGATCCTATGACTCTAGATCCTATTTACCCACATCCTATAAGCCTAGTATACCCACAACCTATAGATCTTATGACTTCAAATCCTCTGACTCTAGAATCTACGAACCCATATCCCATGAGTCCAGTAGACCCAAGACCTATAGAGCTGAACCCAAATCCTATGACCCCAGATCATATAATCCCGTGACCCATAGATCTGCACCCTTATCCTATGAGTCTAGGGAGCCCATAATCCCTAGATATCAATCTAGTACTAGTCAGGTTTCCTTTAGTCAACTTGAACCCCATAGGATTAGCACCCCTAAATATGAGCCCAGTAGTAAGCCACTACCCTTTAGACAACTTGAACCTACTAGGATTAGTGTCCATAATCAGAAACCAGGACCTAGCCAATTTTCCCCTAGCCGACCTTCTCCAACCATTCCTGAGATTGACAAGGCTTACATTAACGTAGAAGTATATGAAGCTGATGTAAACTTAGTGGATGAGTATGAGGGAGAAGAGGAGACACCTTTAGATGACCTAGAATTAGCTGACCCAATAGATACCCAGGTAGAAGCCAACCTAGAGGTAGTTGACCTTGACCACATCCAACCTAAAGCTATAGTGGAAGAACAAATAGAGGAAGAGAACCTAGGTACTGCTGCTAGAGCCTTACCTGAGGAAACCATAGAGGAGAGCCAAATTATAGAGTCTAGTCCTAAAATACAAGAACCTGAAGAATTTATTAAGGACTTGATCTCTTTGAATCAGTACCCTCAGGATGAGCCTCCTCCTATAGTTCCCATTAAGGACCTCTTCCCTGAGATTAGTAACCCATCATTCCATTATGCAAACCCCATAGATATACTGCAACCTCGTAAGGTTAGCCTCATTAGTCTAGGATTAGTCCCTGACATGCCTTCTTATATCGAACTTTATCCAACTAACCTTGAACCTTTTTTCCTACCCTACCAAACTAATTCTGAACCCACTTCCTATTTTCTGCCCTTTCCTGACACCTCCAGCATTTCTAGGATTATTAGATTGCATTTAACAGAGATTAGCGTACTACATGCATTCATTACGCATGTTAGGTTTGCATTATACTTCTGGCATACCCTCTGGCATTTGCTTGGAGTCCATTGTAAATACTCTTGTGCACACCACACTAGGGTCAGACCTAGAGAGTCTATAGTCTCTTAGGTTTAGGCCCATAAAAGTCTAATAAATTTCCTTCGATAGGAATGCAAAGTCGAGTGTATTAGGTGTTAGTTTGAGTCCTTTGCATCATCTTGTTAGGAGTCTGCATGTGCCTAACATGTTCACCACCCGCACTAATGTTAAAAAAACTGGCTAATTCCCGAAGATGGATCAAAGAATTTGATGTAGTGGATTCTATCTTGGTTAGGCTTAGGCCTAAAAGAAGCTTCATGCTCGCAGAGCCGGACCTTTTAAAGTGATACAGAAGGTTGGATCAAATGCCTAGGTGTTAGACTTGCCTTCGGATTTGGGCATTAGTTCTACCTTCAATATTACAGACCTGGTTGAGTATAGGGAACCGGTAGCGATACCTAGTGAGGCCTTTGGACCTATTCCTTTTCATTGTGAGTGACCCTAACCTAGAGTGTCCACAAACAAATTTGGCCTGAGAGAGGAGAACGGATCGAGCGTATCCTGGACGATCAAGCCATCACGACCCAGGGCCATGTCTATCAACGCTTTCTGGTCCGATGGCAAGGCCGGCCAGAGTCGGACGATTCATGGATTTCTCGAGAGGACTTGCAACGCCTCAACCCAGACCTTCTCGAGAGATATGTGAGCCAGTCTGACCTTCACTCGACAGGGTCGAGTTCCTCCCACCCCGGGAGAATTGGTGGGGACACCGGAGGCACCAGAATAAGATAGAGGCTTTTCAATCCTCTGTGAATTGATCAATAATTTATGAGTCCATCTGTAATAAGGGCTAAGCTCATCTGAGTCCATTTTAGTTGTTATTTGAGTATTTTGAGTTATTATTTCAGTTCTATACTTGTCAGCTCATGTTGAGCTAGTTCAGTCCAATGCTAGTCAGCTCATGTTGAGCTAATTTTATTTTTTGAGTCCTATCCAAGCATACCAAAGACTCAAGACTATATCATACAAGTGAAGACCAAGTCCAACTAGATTGAAGACGTGGAAGTATAGCCCAAGTCCAACCCAGCTTGAAGATTTGAAGACCCCAAGAGGAAAATTCAGAAAAACCCTGATTTCTTGCAGATGCCCTCCAGATGCCCAGATTCCCTTCCAGATGCCAAAGTATATTCATAAATAAGGGCATCCATGATTCCAGAGGTCCATCTGCATCCTAGCCCGAAGAAATCAAGCCCAGGTGCCAAGCCCAAGCTCCTAAGAAGCAAGATACCAGGGAATATTCCTGCTACCTGGCTACCAGGCCACCCCAGCTTCCAGAGGCCCAAACCCATGCACCCGGGCCCCTTTGGGCCGGCCCCTTGCTGCTCCTAGAAGCCCAACACGCCCCCCTAGGCGTCCTTGGAGTCTTGACCAAGTCAAGAAAATTTTTAGGGATTTTTCTACCTAATATTTCCTTATTTTCTAGCTAGGGTTTGAGAGGGAAAAGGATTCTTATGTAAAGACTTATGTACTCTTACTTGGAGCCCAAGGTTAAGGGTCTATTTAAGGGACCCTAGCCTCTTGTATGAGAAAAATTTTTGATGAATGAAAACCTTGAGTTCTTCTATTGAGTGGTGTGATACCCTGCTGTGTGCATAAAGGGGTTTGTGAGAGTTCTTCTTCCTGGTGTTTGCAATCATCTTCCTGCTGCCAACAAACCCTCCAGATCCCTGGACGCCCACTCCAAAAGAAGCCTTCCCTTGCTGTTTTTACTTTGTTTTCTTGTTCCTTTGTGAGCTTTCTAACCCCTGACAGGTCGTTTGTAGGTCCCTGAGTTCCTACGAATCCAACGACTCCAGCCAAGCCTCAATCGGATCACCGAGCAGAAAGCCGGGTATCCGCGGGTCTTTGGCTCGGTTTTCCAGGCCGCATCCATCGAGGAACGAGAGACCCCTTCGCTGCGATCTTCACAGATGTTGTCAGGTACACCCCTCTATCTCCAGTAGTTTTATTGTAGGAGAACTTGCCCTAACCGAGGCTTCTCAGCCCCGGCGGTCCTTCTTTGCTACTTTTCTAGGTCCTAATCTGCATGCTGATCTTCAAAAATTCATACAAAATTCCCTACAAATAATTTTGATCTAAAATTTGGTAATTAATCACCTAACTCAATATGTAAAACATACAAAAAAAATTGCATGCATATTAGTTCCCCATCAAAGTGGCGGCATGAGAAGTCTCCACAAGGATGCTGCCAAGTGTGATCAATAGGGAACTTCCAAGCAATAAGGGGATGGCGCCTAAGGCTCTTTCAAGAGTGCTTCAAGTGGTGCTCCAATAAACTTGCAAGTGGAAAAGAAAGAAGGTTTGATAATCTCCCAAGTGGCATAAAAAAATATTGCTTGACAAAGGTGCGGGCTCAAGGACAGGTTGAGTCGACTCAAGGTGCATGAGTCGATACTTGAAAATTGGGGCTCTCTTTCTTGAGTTGGCTCATTGAAGTAGCTTCTTTTGCTTGAGTCAACTCATGAAAGTTGGAACATTTCTTCTTGAGTTGGCTCAAGGAAGTAGAACCTTTGGAAAGTGAAACTAACTGCAAAATTAAAGAGTGTCAGTTTGCAACATTTTCTTCCTACCAATGTCCCCATCAATCCTTCCCGGGTGGAAAAAACTCGGCCCTGATAAGTATGGATAATTTTGGCTTTGATAATAATCAAGTAGATCTAGATTGATCCTTTGTAGTTCTTCTTGAGTGATTCATGAGTCTTCAGAATCAAGTCTAACTTGCCAATGGACCAAGTAGCGTTGATAGTCCTTATTTCGGGTAGTGACAGTCTTGTCATCTAATATCCGCTTAACTCTATCTCGCTTATTTGGTTATGTGGTTGGTGGACACTCTAGGAATGGCTCACTCTCAAAGGTGGGATCAGGTCCCAAAAACTCGCTAGGAATCACTATTGGTTCCTTGTATCCTACCAGTTCAGAAATATTAAAGGTGGAACTAATACCAAAGTCAGAGGGTAGGTCCAGCACATAAGCATTAGATCCAATTCTTTTTATTATTTTGAAAGGACCTGCACCATGGGCATGTAGTTTCTTCATAGTTCCCGGTAGAAACTATTTAGGTTTGAGCCTCATCATGACAAAGTCTTCTATATAAAATTCTGACTCTTCTATGGGAATTAGTCATATGCTTGTAATTCTCATTGCTCATATAGATTTTCTTGCTAATTTCTTTGTGTATATCCCTAATGTGTTGTGCATATGACTCATCAGACTTAGACATTTATGCATGGACGACAAGCTCAAATGACACCAAATAACTATTGGATTCTCCAAGGAACAATATATTGCAATCGATCAGGCATCAAAAGCTTGATGTAGCGGAAGTAGATATAAAAATATTTTATATCTAATGATGTAATTTATAAATAAATCTAATTTATTCATCATAAATTTTTAACATACTGTAATATATGAGAAAAATATTAGATCTAAAAAAAAATTATTTTAAACATAAAAACTTACCTGTATCGCTATCTTGGCCTGCTTTGAAAAATATGCCGATTCGCTTTTGTAACCGGGATTTACTGGAGTCGCACAATCGCCCGGCCTCTGCTGGTATCCACACAGAGCTCTTGTAACCGAGTCATAGAAGGCATCGGACTCCTAGATGCTTGCAGTCCTCTTCTCTTTCAGCAAATCAATCACTTTAAAAACTTTGCCGATCCGAATCAGGATCGATTTTTCTTGAACTAGCTTATATCTTGTAAACTGAGATTTGCAAGATCTAGGACCTCCTTTTTCTTCTTTCTCATGAAGAATACCTATCTAGATCTCATACAAGGAAGGAGAAAAATATGTAAAAGGAAGAGGATGCCCAAGAGAGAGAATCTCTGCAATTGACATCCAAAAGAAAATCATGCCAAAAGGGTGAAGCATATATTCGGGCATGTACCCCTTTCTCTTCCTTTTATGATTTATGGTAATTCCCTTCTCCAATTCCTCTACACCAAAGGAGAAAAGTTTAAACTAATCTAAATTGGCTTAAAATTTAAGAGAAGTAGAAGAGGATTCTTCCCTCTCTTAAAATTTTCCATGCCTAAACACTTTTAGCGCCCATCTTGGATTTCACGCCCACTCCACTTTGTCACAGAAAGCACTTGGGGCCCACTATGGCATGTGGAGGTAGGGGGAGACAAGGAAAGAGAATCTCAATCCTACTAGACTCTAGGCCATGGTCCAAATAAACTGATTTGACAGTCAAATCGAAGACAATTTTAAATCCGATCGAATCATTTCAAAAAGACTATTGACCCAACTCAATTAGGATCAATTAACTTAGTCTAACTCAATTAAATTAAATCTAGTTTAATTCAATTAATAATTAATCCATAATTAATTAATTGTAACATTTATAATTAGGTCCAAATGTACTAAAATTATCAAATTTAGTAACATTTTGATTTGCTGATTGGTTACTTAAGCTCCTAATGTGTGTGACCCCTCAGGTCCTATCCTGTTTGATAATGAGACATGCTATAATCTCCATTATACTCATCGAAACTCTTTTTGATGGATAGAAATAATTTTTGCTCAACCTTAATTAGGATCATCGATCTGAGAATGATCCTAATAGGCTCTCACAATCTACTAGTGATACCTAGCAGTATGTAGTGGCACATAGCAGAATAAGATTGGAACCCCTAGGTGTAGTTACCATGTGATTCGGTTCCTCTATCAAAAATCCTGACTTGATGTTGGTTACGAAAACTCATCAAATCCATCAGTCATATGCTAAACTTAATGGACTTAAGTCTGAATATGATACTAATGAAAATACCTTTTCATTATCACCCTACGATGGCCATAGACTTCTGGACTTAGTATCATTAAGCTATATAGGATTATTCCTTACTAGTAAGGCTGATAGATCTCTACAAGTGAACACCCTACTCCTACAATAAACTTACTGTAGCCAACGTACACCACAAGGTCCCGAATGGATAGGAACCATGTGTTTGTGCTGTCAAACTACAGCAACCTTATTGTGAATAGCTGAGACACTCTAGGTCAAAGAACTATTCACACAACTACAGCACAAGATGTTATTAACAAGTGAGTAGTCATCCGTATAACTTCCTATACTTGGTCACGCTCAGTACCGTTGATCTCTATCAACTACCTACACTGTCACTCTAGTGTCACCACACTGTAGGTTAGAGACTCATCTACCCAGAAAGGGAAGTGATATGTACTCTGATTTTAATAGATCAATTACCATCCTCGTGACATTCTAATAATCGGGAGCTTTTAGGAGTTAATCTATAAAGACACATGTCTCATATTCTCAACTCTTGAGAATATATGCTATTGTCTATTAACTCCATGGAAAATTCATAGACACATCAATATGAATGAAAATAATACCCTTTTATTAATAAAAAAAATTAAGCACAAGGTTCATGCCCTAAAAATTATAATGTGTCAAGCCAACTTAGCTTTTAAGGCATACATTTAACAATCTCCCACTTGCACTAAAGCCAATTGGCTACATATCTATGTCCCATCTTCTCAAGGTGGACTTTAGCCTTCTGCTGGCTCAAAGTCTTAGTTAGTGGGTCTGCCACGTTATCCATGGAGTCTACTCTTCGCATCTTAATGTACTTCTTCTCGAGGTAGTCGCGTATGATATGAAACTGTCGCTCAATATGCTTAGACTTTTGGTGAGACCTGGGCTCCATGGCAAGAGCTATTGCACCATTATTATCACAATATATGGGGATGGCATCAGATGGCATCACGCCAAGCTCCGCAATAAACTTTTTGTACCAGAAGGCTTCTTTTATAGTTTCAGAGGCAGCGATGTACTCTGCTTCCATTGTTGAATCTACTATGATGGGCTGCTTGAAACTTTTCTAACTAATTGCCCCACCATTGCACAAAAACATAGACCCTGATGAGACTTTCTATCATCAGGATCAGACATAAAGTCTGAGTCTGTATATCCTTTTATCCCTAATTCTAAACTCTCTCCAAAGACTAAGAACGAATCTTTAGTCCTTCTCAAGTACCTAAGAATGTTCTTCATAGCTATCCAGTATTCATCACCTGGATTTGACTGATATCTGCTCATGACACTCACAGCAAGAGCTATATCAAGTCGAATATATAACATGACATACATAAGGCTTCCAATTGCCGAAGCATATAAAATCTTGCTCATGCGCTGAATCTCTTCAAGTGTGTTAGGACACATTTTCTTAGAAAGATTAATGCCATGTCGAAGAGGTAACAATCCCCTTTTAGAATTCTCCATGCTGAATATTCAGCACTTCCTCTATGTACAATTTTTGTAAAAGGCTAAGAATCCAATTAGATCTATCTCTATAGACCTTAATCCCCAAAATATAAGATGCTTCACCTAAGTCTTTCATAGAGAATTCCTTAGATAACTAACTTTTGATCGAAGTCAATATAGGAATATCATTTCCAATAAGGAGGATGTCATCCATGTATAATATGAGGAATGTCACTGCCCTCCCACTGGCCTTCTTGTAAACACATGGCTCATCCTCATTCTTGATGAAATCAAATGATTTGATTACATCATCAAAATGAGTATTCCAACTCCGAGAAGCTTTCTTCAATCCAAAAATTGCTTGCAGACCTTTTGATCTTCATCATTGGAAGTGAAACCCAAAGGCTGCTTCATATAGATATCTTCCTCAAGATATCTATTTAGTAATGTAGTTTTCACATCTATCTGCCATATCTCATAATCATGATATGCTACAATTGCAAGCAATGTACAGATGGATTTCAGCATAGCTACTGGTGAAAAGGTATCATGATAGTTAATACCTTCATGTTGACTATACCTTTTTGCCACTAACCTAGCTTTAAAGGTCTCTACCTTACCATCTACACCTATTTTTTTTTATGTAGATCCATTTACAACCAATAGGTGCAATACTCTCCGGTGGATCCACTAAGGACCATACTTGGTTAGGATGCATTGATTCAATTTCTGACTTCATAGCATTCAACCATTTCTTGGAGTCAATATCTGACATTGCCTCATCATAAGTCTTAGGATCAATCAATTGATCCTTGTCCCCAACTAGAAACATTTTCTTTATGTCCTCTATAAGCATACCTAAATACCTTTCAGGAGGTTTGGAGACTCTAGTAGACCTATGAGATGGAAGAGCAATTTATATGAATTGGTTGATTATGTTCGATCTGATTTACAGTTGTCTATTCTTTAGAGACATTCTCATTGAGCTCAATTAGCCTCCCACTACCACCTTCTTGATAAACTATTTTTCAAGAAATGTGGCATGTCTTCTCACAATCACATTGTGATCTTCTGGAAGGTAAAAGTAATATCCTAAAGTTTCTTTAGGATATCCTATAAACCGAGCTTTCATAGATCTAGATTCCAACTTATCTACCATTAGTCTTTTGACATAGGCTGGACATTCTCAAATCTTGAAATGGGCAAGACTTTGTTTCTTACCATGCCAAACTCATATGGTGTGGTAGGAATAGATTTAGATGGAACTCTATTTAGAATATAGATTGAAGTTTGTAGGGCATATCCCTAAAGAAATAAAGGCAAGTTAGTGAAGCTCATCATGGATCGGACCATATCTAATAGTATCTAGTTTCTCCTCTTAGACACCTCGTTGAGCTGAGGCATACCTGGTGGAGTCCATTGTGAGACTATGCCATTGTCCTTGAGATAACCTAAGAATTTCCTACTAAGGTATTCACCTCCTCGATCTAATCGAAGAACCTTAAGGATTTTACCTATTTATTTTTCTTTTCTACCTCATGTCTGAATTCCTTGAACTTTTCAAAAGCTTCAGATTTATGTCTCATAAGAAACACAACCATACCATGAATAATCATTAGTAAAGGTTATGATATAGTAAAAACCACCCCTGGACTGCACATCAAATGGATCACACACATCAGTATGTACCAAGGCAAGTAATTCTGTGGCCCTTTCCCCATGTCCTACAAAGGGTAACTTGGTCATTTTTTTGAAGACATGACTCACAAGATGGGTATGATTCAGAATTAATTGAATCTAGGATCCCATCCCTTTCTAGTTTGTTAATTCTGTCCTCACCTATATGACCGAGCTTTAGATGCTACATATATTTATCATTTAGGTCATCTCTAGCACGTTTATGTCCTATTGCATTCACTTTAATTTTCTTGTTAATATTTAAAGATGCATCAGCATGCAAATTATAGAGACTGTCAATTAAAATAGCTTTTGCAACTAATTTATTTCTCAAATAAATATTACAAAAACTTTTATTGAATGTAAATTCAAATCCTTCCTATGCTAGCACATAGATAGAAATCAAATTTCTACTAGCTCCAGGCACAAAATAGCAGTCACTAAGTATTAATCTAAACCCTAAAGGTAACACCAGAGAATATGATCCAATGGCTTGTGCAACAACTTTTGCTCCATTTCCGACACGTAGGACCATCTCACCTTCTCTCAGCTTTCTACTTCTTTCCAGACCTTGCATATATGAGCACTAGAGCCAGAGTCTACAATCCAACTGGAAGTAGATGAAACCGTTAGGTTAGATTCAAAAATGAGTATGGACTTACCTTCAAAAGGTGCATTCTCCTTCTGTTTCTTTAAGCTTCCCATTTAAAGAGGACAATTTCTTTTCCAGTGGCCATCTGTATTGCAGTGAAAATATCTTCCTTTGCTAACCTTGGATTTCTTTGGAGTGTCCTTCTGTTTGTTCTCCTTTTTCTGCTTCTTTATAGGTTTTTTCTTCTTCCAAGTAGACTTCTTTTGGAGAAAGACTGCTCCACAAAGAAAATAGAGCCCCTTGAACTCTTTAGGGTCCCCTCATTGCTTACCAACATGTTCAATAATTTAGCTAAAGTGTAATTTAACTTGTTTATATTATAGTTTTTAACAAACTTAGCATATGAACTAGTCAAGGACTAGAGGATCAAATCCACCTGCAGCTCCTTGTGAATAGGAATGCCCAGCTTCTCAAGCTGTTCAATATTCTTAATCATTATCAAACAATGATCGTGGATTGACTGCCCTTCATGCATCTTGTTATTGTAAAGCCTTTAGACATCTTGAAGCATCTAATCTGACTTTGTTTACCATATAACTCTTACAGGTGAATCAAAATTGATTTAGCAGTTGGCATATCCTCATGTTGGCTCTGCAATTCATTTGACATTGAGACCAACATGTAACACTTAACCCTATTATCATCTTCCATCCATTTTTTCATATGTAGTCATCTGACGAGCATTTGGATGGTCAAATAAGACGGGGGGTTCCTAGTCAAGCACATAGCCCAACTTCTCGGAACTCAAAATAATTTTGATATTTCTCAACCAATCTTTGAAATTAAGGCCTACAAGTCGGTTTGTCTCTAGAATATGGTCTAAGGGATTTGAAGCAAACATGGTTAACTACAAGAGTAGAAGATTCAAATTAGATGTCTTATACTTATTTATAAAATTATTCTAGGGTCTTTAAGAAATAATTTTGGAACTCCCACTATTTTCTCAGATCTCTCACACTTTTCGTGGAGATGCGGAAACCCTATGACTTCAGGTTTCTAGTGGGGCTACGGTCCCATCGATGTGCGGCACCTCACCGTGCCTGGTTATTGGTAACATGCTACACCAATAGGTGGCCAACTCTTATCCAATGTATCTAATACAAGTTGTAGCAACTTGGTCTCTAAATCATGGAACCTCAACGTGCCCGTTTATTGGTCCAATCATTAGTTAAATCAAACCCACCATTCCTGCTTGGCAAAGCCGTCATTGAGTCCCTCAACGTGCCTGTTTATTGGGCCCAACCCCATCAGTCCCTAGTAACATTTCATGCTTAATAGGGTGGTTGTGTCTTCCTGATGCAACTAGACCATTGTAACCAGCCAAGAATAATCAACACCAATAAAACACCCGCACACCTATAATGGTGGAAGACTTAAGAATTAATATTTATGGGGATCTTAGGTTTAGGCCTCTTCTAAATTGATCAGCCAAATCATGTCTAATTAATTACATTTAGTCAGCACAATTTCATATCTGACTAATTACATTAGTTCAGCATAATCTCATGTCTGACTTAAAATAACTAGCATGGGTGAACTTAAATCAAAAGTGACCCTTTTGAAAACTTAATCAACCAAAATGACCAGGTCAGTTTGATTCATGGTAGGGTTCAGTCATATACCCTCTTTTCGCTAAACTAGTTGGTTGAGAAAGAGTTAGCCCCAATTAGCAAACCATGATCAAAACCTTAGACACTAATTGACTGACAAGATTCAATTAGGTCATCTAATGATCTGGGCTCATCACTGAGCCAAATTAGGTCTTAACTTATCGATTCATAATAAAATGAATTGATCTGACCAGACATCATCTAAAAATAATTTTAAGATGACTAGACCTAATTTGTTCAACCCAAACCCTCATGAACCTAATTTGATTTTCATATCAAATCAATTTTAAAATAGGTTCAAGTGCATGATATTAATGACTTATGATCATGAATCATATTTAAGATCTAAACCCTAATTTGGTGCATCACATACATCAACATGTTAGATCATATCATTAAACTACATCTAATATAATTAAATAGATCTAATACATGCTTTAGAACACATCACATATGTAATCATAAATCGATCAAAATCTTTTGATAATCCTTTTTCAAAAGCAGGTATACATCAAAGTAGGACAACCTTTGCACTATAAGGGGTAAACCCTATAGCAGGACAACCTTATGTCACTTTGTGCAACCTTTGATCAATTAAATTTTAGATTATAACATAAAATTTCAAATCTGAAAATTATGATTTTAATTTTAAAAATATTTTTTAAAATATAACAATTCTATGCTAGAACAATCTCATATTCAGCATAGATTTGATACAATCATAATCTATCTGATCTAAATTTTTTCAGATTTGATTCTAATCCATGCATGTTAAAGAAAGGAGAACCGTGGCTCTGATACCACTGTTGGATTCTCTCAGGAATAGTATATTGCAATCGATCAGGTATCAAAAGCCAGATGATGATGCAATTTATAAATAAATCTAATTTATTCATCATAAATTTCTAACATGCTATAATATATGAGAAAAATACCAGATCTGAAAAATATAATTATTTTAAACATAAAAACTAACTTGGATTGCTATCCTGGCCTGCTTTGAAAAACATGCTGATCCGCTTTTATAACCAGGATTCTACTGGAGCAGTGCAATCACCCGGCCTCTACTGGTATCCACATAGAGCTCTCATAACCAAGTCATAGAAGGTACCAGATTGCTAGATCCTTGCAGCCCTCTCCACTTTCAGTCAATCATCTACTTTAAAAACTGTGCGATTCGAATCTGGACCGGCTTTTCTTGAAATGTCTTCTATCTTGCAAACTGAGATTTGCAAGATCTAGGACCTCCTTTTTCTTCTTTCTCTTGAAGAATAACTCTCTAGATCTCACACAAGGAAGGAGAAAAATATGTAAAAGGAAGAGGATGCCCAAGAGAGAGAATCTTTGCTATTGATGCCCAAAAGAAAATCATGCCAAAATGGAGAAGCATATATTCGGCCACCCCTTTCTCTTCCTTTTATGATTTACAATAAATTCCTTATCCAATTTCTCCATGCCAAAAGAGAGGAGTTTAAACTAATCTAAATTGATTTAAAATTTAAGAGAAGTAGAAGAGAAGGACTCTTCCTTCTCTTAAAATTCTCCATGCCTAAACACTTTTAGCGCCCATCTTGGATTTCATGCCCACTCCTATTTGTCATACAAAGCACTTGGGGCCCACTATGGCATGTGGAGGTAGGGGAGACAAGGAAAGAGAGTCTCAGTCCAACTAGACTCTAGGTCATGGTCCAAATAAACTGATTTGATAGTCAAATTGAAGCCAATTTTAAATCCGATCGAACCATTTGAAAAAGGCTATTGACCCAACTCAATTAGGATCAATTAATTGAGTCTAACTCAATTTAATTAAATCTAGTTTAATTCAATTAATAATTAATCCATAATTAATTAATTGTAACTTTTATAATTAGGTCCAAATGTATTAAAATTATCAAATTTAATAACATTTCGATTTGCTGATTGGTTACTTAAGCTCCTAATGTGTATGTCTCCTCAGGTCCTATCATGTCTGGTAATGAGATATGTTATAATTTTGATTATACATCATCGAAACTCCTTTTGATAGATAGAAATAATTTTTGCTCAACCCTAATTAGGATCATTGATCCAAGAATGATCCTAATGGGCTTTCACAATTCACTAGTGACACCTAGCAGTATGTAGTGGCAACCCAGCTGAATAAGATTAGAACCCCTAGGTGTAGTTACCATGTAATTTGGTTCCTCTATCTAAAACCCTGACTTGATGTTGGTTACAGAAACTCATCAAACCCATCAGTCATATGCTAAACTTAATCGACTCAAGTCCAAATGTGATACAAATGAAAACACCTTTTCATTATCACCCTGCTTGGCCATAGACTTCTAGACTTAGTCTCATTAAGCTGCATAGGATTATTCCTTACTACTAAGGCTGACAGATCTCTACAAGTGAACACCCTATTCCTACAATAAACATAATGCAGCCAACAAACATTGCAAGGTCCCGAATGGATAGGAACCATGTATTTGTACTGTCAAAGTATAGTAACCTTATTGTGAGTAGCTGAGACACTCTAGGTCAAAGAACTATTCACACAACTACAGTATCAAAAAGTTATTGACAAGTGAGTAGTCATCCGTATAACTTCCTGTACTTGGTTACACCCAGTACCGTTGATCTCTATCAACTACCTGCACTCTCACTCCAGTGTCATCATACTGTAGGTCAGAGACTCATCTACCTAGAAAGGGAAGTGTTCTGTGCAGCAATTTTAACGGATCAATCACCATCCTCGTGACATTCCAACAATCGAGAGCTTTTAGGAGTTAATCTATAAAGAAATGTACCTTAGATTCTCAACTCTTGAGAATATGTGTCATTGTTCATTAACTCCATGGATGATTCATAGACCATCAATATGAAAAAAAATAATACCCTTTTATTTATAAGAAAAATTAAGTACAAGGTTCATGCCATAAAAATTATAATGCATCAAGCCAACTTTTAGGGCATACATCTAACCATAACAAAACAAACTCAAATGATACTAAAACAAAAGATAAGCTCAAATGGGATTTATTATCTAATGATTGAACTTTATTGTTGGCTAGGAACTAAAAGTTCCTAATTTTCAATATTCTTTTTAAAAGGCTTCTAAGACTCTTGCACATAGTATCAGGTAAGTGGTAGTAAATTTTAATTTAGTTTCTAATATATGACATAGAGTCTTAAAGAAATAACTATTGAATATCACTGGGACCAGATCGATGGCATTGTGGATGTCCTAGAATGGTGAAATGGGATAGGAAAAATGATCGAGAGGGTACATATTGAAGGTCGTCTACAACTTCTTGCGGTTGATCCTTTTGGATTGTTTCCTGGGTTTTCTTAGTGGTAATTATCCCAATTGGTGATTCCTTAATGATTTCTTGTTTAGAACCCTTAACATTGATTAACATTAATTCTGGGTCCTCTTCTTTTATCTCCTCAAGTTGCTCTTCATGATTTTGTCCCTTGACTTCCCTAAGGGTCAAAATCCACATGGGTGATCCTTCCTTGATTTCTTTCTCCACATCCTTGGCATCAATTAAATTTAAACCTTGCTTCTTCTCTTTTAACTCACTAGACCTTTTTTTGATGTTGTCCTTAGGTGGGGTCGAGTTAATGACAGGCTTCTTTCCTTGATGGGTGAAGGCACAAGAATTGGATCGACCATATAAAGTTGCATCATGGTCATATAACCATGGCCTACCCAAAATGATGCTATTTATCCCCATGAGAAGAACATCACACCAGTCTTGTTCCTGGTAGGATTGGATTTGAATTGGAACCTGGCATCTAGACTTGATGGAGATTGAAGCAGAATCTATGCAAGGGACTTTATATGGATTACGATATGGAATAGAGATCAAGCCTAAGTTTTTAAGGGCTTTGGTTGAAATCACATTTACACAACTCCCATTGTCTATAATGATTTTATAGACTTTCTCCCCTATATTGACAAATGTTTGGAGGATGTTAGTCCTTTTCCAATCTTGCTTTTCTTTAGTCTGGGCCAAGATTCTAACAACACCTGATGTCTTATCATAACCACATTCTTCTTCTTCATCATCATGCTCATTGATCAGATTGGATTCAGCCTCATATACCTCTTCTTCAGACTCTTTAGTGGGTTCAGTCTTTTCAACAGCTAACTCTCTTATATATAAGGATCGAGTAGGGCATTGGCTAGCAAGGTGTCCCATTTCTTGACATTTGAAACATTGGATATTTGGGTTGCCACTCTTCTGAATTGTAAGGACCTTACCCTTATCAACTGATTGGCTTGATGGGACTGGAGGATTGGGGTGATTTTGATGCACTTGGTTGAACCCTGGTTTTTGAGTAGGGACACTAACATTAGTTGGATCAAGTTGTCGGATTATTTCTCCCTTATGAAATCTCTCACTATCCCTGGTTATCCGGTAGGCTTGATCTTGGTTAGTGACTTCCCTTAAAAATAATTCCCTTTGGATCTCTTCTCGTAGACTAGCTCTAAACCTAGACAGTGTTACAGCCTCTGATTCATCAATGTTGCACCTCATTGCAAACACATCAAATTTGGTAATATATTCTGACAGTCTTATTACCCTGGTATAACCTTTGCCACTGATCTAATAGTCTTTGGTGATAGGACATAGGGAGGTATATTTCCCTAAGCTTGGTTTTCATGGCTCTCCAGGTGACTATGGGCATGTCTCCTCTTTGCCTAATCACTCTCTCAACATTATCCTAGTATAACCTAGCCTGGTGGACTAATCTCAGTTTGGCAAACTTGAACTTTCTTTCCTCAGTCATCTTATACCATTCAAAATATTGGTCCATTTCTCCCTCCCAGTCAACTTAGGCCTTAGGGTCCAGGCTTCCATCAAAGATAGAAGCCTCTAATCGAATGTTCCTCATGGCTTTTTCTTCTTGATCTAAGTAGTCTTGGTGAGGTCGCCTAGGAGTGTGCTCAGGGGTGTAGTCATAATGATGGGCCCGGGGAATCGGCCTAGGTGTCTCAGGCTCAATATGGACTCTATGGGCTTCTTCCATGAAATCAGGGTGAAGTCTTCTTGGATTGTACTCAGGGGTGTGCTCATAAGGTTGGACTCTTGGACCTCGAGGAATTGACCTAGATGACTCAGGTTCAGTGGGGATTCTTTGGGTCTCTTCAAGGATCCCAACTCTATCTTTTACTTGACCTAATTCCTTGTTGATTTGCCCTAATTGCTTAGTGATAGTGTCAAACTTTTCAGTTAAAGTCCTCATAAAGAGTTCCAGATTATGATCCATGGGTAAAACCATACTGAATATGGGACTATGGGTATAGAGCTTTTGACCTATAGGACAAAAGTACAAAGGACAAGTAGTACAAACCTATATTATAGGGCTCATAAACCTAGAGTTCAAAATATAGGATTTAACTAGGTACTAATTAAGGATGCAATTACCCTTTCCATTAGCCAGGTAAGAGGTGGGAATGTGGGAGGCCCCCCTCACTCTCGTGAGGATCTAATTAAAGAACCGCAAGTCTGCTTAAGGCATTTGCCATTGGACCTCTAGCCCTAGACACCAATTTCTAAGGAGTAAGTACAAACTCAAATTGCACTTTGCCTCATCTTGCTCTTGAACCCGACTTGTGGGTATCCCTAGTTTTTAGGTTCCTACTCACTTTTATATTAAGTCTTAGGTCAATGCACAATGATGGATGGTTGTTATGGGCTAAGGAATGGTAACTACCTCCTCCCCTTATGTTATATTGAGTGCCCTTAAAGTGATTTAGAAATGAATGCACACAAATCTCAGCAATTAGCTAGCATAACAACTATACTAGCATAATTTATGAATTAAAATTCTATTCACAAAAATTTAAAGATTAAAAAATTTAAATTGGAAATGGCAAAACTGGAAGCCTAATTTTTAAAAGTCAAATTTTAAATTTTAAATTCTGAATTTTAATTTTGAAAATTTTCATCCTTGGAGGTAAAAGTGGTTGTATGAATATTTCAGCCCCTTAACTAACCTCCAACTAACTAGTTTTGAAAATTCAAAATTTTAAATTTTAAATTTTGAAAAATTCAAAATTAAAATTGGATTGGTTAGACCTCATAGTTAAGATCTCAGAATTTAAAATTTGAATTCAAAAAAAATTCTGAAATCTGGTTTGGGAAGTTGTTATGAGAAGTGGTTACCAGAAGATTCCAGGAGCTTAATAAACCTCCAACTACCTTGATTCAAAATTCGAAATTCAAATTTAAAAACCCTCTAAAATTTGAAGTTTAAGTGGGAATCATCAGAATTTGAAATATAGATCTCAGATATTGAATTTTAAATTCAAAAAAAAAAAATTTGAATTTTTTTTTTGAAAATCAAACTTAATGGATGGATGGAATTTTAGCAGGCTTCTAGAGAACAACCTAAGAATCCAAATTTCAAACTCCAAATATTCTAGAAGAAATAATTTTTTAAATTTTATATTTTGGATCCTAAAGTCCTAAAGTGTAGCAAAAGAATTTCTTTTGGATTTTTTTACTTTAAAAAAAATACAAAAATTCATGAAAAACTTAGACTAAAATTAGAGCACGAAATTCTAGCAGCTTGAATACTTGACCTGATGACCAAAGCTCTGATACCAAAGCTAATGGGGGATGAAAATGGTGAAGTGGATGAATGATGATGTGATCTACACGATTAGCTAATCCAAATGAGCAATTGAGCACACATTTAGACTGAATTCATGCATGGAAGGGGCAAAGAACACCAAGCAGGGAACTAATGAATAGAAATCTGAACACCCTCATGCAAATCACTTTCAAAGTAAAAAAGATAAGATCTAAAAGGCTAGGAAACCTTCAAACTAGGTCAAGAAACCTTTAAAATCTCAGATCCAAAGGATCAAAAGGGTTCTTCTTACCAACAATGAAGAAAGAGTATGTGGTGGAAGGGATGCACACAACACTCAGAGAATTGAGGGTTGATTGACAAGATCAGCACTCCCTACTTGAGAACTAACCTTGGCACTTGATCCTTGATGTGGAGCCATCATCCTCAACTCCAAATCCTCAAGAGAACTTACAAAGTAATAGTAGTAAGGTCGTGGGAACAAGAAATGGAAGGAAAATGAAGGAAGCAAAGCAAAGAAGAGAAGGGTTTTTGAAGAAGTGCTAAAACTAGGCGGCAGCACTTGGTTCTTCTTCTTGGAACTCATGGGAAACCTTAGTAGGAATGCATGAAAGCAGCAAATGGGCCTCTCACCCTCTCCCTCAAGGAGTGACCCAGCTCTAAGACTAGGGAATCAAGAAACTAAGCTAAACTAATGGGCATCTCACCCTCTCCACACTCAAGGAGAAAGACTAGAACTTGGCAAGGAGAAAAGGAACCCAAAAAGACTTCAATTAATTTCAAATACTTCATGCTTTACAAGGGGGGAGGCTTGGCCCTATTTATAGGCCAAGGAGGTCACAGAAAATTTGGCCAAGAAGGATTAAAACATAACTAATCCATGGATTAGTTATGCTAATTACATGATTAGGGAGCCTTAACTAAAAACTAGTTACAACTTCTAACAAGAAATGGTTAGTAACAAAATTTGGCTGCAACAAACTTCCATGTGGCTCCTCCTTAACTTGCCATATGTTGTCAAGGGATTCCTCCATGTGTCCTCAATAAAAGTGATCTTCCAGGTGGTGGCATGAGAAGTCTCCACAAGGTTGCTGCCAAGTGTGATCAATAGAGAACTTCCAAGTGTCATAAGGGGATGGTGCCCAAGGCTCTTTCAAGAGTGCTTCAAGTAGTGCTCTAATAAACATGCAAGTGGCCAAAGAAAGAAGGTTTGATAATCTCCCAAGTGGCATAAAAAAAATTTTGCTTGACAAAGGTGTCGGCTCAAGGACAGGTTGAGTTGACTTAAGGTGCATGAGTCGACACTTGAAAATTGGGGCTCTCCTTCTTAGGTGGCTCATGGAAGTAGCTTCTTTTTTTGAGTTGACTCATAAAAATTGGAACTTTTCTTCTTGAGTCGGCTCAAGGAAGTAGAACCTTTGGAAAGTGAAACTAACTGCAAAACCAAAGAGTGTCAGTTTGCAACCTTTTCTTCCTGTCGATGTCCCCATCAGAGAGGATATTTGAAGAAGTTCAACCTACACCTAAAGCAATTCCTCAACCAGATGTTCCTAAGGTTTAGGAACAACCACAACACACATCTCCTCTCCGTAGGTCAAAAAGAGTGCAAAGTGCACCTCTCAGATATGGTTTTGTTATTAGGAATGATAATAAAGCTAGTATCATATAGGATGATGATCATATAACCTATATGGAAGCTATCATGAGTGGAGACTCTAACAAATGGTTGGAAGTCATGAAATCTAAAATGTACTCCATATACTCTAATCAAGTTTGGACATTAGTAGATCTACCTAAGGGAGTAAACCTAATTGGGTGTAAATGGGTCTTCAAGAAGAAGATTGGAGCAGAAGGTCAAATAAAGACCTACAAGGCTAGGCTAGTGGCAAAAGGTTTCATACAAAGACATGGTGTTGACTATGATGAAACTTTTTCACCAGTAGCGATGCTCAAGTCCATTCGGATATTGCTTGCCATAGCTACATACTATGACTATGAAATTTGGCAAATGGATGTAAAGACTGCTTTCCTTAATTGATATCTTGAAGAAGAAGTCTATATGTCATAACCAGAGGGGTTTGTCTCAAGTAAGAGACCAAACCAAGTATGCAGGATTAAGAAATACATTTATGGATTAAAGCAAGCATCGAGAAGTTAGAACATCCATTTTGATGAAACAATCAAATAGTTTGGTTTCATCAAGAATGTGGATGAATCATGTGTGTACAAGAAGACAAGTGGGAGTGCCCTTGTTTTCATGGTTTTGTATGTCCATCACATACTAATTATTAGGAATGATATCCCAATGTTGCAATCGGTCAAGTCTTAGCTATCAAAGCAGTTTTTCATGAAGGATTTAGGAGAGGCATCATATATACTAGGTATAAAGATCTATAGAGATAGATCTAAAAGGATGCTTGGCTTATCCCAATCCAGGTACATTGACTTAGTGTTGAAGAGATTTAACATGGAGGGAAGTAAGAAAGGTTACTTGCCCATGAGTCAAGGTATACACCTTTCCAAGAAGATGTCTCCTAAGACACCAGAAGAGAGAGAGAGATAATGAGTTTGATCCCTTATGCTTCGGCTGTATGATCAATTATGTATGCCATGTTATGTACCAGGCCTAATGTTGCTTATACCTTGGGCATAGTAAGCAGGTTCCAAGCTGATCCATGGAAGGATCATTGGAAAGTAGTAAAAAATATTCTTAAGTACCTGAGAAGGACTAAAGATATTTTTCAAATATATGGTGGATTAGAGTTAAAACTATAAGGGTATACAGATTCTAGTTTTCAATTAGATCTAGATAATAGCAAATCCATATCAAGGTATATCTTCATCCTATATGGTGGTGTAGTAAGTTTGAAGAGTACAAAATAATAAATTATAGCTGACTCAATCACTGAGGTAGAGTACATAGCTACAAGTGAAGCCATAAAGGAAGTTGTGTGGATGAAGAAATTCATCATGGAATTAGACATGATTCCTACTATAAAACAATCGGTATCACTTTATTATGGTAACACTAGAGTTGTTGTGCAAGCTAAGGAACCAAGGTCTCATAATAAGCCCAAGCATATCCTAAGATGCTTCCACCTCATTCAAGAAGAAAATATTATCATTAAATGAGTAACATAAAGAACAACATAGCAGACCCATTCACTAAAGCATGACCAAAGTAGCAATTTGATCGCTACTTAGATTGTATGGGTGTAAAATACAAAGGTGATTGGCTTTAGTGCAAGTTGGAAATTAAAAGAATAGTATCCTAAAAGCCAATCATTGTGTGGGCATTTCTATGATCTTCCAGCTCATGTATGATATTATTTATTAATATAGGGCATTTGATTCATCATATCACTATGTCTTATCAAGATTATGATGAACCCCATTGGTTAGGGCAATGGAATTAGAATTATGATGGAGATCATAATCGTGAGACCTAAGTTTCTATAAATCCTAGCTTAAAATATTCTTAGTCATTGGATAATCGATTTGGGGATCGATGAATCCGGAAAGACTAGCACATCCTATGTATGCTCAAAAGGAGGGTGGTTGATCTCACAGCCACTTGTGTAGGGACACTAATACAAGGATATGGGTGCTCATTAAGGTATGAGTTCAATGAACTGATCTGCCTTGAGAACATCTTATGGAGGTCGTACTACTTGTCAAAAGATGGTTCTCATAGTGGGAGTTGTGCATGTAATCCTTAAACTTGAAACTACCATAATATCTTGTGCACATGAACCCATATTTTGGTGCATACTCATTCATGGCAATTAAGTCATATATGGGATGTTTTTGGATATGGTAGATTGTGTATAAAAGTAATGAGTAGGTCAACAAGGAATCAACCACTCCTAGTAAGAGGAGAAGTTATCACGTGTGATCTCTTTGAATGATGACTCAGGAAGCCTTTGATCAAAGCATGATAAGATTAGATAGGATTTCTAATCATTCATTGGTCAAGTCTTCATGATCAAATTAAGATTGAAAAGGATTAAGTGCTAGGGTTTGACATTTATCCATACCCATCACTTAATCAAGATAAAGGGAGATCGAATGATTGAATTGCATGGTAACTTTCCATCGAAGGGTAGTTTTATAATTTCTACCAAATTCTCTATCTTTCAGGTAGACATGATACATTTCTAGATATCAATCATGTCTTGTAGGTTTTCATGAATCAATTTGATTGGATTCATGAGTCAATTCAAAAGTTGGTTCGAATTGGCAACTTAGGTCATCTCAATTTAACCTAATTAGGTCAATCGGGTTTGATTGGATCAAATTAGCTTGGACCTAGACCTACTGCTAGCTAGATGTGGAATCCAAAGGATCACATACATCAGGAAATTGGCCAGGGAAGTCAATTGTATATTTATTAGGGTCATGGGATCCTAATTGGCTAGCTAATTGACATACTAGCATATGTTGGCTAGCCCAACTTCTAACCCAATTGGATTGGGTCTGCTTGCTTGTTATTTAGGCTAACCAATTTAAGTCAGACTTAAATTGGGCTATGTCCTAATTAGGACAGCAAATGTTTGATTTTATCTTGATTTATTCTGGCCTTATCTTTGTTTTATGGAAGAGTCCTACTAGGATTGGACTCTTAGCGCCAAGTTTGTTTTTATGCCAAATAAATGTGTGCAGAAGGACCAAGAGTCCTTCTATCAATAAATCACTTTTTCTAGATAAGAATTAGAACTTTCTACCTTATCTCCACACCCATTTGGAAGGGCATTGACCAGTCAAAAGGATAAGAGTTCGGTGTGGAAGGGGTTGGCGCAAAATGAAGAGTAGCATCTCTTCATTTTGGCACTAATTATAAGACCAAGAGTCCTTTTGTTTGAAGGCTCTTGTGTTTCTACGATGCCTCACATCTAAAATCACACTTCTTGGCCTTCTCATAACCGGTCAAGGACATGTGGTAGAAGGAGGTTTTGTGCTGGAAACCAAAGAGACAAAGTCTTGTCTCTTGGTGCATGAAGGGTCTTATCCAGATATGTGTTTTCCATTCTTATAAGACTCTTGCCATTTGAAGAGTATTATCAAATGGCTGATGGATAGACTTATTAGGCACCCCATCCCACTCTATATAATGGCATCGATAATCTGATGCCAAGGAAGATAAGACTCCCATCAGAATACTGTCTCCTTTTTCTCTCCCTCTCCCTTAAGACAAGTTTGTCTCTTTAAGACAACTTGTTCTTTCTAGACAAGGCTAGTCTAATTAAGACAAGATCCTAGGAAGAAAAATAGGAGGATTATTAGGGATCTGAGAGTGGATTCAGAGTGCTCTCTAAGAGCCCTACAGGAGGGTAGGGGGTCCAGCAAAGGAGGAAAGTTCGAAAGGCTACCGAAAGAGTCCCAAGCAAACAAGCAACTTGTGTAGGAGTTCTTCCTTGGTCCAATTCCTATGTGGATTATCTTTGGAGGGAATGCACTTGTATGCCTAGTGGAACTAAAGGAATATAGCATTCTAGGTATTCCTCTATATTCCTAAAGATTGAATTTATTTGTTTTTATGCTCAAGTGGTCCGAGGGTTTAGGGTTCTTGCCGGTCAGGGTTTCAAATATGAAAGTTTTGAAACCCAGTCTTCCACTGTGCCTGGCCTGAGGAACCCAACAGGAATATCATTCTTGATTAAGAGAATATCGTCCATGTATAAAACAAAAAATACTATATGTAGAGCTCTTCTCCATACCTAACAAAGTTATACATTTTGATTACTTTATCAAAATGCATATTCTAACTCCGAAATGCCTACTTCAATCTATAAATATATCTCTAAAGCTTTTATACCTTTGTTTCATGTACGGATGTGAACCCTTTAGGTTGTACCATATATACCTCTTCTTCTAGCTCTCTATTTGGGAAAGTTGTTTTCACATCCATTTACTAAATTTCAAAATTAAAATATGTTACTGATGCAAGCATAATCTAAATGGACCTGAGCATTGCCACAACCAAAAATGTCTCGTCATAGTCAATACCAGATGTTGATGATATTCCTTGGCAACCAAATGAGCTTTATAGGTCTCCACCTTCCCATCAGTGCACTTTTTTTTTTAGAAAACCCACTTACATCCTATGAATTTTATCCCTTCAGGTGGATTAACGAGTATCCATACATCATTGACTTTGTAAACTTTATTTCCAAATTCATAGCTTCTAGCCATTTATCAAAGCTGGTACTCTGCATCGCATCCATATAGGTAATTGGATCTTCATTATTTTCATCAAGTTTAGCAGGATCACCATCTTGGTCCAAGAAACCTTGGTATCTATCCGGCTGATGCAGTACAATACTAGATCTCCCTAATGGTGCTTCTATAATAAGCTCCTGGTTTGATTCAATCAAATTTGATTCTATGGGTTCAGTCATTATTGTCGATTCTTCTACCTGTCGAACCTCTTCAAGTTCAACCTTAGAGGTATTAGTTCCTACTCTAAGAAACTTCTTTTCTAAAATGACTGCTCTGTTACTGATGAACACCTTTTGTTCAATAGTAAAGTAGAATAAATAACCTTTAGTCTCTTTCGGGTATCCTATGAAAATATACTTGTCAGACCTAGGTCCGAGTTTGTCTATTTTTAAATGCTTAACATAAGCCAAGCACCCCTAGATCCTTAGGTGTAGAGCATTGGCTTACACCCTGTTAATTTCTCACATGGTGTTTTGTCAACAGACTTGCTCGGAGCCTTATTTAAAAAGTAATAGGCTAACTCAAGAGCATATCCCTAAAAGGAGATTGATAGACTAGCAAAGCCCATCATGAACCGAACCATGTCTAACAAAGTTCGATTTCTTTTTTCAAACACTTCATTTAATTGAGGTTATCTCGGAGGTATCCATTGAGAGAGAACCCATTCTTCTCTGGATAAGTCAGAAACTCACTAGTAAGGTATTCTCTTCCTCGATCTGATCAAAGGATTTTAATACACTTACTAGTTTATTTCTCTACTTTATTACAATATCATTTGAACATTTTAAATAATTCATATTTATGTCTCATAAGATAGATATAATCGAACCTTGAAAGGTTATTTATAAATGTAATAAAATAAAAATACCCATCCCTGCCACTACATTCATTGGTCGGTATACATCAATATGTACTAGACTAAGAACCTTAGTGGCTCTTTCACCTTTTCTAATAAAAGATGACCTGGTTATCTTTCCACGAAGGCAAGATTCATAGGTAGGCAATGATTCACAATCATTGACCTCAAGGAGACCTTCTCTCAACCTATTTATCCTATTCTTGTTAATTTGACCTAGCATATAGTACCAAAGATAAGTATCACTGATATAATCTATCCTAAGATATTTGCTTTATCCATGTATTACAATAACACCATTCAGAATGATATCACAATAATTATCTTTTATAGATAAATAAAAATTGCTTTCAGCCAAAAGGCCTACAGAAATAACATTCATTATAAAACTAGGACAATAAGGATAATCATCTAAAACAATGATATTTTCATTGAATACAAACCCGACAATTCCTATGGTCAAAACTGGAACGACTCTTGCATCTCCAACATTCAGGAATCTCTCACCGTCTTCAAACTTTTACTAACCCGAAGTCCCTGCAACATATTGCAAATATTAATAGGGCTTTCAATATCCAATACCTAGGAAGTAGTGTAACAAATGAAAAAATTACAAGGTGTTACCAAATAAGTACCTTGTCCAGCAACTACTTGGTTCTTATTCTTCCTTGGCCTATTAGGGTTCAACAAGGCAATGTGAAGAGGACAACTCCTCTTCTAGTGTCCATGCTTCTTACAGAAGAAGCACTTTGCCTAGTTCTAGTTAGGCTTATTTAATGGGGACATCCATAATAAGAATCTATACTTTGATTAACTCACTTTATTTTTGCAACTATAATCAATAAAGTTTTTGAAGCAAGTTATAAATTTTCTTGAAACATGTTCATAAGCCAAATTTTCTTGAAGTATGACTTGGCTCATAAGCCAACACATGGAAGAATCCCATTAATTTTCTTGAAGCATGTTCATAAGCCAAATTTTCTTGAAGCATGATTTGGCTCATAAGCCAACACATGGAAGAAGCCCAATCAGCTCAAGCCCAAAGCATGATGGAGGGCATCCTCTTCAAGTCCAAGACCAACCATTCAAGCCTCTTCAAGACCAAGCCCAAGCCCAATTCATGCCAATATTTGAAGCACATGAAAGAACAAGTCATCAAACAACCTTGGGGGAGAAGGAATTACACTACATCAAGAGTTTTATGGGGAACATAAAGATTCCTTCCACTACCCCAACAATATTTAACATGTGGGATGCCACAACTTATGACACCTAAGCCTCCACATCAGCGTTTGGAAGCCATATTAGGATCTTCTAGATGCCACATATCAAAGTGGTTGTAACTTTCTACCAATAATTTATTTTTAGTTAAAACCACTTACCTAAAAATTATTGGAGCCGACTAAGCCATCCTTATCCCCTCCTTTCCACCCTTGGATGAAATTCCTAGCATTGGAGCCTATAAATAGGGCCCCTAAGCTCTCATTGTATTCATTCTATGCTATGATTTGAATTAATGAAAGGATTGTTTCCTTGTGTTCTAGTTTTCTTGAGTTCTTGTTTGGAGTGAAAGTTTTCTAGCTAGTTTGAGTGTGTAGATCCTTATCTAATGAGAGAATGAGAGTTTTTTAAGTTTTAGTTTGAGAGTGAAGAGTGCTTTTGCAAGGAGTAAAGGATGGGATGCCCATTTGCTGGATCTATGATGAAGCTCCAAGTCCCAAGCCATCGGCCACTTTCTTCTTCATCCTTTTTTTTTCTTTGTTTCCATCCCAACTCCAATTCTTCTTCCATGTATAATCCCAAATTTCTTTGCAGGTTCTTTCAGGTTCCTAGGTCAAGGATGAAGGTCTCCATGCTAAGGTGAGTCTCAAAGTAGAGAGTGCCAATCTTGACTTCTAGGCCTCAATCATTGAGTGATGAGAGCTCCTTCTTCTACCAAATAATTAGCCATCATTGTTGGTAGGAAAACTTTTTCTAAGCTTCATTAGATCTGATCATTTGAAGGTTAACTTGTCCTAGTAGTGATGGTTTCCTTGCCATGAAGATCGTAATCCTTATTTTGAACTAGATCTACATTGCGAGTCTTAAAAATTAGATCAACTAGTCTCCTTATGAAAATTCTTTTCTTGGATTAATTTGGCCTATTTATTTGATAATTAATTGCTTATCAGCTTGTTATAACTCTCCATTCATCATTTTTATTTCATCCCCCATCAATTTTTTGGTATCAGAGCTTATGGTTTACTAGGTCAAGTGTTTGATTGCTGAAATTTCTATTCTAGTATTCATCCAAATTTTTCATGAATTTTAGTAATTATTTCACATTGCAAAAAAATACACAAAAATACTATTCAAGTACATTATTGTCTTAGGAATCGAAATATAAAATTTTAGAAAATATATATTTTTTTATTTCTGGATTTAAAAATATGAGTACTTAGATCATTTCTGAAGTTCTATCCAGAATTCTATTTCTGCCTTTCATTATATTTAATTTTCAAAAAAATATAAAAATATTTTTTCTAAATTTTAAATTTTAGATCTGAGATTGAGACTTTTATTTTTGTCATTTTTCACTATAATTTTGAATTTTATAAGGATTTAAAATTTAAAATTTGATATTTGAATTCAGGTTGTTAAGAGTTAGCTAAACTACTGGAACCTTCTAGCAACTGTTTTCAAACTACCTTCTCAACCAAAATTCGAGTTAATCAGAAGTCAAAACTTTAAAATCCAAGAATTCTTATATGATATTTAACCAAATCAATTTTATTTTGAATTTTTAGATTTTTAAAAAAAATAAATTTCAAATTTTTAAAACTAGCTAGTTGAAAGTTGTTCCCTGCTGAAATTTTCTTTTACAACAAGCTTTCAAAATGAATTTCTTAACCAAATTCCAGGAATTAAATTTCAAAATTTGAATCTAGGATCTTCATTGAGATATTTAACAATTTGAATTTGAATTTTGATTTTTTGAAATTTTAAAACTTTAACTTCAAATTTTTAAATCTAGTTGATTAGAAGTTGTTAGGGCTGAAACTATCTTGCAACAATTTTAACTTCTAGAACAAATTTTTAATTCTAATTCAAGATTTAAATTTTAAAATTTGATGTCTGAAATCAGGACTTCAAAAAAAAAATAAAATTCTCAATTTAATTTTTTTTTGAATTTTAATATTTTTTAAAATTTGGACTTGAATCACATATTTGATCTAGTATAGATATCTTGTTAGCAAGTTGATTGTTTGTGCATCCATTTGTAAATCCAATTAAGGGCATTCAATCATAATATAAGGGAAGGAGGTCATTACCTTTCCTTGGCCCAAAACAATCACCCACATTTGCATTGACCTAAGCCATAATTGAAATCGAGTAGGAACCTAAAACTAGGGACACCCACAAGTCGGGTTCAAGTGCAAGATAAGACAAAGTAATATTTGAGTTTGTACTTATTCCTTGAAATTGGTGTCTAAGGCTAGAGGTCCAATGGCAAACATCTTAAGTACACTTGCGGTTTTTAATTAGGACCTCGCGAAAACGAGGGGAGCCTCCCACAACCCGACCTTTTACATGGCCAGTGGACAAGATAATTACATTCTTAAGTAGTACCTAGTTAAGTCCCGTGTTTGAACTTCTAGGTCTAGGAGCCCTAGAAGTTAGGTTTGTATTGTTGGCCCAATTGATTTGAAGCCCTATACCAACAGTTCTACACTCAGTCTGGTTTATCCATGGACCCTAATCTTGAATTCTTTATGAGAACCCTGACTAAAAAATTTTGATACCATAAATGGGTAATTAGGGCAAATGAGAAAGAAATTAGGTCAAGTGAAGGACCATGTTGGGACACTTGAAGAGACCCCAATGATCCCCACTAAACTTGAGTCACTTAGGTCAATTCCTCGAGGTCCAAGAGTCCATCATCATGAATTCACTCCTGAATACAACCCAAGATGACTTTTCCATGACTTCATAGAAGAAGCCCATAGGATCCATGTTGAGCCTAAATCACCTAGTGCACCTCCCCTTGGTCCAAGAGCCCAATGTCATGATCTCATCCCTGAGTATAGTCTTGAATACCCCTGCCAAGACATTGTAGATCAGGAGGAGAGAGTCTTTAGGAGCAATCGACCCTATGCACCCACTTTCGATAAAAATTTAGATCCTGAAGTGTATGTCGATTGGGAAGAGAAAATGGGTCAATACTTTGAATTTGATGAAATGTCGAAAGTAAAAAAGTGTCAATTTGCCAAATCAAAGTTAGTCCGACATGCTAAAGCATATTGGGGAGAAGTTGAGCGAAAAAGTTACTATAGTGCGGATAAAATAAATACTTGGGGAGAAATGAAGAGTAAACTGAGGGAAAAGTATCTAGGTAAATATTATGAGCAAAAACTTTTAGATAAGATGAGACAAGATGATACAACTGTATCCGATTATATTGCTAAATTCAATGAGTATATCGGGAGATGTAGTACAGTCAAATCTGAAGCAATGATCATATTTAGATTTCGAGCTGGTCTACGTAAGGATATCCAGTAAAAATTACTTCAATAGAAAATTCACTATTTAGAAGAAGCTTATCAAATTACTAGGAAATTTGATACATATCAGAAGGAACTCTTGATCAATCAACCTAAGTCCAATAGGAATTATATATATGGACATAGGCCAAATTCTAACCAAATTCCTTCAAGCAAGCCAACTCCTATCATCCCAGTAATTAGTAAGGAAGAAATCATTGAACCCATTGAAGAGCCTAAAGTGGAAATATATAAAGCTGAACCAAATCTAATTGATGAATATGAAGAAGAAGAGGCTGAACCCAAAAAGAATTTAGAGGAATGATCTCCTGAACCAATTAAAGAATTAAAAGATGAAATCGAATCAAAATCTTGTCCAAATAATCCTAAACCTATTGAAAAACTTAAGAAAAAAGTTTATGAAGCTGGGTCTGACCTTATAGATGAATATAAAATAATTACCTATCCTAAAGAAATCAACAACATGGATGATCAAAATGAAATCCAAGGACAAAACCATGGGGATCGAGCTGAGGATAACATAGAAGATCCGGAATTAATTGATGTTGAAGGTTTAGATCTAGAGATCGATGAAGGATCACATATTGGGGTATTGACCATCAAAGAATAAAACCCTATGGATCAGCCCCAAGAAGCTATAGAGCCTTTGAAAACCCTGCAAAATATTTTTCCTAACAATTTTTCTATCCCTGATTCCCCATTTCTGAACATCCACCATCTCGATCCACCATTATGTTTCATTCACTCTTCTATCCCATCCGGCCGGGACATCTACCATACCATTGATCTGGTCCCAGTGATATTCAACAGTTACTTTATTAAGACTCTTTGGCATATGTTGAGAGCCAAATTAAGATTTACTGCCACCTACTTGAAGTTTTGTGCCAAAGTCTTCAAAGCCATTTAGGGAATATTGGAAATTAGGAACCTTGTTTCTTAGCCCAACAATAAAGTTTAGTCCATAGATAATAAAGTCCATTTGAGCTTGTTTTGTTTTTGTTTGTTTTTTACCATTTAGTATTATTTGCATTTGTCACATGTCATTTGGTGTCCCATGCACAAGTATCCATGATTATGAGAGTCATATGCATAGCGTGATTAGTAAAACAAATTTTATGCAATAAAATTAATAAGCATATGGCTAACTTTTGTAAAAAAAGCCAAAGAATTTCAGGAATGAGACTATGTCTTGATTAAGCTCAAAATGATTATATGCCTGTGGTGTAGGTCCTTTTCAAAATAGTAAGAAAAATTGGACCTAATATGTACTAGATATACCATCTGACTTTGGTATTAGTTCCACTTACAACATTTCAGATCTAGTAAAGTATAAGGAACTAACAATGATACCTAGTGAGCTATTCAGGCCTGATTCCACCTTTGAGAGTGAACCAATCCTTGAGTGTCCACCAGCCATATTACCAAAGTGGCAAGATAGGATTGAGCGAATCATAGATGACAAGATTATCACTACTCAAAATAAAGACTATCAGCACTACTTGGTTCACTGGCAAGGATATCCTGATTCTGAAGACTAATGGATCACTCGAGAGGACTTACAAAAAATCAATCCTGACCTCCTAGAGTACTACCAAAGCCAGATGAAATCTTACTCGACGGAGTCGAGCTCTTTCCATCCTGGGAGAAATGATGGGGACATCCATAATAAGAATCTATACTTTGATTAACTCACTTTGTTTTTGTAGCTATAATCAATAAAGTTTTCGAAGCAAGTTACTCATCAAACAACCATGGGGGAGAAGGAATTACACTACATCAAGAGTTTTATGGAAAACATAAAGATTCCTTCCACTACCCCAACAATATTTGACATGTGAGATGCCACAACTTATGACACCAAAGCCTCCACATCAGCATTTGGAAGCCACATTAGGATCTTCTAGATGCCACATATCAAAGTGGTTGTAACTTTCTACCAATAATTTATTTTTAGTTAAAACCACTTACCTAAAAATTGTTGGAGCCAACTAAGCCATCCTTATCCCCTCCTCTCCACCCTTGGATGAAAGTACTAGCATTGGAGCCTATAAATAGGGCCCCTAGGCTCTCATTGTATTCATTCTATGCTATGATTTGAATTAATGAAAGGATTGTTTCCTTGTGTTCTAGTTTTCTTGAGTTCTTGTTTGGAGTGAAAGTTTTCTAGCTAGTTTGAGTGTGTAGATCCTTATCCAAGGAGAGAATGAGAGTTTTTTAAGTTTTAGTTTGAGAGTGAAGAGTGCTTTTGCAAGGAGTAAAGGATGGGATGCCTTTTTGCTGGATCTATGATGAAGCTCCAAGTCCCAAGCCACCGGCCACTTTCTTCTTCTTCCTTTTTTTTCTTTGTTTCCATTCCAACTCCAATTCTTCTTCCATGTATAATCCCAAATTCTTTTGTAGGTTCTCTTAGGTTCCTAGGTTAAGGATGAATGTCTCCATGCCATGGATCAAGGCCAAGGTGAGCCTCAAGTAGAGAGTGCCAATCTTGACTTCTAGGCCTCAATCCTTGAGTGATGAGAGCTCCTTCTTCCACCAAATAATTAGCCATCATTGTTGGTAGGAAAACTCTTTCTAAGCTTTATTAGATCTAATCATTTGAAGGTTAACTTGTCCTGGTAGTGATGGTTTCTTTGCCATGAAGATCCTAATCCTTATTTTGAACTAGATCTACATTGCGGGTCTTAAAAATTTGATCAACTAGTCTCCTTATGAAAATTCTTTTCTTGTATTAATTTAGCCCATTTATTTGATAATTAATTGCTTAGGTTTGGCTACTGGTTAGCTTGCTAAAACTCTCTATTCATCATTTCATTTTCGTCCCCCATCATTATTTTTCTTGGTCTAGCATAGCTGAGCATGTTATACCTTGTTGTTTTTCTTCTTTCCTTTCTTAAAGGGATGATACCTTGTCGCGGTAGATCTTCCCATAACATTCATCGATCCCTTGTAAAACTAATGATTCTTCTCATAAATCTACAACAATCCCAGTAGACTATGATAGTTGACTACAGGCTTATCATTTTGAAATGACTAAGGAGTCGAGGTAGGACTTCGACAAAGAATTCAAGATTACATCTTTTCCTAGCTTCTCATGTAGGAAAAATCTAAGTTTTATTAGATGCTCGATCAGTTTGATCATGCACAATACATGATCAATGACCGATGCCCCTTCCCTCATCTTGGCATTGAAAATAATATAAAACATTTTATACCTTTCAATATTATCAGGAGTGCCAAGAGATTCTTTCAACACTTGAAGTATATCATCTGATTGAGTATCCTTGAATATGCAACTGAACTCGTCATTCATGGATGCCTACATAATGCATTGAATTATGATTTGGTCATTGAGCCATTCTGGTAAGTGCCTTTGACCAAACCTCAGGCATTTGGAGTGGGTTCCTTAGGTGCTGGATCTATCAGCACGTATAAGATCCGTTTGTGCTCTAAGACTATTTTCATCTTTCGATACCAATTATCAAAATTGGATCCCATCAAATTTTCATTATCAGATAATGAATGGAGCAACAATGTATTAGCCTTATTTAACATTGAAAAAGAAAAGAGAACAAGACATATTATTACATGAATCAATTAATCCTAAAGACTTGAATTTTAGTCTAAAGGTCCTCCCACTATTTTGTTCAAATTGGTAGCCTCTACCTCCAATCCTAAAAATTACATTAATTTTTTAGCGGGTACTAGAATCTTATAGACAACACATGAGCTCGAGTGTAGCTCGGCCAATCCATGTGGATTTAAAGGTAGGTTCTCAGCTAATTATTTCTCCAAACAACTTCTAGTATTCAATTTTGCCCCAAGCTCTTTTTTAATATGCATGGGGCGCCTATACTAAAAATCCTAGTTAGGTCCAACCATTAATATGACCAACTCAGTGCTTCTAACTAACAAATGGCCAAGCCTAAGTATGGCTCGACCTACCTAATCACTGTTTATAGAGTCATGACTGAATCATCATAATATGTTTGATAATTCTAATAGCAAAATAGCACCAGGTTTTTGGACCTTCAATGATCATCTTAACTATTGATCTTATGGTAATCTTCTTAATGAGAGGCTATGACTCGGTTATGTCCATAACTTTGTCATTTTAAGGATCTAATAATTTTAGAGATTTTTATTAATGATTTAGAAGAGAAAAGAAGACATGGACCAATCCTTCCACTAACTTCACCAAGTCCATGATGAGGGTCAAAGACATAATTAGACCAAGAGCACCTAGATCAGTCAAGCTAATCATCCTTATTAGCTTAGGTTAGCTCTAATCAATGAGCTATCTGATTAAATTTTGATTGAACATATTGGCCAGGTAAGTGAGATCAATGGGAGGGTTCTGCCATTAACCTCTTTTCTTAGATACCAAACAAGTTAGCCAAGTAAGAGATAGCTCCAATTAATGACCATGACCAAAATGCCAAACTTGTCTTAGACACCAATTTATTCATCAGATTCGATCAGACTAGCCTAAGGATTTGGGTCTAACCATTGAGCCATAATTAGGTCCATTTGTTATATTATAGTCTTGATCAAACTATCACTATAGATTTGATATAAAGAAAACTTGATCTAATCCTAATCAACTTTTGGTTAGATTAAATCCAATTTTTTATTAGATCCATATTATTCTAAATTCTAACCCAATGTCTAACCCGGTTATTTGACCTGATTCAAGCTAACCCAAAGTCCATGATTTATGAAATATGATTAGATCTTTAATTGATAATTCTAAATCTAATCTTAGATCTCTTAATTTAGTAATTAATTAAGAATAATTTTACTAAATTTTAGATCTAAATAATTTATATGCATCACATATACATTAAACACTTTTAGATCTCAAGTATATGATATAATCTTATGCTAAAATTAATTTTATATTTCATGTTCTAAACATAAAAACAAATTCTAATACATTAATTTCAGATAAAAAAAGTAAATTAATAAAGATTATATCACTAGAAAATAGATTTTATCAAAATAATTTCAATAATTTTCCTTTCACCTTACTTGTTCATGGGATATAATCACAAGTGGCACCCTTACATGCCATAGGAGATCCTATGGAATGGAAAGAAAGGACCTTTAAACCCTACTTTTCTCTTGTGAATGGATGGCCATAGTAATCAACCCAATCTGAAGTAGTTACTAGAATTAAGATTATATATAACATGTAAGGTTCTATATCTACATATCACATTATAAAAATCAGTCGCTCTAATACCACTGTAGGAAATTATCTAAGATTTCATGTATATTTTTTTATAATTTATAGTGAAAGAATATCTATTTTAAAATTATTTTAAATAAAAATATATATTTAGAATAATTTTAATAAATTCTAATCAAGATCATAACATAATATGTAGTATACAAAATAAAATCAGCATGCATCAATCTACCTGATGCATGCAGTAGATCTAATATACAAATAATATGAATCTAATTTCATACCTAATCATAGGTCGATGATCGCCACGATTGATGACATGTGATAAGGGCTCTCTAAGTCACTTTGTAGCTACACAAGATCTCTGACATTTACAAACCATCCACACAAAGCCTAACGTGATAACCTCTCGGGACTACTAGATCCCTTCGAAGGTCACTATATGGCTGAAAATAATTTTTTTCTTGGACTTTATTGAGCCTTCTAAAAATTCAAGAAGAGGATGAAGAGGTCTAGATCAAGGAGGAAGAAAACAAAATTCAAAAAACCCTTTTCTAGTATTTTATTCTTCTTTTTTCTCTCTCTTTAACCCTAGCACCCAAAAGAACCTCTCATGCCAATCTAAAATTCATGCCCCCTTTTTCTCTTATTTTCATGATAATTTCACTTTAGATTTAGCACAGTAATTGGAATCTTAATGTTGCATATATGATGAAAAATTGAATTAAAATTTTATTGATTAGAGGAGGGATTAGATTAGGATGATGTAATGCTATTTGAATGACTAGGTATTCTATTCCCAATAAAACTCCACCAATTAAATTAAAATAAATCTATATTTAATTCAAATCAATCCTAATATAAATGAAAATGAGGGAGGATGAAAGAAACTATATTTTTTTTCATGGAGAGTTCATGAAAAAAATTCTATGCAGGTATGGAGAGTTTTTAGGAAAGAAAATAAGTTGGACTAGGTTAGGGTTTGACCAAGATTTGACTAAAATTAGTTAGGAACGAAAATTAATTTGGTTATAACTAATTTAAATAACTTAAATTTAATCTAATTAGGTCCCAATTAGATTTAAATAAATCATAATTAAATATAAAATTAACTGAGTCCAAGTCCAAATTAAACTAAAATTAAAAATCCTTAGTGATTAGGTCATCAAATAATCTAATCGGGTGAAACCCATTGAACCATATTCAATTACGCTTGACCTAAACCCCTTTAATCAATCAAATTAAGCTAATTAGTAATTAAATTACTAATTAATCTTAATAAAACTAATTACTAATTAATTAATTATTAATTTATAACATTTGTGTAGGGTTTATTTTTCATCATATTTATAATTTGGCTACTGAATGATTCCTAATCATCAATTAGCTATCATGATTGATCAGAAACTTGTTATGTGTGTAACTCCATAAGTTTGAACACTATGCCGATAGCCCAGGAATCAATTTCTGAACTAATCAATGTGATGATTTAGCAATGGTGCTCGACGTCTGGATAGGTCAAATATTCATGAAGCAACATTCAGGAATTCAGGAATATGGTTTCCATATAAATCATTCCTTTGACCTACTGCTCAAGATGATTTCAGAGTCAACTTTCAACTCCTGTATAATGCATCAAGATGTGTCTTAATCTAACAAATCCTATGACTCCTCATAAGGATTGTCCTAGCCAAGGTCTTGCTAAATTGAAACACATTAGAGAATTTTTTTCAACACCTTAGAGTGGTTAATCCCATCTTGATCATCACTGACTTAACAAATACTTGACTATACCTAGTAACCTTTCATCACTGGATTAGAAATCCAGGTAATATGGTACCTAAGTATAATGAGTTGCTTGTAAATCACTATGATGATCTCAAGTCAGAGCGATACTTATACCAATACCTTCTGTGAGATACTCTCGATAGCAAAGTACTCAATAGAGTTGATCAAGTTCAGTATAGTATACATCTACACTTACTTGAATGCCATACCAATGTCTCCACACTCCTTGGTTATAAGGACAACCAACTCATTGGCATACAATGATCTATGCTTGATAAACGTTGTCATCCTAGATAACAACGTATCATTTGGTTGTGAACATATTTAAGAACTACTGGATAAATCCTCCTCTATCGAATTATAGTTCTAAGGACTTCATCTCAAAAGAGTTTAAAAGAAGATGCAAAAATAGATGAATTATTAAAAATAACTTTTATTTTATTAATGATTCATGTACAAATTATAAAGAGCTCAACCATCTACAACCTAAATGATTGGCTATAAAACACATTTCCTAACACAGGATACTTTATGGAAGGCGGAAAGTATGTAGGGTGACCTGCAAATATCTAGATGAGCACTTAGGTGGATGCTCATGGAGTCAAGGAGCTGGTGGTGTGCTCTCAGAATGACAAGCTCTTAAGAGAAATATGGGTTCTCGATTCTATTTTGCCTCGCCTTCCTTTTCTTCTCCATTGGCTTGCTTACCATGGCCCTTACCTGGAAGGTCCCGGGAAACATGTTTATAGGCATGTACCTTATAACTAAAGAAGGTATGGTGTGTGATGCAAGGGGAATGGCATCTGGCACATCTTGGTTATAATAGGCATGCCTGTAGTTGGGGCCATACCATGGTTGGTGGAGCAAGAGTGGTGACCAGCATGGCACATCCCTATGATCAAGCATCCCTTAGGTGACAAGCATTTATGGTAGCCACTTCTAAAACATGCATGGCCTGGACAAATGGGGGATGGACCCGAGAATGGTGGACACCAGGTGGTGGGTACGTGAGTTCATGGTTTGATATCCAAGTGGTGAGGTTGGAAAGGTAGCCCGGTCATATGATTTGGCTAATACGTTCTAGGCATAGATTGGAGTTCGGTGCCATGCTGGACTGGTCAGATCTTGAAGTATTAGATGCCCCCCACTTCCATGTCCAAGTGGACATGCTCTTGAGGCCTTAACCAAATGAAGTAGAATCTACACTTGTCTAACGGGGCATAAAAGCCAATCATGCCGAGGCTAGGCTAGCAAGGCCATTATGGGGAAAGGCTGCTTGCAATGAGGCTGGTGAGCCTATGTTGGATGAGGCAGTGCTAGGCAAGGTAGCTCGTGGTGAGGTAGGTGAGGCTACACTCTTTAAGATCCATGCTAGGATTAGACATGGTGGAAGAGAATAGGCATAGCTTCCAAGAGGTGGCATCATCCAGAGTGATGGTAGATTTAAAAATTGCCATAGCACTTCGAACTCCTAAGATGTTATGATGCACCTTTCGGAATGGCACCTTTAATGATGAATCAATGTAGGATGCGTCAAATGGCAATGCAGAAACCAGCACCCCCTCTTCAAGGAAGGGACAAGCCCTTTCAACGAGTATAAAATCAGAACCTAATTGGGCCTCCTCCACCTTTGTAGCATCCAAATGACCATGAGTAGCAGAGCGGCAAATAGAAGAGTCTTTAGGTGATTAGAGAAGAATTCCAGTGGTGTCTCACGATGGGTATCTCCATTCCTTCCTTCTTCTTTCTTTCTTTCTTTGTGTCCGATGTGTAGAAGTCATGGAGGTAGAGGAGTTAGATCTAATACGTAAGACCGCAGCCTGTACCTTAATGGAAGAGAAGATCTGCTAGTTTGGAGAGAAGTTTGGCTTCATAGTGTAAGTCTTGTTAGAGGTGCCCAGGGAGGATGAGCGGATCACCGATAGGATGGTGATGAGGGTTGCCATTTATGAGGAGTCCTTGAACACGGGGCTTATGATCCACATGCTCCCAGCAATGCAGATCTATTGCTAGCGTACTAGTTGTGTCTGGCACAATTGGTCCCTAATGCTTGGAGGGCCATTATCGGCTTCTTTAACCAGATGGTCCAGCATGACATGGGGCCCAAACTTGGGTTTTCCACTCTTTCCATGTAAAGACCCATTCTAGGAGAAAGGGTGGTGGTATGTCTCTCCACATAAAGGGTATAGCTTCCTGTTCGGTCAGTTGAAGCTCTATGATTGGATTTTGTAATTTTTCTTCATGGTTTCTAAGATGGCATGGCCTTTCCCAAGATGATGGGGTAAGGTTGAAACTTCATGGCTACTAGAGCTTCCAACAATGTTAGAATAAGAACAAATTATGGTAGACAAACTGACACCGATCCGAGTCCCACTATACGATATTCTTCTCTTGGAAAGTTGGTTGGAGGCTCTCTATGCAATGGGAGTTTTTTTGTCCCAAGGTAGGTACCCTTCCAACTACTTGATGAATAGTTCCAACTTTTTGAATAGGTGAAATAACTTCACTTCTTGGTGTAGGCTTGGTGATTCAAAGTAGGCCATTGGTAGTGGCTATTAGGAAGTTTCACTTCTTGGTGTAGGCTTGGTGATTCAATGTAGGCCATTGGTAGTGGCTATTAGGAAGTCACCTCCACCATCTCGAGGTGACTCGAAGGGAAAGCGGGCACGTTCCCCATCTCCTATGAAGGAGGTGGGGAAGGAAAAGAAGAGCAAAGGGTACTCTCTCCCTCCAAATCTCATTTCGAGCTCCAGTCAGACATTTGCTATAGAAGAGTAGGTAGGGGCTAGGGCACCCCCTGCTTGGGAGGTGCTACCTCGATCGACATGGGCGAGGCTATGGAGGGGAGAGAGGAGGGGTCAGCTACTGTTGCAGAGGCTCAGGCAAAGGCCAGCAAGACTTAGGCACCAGTGGCAAAGTCTCTGATGTAAGTAACCAAGGTAGCCATGAAGGGTAAGGCAACAATTGCTAAGGTTAAGGGGCATAACTCCCATGGTGGGCATTGGTGAGGGTGGAGAGGCGGGGCCTTCTACCAGCCAAGAGAGTAGCCCTATCCTTAGCGAGGTTTGCTTGCTAGGTGGAGAGGTGTCTTAGGCTCTTGGAGGACTCCATTTCTTCGGAGGTCAAGGAGGAGGCATACGAGAGGCCCGTGAATGAGGGCCTATAGTGGTCATGTAGGTCACCATATTGGTGAGTTCTTCTCGCAAGGGTTCTTCTTATTGTAGGCTTCCTTCCAAGGATGAAGATTTTACC